>OY979731.1:645000-1895241 GCA_963855995.1 Muricea muricata | reverse complement strand
GTCGAATGCCCATGTAGGTATCCATATATGCCTTGTAGTTTGGCTTCATGTCCATGCACATGTATGTATGTACTGTAGTGCAACCTTATTGTCCATGCACAGGTATACATGCATTGTAGTGCAGCCTTATTGTCAATGCCCATGTAGGTATGTATATATGCCTTGTAGTTTGGCTTCATGTCCATGCACAGGTATGTATATATCTATACACACACTGTAGTGCAGCCTTATTGTCGATGCCATGTAGGTATGTATATATGCCTTGTAGTTTGGCTTCATGTCCATGCACAGGTATACATGCATTGTAGTGCGGCCTTATCGTCGATACCCATGTAGGTATGTATATATGCCTTGTAGTTTGGCTTCATGTCCATGCACCTGTAATGTATGTACTGTAGTGCAACCTTATTGTCCATGCACAGGTATACATGCATTGTAGTGCGGCCTTATCATCGATGCCCATGTAAGTATGTATATATGCCTTGTAGTTTGGCTTCATGCCCATGCACAGGTATACATGCGTTGTAGTGCAACCTTATTGTCCATGCCCATGTAGGTATGTATATATGCCTTGTAGTTTGGCTTCATCTCCATGCACAGGGTGTATACATGCATTGTAGTGCAGCCTTATTGTCGATGCCCATGTTGGTGTGTATATATGCCTTGTAGTTTGGCTTCATCTCCATGCACAGGTATACATGCATTGTAGTGCAGCCTTATTGTCAATGCCCATGTATATATGTATTGTAGTGCATGCACAGGTATACATGCATTGTAGGGCGGCCTTATCATCGATGCCCATGTATCTATGTATTATATGCATTGTAGAGCAGCCTTATTGTCGATGCCCATGTAGGTATCCATATATGCCTTGTAGTTTGGCTTCATGTCCATGCACAGGTATACATGCATTGTAGTGCGGCCTTATCATCGATGCCCATGTATGTATGTATCTATCTATGCATGCATTGTAGTGCAGCCTTATTGTCGATGCCCATGTAGGTATCCATATATGCCTTGTAGTTTGGCTTCATGTCCATGCACAGGTATGTATCTATTGTAGTGCAACCTTATTGTCCATGCACAGGTATGTATCTATCTACGCATGCATTGTAGTGCAGCCTTATCGTCGATGCCCATGTATGTATGTATATATGCCTTGTAGTTTGCCTTCATCTCCATGCACATGTATGTATCTATCTACGCATGCATTGTAGTGCAGCCTTATCGCCGATGCCCATGTATGTATGTATATATGCCTTGTAGTTTGGCTTCATGTCCATGCACATGTATGTATGTATTGTAGTGCAACCTTATTGTCCATGCACAGGTATACATGCATTGTAGTGCGGCCTTATCGTCGATACCCATGTATGTATGTATATATGCCCTGTAGTTTGGCTTCATGTCCATGCACAGGTATGTATCTATCTATGCATTGTAGAGCAGCCTTATTGTCCATGCACAGGTATACATGCATTGTAGTGCGGCCTTATCGTCGATGCCCATGTATCTATGTATATATGCATTGTAGAGCAGCCTTATTGTCGATGCCCATGTACGTATGTATATATGCCTTGTAGTTTGCCTTCATGTCCATGCACATTTATGTATGCATTGTAGTGCGGCCTTATCGTCGATGCCCATGTATCTATGTATATATGCCTTTTAGTTTGGCTTCATCTCCATGCACAGGTATACATGCATTGTAGTGCACCCTTATTGTCGATGCCCATGTAGGTATCCATATATGCCTTGTAGTTTAACTTCATGTCCATGCACAGGTATACATGCATTGTAGTGCGGCCTTATCATCGATGCCCATGTAAGTATGTATATATGCCTTGTAGTTTGGCTTCATGTCCATGCACATGTATATATGTATTGTAGTGCATGCACAGGTATGTATCTATCTATGCATGCATTGTAGTGCAGCCTTATTGTCGATGCCCATGTAGGTATCCATATATGCCTTGTAGTTTGGCTTCATGTCCATGCACATGTATATATGTATTCTAATGCAACCTTATTGTCGATGCCCATGTAGGTATGTATATATGCCTTGTAGTTTGCCTTCATGTGCATGCACATGTATGTATGCATTGTAGTGCGGCCTTATCGTCGATGCCCATGTATGTATGTATATATGCCTTGTAGTTTGGCTTCATGTCCATGCACATGTATGTATGTATTGTAGTGCAACCTTATTGTCCATGCACAGCTATACATGCCTTGTAGTTTGGCTTCATGTCCATGCACAGGTATACATGCATTGTAGTGCAGCCTTATTGTCGATGCCCATGTAGATATGTATATATGCCTTGTAGTTTGGCTTCATGTCCATGCACATGTATGTATGTATTGTAGTGCAGCCTTATTGTCGATGCCCATGTAGGTATGTATATATGCCTTGTAGTTTGGCTTCATGTCCATGCACAGGTATACATGCATTGTAGTGCGGCCTTATCGTCGATGCCCATGTAGGTATGTATGTATTGTAGTGCAACCTTATTGTCCATGCACAGCTATACACGCATTGTAGTGCAGCCTTATCGTCGATGCCCATGTATGTATATATGCCTTGTAGTTTGGCTTCATGTCCATGCACATGTATATATGTATTGTAGTGCAGCCTTATTGTCGATGCCCATGTAGGTATGTATATATGCCTTCTAGTTTGGCTTCATGTCCATGCATTGTAGTGCAGCCTTATTGTCGATGCCCATGTAGGTATGTCTATATGCCTTGTAGTTTGGCTTCATGTCCATGCACATGTATGTATGTATTGTAGTGCGGCCTTATCGTCGATGCCCATGTAGGTATGTATATATGCCTTGTAGTTTGGCTTCATCTGCATGCACATGTATGTATCTATTGTAGTGCAACCTTATTGTCCATGCACAGCTATACATGCATTGTAGTGCGGCCTTATCGTCGATGCCCATGTAGGTATATATGCCTTGTAGTTTGGCTTCATGTCCATGCACAGGTATGTATCTATCTATGCATGCATCGTAGTGCGGCCTTATCGTCGATGCCCATGTATGTATGTATATATGCCTTGTAGTTTGGCTTCATGTCCATGCACATGTATATATGTATTGTAGTGCACCCTTATTGTCCATGCACAGGTATACATGCCTTGTAGTTTGGCTTCATGTCCATGCACATGTAAGTATGTATTCTAATGCAACCTTATTCTCGACGCCCATGTATGTATGTATATATGCCTTGTAGTTTGGCTTCATGTCCATGCACATGTATGTATGTATTGTAGTGCAACCTTATTGTCCATGCACAGGTATGTATCTATCTATGCATGCATTGTAGAGCAGCCTTATTGTCGATGCCCATGTAGGTATGTATATATGCCTTGTAGTTTGGCTTCATGTCCATGCACATGTATGTATGTATTGTAGTGCAACGTTATTGTCCATGCACAGGTATATATCTATCTGTGCAGCCTTATTGTCGATGCCCATGTAGGTATGTATATATGCCTTGTAGTTTGGCTTCATGTCCATGCACAGGTATGTATGTATTGTAGTGCAGCCTTATTGTCGATGCCTATGTATGTATGTATGCATTGTAGTACAGCCTTATTGTCGATGCCCATGTAGGTATATATGCCTTGTAGTTTGGCTTCATGTCCATACGCATGTAGGTATGTATTGTAGTGCAACCTTATTATCCATGCGCATGCATGCATGCATTCATTCTAGTTCATCCTTGTATGTATGTATCCCTTGTAATTTGGCTTCATATCCATGCACATGTTTATATGTATGTATTGTAATGCAACCTTATTGTCAATGCACAGGTATGTATCTATGTATGCATGCATTGTAGTGCAGCCTTATTGTCGATGCCCATGTATGTATGTATATATGCCTTGTAGTTTGGCTTCATGTCCATGCACAGGTATGTATGTATCTATATATGCATGCATTGTAGTGCAGCCTTATTGTCGATGCCCATGCATGTATGTATATATGCCTTGTAGTTTGGCTTCATGTCCATGCACATGTAGGTATCTATGTACGCATGCATTGTAGTGCAGCCTTATCGTCGATGCCCATGTATGTATGTATATATGCCTTGTAGTGCAGCCTTATTGTCCATGTCCATGCACATGTACGTATGTATTGTAGTGCAACCTTATTCTCCATGCACAGGTATGTATCTATGTACGCATGCATTGTAGTGCAGCCTTATCGTCGATGCCCATGTAGGTATATATATATGCCTTGTAGTTTGGCTTCATGTCCATGCACATGTAGCTATGTATTGTAGTGCAACCTTATTGTCCATGCACAGGTATGTATCTATGTATGCATGCATTGTACTGCAGCCTTATTGTCGATGCCCATGTAGGTATGTATATATGCCTTGTAGTTTGACTTCATCTCCATACACATGTATGTATGTATGCATGCCTTGTAGTGCGGCCTTATTCTCGATGTCCATGTATGTATATATTTATCTATGCATGCATTGTAGTGCGGCCTTATTGTCGATGCCCATGTATGTATATATGCCTTGTAGTTTGGCTTCATGTCCATGCGCATGCATGCATGCATTCATTCTAGTTCATCCTTGTATGTATGTATCCCTTCTAATTTGGCTTCATATCCATGCACATGTATGTATGTATTGTAATGCAACCTTATTGTCAATGCACAGGTATGTATCTATGTACGCATGCATTGTAGTGCAGCCTTATCGTCGATGCCCATGTAGGTATATATTGTAGTGCAACCTTATTGTCCATGCACAGGTATGTATCTATGTATGTATGCATTGTACTGCAGCTTTATTGTCGATGCCCATGTAGGTATATATGTATGCATGCATTGTAGTGCAGCCTTATTCTCGATGTCCATGTATGTATATATCTATCTATCCATGCATTGCAGTGCGGCCTTATTGTCGATGCCCATGTATGTATATATGCCTTGTAGTGCAACCTTATTGTCCATGCACAGGTATGCATCTATATATGCATGCATTGTAGTGCGGCCTTATTGTCGATGCCCATGTAGGTATATATGCCTTGTAGTTTGCCTTCATGTCCATGCACAGGTATGTATGTATGCGGTGCAGCCCTATGTGTCCATTCACATGTATGTATTCTAGTTCAGCCTCGTGTCCATGCATGTATGTATGCATGTATTGTAGTGCTCCCTCATGTATGCACATGACTAATATGTAGCTAATCAATCCCCATGCTCATAACTAATACATACCTAATCAATCCCCATGCTCGTTTTTATTAGTCCGGTAGCTAGAGGTAAAAAAAGCATGCTTTTATCTTGTTCCTTTAAGGTTAGTAAGTATGTTTCTGCATGTCGACCACGTTCAAATTTCTTGTGGGCTCTTGCCAACATGTTTTCGGTTAGTATTACTACAAAACTGTATTACTGTCAAAAAGTGATATTTTAAGTTCAATTTTAGAAAAAAACCCTGGATGATCAGAAAGCTTGTAAAAAACTACATATAAGACTATTTAAATGACTTATATCTAGTTTTTTTTGAGCTTTCTTATGTTAGTCATCTTTCTAAAATTAAATTTGAAATATCAACAAAAAACCTGTTGGCAAGAGACCACAAGAAATTTCATCCTGGCCGAGATGCAGAAATATACTTCTTATGTACATGCTAAATAATATACTCCGTATTTACATGTACAGGCCCGATATACTGCTTATGCCCAAGCACATCCTCAATAATATACTTCTTATGCTTATGCCTATGCACATGTACACGCTCAATAATATACTTTATGTGTATATGCACACGTACATCCCCAATAATATACTTATGTACATGTACACGCCCATTATACTTCTTTCATCCATACACATATCCCAATGCTTCTTTTATACACGCACAATGCGTAACTGATCGACCCCCATGCTCATAACTAGGTAATCAATTTATGTTTTGGTCACTAATATTATTCTCTCCCCAACCCATAACTAATACATACTTATGCTTATTCCCATGCTTATGCATGCACATGACTAATATGTACCTAAACAATCAATCCCAATGCTCATGGCTAATACGCATCTATCTGATCACAAACAGGATCAAACAAGCAATGATCACGACAAATCAGAAACTTGTTTCTAGTTGCTATTTGATATCATCTAATGAGTAACAACATTTCGGCCAGCTATTGTTTCTTACTCTATTACGAGTGATTTTGCAAGGGTTATCCACTAGTGACATCATGTAATGAGATCAAGAATATATGCAAGATGGCAGACAGCTAGCATGTTTGAGTCCAAATATCTCAAAAATCAAGCCACATATGAAACAGTAACAAAAGGCTTTCTTAGTTATTTTAAAAGCTGAGCAATAAACAGACTTTTTTGTTGCCATTAACCCTTTAATTCATTTCTTGCCCAATCTAAATCATTTTCCCCAAGCACATCCTACTATACAGCTACAGTACATCTATATCCAAACAAAATAAGCATAATACCTGCAGTCATCACTCATCCCCAAGACAAACCATGTCTTTGAACAAACATCTTACATGTGATTTGCATCTAAAATATCACATTTAAAAAAAACCCACGTTACTGCAAGTCTAATCAAATCAGAACTTTTTCAAATTACTTTCGCACAATATCTCCAAATAAATATTTTGTTGTTAGTGTTTCAGGCGGGCATTTCAAATTGCCGAAAAAGACATTGCTACACCTACAAATAGCTAATAATTGAATATATGGCACTGCTCTACTGTACAAAAAAGAGGCAGACATCTCAAAGACTGGAAATTAACAATCATATAAAAAGAAATTTTAATATTTCAAAGTTTCGCTTTGTACAGAGACACTGTTGGAGGAGTCCTAATGTTGTGATATTTCATTCTAAAATTTGTTATCTCTTTAGTCAATGCATGTGCCCCTGTTGTCATTTCAAATCATTTGTCATTATTTTTAATTTGGCCAATTTGCTCTCATAATTTCAACCAATATTTGCTTTGTTTGTCACCTTTAGGCAAAAATAAATTAACAAGCTTTTGTCGTAAAATGAAAAAGGGTCCCTACCCTAACCCCTGGTATTTTTTTAAATTAGCAGCATAATTTCGGGTATATAGGGTACCATGACCCCCCTCCTGGAAGCAATGGCCTATCGATATTTCTATCAAACATTTACAGCCATTTTGCCCATTACAGTAACCATTTTTGTAAACCTAACAATATCTACATCTTTCCCAGGTCCAGCACATATTTGAAAGGCAGTATGAAGCATAAAATAAACTTGAAGCACATGTGCTCTAAATTCACATCCTCTGCCATATTATGCCCCAAATCAAAATATGCCCAACTATCTATTTTTAACACTATTATATTTTAACCAAATGTATACATACCAATAAAACTTCTCCATTCTCAGTAAATCAATCATGACTTCGCTTCATGTTGAACAACCCATATAACTCTAAATACATAACCAAATAAACGTAAATATGAAATAAATATAACAAATCTGCAATACCAAAACAAAACTATCTACCCTGCTTACCTTTTCCGGCCAGAATAGCAGCAAAATCACTCGAGATGCTTTGTAAAATGATGTTATTGTCCGCCATCTCTGACCACAGGAAGAACAACGAGTACATCGGATCTTCGTCACGCCACGTGCAAAATTAGCATATTTCACAATCTGAAACGTCATTTATTTCTTTAGCCCAATCTAAAACATTTAAATTTCATTGGTGTTATCAATAGAAAATTCAATATGTCGTGTTGAACCGGGACAAAGATTACTACACAGGATGATTAAATACACCAATATTTCCTACCTCCGCCATTGAAGGAGTGATGTTTGGACTCCAGTAAGACTTCACCTTTCAAAAATCACATAATCCTGAAATGAACTGAGTGAAATATAGACAAAAAAAACAACGAAATCTTACTGATCCAAATAGAGACGAGTTCAAATTGATCATTAAATAAATACTTACTTTATACAAAACAACGGCATGACCAGATTATAGATGAGTGGCTTCAACAGCACCAGTACAATTGACTTCCCGAGACTTGGGCTGTACCTTACCTACACTATCCACAGATGCCACAGTTTCGTTTTTGATATTGCTCAATGCTTTTGCAAGGGCCTCCTGACGCTTTGAGCTGGGAAAACCTGGATATATTTTGGTTCACTCGCGATCAAAGGTTTTTTGTTAGGTTGGGCATTGTAGGTTAGAATTCTGTTACCAATCGCAACGCTAAGCAAGTGGCACAAAGCCCCAACGTCTTGTCCTTTTCTGGAGCTCGGTAAGTGTGAATAAAATATAAACACAACCTTTAATTTACTTTCATGAGTTCGCTGTCTTACAATCAACGACAAGACAACAAAACAACTAGTCGACAGGGTGGGATAGGTAATACGGGCCCACAGTAATTGGCTCACGCTGTTGTGGTGACCCTGCCCCAATTGCTAAGCTAAATAAAAAAAAAATAAAATATCGAAACCCGTGGACTATTCGTGGGTCCTTTGGACGACAAGACTGTGTGTAGAACACATAATGTGAATCTTGAATCAATTGTACTTCCAATATACGTGTAAGTTTGCATTTCAACATTCAACATTCAATTCCTGTTCATAATCGAACATTGTAAAGTTTACGATTCTTGGATTTCTTTTCATTTTTCCAGAATTGAACATTTCAGATCGCTCTATTCAACTTCCTACTTTTCATCATTGGACATCGTAATTTACGATTTCCAACTTCCAACCGCAATCCAATCTCGAACCGTCTGCGCGGGCTCAACCATTCACCAATTTTCACTCAGTACGGTAGAGAACGGTTAATCAATTCCACCCGTTATACCCCCGATAGCTGAACTTTTTGCCCTAGCAACCGAGATTATGCAAATTATTATGCGGAATTATACAAATTAATTATGATAACGATTATACAAGATGGCGGCCGATAAAATAAGCGAACTTCGTTCGCCTCTTTTGAAGGCCGTGGAACGTCTTTGCGAGATGCATCGAACACACAAGGTATTTGTTTAAACGTTTTTAATGTGAATACTTAGTTATTAAAGGAAATACATGTACATATACTAATTACTATCACAATATTCCGAGCTTTCCATTTAAAATCTTTGTTCACATGATGACATTAATCGAAATGTTAACATTTAAAAATACATTCTCTAACATATTTTTTCTACAATCAGATTAGATAAGCAATTAGAAATAGAAAGCCCGCGCCGCAATGGCGGTTGGCCGCGGATTTTTACGCTCGTACAATTTAGTGAATATACTGTATATTTATTTGATTCTTGGTGATGTTACAATTAAAAATGAAGCAAGAATTCATACTGCAGGCAACGTGGCAATTATTTTCATCTCCAAAGAACTCGCTGGTGCGAAACCACTGTATAACGCAAAATTACGTAAGTCAACGGTCAAACAGAAATATTTAACAACCTCCACTAAACTACTTATTGGAATGAGGATCTTTATAAACTTTTCTCTGGTTGCTGTATTGATACGTTTGTCTGGAGATGTTGAAACTAACCCTGGACCTTTCAACTTTGAAGTAAAAGAATGTCGTACAAGGGGACTCAAGGTATGCCATCTCAATGTGAGAAGTTTGCTTCCAAAAATTGACAGTCTGCGTCTATTTATCAGTAAAAATCCGTTTGATGTAATTGCTATATCGGAGACATGGCTTAAACCTTCAACTACGACTGCCGAATTGATCATTCCCAATTACTCTTTAACTCGAAATGATCGTACAGATAAAACCGGTGGGGGAACGGCATTTTATGTTCGCAATGGTCTACCGTTTTGCTCGCGCGGGGAATTGCAAAGCAGTCATATTGAGACCTCTTGGATTGAAATCATACGTCCTAAAACATAGTCCCTGTTTATTTGTTCAGCCTATAGACCACCAGATTTTAACATTGAAACTTTCATTGAAAAATTCAAGAACGATTTGTCAAAAATCCAAGTAAATGCCGAAGTCATTCTAATGGGAGATTTCAATGTCGACTACCAACAGAGATCAACTGCCAAATCACGTCTACAAACACTTGCGCGTGCGTTTTCATTTGAACAGCTCATCACGTCGGCAACTAGAATAACACAATCCAGTAAAACAACAATAGATCTCATTTTTGCCAAATAATATTCATCGCGTGGTAGCAAGCGGAGTCTATTCTTTAGATATCAGTGATCATTCATTGATTTTCTGTGTAATTAAAGCTGGTGTTGCTAAATCGGGAGGAAGTTTCCGCGACATCAATTATCGTTGCTATAAGAATTATGATCAACACAAATTTAATAACGATCTCACGAACGTTGACTGGTCTTTCACAGATTCCATATCTGATATTAATGACTCTGTTAACACTTGGTGCAAAGAATTCTCAAATATTGCAGACAAACACGCTCCTATTAAAACCAGACGAGTTAAATGCACGAGTAAATCCCCTTGGATCACACCAGAACTTACTGAACTAATGCGTGAACGCGATTATCATCTAAAGCAAGCACATAAAACTAACTCTGAATATCATTGGCAGCTTTATCGTCAACTAAGAAATCAAGTTAATAGCCAAATCAAGCTTGCTAAATCTAAGTACTTCCAAGACTCAGTGATCACTACTAAAGATAAACCTTCCGAACGTTGGAAAACATTAAATGAACTAACATCTCGTAAGAAATCAGAAACAAGTCCGTCGTGTATAATCTCTGAAGATAAAATTATCACTGATCAAAAATCTATGGCAACAATCCTAAATGAGTACTTCACGTCTATTGGGTCAAAACTGGCAGATAAGATCAAGAGTACATTCCAATCTAAACCACATCCACCTTTGACTAATTTGCCCTCCAGTTTTGAATTTGAAGAAGTCGACGAAACATTTGTCCATCAAGAACTTTCATTTCTGAAAACTAATAAAGCAACTGGACTTGACCAAATCAGTGCCAAGCTCTTAAAAGATTCAGCTTCTACCATTGCCTCCAGTTTAACGAAGATTTTCAATGCCTCGCTCGCCTTACAAACGTTCCCTGATATTTGGAAAAGAGGAAAAATCATTCCCCTCTTCAAATGCAACGATCCAACAGCACCAAACAACTACAGACCTATCATTATTTTACCTACCTTAAGCAAAATTATGGAGCGCATTGTTCATAGACAAATCTACAAGTATCTACAGGAACACAAACTTATCACTTCAGAGCAGTTTGGTTTTCGCCCGAATTTATCCACAAATGTTGCTTTGACCCAGGTTACGGAGGAAATTCTGTACAATATGGAAAACAAATTAAATACCGGTGCAGTTTTCATTGATTTACGAAAAGCCTTCGACACAGTGGATCACACCCTTCTAATAAGAAAATTAAAGCACATTGGACTTTCGGAAGCTGTTATCAATTGGTTTTCATCCTACTTATCTTTACGCACAGCTGTTACATCCATTAACAACATCACGTCAAGTCCAAAACCAGTAACCGTGGGTGTGCCTCAGGGAAGTATCCTAGGGCCACTACTCTTCCTGATATTTATCAATGAGTTGCCCCAATGTTTGAAACACTGCAAATCAATTCTGTATGCAGATGATACTTTAATCTACTACACTGCCAGAACAGAAACTGAACTACAGGATAAAATCAACGAGGATCTGAATTCACTCAATCAATGGCTAAACAACAACCTCCTAACATTGAATTACGAGAAAACCAAATTTATGATCTTCGCTAACAAAAAACAACCAACCCTGGTGGCTTCCACTGTAGATATCTGTATCCAAACTAAGAAAATATTGCAAGAAAAATCACTTAAATATCTTGGTGTAACTCTAACGAGTGATTTAACTTGGCATGAACATGTTGACAATATCATGTCGAAGATTAACCAAAGACTCGGGTTATTAAGAAGAATAAAGGATTATTTAGATCTGAACACTCGCTGTATGTTATACACATCACTAGTTTTACCCTTATTTGACTACGGTGACGTGATCTGGGGTGACAAGAACAATCTGGGATTGATGAACTCGCTTCAAGTGCTTCAGAACAAGGCTGCAAAGCTCATTTTAGATAAACATCCGCGATATTCTTCGACCGAGGCGTTACAAGAACTTAAATGGTCAACACTGGCGACGAGAAGGCATAATCACCGATGCACATTCATCTTCAAATGCATGCATGGCTTAATTGACTTTGATTTTAACTTAACAAAGAATGAAGACATCCATCATCACAATACAAGACAACGTAGCAATCTGCATCTACCACGAGTTAAGACTAACAAAGGAAGACAACGTCCAACATATCAAGCTATAGTGGATTTCAATAACTTGGAACAGAAACTAAAAGACGCAACTTCGTTATCTAACTTTAAGAACCTTTTGAAAACACGATAAGTCAGTTAGTAATGTATTGTGTTGTACCGTGTTCTATTGTATTGTGTTCTATTATATTGCATTATTGTATTGTATTGTACTGTATTGTGTTTATTGTATTTTGTTGTTTTGTACCGTATAACTCATGTGCATTCTGTGAACTCATGTTTAGATAATTATTGTTAAAATTTGATGATGTAAATAATGCATGCATAAAATCTGAATTTCATGTAAGATAGATGTGCAGAACCCCACTGAAAATCACTTCGGTGACGTGGGTATCCTGGATAAATATAGTTAATAATAATAATTATTTTTCAGGAATGGTCTCAACTAGCAACAGAACGATCGAAAACAAAATTATTTTGCAAATCATCACATATAGCATAGCCATCGTAAACAAATTGAGCCAACAATCAGCACTGCCATGCAGTTAGAGAATCAACACAATAAAGACAATAATTGTTACTGAATTGACCCCAAAAAACATACAGGATTTTAACTTGCCTAATATATTAATCCCGGCATACTGTAATATCACACACATGCTATCCTGAAATGACATTATGTTAATTATGTACGTGTTTAACTAATTTTTTTTATTGAATGTTTCATTTGTGAAGAACCTTTTTCTATGAATAGCAGAACACCAAAGATTTGTCCATCCTGATGATTTTTCAGCTCCAACGGTTAGCTAGCTGTAGCAGTAGTGTGTAACATCAGTCTGCTGCAACAAGCACTGCTGACTGTAATACATGTATGAAGCAAATACTGTACTTGGTAGTAAATTTTGCAGCTAAAAATGTAGGATTGGAATAATTTTTGAAACAAAAATATCAAGAGAATCATTCCTGGGGGGGGGGGGTACAAGGGGGGAGGGCATGGCCCTTACCCAGTCGCACACTTTTTACACACAATTCTGTAATTTTAAATTCACTGTAACTGAAAATCATTGCCTACTAGTTATTGACAATTGAGACTGCAAAACATGCCAAATATGTGGGTTATAATATATATGCTCTTATTTCAGAAACAAAAGACTATTGATACTATTGTTGATTTGAGGTAGTAAAAATGTATAAACTGGGCTAAAAACATCTAATTCAGATACTCAAAATCTCAAATTGACATAGTCAGTGCATGTAATGTAGTGAAAACTGCATGAAATGTTTTGAATTCACTGAAAAATTCAATGAAACCAAATAAATAAAATTTAAGGCCCTTTTTCAGGCCATCACTTAATACATTTTTTTCAGACTTTCAGGTATTGAAATTAGGTACTGAAAGGGCATATTCTTTTCAAGGCACATGTGGTATAAGTGAGGGGCCAAAATTTTGAATTTTTAAAATATAGTCAGGCTTTCATTCTAGGCTTTTAATTGAAATGTAAAGGTACGGACAACTATGTCATAAAATTAGTACTAATTAGTGATTGAAGAAGCATACGTTTTCTTGCTCATATAAAAATGTTTTCAATTTCAAATAGAAGCTGATGTGTTTGATACCAATCTATGCTATATGTGACTATAGTCTATAGTACGACAAAATGATTTTGTTTTCGATCGTTCCGTTGCTAGTTGAGACCATTCCTCAAAAATAATTGCTTATCTAATCTGATTGTAGTAAAAATATGCTAGAGAATGTATTTTTAAATGTTAACACTTCGATTAATGTCATCATGTGAACAAAGATTTTAAATGGAAAGCTCGGAATATTGTGATAGTAATTAGTATATCTACATGTATTTCTTTTAATAACTAAGAAATCACATTAAAAACGTTTTGATGCATCTCGCAAAGACGTTCCACGGCCTTCAAAAGAGACGAACGAACTTCGCTTATTTTATCGGCCGCCATCTTCTATAATCCTTATCATAATTAATTTGTATAATTCCGCATCATAATTTGCATAATCTCAGTTGCTAGGGCAAAAAAAGTTCAGCTATCAGGGGTGTAACGGGTGGAATTGATTAACCGTTCTCTACCCCACTGGGTGAAAATTGGTAAATGGTTGAGCCCGCGCAGACGGTTCGAGATTGGAAGTTGGAAATCGTAAATTACGATGTTCAATGATGAAAAGTAGGAAGTTGAGTAGAGCGATCTACAATGTTCAATTCTGGAAAAATGAAAACAAATCCAAGAATCGTAAACTTTACAATGTTCGATTATGAACAGGAATTGAATGTTGAATGTTGAAATGCAAACTTACACGTATATTGGAAGTACAATTGTACAAATCTACTATACAATTTTGGCGGATATTGTACGTCATACAATTGGTAGAGCGGCAGCCCACAAACACGAAGATGCCAGTTCGAATCCCGCTCGAGAGAACGATTTTTTCGTTGTTCTCTGCAGTGTCAGATTAATATGAACCTGGTTTTTTATATAAATAGGTATAATTGTAATCAAGTAATTAGTTGTAACCAGGAAAATAGTTCTAACGACGAAACGAGTTAGTCAATGATATAATCTATCGTAATTTATCTCTTTAAATGGACGATTCCCCTTTTGGACAAACTTTTAAATTAGGAATGTTCATTAGCACAGCTGGAAAGAGCATCTTAAATTTAGTAATTATGAAGTTTGGTTGCAAAACATTGTAAAATGAGAAAAATATAGTCCTGTGAAGATTGCAAATTTTGTATACTTTTGTATTATGCGCGGAAAAGTGTAATCACGTTTCGAAATCTCATTACACTTTTCCGCCCATAATACAAAAGTATACAAAATTTGCAACCTTCACAAGGTTATCTTGGCCGACTGATAGTTTCAGCAGATATAAGACAAGAGTTATCCCGAATAACGCGTGCATAGTAATAAGTACACAATTTAATTTAAACTGTATATTTCGAATCGATTTGATTCATCTTCAGCAGAAAAGCTTACAAGAATACGTTAAAACAATTACGTGTACACGAATTTTAAATAGCGTGCGCAAGTTACGCGTGAGCAATAAACAACTAAGAATCAAAGCCGTCATTTCTAAAGCGTTATTTTGTTCATTTTAACTAATCAATTAAATAATTGCAATTCTTTGCTTGCCTTAAAACCATTATTTAGAACACATTCACGTCGTTTTATATGAAGTGCTTATTTATAAAGTAACAAGTTCCAATTTCTGGCTGAATCGATTATTTTAGTATTATTTACAACAACATTAACTAGTTCTTTGTTAGTTTTGTTGGTCAAGTCAGTTTTCTTGTAAGCTTTTCTGCTGAAGATGAATCAAATCGATTCGAAATATACAGTTTAAATTAAATTGTGTACTTATTACTATGCACACGTTATTCGGGATAACTCTTGTCTTATATCACAAGGTTATATTTTCCACATTTTACAATATTTTGGCAACCAAACTTCAAAATTTTACTAAATTTAGGATGCTCTAATTTCCAGCGGTACTAATATATTTTCCTAATTCAACAGACTGTCTAAAAGAGGAATGGTCCATTTTTGCTCGATTTCAGAAGAAACTTGACGTGCATCCATGATACGGGCTGATACGCTTTACTTTGGAACTCTGTAACTTCACTTTGAATATATTCCAGGACTTCGTATTTACATATTTTAAACAAGAACAGCAATATCTGTGGGACTATCGACTTTTAAAATTTCTTCCAGGGGCTAAACAAGGTCGAAACACCATTGAATGTTTTAGTATATACCCTATTTAACAAACATGCAACAGCGGTATTTCTGAAGTCAAGACATTCACCGTTGGTTTTTAGCTTTGCTCTACCCAAAAGAAGTTTTAAAATTCCATAGTCTCAAATAAACATCGCTGTTCTTGTTTAAAATATGTAAATCCAAAATCCAGCAGCCGGTTCTTCTAACCACAAAATAAAGACTGTGCTAAGCCACTCGTTTTGTTGTCTATTTTAATTTCAAAACTTAAGAAACCAAATCTACTATTGATCCACACAAGATTTCTGACGAAATATTTCCAAAATTACAAACAAGCTGCTATAGGAATGACCTTCAAAATTTGCTTAACCGTCTTTTAAACAACCGGAAACCAGCAATGTATTTAAAGTGAAGAATTACAGCGTAATTCTTCAAGTAAAGCGTATAACATCCCGTATATATCAAAGAATTTGCTTCAGATTTGACTTCCAATGCCTTCACTACCACTTTGTTCTGTCTTTTAGCCAATCAGCTGTGCCAGACCTTACCCATTAACCAATAAAATTGCTCAAAATTCGAGGAAAGGTAGCGGTAGGGACAGTAAAAGTCAAATCTGAACCGAGTCTATTCTTTTGAATTTCTACGTTGAAAGCAGTTTAAATCCTTTCTGATATTTTAGGAGCAAAGTACGGGTCTTTATGACCCCGTATTTCGAAATGCACGCACACGAATTGGCAGGAATAGAGTCTGAACCACACAAGACGACGCTAATTAATAATTCACCACACAACCCGTCCAGGACGCTTCGAAAACGCATGCAAATCACTGGAAGCTATTAAGGTTGTTTAAACATGTCTGAATGAAGATTCAAAAGCATCATCGAGGTCTCTAAAACAGGTGCGTTCTTTGCCAGCGAGATTTGTGATTTCACATAGAATTAAAACTTCTATAATACTGTTAAATGCAAACTTATCTTAGAAGATTTGCGTATTTTGTCCTTAGTTGGCTTGAAGCTCGTAATTCTCTCAAAACTTGTCCTGATATGTAGATGCTGCCTAAGAAAAAAAACACATTAAATTGTTAAAATAACTGCAGTAAGCGCTTGTATTTCGTAATTCGGGTAAACTTGAAGCTAACTTAGCTGCAAATTGTAGTTATATTGTTCCGAAAGACGGACAAACCGGGAAACATTGTTCCCTAGCCATGTTTCCTGAAGGTGGGCAAACCAGGAAACAATGCTTCCTCGTTATGTTTCATGAAGGAAGGTTGACAAACCAGGAAACATTGTTTCCTGGTCAGGCTCAATGGCTGGATGCAAAGTGCATGGAAAAATCAGGAAACATTGTTTCCCATCCATGTTTCTCGGGTGAAAATAAAAGCTTTAGCATCTTTCGCACAACTTTTACAGGACAAGCAAAGAAATAGGGCAGCAAAACAATTTATATATAGCCAATGTTAATTTTGAACATGTCGTTTATCCAAGGTTATACCGCAAAACAATCAACCTGTTGCTTTAGAACTTAGCATAGCAACAATCCCATTGCAATCTCTATTTACACAAGATAGCTCAATAAATTATATGAACTCTCTTTTCCTAGTTATCTAACAAGAGAATTATTTCCTTTTCACAACGAAAGACTACGATAGTTAAACATTCTCAAACAAAGAAAAAACAAATGCTTATCTCTGAAGTTCTCGACCAGCAAAACCGCAAAAATCAGTTTATATAACTGGAATAACGTCTGCAATAACTTCAGTTATATCCCTTTTTTTTTCAGACAATTTAAACCAAAGCTAGCTTCATCTTCCGTGGCCCCGCGAGGGAGCCTTGAGTTACACCGGAACAATAATGTCTTCGGATTCAGACGACGAGTATCAATCGAGCGACAATGAACTAATAGAACCGTTACTGCGGGAAAACAAACGTCTAAGATGGACTTTAGCGAAGTATCAGAAGAAAAACTCCTTACTTAAAAATGTGTTAGCTGATAAAGATTTGAAAATATCCGAACTACAGAAACGGCATGAAGAAAGGTAAGCACCAAGGTCGGTTGTAGGAAAGGTATATAGCGTTATCCGCCGGAGTTTCAACTGCGGCAGAAAGCATAAAAAGCAATAACACCAGGAACATTGAACTTGCAAGAGATAAAAGTGACTTCAACTCGAAAATGCTGAACTTTAATATGGGTTTTACTAGTTACTGAACATGTTTGTAAAGTTTGAAAAAATCACTATCCGCTGTATAGCCCTATTTCACCTTTTGTAAAACCGACCCCTCGGGCAAACTTTTCTTCCACATCAAACATGTTTGATACGAAAGAAAAGGTTGCATGAAGCATAAACCTCGCACACGGTGCGCTATCGGCTGAGCTAACGTGCACGAGTAACTGGTTTGCGGCAGGCTATATCTAAGTTCACTTTTATCTGTCAAAGGGATGAACTCGTTTCCAAGCAAGAGGACACGATACGAAACCTTATCCGTCAAATGAACGAACAAACGTCAGAGCTCAATTTCATGGCGGCAAAGCTGAAGGACGCGTCCGGTGAGAGTGGAAATGACGTAAAGCCCACGCGTGAAGGCATATCACCGCGAGACACGGAAGTGACGTCACTCAAGGCGACAATTGATATCCAAAGCAGAAGGAATAACGAGCTGAGCGATGAGTTGCAACAGGAAAGGAAAAATAAAGAAAAAATGGAAACGGAAATTGATATGTGGAAGTTTAATCTCGGAGAATGTGAACGAGAGATAGAACAGCTGAAAGAACAACGAGAGAAATTAAAGTTCGTAATTAGTTTATTAAATAGCTAATTAACTACTCAATGAAATTATCTTTTCAATTAGAACACTTTGAAAGAAATCAAGTACACTGCGTTAAAAACAGATGAACCTTATTGGATCTCTAGGAAGAACAGTTTAAAACACATAGAGCTATCCAGCATAAATAAAGTTGGTTTAGTTTAGGTTTCCTCCTGTAGTAACACTGGATCAATAAGAGATTATCCTTACTGGACCTCTAGGAAGAACAGTTTAGAACTGACAGAGCTATCCAGTAAAAATAAAGTTAGTTTAGTTTAGGTTTCCTCCTGTAGTAATACTGAATCAATTAGAGATGATCCTTGCTGGACCTCTAGGAAGAACAGTTTAGAACTAATAGAGCTATCCAGTATGAATAAAGTTAGTTTAGTTTAGGTTTTCTCCTGTAGTAATACTGGATCAATAAGAGATGAGCCTTACTTGACCCCTAGGAAGAACAGTTTAGAACTGATAGAGCTATCCAGTATAAATAGAGTTAATTTAGTTTTGAATTTTTGAACCTTTCTTCAGGCAAGACTTTCAGCGCATGAAGAGGGACGCTGACGTAAGCAAGCGACTTTTGAACGATGTTAAACTGCAATTGAAGAACATGAAAAGCGAGCAGGAACAAGCGCAGAGCAAAGCAGAAGAACAGAAGAAAGAAACGGTGGAAGCCAAGTCTCAAATAGACAAAGAAAGGAGAGCTGCGAGCAAATTTAAAGACGACCATGATAAAATGAAGGAGAAATTTGATGAATATCGCAGAGGTATGAATAGCTCTATTTTCTGCTTGTACTCTGAGCTTATATCCACACGGAGCAAGCTGAAAAATATGCCCGAACGCGGCCGGAATCGAACTTACGACCTCTGGAATGCTAGCCCAATGCTTTGCCAACTGAACTACGCGATAAGGTCGGTTCAAGTATGTCATACTAGCGACCGTTTTAGTTAATGACCGCCTCATGACTCAACCCTATGACTCATGTGCGATCATGGAGCACAGCTACGATGCTAGGAGCAGTTAGGAGCTACATTCAACCAACCCTGTCCACTATTTAAACACGTCATTTTTGAATACTCTTGTTTATCGCAGGTTATGATGAAATCAAAGTAAAGCACGACCAGGTGAAACGCGAACTAGGAGAAACAAAAGAGGAACTCCGTGTAAAATTACATCAATATTCTCGACAGAACAGACACTTCAAAGAGCTCGAAAGAAAGTATAGGGAACTCACTGAAATGCACAACAGGTTGAAAGACAGGATGGAAGAAAAAGAAAACGAGCTTCAGGAAAAAGAGAAGGTATTAGAATCTGTTCGTATGAGACGAGAAGACACAGCTACACTACACCTACAAACAACTTTGTTCACAAACTGTTGACAAGTTCCGTTTGTTTCAAGTTGTTGAAACAAGTTTGGAACAAGGTGTTAAGAACTTGTATCAAGCTTGAGGGGACTATCGGACCTGTTGCAAGGTTGTTTCAACAAGACTGATACAGTCATGATATAACAATATTGTCACAGCCTTGTGCTGTCATTTTTGTGACAACAGGTCTGTATATCGGTTGTACTATCAGTTTTGAACTGCCGCACGAAGGCATAAAAAGCAATGACACCGATAAATTGAACTTCTAAGACACAAAGAGTGACTTTAACGTGAACATTATTTCTGGGTTTTATCAGTCACTCAAAACCTTTATTTCACATTGTGAGATTTTTAAGCGTGTACATCGGATCTCAATTTGCGCGCAAGTTAAACTAATAAAGAATTTAACGAGATCTTTTCTGCTTCCAGGTTCTGAAAGAGTTTCAAGAAAAAGTTTGGATAAAGGACAAAGTCATGAACGATTTCAAAGCTAACGCCGAAGAGGCGATCGAACGAGTTGCTGAGTTGGACAAAAGTCTAGAAGAGAAAGTTGAAGACGCTCAAAGTCAACAGGAGAAAATAGCGAGCCTAACTCGTCTTGTGAATGAATTGAAGACTGAACTGGTGAGGAATGATGTCAATGATCTTCAACGAGAACTACAAGGAAAAGATGAGAAGATGAAAGAGTTGAGAAGTGAATTGAACGTGGTCAAGAATAACTTGGAACGAAGGGAACAAGAGTTGGAATATTTGAGGAAATCAAGCGAAGATTTGCAGTTCATTGCGAACACTTTGGAAGAGAAAGAATACGAGGTTAGGATAGACATATTATGACATTCCATGTCAGTTAGTACCCTTCGTGTTAGCTGGTAAATGACAAAGTGCAACTTCTAGTGAATGTAGTTGAGTTACCCAGTCGAAAACGCGCAAATTGCAGCAAGTCTGCTGCAGGCTTGTTACTTGCAGTCATCAAGCCGATATCAGGATGCGTTCACATCGCTTGCTCCGGCTTGATGATCACAAGTCTGCCGCAAGTTGATCCTCAAGATTTTATTATCCACAAGGTTTAACAACTTGCAGTAACTGTAAACTTGTATCAAGTCTGAATTCGCAGACTTGATGCAAGTTGATGAAAACAACAGTGAATGCAATTTGGATACAAATATGAGAACAAATGAACTCCGCCATTCTCACCACAGGTTACAAAATTGGAAGCATTGAACAGCGATCTACGAACACAGATTAGTTTCAAAGATGATCAGTTGGCTACGCTGCAAAAAGCCATAGAAGAAGAAAAGGTGATCCATTGAATCGATTTAAAAGACTTTCTTCTAAAGTAGTTTTACTACTGTTGTTACTAAAAGTTGAAAACTTTTTTATATAAAATTACGCTGGTCTGACTTTGTATTATTTTATATGTTCGCCAGATTCTCCTAGAGTCTCAAATGTATGATTTGGAATCGTATGAACGACAAGTGAACGAGAAAGACAGCTTAGTACAGGATCTTAAAGACCAGATTGACCAGCACTGCAAGACAATTGATCAAAAAGATAAAGAAATTAAAAGACACAAGCGAGAAAAAGATGATGTACGAAAAGAGGTAACTGGATAGTTCTTTAAGTTCGTCATCGTCCTTGAAATAAGCGAAAAGACAATGGAACATTCTGATGACTGGATCATGACTGAGTGACATGGAGAACAGTGAGATTTTCAAAATAATGAAAAGACAATGGAACATTCTCATCACTGGATCATGACTGGGTGACATGGAGAACAGTGAGATTTTCAAAACAATGAAAAGACAATGGAACATTCTGATCTCTGGATTATGACTGGACGACATGAAAAACAGTGAGATTTTTAAAACAATGAAAAGACAATGGAACAGTTTGCAACTTCCACCCTGTTTTTTCCCTTGCAGGTTGAGTGGAAAGAGAAGAAGGTCCACGGAGTTGAAGAAGATATTTTGTTGCAAAGAAAACAGTTGGAACTAATGGAAAACGAAATGAAAAGACGGGAGAATGAAGTGGAAGAACGCGAGAGAACAATATTGATGGAAATGGCTGTTATGAAGGAAACAATAGCAGAAAAAGATGCCAAAATTAAGAATCTTAATTCCGATTTATTAGAGGTATTCTATCTTAAGTAAACCTCATATTACTTGGCCAACAGATTTATTAAGACAAAGAATTTCACAAGCTATTTACAATACGATTGACTGTGTTGTACTACACGTACAACTTTCGCCAGTTTGTTTATAAGTACTAACACCCGAGCAATAAGAGAAGAAAATATAGCTTAATTTATATCTAAACAAAATTTTAGGTCAAAGATTACATCGAGGAAGAAGCAAAGCTGGTCGCGGAAAAAGACAAAGAAATGAATGAATTACAAGGTGAATTGAGACGCGAAAAAGAAGCCAACAAAACCAACGACCCAAAAAGCATCCGCGAAATGGCACGAAAACAACACCAGGCCGAATTCATGAAAGAGAAACGTCGCCATGACCATGAATGCAAGAAGTTGAAACAACAAGTTCTTGAGCTAGAAGAAAACTTAAAAGATGAACGAATGCAGAAGGAAGAAACGCTGAAAGAGAATGAAGCGAAAGCCAAGAGGATGAGTGAAGAAAAAGAGACGCTACAAGAAGCCGTTAAAGAGTTAAGTGACAAGCTCGAATCGCAAAAGAAAGCAAGGTAATCTCTCTCAAAACTGGGTCAAACGCCGCATTTTAAGAGCTAACAACTTGTTTGAATTAAAAACAAATTAGAAACTATTTTTTTTCAGTCTCAAAACTAGTAGCAAATCTGGCAACAAGTTGTGTTGGAACTGATTGTCAACAAGTTTGGAACAACTTGTAACAAGCTTGACGGGAAAATCACACCTGTTACAAGGATGTCCTAACAACTCTGATACAGACCTGTTGTAACAAGATTGTCACAAAGTTGACAACACAAGACTGTAACAATATTGCTATATCATGACTGTATCAGTCTTGTTGCAACAACCTCGTAACAAATCTGACAGTCCCATCAAGCTTGTTCCAAACTTGTTCCAACAACTTGAAACAAAAACCACAGCCAGCCGACAATTTAAGAAAATATAAAAAGAAACAAATTCCGAAAAATAAAGTCATCTCGACAAGACAAACAACTGAAACTGTAAATTTTGAAATAAAGTCGAAAGTTTACAGTTTCAATTGTTTGTCTTATTTTATTCATATCTTGAATTGCCAGATGACTTTATTTTTCGGAATTTGTTTCTTTTAACTTAAAACAAGCAGTGCGAACTTGTCAACAGCTTGCGAACAGACTTGTTGCGAGTTTGTTGTGCGTTTTACGTGTCTAGTTGTACAGCAGCTTTCTATGACATAAAATGAGATAGTATAAAAAGAATACACGAGTTGTCTTGTTTATTTCCAGGTTGAATGACAAAAGGCTGAGCGAGGACATTGAACAGAAATTCTGGAGTGAAGAAGAGCGATACGTGGAGGAAATTCGGGCCATTGAACAATCGCGGGAACGATTGAAGCAGGAAAATGAAAGCTTGAAGGAAGATGTGGAAGTTCTTGAAGGAGTCCGAGATAAACTGGAGGAGAAGACGCGAGAAGTGGATGATTTGAAAGCGGAGTTGGACGAAGTCATGCAAGCCAAGAAAGAAGAAAAGGACATGATGAGAAAACTGATATCTGAAGGTACACGAGAAACGATGAGTTGACAAGCGAGAGTTTGTATGAGAGTTTTCTCAACTCTCATGTCCTAGTGAAACGAGAACAAGAGTTGCATGAGAGTTGATGAGAGTTGACAAGCGAGAGTTTGTACGAGAGTTTTCTCAACTCTCATGTCCTGGTCAAACGAGAACAAGAGTTGCATGAGAGTTGATGAGAGTTGACAAACAAGAGTTTGTACGAGAGTTTTCTCAACTCTCATGTCCTGGTCAAATGAGTACAAGAGTTGCATGAGAGTTGACGAGAGTTGACGAGCGAGTTACATGAAAGTTTATAAATAATACCATTTCTTCTTAGGTGAAGAAGTCATTGCCGTGTATCAAAACGAGGTTCAAGAACTCAAGGGGAAACTCATACACGAGCCTGCAATCGACATAAAACATGGAGTGAGCGGCAGTGTAGAGGACATGCGCCGTCTGATTGAGCTTGAATACAACATCGGAAAAGAGACGAAAAATTTCGAAAACGATGCAGATATCGAACAAGAATGTCTGAAACTAATGCAAGGAAAAGAAAAAAAGCATAAAGACGGTATTTTTGGTAAAAATACTGGACCGTTGAACAAGAAACAAGACGTTATCTGGAATTATAGCTGGATATCGCTGATTTTGATTCTGATTTCCGTCCCGGTTCTTTTCAGTCAATTTCCGACGCACGTGGTGATGACGTGTGTCCTACTCTACCTCACGACCTTGGGTTACCTTATATGGAAGGAGACAGGAGGGTGCAGAAAGATTTTAAAACCGGGGGAGGCGAACGACGCACTGTCCAAGGCGGTCGGTGATATTTACGAGGAAAATCAAAGCTTGAGGAAAACCGTTGAGCAGTTGATTGTTCGGGTCGCGTCGGAAACTGTCGAGAAAAACGAGCTCGCGAAAAGGACCGGGTCGAAAGAAGGGAGGTCGGGCACGACGACCGCGCGGGATCCTGAAGCAACGAAGGAACTCGGGCTAGAGTTGGCAGAAAAAGCTAAAACGGTCGAAGCTTTGACTGAAATGAGGAAAACACTGACTGAAGAAGGAAAACAATTGAAAGCGAAATTAAGGACAAACGAAGGCATTCTACAGCAGAAAGACAAGCTCATCAAGAAACTCGAGCAGAAATTACGAGACATTATCGACGGGGAAGGAGTCGACCTGTCCACGGAGAAAATACTGCAGGAAATCCGACAAGATGACGAACAGAAGGACGCGAAAAAAAGAGCGGCTCTTGAGCGCTTCCAGGCGCTGACGGCGAGCGTTATGAAGAATTCGAGAGACGAGAAAAAGCTGGGGGGATTGTTCGCCGTGCTAGTCATTGCGGGAGTTCTGTTTGTGGTTGTTTGTCGAGGATCATTCTTGCTTGGTTCTGGTGTTCTTACTTTACTGTCTGTAGTCGTCGCTTTTATGTTCTGGTTTATCCTCAAATCTCGGAACGAGGTATGTGGGGATAAGTGGGGACAGGATGTGGCACTTTGCCTGAGGGTAAATGTGTATGAATTCGAGTGGAAATCATAAACATGTCGGAATTCACCGGGAACAGTCGAGACAAATTCATCATCAACTATAGGTCCTCCGGCAGTGATCGAACCTAGGCCTTTGCGATGTTGGTGCAGCTGACGCAACAGCAAGCAAAATTTATGAGTATTAAGGCTGGTAATGTCGGCCAACAGGTTGGCGGTAAAGGTTAGTGGTTACAGGATTGTAGCATCGTCGCAAAGGCCTGGGTTCGATTCCTGCCGGAGGACCTGTAGTTGATGATGAATTTTTTCACCCATCAGCTCTTGAAATTCGCGGCGGCATTCGGCAATTGCCATAGTAATTGCCGACGTGAATAGTGAAAATAGCATATCACGACGGCACTTTTTTGCCTACGTGAATAAATTTTACGATATCGGCAAGGAATTGTTTATTATCGACGGAGAAGCAAGATTGCTTATCATCTTGATCGGCAAGAGATATGTTTTTTGCCATTGTCATATTTTTGACGATGTACGGTCAAAAGAGTTAGACGCAAACTTTTTTTCACTGTTATTATTCACTGGAAAACAAGTTTGATGAAGAATTTTCGTCTCTTCATCAGTCTGCAATCCGAACCGCTGATCACGAACGTTTTTGTTTTGCCATAAAAAGGTGAGTATTGAGTAGAATTTTTAAATAAATTTTACAATTGAAAATGCCGCTGTATTTTGCTGCGAGAAGAATGAAAAAATGAAATATCATAATCAAGCAGTACCATCGGGCTTTTTTGGCAAAATAAAAGTAATTTTCAAAATAATGCCGCCGTGAATTCCGCTATTGCCGTCGTGAAACAGAAAAGACGGATTCAGGACGGCAGTTTTTTGCCGCGGGGAAAAAATTTGAATTTCAGGGGCTGCCCATTCACGGCTTGAATTTCCAAATGCGTATAATTTTCACTCGAAATACTGACGCAGGGCACATCAGACGCTTGTGTTCATACCCAGCTCGTAAGGTTTGCGTTTGTTGTCTTTGATTTGCAAAAAACGTTCACTTGTCATTGAAAAAATTAATTTTGCCCCTCGGGTTGTGCTTGCTCTTTCTGGTGTTCACTTTGTGTCCAACTTTATCTCTAGGTAGCGAAACTGGCCGAAGAGTTAAACGTGGAGGCTGAACGAAGTCTGGAAAGCAGTCAGGAAATACATGAACTATCTACGCTCGTGGAAAAGCATTTGGAAGTTGTCACTAAACAGAAACACGCAATAGCAGCACTTGAACGACAATTGAAAGTCGAACATGGCAGGTAAGCGTAGACAGTTTTCCTCGAGGTGGCATAACATATTGAATGATCGAAGGCTTTCTAGGATGCCTCAGACAAGGACCTTAAGACTCATGTTTGATCACGGAGCACTGATACGATGGAAGGATCAGTTAGGAGCTAATCTCAACCCATCCTGTCAACATTCCCTGTGGGAGGAAACCAGAGTACCTGGAGAAAACCCACGACCTTTGTAAAGGCGTTGACTAACTCTTTTCATGCAAATGTCATGAGTCTGAAGTGACGATCAAACCCACGATCTCAGAGATGAAAGGCGCTTGCTCCGAGAACCGAAGTCCTTGAATTTTTCACTGCTTCTATAATTTTAGAAACGAGAACCAAAAACTGATCATAGCCAAGCTGACTTGGACGATACAGGAAGGAAAAGACATCGAAAACCTGCTGGAAAGATCTGGCTCCTATCGCGGACAAGACAAGAGGGCTCTGGAGCAAGCATTGAAATCGATGGCAGAGAATCACGTGAAGGAGAAAATAGACCTCTTCAAGACCATGCGCACGCATCTGGCTGAAGATGATGTGGACAACGAGGAGAAACGATGGATCTTGCAGGATCTCAAGCAAGCAACTAGGGATATCACAAAGTCACTCCCAAGTGTCCCTCAGAAGTTGAACGGCTGCAAAGTTAAGGAGTTGAAACGATTCTGGAAAGTTGGGGCAGTTTTTGTTGCCTGTTTCTTGGCCTTTCTGTGGTTGTTCTATGCGGAGTATTTCGCGTTGTCGTTATTGCCGCTCATTGGCTGTGCCGTTTTTGTCGCTCTTAAGAAGACTGAGGCGGGTTGCGACAAATCATGCGATACAAAAATGAGGTAATTGAACTACGTTATTTTACTGGAGTATAAAACTTGTCAGTGCTTAATCTGACAGCGAGTTCTGTACAACAACAGATCATTTTAAGATAGCTCACATTCAAGAACATGTACTACCTCTGCATGATCTAACCATGCTTAACTCAGCAGTGAGTTTACTAAAAATTCATCCAATTCAACTCAGGCGTCTTCTACTGGATATATTATTCGTGTGCATCGTTATCTCAACCATCACCCTGGTGCATAGCAACGGTTATCTTCAAAAGATGGCGTTTATTATCATCCTGGCAACGGCCGGAGGAAGAGCGCTGTTTAAAAGACTGGTAACAAGAGAAGCGTCAGAGCTTAACCAACAAAGATGTCAGGAAATCGAAGAATTGCGAGAACGAGTCGATGAAGAAGTAAGCCCAATGTTTCTCTTACTAACTTACTAACTTACTAACTTACTAACTTACTAACTTACTAACTTACTAACTTACTAACTTATATCTTATACAGGGTGTATCAAAAAAAGGTAATCGAACTTTGCAGCGCTCTGACGCGTTCATTATACAATCTACAGAAATATTCTTTCGCAGGCGAATAGACCAGGCTTTTAGCTTTCGATTGCCATCATTTTTTGTGAAATTTGAAGAAAGATGGGGCAAATACGAATCAAATGAAAATAGCCGGTCGAAATCGCATATTTCCACCTCTGAGCATTATTAGGGCAGCAAATAAGAAAAGAAAATTTCATTAATCATTTATCTGTCACGAGAAACAATTAACATCACTCATAAAATGCCAGACGTTTACTACCTAAGCTAAAATTGGCCAATTAATTTTGTAATTTAATTCCCTAATAGGATTAAATTTCAACAGATTTTCAATAAACTCCCAACGGTGAAAAAATGCGATTTCGACCTGCAATTTTTATCGCATTTGTATTTGCTTGATTTTTCTTCAAATTTTATAACAACGATGGCAATTAAAATCTAAAAGCCTGGTCTTTCCAACTAAGTAAGAATTATTTCTGTATGTTAAATATTGAACGCTCTAGAGCACATCAAAGTTCGATTACCTTTTTTTTGATACACCCTGTATATATTGCATATCGATAAAATACCGATGAAGCAGTAAAAATGACATGTCAAAACCGGGGTATACATCGTATCTGTGTTAATATCGTCAGGTTCGTCGGCAAGAAAGAATGGCCGAGCAAATGGAAACGTGGAAACGACTCTTGGAAGTAGAGAGATCTTACAACAAGGAGTCAGATGACGTCATTACTGAAGTCAGAGAGATGGAACAGCGAACACAGCGCGAGGTAAGGTGATATGGGGTAACAGAGGTATAAATAGGGAGAATTGACCACCAGAGATTTTCTCATCTTATCGCAAGTCTGTCAAGAAGTTTTGTTCCATACCTTGAAACAGGCTGTTAACAACTTGTGACAAGCTTGATGGGACTATCAGACATGTTACAAGGTTGTTCGAACAAGACTGATACAGTCATGAAGTAACAATATTGTTACAGCCTTGTGTTGTCACTATATATCATGACTGTATCACCTTGTTAGAACAACCTCGTAACAAGTCTGATACAGACCTGTTGAAACAAGATTGTCACAAAGTTGACAACACAAGGCTGTAACAATACTGTTATATCTGTATCAGCCTTGTTAGAGCAACCTCGTAACAAGTCTGATACAGGCCTGTTGTAGCAAGATTGTCACAAAGTTGACAACACAAGGCTGTAACAATACTGTTATATCATGACTGTATCAGCTTGTTGGAACAACCTTGTAACAAGTCTGATACAGACCTGTTGTAACAAGATTGTCACAAAGTTGACAACACAAGGCTCTAACAATACTGTTATATCATGACTGTATCAGTACTAGAACAACCTTGTACCAAGTCTGACAGTCCCATCAAGCTTGTTACAAGTTGTTAACAGATTGTTCCAAACGTAGCTTAACAACAACTTTATTTTAAGATCTGAAACAACACGTGTTCTTTCTGTGCTCAAATGAGCAACAAGAATTAATTCAAGACTTTGTTTCTTAGGTTCGACGGGAGATCGAGAGACTGCGGAAAGAAAAACGTGAACGCCTTAAACACATTGAAGAGCTTGAGAAAGAACTCAAGAAATCCACCGCACACTGTTCGAAACAACGACGGCAAATGGAGGAACTTAACCGGGTGATCAAGGAGTTGGAAAAAAGACAGAAACATGGATCCCGAGAAATTGATGTTTTGAAGGAATTGAGTAAATACGAAAAGGAAGAACTGAGTGTGGCTTTGGAAGAAGAGAAGAAATCTCGTGAAGAAATATTGAAGAATGTTGAGAAAGAGAAAGATAAAGTTAAGAATGAGATGACCTCGAAGATAAAGCAAGAGAAGAAACAATTAGTTGAGAAGGTAGACGGCTATCGCCATTATTATTATTATCGCCAACACCTCAAACCCTATTGTTTTTCAACCTTACCTAGGTCGCGGAACTCGAGCGCAAACTCGCCGAAGAAAGAAAGATGGCTAAGGACTTCTTGGATCAAGTTGATTCGGAACTTGCAAAGAACGAGAAAATGAACGGCGAGATAGTTGAAATGAAATCTCAAATGGAACACGAGAGAGAGACCAGGGAAGATCTGAGAAAACGTTTTCAGGAAATTAATAAAATCAGACAAGATAGAGAGAAGGTATGCCCAATTTTAACGAGAAGAAGAGTTGTATGAGAGTTTGAGAAAGATAACAAACGAGAGTTTGTGTGAGAGTTTTCTCAACTCTCATGTCCTGGTCAAACGAGAACAAGAGTTGCATGAGAGTTGATGAGAGTTGACAAGCGAGAGTTTGTATGAGGGTTTTCTCAACTTTCATGTCCTGGTCAAACGAGAACAAGAGTTGCATGAGAGTTGATGAGAGTTGAGAAGCGAGAGTTTGTATGAGAGTTTTCTCAACTCTCATGTCCTGGTCAAACGAGAACAAGAGTTGCATTAGAGTTGGTGAGAGTTGACAAGCGAGAGTTTGTATGAGAGTTTCTCAACTCTCATGTCCTGGTCAAACGAGAACAAGAGTTGCATGAGAGTTGATGAGAGTTGACAAGCGAGAGTTTGTATGAGAGTTTTCTCAACTCTCATGTCCTGGTCAAACGAGAACAAGAGTTGCATGAGAATTGATGAGAGTTGACAAGCGAGAGTTTGTATGAGAGTTTCTCAACTCTCGTGTGCTGGTCAAACGAGAACAAGAGTTGCATGAGAGTTGACAAGCGAGAGTTTGTATGAGAGTTTTCTCAACTCTCATGTCCTGGTCAAACGAGAACAAGAGTTGCATGAGAGTTGATGAGAGTTGACAAGCGAGAGTTTGTATGAGAGTTTCTCAACTCTCGTGTGCTGGTCAAACGAGAACAAGAGTTGCATGAGAGTTGATGAGAGTTGACAAGCGAGAGTTTGTATGAGAGTTTTCTCAACTCTCATGTCCTGGTCAAACGAGAACAAGAGTTGCATGAGAGTTGATGAGAGTTGACAAGCGAGAGTTTGTAAGAGAGTTTTCTCAACTCTCATGTCCTGGTCAAACGACAACAAGAGTTGCATGAGAGTTGATGATGAGAGTTGACAAGCGAGAGTTTGTATGAGAGTTTCTCAACTCTCGTGTGCTGGTCAAACGAGAACAAGAGTTGCATGAGAGTTGATGAGAGTTGACAAGCGAGAGTTTGTTTGAGAGTTTAGTGAGGTATAAGTACAAAATGATGGAGCCTTTCATTAGTAAAACAAAATACTTGTGGCTAAGTTCTGAATCGCTTGATTACTGATTACTATGAACAGTATATATATGATTGAAGGTTTTATTGGATCAAATCGACGATCTTCAAAATCAACTATCGAAACAAAAGCAAACCTTGGAAACAGTCACGCAAGAATTGGAAGACAGTGCTGACAGCTCCAAGAAGGAAAAGTCACAGTCTCTCTACGATATTCAGGAAAAGCAAATCACGGAACTTCAGAAACGGTTGTCGATAGCAACCAAGACAATAGACGAGTTACGTCAGCAAGAGAAGAACACTATGAAGGATATGCAAGAATTGAGGGACAAACAGGGCAAATTGTTGAAAGATCTGGGTGCACTGCAGGATAAATCAAGCCAAGATCACAGGTAACCATAAGTATCCACATATATCCACGAACCATCAGTTATCTCAACTATTACCGAATATTTTCGCTATTAGGGCAGTCCAACGCAAACAAAAAGAAATCAAAGGATTAAAAAATTCGCTTGAAAAACTCACCCGTGAAAACGAGAGGCTGGGCCAGAAACTAGAAGCAGCGTGGCTCGAAAGTAGCCTGGGCGCCAGAGTTGTCAAAGCAGAGGTGGTAAGTGAGGATACGGAGGGACGTAAGGATGATAGAATGGGACAAGATGAAGAGGATACAAGGGGATACAAAGAGGGTAAAGACAAGCAACCGGTGAAGACTGAGGATGAAGCGGCAGTGGAGAATGAAGGATTAGACACAAGCAGGAGCGAAGGTAGGTAATTAGACTGATCTTTGTAAATTAGCTGGACAAACGTTTAAGAAGACTGAGCTTCGTACACTAACTGGACAAACTTCTGATTAGTCTGACCTTTGTAATTTGGATGAAATGTACATGGACTAATACACACCATTTGAAAATCAGTTTGTATTAGTGTATCATCCCTTCCAACAAGTTTTTCTTCTCAACATGATCATTCATGAAACATTTACCTCTTTAACAAATTAAATTGTTCGACAGGTTTCGCTGTAGCAGAACTAGCAGAAGTGTCTGAAAACGAAGACAGCTTAAAAGACAACAAAGATACCAACAGTCGAGGAGGTAGGAAGCTGATGTCAGAATGTGTCCGCACTTCTTGATCCCAGTTGTTGCGACAAGTCTGGAACAGATTGCTATCATCTTCTAACAAGGTTGATCACGGTAACAGACTTGTTACGAGTTGTTCTAACCAGACAAATACAGACTGTTCGTAACACGAGCTTGTTGTCATCATCTTGTCAACAACTTCTTGACGCTATCACACTTGTTGGAACAACTTGTAGCAAGCCTCTTGGCCCCATCAATCTTGTGAGAAAATCCTAATAACTTGTTCTAGACTTGTCAACAACTGAAGACAAGCGTTGACAAGTTGTGCGATTTTAGAACCCCATTCACAATGCAATCATATTTCTTCCAGTACCGGCAGACTTTGAGAACAAGGACACGCAAGGTATACTCTATTGGCTTGGTACAAGCGGTGGGACGGAGGAGTGGAAGAATCCGGCCGAGGCTGGCTTGGTCAAGATCAGCCGGTCATCCTACGGTCACGGGAAGGCGTCTGATGTCGCTGATCGCAAGGGATCATGGTGCAGCACAAGCAACAAAGCCAATCAATGGTGGAAGATTGATTTTGGCGAGAAACGATCTATTTTACCTTCAGCGTATACTCTGCAGGTGGGTACGAGATTTAGTTGATGTATTGGAGTTGAGTAGTCAAAGGCAAGATAAAAGTTGATCATAGTTGACAAGCGAGAGTTTGTATGGGAGTTTTCTCAACTCTCATGTCCTGGTCAAACGAGAACAAAGAGTTGCATGAGAGTTGATGGGAGATGACAAGCGAGAGTTTGTATGAGAGTTTTCTCAACTCTTATGTCCTGGTCAAACGAGAACAAGAGTTGCATGACAGTTGATGAGAGTTGATGAGAGTTGACAAGCGAGAGTTTGTATGAGAGTTTTCTCAACTCTCATGTCCTGGTCAAACGAGAACAAGAGTTGCATGAGAGTTGACAAGTGAGAGTTTGTACGAGAGTTTTCTCAACTCTCATGTCCTGGTCAAACGAGAACAAGAGTTGCATGAGAGTTGATGAGAGTTGACAAGCGAGAGTTTGTATGAGTTTTCTCAACTCTCATGTCCTGGTCAAACGAGAACAAGAGTTGCATGAGAGTTGATGAGAGTTGAGAAGCGAGAGTTTGTATGAGAGTTTTCTCAACTCTCATGTCCTGGTCAAACGATAAAAGTTGATCATAGTTGGCAAGCGAGAGTTTGTATGGGAGTTTTCTCAACTCTCATGTCCTGGTCAAACGAGAACAAGAGTTGCATGAGAGTTGATGATAGTTGAGAAGCGAGAGTTTGTATGAGAGTTTTCTCAACTCTCATGTCCTGGTCAAACGATAAAAGTTGATCATAGTTGGCAAGCGAGAGTTTGTATGGGAGTTTTCTCAACTCTCATGTCCTGGTCAAACGAGAACAAGAGTTGCATGAGAGTTGACAAGTGAGAGTTTGTACGAGAGTTTTCTCAACTCTCATGTCCTGGTCCAACGAGAACAAGAGTTGCATGAGAGTTGATGAGAGTTGACAAGCGAGAGTTTGTATGAGAGTTTTCTCAACTCTCGTGTCCTGGTCAAACGAGAACAAGAGTTGCATGGGAGTTGATGATAGTTGAGAAGCGAGAGTTTGTATGAGAGTTTTCTCAACTCTCATGTCCTGGTCAAACGAGAACAAGAGTTGCATGAGAGTTGAAGAGAGTTGACAAGCGAGAGTTTGTGTAAGAGTTTCCCAACTCTCATGTCAGGCCCTCAAATCAAAATTCTCTCTAATTCTTTTCTCAGCACGGTTGGAGCGGTGTATCTGGTGCGCTCAGAAACTGGGTACTTGAAGGATCACGTGATGGCAAAGTATGGCACATTCTCAGAAATCACGTGAACGACGAGATGCTGGACAAAGGGTATGCGGCCGCAACATGGAAGATTGATGACGACAGCACGGCATATCGACATCTGCGCGTGCGCCAGACGGGCAAAAACGAGGCCGGCAAAGACTCGCTGCGACTGAGTGGAATTGAAGTTTATGGGCAGCTTGTTTTGAATGATTAAATTTCCAATTAATTCGCACAGATAGCTAAGAATATTTCTTGTGTTGTACAACATTTTTTGAATTCACAGTTTCTCAAGATTGGGATATTTCACAAAGCCACTGCATGAAGACTTCGGTCAAATGAGATGAGAGTTGACAAGCGAGAGTTTGTATGAGAGTTTCTCAACTCTCATGTCCTGGTCAAACGGGAAGAAGAGTTGCATGAGAGTTGATGAAAGTTGACAAGTGATAGTTTGTATAAGAGTTTTCTCAACTCTCATGTCCTAATCAAACCAGAACAAGAGTTGCATGAAAGCTGATGAAAGTTGACAAGCGAGAGTTTGTATGAGAGTTTTCTCAACTCTCATGTCCTGGTCAAACGAGAACAAGAGTTGCATGAGAGTTGACAAGCGAGAGTTTGCATGAGAGTTTTCTCAACTCTCATGTCCTGGTCAAACGAGAACAAGAGTTGCATGAGAGTTGACAAGCGAGAGTTTGCATGAGAGTTTTCTCAACTCTCATGTCCTGGTCAAACGAGAACAAGAGTTGCATGAGAGTTGACAAGCGAGAGTTTGCATGAGAGTTTTCTCAACTCTCATGTCCTGGTCAAACGAGAACAAGAGTTGCATGAGAGTTGATAAGCGAGAGTTTGTATGAGAGTTTTCTCAACTCTCATGTCCTGGTCAAACGGGAACAAGAGTTGCATGAGAGTTGACAAGCGAGAGTTTGTATGAGAGTTTTCTCAACTCTCAGGTCCTGGTCAAACGAGAACAAGAGTTGATGAAAGTTAACAAGCGAAAGTTTGTATGAGAGTTTTAACTCTCATGTCCTTGTCAAATGAGAACAAGAGTTGCATGAGAGTTGATGAGAGTTGACAAGCCAGAGTTTGTATGAGAGTTTTCTCAACTCTCGTGTCCTGGTCAAATGAGAACAAGAGTTGCATGAGAGTTGATGAGAGTTGACAAGCCAGAGTTTGTATGAGAGTTTTCTCAACTCTCGTGTCCTGGTCAAATGAGAACAAGAGTTGCATGAGAGTTGATGAGAGTTGAGAAGCAAGAGTTTGTATGAGAGTTTTCTCAACTCTCGTGTCCTGGTCAAACGAGAACAAGAGTTGCATGAGAGTTGATGAGGAGTTTCCCCAGGTCTTCATGCAGTTATTGGAGTTGACTGTAATTCCCACCTATTTTTAGCAAGAAGAGTATAATTAATTCAAATTATAACATAACTATATCACTGTATGAAATATTAAATATTCGAATGTTAACTCATTAATATTGTACACAAAATCAAATTTAATAAATACCACACCTAAAATTCGTTCTCGATTAATTTTAACGGAAGCAATTAAGTATTAGTTATCAAATAAGGAATCACGAAGGACGCAGTTCAGCCTGATCTAGTTGAAGGCTTTCTAAGGACGCCTCTGAAAGCCACCTTATGACTCGCGTCTGGTCACGGAGCACAGCTACGATGGAAGGATCAGTTAGGAGCTAATCTCAACCCAGCCTGTCAACATTCCCTGTGGGAGGAAACCAAAGTACCCGGAGGAAACCCACGACTTTCGACAGAGCGTTGACTAAATCTTTCAAATGTCATGAGTCTAAAGTGAGGATCAAACCCACGATCTCAGAAGTTAAAGGCGCTTGCTCTGACGATTGTGTTACCGTAGTCTACAATAACTTCTAAACCGATTATTGCTTATAAATCTTCGTTAAACCCTAATATTTGCCAGAAATATTCAATCAATTTGTCCGTTACCAACAATTTCACAAAACGAAAGTGCGACCGCATGTGAGATTATCCTAATCCAACTGTCTTGGCACAGAGAGCGTCTTTGTCTTAGACAAAAGAACACGTGGAGCCTTTCTGAATCAATGCAGAACGCCTCTTTGCCACGACTCTTAATTACGCTAAAGACTAAAGTATTAACGTTTGTGTAATTTACAACAAACTAGGGCCAATTCTAAAAAATTTTCGATACGGCGCACTTGAAGAAGCAACAAAAAATAAAATTTTGACCGAATTGACAAAAATGAAAGTGATGATTGATGCTCACGCCGATTTATCAAAGAAACAATCTTGCCTTCTTCTTTTTAAATCATGTAAATCTACTTTTCACTGCTCTCTACAACATCGCTTTTCTGCTCTTCCTCTTAAGAAAAAGCTTATCCTTCGCTGGAGTCTTTAGCTTTTTGAGAAAACATGCTAATCGTTTTCTTGTGGCATTTAAGCCTTCGTGCGCTTTCAAACTCTTTCCAAAATTTCTTAACGAATTTTTTAATCTTTTTGCAAGTATAGCGAATTACACGGGATTTGTTTTAAATCTTCCTATAACTATGGATTATCAAAAGGTTTTATTTTAACAGATTACGGTGTTGTTATAAAAGTTAAGCATGTAAATACTGCCCTGGCCAAGTAAGAAACATATTTTGGTTCTAACTTTCGAAAGAAACCGAGTGAGTCATATCTAAGGTAAGAATATATCAACACCTGCTTGTTAACAAGCTCTTATGTACAAACTTTCGTGCAACTCTTGTTCTCGTTTGACCAGGACATGAGAGTTGAGAGAACTCTCACAAACTCTCGCTTGTCAACTCTCATCAACTCTTATGCAACTCTTTCTCTCGCTTGACCAGGACATGAAAGTTGAGAAAACCCTCATACAAACTCTCGCTTGTCAACTCTCGTCAACTCTCATGCAACTGTTGTTCTCGCTTGACCAGGACATGAGAGTTGAAAAAACTCTCATACAAACTCTCGCTTGTCAACTCTCATGCAACTCTTGTTCTCGTTTGACAAGGACACGAGAGTTGAGAAAACTCTCATACAAACTCTCGCTTGTCAACTCTCATCACTTTCATGCAACTCTTGTTCTCGTTTGACAAGGACAGGAGAGTTGAGAAAACTCTCATACAAACTCTTGCTTGTCAACTCTCATCACTTTCATGCAACTCTTGTTCTCGTTTGACCAGGACACGAGAGTTGAGATAACTCTTATACAAACTCTCACCAGTCAACTCCATCAACTTTCATGCAACTTTTGTTCTCGTTTGACCTGGACATCAGAGTTTTGAAATAATTAAGTGCGTTGACACGCCATATCTGTAGAAGTTTCGTACGTATATTTTAACATATATGCATACATTCGTTTTAAAATATCTTCAAAACGCCAAATGCTGACAACGCACAGCTGTTCAAGCATGCATTGCAAATAAAATTTTAATATGCCCACGTCTATAAAGTATTTCATTTTCGTCTTAAAAGAATTCTTCCTTGGAGATCTGGGCTGCTAGGCTGCAAAGTTCAACTGCCAAAACAACGCTCGCTTAGAAACAATCAGGCGAGATTTTCAACATGTATTTAGATACGCATCGTTTAAACTTTATAAAATTCACAGCTTTCGACCGCAAAGCCATGGCGACCCGGTACTCAGTTTAAATATGTTTTTATAAATAAGACTTAATGCTTATTGGTCGCATTTAGCCATATCTAAAGCTACACGTGAAAAAGCGTTTCAGCTGTCGATACCTTTTCTGCAGCAGCTGGCCGAATTTGCTTATTTTTTGTCTAAAAATACACCCAAACTTCCCCAAATTGTCGATAAAAAACGATGACAAAGCCTTGTGTTCGGTTTTTCGGCCGGCACAAGCGAAATTTCTTTGTGTTTCAAAAGGAAATCCGTACGATTTCGATATTGAAAACGAAATGCGGAGCCCACCACGCTTTTTGGATTCAAGCGCTCTCCCGGTGGCTTTGTTGTGCTAGAGCGTCGAGCAATCTGATTGGCTGTGCTACAGGTGATTGTTTACATCGCCGAGCCGTGATTGGCTGCTTTGCGAGACGTTTCAGATGCCGTTTTTCCCGCGGTAAAATGCACCTGTGTGTGTGTGTGTTGTGAAAGTTTGGAAAAATTTTACTTCGTAGCCGGCTGGCAACGTTGAAGCAACGACGAAACAAAGCCGTTAAAGGCAATTTAAAAGTGATTACCGATTTTCAAAGCCGTATTTACATCACAGAGGTAAGAGTCGAGCTGTCAAAGGGTCTAAACACGAATCTCGCGGTAATTTCGCGAGGATTTCACCTCGCAAATGTCCAAACTCTGAGGTCGAGTGGGGTTCGTGCGTTCGTAATTCAAGCGAGGTTTTTACAGCGAATTTATCCGCCTTTTTTCCCCAGCTTTTGCACTGTGGTTGGAGGCAATTACGATAGGTATATTTAGCTGTGGCGCCTGTTAGCAGTACATCTGGCTAAGCTATAGAGATATCTAGCAAATCAGAGTGCGTCAGAGGTATGTGTACTTGGCTCTAACGAACGCTTGTTTACCCAAGCAATTGTCGCTCAGAAATTCAGCGCGCTTTCTCTCCCGAGAGATGAGGAAGAGAGGAAGAGGGAATGAGCTGGACAGTTGTTCGCACCAAAGAACATAGACTCGCAACGTATACAACTCGCCTGCCAATTCACATACGTCAAAAGACGACAAGGGTATTGGAAAATACAGTGCAATAGAAGGGTTTAAAAGGAGCGAAATGAAGCTTAGGCGTGACGCTTCTAATTCAACTTAGGCTGAAAGCTAAACGGCTTCGAAATTGTGTATCAGTTATAGTTTTCTTAGATAACATCGGTTTAAATCTGATGCACGATGTCGTTTCAGAAATGCAAGAAATACCAGCGGTTGCATCGCAGCGAAAAGCACGATTGATGAAATGCGAGGAGTTTTCGCAGCTCAGGTCCGTCCTGCCAACAACCTCACGCAGAAGTTGCACTTCTTCGGTAAGGGTAGCACTTCCGGTAGGGATCGTTAATCCGGTAGGGATTTTTTGCCGGTAGGATAGCTTGCCCGGTAGGTAATTTTTTCCCCCCAAGAATTTTCTGATTTTCTGGATGAGATGGAGAACAGTGACATTTTCAAAACAATGAAAAGACAATGGAACATTCTGATCACTGGATCTCGACTGGATGATATGGAAAACAATGAGATTTTCAAAACAATGAAAAATTTCGGTCACTGAGTAGCACTACTGTTATGTTGAAGGTCTTAGAGCCATTTTCAAGCATGTAATCCCTTCTTTAAGATTGATGTCATTGAAGAAGCAATCAAGTACATAGCCTATCTCCAGGCAACATTAGACGACCATGGAAGCAATTCAAGTAAGTGAACCCCCCCCCCCCCTTTTAGAAGCAGTTCAAGTAATGAGCCCCACCCCTCCCCTCCCTTGGAACTAGTTCAAGTAAGTGAACCCCCCTTAATAAACATCTAAACTCTAAAACCAACGCTTGATTCCAATGAAATTGATTTGGTAGAAGCGCAAGGCAGTGCTGGCTATACAAAGACATGTAATAACGAAACAATTGTTATATCATTTTAATTCTAGTCACTATAGAAGAAGTTCAGCAAGAATTCAGAGACACCATGCCAAATACCAAGTCCCACATAAAATACAAAGAACGAAGAATCGCCTCGTTCCACGCGAGGCTCAACTCTAAACCCAAACCCCGAACGCTAAGAGGTAACGTTTCGATCACTGGGAGATTAATCTTGTATACAGGGTGGGTTGAAAAACTAGATTCATATTAATCTGGCACTGCAGAGAACAACGAAAAATTCGTTGTCTCGAGCGGGATTTGAACTCGCATCTTCGGGTTTCTAGACCGCCGCTCTACCAATTGAGCTATCGAGTCAACTGGGATTTGTAGCGAGTCTTATCCAATTTAAGGGCACAAAATATTTTCGCGACGACTTAACGCTTGTCTTTGAGGACGCGCAGTGTTTCAATTCTATTATATTCTACCATCCTCAGAGATATGAAAAACTAGATTCAGATTAATCTGATTAATCTAATTCGATGTGTCGTACTAGTGGTTTAATGGGTTAGTTTAGTTTCAAGGCAACTTTATTCGAAAGAGAACGACACAACGTAGCAAAGAATATATATAATGGTAGAGAAAAAAGGATAATAAGGAAAGTTGAACGACATTGCACTCATCGGTTCTGTTCATAAGAAAGGGTAACCCAAGCGGAACTTATAAACATTGCTGGAACTGGTGTGTTGTTTGGTAACCATAGCAAGCAAGGAACCGGTTGTACGGAGGGTGGATGGCGCTATCAACTGGATAGTGATTTTTCAACTGCCGCAGAAAGGCATAAAAAGCAATGACACCAGGGATATTGAATTCCGAAAGATAGAAGATAAAAATTGACTTTAACTCGGAATATTCATTAGCACAGCTGGAAAGAGCATCCTAAATTTAGTAAAATGGTGAAGTTTGCTCGTAAAATATTGTAAAATGTGGAAAATATAGCCCTGTGAAGTTTTCGAAATTTGTATGCTTTTGTATTAGGCGCGGAAAAGTGAAATCAGAATTCGAAATGTGATTACACTTTTCCGTGCACAATACAAAAGTATACAAAATTTGCAAACTTCACAGAGCTATATTTTCCACATTTTACAATGTTTTGTAACCAAACTTCACCACTTTACTAAATTTAGGATGCCCTTTCCAGCTGTGCTAATGAATATTCCTAATTCAAAAGTTTGTCTAAAAGGGGAATGGTCCATTGTTACATGGTTTTATTCGGACACTGAACATGTTTTAAAAGTTTGAGAAAATCGCCATCTGTGATGAATTGTGCTATTCACTACAGAACAGTGTTCGATATTCAACCGCTATGCTATTTAAATAAACATTTTACCGAACTCTCCAGTATGACAACATGACAGACTTACCATGTATGAAGGATTATCTTTGTTTAAACTGCTGTACAACGACGGCATTCAATAACTTAGCATCGACAAGGGTCAAACTCTCATCCGTAAACTCTTTCCGCGGAAATGTCGTCATTAGAACGTAATCGCGACCAGCCATTTGCGGCCTGGAACTGAGGAACAGGTTAAGGAAATTACGTCATTGTGAGGGGAAGCATAATTACGTCATATACAGGGGCAGTTGTTCAGCAGTTAGTGGTTAGTTTGATCCTGAATTAAGCTAGAATTCAAACGAAGTTTCCCAACAACTTGTCTAAAAGCTTAGAAATATTTCGCCACAAATCTTGTCTAGATCAATAGAGGTTTCCGTTTTTGAAGTTTCAATAGAAACGGACGTGTAATAATACAGATTATAAGATGGCATTTGTGAATCCTGAATGCTGATTGGTTAAGAGCCGTGTTTACATAACTCAATGTAAACACGGAAAATTTCCCGCCACTTGCAAACACAGAAATTTTTCGTATCCTTCGAGCTTTTGACATATTATAAAAAAATTAAAAAAACATTTTTTCGCGTTGATGTACAGTTATATCAACACTCGTGGAAATATGAAAACTTCCACACAATTTCTCGTTTTTCCAATTTCCACTCGTGTTGATATAATTGTATATCAACACGGATCAATGTTTTATATTTCTTAAAACTAACAGTCGGTTAAACTTAATTCAGAGTTTACGCTAACCCAGCATTCAACAACCGACCCCAAAAGGGTAAATTAAACGCAAACCAAACTAAACTGGTCGATTATTTGAAAGGATACGCATTGATAAAGTGTCTAACGTCCTCTATTGTGCTCGAATGGTTAAATTTAGCCACTAGCCTAAATAATACAAAAATAGATATCGTTAATGTAACACCTCTCGCTGAAACGCGGGCTTCGAAAGTCGTCGGTTTTCTCCAGGTACTCTGGTTTCCTCCCACAGGGATGTTGACAGGCTGGGTTGAGATTAGCTCCTAACTGATCCTTCCATCGTAGCTGTGCTCCGTGATCAGACATGAGTCATAAGGTGGCTGTCAGAGGCGTCTTTAGAAAGCCTTCGACTGGATCAGGTTAGGCTGCGTCCTTCGTGATTCAGAGCTCTCAGCTGTTAACTCTATTAACGTTGTTAAAGAGGGGTTACAGTCCGTTCTGCGCATCGGTTCTGCTCATAACAAAGGTGGGCCACCAAATATAAACATTGTCCAAATTTCACATTTTTCGAACTCTTTTTGAATTGAAACTCTGGTTTACATTCATGTATAAGCATAGCAAACCAGAAAAGTGTCAGACATTCATTTAGTAAGTCATATTTTACGAATATAGAATTTCAAAATGCAAACAAAGCGTTTGTTTACATTACGGACTGTAACCCCTCTTTAAAGTTAATGGTGAAGCACAGATATTTTTATCCCTCTTAGAAGATACAGTACTCAGTAAAAGTTTTAGGCACCTTTTAAGAAAAGCGTCTCTCTATGATGTTGAGGTCCTCATTTTTTCGATACTTTACACTGAATTCACTTTTCTATATACCGCTATCATGATAAACATTGGTTGCCGTAGTTATTACATGCGTATGCTTCATCACAACCTTTGTCTAAACCCGATTTTTCGCACAGGTGTCAAACTAAGATATATACCAACACGCCTATAACCTTTGTATAATATTGCATGCTACCTTGTGCCATCAGCCAGTCGTATCTGTAGAGTTGTCACGGGTGCAGAGTCGTCAATTTTGGGCGTTTGAGCCGAACTTGCTGTTGAGCTCGATGTCGCTGTCCGAGAACTCACTAGTTTTGGTGTGGGGCTAAATTGAAAGGGAAAAGTGGTCTAGAAGATATATCAAACGTGGTGGTCTAGTGCAGGTAGTATTCTACAATAAGCTGTCGTGGTTTGTGTCTGAACTACCTGAAAAAGATATCTCAAACGTGGTGGTTTAGTGTAGGTAGTATTCTACAATAAGCTGTCGTGGTTTGTGTCTGAACTGCCTGAAGAAGATATCTCAAATGTGATGGTCTAGTGTAGGTAGTATTCTGCAATAAGCTGTCGTGGTTTGTGTCTGAACTACCTGAAAAAGATATCTCAAATGTGGTGGTCTAGTGTAAGTAGTATTTTGTAAATGGGTCAAAATTCATACCTCCCAAGAGTATGCCCCGCTCCAGAAAAAGCTTTCACAGTCTTTTTTGGTTTGACGTACTCCGTATCCTTCTTCACCATGTTTACATTGATCTGACGACCACGATGAAGATGAATTAATTCTCGTGGAATTTCACTAATGAAGCGAATGATTAAAAACAAACTTTTAGCTTTATTTATATCACATACGTAGCTCTATCAGTTCTTAAAGTGCTTATAAACCCAAAATGGGTTTTTGGTGATCCAAATAGAGCTAAAAAAGTTAGTAAGTAGGTTATAATTTAGTTTTTTCGTCAAGCGTTTAGTTACGGAGATAAATGCAGTCAAACGTGCTAGTTTGGGCACATTTGGGAAAAAAGTGCGTATCCAAATTTTACGCCTAGAGGCCTGGGTCCCAGGAACCGATTTTCACAGTCACTAGGCGCGTTTTATTGCGAATGCATGTGTCACCAAGAATGAATTTGAGCTAGACATTTCAACTTTTTTACGCAAAAATAGCTGATCTTCGAGCTTCGAGACTAAAATTACTATGTAATTGTATATCAAGTTTACATAAACATGTTCCTGGGATCCAGTCTCCCTCAGGCGCGCACTTTTTCAACAAGCTGGCTTCTTTGAGCCCGGTTATCTCCGTAACAAAACGCTTAACGAAAAAACTAAATCACAACTTACTAACTAACTTTTTTAGCTCTATCTGAATCACCAATAACCCATTTTGGATTATAAGCACTTTAACTCTTCTTCCTACTAACTTTATCTATACTGGATAGCTCTATCAGTTCTAAACAGTTCTTCCTAGAGGTCCAGTAAGGATCATCTCTTATTGATCCAGTGTTACTACAGAAGGAAACCTAAACTAAACTAACTTTATTTATACTGGATAGTTCTATCAGTTCTATCAGTTCTAAACAGTTCTTCCTAGAGGTCCAGTAAGGATCATCTCTTATTGATCCAGTGTTACTACAGGAGGAAACCTAAACTAAACTAACTTCATTTATACTGGAAGCTCTATCAGTTCTAAACTGTTCTTCCTAAAGGTCCAGTAAGGATCATCTCTTATTGATCCAGTGTTACTACAGGAGGAAACCTAAACTAAACTAACTTTATTTATACTGGATAGTTCTATCAGTTCTATCAGTTCTAAACAGTTCTTCCTAGAGGTCCAGTAAGGATCATCTCTTATTGATCCAGTGTTACTACAGGAGGAAACCTAAACTAAACTAACTTCATTTATACTGGAAGCTCTATCAGTTCTATCAGTTCTAAACAGTTCTTCCTAGAGGTCCAGTAAGGATCATCTCTTATTGATCCAGTGTTACTACAGGAGGAAACCTAAACTAAACTAACTTCATTTATACTGGAAGCTCTATCAGTTCTATCAGTTCTAAACTGTTCTTCCTAAAGGTCCAGTAAGGATCATCTCTTATTGATCCAGTGTTACTACAGGAGGAAACCTAAACTAAACTAACTTTATTTATACTGGATAGTTCTATCAGTTCTATCAGTTCTAAACAGTTCTTCCTAGAGGTCCAGTAAGGATCATCTCTTATTGATCCAGTGTTACTACAGGAGGAAACCTAAACTAAACTAACTTCATTTATACTGGAAGCTCTATCAGTTCTAAACTGTTCTTCCTAAAGGTCCAGTAAGGATCATCTCTTATTGATCCAGTGTTACTACAGGAGGAAACCTAAACTAAACTAACTTTATTTATACTGGATAGTTCTATCAGTTCTATCAGTTCTAAACAGTTCTTCCTAGAGGTCCAGTAAGGATCATCTCTTATTGATCCAGTGTTACTACAGGAGGAAACCTAAACTAAACTAACTTTATTTATACTGGATAGTTCTATCAGTTCTATCAGTTCTAAACAGTTCTTCCTAGAGGTCCAGTAAGGATCATCTCTTATTGATCTCGTGTTACTACCTGTACAGGAGGAAACCTAAACTAAACTAACTTCATTTATACTGGAAGCTCTATCAGTTCTAAACTGTTCTTCCTAAAGGTCCAGTAAGGGTCGTCTCTCACTGATACCGTGTTACTGCAGGAGGAAACCTAACTTTATTTATACTGAATAATCTTGCACTAACCCATTGGTAATAGTTCTCAGAAATTCTTCATTCTCAGGATCATTCATATCTCTCAAAGGGCCATCATCGATAGAAAAACCATTCGACCAAAAATTTAGCTCTACATCAACCTACAAAGAAACAATTATATGAGCCATAGCTGTGCAAAATGAATCAGTTTATTAAAACAAAATGACAATCTCACCGGCTCAGGAGCTTCGATATTACTCGCCGAAGTGGACTCAATGACGTCTGAGACACCTTCCGTATCACCAAGACGAAAGCCTAAAGACGTGCATGAGAAAAATATGAAGTTTTTGGAACGAGTTGTTATCGCAGTAAATATTTAGACGTTCTTTGCAAAGATGTTCTGAGAAGAATTTAAGACTTCAAGGATTGTATAAAGGAGCAGAAAGTGTCAGAAATCAGTAAATACGCAAATTTGTTTCAAGCAAAGATGCTGGGACAAAAAACAATTCAGTGTTATGTAACAAGGGTGAATTTCAGTTTTAGCCAATCAGCAGCGTACATATGTGTCTACATTTTTACGTTTAGCGCGCTCTGATTGGTTCGTAGCGAAAATGTTAAAATTGGCTAAAACTGAAATTCCCCCTTCTTGTGTTGTGTCTCTACCTGAACCACGAAATGCTGGAGCCTTTTTCTTTTTATTCTCTTCTTGAGATCTGTCAACGACCTCCGCTCCATGTCTGAAGTCAAAGAATAATATTCAACTGACGTTATTTATACTGGATAGCTCTATCAGTTCTAAACTGTTCTTCTTAGAGGTCCAGTAAGGATCATCTCTTATTGATCCAGTATTACTACAGGGGGAATCCTAAACTACATAAGCTAACTTTATTTATACTGGATAGCTCCATCAGTTCTAAACTGTTCTTCCTAAACATCTAGTAAAGATCATCTCTTCTTGTTCCAACAAGAGGAAACCCAAACTAAACTCAAATTAACTTTAAAAATAACCTTTTGGCAGAGTCAAAAATATTTTGTGTCAAATTCTCGGATTTCTCTTTCTTTTTTCTTGGTGGCCCCACAATCTGCTGACCACTGTGGAAGAACAACGTAAAATAATTAATAGTTATTGCATGGTAGAGATAAAATAGGGAATCCTTTCAATGGTAAAGGTGATGATAATCAATAATAATGATGATGATCAATAATAATGATGATAATCAATGATGACAATTATGATCAATAATGATCATCACAATGATTATGATCATCATAGATGGTGATAAATAATATTGATTAATAATAATCAACTCACCTAGTCTCAGATCCTCCAGCATAAAAAGCTTGTCGATCATCATTATCTTTTTCTTCCTCCTCAGGTGCAAAACTAGCTAGAGTAGCAATCTTTGGCTTCCTGTTGAAAACACATCTGGATTAGACAGGAGCACCACTGACTACAACTTACATAGATTAGTCCCTAACCTTCTCATGTGTGGGGTCAGTTTCAAATCCAGAACACCTGGAGAAGGCCTAGCCTGCGATGCAGATGCTATCAGGTTTCATCAATGGATCGTTCCATCACTGAATCTCGATAGCGCCTGCCCCACAAGCTAGAGAAGGTCTAACACAATTTGTTTGTTACAATTTAACAAAGTAATCTTAACTTTCAGCTCTTGTACTTCCCTACCATACAGTATATTACATGAATTACATTCTTCATCATAGAGTAAGAATGTCAACTGAAGTCTAACAACAAGTACTCAAACTGGAAGGGCAGCGATGGTCCAAGGCAGGGGCGGATCCAGGGGTAGTCAAGTCAGTCATGCGACTTACTTGTAAAATCATAAATAATTAATATTCTGTCTGAATCAGGCGCTTATATTATAAGCAGCTTTTCCCGAATTTTATATGAGTCCAACTTATTGTAGTCCAGTTAAGTAAATTCCGGCAGCACGCGTTTAAATCGTTACTCTCAAGTCACAGACAGCGGTATTTCACCAAAATCTTGCCGACTCGGGTGGTGGTTTCTAGTCATTTGATTGGTCGAGAGGCTATATTAACTATTTTGACTGACCTTTGCGGGGGTCTGACTTAGCTTGCGCAATTCGAAGCTCTCTACAAGCTTTTTAATTGGATGATTTGAAAAAACTTTCCACTCTCATTGGCTCATTTTTTCTGACTGACCTTTACGTCAAGTATATCAGTCATGATGCTGCAAGTTTGGCATTGGCAAGCTAATTTAAAATATTAAATGATTTCAACCTTGACTGCAAAGGTTCGTTCGATTCGAAGTATATTCTGGTAATTTACATTGTGCAAATATGTCTTGCATTGCAAATACGATATGGTTAGATCAGAATAGCTCAGAGGCAATTTGAAGCCTTTGGAAAGTATTTACACCAAAATGAAGGGTAAAATTGCTCAAAAATGCTCGTGAAGGAAAGAACGAAGCGTGTACTGCTATAAGGTAAGTTGGGCAACAATACTTTGTTTGTGTGCTATTAGTTATCCAATTATTGCAGATTTGCAGTGTGAAATATGGACAACTTTCGTTGGTATATATTAGCATATTGATATATTTGCATATACTTGCGTTGGCTGCAAAGGTCAACTCGATTTCAAAACAATGTTGTGTACTTTATGTTAAAGTTATAACTTATGTTGTAAACTTTGTCAAATCACTGAAATGCAATCTAAAATTCTAAATCACAACACGACAGTGTGTTATATTGTGTATATTGCCATTTATGAACCAAAGTTCTGTTGATCTATTTAATATTATTTATTTCTGAAATATTACATTGCCTATTATTATTATTATTATTACTATATGGTATTGTTGGATACTATACAAGTAAGTGACATTGTTTTGGAATATTTCTACTAGATCTGATGTCTCTGGTGATTGTCTTTACAGTTCTGTGTCTTTGGTACTGATAGGCAATAACAGTTTAGTTTAACCTTTGAGAATTTCAACTTCCTTGAGCTTTACATTCATACTAATTTTTATTCACAACACCCTTTTTTGTCTGTTATAAAAGTGCATGGTAAGTACTATTGCCTTAAAAATCTTCTACCTTGTGTGTGTCCAAAGATTGTTTTGATAGTAATCTAACTGAAGATGTCTTAGTGAGGAAGGAGGTTTTTTTGAATTGTAGTAGTCACTGGGTCTTTCATCTGTTTTAGGTACAAATATATGTATCTACTACCCTGATTGTGGCAAGCTGCATATAAATTGCTTTTTAACCACCTAATTAAACCTCGCCAGCATAATCACAATATAGATTGAGATGCAATTCACCTGTTGTTTTGTTTTGAAGGTAGAGTTGAACCTGGTAAAACCTTTTAGCCTAATCTTTTGTTCCTTTACTTCTTATTCCTCATTATAATAGATAATAGAAAACATATTGGTGTCTAGCAAAATAAAACAATATTTAGTGACAACAGTCTGTTTGTTTATAATGGGCAGTCTCCATGTAATAAGAAATATGATATAGCATGCAAGTTAAGCCTGAGGGACCAAATGTAAATCTATGAGACAGGGAAGGTAAAAAATAATATCTAGTAGTGGAAATACTCAAATAGGTAATAGGAACTATATTGGTATCATGTGCAATCAACAATTTTTTTGTAACAATAGTCCCTATGTTTGTAATGAGGCAGTAACTACAATATGAAGTATGGTATAGCATGAAAGCCGAGTCTGTATGACTTGTTGTAAATGTATGAGTTATGGAAGGTAAAAAACAATATTCAAATAGGTAATAGGGAACCATGTTTGTGTCATGCAAACATAAACAATATTTAGTAACAACAGTCCTTTTGTTCCGTATGAGGCAGTCAACTAGAGTATGAAATATGATATAGCATAGGCTAGTTGTGAGCGACTTATTGTAAGTGTATGAGATTTTGAAGGCTAAAAAATAAACAAACAAAAAAAGAAATCTTGTGTGTATGTAAGTTTTATTAACAATCAATTATAAATCACGAACTCACACAAGTATAGTAAACTAAAGCTTGTGTGTTGGATTCGTTTCTTTATGCCTTTCCTAAGCATGCTGATGACTCCTGATATTGGGCAAAACAGCAGTGGAGTTCAAATGCGGCTGTAACAAAGTTAATGCTAATATGATGATGTCATCGTATTGGTGACGTCATCACTATGACGTCACAGCGGTCACTACCCAGAATTTTTGACTGACATTTAAAAAATCCTAGATCCGCCCCTGAGGACAGGTCAACTTGCAAATTTTGCAAGGCTTTCTCACTCACCGACCTTGTTTCCAGCGTAAGCAAAAGGGCAGAACCTAGGCTACCTTGTACAATGGTTAGCTCAACTTCATGGAAGCTGCAAGATTTTTGCAATGTCACTTACCGAGTTCTACTGGTTGGGGGGTTCGAAGGTGGAACAGCAGGACCTGTGGGGATATCGGCAGGACCTGTGGGGATATCAGTTTCATCATCTTCCATCCCTTCAGTCGGAGCATTGTCAAAGTAATTCTCCATTGCAGACTACGAAACAGAAATAGAAGGACTTGTCAGCCGGGTTCATGTTTTGCAAATCTCTTTTTGCTAGTGCAAAATTATCCATTTTGCAAATGACCATGATGTTTTGCAAAGTACTTACTACATTGTAATATATTAATAATTTTGCGTCAAAGGATAGGCAAAAAGAAGAACAAGGCTATGATTTCCATTGGAAATTGTATCAAACTCATTGTGAAACTGATGTAATTTTGGCTGTGTACTCACTTTTTTGTGTTGTTCTGAGTTTATATCCACACTGGAAAAGCTGAAAAATATGCCTGATCATGATGGCAATTAAACCCATGACCTTTGGAATGCTAGCTCAATGCCCTGTCAACTGGGCTATGTGGTCAGGTCGGTTCGAGTATGTGATATTTCCAAACTGAGTCTAGTTCCTTAGATATAAATGTAATTTATGTGTAATCAAGATTTTTTATGCATTTTCAAAACGTCTTCACATGTGCATTTTGCAAATTTTTCAGTCTGGGGCAGAACATTGGTCTTAGCATTCCAAAGGTTGTAGGTTTGATTCCTACCATGGCGAGGCATATTTTTCAGCTTCCCCAGTGCGGCTATGAACTCAGAGTAAAAACCACAAATATTTTAAGTTGTTTCGTCACCGGTAAGAACAGCTTCAAAGCCTTAAATGGCCCGGGTGCATTCGGTGCACTCCACGCCCTGGCGTATTGGGCATGCGATGAGCAAAATCATAAATGTTGGCGTAGAGTTATGGGCTGTTAGCACCGTTTATAATAGTAATTTGCATGTGACTGCTTGGACTCCATTTTTTTATAGTTTAAAAATGTATACTCGGCATGGCAGCTCAAAACATTTGTGTGCCCCTGCCCCAAGATTTTACAGCTTTTCCGCACCCGAGATCTCGGCGAAAACGGCCACACTCTGCAGTCTGGGTTGAATGGTCTTCAAAAGTAGATTTTTTTTAGATGAATTCAATATGAATAAGGCTTGACTACATTTATTACAGCAGTATCTAGATAAATATATGGTACTGCTTTGTTTCAGCTTTAGTCAACAAGTGTAAGCACTTGGAAAAAATTACAAAACTAAAACTTGACGTGACAAAATTTCACCTCATTTTGGGCTTGTGCAATTTTGACATGTCAAGTCTTGCATTATGCTACCCTAAACTAGAGAGCATATACGACCTAAGAACTTCATAATTAAAAAAAAAACCAATTAGGACTACGACAAACTACATACTTTGGAGCACTGAAATGGTTTATATCATACAAAGTAAAAGTGAAAATGGACAAGTGACATATTCTAACTGTGCAACATTCAAATCACTCTTCCCAAGCAATAAACGGATAAAATACAATATGAACTACCTGGAGATCCCACCCAGCACTTTGAAGGTAAACTTTTGACGTTTCTGGGTCAGCTCCGGTGATAGAAATGAATTGAGTTAATAACTCGTTGTTTTCGTCCGCCATCTTTGTTGAGTGATGACGTCATTAGCAGACTGACTTTCGCCTTCACCACGAAAAATCACTTTCAGCCGAACTTTTATGTTCATGAAACTCCTTTGAAGTAAGATTTTCAACCCTTTCTTTTGAAAGCACAAGAGCTGGGTGTTTAGTTGAAGCCAAAAGCCATTAACTCAGGAAAGGTCTTTGTGACTGGACCTCTTGTTGTTGCAATGGACCGATTGCATTATGGACAGAATTTTGAAAAAAAGTTGAAGTGGGAAAATTCATTACCACAGCATTGACGAGCATCCTAAAATTAGTAAAATTGCAAAGTTTGGTCGCGAAATGTTGTAAAATGAGGAAAATATAGTCCTGCAAAGTTTGCGAATTTTGTATACTTTTGTATTACGCACTGAAAATTGCTACCGTTTTCTCGATGTTGGTATCAATTTTCCGTGTGTAATACAAAAATATACAAAATTTGCAATCTTCACAGGCTTACATTTTCCACATTTTACAACGCTTCGCAACCAAACTTTGCAATTTTACTAATTTTAGGATGCTCTTCAATGCTGTGGTAATAAATTTTCCTATTTCAACTTTTTTCATAATTTTGCCCATAATGCAATCGGTCTATTCAGTTACAATTTATCATCAATTTTTTGTCGATATTTCCACGAAAACGTCTGCAAAACTAACTAGACTTTTCAGAACGTGGTCTAAACATCACCATATTCCCTTTGCAGCCAAAAAACAACAAAGTTTTTGCCACTAATAGATTTGCTTCCTGTTTATGGGTGTGAAAAAAATTGACAAGTTTTGAACTTCAAAATGTACCATAAAACATCAAGGTCCTTTGAAATCCTCCTTAAATTATTCACTCCTTACTTTTGTTATATTTCAAAGATATGCAAATTCGAATATTTTACACTACTTACAGTGCATAATCTTGAACACAAAAATCTGCACAGAACAAGCTGCATCACCATATCCTGTGCTTCTGTCCACTACCCTCGAACATTATTTCTCAAACTCATTAATAATTCATGCTCAAAACACAAAGGAAATCATCAATATATCGTTGTCTTGATACCACGGTAATAAACGTCCATAAATTAACTCAACTTTCGTGTTGAATTTCTCGCTAAATAGAAGTTCGTTTGAGAAGCAATATAATAAACTCGAAATTGTTTGTTACCGGCATCCAAAACACCTCAAAGTGTGTGTAAAAAACTCGACTAGCGTCTCGTTTTTCAACACACTTCGGTGTTTTATACGCCGGTAATAAACGCTTTCTCGTTTATTATATATTACATCTCACCTCAGATATTTTTCTATGCCTCACTTCACGAAATATTGAACGAGTCTCGAATTAGTTTCAAACACTCCACGTTACCGTCCTGAAAACAGGGGTACACGTATTTTTGGGCTTCACGCGACATCATAAGTTTCACTGGGGGTCAACTACAAATCGAAGACAGTCACGGGAGGGAAATAATTTTTTACTGTATGTGTTGAGCTTGTGTTTGGCAGCAAATACGTGCAATTTCGTGAGATTTGTTCGCTCCAGTGCAATATAATCATCAATACACTCGGGTTGACCCTAGTTGACCCATTACTGCAAAATGCCCTAATGAAACCCAAGGACACGTCCTCTTTTACAAAGCCAACACAAATATTCGCCAGAACTAATATTACTTCATTACATTACAGACTTAATGCTACGGACAATCTTTCAAAGCCACCACATAAAGTCCCTTTTACACGGCCAAATTTTCTTTCCCAAATTTCATGTGTCAAATGTGCTTTGAATGTAAAATCGTCAAAGCCCCCTAATTTACACGGTCAAAAAGCCTTCGACACATGAAATTTGACAAAGAAAATTTGGTCGTGTAAAAGGTGCTTAAGAATAGGGTTCAAAATACAATTGCGAATAACCGGTAACAACGTTGGCTTTTTATTCTATCATATAAACTATGTTTAGTATTAGCAAGGCCTTTTATCGTAAAAAATGTCTGGTTTTCTATAATACTTTGTCTTTTTTTCCTCAGGAACAGCGAGCTATGAACTTTGAGCTGGTCGTGTCCTTTAAACGGAAAACAACCTTCAAACTAAAAAAAGTATCAAGGATTTACACAATACTTAGAGTTTGGGTATAGTCTTTTGGGGTATAATATTGTTCCAGGGCAAAATATTAATTATTGCTTATAATAATCATTTGAAACTTTTTGACTGGACACAGTGCATCGAACGCACGAAGCTAGAAATGTCACAGACTTGATGGAAGTTGTGGACTTTACCCGCTTGATGCAAGTTTGTCATCAAGTTGCATCAACCCTGTTGGCTTCATCAAGTTGCATCAAGTTTGTTAAAATCAGACTTGATGGAGCTTGATAATTCCAGACTTGTTGTTCAAACAACTTGCATCAAGCTTGTGGATAAAAGTCTTGAGAATCAACTTGCATCAAGCCTGTTGACAACTTGCAGCAGACTTGTTATCATCAAGCCGGAGCAAGCGATGTGAACGCATCCTGATATCGGCTTGATGACTGCAAGGTAACAAGCCTGCAGCAGACTTGCCGCAACTCTTTTGCCTGTGAAGCCCATGACGCTCCTCGCTGTTCCAATGAAAAACTTGCTAACATACTGACTGACCGAATACTTTTACCTCCGCTAACATATGTTTGCAAAATTTTGTCCATAAGCCATTGGCCTTATTTTATTTACATAATAATATAATCATATCGTTCCTTGAACAAGGATTCAAGTTTTAATTTTAGTAGCTCGATCTCTTGAACTGTTCTTCCGAGAGTTTTAACATTCACAACTTGAGCGTTCAACACTCTCAACGCGAAATTACCAGGACGACTTGCAATGGTATTCAATAACCATTTGAATATGGCTCCAAGGTTTCTGGATTGATGAGGTTGACATGAGACATTGGAAATTCGCCCGTTTTTCCGTGCAGTTCTCCTTCCCATATGCCGTTGTCGTTTTGTTTCGTGACTTTAATCAAATCGCCTTTCTGTACAAAAGAAAACATCAACGTTCAAAAAATGTAATTATTTTTTATGATCTACAATACGCAACTCATCAGTGAGTTCACATTCAAGAACATGTACTACCTCTGCATGATCTAACCATGCTTAAATTAGCAATGAGTTCTGTACAACATCAGATCACTTTAAGATAGCTCACATTCAAGAACATGTACTACCTCTGCATGATCTAACCATGCTTAACTTAGCAATGAGTTCTGTACAACATCAGATCACTTTAAGATAGCTCACATTCAAGAACATGTACTACCTCTGCATGATCTAACCATACTTAACTCTGCAATAAGTTCTGTACAACATCAGATTACTTTAAGATAGCTCACATTCAAGAACATGTACTACCTCTGCATGATCTAACCATGCTTAACTCAGCAACGAATTAATCAATATGTACGTACACTACATCACTTCAACATAGTTCACATGTACAGACTATTTACCTTGAAAGCAATTTGATTCGTATCGTATGGGGTACACACACGATCGATTAACGCTCTTGCAAGCAACGGTCCGTCAGACGTTGGCTAAAAATAAAAGACATTCTGATAAGTTCTTCTAAGAATTTTTCTCAGTAAAACACACAACAAGAATTTCACTTTTAAACACAACGCCATTTTAAAGCTTAAATGAAACTGAGTTTCTGATACGTTCAAGTATTTTTTGAATATTGGCCTTATTGGCTCTTCAAGCCTTACCATTGGCATCGGAGGGCGGGAAGGAGGTGCTTCGACGGGCTTCTAAAAACATTTTATTTTCAATTTAGAAACATTAAAAGCACAATATAACAACTACATTAATATTAATATTCTTGTTACAGGGAGGGCAAGGAATCCACATGGAAAATTGCGTCTAAATAGATGGAAAACGCGAGCTTAAGCGATAATGACATCCCTAATACGGCCCGATACGCTTTACTTTGGAACCCTGCAACTTCACGTTAAATCTATTCCAGGACCTTGTAATTGCATGTTTTAAACGAAAACAACAATGCCTGTTAAACTAGCGAGCGTTAAACCTTTGAAAACAGAATGAAAATCACGAATGAATGTTAGATTGTGAGAAGTTCCTAAACAAAAGGAGAGACTGCAGACAACACAGGAAGACATAACGCGACACTCCTATGTCTCAAAATCGATGTGTCCGTGCGAAAAATCATGCAGGTAACACGAGACTACCAGCAGTCTCGAAAAGAAAGGGATTTGCACTATTGCGTATCAGATTTGATTGACGGCCAGATCGATTTTGACCAATAAGAATTTTGCGTTGTGTGGGCAACGCATATTTCATTTCTTCCTGCGTTTTCTGCAGTCACGACATTCATCAACTCCATTTCTTTAGGGGCTGCTTTGCTCGCAGTCTAATGAATGTTTCTGTGTAACACCTTCTGATATCCGTAGCGATATTTCTCGGCATTAAAAAAGAACGTAGGCATTCAGTGTTGGTTTTTAGCTTTTTTCCACACAAAAGAAGTTTTGAAAGTCGATAGTTCCAAAGGCATTGTTGTTCCCGTTAAAAATATGCAAATACAAAGCCCTTGAATATATTTAAAGTTGCGTTACAGGGGTTACAAAGTATATAGCAGATTCTACTTGTGACAGCATGAAAGAGTTGAGTAATAAATAATTATTCACTTGTTTGTACACATTATTCTAAGATCATCAGACAGGTCTGAAAAATCACAGAAAAAATTGGAGGTGTTAATAGTGATAAAAAGAAAATGTATACTAACGCTTGCACGATAGGGCTCCGGGTTCGACCTCCTGTCCGACGGTTTTTCCTTCTTGTAGGGGTCATAATAGGGGCTGATGTTTGGACCACCGGTGTTGATTTGAAGAGGTGTTGATAGAGGTCTCACAGCTGGTTGCTTGGGTCCCATATGTGGGGGTTGGTCTTCGTCAATCTAAGATGAAGAGTAATATAATGTGAGGGGGCAGCAATATTGACAGAAGGGATGATGGTGATGATAATGAAGGTACTGATTGCAATGATCGATGATGATGATAATGAAGGTGCTGATTGCAATGATTGATGATATGATAATGAAGATGCTGATTGCAATGATCGATGATGATGGTGATGATGATGATAATGAAGGTGCTGATTGCAATGATCGATGATGATGATAATGAAGGTGCTGATTGCAATGATCAATGATGATGGTGATGATGATGATAATGAAGGTGCTGATTGCAATGATCAATGATGATGATGATAATGAAGGTGCTGATTGCAATGATCGATGATGATGGTGGTGGTGATGATGACAATGATGAGTGATAATAATGACGATGACAGTGATGAAAATGGATAACCAAAATCATGTCACGATGATGACATTGATTTGTGAATGGTATTATTGTGATATTCACTTACAATCTGTACATATGGTACAGGTATTGACCCACGTTGTCCATTCCGATTCATCGCTGTCCACCACGACTCCTCGTCCTGACTAACAATCTTCAATACCTCGCCTTTCTGGAAAGGCAAGTCATCTGGATCCTAAAAATCAGATATGAATCACACTATCTAGCTTCGTCACACAGCAGGAAAGAGAAGAAATTCATGGTAACAATTCCATGTTCTCAGTATGCGAAATTAAATTTTATTCCAAGCCCTAAATCTAATCAAATCTTTAAATCTTCAATCCATCAACATTAAAACATGACAAATAAAACTTTGGTTAGGGCTAGGGTTTGGATTAAGATTTATATTCGCCATACTAAGAACAAGGAATTATTATGAAATTCACAATGCTTATAACTCACCCGTCCTTCAAAATTATAACAAGCCTTGACTGTTAATTCCCTTTCAACCTAAACATTGTAACATACAACAGTTACACCACATAGCATCGAGATTCTATCATTGTACTTGCTGTAGATAAGAGCAGAATTGTTGTGGATCAATTTTAATGACAGCAACACCCATTGCTGCAATGTAAGTCTTGGTAAATAGGTTTGTCAGTTGTCTGTGAATTTCTTTTTTCAGTAGAACTTGTGTAGATTTTTCCTAGGGTTATTTATCTTCCAGCCACCAAGCCTTGCTTTTATGTAAAGACAACTTGCACATCAAAGAGGAACTGCAAATTGTAATTTTTTGTTTATGCATAATTGCATTATTTCATTTCTAATACCATTTTTCTTTGTTTACTCGATTCTGATTGGCTAAGATCTGTGCCGATTAATCATTAATCGGCACACAGATTAATCATGAATTGGCACAGTGTGCTGATTAAAAATTAATCCGCACGAATCACGATCCCTGCAGGGTGCAGATTTTTCAAAACTAAAAACATAAACAAATTGATGAAATATTTTTAAAAAAATGATATTAATATTAATAGGAAATTACACTTGTCCTTGAAGTATTAATGAAAAATCACATTTGCGTTGGGTAAAATATTTATAATACTGCTCGTGCTTTGCACTCATGGTATTATAAACACTTCGCCAAAAACACATGTTATTTTTTATTAATACTTCTCACACCATGTAATTTCCTGTACTAATTACTCTGTTTTATTCCTATTTTGCAACAGCATTTAAACATCGAAACATAGAATAGAACAGCCTAAGTTTCTTAAATTAAGAATTGGCAATAATTGCCTTAGACAGAAAGAGAAACTCCATGTCCTACTGAACGTTTGATGTCATTGCTATAAAGAAGTTATGCGGACATTTCAAGCCAACATCTGTCAGAATATTTAAGTAGGTTTTATTAAATATATCGTGCTAACACGAATAAGCCAACAATTGCAGAGAAATCTGTGAGATACACCAGCATATCACAGTTAGAGTGTATATAAACACTTGTACTTACCGCTCCGGTTAATGTAGTTGTGTCAAGAAAATGGTTTTTATAAAAGCTTATAATTGACGGGATGTCTGCAAACGTCTGCTCGCCAATTTTATAGTGGTTTCCTTTGTTGTTTATGATATAGTGGCTCACCTTGTGATTTTCGCTAAAAACAAGGAAGCAAGGCATTTAGGCCGACCACAGGGGGAAATGACGACCTTTGGCATAATATGGATGTCGTCTAAGCCACAGGGTCAAGCTGGTTCAAGTATGCAATGCCAGGGAACGGAGTCTAGTTCCTTGATGTTACAAACTTGATAACATTGCAATAAACTGTGGTTGTAATCTGGCAAATTAGCAAAGAAACTCCAACCACATTTGGCAGGAAAAACAATCAAAATAATGTGAAATTACATGCTATATACAAACAAAAAATCTTGCCAAGTATCACATCAAATACATGGTTGCCCTACCACTATACAACTAAGGCCCCCAGCCACGTTGAAGAATGCACCACTGTCCAGGTAAGCTGTTTCATAATTTCGTTGGAACAAAATGGAAACTCTTTAATAATGCCTTAGGCTTTGAAACAATCTGATAATTTTGGCAGCTATTAGCACAATATCAGAAATTTTATGAATTTCACAGTCCAGCTATCTCCCAGAAATATATTGTGTTAACTTTACATATTAGTCAGTATTGAATAACAAAATAGCTATTATTACATTGTAAAACGAGCCTAAGGCTATGCAGACAATGCAAATGTCATAGCCTCTCCTAGTCAAGAGACACTGAAAACATAATCAGAGAAGCAGCTTATATCAATGACACTTGGATAAAGAATTGTTTATGAATAAATTCGTTGACAAACGCTCAAGACGAATGGCACGCAAATATATTTATTTACACTTAACTTGATTAAAGTTTAAACAATCGTGTAAGCTATGAAACATTGAAATATACTTGACGTCGCTCTAAACAAACCATGCACAACAATATTGTGGCGATTGCTTTAGACACAACATAACTGTCGGTGCTTTGATATCACACAATAAATTAGAACCCGAACAATTTAATTATTAGAATCAAATTAGAATCTAGCAATTGAAACTTAAAAAGAGACAAACTCATAAGTCGCTTACGTGATAAGTAAAAATATTGATTTTTGTAGAAGAGTTTTAATAAATTTTTGAACAACTACTAAAGTTTGAACACTTTTTGATGATGCTTTTGAAACTTTACAAACAGCCGACATTACTTGGTCAACGAAGGCTTTTACAAATCGCTCACTTTGGGAAAGTTTGATGCAGAAATAGCAAAGTAAGCATTCGTGACATTTAAGCGTGTTTAAGAAGCTCGGTTGTTGTTTGTTACTCATTAATGTTGTGAAATCAGAAAGCGCTTATAAAAACATCTCAAAACTTTACGCAATCGTAAATGAAATACACCTGTATTTCAATGACGATGTATGTCCCATTGAAAACATTCGTATGACAAGTTCGAAAGGGAAAGTCCATCCCAGCGTGTCTTGGGCATGTTACTTACCTCACACTCAACACAAAATCGCTGGGTGAAGAACTGCTGTCTCGTACTAAATATATCCCTGGTTCTCTTCCCAGAAGCATTCGCTCTGTGTCATTTCGATTGACGGTCCCGTGGTACCAGCTGCAGAACGGACAAGCACAGTTTAATGTTCAGCACACTAAACACACGCGTGTGTGAAAACACTAAGCAGTAGCAATAAATTAAATTGACACTGACGAAATAACTAACTCACCGATAATTCTGTAGGTTTGACTGGTTTTTCGAACTCATCTTAAACAAACAGACGACCCGAAGCTCAAAAAAAGCGAAGTCAATCCATGGATCCTTCGGGTTAATACCAGTTACTTGTATAGTTCAAATTTGGTTGGGTTTCAAGTCGCTTTTTATGCTGCCTTGTCTATTTTGTCCACTGCAGTCGGATCAAGATCATGATACCGGAAGTCGTTCAAGGGGCTTCCTTTTATTTCTTTACTTTCGCAGGGCTCGGGCCAGCTTCCGCTTCCTTGTGCACGTGACATCTTCAGGAAGCTAGCTTTCGGTGAATGACGTAATATTCTACGAAATTGTCTATTAATTCTACGAACTGTATTTACAAATGGCTTGTGAACAATTAGTGGTTGAATATTAGTTCAACTGTATGTTTTTCGCAGGATTTTCTCTTTTCAAATGATATTGATAAATTGCATCTAAAATAAAATAAAACACTGTATTAAAACGGCACGTATGTTTGGGAATATGCTTAAAAATAAACCATCATTGCAGTGAATTTAACTATACTTTTCACAGTAATATTCTTCGTCTGCAAAGTTCAAAAGTTCATTTCAGAACTAAGCATTTGATTGGCTTCTTTGAATTCAAGGGCCAATCAGAGCCTTTGTTTACAAACCGGCTTGCGAATTATGAAATGAACTTTTGAACTTTGCGACGAACTTCGCGGCAAAATATTACTGTGAAAGTTAGCAGAAATCTGCTGTACTACCTAATTTCCATTCTATTGAGGTCAGTTTTCGTTCCATCTGGGCTGCCCTTTCGCTGTACTCGTTTTGAAAGCGCGACCAGAATTCCTTAGGATTTTTCTTCCCTCGCAAAATATCGTCTATAAAAAAACATGAATTCTTATGGGGATGTGTTGATTATGCTCACTTGCAGCTCAGAGCTAAGCTGGATTACGAAGGACTCAAACTGATCCAGTCGAAGGCTTTCTAAGGACGCCTCTGACAGCCACTTATGATTCATGTCTGAATCAGTCTGATCACATAGCACAGCTACGATATGGAAGGATTAGTTAGGAGCTAATCGCAACCCAACCTGTCAACATTTCTTGTGGGAGGAAACCAGAGCACCCGGAGAAAACCTACGACTTTCGCCTGAGCGTTGACTAACTAACTCTTCTGAAGCGAGGATCAAACCCACGAACTGAGAGTTTACATAGTCGCCTACATAAACTGCATGTAATTTTTTTGATGACATAACCCACCCTCACCTATTTTCCTAAAATCCTTTTCAACGTTGTTCAAACTAGTCTCCACGCTCTCGCTGAGAGAAATACTTTGCTTTACAATGATTTTCATGTATTCCATATGCTTCTTAAATCTCTCTGTGGATTTTTGTTCAATTTGTTGCAAAAATCTCCCCGTTTCGTTTACAAATTTGTCGTGTATGCGCTGTTTCTTATTTCTAACTATCATGAACATTTTCGAGGATCTGGTGAGATGTGTCTGTAAGGTAAGCATGTCTAAAGTTATTGTGATGATGATAATCATTAATGATCAAGGATGATGACAATGATCAATAAAAATGATGATGATCACTGATGACGATGATGATGCCGATGATTATTAATGATCACTGATGATGACAATGATGACCAATAATGATGATGATCAGCGATGATGATAAATGAATATGATGATGATCAATGACAACGATGGCATACCTTCATTCCTTGGGCGTGTTTTAAGTACTTCACCACACTATTCTCAATATTTTTTGCCATACGATATACATCTCTTATCGCTCTATCCCGTTTTTCGTTCAAACACAAACCACGAGCAACATTATACATCGTCTGATACAAACTACTTTCTTCACCAGTCATAATCATTGCTGAATATTTCATGTAGTTCTTGAAAAGAATGAAATGAACTAAACAGTTTACACATAAATATTTCGTTTTAGATTTGCTCCTGTAGTACGACCAGATCAAAAAGAAACGACCTTACTAGATTTCTAGGAAGCTCTGTTCGGAACTGATTGAGTTATCCAGTATAAATAAAGTTAGTTTAATTTAGGTTTCCCCCTGTAGTTACACTGGATCAATAAGAGATGATCCTTACTGGACCTTTAGGAAGAACTGCTTAGAACTATCCAACAAAGCTACCTGGTCAATGGACTCAAAATTAATCTCCTCGATTCCCAGTGATCTGTGATGCAAACAGTTCAAAATACGCAACGCCATCACGGTGTATTTATATGCACTGACGAAAGATGATTCTCGAGAACATACAACTTTGATATCATCCCAAATCTAAAGAAGAAACAGAAAATTAACTTTATGGATAGCTCTATCAATTTTAAACTGTTTTTCCAAGAGGTCCAGTAAAGATCATCTCTTATTGATGTTACTACAGAAGGAAACCTAAACTAAATTGACTTCATTTATCTGGATAGCCCTATCAGTTCTAAACTGTTCTTCCCAGAGGTCTAGTAAGGATCATCTCTTATTGATCCAGTGTTATTACAGGAGGAAACGTAAACTAAACTAACTTTATACTGGATCTTTATCAGTTGTAAACTGTTCTTCCAAGAGATCCGGTAAGGATTATCTCTTATTCATCCAGTGTTACTACAATTGCAGTTCCTGAAGATGTTTTTTAAAGATAACCTGAATGAATTTTTTCCGAGTTCAAATTATAATCACACAACCGCAAATTGCAGGGATATATGTCCAGTCACAGACACGCAAGTAATGGCGCTAGCATAAATATACCTGAAGTAAAAACCTTAACTCATCAAAAATAGTTACTACAGCAGAACTCCTAAAATATTCAATGGTCTACCATCAAACATCTGTGGCTCAGATATTACCATTGAAGAATGTATAAATCCTACTTGTTGAACTATTATCATAAGAGGACTAAACTAGTTTATGATATTGGCGTTCAACAAACTTTTAAAACTGCCTGTGTTAAATGTCATTCGTGTCGTCCTTTGTCCAGCCTTGCTGATAAATTGTGTTGGAACTAGTTAGAAAGGTTCATTCGCTGACTTCAGAATATTTCTATATCTTATTGTACTCTTTGATTCTCTTAAATTTGACAAATCCTTACATCCATATAGGGTAGTATCTAGATCGATTATATTTAACGATTTTCTTAATTTTCTCGATTTTCTTGTTACCTTATCTGATTAGAGAGGTTCAGATTTGATTTCTTCTACCACTACCGCTACCCTTTCCCGACTTTTAAACAATTTGATTGGTTAATTGCGTAGGTAAGGCACATCTGATTGGCTGAAAGATAGATTAAGGTAGCGGTAGAGGTATTGGGAGCCAAACTAAACCTCTCCATTGTATTTCTAAGGACAGTGACTAACCATGAATGCATAAACACCAGCTGATCTGACCGTGAGTATAAGGAACTAGCTACCCAATAAAAATCCATTTTGCTGTTTTTAATCACTTATATCTTTTATTTTCCTTTATGAAACTTGATGAAACTTTGCAATCATGTTCAGCAAAGAAAATTATAAGTCCTCCAGAAATTTGGAACCGAAGTAAATTATACTGAATGAGAAATTTGCTAGTTTGGCTCGAAAAATTGATTTCTATTTGACAACTAGTGCCAGTACTTTTCCGTGGTTTCAGATCACCTAGTATAGGTACCCTATAATTGGGGCAACTAGCTCTGTGGGGCTCACCGGCATGACAAAGTTTGTATAATAAAAAAGATGAAAGATTGTTCGCTAAATATAGCCAACAAGAAAAAACTGAACCTTACCCTTTAGAAAAAAACTGTATCGGATCTACCTTACCTGTGGAAAGCAAGTTTTAAAATCCGGAACACTGTGTGCAAACTGAAGGGCCGTGAAAATCAATTCTTGATCCAAATTGTACTCGGGACGCGTGACTGTTTGAGCGAGTGGCCACACTCTGTTGAAACTAACGGAACTTTTGTGCGGTGGGATAAAAATCCTCTCCGTATGGTAAAAATATTGCGGCAGAAAAGCTTGGCCAATCAGACGTGCACCGCTGTTGAAAAATGCCAAAGTTACCACGAACGGAGCGAAAATGTTAAACATTTCTGCAGAGCTGCGAATATACCTCGGTGATGCTTTGTAAGATGATGAGACTAATGAGGTTTAATTACATGACGTAGTTAATTACCTTACTGTCCCGTGTTTTTAATGAAGCCGAGCGCGCGCAATCTGTAAGCGTGCTACATTTTCGCATTCGTTGTATTTGCGTGCGTACAAAACGTTTTGTAAAACAGTAAGTGAGAGTTACAACGGTTTATACCCTAGCTGATCTGACCGTGAGTAAAATGCCTGGAACTAGCTACCAAATAGAAATCCATTTTGCTGTTGTTAATCGCTTGTATCTTTTGCTTTCCTTTGTGAAACTGTCTTTAATAAAGAAAATTATAAGTCTGCCAGAAATTTAAAAACAAAGTAAATTATATTTCATGAGAAATTTGATAATCTGGATCGAAAAATGGATTTCTATTTGACAACTAGTGCCAGTACTTTTCCGTGTTTTCATATCAACTGGCTGGTATGTCGCCGCCTGCAATTTCGATCAATTTTGAGTTGGTTTCAGTGGAGTTTAGTTGAATAGCTGAATAGTGTTACCAAACATTTGTCCGATTATAAATGTTATGTAGTTATGCGTTAGGTAAAAATTACTTCAAAAGGTCATGGGCAAAACACGAAGGGAATTATGACTGTGGTGGAGTTCTTATAAGTGGTAAAGATCCACTTTGATTCGCACAAAACATTTGCCCTGATTTTCCTGGCTTAAACAACATAATCTATATTGAAATAAACTCACAAGACGGGTATAGAATGGGTCGTGTTTGAAGCCATTTAAAATTCTTGATGTCCGTGCTTTATCAAATGTAAATATAATTATCTGTGAACAAATATATCTGATCATTATAAAGCACTCCTGCTGGTGTTTTAAATATTACTCGATATATAGTAAAGCTCAGTAGATAAATATTACTCTGACACGCAGTAAATTTCTTTAATTAATATCAAGTAATGTTCATCTTTGGATAGTTCTTCCTATTCTCTCTAAAATCATTTGTAAACCCTGGGTTTACCAAGGTATACCAAACCTTGGGTTACCCAAGATATTAAAACACTCGATCAACACATTCAACTTTGTAAAAATTGTCACATTCGAAATTAGATAAGATTAATTTTTCTCTACTATTAGTCTAACGAATTGCATTGTCATCGCTCTCATTAACATTTTTGTTCATAAAACGTAAGGACATAGTAAATTCTGTTGAACATTGAAATTCGTCAATTGAATAGTGAACATTGAAATTCGTCAATTAAATAGTAATGAGAAAACAATAAAATAAATCCTATATGTAATTGATTGGACTGTTTCGGTAAATTTTCAAACCAATCACACCTTCTTACCGCGTACTTGCGTGAGACACGCCACAGACTTTATTCAAGTCGTAGATTTCACCAGCTTGGTGCAAGTTTGTCTACAATTTGAATCAAGCTTGTGTTTCTTTCATCAAGTTGTCGTCTGTCAGACTTGGTGCAACTTGATATTTGCAGACTTCGTGTTTCAAAAACTTGTATGAAGCTTATGGATAAAAAGTTTTGACAGTAAAGTTGCATTAAGCCGGTTGACAGCTTGTTAGAGCAAGCCGTAAGAAGCCATATGAACACAAATTGGTAATTAGGATCTTTCATTAGAAAAATTATCATTAACCTAATCTGGGTGGTACCTCTTGCAAGTATGGGTATTCATTAGTAGCTTTTCCAAATCAAACTGAGATCGATCCTTTTCGAAAATCAGTTGTGCCAATCAAGGCATTGATCAAAACCGCGTGACCATCATGTGACAGAGTCTGAGCCTTCTGCAATACACTATCAATGTTGGCTGAATGTTGCTCGTTTAAGGTTAGGCCTTTACCACCGTAACCTTCAGCGACCAGATGATAGTCTGTAAACTATGGAAGGAAAATAATAATTAAAATACTGGATATTTGAAGACTGGATATTTAAATACTGGATACTTATACTGGATAGCTCTATCAGTTCTAAATTGATCGATCTTCCTGGAGGTCCAATAAGGATCGTCTCTTATTGATCCAGTTTTACAACAGGAAGAAAGTAAGAAATAAGGTAAAGTTTAGGTAAACTAACTTTATTTATACTGGATAGCTCTATCAGTTCTAAACTGTTCTTCTTAGAGGTCCAGTAAGGATCATCTCTTATTGATCCAGTGTTACTACAGGAGGAAACCTAAACTAAACTAACTTTATTCATACTGGATAGCTCTATCAGTTCTAAACTGTTCTTCCTAGAGGCCCAGTAAGGATCATCTCTTATTGATCCAGTGTTACTACGGGAGGAAACCTAAACTAAACTACCTTTATTTATACTGGATAGCTCTATCAGTTCTAAACTATTCTTTTTAAAGGTCCAGTAAGGATCATCTCTTATTGATCCAGTGTTACCACAGAAGGAAACTGAAATTAAACCTACTTTATTTATACTGGATAGCTCTATCAGTTCTAAACTGTTCTTCCTAGAGGTCCAGTAAGGATCATCTCTCATGTTACTACAGGAGGAAACCTAAACTAAACTAACTTTATTTATACTGGAAAAAAATGACTAACTTACGGATAAGTCACATCCAACGCTGCTGCCAAACATAGGAACTTGTTCTCGAGCAATCTGACTCCAACAAGCATCATTACCAACCAGTGCTATCACCGGTAACTACAAAATGAATTAACAATCATGACCATATTGATGATGATGATGATGATGATGATGATGATAATGATGATGTTGATGATGTTGATGATGTTGATGATGATGATGATGATGATGATGATGATGATGATGATGATGATGATGATGATGATGATGATGGTGATATATATAAACATAACATTACACGACGGTTTGAATGTATCATTTTAATCTTCACGTGGTGAAACAATATTTACTCATTCGCTGCACTCATTCGTAAAATGCCGTAGAGTCTAGAAAATAAGCACCCTGCTTACTACTTTCAAAATTAGTAGCCTTAAGGGGCCCTTACTTTCGAGGGAGTGTTTACTTGCGAGTCTCGGCTCCTACTCTCGACATTCTCTAGCAAGTGTCGACAAAGGCGCTTACTTTTTGAGACTCTACCGTACTTGTTTTCAACAATCGAAGATAAAATTCATATCTTCGCACCGTTGTGTAATATCTTTTTGTCCATACATAAACTAAATCAGGTAACTAAAATCGTAATAACTCACTCTATGCCTGGTGAAAGTGTCAAACTCGGCGACACTATAACCACATGTCCCATCACCATAGATGATCCAGATCTCAGACTCTGGACGACACAACTTGGCCCCCAGCGCAAATCCACCGCCAACACCGAGGGTACCAAAAGCACCTGGATCCAACCAACGTAATGGACCTCGTGGTCTGTGAAAAAAACAGCAAAGATTGAATGAACAATCTGTTCTGGGTTAATGAAAACATTGAACAGTGTTATGCTGCCCACATTGTTCAATGTTGTCAACAATATCTTAAAGCATTGGTACACCTAACTGTGGGATAATTCACGCTAAACAATGCTGAACAATATTGCCGACAACAATGAACAATGTGACCAGCAAAACATTGCTCATGCCAGTTTTCATCAGCTCAGAACAGGTTCTTCTTTTTTTTTCTGTGCATTTCACTATTCCAGGGGTGTATGTGTCTGCCAAGGTCTTGTCTTGAACAGCCAAAAAAAACGTGATCTCACAGTTTAACAAGATTGAACAATAACTTTCTGCCAACATTGCTTATAGTTGTCAACAATATTCAACGATATTGTCGAGTCTGAATCTAGTATAACAACATTTGCTGAACAATATTGTTGACAAAATCCAACAATGTGGGCAGCAAGACATTGTTCAGTCATGTTTCCGTCAACGTTCCAAACAAGTCGTTCATTTTTTTGCTGTGTACCGTAAGATGTACGCTGCCGAGCCAACGAAGTCTCCGCCATCAGCGACAATCACGCTGTCTTCGCTCATTACATCTTCCAAACAATGTAAGATCTTGAGAGGATTTAGATGTTTGTCTACCACTTCTTCTGCTTTCAGGCTGCAAAATACCGAATATCTTGGGTTGCAGATACTGGATAGCTCGTGGTAGGTATGAAATGAGATGGTTATGATTATGTGGGGATGCGTGAAGGTTGATTATGGTAACAATGAACGCGATAATGATGACGTAATGGTGATGATGATGGTGATAATGATGATCGATGATGATGATCGATGATGATGATCGATGATGATGATCGATGATAATGACGGATGATGGTGATGATGATGATGATAATGAAGTGGTAAGAAGATGGCCACACCTATTTTCTTTTTCTTTTTTCTCATCTCGTTCTTTCAACATTAGAGGCCATTCTTCAGGACACTTGTACCCCTTCAACTGTTCACTCAGAGACACCACAAGCGAGGCAGGGTCGCCTGATAATCAAACACAAATAACATTCAGGACTCCAAGTTATAAAACTGGCGACTTACATAAAGAATCTTCCAGTATATACTCAAGAACCATGAACAAATCTTCACTCAATTGACATTACCCTGAATGGCTAAAGTCGGTTTCCAAAACATGTCAGAATTCTAAAGAAAAAAGTTTTATGTTTCATTGAAATAAAGGCTTTCTTCGAGGCATAACTTGGGCAAAGGTGCAAACCTAATGATTGAAATAGGCTGCTATGCTCGATAATGCCTCACTACCTTGTAAAGTTGTTCTTTATTTCTGTTTACAGCGATGATTTTACTGCGTTTATTTAAGACTCTGCCATAGGAAAGACGAAAATCGCAAACAGTACCTGGAGAAAATGAGAAGAGTTAGGAATATATAAGTACACAGCCAGAAACACGCTGTAGATTTGACTGAAATTGTGGATTTTACAGGCTTAATACAAGTTTGAAATCAATAGTTCAATCAAGCCTGTTGCCTTCATCGAGTTGCATCAAGTTTGTGGAAGTCAGACTGGTGTTAACTTGGAGACTTCTTACAACTTGTTGAAAGAACTTGCATCAAGCTTGTGGATAAAAAGTCTTGACAATCAACTTGCATCAAGCCTTTTGACAACTTGCAGCAGACTTGTTATCATCAAGCCGGAGCAAGCGATGCCAACGCATCCTGATATCGGCTTGATGACTGCAAGGTAACAAGCCTGCAGCACTGACTCAACTCTCATCCTCGTTTGATCTGGACTTGATCAGACACATACCTGCTAGAATAACAACATCAGCTTCCTTCAAAGCATCACGGCGTCGTTGTCTGATGTGAATTGGACTGTTCCTTCCCAGTAAACCTCGCGACATTCCGCCAAGAAAACAGGGAATACCCAAAGACTGCGGACATAAAAAACAAGCCGTTTGGAGGGGTCTGATCAAAGTAGTATCCTTGATCAGACCCCTCCAAATTGAGATAGTAATGAACTTTCTACATCAGATCTGAGAGGGTTTTTATTTTATCACATGAATGTGTGTATATTTTTGTTTGCTTCTATTGTCATCTATATTATAAAGAAAACATCAAAACAACATGCACTGAAGTCAACAGTCGTTCATTTTTTTTTTCATTTTGTCATGAACACAGTTAAGCCAATGTGATGTAAATTACAGTCATCCTTGTCTAAACTACCCAAAATGTCTTCAGAGCGGCCTGTCAAACCTCCCTGCTTTATTACACTCACAGTGTTGCAAAAAAGCTACAGGTATGCGGGTATTAACCGTGAGGAAGGTTTGCAAAATAGGCGGTCGGTGAGGAAGGTTTGATGTCAACACACTACATAATGTATCCTAAACACTGACGTAAAAAATTAATAGATGATGATTTATTCCAGAAATCATATCTTCTTGCTGAAAAAATTGTGATCAGGCTTCATTCTCATCATCAGTTTGGAAAGCACACCTTTACAACATTTTGAGGAAGGCTCATGCAAACTTTGAAAATTTTGCCCGGACGGGAAGATTCTGTACACCTCTGTACACTCAGGCAATACGACTTTCCCAATTTACTTAACGCGGACTTAACTTTGTTTTCCCGGGTAAAACCCTTGAATACGGCAAAGCTGAAAGCTGAATACTACTAAATACTGCAAAATTCCTCAAGTGATTATTATAGAGTATGTGACAGTCCAAAATCAAACATTAAGTAATAAACAAAATGACTTTAAAAGAACTACAAATACCTCCAGGGCAGACTTCAGCTTCTCTGTAGCGACTGGAGGCAAAGTTGATTGGCTACCGAGGACAGCTACGGGTTTCTTAGCTTTGGAGACCAATTTGACGACAGCTGAAACTATGGAACAAAGATTTTGTAAGGAAAAAGAGTGTGATTTTAAGCTGTTCTTCGAAGCGCCATTGTTCCTCTGTGCTTCAAGCTCAAAATTTGAGCAGGTAAATTTCAAATCTTCGAAGCTTTGGAATTGCAAGTCTTTCACCTCTGACACTGTAAGTTTTATTTCTCGGTGAAGAGCCCAAAAGTTGCATTAAGTCTGTTGCAGGCTTGTTACCTTGCAGTCATCAAGCTGATATCAGGATGCGTTCACATCGCTTGCTACGGCTTGATGATAACAAGTCTGCTGCAAGTTGTCAACAGTTGTCGACTTTTTAACCACAATTGTCTCAACAAATTACAGCAAGTCTGAAGATATCAAGTTGCATTAAGATTTTTACAAACTTGAAAAAAGTTGATGAAGCTAAGGTATGCTTGATGACAAACTTGCATCAAGCCGGTAAAATCTTAGCCTGATCTTAGACGCTCTTTGCAAGCTCTGGGGGATCCGCCAGACAAAGAGCATCTGAGATCAGGCTAGTAAAATCTACAACTTAATCAAATCCGCCTCGTTTCTGGTTCACTACGGGGACATAAAGTTACCTTCGCTATCTGTGGCTTGAGGCACTGATACAGGAAGCGGTTCATATGGTTGTGGGTCCCAAGCACCCGCAAATAAACTGAATAAATGATTACTGATATACCTAAAAATAAACACCGAATAGTATTGAGCTGATCTGACCGTGAGTAAAAGGCCTGGAACTAGCTGCCGAATTAAAATCCATTTTGCTGTGACTTCTATCTTTTATTTTTATCTGCGAAACTTGTTGAAACTTTGTAATCATGTTTAGTAAAGAAAATTATAAGTCCGCCAGAAATTTTGGACCGAAGCAAATTATACTTAATGAGAAATTTGTTAGTCTGGCCCGAAAAATGGATTTTTGTTTGACAACTAGTGCCAGTACTTTTCCGTGTTTTCAGATCACCTAGAATGAGAGGGCGAAGAACAAAAACTAGAACTTGCAAATGAGAGAGCGGCTATTTCTACTAAAGCATAAGGTATTTCCCGAGTCAGAATTTTTAGATCGGAAACCTTTACTAGAAACGAGAGAAAATATGATACTAATAATGGATTTGTGCCCGCTTTATACTTTGATGTCTAAATACTGTACTCTGAGATTTTGGCATTATACATAGGAATTTAAGCTTGAGATTAAAAACGACAATAAGCATCGTACCAATTCACAATCTTCTGACCGAGCCCAGAAGGATTTTCCTAAATAACGAAGGTGGCGAAATGCTGAGCAAATCATAGTTTATACTTGAGATTATATCATCAATTTTAATGTAAATCGGTAACTTAGTTTTCTAACCTTCAGCCCAACTTCTTTCTTAATGGTTGGATAGGGATAGAGAGTGTCAATGGGGAACTCGACGAACACAGGTCCCGGCGTGTCAGACTGCGCGATCTGCATTGCTCTTCGTACTAAACTCGGAATATCCCGCACTCTGGAAAAGAAATTGGCGTCGACTATCACAGTTTTTCACTAAAACACTGGCACAATATAGCACTTGCGAAAACTAGGGGAGGGGGCAAGGAGGTGGGGTGGCCCTCAATAACTCTTTGAATAACATTTTATTTAACATTGTATATATTTTGTAACCAAATGAACTAAGATGCCTAAAATAGCGTTTTTTGGCCTTGAAATTTCCTACAAATTTTCAGCGAGAATGCTGAAAATGCTAATGTAGGGCCCTAATTTTAAAATCTTTGTTGGGGCCATGCCCTCAGAATCCCTATAAGATATGTGCCTTCAACATTCCCCCCCCCCAAAAAAAAATGGCCATGTTTCAGCCACTGTAATATGGCAAGGGCCTTTCACCTCTGAGATCGTGGGTTTGATCCTCACTTCAGACTCGTGACACTTACGTGAAAAAAACTTAGTCAACGCTCAGTCGAAAGTCGTGGGTTTTATCCAGGTACTCTTGTTTCCTCCCACAGGGAATGTTGACAGGATGGGTTGAGATTGTAAAATATTCATTGAGTGATTTCAACAAGTGATTTGACTATTTTAATATCAAATTTTGCCTGCCAAACTACATAAAACCATAACTACAACTTCAAACCATAACTTCTTGTACCTTTTTATTGTAACGCAATGTTTACAGAGAGGTTTGAAGAGAGACATTTGATCAATATCTTGTAGAGCACCTCTGCCCTGAAGGAAAGAAAATGGCTTAAAGTTTACGATGATGATCAACATCACACAATGATGGCGACGATGATGATGACGATTTTCATGATGATCATGACCAATGGTGCTGATGAACATTGATGATGATGGTGATGATTATAGTGATGATGATGGTGATAATCAATGGTGATGATGAGGATCAATGGTGATGATGATGATCAATGGTTATGATGATGATCAATGGTGATAATGATTAAGGGTGATGATGATGGTGGCGATGATGATTATTGGTGGTGATGATGACATGATAATTGAGGGTGATGATGATTATTGGTGGTGATGATGACATGATAATGTGATGATCAATAGTGATGATCAATAGTGATGATGATGATCAATGGTAATAAGAGTGATGATGATTATAGTCATAATGAGATGATGATGATTAATGGTGATGATCATGATGATGATGATGATCAATGATGATGATGATTATGACAACAATGATAGTGATGATGATAATGATCAATGATGAAGAGGACAGTGATGATGACAATGATCAATGGTGATAATGACAATGATCAATGGTGATGATTAATGGTGTTAATAATGATCAATGGTGAGATGATAATGATCAATGGTGATGATAATGATAATATTTTCAAACTAATTTACATCTTACCTTCAAAAGAGTAGCAGCAGCACCACCAATCAAAAGTAAAGGCGACTCTGCCATTTGAGCATTTTTAACAGCAGTCACGGTGTTTGTCAAACCAGGACCTGCTGTCACGGCGACCACACCAACCACGCCCGACAACCGTGCTACAGCATCGGCAGCAAAAACTGCCGTGACCTCATGACGTGTATCAACTATTCTTATCCCCAATTTTTCACATGCTACCAGTATTGGTGAAATGTGACCACCGCACAGAGTGAAAACATATTTTACACCATGAGCCTAGATAAGGCGACAATAAATTTATACTGTTAACACCCATTCCGTAAGACATTCCTTGAGTGTTTGTGACCTTTTTCTATCCATGGGGTGGGGAATTTGACCTTTCAAAACATTGCAAGGGTTGAAAGGCAGACCCCAGATGGGAATGCTTTGTCATACTTTGGATGAAAAAGTTTGATGTATTCTTTTATAGTCTCAAAGAAATAAATGATATTTTGTTGGAAAATTAAACACAAAGTTTATGTGAACAGGGCAAAATCTTTCTCTAGATATAGATTAAATATGTATTTCTTTTGTGCTTTTTTCATGAATTATTAATACAAGTGCTTTCAAATTTAACATTACTTCTTTAACAGCTTAACATTTAACAGCTTTTACAGCTATTATTACAGTTTCATTGTCACTAATAACAGGTGCCAGGTGATGCCCGCTGAAATTCAGTGGAAGCTCTACATTGGGACATACATGCGCAATATCCTACCGCATCGCGAGTTTCTAAAAAAGTCTACTGCGTTATCCTGCCACATTTGAACATTTACAAAGAAGTCTCCAGCGGAAGATCTTCCACCAAAGTGGCCTACTTTCCACTGAGGGAGATAGCTTCCTCCACAAGCAACTATTTTGCAATTAAAAATATCTATTTTGTGAGGGGGAGGGGGGAGGGTGGTTGCCAATTCTTGCTGTTTAGACGAAATAACAATTTGTTATCTAGCCACAGGTTTTGCTTTGATCTATATATAATTTTTTACCAGTTTTGAGAGTAGTTTATTCCAGACAGTATTGACCCGTCCAAATACTTATGGCCAGGCCTGAACAAACCGCTAGCTCTGGCCAAGGGGCGCAGGGATTTACACTAACTCCTGCATTAAACACACTTGGTATTTAAACAGCAATTTGTGCATGGTTGAATTTCGCAATATGTGCACACTTCATGAATATTCATATTTTGACATTAGTACATAGCTTGTTTTAGTTCAGTTGCATAACAAACCTGTAAGACATTCGCAACAAGTTCACCGCCATGATGCTTGGACTGTTCGTCGAGCTGAAACAAATTTGCAATCACTGTTCAGAAGTTCTTCACCAGAATTCGACTTTGACCTTTGCTGCTCCAAAGGTCATTATTTACTAAAACTTTGGTTAATTTATCAAAAATTACCTTGAAGAGAAACCTGTAGTGCAGTTTCAATTTACAAATGCCAAACGCGACCGCTATTACCAGCAAAAACAATAGAAAATAAACTAGAGAAAATAGCAGGAAGACTCCTGCTTCGCTGGCCATTTTTTTTTTGTACCTTTAAATTTATTTGGGTGAGACTTGAGAGATCGTTGATGTTCGTACATTGTCGGAATTCATTGTGAAAACATCTTTAGGTTATTTTCTGTGCATGATAAAGCTATAATTGCGTTTTAAAGCAGATTAAAGAAAAAGAATATTCACTTCTATAAACGTTAATAAAAAATAAGAAAAATAATAAAAAAATATTCCAAAAATTGAGAACTACAGTCGTGAAGCCGAATGCATGCCGACTTCAAATGTATTCCTGGTGTATGGAAAGTAGGATTTTCTCTGAGCGAGGGAAATCAAAATGGCGATCGCAAAGGAGTGAATTTGTTCGTTATCTTTAACCAGTTTGATCTTGTTTCGTTTTGGGGGTATTGCAATGAAAGAATCAAGGAAAAGAAAGCCAGAGGTTGTTGTTTTCGAAGAGCCGGCGCGAAAACAGCGGAAAGGAGGAGACTGGGTAAAAATATTTAAGTCCAAAAAGCAGATGAACATTTTATGAACATTGACCCAGAGTCCCAGACTGGGTCCTAAGCGCCCTGGCATGTACTCTGTAACCAGCTAAGTTTAATATTTAATATTTTTAGAAGCAGAAAAAAGTTTCAAGCACAAATCATGATGTTGGAAGCGTAAATTTCAAAGACATAGCAAGAGAAGTCAGGGAACTAGGTGTTTAAATATATTGTAATATTGAATATACCTTATGATGAGGGCTAAATTTTAAGATCCCTTGTGGGAGAAAACCCACGACTTATGATAGAGCATTGACAAGTGTCATGAGTGTGAAGTGAGGATCAAGCTCACGATGTCAGAGGTAAAAGGCACTTGCTCTATCAAAGCCCCACGTATAGACAATATTTGTCTATCATTGTCGACCGATTTTTTAAGGTGTATCGGGTTTCGATAAGAAAGACCAAAGAAAATTTAGACAACAACAAGCCGAAGCTTTGGGAGCGAAGGTACTGTAACCTTGTCGTCCATAGTGCATTGTGTTTAAAACAAAAAAAACTTTTATGTATCATTTAAAATTTTATTCAGTTCTCTGTCTTTACCAGGCTGCAAAGAGGGAGAAAATGCCTTATCCTTTGTTAATGGAACTAAAAAAGATAAAAAATGAAAAAGAAAAGAAACAAAGGGAATTGGTGAGTGTTGACAGTTTAGAACTGATAGAGCTATCCAGTATAAATAAAGTTAGTTTAGTTTAGGTTTCCTCCTGTAGTAACACTGGATCAATAAGAGATGATCCTTACTGGACCTCTAGGAAGAACAGTTTAGAACTGATAGAGCTATCCAGTATAAATAAAGTTAGTTCAGTTTAGGTTTCCTCCTGTAGTAACACTGGATCAATAATAGATGTTCCTTATTGGACCTCTAGGAAGAACAGTTTAGAACTGATAGAGTTATCCAGTATAAATAAAGTTAGTTTAGTTTAATTTTCCTCCTGTAGTGACACTGGATCAATAAAAGATGATCCTTACTGAGCTCTAGGAAAAACAGTTTAGAACTGATAGAGCTATCCAGTTTGATAAAGTTAGTTGCTAATGATGGAACTTCTTTGCCAACAGGAAACTGCGATGGGGATATTTAAGAAGAAAAAAACAGACAAGGGCAAACAAATTCTCAAAGGGTAAAACAGATTAATAAAATTTATGTGCAAGCAAATCTATGACAAACAATGGATGTGCTTAGAGCAGCCAAAAACAAACCATTACAAAACCAAACTCTATACTTCCTTGCTTTTTCTAACTTTCTATCTCTTGACTAGATCTGGCCGCTGGGTTGACAAAAGCAAAGGCCTTGAGAGCAACAAAATCAAGAAAGGCATCCGCAAACTCAAACAGAAAGACATTGCAAAACTAAAAAAGAGCAAAACGTAGACAAGCATGCAATATTTAAATATAGGAATAGATTAATAAATCCTTATTTGAAATTTTGACAATTTTTTTATAGTGCAAGTGCTCGATGAGAGAAGAATTTTTCAGATAGATAAGGAATTTCAAATCCTCAACACAAATTGTACTTGCTTATTTCAGGCCAACTTTTTTCCTGCCTAGACATAGCAACATTCTAGACATGCTGGCCTTGTAAACAATGATGGAATATTTTTTTAAGAAGCATTATTTTTTTCTGCTTTTGATAGAATTATTGCGGGAAGAATGAGGGTACTTGAACCAGAATGCAAGTATTTTACGTGGCATCTTTCCCAATTTATGAACAAGACAAATATTGGAAATTACACAAAGCATGGGAAAGCATGTTTGGCATACCAAAAAATAATTACATTCCAAGCGTTTTAGACCTTGTCTCTTGTTTAAGTTTCCGACACCAGCTCACTAGAAGATCAAAAGTATACAATTATGGGAATTAATTTTTATCAAGTGGCAAATTGACCGCAAAAGAAATATTTTTCAATTTTGTTTTGCACAAGGCTCCTCAGAATCTGTCAAAATATCACATGTCACGCATGCAAATTTAAAGTTTATACGCACAGCTGCGGGTCAAAAATAAACTATATTTAGGATTTCGAAGTTAATAAAAGCGATCCCATCATTGGATTTTCTAGACTATAATTTAAATTTTTCCTCCAGTGCATTTTGTACAAAAATGTACGACTTGTAATTGCAACATCCTTGTATCTCCGTATAAAGTCATTAGAATCATCTTCGGAAATGCGAATTAAGGCCTTAGCAACAAGCAAGGATTATCAATCGCTTTATTTGTTCTGCTGCGAGCAGGGATGCAATAACAAAAGGCCCAGAGTAATATCTAGAACAAGTCTTTGTCTTGAGGGGGAAAAATTGGACCAAAACTGAGCGACCGACGGGAATATACGAACCCGTATAAAATTACCTAAAAAACGTTCTAATAGCAATCTTGCTTCTTAATTTGCGACCCTTGTTCGATTAACTACAATTAGAAAACTGCGAATAGAATTCCATATATTTTCTACTGTTCTTTTCGTACCAACACAACTAGAAAACTTGCAAAAATATTTAAATACTAAACTACAAGAGCAGAAAATATACAATTATTTATCAACCTGATGCGGAAATGATGTGAGTCCTCCGTGTTCCCTACAATTTACTGTGCGGGAACTCCGAAAGACAAAATCAGGTTTTTATATTTTTGTAGATTTTCTGCAGTGCTACCCCAGTATACATAAATCACTGTTTCGTAATTTTTTTATATAAGACGCATAAATTCCTATAGGTTTGTTATGATCATTGAATGTACACGAGCGTATTTGAGCGTTAATTTTTACCTTACACAACAGAGAAAACAGTTCCCAAAATTATAGTTTGTTGAAGTCGTCGTATTTTTGTTTCCAATTCTGCGTCGCTCTTTTAACCTCGTTTCGTTTTGGTTTCGGTCTCGCCGCGGCCATGTCGAGAATTGGCGAATGATCAGGAGCATTGGGTCCATTTGATGTTGTTGTGGTTGTGGTTTCTTGAACCACGGCCGGCTTGCTTTCTTCAGGGACATCCGCAGGAGTTTCCACCACGATTTCGGCTGGTTTTGACTCGAGAGCTCCTTTAGGAATGACCTCTTCGTAATTGTCCTCATCTGTCGGAGTTTCGTCCTCTCTACCACTCTCTTCCTGCACAGATGGAGTACTTTCTTGTGGGGTTTCAACAACTACAGGCTCCGGAGCTATTTCGTTGTTTTCGACCACGTCACCATGTTCGTCATTCTCGGGCTCATTGCTTACACGATCTTCTTGAACGGCAACTACTTCTGCTGACGTTTCGAACTTATCTTGCGGTATTTTAATGCCCAAATCTTTGTAATACTGATCGCATTGTTCATCAACAACTAGCAAAGTCACTTGATTCCCACCGGCTCGTATGAGCTCGACGACTTTCGAATGAGGCAGGTCTTCAACATCTTGGTTGTTGACACCGATCACTCTATCCCCGACTCGTAAATCATTCTTTTGAGCTGGACTCCCATCATCAATAGCGCTTATGTATTGTCCATGAATCCCTTTCTCGCCGTGGAGATTAAATCCGTAGCCTTCCGCAGCCCGTTCAATTGTCACTTTCCGCGGTAACGATGGTGGTTCAGGCTCGGCATGAGTAATGTCCCCGTTCATAGTGAGGTCTTTTAACCACCCAGGCGATTCGACGCTGCTTTCGATCGCTTTTCACAGTCCAAAACGACTTCGAAACTTCCAAAATGAATAAACACAAGTCGAATTCTATACGCGACGTCCAAATCGTGTGACCATATATGGAAACTCGTGTTTATTGCCCGCGCGGGCATTAGATAACATACGCCGAAAGACGATTGTGGCATTTTACGCTAATTTTTAGCGGAATTTTTTTCCCATTCTTGCCAAAGTTCGGCCTAATTTTTAGGCCTGAATCTGCGAGCCGTTGGACGGTTCGAGTAAGATAGCACTAAAACAACGAGTACTGGGTGCTAGTGGTTAAAAAAAGCAAATGGAAACGCCATTTGGAGTTTTGCAAAAGTCTATAAATTTGAAGGATTACTTAGAATTTCTTATTTCAAGCGCTATCAGGAAGATTTGATCCGGGAAAATTCAGTTTTCAGATAATATTGAGAGTATCTCTTGTCGCAGGTGGGGGGGGGGGAAGGTTACCCTGCAGCTTTCTAGGTAAAAAGTCTTTATAAATTCTAGAGAATACATCGTTCAAATCGATACAAGAATGACTTTCGATTTGTCCGATGATTAACTTCCCATAAGAGATAAACTTCGGTGAGATTTCGGCCGAAGCATTCAGCGATTATATAGCAATCGTTAGCAAATCACCATCCAACGGATGCTTTTTAACGCACCCCTTTCAATCGTATGCTAATGAGGAAGGGTTGCCAAACTGCTAACTCATTGCTTGAACACTTACAATTCACTAGAAAGATCGGGAAAGATTAACATAAAAATGGCTTCAAACTTACAAAGACTTTAGACTTACCTTCACAAGCATGCCCAAAGATCGAAACAATTAACACGCTTACGCAAGACAATTACTTACTTAAACTTTGAAAGCAATTCAGGATATTCTTTTAAATTGCGTCTTCAATCATGCATGCATTCGTGGGAAAATCTCTATGCGTGACAACTGTTGTTGTCAAGGACGCTTTGCAACGGAATTCGTTCTCTGCAGGGTTTTAAACTTGCACAACGGGAGTTTGTAGATCTTTCCCATGGATGCCATTGGCGCTTTAAGCCCCGTACAGACGAGCAACTTTTCCTTGACAAGTTTCTTGACAAGTTCACTGACGCGTCTGTACGACGAACAAGTTTTCCTTGACAAGTTGTCCTTCACAGGCTTTATTTGTTCCTGTGTACACGAAATTTGACAATATTTTTTCCTGACAACTCTTACGAGGCCACATTAAGTACGTAAACAAAAATTCCCTTGTCAAGTGTTCCTTGTTGCCCGTACACACGAGCAAGTTTCCTTGTCGAAAAGCTGGTAGGACTAGCTTTTAAACCAGGCTCCTTGTCAAGGAAAAATTGTCAATTTTTTCGCGCACACGCGAGCAAATAAAACTTGTCAAGGAAAACTTGCTCGTCTGTACGGGGCTTTAGGTCGCGTTTCCAAAGACTACCTACGACCACATCTAAGCTACAGGAGAAAATAAGACTTCGCAAAGAAAGACACCTTCTTACCTTACCCTACCTACAATCGTAAAGACAACCTTAGAGTTACAACAATTTCACAAAAATAAAATCATTGTTAAATACATTACATTTCGTGTCTTGGCATAGTTCGTTAGCACGGCTACAGCGCGAAGAATATGGCGCCCAATTTGAATTTGAATTAAACACATCTTATGGTAACAGATAAATCTGACAGTCCAGTAAAAAGCGGCTTATGAAAATGCACATACCGTTTTGCTATCCAAAGAAGGGGGGGGGGGCTGTTTTGGCTTGCCGCATACGAGAGCCGTCGGTTGACAATAATGAATTACTGTCCGCAAGCTTACTGTGTGCGCGTGGACTTTGCTTAATCTATATTTAGTTTTATCATATTCTATTTTAAGTAACACTTTCATTTCAGTACATTTTTTTTCAAATGTACTTTTCTTGAATGGCAAGTAATACTTTTACGTTTGCGCAAGTAAATTTTGGAACAATACTATTATTACTTTTGCTATAGCAAACACTTTAGTCAGTACTTTCTCGTCTACCTAGTTAAAAATTTGGCTTACTTTTTACTTTTTCTTTTGTGTGTTACTTTTTCTTTTTACTGAAGTAGTTCTTCGCGGAATACTTTGTTGTAGACACAGAGCATAAAACAATCGTGTACTATTAACTGCACTACCTAAACTGGCAACGTTAGTGAAGTTAGCATTCAGGTAGTGAAAGAACCTATACCTTTCGTGCACTATTAACTACACTACCTACACTAGCAACGTTAATCACATAGACAAAGCATTTTTCTGTTACTAATCACAGTCAAACACGTTCGTTAAACGAGAACTGGAACTGGAACTAAAGCCTGTTCATTACTATCCACAGCAAAAAATGAACAACCTGTTCTGGTTTGATGAAAACAACATTGAACAATGTTTGGCTGCCAACATTGTTCAATGTTGTCAAAATATTGTTCAGCATTGTTGCACCTGATCCAGGCTTGACAATATTGTTCAATATTTTGGCAACTATGTGGGAAGCAAAACACTGCCTAATCATAATTCAACAAACTTGTCATTTTCATCAACTTGCAACAAGTCTTTCAAAATCAGGCTTGTTGCAACTTATCATTTGCAGACTTGTTACAACTTGTTGAAACAACTTGCAGCAAGCCTGTAGGCAACAAGTTTTGACAATCAACTTGCAACAAGTCTGTTGACAACTTGCAACACAGACTTGTCGCCAACAAGTTGTCGCAAGCCATGCAAATGCATCCTGATATCGGCTTGTTGATATTTGATAACAAGTCTGTTGCAAGATTTGCGCGTTTTGGGTCGATCGTTCTGCGAGGACCTGGAATTTGTACGAGATATTCTAGCACTCCGTTCTCTATGATGCATCAAAAATAACTTGGTTTACAATTGACAAAAAGTTTCAAATATCAAAGACCACTCAGGACTTGCCAATAAACTGCGTTACATAAAGAACTAGCATCATTTTCATAAGCCGTTTTCTTACCGTACACGTTTTGCTTGGCAAATATCTCTCCACTGCTCCGGAGAGCATTATTCCCCAGGCAACTCCCGCCTCAGGCTGGCGATTTTGCACTGGGTTATGTATCATAATTGTCACTAATACAATTGCAACATCAATTTAACTAACACTATCAGTTAGACTCGTTTTCTCGTCGGGGGGCGGGCCGCTTTTTTCCGAGGAAGGGGGGCTATACTCGGGGGGAGGCCCCAACACTATTGGTTCGTTATTACCATTTTGGCTGCCAGCTACGGGGGAGGTGGCCGACGTCGGTTGGGTTGTAATTGTATCCTCATCGTCCTCTCCCATCGGGAAGTCAGCGAAATCCTCTTCCTGGGCGGGGGGTTTACACTTGCCGCAGCAGCAACCGCAGCAACAGCACAGACAACAACAAAAGTAGCATCCAGTTATGAGACCACAGAATATGAACAACCCCTGAATTAGAACAAGAGGGATGACAAAGAGTAGAGGGTAAAAAGAGGTGCAACTTCAGTTAAAAAAGCGTAAGGTGCTGTCGTGATGATTCGTCATGGGCGCCATGTTCCTAGCCACTGCCCTAAACAGAAGCATTTCCCCCGGTATTAGAAACCATTTTGAAATATTTCAGGGGGGACAAGCATTCAATATTCGTCATGGGCGCCATGTTCCTAGCCAGTACCCTAAATAGAAGCCCCCCCTGAAATATTAAAGATGGCCTACTAATACTGGGGGGGGGATGCCTCTGTTTAGGGCACTGGCTAGGAACATGGCGCCCATGACGAATCATCACGACAGTACCTTACTTTTTTTTTGACTGAAGTTGCACCTCTTTGTACTCCCTACTCTATGGTTGTGATGTGTTGTAATTATCCTTACCCACAGTTGAGAGCTAAACCCTAGTTTACAGTTAATCGTGGATGTCGTGAATATATCAAAGTGACCGATGTGATAGAGTATAATGTACGCCGATCTACGCTTAATATGACAAACTTAAATACATCCCACAAAAGAAAAGTTGGGTCTAGACTATATCACATCGTCACGAGTGACTTTGCTATGACATTTACGACCAAATGAAAACCAGACTTAATGACAGCTATCTTATGATATGACTTATGTCAGATCACGGAGCACAGCTACGATGGAAGGATCAGTTAGGAGCTAATCTCAACCTAGCCTGTCAACATTCCCTGTGGGAGGAAACCAGAGTACCTGGAGAAAACCCACGACTTTCGGCAGAGCGTTGACTAAGTCTAACGTGAGGATCAAACTCGCAATCTCAGAGGTGAAAAACGCTTGCTCTAACGATTGTGTTAACCAAAACAAATAAATTGAAAGAAGATTGTAGCCAACGAGATTCGAATCCTACCAACTTTCAAAATTAACAAAAAAATATCTAGCAGTTAAAAAATCATCATTACCTTGCACCAAATACTATTCAAGCGGAAATATAATTTCACGTTCTGAAAGAAAAGAATACAAAACGATAATTTTTTTCGCGAATGCCAGTTTTACGGCGATCTACAACGAATCTATGGGATTTGCCATGTATATATTATTGTATCGTATTGTTCTTCATCAGATTAAATAAGTCTTACCAAATTTTATTTTATTGATTTGTTAATTTCATTGAGTGAAGTTAGTTTTCAGGCAGTGAAAGAACCTATACCTTCCGTGTACTATTAACTGCACTACCTACACTGGCAACGTTAGTAAAGTTAGTATTCAGGTAGTGAAAGAACCTATACCTTTCTTGTACTATTAACTGCACTACCTACACTGGCAACGTTAGTGAAGTTAGTATTCAGGTAGTGAAAGAACCTATACCTTTCGTGTACTATTAACCGCACTACCTACACTGGCAACGTTAGTAAAGTTAGTATTCAGGTAGTGAAAGAACCTATACCTTTCTTGTACTATTAACTGCACTACCTACACTGACAACGTTAGTGAAGTTAGTATTCAGGTAGTGAAAGAACCTATATCTTTCGTGTATTATTAACTGCACTATCTACACTAACAACGTTAGTTCGAGATAAAATCACAAGGGCATCTGCTACATGAATTGCTTATTTTCAAATGGAAAGCCTTTTTGAAGGAGCGGTGACAATATTATCACTAAGTCGACATAAACAGAAATTGTGCTAGTAAAGTATTTATTAGTTGTATATATTTGTCATGTCTACAACAATAACAGTAATATAGTTACAAAATATAGTTCACACGCTGTATCTAACACATAGAAATAATAGATACAGAATCCATGCTTTTATCTATTTTCAGGTAAACAAGTGACGCCACATTAAAATTCAAAATAGGAGATTTATAAGGGCAAAATCAAACTCACACCATTGAATTTCGCATAGGCCGCTCCTCGGACAAGTCCAATACGGCGGATTTATAAGGGTAATTTTTTGGTGATAATTCCATGTTCTGAGTACGCGAAATTAAATCTTAATCCAAGCCCTAAATCTAATCAAATCTTTAAATCTTCAATCCATCAAAGTTAATACATGACAAGTAAAACGTTGGTTAGGGTTAGGGTTAGGGTTGGAGTTAGGTTTAGGGTTTGGATTAAGATTAGTATATTTGCCATATTGAGAACACGGAATTATTACCAATTTTTTTTTCAATTTGGGTACCAGCTACATTACCAAGCATGCATTCTATAATTATTTCTATGATCTAACACCACGAGGCTCTATCCAATCACACGAATGACACACGAATATATTTGAAACACGAGAGTTATCCATGTTATAACACTGTAACAATATCTCAAATGCGATATCATCAGATAAAAAATGATGGAATTCTTGATTTGCAACACACAATTCCCATAATATAGACAAAATTTTGCTCCGGGCAAAATGAATAAAATCTTCCATCAAAGCTGAATAGAGCTTCTTAAATTTAGTAAAATTGCAAAGTTTGGTGGCGAAATGTTGCAGATAACGGGAAATATAGCCCTGCAAAGTTTGCAAATTTTGTATGTTTTGTAACACGCATGGGAAAGCCAGGCACATATTTGAGACAAATTAACGGTAGGTTTTCCCGTGAGTGATATTCAAATATACACAAAATTTGCAGCGCTATATTTTCCATATTTTACAACATTTTGTCACCGAACTTTTCAATTTTACTAACTTTAGGATCTTTTTAGCTGTAATAAAAGATTTTGTTCACATTGCTCGGAGCAAAATTTGCTCTATCATGAAAAATTATGTATTCATTTAATGATATCGCAAAATTTTACAATGACATTTATAAAAAAGGTTTTAAAGAAAGTTTTGTTATATTACATTTCTTGATATACGGAATGATTCAATTTTTACACATATCAAAATTATATTCAGCAGTTATATTTAAGTCAAATATTGTACAGTATTTTCCAAATTCTGGTTACAATTCCACGAGACAGTACGATAGCAAGAAATAAACTGGTTCCTAATTTAATTTCTAAAGGGCGAATATGGCTTAACTGAGAGTGGAAATCATACATATATGTCAAAATTCAAGCCGGAAACAGTTGAGAAAAATTCAACATATTTGATAAATTCGTGTAATGAAATTGTAATCAAAATACTTCATGCAATTTTACTGGAATTTCGAGTTCTTTCTTATCCTAAAATTACCCTCATCGTCCCCTACGACACAAAACCCTATCACCTCAAATCCCTCCTTGTCTATTTGTACCCTGCGATACATCGTCGTAAACTCGTGCGATACAAGCGTACCATTAATATCCATCGATCTCAACTTCGATCCCAAATTGCTCCTAACTGCCCTCAGCAACGCGCACGCGCCCTGGGAACGAATAAAATTCTGCGCGAGATTGAGGACTTCCAGGGAGAAATTCTCTCTTAAGCTTTGTGCCAAGTGGTGCGCGCCAATTTCGGAGATGAAGTTCCCATTCAAAGTGATCTTGCGCAGCAATGGCACTGTCAGTATAATCTCGGCGATCGGTGCCATTCCCTTGTCGTACAAATAGTTCCACGAGAGATCCAGCTCTTTCAACGAGTCGTTCTCTTGCAAACCCTCGACCATCTTTCGCATACCTTCGGGGCCAATTTCATTGTGACTGAGATTCAAGCTCCTGACGGAGCTTACGGGTAAAAATTTAGTCATCAAGTCGCCCAACGAAGGTCCCAAGATATTATAGCTCAAGTCCAAGCCTTTTATCATGTCGGAGTCCGGCAGAGCGGCAAGAAACACTTCCATATCTCGATCGTTTAAGCCGTTATGCGCCAAAATCAAGTACGAAACGTCGGTGTTTTGCAAGAGCTTCGCCACCCATGTTATGCCAGACCTTCCCAAGTTGTTCCGAGACAAATTCAGCTCGTTCACGTTCTTGCAGAGTTTCACAATTCGATAGACAATACTCATCCCTCTCTCGTCCATGGAGCAATCGCTGAAATCTAATCGCACGATATGCGAGCAATCCCAATCGTAGATCTCGTTGTAGACGTGCAAAGCTCCACCGTAGCCCAGATTCAAGCCAGAGAAATCCAGCACTCCCGCAGGAGGAGGCGGCCTAACTTTTGATTTTCTTCGAGTTTCGAGAGGCTGTGACGCTCTAGATTTCGAATTCGAGCCCGTTTCGAGGGCACAGGATTTTTCGAATATCTTACCAATCTTATTTTTAAGCTCTTCCGAGATCTGCGAGTCGAGCGTTTGGCAAACTGGATAAGGCAAAGGCTTCTCCATATTTGTTTTGCGAGTTTGTTCAAGGCCCTCCGCGTGATTCGAGCTCTTCTCCGATGCTAACTTCTCGTAGTTTTGGACTTTTTGCTGAGCCGCAAGCAACATGCGCGTTCGTATCGACAGCTTTCGCTTAAGCGCCTCATTTTCCGTCCAGCCATTAACAATATTGCTCATATTTCAATCACAAAACGCGACAAGCTTAACTGAATCAAGTAATAACCGCGGCTCTACATTTTCTGTATATTTACAGCGGTAAATATATATTTGCTTCGAGTTTTTGTCGCCTAGGTGATCGACAAATAAGGCCACAAGATTCGAAAATAAAAAATACGCTCAAGAGGCTAGCATGCTTGCAAGAACATCTTCAAGTTCAATATATCTTCAAATTCAATATTAGCATGATAATGCCGAAATTTCGCGCGATAAACGGCCTAGAATTGCTTTAACAGAATTAGACTAATTTGGGCGTTCTTAACAATTACGAGCAGGTGGTTAAACAATATTTTCTCGTTGTTAATGGCCAGTTAGGAGACTATTAAGAAACTATGAAGCATTTAAATATGCAATTTATATCTAAAGAGAGATTAGGGATAATGTATTAAAGACGTGTGACTTATGTAGTTAATGTTTCCATAACAGTTTTGCTGCTTTTGCACGCAAATCTTAATCCTTTAAAGCGGTGCGAAATTTTGAGTCTGTTGTTCTAAGCACGTTTAGCTCAAACGGTGGACCCAGGACTTATCAACCGCTTAAAGTAAAGGGGCTTTAAATAAGCGTCTCTTGTACAATTGTACATTTTCGAAGGGGATAGTCTGCTAGATCTGTGCAAATGCTGTCAAGATTTGGCATGTCTTAGGAAAATCGTTTAACATGGGAAAAAGCGAGGTTTTGAAAGCACTAAATTGAATGCACTGATAACTACGAAATGATACTGAAATAGGATAAGTGTAACAAAGAATATTATAACACATCGCAAATGAAATTTAGAAGAAAATTTTCCCGTTTCTTCAAGCACGACAGATTAAACTTTGATATTAAAAATCCGTTAAAAACATCCCCAACCAATGTTTACTATGGATACCTGTTCGTGTTATAAATACTTAATCTGTCAAACTTATAATAAATCTCACGGATAGCCATAGCCATGCAAACATGTAGGGAGAATATCTTTTTGCAATGCCAACAATTGCAAAGGGGTCACTTATTCTAAATATCACAATTAATATGAATAAAATCCGAGGTATTTCACAAAATATAATATAAAAAATAGTAAAACTTTTGTAAACATTTTTTGCAATTTAGGATAAAAGCATTGATTAAAATTATTTATTATATGAAGTACAGTGCTTTATAAGAATTTCAAGCACTGATACAACTGATAATCTCACATGCGAGATTATTTATGATAATTACACATGTGAAAATTGTCGCTTTTCAAACAATCACTAATCATAGCTTCTGGACATTTTATATTGGTGCAAAACCTGTAGTTTATATAATGAACAGAAAAATATATAAGTGCTTGGTAATACCAGATTTATTTCTCGTGTTGAACATGATATTTCTCACTTGTACGCTGCGCTAACTCATGAGATATCATGTTCAACACTCTGGAAATAAATCTGGTATTTCCACACTCCCATGTATTATTCTCTATTTTGTTGCTATAACCTATGACATATGCAGCATTATTTTGCTCTAAAATAACCAAAATGTTACACATGCCACAGAACATATTTGAGGGAGTTAGGATTCTTAAAATTCTCAAAGCAATATTGGTCACAAACCTCATCGCCAAATTGCTCCGCAATGTACAAACCCATGCTTCCATATTCGTCGTAGATCTGCCTCTTGCTTGGATTCGACAATATTGTGTTGGCATGGCTAATTACTTTAAACTACAACAAAAGGAATACTGAATCAATATGTGTTAAAGTTGAGGATTCTAGTAAATATATTGATCATCATCATCAGCTCTCATGAAACTCTTGCTCTCGTTTGACCAGGACATGAGAGTTGCGAAAACTCTCGTACAAACTCTCGTTTGTCAACTCTCATCAACTCTCATGCAACTCTTGTTCTCATTTGACCAGGACATGAGAGTTGAGAAAACTCTCATACAAACTCTCGCTTGTCAACTCTCATCAACTCTCATTCAACTCTTGTTCTCGTTTGACCAGGACATGAGAGTTGAGAAAACTCTCATACAAACTCTCGCTTGTCAACTCTCATCAACTCTTATTCAACTCTTGTTCTCGTTTGACCAGGACATGAGAGTTGAGAAAACTCTCATACAAACTCTCGCTTGTCAACTCTCATCAACTCTCATTCAACTCTTGTTCTCGTTTGGCCAGGACATGAGAGTTGAGAAAACTCTCATACAAACTCTTGCTTGTCAACTCTCATCAACTCTCATTCAACTCTTGTTCTCGTTTGGCCAGGACATGAGAGTTGAGAAAACTCTCATACAAACTCTTGCTTGTCAACTCTCATCAACTCTCATGCAACTCTTGTTCTTATTTAACCAGGACATGAGAGTTGAGAAAACTCTCATACAAACTCTCGCTTGTCAACTGCAGTCCATCTTGCAATACCCCTCAGTGTACACAACTCACCCTATCTGCAGCTGTTGGATCATTTGGATTCTTGTCCGGATGATGCAACAATGCCATCTAAGAAGAATTAAATATAAATTAACTCAAATTTCTTTACATCAGATTGCCATACACGCATGAAATGAGGCTACTTTTAAGACTACAGCCATTAATAAAACTCAATCTCAAATTCTGTTTAACACCTGACCTAGCTATGCTGTATAAAATTGAGAGGTGCCCCCCCCCCCGAAAAAATGATAATGTTATAGAAAATGCTATAAAATTTGAAACTAAAAGTAGTTGAAATCATTTACATATTAGGCTGTATTGTACAGGTATCTATAATCAAAATTTACATGCATATATTTTTCCATTTTGACTTTAATTATTGAACAATATATAGCACTGAAAGAGGTACTAGACAAAGCTCTGACATGGCCATCTCCAGGATCAATTACACTCTCAAAACTTAATATGAAACCTTAGAAGGAATTTCTTAAAAGCAGTTTGCATGAAGAGGTTCTGTTTTATGAAACAATCTGCCATACAAGGCTACTGAATGTGCTCTATCAATATATGCATTCAAGAAGCTTATTAAAGCTTGTTTATTTTGCATGGGTTTTTTCAAGTATAGTATACTGTAGTTCTTTGTGAATAGTTTAAATAAATGCCCCTGGTGAGTTATTTTTTTATTAAGCTTTCCCACAAGGGCAGGGTCACCACTACAGCGTGAGCCAATTACTGCAGGCCCATGCATTAAATTACACAATTACCTAACCCACCCTGTCAACTCTTTTCACATAAGGACTGGGTTCAAGTCGACATTAAGACGAACCTTACTGGGGATCGAACTCAGAATCTTAGAGGTGAAAGGCAAGTGGTCTGACCACTACACGACCGAAGCCTGGGGTAGTGATAAATTCTATGTTTTTTGCATCACACCAGCCTTTCAAAAACAGCTCATCCATAGAAACAATTTTGCGCAATTACCCTGCGGTAAGCCTTCTTGATTTCTTCCGGAGTCGCATCTCTGTTCACACCTAAGAGTTCATACAGATCTTTCTGTTGCCTACAAATTAAAAATATTATTTTGTTAATGACCACAAGAACCTTAGGTGAAAATGGGGAACTTTTTTCAAGCACATTTTGAGTGGCCGAATATCATATTTTTCACAAAAGAAGACCTGTTCAGCCACTTGTGTGAAGTGATTTCAAGATATCATGCCAAGTTATCAAACTAACCCCAGACACCATGACAATACCACAAGGTAACATAGGCGAAATTTTGCAAACTTCTTTAAATATGTTTTGAGTAAATGATGTTTTTCATGGAAGTATACCTATTCAGCCATTTGTGTCATGTTTCAAGTGATTTCAAGGCATCTTTCAAGTTAACTCAAGTTACACCAGATACCATAGCAATACCAGAAGGGACTATTGTTGAAACTTTCGATAGTATTGAGCGATCACAAAACATAGTTTCCTTGTCAAAAGACCTATTTAGCTATTTGTGCAAAGTTTCAAGCAATAAGCAGAATTCACACCATCTATCCAACAAAGTCTCCCATAGTAGACCAGAAAACCACTTCAGGAACAATACAAGGCAAGATCTCATGCGGTGCTAAATTTACAATGAGTTCCTGCAAATGCCGTACGTTACTATGCCAGATAGATTCATAAACCAACTTGCAAACAGGACAATGGATTGACCAAATTTTTGGAACTTGTCGATAAGCAGCCTAGCTTTGTTAAAATGTCAAGGTGAACTATTGAACTTGGGGCCAAAGTCGTTAAGTTGCCTGCCACTTAGCAAAACATCTGTTGGAAAGGCCTGATAGTGAAGCTGTCAAAAGCCCAATATCTAGAAAGGCCTTTACTAAACCTACTTTTATCCCGGCAATCGGCCAGGCAAATACGAGTAATAGCACACAGACAAAGCTGGATAAGCCCTGTGATGCTAAATAAGATAAACAAATACATACTACAGAATATATGCTTAATAATGCTTTTCAAATTCTAAGAAAACCTTAATCAAACAACTTCAAAAACCACTTTCGACTCGTTTCCATTTTCGAAAAAGGCACAAAACTAGAAATGACGGGTTAATTAGGCAAAGAAACAACCACAAAACCTGCTAAAATTAACAAATAATTCGTTTACGCATTTATAAATATTTATCAAATCATAAACGCGAAATTAAGATTTATAACCGTCTGTCAACTTAAATAAACGTTCCTGCATACCTGCATGCGATAAAATGTACAAATTCGAACAAATATAGCCCTTGTTGCTGTACAAATCTCGCCGAAAACATGTACAAGAACAAACAGCATTAAATATAAAATGGCCAACTTCGAGCACAAATCACGTATGCCATTGTTTATTCAAATTTGTAATTTTACGGCTGGGGAAGAAATCAGTATGCCTGAATTAAACAGTTATGTAACACTGGAGATTGGTTATGAGACAGGGGCAGTGTACTACGGAGATATGTTGAGCTAAAGACAGCAGATACGACAAGTGAGAACAAACCACAACTCGTGAACATGTCTACACTGTTCTACAACAAGCTATCAAAATAGGCGCCAAACTCACATGGATTCCGCAGTTTCTTTTCCGCCGTTCACGGACGGACCTTTCTCCTCGTCTGCAGGCGGCATTTCGATGCAATTCTGGCAACTACAGGTCCATATTTTCCCACAAAATCACAAAAATATCAGCATGTTTTCGTTCGAATTATGGCCGGAACCATTTCTGCTCGCCGAAATATTTGACATGCTGTGATGTCACTGACAGGATCATTGACCTGCCTTCGCGCAAAAAAACCATACACCAAAAGTTGTTGTGGAAGTCCAATATGCTGCTAATCTGAAAATCATGATCTCTGATCCGAACTTAATTCCAAAGAATTATCTTAATCCTATCCGATACATAATTGTTACATTGACAACAGAACCTGAGGAGGGATCACAGAACGTACTGATTGCCAGAGGTGATACACCAATAGTGTACTTCTTTCTATCAAAATCAATATGTTTTGTGATCCCTTGACTGTAAGTATACAAGGATCAAGAATCTGAATGCATGAACACTCATTAAGTTACATCATTGTTTTGGTAAAACAATTATCTGACTTAATGAGTGCTCAATTCCCTATGTTTTGCTGCAAAATTTAGGCTGGAGGCTGAGATTCTTGATCATTGTATTTCCCCAAGGCCTCGGCTCTGCTTCAGGAAGCTTCAAGAGTCTTGGCATCACAAAATGTATTGATTAAATAAGCCCTATTCTCTGAGCAAAACATTTTCAAAACTTTGTCAGTCTCTCAATATGTTGAAGACTATGCAAAGCCTGGTCAGCAAGCAGTCAGTAGGCTACCCACTGAACAGTTTATTACAGTGTCCCCTTCAATACTTATATCATTTCACTGACACAAATTCTGGACAATTTCACTCCTCAACACAGAATGCTAATAAATAACTTGCACAAACAATGATATACCAGAGAGTTACAGATAACAAGTTAATACAGAGGTGAATACAGTTAGTTTTCCCAGTCAGCCTGCATTACAACGAATTTTACATCCATAAAAGCACGAAAAATATTCCAAAAATAGCTGCAAATGATGCAAAGATAATCTTCAAGAAATCAAGAAAGATATCAAGAAAGATTAATTGTTTTGTCCCTATATTTGCACAAGATATTTGCTAGCTTGGTCGAACTTTAAAGCACACATATTAAACACAAAGTCTAAAGTACAATATTGCATTACAATTTGTAGTAAATTGCCTTTAGTAGGTTGTAAACAGAAAGTTTCTATTTTAAGCCCACTTGCTATATTTGTTTACGACTGAAGAAAAATGTACAAAGCGAAGACATATACATGAAAAAAATGTTGTCTATTTATTTTGGGTAATTGCTAAGCTTGGAAGAAAACGGAAATATATTTGTTTTGCTAAAACATGGCCGACATAATCTACACATGACCCCAGAGCGTTAAACAACAAAATCACACTTACTCATTCTCGTTTTTCATGGTGTTGTAGTTAGCCATTATTGCAACACAATACTTTCAAAAGAAAGGTTAGAAAACGGTGAATGTTCCGGAAATATCGTTTTTATAGCAACATTTTTGACCTATCCATACCCATCGATACGAATGGGGCAGGTGACTTGCACATAATATATGTAAATTTCCTGTGTTGTCATTTTCGAATTTGTTTGGACAAAGAATCTTACCGGTTGAACAAATGAGTTCATGAATAATAGCTGAACTTATCATGAAAAATGGGGAGAAATTTCGGATTTCCTTCATAGTTTTGGTCCACAAATCTAATAAAGATACAATCTTTTGCTATGGCTCATACAAGAAAATTGTACAATTTAATAATTTGCTACAAAATTATTCAAATTAATGTATAATAATTTGTTGGCAAGATAAACTAAATTTGCTACAAGTCAAAGCGAGAATTTGTACGAGAGTTTTCTCAACTCTCATGTCCTGGTCAAACGAGAACAAGAGTTGCACGAGAGTTGACAAGCGAGAGTTTGTTTGAGAGTTTTCTCAACTCTCGTTTCCTGGTGAAACGAGAACAAGAGTGGCATATAAGAGTTAACAAGCATGTGAGAGTTTTCTCAACACGTGGTCAAACGAGAACAAGAGTTGCATGAGAGTTGATGAAAGTTGGTTGGGAGTTATTACTTTCTTTTGAAGGCTAGTTCCATTACTTTCACAGCGAGGCTGTTTTTGAAACACAACAAAACGCAAGCGATTTTTTAAAGTTTAATAGTCTTAATACTACAATTCAACACACTTCCTAATAGTAATAGTTCAAGGTTAATAGTATCTATTTGTTGGAAAATTCTTCAATCACATCTTTATGCTGCGGATATTCCTGCACCATCTTTTCGAGGTCTGCCGTTTCGACATCGTTGTAATCAAATCCAGGCGCGCACGTAGCACTAAACAAACCATAATCCGTATCGCCGTGTCCGAGATGATAAATAAACCAGGACTGGGCAGGAATGCTGTGATTGTATTTCGCCTCGCAATTCTTTAATGTGTCACCAACAAGAGCAACTTCTAGTTTTCCATCCGGCGTTATCGCACACACCTTCATGGGGTTGCCTTTGTGGTGGAAGAAGGTCTCGTCAGACTTCAGGCGCCGCCATTGTTGTCTAATCTCGCCTTGTTTCGCCAGACAATATATGGTTGTTGTCGCGTTTCTCTCTTCGCGCTCATCCGATAAAGGTTTTACTTTCAAATCCGAACGATAAAGCTCTTTGAAGTAAAAATTTTTGCAAGGAACGGTTGGATAAGGGATTAGTTCAAGCTTCTTGATCAATTCCTGCGCCGCCATTTGGAGAAAATTTTAAACCAAAATTATAGCAGTTCGCCCCCCCCCTACACGAGATTACATACCTCCCCCCTTGCTTCATAAACGCCATACTTCAAAAGTAGATTCGCGTTTTTTAATCACCTCTGTCATTCACAAAGGATTTGACTCAGGTGTTTTGCATATTATTTTCGATGTTTTGAGTTAATATGTTAACCAATAAATTAATGACAAGACTATTATAAAATTTTCCAATGATTTAGAGATTTAAAATATCTTAGCACAGTAATTTTATGAGTTAATTTTATAAAAATACTTTGTATTGAAGTTCTTATAATTTCAGCAACTGGTTGGGTTTATCAAATCCATTTTCTTTGTGGCATAATGGCGTTTATTGTCATCGTTCTTGCCTGTTTTCAATCGGCATGAGCAAGAACTAGGGCTGTACGGCAAGGAATGTAAACCTAAACAAACAACAATAAAGTGAAGCTCATAACTGAAATCTTCAAGTAAGGTAAGGTTGATGAGAGTTGACAAGCGAGAGTTTGTATGAGAGTTTTCTCAACTCTCATGTCCTGGTCAAACGAGAACAAGAATTGCATGAAAATTTGCCATGCAAAATCTAGTGATGGTGGTCTTACCAACGTGGAATGAGGTCTATCATTATAACTCATTCCATCTACGACGTATTCACAATCAGGTTGCACTCTCTTGTGACCGCCGAATTCCTCAGCGTCCGAATCTAAGACAAGCTTGTATCTGAACATATTTGTCAAGGATTTATAAGATTCCAGCGGTTAATCAAATTTTTAAAATCTCAACCCAGCCTGTCAACATTCCTTGTGGGAGGAAACCAGAGTACCCGGAGAAAACCCACGACTTTCGACACAGCGTTGACTAACTCTTTTCACATAAGTGTCACGAGTCTGAAATGAGGATCAAACCCACGATCTCAGAGGTGAAGAAATAGCTGGGTAAGAGGTGCTCAGACGATTGCATCAAGGATACTTTCCAGTCGCAGGGACGCCAATTCTGTAGTCGGGATAGCTGTTTGTCGCGTGAAAGTTGAATATAAACACAACTCCAGCCCTGTCGAACGCCATAACTTTGTCAGATTCGTGTTTTGTGCTGACGTAACCCTAAAATTGAAATCAGTTTTGTTGTTGTTGTAAAACCTTCAATGTTTCCTGGTTTGTGCAAGAAACATGGCTGGAAAACAATGTTTCCTGGTCTGTCTCACCTGAGATGCATGCAACCAACCATACTTCTCCTCCAAATGATTCATCCGTTTGTCAAACTCATTTAGAAATTTATATCTCAACATCGGATCATCAGGAAGATGAAACTGTCTCCTGGCATAATGATAGCTCGAGTTGTTTCCTTCCCTGGGAAAGTCCAACCACTCTGGATGTCCAAACTCGTTTCCAATAAAGTTCATATACGCCTCTCCACCTAAACCATGTGTTAGCAATCTAAAGAAGATGAAAATCAGACTGAAAGTCATATAAACACACATTGTCATCATCATCACGCTGTCAAGTTCAACGAATTGAGCCAGTTTTCATTGACTTTAATGTTCTTATACACAGCCAACCCGACAAGGTACAAAAAAGTCTGTCCCATGGTCCGATATCAGGATGCGTTCGCATGGCTTGCGACAGCTTGTTCACAACAAGTCTCTTGCAAGTTGTCAAAAGACTTGTTGCAAGTTCATTGTCAAAACTTGCTATCCACAGGCTAGCGGCAAGTTGTTTCAACAAGTTGTAATAAGTCTGCAAATGACAAGTTGCAACAAGCCTGATTTTAACAGACTTGTTGCAACTTGATGACAGCCGGAAAAATTGACAATTTGTACAACTCCATTCAATCGCATGTATACCTGATCATTTTGTGCAAGGCCAGTCCTCGATCAATGATGGGAGTAAGATAAGTCGTCACGGACATAAAATCATACATCTCTTTATCCATGAGCCAGAACGCGATGGTTTTATCCCCGACTAACGCCTGATCATGACTCTCGGCGTAGGCAATTGTCTTCTCCATATATCTTCGATTAGTCATCGTATGAAACAATTCCTGCAACTCCCAGTCCTCATCTTTCCGTTTCTTCAACAACTGCCATAAAACGTGTGTTAAAAATCAAGCGAAGAAATGCAGTTACCATAGACAAGATCAAAGTATTACTGTACTCTCCAACACATGCCATAAAACGTGTGTTAAAAATCAAGCGAAGAAATGCAGTTACCATAGACAAGATCAAAGTATTACTGTACTCTCCAACACATTTAGAACTTACTTCAATCCATTTATCAGGAATGGCCATCCCAAGACGGTAATCGAACCCAATTCCGCCTTCATCGATAGGTCGGCATAGAGCAGGCATCCCTGAGACATCCTAAAGATATACCAAAAAAATTATGCATATAGAACTGATAGAGCTATCCAGTGTAACTGAAGTTATTTTAGTTCAGGTTTCTTCTTTAGTAACACTGGATCAATGATCTTTACTAGATTTCTAGGAAAAACAGTTTAGAACTGATAAAGCTATCCAATATAAATAAAGTTTCCAGGTTTCCTCCTGTAATTGGATGAATACGAGATGATCCTTACTGGATCTCTGGGAAGAACAGTTTAGAACTGATAGAGCTATCTAGTGTAAATAGAGTTAGTTTAGTTTAGGTTTCCTCCTGTAGAAACACTGGATCAATAAGAGATGATCCTTACTGGACCTCTAGGAAGGACAGTTTAGAACTGATAGAGCTATCCAGTATAAATAATATAAAGTTTAGTTTAGGTTTAATTTAGGTAACACTGGATCAAAAGGCAATGGTCCTTACTATTACTTACTTCAGCGATGGAAACTACATCTGGATAAACTGTGTGCATCATATGGTTAGCAAGCTGAAGATACGTGATAGACTCTGTGTCAACGCCCAGGTCGAAGAAATTAGGATAATCCCCGCCAAAGCCATGTCCCAAGCCATGGTCATGGTAGATCATTGAAGTCACTCCATCAAATCGAAAACCGTCAAACTTATATTCTTCTAAATACCATCTTAAGTTCGACAACAGAAATCGAAGAACCTCCCATCTAAAAATAATATGTGTCCTTTGTTGAGAGGTAAAACTAGGCACTGCAAAAAGGCAGCCAGATTCTTCGATATAGTAGCAAATACATGGACGCGACGGTAATTTTCGACCTAATTTCTGAAACTTAAATTCGTCTTAACTTCGAGTGGAAATCATAAACACCTCGAAATTCAAGCCGGGAACAGTTGAGAAAAAATCATCATCAACTTCAGGTTCTCTGGCAGGAATCGAACCTAAGCCATAATTTGCAATGCCGGTACAATGCTCTGAGGACTGATTTATGAAGGTAGCGGGCAATAACAAGCATAATTGATAAGTTTTTTAGGGTGCTGATGTCTTCGAATAAGTTAAGAGCAACTTTCAATCTTTGCAAAATAGAATTTCTAGTTGAAGCATTCTACACATTCAGTTCTATCTGGTGCTAAAATATTTGTTTATTTACGAACATTCGACCTACTTAGTATAATCAAAGAGTCTGCTGTCCCATAGGTCGTGATATCCTCGTGGATTGTCGTGGAAATAACATCCGTGTGTGCCATCAAACTGATTTAAACCATCCATGGTGTTTTTACTGGCGTGGCTGTGGACCACATCCAGAATTACCAATATGCCTTGACCATGTGCCGTGTCTATGAGACGTTTGAGCTCATCTGGTGTGCCATAACGACTAGAAGCAAAACAGCACCTTATCTATAGCTCTATCAGTTCTAAACTGTTCTTCCTAGAGGCCCAGTAAGGATCATCTCTTATTGATCCAGTGTTACTACAGAAGAAAACCTAAACTAAACTAACTTTATTTATACTGGATAGCTCTATCAGTTCTAAACTGTTCTTCCTAGAGGTTCAGTAAGGATCATCTCTTATTGATCCAGTGATACTACAAGAGGAAACCTAAACTAAACTAACTTTATTTATACTGGATAGCTCTATCAGTTCTCAACTGTTCTTCCTAGAGGTCCAGTAAGGATCGTGTCTTATTGATCCAGTGTTACTACAGAAGAAAACCTAAACTAAACTAACTTTATTTATACTGGATAGCTCTATCAGTTCTAAACTGTTCTTCCTAGAGGTGCAGTAAGGATCATCTCTTATTGATCCAGTGTTACCACAGGAGGAAACCTAAACTAAACTAACTTTATTTATTCTGGATAGCTCTATCAGTTCTAAACTGTTCTTCCTAGAGGTGCAGTAAGGATCATCTCTTATTGATCCAGTGTTACTAAAGTACGAAACATAAACTAAACTGACTTTATTTATACTGGATAGCTCTATCAGTTCTAAACTGTTCTTAACTGGTACTACAAAAGGAAACCTAAACTAAACTAACTTTATTCATACCTTGATGCAGCAAAGAAATTCGTCACTTGATAGCCAAACGAGGCATAATATGCATGTTCCATAATTGCCATCAGTTCAACACAATTATACCCAAGATCTTTTATACGAGGTATAACATTCTGCGAAAATTGATCGTATGATGCAACTTCGTGTTTGTTGGACGCGATGCCAACATGTGACTCGTAAATACGTAAACTTTCAGGTCTTGAAGGTCGAGGGTGCTGCCACTGGTATGGTTGTGGGGGATCCCAGTGGATTCCTTCATACAAATCAGTAACAGGCTGGGGAATAGCGTAGGTTATCCAGGGTGAAATACGATCAACTTGATTGCCATCATGTTTAGTTATTGCAACCTGGGAAAAAATCGATTTGAGTTAGTTCACCTAACTTTGAGTAGTTTTATCAGTTCTAAACTGTTCTTCTTAGAGGTCCAGCAAGGATCATCTCTTATTGATGCAGTGTTACTACAGGAGGAAACCTAAACTAAACTAAACTAACTTTATTTATACTGGATAACTCCATCAGTTCTAAACTGTTCTTCCTAGAGGTCCAGTAAGGATCATCTCTTATTGATCCAGTGTTACTACAGGAGGAAACCTAAACTAAACTAACTTTATCTATACTGGATAGCTCTATCAGTTCTAAACTGTTCTTCCTAGAGGTCCAGTAAGGATCATCTCTTATTGATCCAGTGTTACTACAGGAGGAAATCTAAACTAAACTAACTTTTTTATATATTACCTTAATTTTGGATTTATGATCAATTGGTGATGATCCATCTGGCTTGTTAGGAATCTTGAGTTCCCAAACTCCAAACTCATTGACAGTACATGCATGAGAACTTCTATCCCAGTTATCTGGAATTGAGGAAAATATAATGGTGATGATGGTGTTTGTTACATGATAGCTATAATCATGTATTTACAACATTATATACTACACATTATATGCTATACATTATACCATAGTTTACTGATATATTATATTATATTTACCTTAAGTTAGTAAAGGAATGCCTAGAAAATTGCTTCACACATGGGAAGTTATTTAGTTTAGTCATGCATGAGCAAGCAAATATTTTAGTCATTAGGTTACCGCAAGTGCGTAACAGTTAACGCAAGGAGGGTTAAGTTCTTCCCAAAGGAAATGACACTGCATGTAAAAAGTTCCACCCCGGGAACAGTATATAAGGAAGCACAACTCTTCGTACAAAAAGGCCTTAGCGCCTTGCTTGAATATCACTTTGGCAAAGTTATTGCTATACAAGTTGTATACGAAAGCGTTATTGAATTAACGAAAGTGAAGTTACTTCAAGTTGAAGAAGACGAAAACGAAAGAGCTGTGCTCGGTCAGACAGAACAGAGATAAGTTGAACTTGAACTGATAATAGTTATTACATAGTAATTTGATATAGTATTCCAAAGATGCTACTTACAGCATGTTTAAGAAATAAATATAGTTTTATAAACGTAACTGATTCACACTGATTTTTGTGGCGAGAGAAATTGAACCAAAAGCGCAGCCAATTAAAATTAAGGACCACGCTCGTAACAGTGTTGATGATGATATTAGTAATGATGATGATCAATGATGATGATCAATGATGATGATCAATGATGATGATCAATGATGATGATCAATGATGATGATCAATGATGATGATAATAAACATTGATGATCAATGATGATGATCAATGATGATGATAATAATCATTAATAATACAACATACTAAACTCTCCAATCAAATGCACAGCTTTAGCTCCAGGTGCCCACTCTCTGTATATTATACCATCTTGCTGTTTAGTCAATCCAAATCGTTCATACCCTCTGGAAAACTTGTCAATCCCGCCCTCCACTTCATCCACCTTCTTGAGAATCTCTTGAAAAATCTTGTACCTTAAAAATTAGAGGAAAGTTCTGCCTCATACCAACCTCCACATATTAACTTTTCCGTGGCTGAATTGCCCTTGATGGGAGATGCAAGACGAACATAATGCACTAATGCTCAGGGTGATTAGCTATTAATGACCCCTCTCGTTTAGCTAATTAATAGTTCGTTCCTGACCAATTACCTTCTTTCGATTTCTTGAGCATAAGGATGGAGATACGGGTCTCGATGTAAAAGTTTTGACAGTTTCGGAACAATGTTATCCATATTTAACTGGAATGAAAATCACAATATGTTACCACAACATAGTGGTAAAACATACTGTGATGATAATAATACACCATATATAATAACAAAACATATATATAAGACATGTTATGAATAAATGAACTAATGATACATGCTCAAAAGTATAGACTACCTTTCACTGACCAGTTCACTACTCTTCAGCTTATTCAACTCCCCCCCCCCCTCCCACTGAGCAATTCAAACAATGAGTAATAGAACTCAAATTAAGTTCTTACATCACTAAGTTTTTTATCCAAAACAAACTTCAATTCATCTTGTCCCAGAAGCAACTGTGATTCATTGTTCAAAGCTCATATGATGTATGATGTATGCACTTCAAAGATCAAACACTAATACTACAGCCACATGCTGGTACAGCAATTGAGACAAATATAGAAGTTGAATGGGGTCAATTATACAAGAATGAAACCAAAAATGCACTTCTTTCTCGTGCTACCGACAACAGTATACCTCCAAGGTCATGCAATACCTGCTCAAGAAATTGAGCATCTAAATTAGCTCTGACTTTCGACGTTCGTCTCATCAATACATTCGTTTGCCATTGAATTGATTCCCAGCTCAACACACTTTAATTCCCAATATTCATGGCGTTTATACTAACCTAGGAGACAGAATTCCTGGTGAGTGCAATTAGCAGGACTTGATCAATGATCACGTCAAACTTAACACGCTCGCATTGACACACTCTACTAGCACATGGTAGCACACGGTCTGTGACACGGTTGGCAAAAGTACAAATAAGTACAAATATATTCAAATCGAATTGACACGATAAATTATTATATAAATTATAATATTTGTAAGCAAAACGTGCAGTCACGCACAACGTTTTCCTGTCTTGATAATTCACAAATAAAACAACCAAAATGTATTACTTACTTTTAAAATAACATAGAATTTTGCAGAAATCTAAAAAAACACACCCAAATTTACAGTAAATTTAAAATATTTTCATATTTTGTTACATTGGTTCTATTTTAATGGGTAAGACAGCTGAACGTTCGTAGCAGGACCTTGGGCGCAGGAAAAGGAAGACACATAGGGGTAATGCGTGATTTGAGGAAACAGGAGTGATTTCCTGGGATAGGAGCAAATATGAATATATTTACTAATGACTTTGGGTCCACTTTGCAGGTAGACCCAGACCTGTTAAAGTGTTTATGCAACGAAGTTTTATTATATAACGTGAAATGGGTTAGTAACTTCTATTACAGAAGTTCATCATTTTGCTTCTTTCGTGAGAAATTTGGCTTCGAATAATATGCAAATATCATACTTATGACATCACAGTGCATAATGAGTTTTTAGTGCTGTAGGAATTTCTCTTACAATATCCATGATAAATTTCCAAAAGTTGCACTAAAATACAGCAAATCGGAATTTGTAAGATATAATTTTGGAATTTTGTTCGACAAAATTAAATTGTTCGAAAAATCTATCTTGTTTTAAAATACATTATGCAGTGTGATGTCATAAGTATAATATTTGCATATTATTCAAAGCTAAATTTCTCACGAAAGAAGCCAGACAATTAACTTCTGTAAAAGAAGTTACCAACCCATTTAACGTTATCTCTACACTGAGGTCAAAAAACGTCGGGGTGAAATTTCGTTGCATAAACACTTTAAAGAATTTCGTTAAAAATATCATTTTTGTATCCGTAAAATTCTTTATCTAAATCTACTAACAGATTTCTAAGATTCATAAATATTTAATTAAACAATGACAGTTGAATTCATGTAATATGTCAAAATTTGACAAAAATCGTACTATCACGGGAAAATGTTGAAGCAAAGACGAAAAATTACGAAAAATTCGCCAAATGTTGGCTACTTTTTTTGAGTTTTTGAAAGTTCAAGTAAGAACTAAAACGTAAAACCACAGGAATTATTTAACTCCATGCAAAATACATCCGTATGCGAGGTTTCAAGAAGATTGAACATTTTAGGGTCGAAAAAAATGCATTTAAAAAATATTGTTTATACTACAGTCGGTTGGTCCATTGAACTAATAAACAAATTGCGAAGCCGGAAATATCACCACTCAAAAAACATTAATTTCTTCATGTTTTGAAAGGGTTAAAGCGTTCAGCAATGTTCTTCTAGATCTCTTCACCCTCGAAGCGTATGCTCCTGACAAGTCTATAAAGATCCGTAGCCGTTCTTGCCGTTACGTTAATACTCAATCAAAGATCTCTAGACTGAAGACTAGAGACCCATTACTTCGCCGCTTCAAAACAACTCGAGACAGCAACGACTGGCGTGAATATAAAGAGGCTAAACAAACGGTAAAAGCTACTCTAAGAAAGGCTGAAACCGACTACGTACATGATGAGGTACAAAATCACAAAGATAAACCAGGCTGCCTGTCTTTGGGGAATTATTAACAACGTCATAGAGACGTTGAGAGGCCTACTCTAACTTACAGTAAAGACCATAAGTCGGTAGCAGACGATTTCAACCAGTTCTTTTCGTCAGTAGGAAGAAAAACAGCTGAAGAAGCTACCCGTTATTAATACTTCCCACACCTGCCCTTCATCCTAATTCTCTTAATCCTATTTCTGTCCTGTTACTTACACCGAAGTACGAAACATTGTTAAATCTATGCCTTCCAACAACGACCCGCTCTCGATAAGATCACTATGCGGGTCATTAAGGATGCGTTACCAGGCCGTTATTCTAGGCCTCCTATAACTGATATAATCAATTGCTCTCTCAATACATCTACATATCCCAATGCATGGAAAAAAGCTGAAGTAATACCTCTACTAAAACATGGTGACCATGAACAAGCCTTAAACAATCGCTCTCTTTCGCTTCTACTCGTTGCCTCTCAAGTCTGCGAAAAAGTTGTACTCGACCAATTCAACTCGTACTTACTGGAAAACAACCGTTTGTCCTCCCACCAAAGGGGAAACAAGAAATATTTCTCCACAGAAACACTGAATATCTTCGTGAATGACTCTATTTTAAAAGCGATGGATTATAAGATGTTAACTGCACTTGTGCTTTTAGATTTGTCCAAGCCTTCGACAGTGTCAATCACAATATCCTACTTCAAAAATTGGAAAGCATTGGTCAATTGGTGTGTCTCAACCCTCTTTGAGATGTTTAGTAGCTACCTAAATAGTCGATCTCAAGTTGTACGTATTGGCTCAACTTTATCTTCTCCCTTGAATTTCGCCCACGGCATACCACAAGGAGCTATACTCTCACCCTTACTCTTCTGTATATACATCAACGACCTCCAATTATCACCACGCAGTATCTCCCTTGAATCTTACGTTGATGATTCCAAGATTTTCCTATCCTTTCCAATTGAAGAAACCATCTCTACCAAAGCAAAATTGGAAGAAGATCTCTGTCAAGTAGCGAAATGGTGTTCTACTAATCAACTATTGATCAACCGAGAGAAAACCAAGTTTCTTGTAATTGGCACCCCCCCCAGCTATTGAAAAAACTGCCTTCATTAAATACTCTTTCATTCTTAGGTAAAGATATCACTTCTGTTTTCAGTGCAAAAGATTTGGGAGTCATTCTAGATTCGCATCTAACGTATAACGATCACATCAAAAACCTAGTTTCCTCGTACACCTCAAAGCTTTGTCAGATCTCTCCGCCATTTCAAGAAGTTAATGAAAATCAAGCTGTTAGACAATTTTATCAGCAGTTAATATCATATTTATAAATATTTATAATATATATTATATATGATAGTTGATAAACATGAATAATGATGAATACAAGGGAGCACATTGAATGTCAGGGTATAGTAGTGGATCTGAGAGGATAATGTGGCTTGCAAAGTTGCTTCCATTTTGGGATAAGAATTTCGTTTATGTGGAAATTTTTAGGGTGAAAATGCTGTGAAAAATGTCCTTCTATTGTGGAAGCATGGCAGTGTTTATTTACAAATGAAAATGATTTTTGGAAAGAAAATGACAAAGGAACTACAAAACTCTTCTTGATTAAAATCATTGTGATATCACAATGAGTTTTAACGCTTTTGAATTAGTTCCTGTGATAGATCGTGTCCAGCTGATGGGAGACAAACCCAGAACAACGGTAGGTTTTGCGATGTTTCAGAGTTCAGAATCTTTAATCTGTATAATTCCATTAAAATAGGGAAATATTGAGACATATGGACAAAATACAAGCTTGTCCCTTCAATATAAACACCTCTTCTTCACACTTAGCATTTGATATAGCAACGATATTAGATTATAACTTTACCTCATATAAATTCGTAAGAGTGAGTATAATAGACTGTACTGTTGCTAGCCTACTTTGTAGTTGTTGATGTATACCTTAAACCTCCGGTTATAAGCCCTGGGCTTACATAAGTTCGTAAGCATTTTTGATGGGCTTATACATGGGGGGGGGGGTTATATATGGGGGGTTATATACTGTGGGGGTTATATACGAGGGGGGGGGCTAATACATGTACCACATCTTACATCAATTAATATAAATCAAGTGTGGTATTTATTGTTAATTTTTTACGTGAAAATATACACAATTTAATATATTAACACATTATAGCGTGATGGGCTTATACAGATTTGACTTCCATTACTACTACCACTACCTTAATCCGTCTTTCAGCCAATCAGATGAGCTTGGTCTACCCAACTGGCCAATCAGATTGCTTAAAACTCAGGATAAGGTAGCAGTAGTGATAGCGGAAGTTGAATCTGAACCTCTCTATTATAAGCAGGAGGACGACTTTTTACAAGGAAGCTCTTGGTATCAGCCAATTTTTCATAGTGACACCAAATTAATGTTACATGATATTTGAGTCATTGGCATTCTTTCGGTGCCAATTGAACTTCATTTATATATAATCTAGCATCCACGTTTGACGTCATTATGATATAGGTCTCTCATTCTGTGATAATATGTGAGCTTAGTATTAAAAATTTTGAAAAAACCTAAATAATGAGTCCCTAAATTGTTATATCTAACACTAGACTGTTTTATTTGCAGGGCATTATGTAATTTTGATTACATCCTTGCCATATGCAGTACTTTGAATTGTACTTTTTAGGTTCAATGTTTAGATTGCGCTGCACAGAACCTGTTTGTTGGTACAGGAGATTGGTAAGATTGGGCAAAATTGAACTTCATTGTATGGTAAATTAATGACTTTGATTGCATCATTCTTCCTGATTATGTCTATGTTGCAGTCTGATAATCCATTATATTGTTGCCGATGACGTCTCGCCTTCTGGAAAAGCTGTGTTTCAATACAGTCTCCAAGGATACAAACACCTAGGGCAGGTACTGTTTAAACTAGTCAAAGAATACTACCTACACTAGACCACCATGTTTGAGAAACCTTTTCAGGTATTTCAGACGCCTACCACGCATGACAGCTTATAGTAGAATACTACCTACACTAGACCACCACGTTTGAGATATCTTTTTCAGGTAGTTCAGATACAAACCACAAAACCTTATTGTAGAATACCACCTACACTAGACCACCACATTTGAGATATCTTTTTCAGGTAGTTCAGACTCTAATCACAACAGCTTATTGTAGAATACTACCTACACTGGACCACCACGTTTGAGAAATCTTTTTCAGGTAGACACAAAATTAAATCTTCAATTTCATTTTATTTCAGAAAAAGCCAATTCAGCAATTACTCACAGCTGCTGCAATTAACAGATTAATAGTTCTTTGTGATGGTATAAAAATTTTAAAATACGTTCAAATCTTGTACAGTTACAAATACTGAGCAGTTGTTATTAATGCTTTGATAACATTTTAGGTGTCTTGTTTCTTTTGAGTATGATGGGCTTGGAGGTAGGAAATATTATAAATATATAGAAATAAATATCTAAATCATCAACACTCCATCACCCTTTATATGCAAGTAGAATGGTCTGGCATAACTCTCAATTATATTATGTATATAGTATATAAAAAAATTAAAAAGCAAGATTTTTAAGATGACAGTGAAAATTATGAAATTTAAGTATACCAACTATCATTCCAAAATAATTTTGACTGTTCTCTTGTATATAGTTGATTATCTCTGGATTTAAAGACAAACTCAAAGGGGTACTAACATCTTGAATACCTATAGTTTTACACAACAGTACTGTAATTCTTGGACAGAATTCTCTATAAGAGCTCGGTATGAACAGCTTTTGATAATTCTCTTTCAATACTTTTACAGGCGACATGCATTGCTCGTAATGATAATCCTGCAACATTTGACCCTTTCTCTGTGGAGGTAAACTGTTTGTGACTTCTTTATTTAGAACCCACAAATGCTGGTTAAGTGGTTTGAGGGATGGATGCAGCGAAACTTGATCCACTAACTTTGTTTAATTACTGCTCTAAATTGCCTTTATCACAAGACCAGGCTCACTACAACAGCATATGTCAATTACTTCACAGTTAATAGAATCCTGTTTCTATTAACTGTGATTACTTGTAGGCCCTCTTATAATCTAGCTCACCTTTTGAACTTTCCCTGTGGGAGGAAACCAGGGTGGCCGGAGAAAACCCATGACTTTTAGAAGAATGTTGACAAATCACATTAACAAGCCCCTAGAGGTCAAAAAGGCTAATTGTTTAACCACTTCACTGGCCCCAAAGAGTACCTATACACAGGCATATTTTATAGCCTACATGTTTTTTTTTTGTATGCAACTTTGTCAGGTTTGTGTGGGGACTAGAAAGAGAGCAATTCATATCGTAATGATCACAGAGGACAGTATTTATCCAACACGAGAAATATCAGTCAGCGAACCACCTTTACATTTGGTGAGCCATTTGATAACACGATCTTTGAGTTGCTTCAAATACTTCATCGGCTAGACAGTATGTTAGATGGTCTAGCTTTGTGGCATTGGAATGCTTTTCGTTGTATTAACATTGCTGAAATCTTTTTGTTCAGAACTATGATGGAAATACAGTTTGTGTGGCCTTGTCTAGTGTGTACTGTAATGTGGACGTCCCATCAGGAAAGGTAGGTAATGGTTGGACCGTGGTGAATAAGCAGAATGACTGGAAACTATAAGAGACAATGAAACATCCTCAATTTGTTGGGTTTTTATCCAGGTGCAGGAGCTAATAAGTTATGAACCGCAAAACACCAGACCAATTATAACACGGATTGCTGTTGTAAGTACTGTCTTTACCTAATTAATTCTACCTAATTAGTTATGTATAATTAACTAATAATTAGAATTAATTATTAATCAGTAAAATCTAATCACCCATTTACTTATACTAGCTAACAAACTAATTCATTAATTCATTAATTAACTAATTAATTAAAAAACCCTTTAATAAGCAATTTACAGTGCCTAATTACCTAATGCTATACCTACATACTCTATGGAGAACAGTAAAATCTTAAAGCAATGAAATTAGGCATAAATTAGAACATTCTGAGAACTGAAACTCCAATAAATCTCGTATTTTTCCAGGAGGAATTTCTACTCAGTGGCCCTACAGATACACTTGGGATGTTTGTGACGTCACAAGGCACGTCATTGCGACCTCCGCTAAGTTGGACAGATGGTCTCGTCAGCCTGGGGTATTCCTTCCCCTATGTAGTGGCAGTTGGCAGAGGGTCAATTACTGTATATAGGTAGTGTGGAAAGTCATGAAGAGTATTTTGTGTCTTAATCTCAAATCATACACATTTCAAGCTCAGGGAACAGTTGAGAAATGCTCATGATTAAGGTCCTCTGATATGGATGGAACCTAACATCAATTTTAAACATTTGACATTTTAATATATTTTTAGCATTTTAGAATCAGATAAAAATTCGATCAAACAAGTGATACCTTTTCAGGTATGTTGCATCAGAGTTGATGAGAGTTGAGAGTTTGTATGAGAGTTTTCTCAACTCTCATGTCCAGGTCAAACGAGAACAAGAGTTGCATGAGAGTTGATAAGCGAAAGTTTGTATGAGAGTTTTCTCAACTCTCATGTCCTGGTTAAACGAGAACTAGAGTTGCATGAGAGTTGACAAGCGAGAGTTTGTATGAGAGTTTTCTCAACTCTCATGTCCTGGTCAAACGAGAACAAGAGTTGCATGAGAGTTGAGAGTTGACAAGCGAGAGTTTGTATGAGAGTTTTCTCAACTCTCGTGTCCTGGTCAAACGAAAACAAGAGTTGCATGAGAGTTGAACAAGAATTGAAAAGGGAGAGTTTGCGTGAATTCATATTCTGTTTACTGCTTAGACGTGAAGATATATTTTCATAAAATTTTAGGCTGGGTGTTTGACATGCAGTGTTGAAAACAAAGTGTTCATTTGTTCACCCAGAGCCGTGTTTTGCCTGGTTCAAGTTCCTTTCAAACGGCAGGTAAAAATCGATTCAACCTAAACGCCATGAAAGCTGTGGAAAGTGACAAGCTTCCAGGAGTTTAAACTAGGAGCACAGAGAAAGACTTCCTGCGAAAAAATCGAGTATTTTTGGTGCCAAACATATGCCACAAGCTTGTTTTATAATAGTTAAACTTGTGCCAGAATTAGTTGTGTATGTTTTGCCACAGAAGTCGTCTTTTTGTCGGTTTCATTCTCTGTAGATCAACATGATGATGGAACTAAGAAAAGTTGAAGAAGCGCTTGAGTTGGCAAAAGTTGCCATGCAGACGGAACTTGGAAGTTCAAGGGATAAGCTAGTAAGTGTTATCTACTGTCAAATATTGGGCATGAGCAAGATTTTCAAAAGAACGAAAAGACATTGGAGCATTCTGAACACTGGATCACGACTGGATGACATGGAGAATAGTAAGATTTTCAAAACAATAAAAAGACAATGGAACATTCTGGTCACTGGATCATGACTGGATGACACGGAGAACAGCGAGATTTTCAAAACAATGAAAAGACAATGGAACATTCTGATCACTGGATCATGACTGGATGACGTGGAGAACAGCAAGATTTTTATAGATAATTATTTTCAGCTCCTAAAAAGAGTTCAACAACAAGCGGGTTTTGTTTACTTGTCCGAAGGAAAATATACAGAAGCTTCTGAGTTGATGCACCAAGGAAATCTCGACGTCAGAGAGGTCTGTGGCTGTGCTAAACAGATTGATACAGAAAGTAGCGTAGCACAAGTCTTAGTGTAGAATACTGTAACATTTGTGTACTTACAATGCCATCCAATTCTGTTGTTAGCTTATTGGCATCTTTCCTGAGCTGTTATCAAATAATTCTCGCTTTAAATCTGAAGTGCCTGGAATAGAAACCATTAGACAGTTAGGTAAGGTCAAGGTGGATTTTCGGTCTTGGACCTCTAGGAAGAACAGTTTAGAACTCGTCAAGTTATCTGGTGTAAATAATGTTAGTTTAGTTCAGGTTTCTTCCTGTAGTAACACTGGATCAAAAAGTGATGATCCTTACTGGACCTCTAGGAAGAACAGTTTAAAACTGATAGAGCTATCCAGTATAAATAAAGTTAGTTTAGTTTGGATTTCCTCCTGTAGTAACATTGGATCAATAAGAGATGATCCTTACTGGACCTCAAGGAAGAAAAGTTTAAAACTGGTAAAGCAATTCAGTATAAATAAAGTTAATTTAGTAAGAACTGATGAAGCTATCCAGCATAAATTTTTAAAGCCTAAAATATTTTTCATCTTCTTTTAGCAAAAAGCGACCCGGAAGTGGAAAAGAAGATTAAAATATATGTTTTAGAATACATAGTAAGTTCATGAAGTTTGATTAAAGTCAAATTTTTGGTGTCAAACTTGATGGAATATGGTTTGAACGTTAATCGTTTAGGAACAAAGTAAAGGACAAGATTTGGTTTACAACAAGTTAAAAGATGTGAGTTCAGCCCAATGTTTCCTTTTTACCACGTTTAATTCATTAAAAATACAGTTTACTGATTATAATGTTTCAAATTAACCACATGTGCAAAAATTAAGCGAGTTTTACATCACTGAACAGTTATGTATGTCAAGATACAATGGAACTTTAGAGCAAACACCTGGGTCTGACATATTAACTTCATTTTATCAGGAGATTGATACAGCATTATTAAAACTTTACGCCGAAGAAAATTCGCCCATTCTTGAAGATCTAATATGCAGTAACAATGCATGCGTCTATGAGGACAGCATTGAATGCTTAAAGAAGTATAAAGTAAGTTCAGTAAGATGATCCTTACTGGACCTCTAGCAAGAACAGTTTAGAACTGATAGAGCTATCCAGTATAAATAAAGTTAGTTTAGTTCAGGTTTTGTCCTGTAGTAAAACTGGATCAATACGAGATGATCCTTACTATACCTCTAGGAAGAATAGTTTAGAACTGATAGAGCTATCCAATATAAAAAAAGTTAGTTTAGTTCATGTTTCCTCCTGTAGTAACACTGGATCAATAAGAGATGATCCTTACTGAATCTCTAGGTAGAACACTTTAGAACTGATAGAGCTATCCGATAAAGCTAAAGTTAGTTTAGTTTAGTAAAAACTTACCACAAATCTCTGGCTTCAAGTTCGTTGCTGACGTGGCTTTTACCACTATTCTTCCAGCGTTATCACAGCTTGGCAGTGTTTTATGACAAAAGGAACGAACCAGAAAAATCCTTAGAGACATGGAAAAGGTCAGAATGATTTAGGAATTGCAAAAATAAAACGCCTTTTTACAAAATCATCTCTTCAATATATAGATTAGTGGACAAGGATTTGGAAGATCCGAATTTTACTGGAATAGAACATCTTATAAAATGTCTAATAAGGTAAGCACACTATGCTACAGAAAAGAAATTGTCGTTTTACAAAATATTCAAGAATATTGTATGTCTAGCACTCGTAACGAAGAGTTAATATGGCGATATGTTCCGTGGATAATGGAAAAAGATCAAGCCTTGGCAGTTAGGGTAAGGGAATACTGTAGTTGATCAAGTATGCCAGATTTTGACCATCACTGTGGGTTAAAACATCCTTTATTTTCTTAGATATTCAATGAAGGTTCATTTGAAGAAGGTTCAGAGAAACTCCAGCCAGATTATGTGTTAGAATATTTTAGTAAATTTCCAATTGCCCTCCAGAAATATTTGGAATTTTTAGTTTTTGACAAGAAGTTACAAGTGAGTTGTTTTCGATGGTATATATGATGTAATCAGTGAAAAGCTCAATCAGTTGTCATCCCGGAGGTCCAGTAACGATCAGCTCTTATTAATATTTACGACTGTAGCTATAATCTGCATTTTGTAGATAGAAAAATATCACAGCCGATTGGCGATATACTACTTAGACCAAGTCCATAATTTAAAGAAAGACCCAAAGTCTACGAAGGAATCAATTGAAAAAGCTAGGTATAGATAATGGTGATAAATATCGATTTTGATGATGGATGATGATCATGATTGTGATGATGATAATGGTGATCGATGATGATCGATGATGATGATGATGATGATGATCAATGATGATTGATGATGATCAATGATGATGATGATGATCGATCATGGACTCAAATTCAATTTTTTCAAATATTTCATCCAGGGTGTTGCTACAGTCGCTGTTAAAGTTCTCCTCTCTCTACAATGCCTCGTTGCTATTATCGAAGACACCAGAGGAAAGCGGGCTGCATTTAGAAACAGCCATGTTATATGGAAGAGTAGGTCTTATACAGATTTATCAATTGAGAAAAGTTGTGCATTTCCCAACTAGTTTACACCGAGCTAGCAACATAATCGTAAATTGGCTTTACACAAACTATTTGCGAAGTTCCAGCGATCTACTAATGAACCTTTCATGAAACGTTTCGTTTTTTCGTTTTAGCTGGAACACCACGAGAAAGCTTTAAAGATTTACGTGTACCAACTGGCAGATTTTGACGGTGCCATTTCCCATTGTGAATTTTACTCCAAGGTTTAACGAGTTTTAAATTTTTTATCTCATTAGGTGACCAAAGAGCTTATTAGATAAAACTTCTATAGTTTTTTTCATGGCTCGTTTTTTCTTTATTTGTAGAACCGCGATACAAGCTACCGCAAAAGGCTTTTCTTTTTATTGCTCTCAGTGTACTTGCAATCCGAAGGGTATGCTTTTAGAATTTTATCGACTGAGGAACTTCGGCATTTTTTGAGGTCATCGTTTGATGAACTTTCTGGGGGGTTTTTTGCAGAAGACAAACAAATGATATGGTCGTAGCAGCTGTAGCTTTGCTCAACTCTCATACTCAAGATTTTGACCCTGTCAAGGTTAGTATGATAGGAACACTGGATCAATAAGAGATGATCCTCACTGGACCTCTAGGAAGAACAGTTTAGAACTGATAGAGCTATCCAGTATAAATAAAGTTAGTTTAGTTTAGGTTTCCTCCTGTAGTAACACTGGATCAATAAGAGATGATCGTAACTAGACCTCTAGGTAGAACTGTTTAGAACTAATATAACTATCCAGTATAAATAAAGTTAGTTTAGTTTAGGTTTCCTCCTGTAGGAACACTGGATCAAAAAGAGATGATCCTAACTGGACTTCTAGGAAGAACAGTTTAGAACTGATAGAGCTATCCAGTAAAAATAAAGTTAGTTTAGTTTAGGTTTCCTCCTGTAGTTACACTGGATCAATAAGAGATGATCCTTACTGGACCTCTAGGAAGAACAGTTCAGAAATGATAGAGCTATCCAGTATAAATAAAATTAGTTTAGTTTAGGTTTCCTCTTGTGGTAACACTGGATCAGTAAGAGACTATCCTAACTGGACTGCTACAAAGAACAGTTCACAAATTACAGAGCTATTATTGTCTATCTTAAGGTAATGGAAATAATCCCAGAAGAATGGTCAGTCGGGTTGATCTCACCTTTCCTGATCGGCTTGTCCCGAGACAGCTTGCACACTAGTCGAAGTGCCAAGCTTAGAAAAAATCTGATGAGAGCTGAAAATATAAAGGTTAGTGTCAGTATTAGATTCCTGGTGATGATGATGATGAATTCATATTTAATTGATATATTTCTTATTACACAGATGAAGAAAGGCTTCATATCTTATACAGCTAAACCAGTTACGATAACCGAGGAAACGTGAGTAACTGAACTAAACTAACTTTATTTATACTGGATAGCTCTATCAGTTCTAAACTGTTCTTCCTAGAGATCCGGTAAGGATCATCTCTTATTGATCTAGTGTTACTACAGAAGGAAACCTAAACTAAACCAACTTTATTTATCCTGGATAGCTCTATCAGTTCTAAACTGTTCTTCCTAGAGGTCCAGTAAGAATCGTCTCTTATTGATCCAATGTTACTACAGGAGGAAACCTAAATTAAACTAACTTTATTTCTAAACTGTTCTTACTAGAGTTGCACGACAAAAAGATACAAGCAAACACCAAACTTACTTTTTTTTTATCCTCCAGATATTGTCGTGTGTGTCGTCGACCGTTCCACGATAGCAACATAGCAATATATCCCAATAACATAATCACACATGTACATTGTGCAAGACACAAAACTCTCTGTCCAGTTACGGGACAACTCTTCACTGTAAACAGCGGTGATGTATGATCTTAAAATAATAAATGGTCGAACGTCAGGAGGCACTAAGATGATCGTCAATCTCCATCGAGCGGTTGTTTAAAGCCCGTTCAACTTAAACGGTGGATAAGTCAAATTTAAATCACATTCCTATTTATCTTGTGAACGACTAGTTTTAAACACTTAAATATGTAATTACATACGTTAGTGTTCTTTTTAGGTTGAAATAATTGAATTTGGTTGCTCATTGAATACACAGGGTTGTTTTATACTCTAGACTTATCCACCGTTAAACTGAATGGACTTCGAACAACTGTCCAGGATATTCAGAGCAAGACAGTAGTGGCTGTTCTTTGTTTAATTTTGTATGACAAAATTGATAGATACTGTAATTTTTGTTTTTTAAGTGTCAGCATTTTTAATGTTGAGTAACTGTACGTTGCTGTGCAACGCTAAATAAAACACGGTTGAAGAAAAACCGCACAAACATCTTAATTGAAGAAAATTCCTTCTTGTACATTATTTTTAGTATATAGAAATAAAGTATAACTTGTACTGTTGGTTAAAAACTTACCTGGGCCCTGTCAGTTCTGTCTGACTTGCAATGAATAAATTATGAATAACTGAACGATCTTGTCACCAAAATTGCAGTGAAATGTAAAATAAAATCCAATGATTACCTTGCACAAAATAGACTTGAAAAACATTTATCTCGTATTTTCCACTACAAAAATTTATTTAAAGTTGTAGGAAATAAATAAAAAATAACATTAAACCGAGCTTTCTTTGTATCTTTCTCTTCTTCCTTTTTTTTTCTTTCTTTTTAAAAAGCTTCTCAACTTGTCAGCTTTGCTTTTTATTCGTCGGGGGCTCGTGCTAGGCTCGCTTTCGACCGGCTGATCTTCGAGAAATGTCGCGCTGCCGTCAGAACTCGGTGGAATGTAACCGTAATTACTCGTCGAGCCATCCGCATCTGCCCGAGTGTCGTGGGCATCAATTGCTGTGTTTTCGGCACTTGTTCCTGCATCGACTTCACTGCCTCCAACTTCGTCATTAGTCGGTGCAACATCGTCATTTGTCGGTGCAAAATCGGTATTTGTCGGTCGAGCATCGGTACTACCCGGACGACCTTCGGTGTTTATCGGACCATCTTCGGCTAGATCATCGTTATCCCCCGGCACACCAATGGAGCTTTGTCGCGCAAGTTCGGCGACATCAATAGGGAATGCACTGAACTTTCCTGAGACATCGTCATCGTCAACCGTATCGACGATAATGTTACTTAGTTTTGTCATTTGCGAACTGATTCGACCAATAGATTCCATAAAAGCTTCCTGTTCATAATCTTGATCATCGTCATCTGATAAAGATACTGTTTGTGAGCTGTATATACACAACTGGTGGCGATGGTGATGTTGATGATGGTGATGATGATTATGGGATGATGATAATGATGATGATTATGGGATGATGATGGTGATGATAATGATGTTGATGATGTTGATGATGGTGATGATAATGGTGATGATGATAATGATGATTATAATGATGATAACAATTATGATAATGATGATGATTATAATGATGATAATGATAATGTGGATGATGATGGTGAAGATGATAATGATGATTATAATGATGATGACAACTATGATAATGATGATAATGATGTGGATGATGATGGTGATAATAATGATGATGGTCAGAAAATATAAACATCAAGCACTCACCCTCAATTGTATCGCGACGTCTTAAAATACCATACATTTCAGAAAGTAACATCGTGTAACATGCCCAGTTCTTTCTGTTATGCCGTCTGATCAGCGACCTTTTTCTCTCCAAACTTTCTCTTAACTTCTCCTCTTCTTTCTCTACCTTTTGCTTCTTTAAGTTTGCTGCACAGAAAAATATCAATTTTCCAGCTTGTCGAAAATTGTCAAACAAGTTGCACCAAGCTTGTCAATTTCATAAAGTTAACAACAACTCTGTTGGCAACTTGCAACACAGTCTTGTCGTCGACAAGCTTTCACAAGCCATGCGAACGCCGGCTGATATCGGCTTGTTGATAACACGTCTGTTGCAACATGTCAAAATTGGACCTTTAACCTTTTAGACGGAATTTTGAAAAAAGTCGAAACAGGCAAAAATATTACCACATCTTGAAAGAGCATCCTAAACGTAGTAAAATTGCAAAGTTTGGTTGTGAAATGTTCTAAAATATGGAAAATATAGCCTTGCGAATTTGGCAAATTTTGTACACATTTGTATTACGGGTGGAAAATAATACCCAATTGGTACCCTTGGGTATTCCTTGCTCACGAATAATACATAACTACAGGAAATTTGCCAACTTCGCAAGGCTATTTTCTATAGTTTACAACATTTTACAACCAAACTTTGCAATTTTACCAAGTTTAGGATGTTCTTTCAAGCTGTGGTAATACTTTTACCTATTTCAATTTTTTCAAAATTTCGTCTAAAAGGTTAAAGGTCCATTCTCGGGTTAAATTGGCTGTGTGTAAGAATACGAAAGTCAACGAGAGTTGACAATCCTTCCTCCGAATTAACGACATTTTTGATAATGCAAAATAATCAAACCACAGTTACCTGCGTGTGCGTGTTTCCTGCGAAACGTGACCTCCTCGTATCCCGCGAGACTCTCGAACATATCTTCCTCCAAGTCCCGCGTGGCCATCGCGACTTTCGCCCAGGCCTTGCGACGTTTCTGAATAGCAATCGCGCATATTCCTCTCAGTTCTGCGATTTCTCGCGCCAGTTTGAAGCCAAATTTATAGATATCCGCTTCCTTAACGTCCGTTGCCGGCATTCCGACATGAGCAATCGTTGTGAGAGCTTCTTCAACCAAGGTTGTCACAACCGCTGACCGTCGTCGGAATTGAGGTTTGCTTGGTTCTAAAATAGACGAGAAAACAAACATTCTTTGTACAGCCTTTCATTGATCCAAGTTTATTTATACTGGATAGCTCTATCAGTTCCAAACTGTTCTTCCTGGAGGTCCAGTAAGGATCATCTCTTATTGATCCAGTGTTACTACAGGAGGAAACCTAAACTAAACTAACTTTATTTATACTGGATAGCTCTATCAGTTCTAAACTGTTCTTCCCAAAGGTCCAGTAAGGATCATCTCTTATTGATCCAGTGTTACTACAGGAGGAAACCTAAACTAAACTAACTATATTCATATTGGATAGCTCTATCAGTTCTAAACTGTTCTTTCTAGAGGTCCAGTAAGGATCATCTCTTATTGATCCAGTGTTGCTACAGGAGGAAACCTAAACTAAACTAACTTTATTTATACTGGATAGATCTATCAGTTCTAGACTGTTCTTCCTAGAGGTCCAGTGAGGACACAGTGAGGATCATCTCTTGTTGGTCCAGCATGTTAAAATGTTAATAAGGAAGCAGATATGTACTAACCGGCAACTACCGAGCGACGTCTGTTTGCATGTCCTGAAATTGAATTCGAACATGCTTGATAAGTTTCATGAGTTTCTATGGTACATGTTTTCTAAAACCTAACAACCACTGTGTGACCAACACCTCAGTCACAGAGATGAAAGACACATACACTAACCACTGTGTCACCAACACCTCAGTCACAGAGATGGAAGACACATGTACTAACCACTGTGTCACCAACATCTCAGTCACACAGATGAAAGACACATGTACTAACCACTTTGTGACCAACACCTCAGTCACACAGATGAAAGACACATGTACAAACCACTGTGCCACCAACATCTCAGTCACAGAGATGAAAGACACATGTGCTAACCACTGTGTCACCAACATCTCAGTCACAGAGATGAAAGACACATGTACTAACCACTGTGTGACCAACATCTCAGTCACACAGATGAAAGACACATGTACAAACCACTGTGCCACCAACATCTCAGTCACAGAGATGAAAGACACATGTGCTAACCACTGTGTCACCAACATCTCAGTCACAGAGATGAAAGACACATGTACTAACCACTGTGTGACCAACACCTCAGTCACAGAGATGAAAGACACATGTACTGGCCACTGTGTCACCAACATCTCAGTCACACAGATGAAAGACACATGTACTAACCACTGTTTAATAAACACTCACCCTTGAATGGTTGTCGAGTAATACTCGAATTACTTTCCCTAATCACGGATGAATATTTCTCTCCGAGAGCTATAGCCACCAACTCGCTGCTTGAAGATACTGATGATGATCTGTAATAATTTGTAGAAAATATACTCCGTCGATTGCTACGCAATCAAAAACGATGACTTTACCGACTTGATGCAAGTTTCTGACCAAGTTGCCCTCAAGCCTGTTGGATTTATCAAGTCGGTGACAATCGAACTTGCATCAGCTTGATACATGAAGAGTTGTTGAAAGAACTTGCATCAAGCTTGTGGATAAAAAAATCTTGACAATCAACTTGCATCAAGCCTGTTGACAACTTGTAGCAGACTTGTTATCATGAAGCCAGAGCAAGCGATGTGAACACATCCTGATATCGGCTTGATGACTGCAAGGTGACAAGCCTGCAGCAGACTTGCTGTAACTTGTACATTTCTGGCTCAGTGTGGGAATTGTGTAGGGAACAGTCGAGAAGAATCATCAACACTAGGTGCCACGGCAGGAATTAAAGCTCACTTGTGTAACTCCCATTATTTTATCGTGTACTTACCTGCGACTTGAAGGCAACGTCTTATTAGGTCTTAACGTATGGGCAGCTAGCCATTGTTTGAACATGTCATCCAATTGATAACGATCAACCGAGAGCCCAAGGCGAATAAATTCGCCGAGTTTGCGACATATTGTGTCGGCGGTGGGTCGCTTGGTTGCATCATCAAAGCACAGGCTGAGGAGGTGCTTCAGTAAGTTAGGCCAGCAAAGGATCATCGGCAAAATGCGAGATTCTGGGATTTGATCTTCCGACAGCCATGACCAGGGAACAGTCCGGGTGAGACATTCCCAGAAGGTCGCAGCAAAACTACAACAGAAAATACTGGAACAATATAGGAAGAGCAGTTTAGAACTGATCGAGCTATCTAGTATAAATAAAGTTAGTTTAGTTTAGCTTTCCTCCTGTAGTAACACTGGATCAATAAGAGATGATCCTCACTGGACCTCTAGGAAGAACAATTTAGAACTGATAGAGCTATCCAGCATAAATAAAGTTAGTTTAGTTTAGGTTTCCCCCTGTAGTAACACTGGATCAATAAGAGATGATCCTTATTGGACCTCTAGGAAGACCAGTTTAGAACTGATAGAGCTATCCAGCATAAGCTAACCTATAGATATCAGCAGAAAAGCGAGCTTCCCCAACAGCCAGAAGTTCTGGCGCCAGCCATGGTAACTCATCTTGGAAACATTCCATGAACTCAACCGACGCTCCAGGTCTTTCACAGAATTCTAAACTACCAAGCTTTGCTCTGGGACCATCACATACTAGAAAAATAATAATGATGATGATCGATGACGATGATGATCGTGATGATGATGATAATGACGATGATCGATGATGATGATGATGATACTCAATGTTGATGATGATGATGATGATACTCGATGATGATGATGATGATACTCGATGATGATGATGATGATGATGATGATGATGATGATGATGATGATGATGATGATGATGGTGATGATGATGATGATGATGATGATGATGATGATGATGATGATGATGATGATGATGATGATGATGATGATGATGATGATGATGATGATGATGATGATGATGATGATGATGATGATGATGATGATGATGATGATGATGATGATGATGATGATGATGATGATGATGATGATGATGATGATGATGATGATGATGATGATGATGATGATGATGATGATGATGATGATGATGATGATGATGATGATGATGATGATGATGATGATGATGAAACCCTACCTAAAATGCTCCGTGAAGAAACATGACAATGTATCCAGTTCTTTCGATGCAGATGGGACAAAGCCTGAGCAATATCCAACATGATCCTAATTATCCTCATAAGATGACACTCCAGATCTTTCTCCATGTCCATATTGGGATCTCTGAGGTACAGCGAGAGAGTTGAGAAATAGAACCTCTCCATAATCAAACAGAATGGATCGAGACATATTGCCATAGCAACAGGGAACCGAAAATGACGCAACTGCCTAAGAAGAAATGATCGAAGAAGTGACATGCGATAATAAACTTATATAACAAAATTATATTTTAATTTGACATTCACCATGCAAACACACAAGGAACTTAAGTGATAGAATGTCATTCTTTTATACACCTTGAACTGTTGGCTGTAACCTTACAGAACCTACCGAAGCAAGTTGATTTCTTTCCGCAACCTAAAGTGGTAAAACTCGTCCTGGTTGAATTCCGGTGCGTGTTTCACTGTGACAAGACTTCCGCCCCACATTCCGTCGATGTAAGAAAAGAATGTGCTACTAAATGAATGTTTGTGTTCGGGTTTCTTGATATTGTCGAGGTCTATCGTTGGAATGCCGCTTGGTAAGCTGTTGTACTCTTCGTCGTTTAGTTTTATACACGAGGCAGAAGCACACGAATTCTGGAAAAAAAAACAGAGCAATTTGAGATGAACTAAATTAACTTGATTTATATTGGATAGCTTTAACCTGTTCAAAACTGTTCTTCCTAGAGTAGCAGTAAGGGTCATCTCTTATTGATCCAGTGTTACTACAGAAGGAAACCTAAACTAAACTAACTTTATTTATACTGGATAGCTCTATCTGTTCTAAACAGTTCTTCCTAGAGCTGCAGTAAGGATCATCTCTTATTGATCCAGTGTTATTACAGGAGGAAACCTAAACTAAACTAACTTTATTTATACTGGGTAGCTCTATCAGTTCTAAACTGTTCTTCCTAAAGGTCCACTGAGGATCATCTCTTATTGATCCAGTGTTACTACAGGAGGAAACCTAAACTAAATTAACTTTACTTATACTGGATAGCTCTATCAGTTCTAAACTGTTCTTCCTAGAGGTCCAGTAAGGATCATCTCTTATTGATCCAGCGTTACTACAGGAGGAAACCTAAACTGAACTAACTTTATTTATACTGGATAACTTTATCAGTTCCTAAAATCTTACCAAGACTATAGCATTGTAATTCTGAGCAGGTTGATGATGTCCAAATCCACGATCCACCATGAACGCATGTAACAAACGCAGTATCTCTGCGTTTCCATGGTACCGTGCAAACGCGACAACGGTAGGGTACTCAGCAAAGGTGCTATGAAGATCACTGCCGTACTGTAAGAGGAGACCAACACATTTGATATGGTCTTGCTGAATAGCGGCATGAAGTGGTGTCATACCAATCAACGATGTCCTGGAAACACGCATACATGCACATTACATAAGGCCCTGTCACACGGTGCAATTTTTCTTGCAGCTTGCAACGCAATTCTACTCTTAAGAGATGTAAATTTGTGACAAATGTTTGATATGCTAAAAATATGATAGCAAACTGTGATGGAGACTTGTATTTGCCAATTTTACATCTCCCAAGAGTAGAATTGCATTGCAAGTTGCAAGAAAAATTGCACCGTGTGACAGCGGCTTTAATTAGGTTCAAAAACTCAATAATTCATGAGCAAAACACAAAGCAAATCATAGCCGTGAAGGAGTCTTTATATGCGATAAAACACACGTTCATTTTCACAAAACGTTTGCCTCGATTTTCTCCGCTTATACAACATCTATATTGAAAATCCTTTCGCAAGAAAACTGAGAAGATGGGTAAAAAACTGATCGTTTTTGAAGCCATCTACTCACAATTCGTGCTTTATCGGATATAAAACGCTCGACTCCGTCTCGTGTCTTGATATCTGATAAAGCACTCCCGTTCGTGTTTTAAATATCACGGGAGCCGCGAAGTATTTTGTTAAAAATACAAAGCAACAGATACTCCGAAGATAGATGACATATTGAAAATTTATTTCGAAGTTTCGACTAAACTATAGCCATCATCAGGAAATGATGATATTACATATACGTACAATTATATAGTGAAGTAACAAGATATGGCAAGATTTTTTAATACACTGGACTCTAATAGTAATACTTTTTCAAGGGCCTATTGCTGTAAATAAATGGAAGCCGTCACTTAATCATAGAACTGAAGTTTTGAAAGATCAATTGATTTTCAACCAAGTATAAATTGTTACTTCACTACATAATTGTACATAATTATATGTAACACCATGCATGTGACCGTCATCATTCATTTCCTGATGTTCATTTCCCGAAATAATTTTTCAAAATGTAATCTGACCACGGTGGGAATCGAACCTACGACCTTTGGAAAGCTAGCCCGATGCTCTGCCAACAGAGCTACGCGGTCAGGTCGGTTCGAGTATGTGATATTTCGAAGCTAGGTCTAGTTGCTTCGATATCAGTGACAGTGTACAAAAAAACAACAAAAGCACAATCGTGAAACAACAATAATAATACTAACTTGTTAGGGTCCGCTCCTCTGCTTAACAAGAACTCCACACACTTCGCGTGTCCATTAATTGAACAAATAAACAACGCCGTCTCCTTCTTGATGTTTGAGGCATCTATGTGCACACCATTGTCGATCCATTGTTGAATCTTTCGCACATTGCCCTCGCTCGCGTAGCGGATGAGATGAAAAGCCATTTAATTTTTGAGCAAGCGTTTAATGACGTCGCAAATGATTTGTCATTAGCTTTGTACTAAAGCGCGAGCGAGCAGTGAAAGCTGGTTCTACGAAAGGTGAAATGGAGCCAACCATCGGATAGTGATTTCTAAACATGTTCAGTAACTGGTAAAACTCATATTAAAGTTCAGCATTTTCGAGTTAAAGTCGCTTTTTATTTCTTGCGAGTTCAATACTATTTCTCGCGGTGTCATTGCTTTTAATGACTTTCTGCAGCAGTTGAAAAATTACAGTCCGATGGATACTGCTATCCATGCATATTTCGTGCAACCGTCTACTGAAGCCAGGAGTCGCTTGTTCAAAAGCCGATAAGTTCAACCCCGGGTTAATGTAAACTGAAAAGAAATTTCCTAAAGAGCTTGTTTATTTGACTTAAAAGGTTTGTTCCGAAATCTTGTTTGAATCAATACTAGTTTTGGTTTTTGCCCCCCGTTGATCAATGCCAGTGTTGTAACGAGTTGAGTCAAAGACGCGGACTCGAGTCGTAATTTTTGGACTCTGCTCTGCTCGGGTAATAATTCCGTGTTTTCATGCAGTATGGCGAATATATATCTTAATCGAAGCCCTAACCCAAACCCTAATCCTAACCAGCGTTTTATTTGTCATTTTTTAACTTTGATGGATAGAAGATTTAAAGATTTGATTAGATTTAGGGTTTGGATCAAAATTTAATTTCGCGAACACGGAATATTTTACGTCTACTCGAGTCCATAGTGATAAGATTACTCGACTTGACTCGGACCAGAAAGTCCTTAGACTCTACTCGGACGCGGTGAAGTCTGTTTTTACTGAGCGAATTGACCCAAATTTGCTCAAACAACTCACAGAAAAGCCATTTTGAGAAGAATCGTTACGTTGGTAGTATGTGCTTGAATGAATTCAAATATTTGCGGCGCTCCATATTATTCAAGCAAAAAGCCACCTAGCAATATCCGACGGTGTTACGATCGACGATCAATGGTGCAAGTGCGAGTTTCAATAAATAACAATTTGATAATGGCGCCAAATCTTTGACTTGACTCGAGATTGAGTCAATGACTCGACTCAGAACTTGAAATAACTCGACACATATTAGTCAACTTGATGATGACGACTTTCTTGATGTCCTTTTTGGACATGATATTTCTTTACAAGCAGAGCTTTTAGACGAGTTCAGAATACGCGCTGCATATTACGTACACCGTAGTATGAAGGTGTCAAACTTGATAGCGTTTTAAGGGTTTTTTTTTGTAAATTTATTAGTAGTTTGGAAATTCTCTGTAAAAATTTTTCACTTAAAGGGAACCAGCAATATATTTTTTACCAGCTTATAGATAGGAACCTTTAAGGTAACCGTAACATCTGTTGTTAATTTTTTGATACCATGCTTAGTTTCTGAAATATTGAAGGACAAAAAAGGACAAAGTCACTAGTCATCCGCCATCTTGGATATTCAAAAAGTCCATGACGTCACAACATGGATTACTATTTTGTCTCTTGAAGAAGCAATAACCGATGTTGAATGTTGAAATCCAACTAAGTTTGTATGTATATACTCCTTACGTTAAATGCGAAGTGTTCAAGAAATTTTCATTCAAATTTAAATAATTGAAAGCAAGTTTTATCCTGTCTACCCAGGTTGTGACGTCATTAAAATAGACCTAATTGTAAAACAAGTTAGTGTTATTTGTCCTTCAATATTTCCGAATCTAAGTATGTTGCCAAAAAAATTACAACGGATTTTTTTACAATTACTTTCTAAAAACGCTTTTTATAAATAAGCCGATAAGAAAATATATCGCCATTTTCCTTTAATCTCTTCCTTACGGGAGGCAAATAAAGTATTTCACTCTCGGTTCGAGCTCGGAGAGACTCCACTTGACTCGCGACTCGCCTTTTTCAAGACTCCTTACAACACTGTTCAAAGCTGGGTTAGTGCTAGTCCGGGTTAAAGTTTAACTCAAAGTTTTCGTTTCTGCATTTCTAGTCTACACAGTGACAACCATTGTTGATCCAGACAAGAATTCTAAAGAAATTTTTCCAAGCTTACAAAAAAGCTGCTGAAAAACTGTGTTTTGAATTTGGCCAAGCTAACCCTACCCAATAATATCTTGAGTTGCATAAATCAAAAGCACTTTTTAATTCCATATTTTTGTACATTTTTTCATTCCTATTTCTTTAAAAAACATTCACTAAAAATAAATTATACGATTAATTGTAACTGTTTCGGGTTGGGTGCACAAATTTTAATAAATATGCATGTTTAAGCACATTATAATTGCAGTGCTATAAGCTACAATAAAGTTCTGAAGAGAAGGCAACTTGGCTAATACGGGCTGAGATATTTTGTTGTCGTCTTTTCAAAAGATAGGTTAAACGAGGATGGAAGTGGGTAAGATTTGATCAATCACAAATTGTCATTGTGGGAATATTACGGTTCACGGCTCATACTCGTCTGACCCGGCCTTACGTGCGTGCAATAGTGCACGTTTCCAAAATACCTCCAGTTTTCTACCTTTAACAGGGTTAAGGTTACGCATTGATTCCTGCTTTAAAATATTCACAGTTTCTACCTCCATAGGAGTATTTCTTCATGTCGTAGACGGCGACATTTGATCCATTGCTAACTAGAATCTATATCTGAAAAAGAATATACCAGTTGACGATGTTGTTTGCAGAATTTGACAAAGTAGCTAGGTTGAAGTTGCGTGGCTAAGCTGAATTACGAAGGACGCAGCTCAACGTGTTCCAGTCGAAGGCTTTCTAAGGACGCCTCTCTGACAGCCACCTTATGACTTATGTTTGATCACGGAGCACAGCTACGATGGAAGAATCAGTTAGGAGCTAATCTCAACCCAGCCTGTCAACATTCCCTGTGGGAGGAAATCAGAGTACCCGGAAAAAACCCACGACTTTCGGCAGAGCGTTGACAAACTGTTTTCACATAAGTGTGATGAGTCTGAAGTGAGGATCAAACCCACGATCTCAGAGATGAAAGGCGCTGGCTCTGAAGATTAAGTTACTCAAACGTTTTGACACAATCTTGACATTTAACACAACCTAAAATTGTATACATATATAATTTTTTGCTATTATTCATATACGAAAACATTACCTGCAAAAATCGAGTTGCTGCTTTAGGATTCCGGACAGCACGAATTCCACATTATGAACACCTAAAGTACAAAGCCAAAATAATAACAACTCAAAATAAGTTTCGATTTGATGGGTCAAGAAGACTGGTCACATTTCGAGGTTGAATTTCTTGCTATCAAAGTCGTCGATTACGTTTGCTGATTGCAGTTAGTTCATTCAATAACTCGACGCAAAACCCCGGGCGCTCAATATTCAATCTAAAGAAATTGATTCATTCACAGTCGGAAAGACGTGGCTTTTAGCTTTCGGTTGTCGTCGTTTTTGCGATTTCGAGCGGCAATATTTATCCGATTCGTATCTCCTCAATTACTCTTAAAATATTACAAACACGGCGACATGCCTGGTATTTCAAACTGCGAAAGAACTAGCTCTGTTTATGGAATATTGAGCGTCCTAGAACAAATTCCCTGTACAAATCATTCAAGTTTAAAACGAACACTCTCACCTATTCCCGCCATTTTCATATCTTTACATAAATGAGTATCTTCCTCACAAGTGACGCATACGAAAGCAGGGTGACCCTAGGGGATAAAGGTATACACATTCTTTAATATACCCTATCATGTCCTCGGCAATCCTGATAAATACCCACGAATCCTACTTACGTCCTCCGTTTTGTTTTGGGCCAAAATTTCCAATTGCGATTTGGGTGGAAGTTCGGACAAGAGCTGGAAAATATAATGAAAAAAAGTTGATGAGAGTTGACAAGCGAGAGTTTGTACGAGAGTTTTCACAACCTTGTGTCAATTAAACATCAATTGCAGTATCTTACTTGCCCGCCAGCGCAATCTAGAATTTCTGCCATTGATTTCTGGTCTGGACGGACGTTTGCTGTGACATAAATAGTGATACCCTGGAAAAATAACGAGGTTATTTAGCTCTAATATAAATTTGAGTCTTTTACATGTAGTTCAGACACAAACCACGACAGTTTATTGTAGAATACTACCTACACTAGACCACCACGTTTGAGATATCTTTTTCAGGTAGTTCAGACACAAACCACGACAGCTTATTGTAGAATACTACCTACACTAAACCAACACGTTTGAGATATCTTTTTCAGGTAGTTCAGACACAAACCACGACAGCTTATTGTAGAATACTACCTACACTAAACCAACACGTTTGAGATATCTTTTTCAGTTAGTTCAGACACAAACCACGACAGCTTATTGTAGAATACTACCTACACTAAACCAACACGTTTGAGATATCTTTTTCAGGTAGTTCAGACACAAACCACGACAGCTTATTGTAGAACACTACCTACACTAGACCAACACGTTTGAGATACCTTCTTCAGGCAGTTCAGACACAAACCACAACATCCTGTCACATTTGAGGTATTTACCATATTCAAACCAACCTGAAATAACGGTTTTCTTTGAGCAAGCGTAATGGATTCGCGCAGTGACATTCCATAAAGTTTTTCGCCTTCTTTGTCGTGAAGAAAATAATCCGTTTCATCTGAAGCAATGAGATGCAGAAAACTTATAAGACATTTCAAATTGTTTCAACAACGTTCTAGGACTGATATTAATGGTTTATTTTAGAAATACACATCAAGCCTGGCCATCACTAACGACAGACGCTTAAGCACGAGCTAAAACAAAAGACAAAACATAGACATGCAATGAGGTGTGCGACGTAAGCATCGATATAACCATAAGACTACGAGCATAAACTATGGTAGAACAAAAGCAAATTCAAAAGAAAATTCTTTCTGCTTTGTCTTCACAACCTGAGGGAACGCTATCCTTTGTTATGTTGCTTATGATTAGGTCGCTACGAAAAACTACTAGACTTTAATGTACCTAAATATTTGCCCTCTTCGTGACTTTTTTCGATCCACTGTGGACTGACGATGTAACGACAAACTGAGATACCAGTGAGGAATTTAATCGTTCTCATTATCTGTAAAAACATCAAAATAGATGAAGGTTTAAAAAATAACGTTGCCGCATGCAGTTTATGATAAAACAGCATTCGTACACTTACAGTATGCGAGCTTTTTCTACTCATCACAAATACAAACTCCCCGAGAAGCTACGGGTGATTTTAGCCAATTGCAAGGCTTGAAGTTTCTTTTGATTAGATTTAAGCGCTCGTAACGAGCTTTCGAGTTGGTTTAGCGATGAGTGAAATAGCGCCTTAACAAATGTATATACAAGCATTGTACCTTAGAAGCAACGATATGTGTACACGTTCTTATTGAAGTCGCTGCTTCACCTCCCAGCACCTCCAATTTCTGAAAGAGATATAAAGATATTTAAATACGAGAATAAACTCTCTCTTGTTAACTCTCATGCAACTCTTGATCTAGTTTGACTACAACATAAGAGTTGAGAAAACTCTCGTACAAACTCTTGCTTGTCAACTCTCATGCAACTCTTGTTCTCGTTTGACCAGGACATAAGAGTTGAGAAAACTCTCATACAAACTCTCGCTTCTCAACTCTCATACAACTCTCGTTCTCATTTGTCCAAGACATGAGAGTTGAGAAAACTCTAATACAAACTCTCGCGTGTCAACTCTCATGCAACTCTTGTTCTCGTTTGACCAGGACATGAGAGTTGAGAAAACTCTCATACAAACTCTCGCTTGTCAACTCTCATCAACTCTCATGCAACTCTTGTTCTCGTTTGACCAGGACATGAGAGTTGAGAAAACTCTCATACAAACTCTCGCTTGTCAACTCTCATCAACTCTCATGCAACTCTTGTTCCCGTTTGACCAGGACATGAGAGTTGAGAAAACTCTCACACAAATTCTCGCTTGTCAACTCTCATCAACTCTCATTCAACTCTTGCATTCGTTTGACCAGGACATGAGAGTTGAGAAAACTCTCACACGAACAAATTGCACTGTACTAACCTCGCTTAATCGTCGCACAGAAGTAGGATTGAGACCAGTAAAGACAACTCTGGGAGACAAAGTTTTACTAACACTTTCAGTATCATCCAGCACTGGAGTTTGAGGTGCAGTTGGGGCTGCGGGTTGGGGTTCGGGCGTGCAGGCTGGCTCTTCGAGTCTAAAAAGAAAACAGTATTAACGAAGATTTTGAATTACATAACGACAAACAAACGTGACAATATAACCTCGGTCTTTTGCTTGCTTCCTCATGTTCCTTGATCTAAAGCGAAAAAAACCCCAAAAATGTGAGAGAAACGATTTCGTTTTAAGGAAAACAAAATATATTTTAAATTGCTAAGCATTCCGACCTGACTGTTCGAACTACAACAGTACAAAGGCAGGACTTTGAACTGGATAAACAACAGAAAAATATTTTTAGTAATACCATGATCAACTTGGTTTCTATTGTTCTCAGAGTGACATTTAATCACTAAATTACTCAGAAGAGCGAATTCTCTCTAATTTTCCCCAAAACGGGGAAAATTAGAAATTTTCCCTAATTTATATGCATGACTGGGATCCAAACAAATCAACACTTTGCACAACAAAATAATCAGATATTTATGTGTATTTTCAACACAATATATTATTGCACGCAACAGCACACATTATTGATGAATTTATTCCCAAGCCATTTCTTACAATTCAAATTATACTGTATATCCTCGTTAATCATGGTATTACAAACTAATACTATGATACCTCGGGAAATTAGTGATTAAATGTCCCTCACCCTCGGGAGGTTTGTGGAATTCCCTCAGGCTGCGCCCTCGAGAATTCCACAAACCTCTCTCGGCTTTCGGGGAAATTTAATCACTAATTTCCCTCATATCATGGTATTACTTATAAAAATTCACTGTTGCTTTATTTTGAAACTCATTAATAACTTATTAACGTATCAAGAAAAACGAAATCATGAGCGTGATGGAGTCAGTACAGTTGCATAAAAACTTCAACTTTTCCAGTCTTAAATAAGATGTATTTTCAAAATTACTTTGTCGATAATCCATATAATTTTAAAGAGTTTCAGACGCCACTTACAACATTCGCGTCTGTGTTGCATCAGATATACCTATATATTTAGCTCGAGTTTGTATATCCAATATCTGTGACTCCTGTTGTATATAGGAGATCTAAACCAATTAAGACAGCAAAATACTTGTAGCCGCTTAAAATGATGGCAGTAAAAGTTGAATAATCCCGGATAGTTTTCGATACAAGAATTTTCTTTCAAGTAAGGTGAAAACATTTCGGTTGTTCTTACCTCTCGTTCTAGCATTTCCAGCTTCCGTTTCTGTGATAAAAACAAAAGGAATTATTGGTTTTCGAAAGTTTTTCAAGGTGTATTTATCACGAGAGTTTTCTTTTGCAAAGGAGCGAAATTCTCCCTGCTTGTGAAGCCCATTTCTCATTGGCTGTTTCCTCAACATGCATATGTATTGATAAGCCTAATTTTAAGAGTAAAATATATGCACAAAATTGTTTTTAAATTTTCCACAACCTTATCCAAAATATCATCTTTTTCTTTAAAGCCCTGCCATGATACTAGAGAGCAAATAAAAAACATCAAAACGTAGACTGGATAGTTCGAAACAGTTCTTCTTAGAGATCCAGTAAGAATCATCTCTTATTGATCCAGTGTTACTACAGAAGGAAACCTAAACTAAACTAACTTTATTTATGCTGGATAGCTCTATCAGTTCTAAACTGTTCTTCCTAGAGGTCCAGTAAGGATCATCTCTTATTGTTCCAGTGTTACTACAGGAGGAAACCTAAACTAAACTAACTTTATTTATACTGGGTAGCTCTATCAGTTCTAAACTGTTCTTCCGAGAGGTCCAGTAAGGGTCATCTCTTATTGATCCAGTGTTACTACAGGAGGAAACCTGATGTCCTTGATAAAATCAATACTACACGAACCTAACAGTTCTTTGGCCAAGACTCGGTTGATTGCGAGTTCGTTCTCGTTGCCAAATGATACATAACGAGACATGTTGACGGGGTAGTCACAGCCACCTAAAATAAAAAATGGCATGATAAAAAAATGGATATTAACAAGAATATCCCACGGGATTTTATGTAATGTCAATCGGTAACAAGTTCTAACTGTAACATGAACTACAACTTGACGGCTATCGGATGCATGACATTAAAATATAACTGTAAATTCGTTGGTGACACACTTGTACGACAAGTTTACCATAAGGTACCATGTTATGACGGTTATGACGACATAATAATATTGTATAACCTATTTTGCCTGAAAAATCTTGTGCTATAATTATTAGTTTCTTGTACGTTTCCATGGCGAACAATAATACCAGTTTAATTTTTCTTGAAACACCACGTAAATTTACCATCTCGAAGCTTTCGATCCGTAAGCTCGTATCTTCATTAGTGCAAATAATAATGAACTAATATAAAGATTCGAGTTGACGGATCTAATGCCTTGCAATAATAAAACTAAATAAACTAGAGTTCTGACAAGCTGTTAAACTGCTGGTCCCAAACGTTTCGACAACTTGAAACAGGCTGTGCAAAGACAACTTGTTGTCAAAAGCTCTTAGATAGTTAGCCAAATGTAAGAGAGATGTTTACCCATCATCATATCTGCAACCCATCTGGCATTGATACAAATGATGCCCCATTCCTTCGCCTTGAGGTATTTCTCCGACGTTTGGCTGAAAGATGAAAGATATTGCATCTTTTAACATTGAGATCGATGCTTCTATTCCGCCTCAGAGCAAGCATCTGTCACCTCTGAGATCGTGGGTTTGATGCTCACTTCAGACTCATGACACTTATGTGAAAAGAGTTAGTCAACGCTCTGTCGAAAGTCGTGGGTTTTCTCCAGGTACTCTGGTTTCCTCACACAGGGAATGTTGACAGGCTGGCTTGAGATTAACTCCTAACTGATCCTTCCATCGTAGCCGTGGTCCGCGATCAGACATGAGTCATAAGGTGGCTGTCAGAGGCGTGCTTAGAAAGCCTTCGACTGGATCAGGTTGAGCTGCGTCCTTCGTACAGGTTTTTAGCTCAGCACTCAGTTGCAAGTAATGATAATCAGCACATTTTTAGCTTATAACTTATCTTATAACGTGTACTGCCCTATTATAGACGTAATCAAATCTTACTTCTTGCATATAAGATGTGTGACAGACTTGCTAAGGTATCCGGTGTATTTGGCGCCAATAACATATATCATTTTTTTCAATTCGTCGCGTTCTTTGTCCTGATAACCCGTGACACAAATTATCTGGAATCAAACGAGAGCATTTGTTGAATTTCTCTAAAATCACGGATGTGCTGTTACTCTGAGTTTATATTCACACCGGGCTAGCTGAAAAATATGCCTGATAAATATGTCTGGGAATCGAACCTGGTGAATTGTATGGATGGATGAATATTATTCAAATAAGTTAGAAACGTGTTTAGATGTCCTTTCTCATGAGACCAGATTGTGAAAATATTATCAACATATGTCGTTTCCACAGTACGCCGTTTAGAATGCTACTCAATGCTCTACCAACTGAGCTACGCGGTCAGGTCGATTCAAGTACGTGACATTTCGAAAGTGAGCCTAGTTCCTCACACAAAAAGATTTCAATTTTAAATTCTGCGAGCAAATCTGAATCACAAGAGGTGTCGGCTGAGCAAAAGCTACTCCTGGCTCTTAGCTCTGCCAATAGCTCGTCGTTTGTGCGTGGACTTTATCAAGTTTTATGTCTAATGAAGCCTTTTCGCGTATCAAAAATGTTTGATAGGCGGGGAAGAGATTGCGTGAGGCGTAAAACACTCGCCCACAGTATTGCAAACAAGCCACAGGTATGCGGGTATTACCCTTGAGAAAGGTTTGCAAAATGGGGTAATTCAGTGTTCTCAGTACGCGAAATTAAATCTTAATCCAAGCTTTAAATGTAATCAAATCTTTACATCTTCAATGCATCAAAGTTGAAACATGACAAATAAAAGGTTGGTTAGGGTTGGGGTTTGAGTTAGGGCTTGGACTAAGATTTATATTCGCCATGCTGAGAACACGGAGTTATTACCCAAAATGGACAGTCAGTGAGGAAAGTTTCATGTCAACACACTACATAATGTATGCTAAACACTAACATAACAAAAAAATTAATAGATGATGATCTATTCCAGAAATCATGCCTTCCTTCTGGAAAGAACAGTGATCAAACTTCATTCTCATCTTCAGTTTGGTAAGCCCAATTTTATATCATTTTGAGGAAGGTTCATGAAAACTTTGAAAATTTTGCCCGGAGGAAGATTAAACGCTTTTTCAACCGACAGCTCTCGTGTGCAGCAGGCCTAGCTCAGTTCAGGCGCAGGAAGACTTACCATTTTTCGACAACGCACGATTTTATCCTTGAACGGAACCGGGAGATGTAATGGCGTTTGAGGAGCAGTTAACTTTCGATTCATGATGACATCGTTCAACCAATGACAAGTCACAACTCGCTTGCCTTCGGAAAGTGCCTGCATGGAATTAACAACAGGCAGATACGTTTATTCAAAAACCTTTACCAGCAGACAATTTAGTAAAATATAAGAAGAAGAACAACATCATGTAAACTCAAGATATGAGCTATTAATAACAAGACAAAAGTTTCGACAATGACTTTGAAATAGGGTCGAAATATCACCGCAAAACTGTTGTCTTGTTGTTAATAGCTCATATCTTGAGTTTACAAGATGTTGTTCTTCGGAGTATGTGTTTTCTTAGATACGTTTATGTGCGCTGGTTATTTTTATCTCTAACCCCCCGTCGCTTCGCCGAAAACAAACAATACCAGCATATGCAGAACACGAAACTCACAAGTTGCAGCAAGTCTGCTGCAGGCTTGTTACCTTGCAGTCATCAAGCCGATATCAGGATGCGTTCACATCGCTTGCTCCAGCTTGATGATAACAAGTCTGCTGCAAGTTGTCAACAGGCTTGATGCAAGTTGATCCTCAAGTCTTTTTATCCGCGAACTTGACGCAAGTTGGTGGACTTCAAAAGCTTTCACACGGTTGCTACAATTTGATGGTAAACATTCATGAAGCTGGTAAATTCCACAGCTTGCGTCAAGTCTGTCGCGGGCTTTCTGGCAGTGCAACATTGCTGAAATTTAGGTAAATAACACATACATGCGGATCGTACTACCTTTTTAAAATACGGCCCATGTTGATGTGCGCCAATGACATGAGTAACTTTCGACGTATAATCACCTTCAACTTCGCCCGCGTTTTGTCGGATAACCTGAAAATAAGACAGGAAGTTTCTTTGATTCTCGTGTCCTGGTCAAACGAGAACAAGAGTTGCATGCGAGTTGATGAGAGTTGGCAAGCGAGAGTTTGTATGAGAGTTTTCTCAACTCTCATGTCCTGGTCAAACGAGAACAAGAGTTGCATGAGAGTTGACAAGCGAGAGTTTGTACGAGAGTTTTCTTAACTCTCATATCCTGGTCAAACGAGAACAAGAGTTGTAAGAATCTTCTCAGAACGTATTCTAACATTTTAGTCATACCTTTTTCCACGTATCAATAACACCTGGTTGAAGGGTGTATGCATAGTCAGATATGAAGAAAACACATTCGGAAAGAAGTTTGGCTGAAACACAAAAGAATAACATTAAGTTTGGTTTAGGTTTCCTCCTGTAGTAACACTGGATCAATAAGAGATGATCCTTACTAGACCTCTAGGAAGAACAGTTTAGAACTGATAGAGCTATCCAGTATAAATAAAATCAGTTTAGTTTAGGTTTGCTCCTGTGGTAACACTGGATCAATACGAGATGATCCTTACTGGACCTCTAGGAAGAACAGTTTAGAACTGATAGAGCTATTCAGTATAAATAAAGTTAGTTTAGTTTAGGTTTCTTCCTGTAGTAACACTGGATCAACGAGAAATGATCCTTACTGGACCTCTAGGAAGAACAGTTTAGAACTGATAGAGCTACATCCAGCATAAATAAACTTAGTTTAGTTTATGTTTACTCATGTAGACAATGGATCAATAAGAGATGATCCTTACTGGACCTCTAGGAAGAACAGTTTAGAACTGATAGAGCTATCCCGTATAAATAAAGGTAGTTTAGTTCAGGTTTCCTCCTGTACTGCAACAATTCATCCAGTCAAATGTTGATATCAGAGTTACTTACAGACGAGAATCTCTTTTGCAGAATCACTATAGGTCGTCTTCTGACTGATGTCTCCACTTCCATTTTCTTTCACTTCCTTTTTCTCCGCCAAATCTTTCTCACTGTCATTGTTCCCCATACTCTCTACATTGTCTTCGTCTTTGCATGGCCCATTCGTATCCTGGCTACCAAGGGCCATAGTTTTAGATTGTTCTTCAGAATCACCTTTCGTTGCTGCTTGATCAAGAATCTCATTCGTCGACTCTTGAGTAATGTTTTCGCTTTCTAGATATGAAATTTAATATCTAAATGTCAAAACTTATCGAATGCATTTTATTTTGGTTTATTGCCAAACAATGTTTCCTGGTTTGTCCACCTTCAGGAAACATGGCTACGAAATAATATTTCCTGGTTTGTCCACCTTCAGGACACGTGGCTAGGAAACAATGTTTCCTGGTTTGTCCACCTTCAGGAAACATGGCTAGGAAACAATATTTCCTGGTTTGTCCACCTTCAGGAAACATGGCTAGGAAACAATGTTTCCTGGTTGCGCATAACCTCACCTCTATTCTTACCATCTAATTTCTTAATCTTTGACACAGCGGGTGATTCAGGGCTCAACATTGACGAAGGAGTCTGGGCAACCGACTCAACTATCGCATTCACAACTGCGCCCGTGGTCTCGCCATGATTGCCTGGAGTGAGTATACTCTGGCTTTGTGTCTCTTCGTCTGGCACGGGCGCGTATTTAGACTCGTCTAAGAGTTTGTTCGCTTTAATGCAATCTAGAATCCACTCTGGAATGACTATTTTCACTGTTTCCGCGTGCTGCAAAGCGACTTTGTATTTCTCCTAAGTTCAAAAGGTGACATTCAGGCAGGAGAATACAAATATTTCGAAAAATTTCAGTTGTTAAAGGACTGCACAGGGAAAACTCACAAATTGCAACAAGTCAGTTGACATCTTGCAACAGACTTGTTATCAACAAGCCGATATCAGGATGCGTTTGCATGGCTTGTGACAGCTTGTTGACGACAAGTCTGTTGCAAGTTGACAACTGACTTGTTGCTAGTTATTGTTATCCACAGGCTTGCTGCAAGCATAGATATTAGAAAGGGATGGATTGGTAACTCTTCTGTTATCTATATTTTATCTTCAGTTGAGCACACCGGAAGCAAACATCGCCCAACTTGTATGGTAATTATGCTCATGAACTCAATTTCGTTTACGCGCATAATTACCATAGCGAGTTGTGCAATGTTTATTTCCGGTTTATTCAAAATAACTGAACCGAAGATCGTGTATAGTATTGAATAGCGTTGCCAATCCATTCCCCTTTCTAATATCTATGCTGCAAATTGCTTCAACAAGTTGTAAAAGTCTGGATAGGATAAGTCCAGTAGCGTATCCAGCCCGACGATTTCGTCCGGCTATGCAAATATTTTCGTATTCATTGACTGTGAAAACAACAACTTCTAAAGAAATGAATAATTATAACGATTTGAAATTTACATAGCGGGACTAAATTATCAGGTTGGCCACGCCACTGGATAAGTTGCAAGTTGCAAACTAGTTGGTGGCGAGTCTTATCCAATTTACGTGCACGAAATATTTTTGTGACCACTTAACGCTTGTCTTTGATGAAGCGCAGTGTTTCGATTCTATTTCAGAACCATCTTCAGACTGCGCGTCCTCAAAGACGAGGTTAAGTCGTCACAAAAATATTTTGCGCACTTAAATTGGATTAGACTCGCTACCAATCCCAGTTGACTCGATAGCTCAATTGGTAGAGCGGCGGTCTAGAAACCCAAAGACGCGAGTTCGAATCCCGCTCGAGACAACGAATTTTTCGTTGTTCTCTACAGTGTCAGATTAATATGAATCTAGTTTTACATATCTCTGAGGATGGTTCTGAAATAGAATTGAAACACTGCGCGTCCTAAAAGACAAGCGTTAAGTCGTCACGAATACATTTCGTGCACTTAAATTAGATAAGACTCGTTACCAATCCCAGTTGGCTCGATAGCTCAATTGGTAGAGCGGCGATCTAGAAACCCGAAGATGCGAGTTCGAATCCCGCTCGAGACAGCGATTTTTTCGTTGTTCTCTGCAGTGTTAGATTAATGTGAAACTAGTTGGTTTTGCAATGAATTGAAGAATCTTCAAGTAGATTACTCACTCCTTCAGGTTTTGGAACTAAGAGATGCGAACACTTCGAGTCGAAGGTTGCCTGGCAACGGCCGCCGTAGAATGTTATCATGGCCCACAATGCATCACGGTCATCTGGTGGCAACTAACATAAAAATATTTAAAAAATTTACTGTAGGTAGGAATTCACTTTATTATTAGCAAAACGACTGGTGTCGGTTGTACGAAAGGTGGATAACGGTATCACTGGATAGTGATTTTTTCAACTGCTGCAGAAAGGCATAAAAAGCAATGACAACAGGGATATTGAACTCGAAAGAGATAAAAAGTGACTGTACCTCGGAAATGCTGAACTTTAATATGGGTTTTACCAGTTATTAAAAAGTTTGAAAAAATAACAATCCGGTGGATAACGTTATTTCACCTTACAAGATGTAATAATCAATTTTAAATGACTGTACCTTTGAGGGGCATGCTACCACATCCGAAAATAATTTCTTCTCTATGGAAAATGGAGCTGTTCTAAACTAATGTTAAGTCAGCTACACACATTGAGGTATATTGTTGGGTACCAAATGCTGTTTCAAGCTATGACTCATAAGTTGCAGTTGGTAGACTTGCAAAGCAGCGGATAACAGTGAAATATATGTAACGTTTGAGAAAAAGGATACGGCATGACAGCTTCACACTTTACAGAATAGATCACCCATTCAGGCTAGATAAATGGTGAAGCTTACAGTTAGATGATGACAATGGTGATGATGATAGCAATGATATTGGTGATTATATCAGTGATGATGACAATGATGATAGTGATGATATTGGTGATGGTATTGATGATTATATTGGTGATGACAATGATAGCAATGATATTGGTGATTATATCAGTGATTATGACAATGATGATAGTGATGATATTGGTGATGGTATTGATGATTATGTTGCTGATGATATTGGTGATTATATTGGTGATGACAATGATATCAATGATATTGGTGATTATATCAGTGATGATGACAATGATGATAGTCATGATATTGGTGATGGTATGGATGATTATATTGCTGATGACATTGGTGATTATATTGGTGATGACAATGATATCAATGATATTGGTGATTATATCAGTGATGATGACAACGATAATAGTGATGATATTGGTAATGATATTGGTGATGACAATGATAGGAAAGATATTGGTGATTATATCAGTGATGATGACAATGATAATAGTGATGGTATTGGTGATTATATTGGTGACGACAATGATAGCAATAATATTTGTGATTATATCAGGGATGATGACAATGATAATAGTAATGATATTAGTGATTATATTAGTTGTGATAATAATGATGATAGCAATCATGATATTGGCAATTATATATATTGGCGATGCGAAAGACTATGATCATCATTAGGATAGGAATGATGATAATGATGATGATAATGGTGACGGATATGATGATGATCATTTTGATAACATCAACAGTGATGGTAATATTGTTGACAATGACCCTAACCTTAACTATTGGTATTCCATTCTCTTTTGTTTGCTCATACTCAGGAAATTTATCTGTGCTTGATATAACATGTGTTGCTAAGCTACTAAAAAAGAATTCTCTATTGGCACCACCTTGCTTGAGGATATCTTTCACCTAGCAGGAACAAATATATTTTATTACTGTTGATGATCTAAGCAGAACTCGCACTGGACGGCTCCATTGGTTCTGAACTGTTCTTCGTAGAGGAAGAACATCTCTTAAGGATCATCTCTTATTGATCTAGTGTTAATGGAGGAAACCTAAACTAAACTAACTTTGTTTATACTGGATAGTTCTATCAGTTCTAAACTGTTCTTCCTAGAGGTCCAGTAAGGATCATCTCTTATTGAACCAGTGTTACTACAGGAGGAAACCTAAACTAAACTAACTTTATTTATACTGGATAGCTCTATCAGTTCTAAACTGTTCTTCCTAGAAGTCCAGTAAGGGTCATCTCTTATTGATCCAGTGTTACTACAGGAGGAAACCTAAACTAAACTAACTTTGTTTATACAGGATAGTTCTAGCAGTTCTATTGTTCGATTACTTCGATAAATCATGCCCAAACTTTATCCTCCAAAACCTTGTCAAAAACAAGAATTTAAAGCTTAAATGCATAAACTAAGTTTAGCAAGCATAGGTCTTCTCTCACATACCTTTTCGTTGCCTTCTTCGGCCAAATAAAACTTCACATTTTTGAACAAATCTTTTGGAATTTTCAACAATTGTTCCGCCATTTTGTTTACGCGCGCTTTAAACTTGTGTGTAATCATGTGGAATACACCCGAATCGTCACGCGTGGGACACACGCGCCGGCCAAATGCGTCGCTTCACTGATGCATTGTAGTAGATTTGTCTGAAAATTGAAAAAAAGCTTACTTCGCTGCCAATTCAAACAATGCACACAAACATTTTCCTATGTTTACGCAAAGTTTATGATAATTCAAGGCTGATCAGTCATCTCACATCAACTCTCATGCCACTCTTGTTCTCGTTTGACCAGGACATGAGAGTTGAGAAAACTCTCATACAAACTCTCGCTTGTCAACTCTCATCAACTCTCATGCAACTCTTGTTCTCGTTTGACCAGGACATGAGAGTTGAGGAAACTCTCACACAAACTTTCGCTTGTCAACTCTCATGCAACTCTTGTTCTCCTATCAATCCACACGTTTTAACCCAATAAGATTATTGTATCCAATAAATTATTGAGATTATCAGTGTTAGGTGTTAGTTTCGGTTCAATGTTAAGCCTACTGTAGTTTCCATTTAGCTGTGAATGTCATGAATATATGAAAGTGGTCAATGTGATAGAGTATGTACGCAGATGTACACTTAATACGACTAATTTGAATACAGTCCACAAAAGACAAGGTAGATCTGGACTATATCACATCGTCGAGAATGACTTTTCTGCGACAGTTACGACCGAATGGAAACTGGACTCTAGGGTCATTGCTGCGGAGCGAGCGAGCCTGAAGCGAGCGAGCGAAGCAGCAGGCCTAATTTGTGTATGTAGGGGAGAATTTATCTCAAACCATGTTTACCGCAGTGCATTGTGGTCATGCGCGTTCGGAAATGCGCAGAACACATTTCCTCACCTGTGATTCGTCACCAATTATGTCTTGTGTTCAGAAGATATCATGTTTCAGGCTGGCTGTTTAATTTAAAAAATCGTAGTTAGTCAAAAGCATAAAGCTCGATAGCGCATCTATTGTTGGGTTTTGAAGCCAGAAGTACGTCACATTTTTAGACTTGCGGCCATGTTGAATGGCCCCACTTGAGCATTGAATGCTATAGATTTCTACTACAGGACAAATAGCTAATGTTTTGAAACAAAAGTTTTACGTTTTAAGGCAAAAGCTTCCTAAAATTCAGTTTTCTAAAAGAAACTACGTTGATTTAATTCTTGAGGGGGCCCTTATACATGGCTGCCGCTCTCAAAATATGACGTGTTTCCGGCTTCAATTTTATGTGTAATTTGTATTGCGATGCACTATCCAGTGGTCAAAACTCAAAAGCAAATGCCTTATCAAGGTCAAATTATATATGCGAGAGGAAGACAATTTGTTTTTCTGAATATATTCATTTTTGAAGTCTGCTGTTTGCGTTAATAGTCAAGTAGTACAATTGACAACGAGTTTGTTATTCGCACGACAATATTAAATCTCGTATTAAATTGCAGTGGAATTTTAATATACATTCTATTTGATAGTATCGCGTCTGTGAAATTGTATTAAAGCGCGTTTGTTTTGTCGATAATAATTTTCCAACATTACCATTTGTGCTAATAGTCAACTATAATCAAAGTTAACAAACCACAGTTAAACAGAAACGCCGCATAATATATTCACGTTATGTTCTAAAACGCATCTGCTGTTCACGCGACATTATTTGCCATGACAGTTTTAAATTTCGTGTGTTTGTGTTCTAGCAAATATTTCCAACAAACATAATTATACAACAACTAAGTATTTCAGAGTTCACTGCAGCTGTAAGAAAATCGTTAGCGTATTATCCCTTATCGATAAGGCGTTTGCTTTTCGACTTTGTTTATCGTTGACCCCTTTTGACCCCTTATGCTTAAGGCCTTAAGCCAGCCCGAAACATGATATCTTCTGGCAGACAAACTGAGTCAAGCCGAGTAATGTAATGGCAGGCTAGTAATGCACACTATCCCACTGAATATATTTTGGGTTGCATAAATGTCATTTTCCAATAACCTATAAAATAATTAAAGCTCCATAGCATTCCCTAGCTTGCAGGTAACCTAGTTTTTAGACATGGAATACGATCTTAGGAAATTACTGGAATTGTTTGACAAGGCGCCAATTTTCGGATTGGGTTACGAAGGCAGATCGGCGGAACTATTATACAAACACTCGCTTGTCCAGGACTTTATGCAAATCAATTTGAAATGATTAAACGTTTACAATTCCTGTATCAGAATTCAAATGTGTGTCGGAAAACAAAACACAATCAGCACAGAAAAATCTAGTGCTGACCGCAACTGATATTGCTTCCGGGTACAAATCGGGAAAAAGCCACGCTTTCTGTCAGGCATCGAATAAATGTTCAAAGAGGTTCAATCCAACGACGCTATTTCACAGCAATTTCTAGCTGTCTCCAGCTCAATCTATCGCACAACAGGAGTTTCTTGGTTCATTGTGACCTCTGAATAACATGATACAGTTGAGTGATTAAAGTGTGACCGTCTTGAACATTTGAAAAGTTTAGTAAACTGAGTCTGTTGTTGTGGTTTGAGCAGTGGTTTAAGTTTATATTGAAGTGATAGCATGGATATATGAAACCTGTAGAGAGGAGGAAAGCAAGCAATTGAGACCTTTAGTCGTTTACTACCCTTTACTCCGAGGATGCGTTTATATCGAGTCAGTTTGCGTCTAGTATCGTTCTGCTCATATATGATTGTTTGTGTCGAACTTAAAGCTGTCAACAAATCGCAAGGGGATTCGCTCGAGTATGGAAAACATTGCCCAAAGACGATTACGATTAACGCCAAGCGCTATTTCGAAGCATATTTGAGAATTTGGCCGAATGGCAGTGCCGATGGCATTTTCCCGCCGTTGTTAACTCGCAACTTGTCGACAGAATGTTGCCAGGGTGAGAATATCTCGATAACGTTTGTGAATGAGACGACCAAAACGTCTGTCCACAGACTCCTCTGGGACAAAAGCGGCAGACAAGAGCGAAGAAATGTCTTCAACAACACGAACATGGAGTTCTACTTTCCGGCATATACAACGAAGGCCGAGTCCTCGCTGGTCTATAAGGAATTCTATTTTATAGAAGTTATGAAAAGCCCTGGGCCAGCTTTTGTGATGCTTGTTGAAGAGCTCCAGGAAGCGCCAGATCCGTCACTCGTTCTCATCGAATGCTGGCCGATATTTTTGCTGTTGTTGGTGATGGCTTGGGTCGTTGGAATTATCGCCTGGTTTTTGGTGAGTTCGCTATATTTCCCCAAAGCTACCCCGTAAAGGTCAGCTCAAACGACGACCAGAGTAATTGGCAGTTACAAATTGTCACAGAGTATATTTCAAAAGCTTTATATTGAAAGAAGTACAGCGGCCAATCGATCTAGATCGCGTGACTGTCAACTTTCGTCAACTGTCATTCTCATTCACTACGCAAATACCATTGAAAGTAGTTAAGATTCACAGAATGAATTGAGTTATCGTTTCCAACCACAACTTCATTATTTCAGGCCCTTCCCTAATCGAATCTTCAACTAATAACATGTTTTGCTTCCGAGCACATTCAAAACGACAAATTTCGCGCAACGTTTCTTGATTACAGCCGAGCGCATTGGAGACAAGCGTGTAATGTTTTTGTCTTTACATGTTTTTTTAACCAAATTTGGGCATCGGTTTGAGAGCATAAATAAATTGCTTAGCATTATCATTCTTATGTCCAAAGTCAAAATATTCTTAACAAAAATCGTGTTCCCAGCAATGAATTGCACTCGTATGATTAAAAGGGTAAAAAAGGGATGACGTAAAAAGGCACTTGTGCTGGCGCGCTACTAGTCTTCTCGAAGCCACTGTTTACAGAAACCTTTTTTAAATCTTGTTTGAATATGCAAATGCCAGGTCAAAGAGGTTTGTGTTTTATTCCAGTCCCCTCCAGAGAAGCCAGTCATGCATAGCTTTTGGGAAGACTTTCAAGTGCTAATTTCGCATATGTTATGTAGTTGATTATATTTAATTATATTTAAAGACTTCAGAATCAAGAGAGCCGCTTTAGAAAAATTGTCCCACTGTGACATGGCAGCTAAGAAAGAGTACTATATATTAATGGTCATTGCACAGGACGTATGAAAAAGTATTAGAACTTTGGATTGCTGTAACGCGACCGATATTAATTTAATCAACAAAAATTATTCTTTCCGACAGTGGGAAAAATCAGACACTTTTAGCTTTCGAATGTTTTTATAAAATTTGACGAAAAATTGAGCAAATAGGAATCAAATCTCTGAGCATTTTTAAGAAGTCGAATAATTGAGATGACTTGCCAATTTTCTTGGGAGGTTTCAAGCATGTGGATAAAGTACATCTTTTAATTTCACTTTAATCATTTATTATTTATTGAAAATATTTTAGGAGTTTTGATTGGGTAAGAGCTAAAGGTGAAATCGTCATATCCGCTTGGTAGTTGCCCAAATTTGGGGTTGAAAATACATATACGACATTATGAGTCATTTCGTGGTATATTGAAAACAAATACACGACATTACGACTCATTTCGTCGTATATTGACTGACCTTGTAATCTGACAATTGTTTTAAGAATTTTTTTTCGTAGTCTGATTGGCTTATTAAAGTTTCCAAACAATTTCATGCTGTTCCATTGTTAGCAGCTTGTGACTTCTTACTTACAAAGCAAACGTTTAGACTGCGTTTAAAGTATTTTTAAAAAATAATAAACAATTATTGAATTCAGTTCTCGCAGGATATGAACAATTATTAAGGCCTCGGTTTGTGTTATCTGCCTCCTCATATCCTGCACGACCTCATTCAATAATTGTTTATTATTTCCAACTGTCTTACTGCCTACATTTAAATAAATGGTTTAACAGCATAGACTCACAATGCCAAGGGTAGATTTTTCATCATGTTTTACCCGATGGTGGTTGGGCAATTCCCTACAAGAAAAGGAGGTAAACTTTGTTAAAATTGTGGGAAAAAATTTCTGTTCTAGGATCGTAAAAAGAACAAACAACAGTTTCCACAAGACTTTTTTAGGGGAACATGGGTCGGATTTTGGTGGGCTGTTGTTACTATGACAACTGTAGGGTAAGTTTGTTCGTTTCGTATTGTTGGGTGGTCGTGATGATGATGATGATGATGATGATGATGATGATGATGATGATGATGATGATGATGATGATGATGATGATGATGATGATGATGATGATGATGATGATGATGATGATGATGATGATGATGATGATGATGATGATGACGATGACGATGATGACGATGACGACGATGATGACGATGATGATGACGATGACGATGATGATGACGATGATGATGACGATGATGACGATGACGATGACGTGGTACTAATACCAGACTCTACTGTTCTAGGTATGGTGACAAGACACCAAAATCGTTTCCTGCCCGACTTCTCACAGTCCTATGGATGATCACTGGAACAATAGTAATTTCTTTGTTTACTGCGAATGTCACAGCAGTCCTGACTACTAAGAACGTTGCAGCTCTCCAGAATGTCTTGGGACAAAAGGTAGAGCTCAAAGCATTTTATCGACAAGGACACGAGAGTTGCCAAAAATCTCGTACAATCTCTGGCTCGTCAACTCTCATGTAACTCTTGTTCTCGTTTGACCAGGACAAACTCTCGCTTGTCAACTCTCATCAACTCTCATGCTACTCTTGTTCTCACTTGTTAACTCTCAACAACTATTAATCAATTATTAACAATCACAAAACCTATAGTTTATCTTTTCTCTTCTATCGAACAGGTGGGAGTGTTGAATAGCAAGCATTTCTTCCAACGGGAAATCAACGAAGGAGCAAGCTTTATAGGTAAGAGAAATAAAATAGTTTCGAACTGTTTGCTATCTATAAAATTGGATCAATATACAGTAGAATAGCTGAGAAAATAATAACTCATTTTTTTAGAATATGAGGATCAGAAGACGATGTTCGAAGCTTTCAATAATCGGGAAGTAACCCGGATTTTAGTTCCGAATTACTTGGATCATCTTTATTTTACAACAACGCAGCATTTTACCAAGGACTTTGTTATTGCAAATATAATCAAGCATACCTTCTCTGTGGGACTGGCACTTGTTGGCGACAGAAAAGCTGTTGATGAAGAAACGATGGATTTTCTACGTTGTTGGGAAAGAAATATGGTCAAGAACTGGGAAGAGGTAAGATGGTAAAATGATGATGATGATCATTGGTGATGATGATGATTAACATTAGTGATGATGATCATTGGTGATGATTACTATTATTATTGGTCATGATGATGATGACTATCATTGGTCATGATGATCATTGGTGATGATGATGATTATTGGTGATGATGATGATGATAATGAAAACTATTTCTTTATTTCAGAGTGGTTTGGATTACTCAATTATAGATCCAAGCCTTTTCCACGCGGCAGACAACGCGCGAAGCTTGTTAAATCAAACAAGCATCTTAAATCTAATCTATGGCCTCCTTGCCTTGCTATTTCTATTTCTTGTCATTGGAACTTTGTGGGAATTTTGGAAACGTTCTGGAAGGAAACAAGAAATGGATCTGATGCAACCCTCAGGTATAAAGTAATTCAACGAAATACTCAGCAGTGAGTTCTGTGCAACATCAGGTCACTTTAAGATAGCTCACAGTCAAGAACATGTGCTAACTCTGCATGATCTAACCATGCTTAACTCAGCAGTGAGTTCTGTACAACATCAGATCACTTTAAGATAGCTCACATTCAATGTACTGTCCCATCATCAAACCCCATTATATTACCTTAAAAGTATATCCAAGATGTGTCTTCTATTTTAGAAGTTGAATTGACTAAAAAGGAATCTCCGACAATTGCTGGAAACGGAGACCGCTTTGGTTTTGGATTTGTCTGAAAGACACTGAACAAAATATAGTTCGTTTTCTACCACGCTCTTTCCAAATTGGAAAGTTGTCAATCTTTAATATTTTCTATGTCAATGAGAGACTAAGCTCAAAAGAAAATTATTAATTTTACATAAATGGTGTCAAAAATCTTAATAGAAATTACTTTTGCAAGTGTATATTGTCTCTACTGTCTAGTACAGGTAGTATTCCACAATAAGCTGTCATGGTTTGTGTTTGAACTACCTGAAAAAGATATCTCAAACGTGGTGGTCTAGTTTAGGTAGTATTCTAGAATAAGCTGTTGTGGTTTGTGTCTGAACTACCTGAAAAAGATATCTCAAACGTGGTGATCTAGTATAGGTAGTATTTTACAATAAACTGTCGTGATTTGTGTCTGAACTACCCGAAAACGATATCTCAAACGTGGTGGTCTAGTGTAGGTAGTATTCCACAATAAGCTGTCATGGTTTGTGTTTGAACTACCTGAAAAAGATTTCTCAAACGTGGTGGTCTAGTGTAGGTAGTGTTCTACAATAAGCTGTCGTATTTGAGAATTTGTTTGTGTCTGATATCGTACGGTGCCCAATACATGGTTAAATGTTCGACGATTTCATTGTATGAATATATCTACCCCATAGCCTCAAAAACGCCTTATATTTTCGAATGAAAAATTAATATTTCTCATGTGTTGACAAACTTTAATGAACGTTTAATTTCTAAAACAGCGTGCAATTACAGAAATCTTATATTAAAAGCTCGCTGGACCAATCATATAACGTAATAATCCGACATAAACTCTTTATTAAAAGCGCATAAGCGACGGCACAATAAAAAAGTCTCGAGCATTGAGAACGCCGCAAGCATTTTTTGTCAATAATCGTGGATAACACGATGCGTTTTATATTTTTCTTCGTACTTTTTCAAAGTCGCATTAGTGCGAGTCTATTTGGAGAGCAATGTCCGGGCAGTGAGTACAACAACATGATAATATTCTGGATGGATTACAGTTCGTTTTACATCAGGCAAGAAGAGAACGGATCACTGTCGGGCACTTTTCCACGCATTATGAGCAAGTCTTTACAGCAATGCTGCCCAAGCCTCAATTACAGTTTCGAAAAACTGGATTATGAATCGACAAGCAAACACGAAGCCGATGCAGTGAACGCTATAGAAAAAGACAATCGCACTATTTGCATGTTGTTCCCAACCTTGGCTGCTGCCAACGATTTTACCACCTTGAGCTTTTTCAAATTCTTACCGATCAAAGTATCCCCCGGCCCTATGGTTTTGGGAAGCAAGAAATCACTGGAGAACGATATGGATCCGAAGTATATGATGTTTGTGTGGAACAATCCCGTTGTTTATCTGATTTTATCGATGACTGCTTCCGCTGGTGTCATCTTCTGGTTTTTGGAATTTTTGGTAAGTATATTTATTTGAGCAAACTAACTACACCACTAAGGTGTGCTCATTATTCCTATACCGGGCCAGAATTAGAAAGGACTTAGCCCAACCTGATCCAGTCGAAGGCTTTCTATAGACGCCTCTGACAGAAACCTTATGACTCATGTCAGATCACGGAGCACAGCTACGATGGAAGAAGGATCAGCTAGGAGGGTTTCAAGTCTTACAACATTCCCTGTGGGAGGAAACCAGAGTACCCGGAGAAAACCCACGACTTTCGGCCAAGCATTGGCTAACTCTTTTTACATAAGTATCATGAGTCTGAATTGAGGATCAAACCCACGATCTCAGAGATGAAAGGCGCTTGCTCTGACGATTGTGTTACAAAAAAAACACATTTAAGCAAATTACTTTACAGAATTCGAAAGCACAGCTACAATTGTGGCCTTGGAAAGCAACGACAAAAAATTAATACAAAGGAAAACTAATGTTCATTATGTAACCGAATCTCTCTAGCAATTTAATGCAAACAAAATACATGAAAGGTGTGATTTTAATCAATTATTAATTTGGCGTTTATTTAAACTCGTTGTCAACTGCTTACAACAGTGTTGTAGATGTCTTAGGTCAATGCAGTAAAAGTATCATTACGAATTCTATGAACTTTCCAATGAACTAATTCTAGGAATTCCGGCAAAGCGAGGAGAACAACAAACCTGGTCATCCGTTGAAAACCTTCATCCGAGAAATGGGAAGCAGTATGTGGTTCGCAATTGTAACTATGACAACAGTTGGGTACGTTAGATCAAGTCACATAGTAACATAAGACGATCCTTACCGCAAGAAAAGTTTAGAACTGATAGAGCTATCCAGTATAAATAAAGTTAGTTTAGTTTAGGTTTCCTTTTGTCGTAACACTGGATCAATAAGAGATGATCCTTACTGGACCTCTGGGAAGAACAGCTTAGAACTGATAGAGTTATCCAGTATAAATAAAGTTAGTTTAGATTAGGTTTCCTCCTGTAGTAACACTGGATCAATAAGAGACGATCCTTACTGAACCTCTAGAAAGAACAGTTTAGAACCGATAGAGCTATCCAGTATAAATAAAGTTAGTTTAGTTTAGGTTTCCTCCTGTAGTAACACTGGATCAATAAGAGATGATCCTTACTGAGCCTCTAGAAAGAACAGTTTAGAACCGATAGAGCTATCCAGTATAAATAAAGTTAGTTTAGTTTAGGTTTCCTCCTGTAGTAACACTGGATCAATAAGAGATGATCCTTACTGGACCTCTAGTAAGAACAGTTTAGAACTGATAGAGCTATCCAGTATAAATAAAGTTAGTTTAGATTAGGTTTCCTCTTGTAGTAGCACTAAATCAATAAGAGATGATCCTTACTGGACTTCTAGGAAAAATAGTATAGAACTGATAGAGCTATCCTGTATAAACACAGTTAGATTGTCATCAAAAACACAAACATTACATACTTTAGTTATGGCGACATAGTTCCAAAACGTCTCCTGGCAAGAATTTACGCCGTAGTTTGGATGTTAGCGGGGACAGCTTTGATATCGTTATTCACAGCTCATATTGCCAGCGCTATGACAACACTATATATCAATGAAAAGCAGAATATGTTGGGGAAAAAGGTAAAAAATATCACTTGTGGCTAGAGAAATGCGTAATTAAGAGCTTTAACGAGAATTTTAGACGAATGCCCTGACCGCTGAATCATGATTTGACGATGCTATTACCACTAAAACTTTTACCTTTCATAGATAGGTGTGCTTCAAGGCACCCGAGTCTTCTTTGAAAATGAAATCAACTTTGGGGCAATCATTTCAGGTAAATTGGCAGAACAGGGCTAGGTTTGTAGGGTTCCTGTAGTGACACTGAATCAATCAGAGATGATTCTTACTGGACCTCTAGGAAGAAGAGTTTAGAACTGATTGAGCTACCCAGTATAAATAAAGTTAGTTTAGTTTAGGTTTCCTCCTGTAGTAACACTAGATCAAGAAGAGATGATCCTTACTGGACCTATAAGAAGAACAGTTTAGAACTGATAGAACTACCCAGTATAAATAAAGTTAGTTTAGTTTAGGTTTTCTCCTGTAATAACACTGGATCAATAAGAGATGATCCTTAGGACATCTAGGAAGAACAGCTTAGAACTGATAGAGCTATCCAGTATAAATAAAGTTAGTTTAGTTTTCCTCCTGTAGTAACACTGGATCAATGAGAGATCATCCTTACTGGAACTCTAGAAAGAACAGTTTAGAACTGATGGAGTTATCCAGTATAAATAAAGTTAGATTAGTTTATTAGGTTTCCTCCTGTAGTAACACTATGGAACAATAAGAGATGATCCTTACTGGACCTCTAGGAAGAACAGTTTAGAACTGATAGAGCTATCCAGTATAAATAAAGTTAGTTTAGATTAGGTTTCCTTCTGTAGTAACACTATGGAACAATAAGAGATGATCCTTACTGGACCTCTAGGAAGAACAGTTTAGAACTGATAGAGCTGAGAGCTTAGTTTGGGTTCCCTCCTGTAGTAACACTGGATCAATAAGAAATGATGGAGAGATGAACTCAGTTAAGTCTACACGCACTTAAAAGCTTTCTTTTTTTCAGAGCACAATGAAGTAGATCTTTTTTTGGCGCTAGAGCAGGGGAACATTTCCAGGATTTTGTTACCAGATTTCATAGAAGCAATGTACATTTTAACCAATATTCGTCGTGAATATTTCAGCAAGCATATCAGTATAATAGACACCGTCAAACACCCTTTCTTGTTTGGAGTTTCCATGGTTTCCGCGACTGAACTGAACAACAACTTTCTGGGCTGTTTATCAATGTGGTTAAAATGGTCTTATGTAAAGGTAGAAATTTGATATTTTTAGGTACAATTTACAGGTAGTTCAGACACAAACCACAGCAGCTTATTGTAGAATACTATACCTACACCAGACCACCACGTTTAAGATAACTTTTTCAGGTAGTTTAGACTCAAACCACGACAGCTTGTAATAGAATACTATCTACACTAGACCACCACGTTTGTGATATCTTTTTCGTGTAGTTCAGACACAAACTACGACAACGTATTGTAGGATACTACCTACACTAGACTACCACGTTTGAAATATATTTGATCAGAATTTCACGTAGTTCAGACACAAACCACGACAACGTTTAAGATATCTACTATATGTTACCTTTGCAGGACAACCACATGGATTTTTCAGCAATTGATAACGATTTCATCGAAAGTCATTCCATGACCCAATTCGCAAACCGGCTCCTTCTACGCGTGGCAATATTCGTCCTGATTGGTTCTGCTGGACTCCTCGCTCTTGGTGTGGTAGCATTGATTGTGAAGCCCAAGCTGCAACGAAGGCTTTCAAAAAGAACTAGCAATAACAATATCAACGAAATAAATAGCTAGTAATGTCCAGTAAAGATCATCTCTTATTGACCCTGCAGTGTTACTACAGGAGGAAACTTAATCCTAACCCTAACCTTATTTATACTGGACAGCTCTATCAGTTCTAAACTGTTCTTCCTAGAGGTCCAGTAAGGATCATCTCTTATTGATCCAGTGTTACTACAGGAGGAAACTTAAACTAAACTAACTTTATTTGTACTGGATAACTCCATCAGTTCTAAACTGTTCTTCCTAGAGGTCCAGTAAGGATCATCTCTTATTGATCCAGTGTTACTACAGGAGAAAACCTAAACTAAACTGACTTTATTTATTCTCGATAAGCTCCAGTAACCAGGATTCATTGCTATGACAAGATTCTTTATTTGCAATTTATATATTTACAATATTGCGTTGATGCATATCTCGCTTTCGTTGTTGTACAGTTGTAAATATAACCAATATATACATAGAAATGAAAGGATGCATGAAAAATAGTAGTTATAGCTGAAACTACTAAATAGCTGCAAGGCACTAACGGTAAAAACTTAAAAAACACGTACATGTAAGTGTGAATTACATGACTATAAAAAAACACGCTTTAGCTGAGAAGAGTGTGTAATAGAAATGGTACAGTATTTCAGTTTGACTGGTCGATATTTCTAGCAACTTGGTAATACATAAAGCCTCCCACTACAGCCAAAACGACAGCAAACGTGTAGCCATTATTAGACAGAACCACTTTCAACACTAGTACTAGACAAGCGACGATGATGATCAAAAGAGCCAAGCTGGTTTCGTTCGGTATGTTCCACGCGCAGAGCCAACAATCTTTGGTAGCTGTACTTTGGTTACCTGAAGGATCTTGAGAATTTTGGGGTTGGCTTCTTATGATTGAATCTTGGAAGCTTTGCGATGCTTTTGAGTCGTCGAGGGGTCCTGTGCTGGATAATAGATGGTTTTCTTTCGATTCGCATTCTTTTGGATCAAAAACCTCAGCTTCAACGTTAGAAATGGCTGTGTTGTCTTGGGTCTCTTTATGTGTCTGTGGCGAAGGTTTCTGCGTTTGTGTTTGGCTCTTCTTTTCAGCAGTCGCTTCGTTAGTGTAGTTTAAATAACGCTCGGTGTCTCTTGCATCGATCTTGTCAGTAACCTCAATTGTGAGCTGGTCTTTGTCCATTTCACTGAGTTGACCACTTGTTCCGGCTGGAAAGAAGTGGGCAAAAGTTAGTACAATAATGAACATGATCGACATCTAAGAGATTATATTTATTTATAATTCGATGTTTTAATTTGCAAAACCTCGGTTGTACGAAAGGCCAATAGCGCTGTCTGTCGGATAGTGGTTTTTTTCAAACTTTCTAAACATGTTCAGTAACTGGTAAAACTCGTATTAAAGCTTAGCATTTTTGAGTTAAAGTCGTTTTTTATCTCTTGCGTGTTCAATATCCCTGGCGTCTTTCCGCAGTAGCTGAAAAGTAACTATCCGGTGTGGTGTATAACGCTTGACGTTTTCTAAAATAGATGAAGCTTTTTTCAAAACTCATAATACAATGTGATGTCACACGTTGTATTATTTGCATACTCAATAAAGCTGAATATCTTGACAAAGAACAGAGTTAGAAAAATTCAACCAAAGACGTTATTTTTTTATTTCAAGTGATCTCTGCGATGCAATCAGGAAAATACTGGAAAAACTCTCGTTTCATGGGCACTTCAAGATTACCAAGATAAAAAGTTCAAACCATTCTTTTCGGATGAATAAACCACTAAGCAATCGTTCTATAAATTGTGAACGTGTCGTCAATCTTGAGCTATTCTCAACCAGAACAAGAATAAGAACAAAACAAGAAGAAGAAGAAGAAGAACAACAACAACAACAACAACAACAACAACAACAACAACAACAACAACAACAACAACAACAACAACAACAACAACAACAACAACAACAACAACAACAACAACAACAACAACAACAACAACAACAACAACAACAACAACAACAACAACAACAACAACAACAACAACAACAACAACAACAACAACAACAACAACAACAACAACAACAACAACAACAACAACAGCAACAGCAACAGCAACAGCGACAGCAACAACAACAGCAACAACAACAACAACAACAACAACAACAACAACAACAACAACAACAACAACAACAACAGCAACAGCAACAGCAACAACAACAACAAAACGCAGATCAATGGAAAAATACATACACTGTTGATTGTTTTCATTTGCTAAGCGCTCCTTTTCCTGTTTCATGTTCATTTCAACAATTTCCTTAATCAAACGTTCATTTTCTCGACTCAATTTCTCTTTTGATTCCCTCTCCAGTTTCAAATTGTTTCGCAACTCCTGACAGACATCGCCACATTCAGCATCCTGAGAAATAAAATTTAAAATTAATTATGCTTATGTTTATGTCTCAGTTGAGAAAACTCTGATGCAAACTCTCGCTTGTCAACTCTCATCAACTCTCATGCAACTCTTGTTCTCGTTTGACCAGGACATGAGAGTTGAGAAAACTCTCATACAAACTCTCGGTTGTCAACTCTCATCAACTCTCATGCAACTCTTGTTCTCGTTTGACCAGGACATGAGAGTTGAGAAAACTCTCATACAAACTCTCGGTTGTCAACTCTCATCAACTCTCATGCAACTCTTGTTCTCGTTTGACCAGGACACGAGAGTTGAGAAAACTCTCATACAAACTCTCACTTGTCAACTCTCATGCAACTCTTGTTCTCGTTTGACCAGGACATGAGAGTTGAGAAAACTCTCATACAAACTCTCGGTTGTCAACTCTCATCAACTCTCATGCAACTCTTGTTCTCGTTTGACCAGGACACGAGAGTTGAGAAAACTCTCATACAAACTCTCACTTGTCAACTCTCATGCAACTCTTGTTCTCGTTTGACCAGGACATGAGAGTTGAGAAAACTCTCATACAAACTCTCGCTTGTCAACTCTCATCAACTCTCATGCAACTCTTGTTCTCGTTTGACCAGGACATGAGAGTTGAGAAAACTCTCATACAAACTCTCGTTTGTCAACTCTCATGCAACTCTTGTTCTCGTTTCATTTCATTCCAGTTTAATATAGAGGTCATTCTTACCTCATCTTTTTCCCGCGCTAACAAGACTTGTGCCGAGACCTCTTCAAGCTGCTCCTCTGCGCGGCGTCTTCTCACCCTCTCGCCCTGCAGCTCTTCAAACGTACTTTTTTCAAGCTTCACCAGTTCCTCGTTCTTCGACATTTCGTCGGCTAATTTATCGCTCACCGCCTTAAACTTCGCAACCAGCGCCTCCCGTTCTTGCTTCTCATTGGCCAACTCCCGACCGAGGTCTCGCAGCCTGGACTCCAGTTTCGCTGCTTCCACTCGAAGGCGAGAACTTTCCGTGGAAATTTCGCGAATTCTTTTCAAATATTTCAGCTTGAACGCTTTGAACAATTGCTTTCGCTCGACCCAAAGACAAGATATGCCCAATGTCGAGACTCCGACAACAATTGTTGACAAAAAACCCGAACGGGTTACTACTGTTATTACACCAAAAAGCAAAGCAAAAGACAAAAGTAAATATGTTACCAGCTTTCTGGTTTCTTTATGTAATGCTAAATACTTCTTAACCAAAACAGAATCTTCGGTAAAGAAGTTCTCTTCCACGTCATCGATCCCAGGAGCCTCCACGGCATCATTTTCGAAATTCCCGCCATTTTTTCCAATATGGCCGCAAGCGGCGTCGCCATTTTCAAAATGGCCACCATTTAGGTGGTGTTTCGAGATTTGTTTTTCTTTTTCTTGTAGTTGAAGGCGAAGGAACTCCAACTCCGAGTCCACATCGAGCTTTCCATCGGCATACTTCTTTAAATCTTCCTGCAGTTGTACGTGGCGGCGTTTGGATACGTTGTATTTGTTTTTCAAGCGAATGTAATCTCGTTCTTTTCCCTGTAAATCTTTGCGAAGTTGTTCGACGTTTTCTTTCAGGCGTTGCATTTTTACTCCGTACCAGTCCTCGCGTTTCGAAGGCCCGGTGGAGTTGGACCCAGTCTCTTCGCAAGCGTCATCTGTGCTCGGACGTTCCCTGGAAACATCTTCCAGCTCTGAACTGTCCGTCCATCGTAGTAGTTTCCGGGGCTTCTCTGGTGAACTTGGAACACTACTCATCGTTTAGGATTTTAAATCGATTTTTTTCTGCGAAAGGTCAAATCTAGAAATATATTTTGGCGTAAATGAATTGCTTGACAGGCGATTAAACTACTAAAGACCATTTCTTATTGATCCAGTGTTAATACAGAAGGAAACCTAAAATAAACTAACTTTATTTATACTGGATAGTTCTACCAATTCGAAAATGTTCTTCCTAGAGGTCCAGTAAGGATCATGTATTATTTATCCAGTGTTACTACACGAGGAAACCTAAACTAAACTAACTTTATTTATCCAGATAGTTCCATCAGTTGCAAACTGTTCTTCCTAGAGGTCTAGTAAGGATCACCTCTTATTGATCCAGTGTTACTACAGGAGGAAACCTAAACTAAACTATATTCATACTGGATAGCTCTATCAGTTCTAAACTGTTCTTCCTAGAGGTCCAGCATGAGTCACTTTACTGACTGAAGTCTAGTATAAATGATTCCACATCTGTCCTGCAGGACGGATTCACCTAGAGTTAATCTACTGTGCTTGGAAAGCAGTATAAATCTTTGCATGACAGACGCTCACTAATCTGAGATGACAATAAAACTATGACAATATAGCCCTGGAATTTTCAAATGCAAAACAACTTAATGTACCTGTTAAACTAAACTGAAGCTGATTCAAGCTCTTACCTTTTCAGAAGAACTGTTCGTCGTGAGAGCAAGTGGCCAACAATCTTAAAGCAAGCTAATTTTGCCAAAATCCAGGTTATCACTTGGTAAAGTTTGGTTAGTTTGGTTCAAATTGAAAGCCTTCGAAGCCAAGGTCGAACAAAAGCCCTAGCTTGGCTGGCGTTTACTACCAGTGTTTTGACACAATTGTGGTTAGCTGGTGCTAATAATATGAATAATTAGAGTACATTTTTGCAAAACGAAGAACTGACGGAGCTGTTCAGTATACATAAAGTTTAGTTTAGGTTTCCTCCTGTAGTAACACTGGATCAATAAGAGATGATCCTTACTGGACCTCTAGGAAGAACAGTTTAGGACTGATAGAGCTATCCAGTATAAATAAAGTTAGTTTAGTTTAGGTTTCCTCCTGTAGTAACACTGGATCAATAAGAGATGATCGTTACTGGATCTCTAGGAAGAACAGTTTAGAACTGATAGAGCTATCCAGTATAAATAAAGTTAGTTTAGTTTACTTTAGGTTTTCTTCTGTAGTAACACTGGATCAACAAGAGATGATCCTCACTGGACCTCTAGGAAGAACAGTTTATAACTGATAGAGCTATCTAGTATAAATAAAGTTAGTTTAGTTTAGGTTTCAGTATGTCATGTATTATCTAAGCAGTTCTACGACAGAAATTATGCAATATATCTTAACAGTAAAAATATCTTAACGATAATTTTTACCGTACAGATATTAAGTCGGTAACGGGATTGGAAGTAAAAGTAATTTACTTTTAATATTCATCAATTCTTTGCAATTCTTGCAATTCTTTGCTAGTTGTACGGTGCTAATGAATTGGAAAACACAGCTTGGATACAGTGTTGCTTGGTTTGTGTTCTTTTAGGAAGTATAGCTAGGAAACGACGCGTAAATTGCCCACATTAGGGAAGTTTTGCTAGGAAACCATGTCTCTCTGTTGGTTTACTTTCACTAAGGTATATTGTTCAGGTTTATAAGTGTTACTGTAAGTGGTAATGGAATCAATTGTTACACTAGCAGCTGAGAGCTCTGAATCACGAAGGACGCAGCTCAACCTGATCCAGTCGAAGGCTTTCTAAGGACGCCACTGACAGCCACCTTATGACTCGTGCCCGATCATGGAGCACAGTTATGATGGAAGCATCAGTTAGGAGCTATTCTCAACGTACCCTGTCAAAAGTCAGGACTTTTTAAAGAACAGCAATTCTCCATGGAATTGTCGACTTTTCAAACTTTTCTATTTTGCAACCAAGGCCGAAAATTGCCATTGATTTTTTTGTAAAACGCTTTGCAATGCTTATATTTCAAAATTAAAAAAGAACTGACACAAACACTCAGCTCTTAGATCTTGTAACTTGCAAAACACTTGGCTGTTCTTGGTTAAAATATGTGAATACAAAGTCCTGGAATATATTTAAAGTGAGGTTACAGGGTTCCAAAGTAAACCGTATCAGACCGTATCACGGATGTCATTATCGCTTTAGCTCGCGTTTCCAGTCTATTCCTCTGCCTGCCTACACTTGAAATGGAGTTCCGTCGATCAGTTTCCGATATAAACGGGCTAAATGAGTCCACAAACGCGACTCCAGTTTCTTGTACCTGCCACGGCAGGTGCCAGCCCACAATAGCGTCCTGTTTACATTACAAGTTTAAGTCTTCCATTACAGCAAAAACATTCGACTGAAAACGGCTTATGTCTTAATGCTATCTATTCGGAAAGGATTTTGGCTAGCGCAATTACCGACAATCGCATGTTTCAAGAGTAATTTCGAAAAAACAACATCGAGGCCATTAGGATAGAGTGCTTAATCCTCCATCTTCCTGGGGGTATTAAAGTATTAGTTGAGAAGTTTTTTCGCAAATAAACATTCTTGGATTGTTCATCTTACTCCCCTGGTAACAAACTTACGATAGCGAGGAATTGAGTGTGAAATACTCCATGGCTAAACCGGGGGGAAGGGGAGGACAGATGGATGTCAAAAGGAGCTGAACAACTTACGGATTGTAGCCTATTTGCAGACGGATCTCTGCCTTGCCTTTTGTTTCATAAACAATGCTAGCCGGTTATTCGAAACTCTGCAGTGTTTCGACAAAATATGTAGTGTTCTTTTCATGTTGAAATATTTGAATTTAGTTGCTCAATGAATTTTGAACAGCTTTTTTGTTGTTTTATATATTAGACTTACCACCTTTAAACTATGATGGGCTTTGAACAGCCGGTCTATGCTATAGCTAGCGATATTTTTCCCACCATCACTAAATTATTTCCACAAACAAATGCACAAGGACTTAAGATATGTGCACGGGCAATATACTTAGTTGTTTATTTATTTAATTTCGTTTGTTGGGAAACCAAAGTCTCGCGGACTGGCAATTCTTGCGTGACAAAAAGCACTTGTAATTTGGCAACGACGTAAGCCTGACAACGGGCTTAAAACGAGCGCAAATAGACCCGGAAAATATTGACAAGAAAGCAGTTGTTCAGGGCGAGATTAGCATTGATTAGATTAATAACTATGGAATATATTTTGAACTTCTCGACGTGCGTTTAAAAAAGCCATTAGTTTGATCCAGACTTGATTTCTGAAGAGATGTTTTCATGATTTCCAAAGAGATATTTAAAAACGAGTTGCTGAGCAATTTTGTTTGGTTGTTAGAAAATCTCGGGTTAAATTCATCAACTTTTTGAACGGCTTTTTTGGTGTCATATATATGAAGGTCCGTGGAGGCGGATCGACCCTTTCCGAACGAAGCCTTTCAGCTCAAAGCGTCTTATTCTGTTTATATCGTTTCGGAGAGTGAAAGATCTTATGTTTTTGTGTGCTATTGACTGCCCTGCCTACGCTGACAACATTATAACCAATTTTGATCATAGCGATAAGACTTCGCACAAAACTGAATTAAAGCATTTCTTCCACACTAGCCCGCCAAGGAGGTGTTTATCAAAAGGTTCGCGGCGTGGTTTACAAATTGCCAGCAATACACGAGAGGGCAAGACGGCCAAAGCATTTTAGGCCACTTGAAGAACTATTTTAAACCATCGCCATTGCAAATCATAATCTTGAACTAAAAAAATGTTCAAATCAATTTGCTTTAAAGATAACCGCGAAAATTGGAAGGCATTAATGCTAGAATAAATCCTGGCCATAAATTCGGAGCCATGAATTAATAATGAGACGACTTAGTCTCAGGGATAAGCTGTTTGAAGTCTGTCTTGTGTACACAAATATCGCGAGTATGCTATTTCCTTTGGAAAAACAACACGAAAATCCCACCTAGCCAATAAACGGCTAACAAATTCGCCAATATAAACACCGTTCAGACGAAATGTGGGTTGTAATATCCAGAAGGTACATGGATTTTTTAAGGAGTTTTTTTTGTCATAAGTAGAATTTAAACCACGCGACAACTTTGAAAATTTACATACGTTATCTTGTGGCTGTTAAAGTAAAATACACGAGGGCTAAAACGGGTGGCTCGTTGAGTCGACGGTATTCAGGTGAGTTTTTTGAGATACACTTTTCCGGTAAAGTTAAGTTTAACAGCTCATACTGTGTTTTACGTCGTGGGTACAAGTATATATATATACACATGCCACATATTCAACAAAGTTTATATATGGAATTCTATACTATATGTTCTTGAGTTTTTTAAGCTCAACTTATAGTACGATGGCAATTGATTTAAGATGTATTTTTAGAGAATAGAATTTTGGGAAAGATTATAGAACAAACGACATCGTTTGAAATTTAACAACAATGCTGTCGGCAAAATATAAGCTTATGAAAAGCAAAACAACTTGTATAAACAACGTGGAACATGCTAATATATTTGAGCTAGAATTGCGAGCAAAATGCATTAGACAAAGAAGACACAAATGTCCCCATATACACGACGGAGGTGAAAACACAGTCGAGTTCTACAAGATTCGAAATCTACGCTGTATAAGGATGTATACATATGCACACATGCACTAGCCTAGCTCTGTGTACATATAAGCAACCGAATGTACACATTAACGGCAACCCTGCATAAATAATAACTGCAATTTGTTACTAAAGCGATGTGTTGGAATAATATGTGGCCAATGTGTATAGTACAATAGGATTACACGAAGAATTATGATATAAATGTATGTGGGGAATTCAAAGGAGGGTCGACGGTGCAGTAATATGGTTTGTGATAGTAATACTGTTGTTTTCCAATGCATATTCCACATTCATGTTTCGATTGTGCAATCGGTATATCAAAGTTCGTGCCCTTATAAACTATAAAATACAAATAAAACTTTTTTTAAGAGTCTATATTCTAAACACATATGCATGGTCAAGCTGGTTCATTTTATAACACGCAAGTGTTGAAAACATTGCCGATTGATTTCTATTCTCGCTTTTTATACGAAGTTTGTTGACCTAATCGTCAGAGCAAGCGCCTTTCGCCTCTGAGATCGTGGGCTTGATACTCACTTCAGACTCATGACGCTTCTGCGAAACGAGTTAGCCAACTAATAATTCCGTTGGTCAGAGCCTCGCAACTTCGGAATGGCACCTATGCATACATTATATAACACCTATATATACTTGAAAAGTTTTCCGTGCTAAAACTATAAGGTTGCCAGAGACGGCCGCGCAGCCAAACACACAAAAAACAATTTGGCTTTTCGCGCAAAGACCTATACGCCACCAACACATCGTTATGTGTTCAAATTTCGCAGTTTCGCCGTCGAATACATTGTTTAATTGATGTGGTCGCAAATTTTCCCGAGATAGAGATTGGAAACGAAAAACGGCGCGCAACATCTCGATAACAAAGTTCCTTCGCTTGAAACTTTGAATTCTGTGCATAGAATTCTGTCTCGAGCTAGCGCTTCTGTAAAAAAAAGGCCTGGACCAAAAAGTATAGCCAATCTACAGGATGGTAGATTTTATCATGGAAACGTAACAACTCGATTTCAAAGTTTTTTAAGCAACAAGGAAGTGGTATCAAATAGATAACTTGCTAGTCTTTGGAGAGCATTGTGTAGCGCGGAGCAGCGAAACCTCGAAAGTATAGTATTGATTTCTGGACTTTAGGAAGAAATATTTAATCCATTTCATTTTTATCCATTTCCCCCGAGGCCTTCTTTCTAGCTTTGAATATGTATGTAAATTTTCCCTTTGCCTTCAAAAGAACGCGTATGGAATGAGACCCCCTACAGAGGACTGCTTGAGCCTAACTAGCGATCTCTTACATCAAATACGGGCTATATTGCCCGGATAATTATACTGCATTGCAATCGAATCTGAGGAGGCCCCCAGAAAGATGGCAGCCTGCTCTTTAGGGCGACTCATCCTGCGCACAGGTGGATGCTAAAAAAGAGATTGTGTATATTATCATGCAGAACCAGCTACGGTTTGGAAATAAGCGAATTAATTAAGCAAACCTCTCGATTTGCCACCTGTGAAAGCACTTGTATACAAAACTTCTGTATGTATGTGGATGAACAGCGTTTCGAGCTTATGAGGCAAGCAAGCTTCGGGACATAATTGATTCAAGCCAGTTGATCTGAAAACACGGAAAAGTCCAAGCACTAGTTGTCAAATAGAAATCCATTTTTCGATCCAAATTATCAAATTTCTCATGAAATATAATTTACTTTGTTTGCAAATTTCTGGTAGACTTACAATTTTCTTTATTAAAGATAGTTACTAAGTTTCAACAAGTTTCGCAAAGGAAAACAAAAGATATTAGCAATTAACAACAGCAAAATGGTTCCTATTTGGTAGCTAGTTCCAGGCCTTTTACTCATGGTCAGGTCAGCTAGAACCATAGAAATAATAGATATAGAATGCGTGCTTGGTAACCTAGCCGGTACCCAAATTGAAAAAAAAATTGCCCTTATAAATCCGCCATGTTGGATTTGTCCGAGGAGCGGTCTATGCGAATTACAGTGGGGCGAGTTTAATTTGCCCTTATAAATCGGCCATTTTGAATTTTAATGTGGCGTCATTTGTTTACCTGAAAATAGATAGGAGCGCGCATTCTATATCTTTTATTTCTATGGCTAGAACGCAGTCGCGTTCATTGACAACAGAAATTAAAGTTACAATAAATTCTATAGACATTTTAATTAAGTCTGCAAGCGAGTCTCCAAAATCAACGATGTTCGCTTTTCCAAGGCGTTGAGAGCAAAGCACACGTATTCAGAAGGCGCTAACATGAAAAGAAGGCGGAGAAAGCTTATACGGCTCTTAAAACCAGATGAACGTTTGAAGCAATGAGTTTGTAAAATGAAGCGCTACCCAGTAACTTTTCCTGCACAAAACAACTTCTTTAAAACAATTCCTAAAGGGCACCTTCTTCAATGTCAAACTTGAATATTGGATGGCATATTTCCACGTACTAAAAACCTGTCTAACAAAAACCGCAAAACACCTGCTTGATTCTGCAAGCAACAAAGTGAAATTCTTCCTCAAAGAGGAAATATAGTAATCTTAATTTTCTCACCGAGAACAACACTTCAGGTGAACAAAATGGTCTCTTTCTCATAAACGAAATCTATAAACCCTGATTGAGTGTAACTAATTTGCCGGAAGAAACAACCACCTGCAGAAACTCGCGAGGCATGCACAACAAAATAAAATACTTTCCGACCAGGAAATAGCGCAAGAACATCTAGTGGTCGCTCTTGAACCAATTTAAGCGAAGTGCAGCCATTCAAACTGAACTGGGAACCACTTGAAGACAACGAAAAACTACAGCATTCTTTTCAAGGTCATCAAATTTTCTCCCAAACGAGAAAAAAACAAACAGTCGTCCAGACATCTGCGTCCTTTAAAGAAACAGACGTACTGGAAGAATCGAGAAACGGAAAACACTAAACCAAACTACAACTTAGCTCGCAAAAACGTTTGAAACAAGTAACAGCAAAGCTTAGTTTTCAAAAACAAAGATGGGGAAGCCGAAACAGCCGGACCCCGAGCCAGAACTTCGCAAAGGTCTCCTCTACGAGATGCTGTTCTTCATGTTTCTGCAAGGAATGGACGTCGGCGCAGCGTTTAACGTCTGGCTGGAAGGGAGCAAGGCTTACGACGATTACGGAAAGATCATAAACTACAAGAATACGACCAACACAAGCAAGCCTTACGTTCCCAAAGCCGTCAGCGTGTGCACAACGACCAACTGGGACATGGAAAAACTCCACGAGCTCTACGACTTGTACAACACAGTGCTGACAATTTATCTTCTATTTCTGGCGCTGGCTGGACTGATATTTTTTCTGCATTTCTGTATGTGGATGATCGCAATTATACTCTCGCTCACCAAAATCGATTTCATGACAGAGCACATGCCCCAGCTTGTCAAAGGCAAGTTCGTATTTGCTGTGACGGAGAGCTTCTTCCAAGACATCCCCATATCTTGCATTGCCATCGAACTGTATCTGCTTCGCCGTGGTAGGGATGGACTCGTGTGCTACCTGTGCACTCATGCACCAACGTGCACGAAAGCGGATCATCTAGATGACCTCCTTAGCGAGTCCTCGAGCAAACTCACGTTTCTGCTGTTTGCTGTCGCTTTGACAACGACTTGGAAAGGTCTAACGGCCATGTTTCGTTTTTCATACACGGGCGTGCTGGACATCTTCATTATTCGTGCGCTGGTGTCGCTGTTCGCGGCCGGAATTTACAACATCGTGATTTTGACTCCAGCCATGGTGCTGCTCAAATATCGATACTACGCCCTGCCCGGAGTCACCAAGGGCTTCTTCTCGGACATCATTGACAGGGTTATGATCATTGGGGCGTTGATGTGGGTCATCGTGTTGATGGGTGGATGTTGTTGCCCTCTCATGAGTATGATAAAGTTGGACTAATTCTAAATTCTAAAACATGCGAGACCAACACGCACGATGCCCACGAACACGCGGGACACACACGAACATGCGAGACAATCACGAACACGCGGGACAATCACGAACACGCGGAAGATTCACGTACTCGCGAGGTTCGAAAAGACACGCAAGGAAAATAAATGATATCTTTAACAAAATTTAACGAAACAATATAACGAGAACAATAAGCCATTATATCGGCATCTATGCGTATTATATTCACCAGACTGCATACATACTGTACACATATACAACAATGTATATACAAGATATTAACCATCAACAAAGATATTATAATAAAGTAAAAGACAGGAATTTCTTAGTCTTCATAAGTTTACTGTCCAATCTCATCTTTCCATCCCCCCCCCTCCTATCTAAATGATACAACTGTAGATAAAAGGCCTGGAAGCAGCTAGAAATAGAGAGCCATTTTGCTGTTTTAAATCAGTTAATCTTTTATTTTCCTTTATCAAACTTGTTGGAAGTTAGTAATCATGTTTAGTAAAATAAATTATAAGTCTACCAGATATTTGGCAAGGACGTAAATTATATTTCATAAGGAATTTAATAGATTGGATTGAAAGGATTTCTACTTGGCAACTAGTGCCAGTACTTCTGTACTTTTCCGCGTTTCAGATTATCCAGATGAGGGCCAATGCTAGTGCACTGAACTATAAGTAAACTAGAACGACAAATGAGGAGGGAAACTGCATGAAGCCAATTTGATTCAGTTTTTTTAAGTTTTAAGTTACTACTAAACTACTTAATGTCAAAAATTAGGTCGTATATCAAATGAAAGCTATTAAAAATTGTATCTGATGTAAACATTTAGTGATTTCAGGCAGAAGAAATACCCCAACTTAAACTTTGAAGGAAAATTTGCTGTATTGCAGTTTTTTTGGTACTTTTTAGGCATTTCTTTTTTCTCTAAAGTCTTGAATTTTTTATATCAAATATAACTTTTTAATAGCTTCAATTTGATATATAATCCGATCTTTGGCGTTTAGTATTTCTTCTCAAAACTCAGAAAAACTAACTTGGCTTCACCCATTGTATTACAGTTCAATGTGCTAGTGTGAAAGGGTTGAAATAACGATATTTACTGTTCACACCTTTCACAAGACTACCACACCCAAAACTCACCAATATCTATTATTAATCTTTCAGATAAGCTTTAATTATGTCAAGGCACAACCTACAAAGGCCGGCACACATGCTGAACAACCACCCTGATGAGCCGCCCGTCAGGAAAGTTACCATACAGCAGAGGGTTGTTCAACCACGGAATACTTCCGTACCATTAACGAGCAATTCCGACAGCTTCCGACGCTATTCAAACGTCGTATCCCATGATCCAAGCGGTCGTGGCAATCGCGGGAAAAATTGGGCGAAACCGAGCAGGGGGGTCGTGGCGAACATTGTGAAAGACTTAGACAGGGGGGTTGTTCCGAACAATGAGCATGGAGAAATAAAGACAAGACATGAACCAGTGAAGACTAAAACGAGTTCCTACGATATATCAAGAAGGGTGAGTGGAAACTTGTAATTATTATTATTATTTAGAAATATTTATAAACGGTAGCCTTTCACTTGCGTGATCCCTGAAAACTTGATAGCTTAGAGATCTACCCACTGATATACTGGATAGCTAAGATTTTTATCACTGATCTACTAAGACTGGATAGCTAACGCATTTGTCTACTGATCTATAAAAAAGCGTGATAGTTAGATTTCCCCGCTAATCTGAAAAGGAACCTGGATAAATTGTGCACTGATTTATAAATAATAAGGGTATTCATACCGATAGAGATGGGTCAAAATGAAAGGATGTTAAATAGATATCAACCCTGTAAATATTGCCTATAATATGTCATTTCTTCAGTGACGTCCAACTCCTTCCTTGTTTCTTTTATGCAACAGACTCAGACAGTGAAGAGAGACACAGACATCGCGTTTAAACCTGAAGAGAAAATGGCCGAAATTTCGCCAAGAAGTGGAGAATCTTCCACCACATCAAGCGTCGAAAATTTCGAGCAAAAAAACAACGGGAAGACTTTAGGATACGCGGAAAAGACGGTAGAAAACAACACGACTAAACTGGAAACCAAAGCAAGATTGCCTGTTGTTCCACCGAAGCCTAAGAGGCCAAAAATCAGGGCAAAAGTCGAGGAAGCGGCGACAAATCATTCGAATATCTCAATGGAAACGGAATTGAAAAAAGTACACAGCCAAGAGAGAATACCAGAAGAAAAGCAACAACGTTCCGCGACGAAAACATCAGAAAAGAAAACAGAAAAGGTTGAAAATTACGTGGGGAAGATTTCGCAACCCGCCACGGGATTCCAGCGGAATCAAGTTAAAAGAACAATGTCAGACGGTCCTTTGTTTGTGGAAGATAAAGGCCTTTGGGAGAATGCTCTAGAGGAATTAAAAGACAAGATTTCAGAGAGAAAAGGTCCAAGAAATGACAGCACAAGACAACAAAGAGCGTTTAAGTATGAGGAAGAGATACCTCTTAAAGTGGAAACATCAATGAAAACAATCTCGCAAGAAAAATCAAGAACATTACAAGTAAGGACGGATACTCTACCTGAGAATGCTGTACAGTCAGAAATGTTGACATCAAACCTCGACATTAAAAATGAAGAGGAAGCTGATGGGAGGCAAACTAAGAGAAGAAGCTCAAACAGCCCTTCTTGGGTGGAAGAGAGACAACTGTGGGAAAAAGCTTTCTCGGAATTAGAATTGGTCATTTCTGATAAGAACTTGGTGATTGATAATCTCAGTAGAGTGAACCGTAAGCTCAGTGAGGATATTGAACATTATGAGGATACTTTGAGGGATTTCAAAGGAAGATATGGAATAAATGATGGTATGAGACCAGGTGATGCGGAGCAGTATCACAGTGTAATTGAAGAACGTGATAAGAAAATACAGGAACTTGAAGATAGGATATCAGGGGATAAAGAGGGTTATCGAATGATAATCGAACAACAGGATGCACAAATTAGAGAACTCAAAAGCAAGTTGTATGAAATGCGCCAAAATGAAGAAACAAAGACTAAAGATCCGTTCGAATTAAGTCACGGCTCGCAAAATGTCTTGAAAACATTGGAGATGAAAAGAGAAAAAATTGCTTTGGAAAAGAAAGTTGAGGAGCTCCAAGAACGACTAAAACACTGCGAAACTCTTTCTCAGAATTCAAAAAACTTACAAGCAAATAACAATGGGGGAAATTTTTTCCAAAAAATTCCTCCACTGTTCTATAAGTTTCAAAATGGCATCGAGATGAAATTGCTCGAGAAGGCACAGGTTGTCAGCAGCTTAGAGGAGAGACTTGAAAAATGTGTCCAGAACTGTCAAATACTGACAAAATTGAACAAGAATAAGATAATGACAAAACAAATTACAGAAGATATCTTGATGGAGTGTGGTCAACAAGTACAACTTATTCCAGATTTGACTAATTCCCAAACTCGAGGCAATGATTTCCCGGGAGATTTAACACTAGGAGATTCAACCTCCGGCGATTCGACCCTACGAGATTCAACACCCGGAAATTTTACCCTACGAGATTCATTCCTCGAGGATTCGGCTACCGAAGATGCAACATCGGCTGCAGCCAATTCAAATCCGGTCGAGGTGGACACATATATTCAAAATCTTAGGAATTTGGAAGCTGAATTGGAGAAGGAAAGATTGATTAATGACGATATCATGGACAAATTTGTACAACTAGAAGAGCTAAATAGCACTTATCTGGACTCGATTGCATCACTTGAACGTAGAACAAAAGATATCGAGAGTCTCCGAGTTGAAAACGAAGATCTTAGTAAAGAGAACGAAGGTCTTCTCGGCGAAATAAACGAACTGTTAAAGACAAGCGAAAATGGCAACCCCGTTTCCACATCATATCAACAACAAGAAAGTTCGCTTCGAACTACTTTAGAATCGCAAGAAGGCGAGTTAACAAAACTACGGGAAAAACTTGTCGAAGACGAGACACTTATTGAGGAATTACGGGAAAAAATAGTCGAAGATGAGGAATTGATTGAAGAAATCCGCGCGAATTGTCAACGCGAGGAGAAATGGAACCGAGAAATGCAGCGAAATTACGAGTGGGAACTAAGCTCTAGTGCCAAAAAGGACGACCGCATTGAAGAGTTCCAGGATTGCCTGTGGGCACGGGAGAAGTTAGTCCGAGAATTACAACAACAACTGGACTTTGAGGACAAACGTTGCGAAGAATTACTAGAAAAGCTTATAGTTTCTCAGAAAGAAGTGGAAGAATTTGAAGAAATGCGTAAAGATTTTAAAAAGAAATTGGAGGATTCCGAGAAAAGGATTAAGGAATTCTGTGATCAGAATGACCGAGATGCGGTAACCATTAGCAACCTGACGTCAGAAAATAAACAGCTGCGATTGGAGGCTGACGGTCTGACGAAAATGAGGAAGCATTTGGAGGAAGACTTGGAACGAGCGAATGGATGTTTGGAAGCAGTCGAAGCTGATAAAGAGAACTTCTTGATCAGACAAGAAGGTGAAGTGAAAGAACTTTCTGATAAGTTGGAGGACACAGAATATACAAATAAAGATAAGGATGAGGTAAGCAGTGAAGCGTTATGTTTGTGTGGCTGGCAACGGTGGGAATCGAATTAAGGTGGGACCTTTAGAATACTAGCACAAGCATCATTTTCACCAGAGTACATAACACCAAGATAAATGATTACACTTATATATATGATTACAATAACATCGAAAGAACCTAAATCAGTTCAGAAATATCGCATACTCAAACCAACCTGAACGCGTAGCTTAGATGGCGAAGCATTCCAAAAGTCATAGGTTTGATTCCTGTCGTGTTTAGGCATATTTTTTAGCTTGCTCCAAATGTGTATTTATCTCAGAGTAAAACATCACTTTCACTCGAGAACATAACACTAAGACATAATAAAATTCATGATCAAGGGTTATGTTCTTGTCTCATTGACCTGTACAAGGAACAGTTTTTTTCTTGTAACTTGTAACAATGCTTCAAAAAGAATACATAATTTTATATTTTTTTCCACCTTAACCTTAACAGATACACAATTTCAAGCACAAACATTTCATCTCTCAAGGATGCCTCGCTTCCAACCTGACAATTTCTCTTATCTTCACAGGTGATAGAAAAGTTGCAGGAAAATGTTGTCCAACTGTCCGCTGACGTTCAGGAAATGGAATTCAAGTTGGAGGAAGACAGGCTAACACTTGAAGATGACTTAAAGCAAGCGAAAGAAGATATCCTCGACAGAGAGAAGAACTTAACCGAAGTTCTAGAAAAATATAGCGAAATCCAGGAAGTCTGTAAATGTTTACGGGAAACGATTTCGGAAAAAGAAGGCGACGTCTTGGACCGGGAAGCCGCCATGGCACACCAGAGAGAAACAATCGAAGGCTTGGAGAAAGAGGTTGAAGATTTTCGTAAGATTTGCGGAGATAGTTCAACGACTCTGAATGATAAACCGGAATTGGTGTACACGGAATCAGAGATGGAAGAGGTCACCGATGTTCTAGAACAGGAACGAACTCTTTCCGAAATTCTAAGAAATCAAATCTTGTTCCTAGAAAATGAGATCGAGCAGGTCAAAAAGAATTTTGAAGACATCAAGAAAACGCTGATGGAGAAAGACAGATTGATTGCAGAAGCAAAGAATGAAATGAGAGAACATCAAAACTTGTTAGAGAAAACTAAAGATGAACTAACTGACTTAACTGTGCAGTTATTAAACACAAAAGAGGAGTTAAACATTGCGAATGAAGAATTATCGAAGGTTAAAAATGAGTTAACTTCAAAGGAGAAGGAATTTGATGAGAACAAAACGAGCACCGCTTTACTTCAAGTTGATTTGGCAGAGTTGAACACAAAGTACATCCTATTGGAGGCGATTAAAGACAGCAACGAAAATGAATTAACTACAGCAAGAGAAAAGTTGGGAAAACTTTACGTCGAAGTGGAAGATCTGAGAACGGAGAACGAACATATCCAAACGAGGCTGGACACAGACAAAAAAATTCGGCAGCAACTTGAAAACGAGCTGCAAAACGAAAAATACATCTTACAAAGCGAAGTAAACAAGCTTAAACAAGAATGCAAACAAACTCTGGATAAAAACAATGCGTTGAAATTCTCTGTAAATGAACTGGAAACTTTCAATGAAACAGTGAGTCTCAAAAACCAAGAACTACAGCAAAAGATCGAGAAGCTGACAGAAAAATGGCTCAGAAGCGACGAAAAACTACGACAAGCACAGGTAACCAACATGAACCTTCGTTACACTCTCGACGAGTACATTTCCCAATCGCAAAACCAGATACGGCATTTGAAAAATCATGAACGCGAGGTAGCCACTTTAACTGAACATATTCACGAGATGGATGTTCTTGTTCAAGGATTTAAAACGGCCTTGCTAGAAGCGGTCGAAAATGAAAACAAAGAAGAGAAAAGCGTAGAAAACAACCAAAATGTGCAAAATAAAAGCCATTTTAAACAAAACGGGGAAAAACGCGAACCTTGCGTTACACCAGATGTAGTAAGCAACATCGGAACAAGCATTTCGACGAAAGAACCGCTCGATCAAAAAGCGGCAAATCACAGTGGATACAAAGAGAGCGAAGTAAGTGCAACCCATAGTGGTCTTTGTGCAACAAAAGCCACAGGAAATACTGAAAAATCATTTTCACCTCCAAGTAATGTGGTTACACAGGCAGATAACAAATCCTTCTCCCACACGTCAGCTACGGAACCTCCCAAGCAAAGTGGTCCAACTCAAAACAATGTCAGCAATAATGAATCAAGTTTCGAATTCATCAAAATGCTCCACCAAAAGCTTCTCGGATTAAAGATTCCTCAAAACGTAATTCTTATCCTCATCTTTTCAATTCTCGTCTTTTGTCTTGGTTGCACCAACAATTCTGTCATTTCTAGGAAGTACTTGTTTGTATTCGCCAACAGCTTTATAACCTTAATCTTTTTCGCACTCTGGGCAAACGAACGGCATAAAAACAAGAAATACAAGGCGGTGGGCCTACTGTTTGGGGGAAACTTCGAGCTCCAGACAAAAGATGGTCATCGATCGCCGCTTGTTGCTGTCCAGTGCGAAAACTGTGGAAGCAAAACCGCGATCAAAAACGAAGAATCTCTGCGCCATGCAAAAATTAAGTCATCTTTCCAAGAACTCCACGAAAAGTTCCTAGAAGCAGTGGAGACTTCGAGCAAGGACACTCTACCAATCAAAGAATTATACGAGAAATACGAGAAATTGAAAGACGAGGTGGAAGTTATGAGAAAGGAACGGTTGGAGAAGGATACCACGACCACGGTCTCGGAAATTGATGACGATTCTAAGAATGACAAATTGCTTCCTGAAAGCTGGAACAAGGCTGTAACAATTCTGGGAAAAGCGATTGTGATTACTCTTCTGTGCGAGGTATTGTACATCCGAGGAATCTATTTTCTACCAGATGCTGCGAATTTGATCTCATTTTTATTAAGCTTAATAACTATATCGTATTTTTACGAAACAATTTACGTGGAAACCACAACACACGAGGAATCGTGTGCTACATCGCGCGAGATGGGGTTGCAGCATGAAATTGACGAACTGAATCACATCATCGAGAAGGAGCATGAGCTTGTCACGACACAACGCGAAGCGATCAAAGCCCTTGAGAAACGGTTACGAAAAGAGTTCGAGAAGAGGATCAAGCAAAGAAATGTCTTGTTGAAGAAATTAAAATATAAAGGGAAACTGGAAGATCTCAGGGAACTCTTGGATAACGATGAACATGAGGATGTAAGTGGGTGGCACACTTGGTGTTAAGTACTAGCACTAGTAGCACTTCTAAAACAGACAGAAGTTCTAAAAGAATTAAGCACCACAAAAAAATTTCCGCCAAAAATTGAAGAGCAGAGGGCTGTAATGAAATCCAAACGGATGTTTAAAATTGTAAATAGTTTAGCTATCCAAAGATTATACTTTTTTATGCTAATGAATCCACTGCTATAAGTTAAGAAGTTTATCCGCCTATCTGCTCATTCTTCACACAGAGTAATAGTGTAAATTAATAGAGTTGGGTGTTATTGGCGAAGAACTCGTCAGAACTTGGAACTTATCTTGACATATCAACGGAGGGGGAGGGAAGACTTTCTTACAGTTCAACGTCTTTGTCTGAAACAACTGAATTTTGATCTTTTTTTTAATTGAACAGAGCACAAAGACCAGCAATAACAAACAACAGACGATCACATCCCCCGTAGAAAGAAAAGATCAGCGAGGCGAAGACACAGCCATCAATAGCAACAACCAGTTTGATGCAATAGAAAAGGATGCAACACAAGGGGACACTTGGGTCAACAAGCTACAAGCAGGGTCAAAAACTGGCCTGAACATGGATACACGTGTGGATAACAATGAGCATGCAAAGGTAAACGAGGGTAAAGAAGAACACATCGTCAGCAAGAATCTTCAAGAAATCATCGCCGGAGCTGAAAAGCCACCGCTTGGTTTCGAGTTCGTCTTTTCCCCGATGTTTTTCTTCCTAGGATTACCACTGACCGGAATACTCCTGCTCTTTCGATATATTACAGTGCCAATATTAATGATGGCGATACAGGGCGCCCTAATCTTAAAAGAAACAAAAGTAATCAACCTGGAGTCGCTACCTGAAGTCACAAAGAGAAACATTAACCCCATCGTCATGGATACTGTTGTAGTACTTTATACTTGTGCTTTAGCAGCGTTCTTGCGATGCACGCAAAGCATTGTGGTACTGATCACGTGTGCTATCGTACAGCTGTCCGTCCATTGGTGGACGAGTTATAGGCTTGCAAAGAAGGAGGATGTGTTACAAGAGATAACAATGAACTGTCAACCCAGTTCTACAAAACAAAACTAAACGCAGCTGAACTTTTATCACAGATTTTACTGGTTAGAAAGATTGTCAATTTTATAGATGCATATTAAGTAAATTTATAAGTAACTTTGCATTCTGGCTAATAGATTTTTATACGTATGTCGGTGTTATGTGAGTACAAGGTGGAAATGATGCTTGTAGAACAAACACTTAACGCATGTGAGTTACTCTGAGTTTATATCCACATCGGACAAGCTGAAAAATATGCCTGACCACGGTGGGAATCGAACCCAAAACCCTTTGGAATGCTAGCCCAATGATCTGCCAACTGAGCTACGCGGTCAGGTCGGTTCAAGTGTGTGATGTTTTGAAACTGAATCTCACACTCAGGGCTAGAACGACTTACTTATATGTCGGTTTTATTTTTTTCAGAGTTGTTTTTGTTTCAAAGTTTTTTTCAAGTTTTCGGTTCCATTCAGAAAAAATTCAATTGCCCATAAATGACGCCGTTTAGTAACACCCTATTTATTTGTTGTTTCTGATGACTTTGTCGACTCTCGATTTGCTCTCGACTTTGTTACTCTCGACCCTCGACTTTTTAATCTCGACTTTTACCCTCGACATTAACTCTCAACCCTCGACTTTTTACTCTCGACATTTTTACTCTCGACTTTCGACTTTTACTCTCGACCCTCGACTTTTGAATACACTCACTAGGATTTTAATGCTGCACAAAATGTTAACATGATGTTAAATATGTTTCGTAGGGTTGACCTTGCATATACAATTTTTCATGTTCTTGTTTGCCGAAGTATTACACTAACAACAGAGAAGCCATAATTATGCACACAGTTCTGGTACAAAACTATTGAACATACTTTTACAAGCTTTTTAACTTCCTTAAGCTTCCTATCGATTCAATTTTTTCTGCTTGCGTACTGATACTATTTCCTAAAATACATAAACATTGTGACCACGCCACGCTAGACCTTCGTCACAGCAGGTTTCTGATATAGAATTCAACTGGTGGCAAATAATATAGATTAAAAGCTGAAGTATATGATTCAATGGGATATCCATCTTAAATTCCGAATACCAGACAGAAAGATATGCTTGTTCCTAATCTAGCCACTATCCCTGCCAAATTCACTGAAGATAAACTAGCCATTTTGTACGAAAGGTGCAGAGATGACTTAAAATACACACGCACGGCAAAAGAGCACTAACTGATCACAATATATATGACGCTTTTCATAATCATTAAAAATTAAAGAGTAGCATGTGAAATATTCAATGCACAAACGGCAAAAAACAGTGCGTTCAAAGACAACGAGAACAGAGGCAAGTCTCTCTCAAGGAAAAAAGTAAAAAAAGAACTCAGATGGAATTTTTAAAAGTATTTCAAAAAAGAACGTTGAAACTCCTAAAAGATAAATAGAAGACTTTTTTTCGAGTCAGTCTAAGTCTTCACAAAAGCATCAGACGCAAAGCAGGAGGTGATTTGGTCGTCCAAATATAACCTTGGTAGTGGTGGCTTCTCGCTCAAAAAGAGAGATCGACAAATTAAAAGTGAAGCTGAAGAATCTACTGGACGTCTACCAGTCGCACACAAATTCATCGCAAGGGCAAATGTGACGATGACTCGTCGTGTCAGAGCTAAGCGGGAAGAAATTCGACATAAGAAGAACCGTGGTCTCGTCACACAATTTACAATCTTTCTTATTTTAAGAGTTATCGACATCGGCGCGTCCGTTGCAGTGTTGGGCAACGCTTGGTCGCATGAAGCGGAATGGAAAAACTTAAACTATTCTCTTCTTAATGCTACGCAGAACGACCCTAAGCATTCTCTCCCGGGAAGTGGTACCCCTCGGAAAATCATCTCCCGACACATCGACCCTCAAAGGTTTATCGCAGGGAACTTCAACTTTCGGAATGTTAACCATACGACATCCGAACCCCGGAACTTTGGCCGTCCGAAAAGTTACCCTCGGAGAAACGATTCTCGGAACTCTACCCCATGGAAACACGTCGACCAACAGATCGATCCTCGGAGTTTTATACCTCGGAATTTTCACCCACACGATGCAATACCACGGGGATTTAACCAAGGGGAAACTGACGCCCGGAAAAGAGAGCCTCTTAACATCAAACGCCGTAGCATCACATACCGAAGAAATGAATACAACGCCGAGTATTGCCAAGCTGCTGGCCAATGGGTGAAAAAGACATTGGATTTAAAAACCTCGAAATATGAAATTATTCTTGCTTTGACGTTGCTCTTTAATATCGTATCATTGTTACTGTTTCTGACCCATCTAGGATTCTGGATGGTTACTTTAAAAATCGCTTTCAGAGAAGGCTTTGAACACAACACGCGGGTCACGAGGTTAACAGGCAACAGCTTGCTGTCTTTAATAACCCCTGTATTCCGCGAAGTGCCGCTGTCCTGCTTGAACGTGGAACTTCTCGCGCTGCGCTCGGGACGCGCGGGTCTCGCGTGTGCCGCGTGTACATTCGCGATAGAATGCGAGGAATCGGATCACATTGAAAACGCGCTAAACCACGCCAAAGGTCTACTTGCATTTGACTATTCGGTAATGCTTATCAATTCCTTCTGGAAGGGGATATCAGGATTCTACCGCCTGTTCAGATTTAAGGATTTCCACGTCTACTATATTCGCGTATGCGCGTCTATCGTATTCGGATTCCTTTACTCTATTACAGCTTTTACGCCGGCTATGTTTATGTTCATATATAGATATTTTGCAATCCCTGGTCTGGAATCGCCATTTCTCCACGACATGGCGGAACGACTTGTAGTTGTTGGAGCCACGATATGGGTGGCCTTTGTGTCAGCGGGTGTGTGTTGTCCAATACTTTATGCTATCAGACTTAGTGCGGACTAATAGAACGCTTGTGGAACGCCGCATGAAAGCCTTGTAAATAATTAAAGTGTTATGCAACGAAATTTCACCCCAAAGTTTTATGGCCTCAGTGTAAAGTTAACGTAAAATGGGTTGGTAACTTCTTTTACAGAAGTTTATCATTTTGTTTCTTTCGTGAGAAATTTGGCTTTGAATAATATCCAAATATCATACTTATGACATCATAGTGCACAATGAGTTTTTAGTGCTGTAGGAATTTCTCTTACAGTATCCATGATAAATTTCCAAAAGTTGCACTAAAATACAGCAAATCGGAATTTGTAAGTTATAATTTTGGAATTTTGTTCAACAAAATGAAATTGTTCAAAAAATCTATGTTGTTTTAAAAAACATTATAGACTGTGATGTCATAAGTATGATATTTGCATATTATTCAAAGCCAAATTTCTCACGAAAGAAGCCAGACAATGAACTTCTGTAAAAGAAGTTACCAACCCATTTTACGTTATTTCTACACCTGGTCTGTGGCAAATGTTTAGAACTTTTGTGCTTCGCTGTGATTGGTCAATTTTACGAATTCTGAAATCGGCAAAGAAACATGAACGACAAAGTGAATGTGTAACACTTGTGTCTATTTATAACAATATTTTTCGACTTTACCACAATTAATACATGGTTTATTAAGCTTATTGGGGGAAAAGATCTTCAAAGTTACACCCATATCGATTTAAGCGAAATACGTACGTTATTTAATGCATAAAATGTCGATATTGAAGCAGCAATTTGTAATTCTTCGTGGCGCCACTGACATCAGTTGGCAACATGAAGTTGTGTATTACACTACTTTTTTCATCTTAGAAGTCGTTTTTATGTCTGAATTTCTATCCGATTCGGTGGATACCTTTTTGAAGACTATTGACTGTTAACTATATGGACTACAGTGGCTGCAAATAGGTACAAAACGAACAATGGGTGTATTAAACATTTGCCACAGACCGGCTACACTGAGGTCAAAAAACGTCAGGGTGGAATTTCGTTGCATAAACACTTTAACACAGTTATCAAAAAGGTCGAGGTTATAAATATGGTGTCACAATGATGGCTTATGTAACTTTGGGTTAGATATTAAATATATGTTTGAAACTTACATCTGGCAAAGAAAGCTCGACATTTAACAACGAATTCACAACAATTCTCCTCTTATTTGTTGTAGAACTTGTTCACTCTCCTCCACAGAGGCGTTTTTTTGTTTTATAAGTTATAACTGGTGCCTTGAAGCCTCTGCCATATAATGTTTTCAAGATGGCCGATTTGCATGATAAATTCTTTCAAAATACGGCAAATTCCAAAAGCGTAAACATTTTCTCCAAAATAAAAAAAAATATCTGTAATTATAAACAATTTCACTTGCCATCTATGATTACCCTGTGAGCAGAGCCTTATTTTCTGCTCACAGGGTAATCTATGATAAGATTTTGCGACGAAATCTCAGGAATATCCATATCGGAGGTATCGCCACACCATACCGTGTTCACGAAATCGCTCACTTGAACACATTATATTGCAGAGGCTTCCCTTGTCAAATTTCAACTTCCCACAATCCTCCGTGGACCTCATTATCTGTAGAAAAGTCATGTAAGACTAATAAGGAGGCGCTAGTTTAAGAGATCAAAAAAGCCTCTGCGGAGGAGAGTGGAACTTGTTGGTGAAATTGCCAACTAAGTGGTAGTTACACAGCTAAAAACGCCACAGACTTGATGGAAGTTGCGGATTTTACCCGCTTGATGCAAGTTTGTCATTATGTTACATCAAGTATGTCGGCTTCAGCAAGTTACATCACGCATGTCGGCTTCAGCAAGTTGCATCATGTCTGTGAAGAAGAGTCTTGATGCAACTTGATATTTGCAGACTCGATGCAAGTTGTTGAAACAATTTGCATCAAGCTTGTGGATAAAAAGTTTTGAGAATCAACTTGCATCAAAACTGTTGACAACTTGCAGCAGACTTGTTATCATCAAGCCGAAGCAAGCGATGTGAACGCATCCTGATATCGGCTTGATGACTGCAAGGTAACAAAAGCCTGCAGCAGACTTGCTGAAACTTGTGTGTTCCCAGCTGTGCGACACTCTGGTAACGGAAACAAATATCTAAACATTAAGCTTACCTCCTTGGTTTATTTCCTCGAAGCGATGATTCATCTTTTTAAACAATCGAAAAAACCCATTTAAACTTTTTCACACCATTTCAATGTGATTTTATATTAAAACTTCGAGTAAAATAACTTACACAAATAGCTTGGCGCCGCAATTTAAAACTTTACTTTTGAAGACTTTTAAAAAGTAAAGTACAATGTAGCCTTGTCACAGTTTTTTTAAAAGCGCATAGTTTATAGCTATACAACGTTCCATCCGAATTTATCTATCAATGCAGATAACCTCGGCTCCATCCAGAGACGAGTGTCATTTTGCAGTCAGTGTATCGCAGCTCTGCATCAGTTTGTTTGCTAACAGCTCAAAAAGCCTATACAAAACTTTGGAACAGGCTTGTAGCGCAGGAAAGGTCATCTTCAGTGGTTTTCGCCTAAGCGCTCTTCAGCATGATTCCTCATTCAGCAAGTACTTTAAACAGGAGCAGTCACCCCCCTGGAAATACACAGTTTTTAATATTTCCAGGGGGGTAATTGCTTCTGTTCAGGGTGAGTGACGAATCATAACGAATAACACTTAGCGGGAAAGCAGTCATGACCAAAGGTCGGTTGTTCAAATGTCGGTTAGCTTAACTCTGGGTTAACGTACACTTTGAGGGTGACTTCAGAGCGGCTTGTTTGTAAGTTTGAACACATTTTTTCAGAAATCTTGTCTGGATGAATAGTAGTTTGGTTGCCTGAAGTTTTGAAATAGACGTGCAGAAATACAGAAACTGAGCACTAACCTAGCTTTGAAGAACCGACCCCTTCCACATACTTTACTAAAGCTTAAAGAAGCATGATCAATAGAACTTTAACCTTTTAGACTTTTGAAAAAAATCGAAACTGGCAAAAATATTACCACACGTTGAAAGAGCATCCTAAACTTAGTAAAATTGCAAAGATTGGTTGTAAAATGTTGTATACTATGGAAAATATAGCCTTGCGAATTTGGCAAATTTTGTATACATTTGTATTACGGGTGGAAAATATAATACCCAGTTGATACTCTTGGGTATTCATTTCTCACGGGTAATACATAACTACAGAAAATTTGCTAACTTCGCAAGGCTATATTTTCTATAGTTTGCAACATTTCACAACCAAACTTTGCAATTTTACTAGGTTTAGGATGCTCTTTCAAGCTGTGGTAATATTTTTTCTATTTCGATTTTTTTTAAAATTTCGCTTGAAAGCTTAAAGGTTCATTACTTCCTTGGATTCGCCTGTTGCAATACCCCTTTCACAACCTTGCAGCAAACCGTGAAGAGGCCGTTACCAACAACGAATGGAAATACGTTAATGTTGAAGCGCCAACTGCCACAGGCTTACTGCTTATCTTAAAAATGCTCTCTTCACTATCTAATGGTCAATCAACCATGCTCAATTACTGCCAATATATTTATGTACAGCACTACTGTCATCATCACGTCTACAAAGCATACCTGGTTTCTACGCCATGGTTAGACTCTGAGAATTTCTAACGAGTTATTGTAACAGATTCCAATCCAATCAGGTTGCGTGCTCGCCCACTGTATTTGGTTGATCTCACCATCCGCCTTGTACGCCAGTATCGGATCTTCCACAGCCCGAGGCATATGCTGAATATCCCAGATTAGAGCTTGGTGATCGTCGCCTGAAAGAAAATGAACTTTGTTTATACTGGATAGCTCTATCAGTTCTGAACTGTTCTTCCTAGAGGTCCAGTAAGGATCGCCTCTTATTGATCCAGTGTTACTACAGGAGGAAACCTAAACTAAACTAACTTTATTTATACTGGATAGCTCTATCAGTTCTAAACTGTTCTTCCTAGAGGTCCAGTAAGGGTCATTTCTTATTTATCCAGTCTTCCTACCCGAGGAAACCTACACTAAACTAACTTTATTTAAACTGGATACCTTTATCAGTTCAAACTGTTCTTCCTAGAGGTCCAGTAAGGACCATCTCTTATTGATCCAGTGTTACTACCGTAGGAAACCTAAACTATTGTAACAGTTATACATTGTAACTGTTCTGCCTCAACAATCACTTTCTAACCTTTCTAGAAAATGAATTTTATATACAGTAGTCCTCGCAGCGGTACGAACCCCATTCCAAGCAACATCCAAAATTTCAAATACGGTTTTCACCCACCTGCGGTGCAAATATGACAAGAAGAATGTGGTGCCCAGGCTATTCCGTTTACACAAGCACGATGGTTGCTGAGTCTTGCCACAGGTGTGCAGGGAACTCTGACATCTAATATGATCACCTAAAACAAAGAACAAGAAGAACAGTTTAGCACTGATAGAGCTATCCAGTATAGATAAAGTTACTTTAGTTTAGGTTTCCTCCTGTAGTAACACTGGATCAATAAGAGATGATCCTTACTGGACCTCTAGGAAGAACAGTTTAGAACTGATAGAGCTATCCAGTATAAATAAAGTTAGTTTAGTTTAGGTTTTCTCCTGTAGTAACACTGGATCAATAAGAGATGATCCTTACTGGACCTCTAGGAAGAACAGTTTAGAACTGATAGAGCTATCCAGTATGAATAAAGTTAGTTTAGTTTAGGTTTCCTCCTGTAGTAACACTAGATCAATAAGAGATGATCCTTACAGGACCTCTAGGAAGAACAGTTTAGAACTGACAGAGCTATCCAGTATAAATAAAGTTAGTTTAGTTTAGGCTTCCTTCTGTGGCACACTGGATCATCGACCCGACTGGAACTCTGGTAATAGCTGTAGGGATGATAATATACTTGATTGATACCTCTATTGCGTCCATGGCAAACGTAGCTAGATAATTTGGATCTTGTTTATTCCATCCCAATCTTAGGAGCGAATCTCTTTGAGGATCTTCATAGATAATGGTCGAATGTTCTAAATGTCTAAAAAGTAAGAATTATTGAGCTGACCAGTATAATCTGGCAATATCTCAAGCTCTAGCTGCTCAAGTCATCTCGTAAAAAAGTTTACCAAACACAAAACCAATGTTAAATAAAACCAACCTCAAATCAAACATTCGAACGGAGCCATCAGCACCAACAGATGCAAACATATCCTTACCGCCCCCTGCTCGACTGAAAGCAATGTCATAGACCTATGGAATAAAGACAACAGACAAAACCAGCTAACGTATGTTTATACCCAATTCACATTTTAAGATCACTCACATGCCTAATTACTATTATATTAGCTTGTGGCAGTGTAACATAGAACAAAAGTAACTACACATTTAGAAGTATGGTTATTTTTGTCCTAATGTACTCTTCTGAAAACCAGGACATTGGTATCCAACCATGGGAATTGGGTGGCACGGTGTAAACCACTGTTAGCTGATTTGGTCGATGACAAAGCAAGATAGTAAAGCAATTCACTGCAGCAAAAAAGATGGTGACATGTCGATTTTACCAGAATGCATTGCGGGTATCAAGTAAGAATAGCTGGGAGACGATGACAAGAGGCAAAGCTAATGGACTGAAATTATAACAAGTGTGACAATGCATTCTGGTAAAATCGACATCCGCCATCTTTTTCTCAACGGTGAATTATGATTTTGTGGCCCAACATTCGGTCAGTGGAGAGAGCATTGCCCCAACATCGCAAAGGTGTTTGAGAGACCGGTTCAAATGCATACCGCTTGACATTCTTTCAGAGATTAACAAGGACAGTGGAAATTGTACCTCCTTATCGTGGGCAATGAGTTGGGTCTTGACGTGTCCAGAAACCATATTGACTCTGCCTAGAACCTGACCAGTCTAAACATAATAACAAATGGGTAAAATACAAATATCAGACCTGCTCTAGAGTTGTTTTTCTCCCAAATGCAGGTATACCTTTCTCATTGTGTGAAGTTTAAAGTGATTTTAAGACATGTAAAGTTATCGAAACTTACCCCAGATACCATGACAATGCCAAAATTTGGGGAACATAGGTGAAATTTTAAGAACCTCTTAAAATGTGTTTTGAGTGATTAAAAATGATGTTTTTCATGAGAGAAGACTTGTGTGAAGAAGTTTCAAATGATATTTCAAGACATCATGTCAAGTTATCAAGACTCATACCAGACCCCATTCTAATGCTTGCCAATTCAAGTTTTTTACAATTCATTATTCATTTTTACCTCTAAGCCCCAGATAGTACATGTTGTGTCGATACTCGAAGTCCCGATCAGATTTGGGTCAATTTCATTCCAGTCGAAAGATGTCAAAGGAGCGCAGAAATCTGAGTTCTTATTCTAACAAAATACAGAGATATTAAACCAGTCAAATGCAGGAAATGTTACAAGTTCACACAATTTACAAAAACTGCAAGACTTACATTGTTTAAAAGACATTCAAGTCTAACATCGCTATCACTAACACGCCAAACTCGAAGATAGTCGCCCGATGTAGCTACCAAGTCTGGATAAATGGCTTTCTGTGGGAATATAATTTAACTGTCAGAGATCATAGTGATGATGATGATGATAATGATGATGGTGATAATAATGATGTGATGATGATCATAATGATGATAATGATCATATTGATACAGGATGTTAGCTAGCCCATATAGTGTCCATTTGACGGACTCTTCCCAATTGAGATAACTAAGGAACTTTCCCAATCAGAAGTGGGAAGTTTCTATTTTATAAGATGGATGTGACTGTGTATATTTTTGTAATACTTTTATCATTATCTATATTATAAAGAAAATACTGTAAATAAGAACAACATTTTTCCAATTTACCAAAAATGGACTTAACTTTAGTTTTCCCGCTAACACCCTGTGATAAGGACAATGATGATGTGTGATATGATAAAATAACTAGTAACACACATACACTATCTGGTATCCAAAGTATTCTGGTTGTTGGATAAGGATGATCAAACTGTCCTTTGACAGAAAATTCTCCAGTTTCTTCATCAAGCTGCACAACCTGGACCTAAAACAAAAATTTCTCTCTATCAATAATCTTTCAAAACATTCCTGAATTAAAGCTGAATTTCCCAATCCAAGGGGCTGTATTTATCAATTGCTCCACATAGGAGGTATCAGGCAAACCAACAACATTTGCTCAATTTTGCTGAATGTCATGGTTTGAGTCTGAACTACCTGAAAAAGATATCTCAAACGCGGTGGTCTAGTGTAGTTAGTATTCTACAATAAGCTGTCGTGGTTTGTGCCTGAACTGCCTGAAAAAGATATCTCAAACACGGTGGTCTAGTGTAGGTAGTATTCTACAATAAGCTGTCGTGGTTTGTGTCTGAACTGCCTGAAAAAGATATCTCAAACGTGGTGGTCTAGTGTAGGTACAGAATTGTACAATATGCTGCCTTTTTGAGCAGTTAAAATACCAGTCAAAAACCGTATTATTATGAAACAGACGTGACCATGCAGACATCAACAAATATTAAATATAAATAAGTCCCATCGGAATATTTAATCGTTATAAAAGTATATTTATTTTACACCGAACAGGACAAAGCCCACAACCCTCTGGGGGTTATCTGCCTTCACCTTATTATTATACTCCTCGACAAAGCTCCCAAGCGCCAGTCTGAACCGTTTATCTTGTCGTACGCTCCAACTCAAACTATACAACGTCCATGGAGCGTCATATTTATAAATCTCCTTTCTTTTCGGAGTGTTCGAGACTTGAGCTGGTATAGCAGCCATGTCTCACATGTATGCAAAGCTTTCCCAGGAATTCTGAGTGAAAAATCCAGCAATTTGTGGTGCGAAATGGTTTGATTAAAGATTAAAAAGTCTTGTTTTTCACGAGCATTTTGCCTCCATTTTATTTTTGCTGTCCTCGATACTTTATGTTAGCTCATTCATTGTGTAGTCACGAAGTTTCACATTGTTGAAAATTTTATTAAAATATTTATCACGTATGCTATTTCATTGCGAAAAAGCGATTTAAAATAACACAATTCTATCTATTTACCTTCAAAGACAAAATTACCGGCATATGAGCCCAAAATTAACCATATTTGCGGAATTTTTTTACTTTAATAACTGCAGTTCGACAACCATATGGGAAAAAACTTTCCAATCTGCAATCAACTGAATTCTCCTAAAATGGTCATAAAATCGCTCAAAAACTAAAAATCTAATCAAGATTTTAAAATGCGTCAAAAAAGTTCCTAAAAACAGGAGATTCCGATAGAATCCGACCTTTCCCCTTTCCCATTGTTGGAGACGTGGGCCTTCCGCCGTAATTTCCGGCATTTCCCGACGTGTGCGTGTGTGATTAGATTTCCGGGGGGAGTTGAAAACTTCGTAAAATTTAGACGTAAACCTGATCAGAAGCGTGTTATTTGGATCTTTTTGGGACAACGTTAGTCCGGCTGCCTTTGGCGTGTTTTTCTGACTCGTTTGTGAAACGATTTCTTAAAAAATCGACGGAGAAGACAGTCTACATTATGGTAGACAGGCTGGGTAAGTTTGTTTGGAAAAAATCAAGCCGAATGTGGCCTATTCATTTCAATATTATAAATGTCTGGTGTTTGGGCAGAATAAGCGCTTTTAAATTGAGACAAAATCGGCCGAACGATCGCCTCATAAAAGCGCCATTTCTAGCTGATATTCGAGGGATACGAAGCGGTTTGGTGCGGGGATATTTTTTTTCGTATAAAATGTTTTATTAATAGTTTTGAGCCAGGAAACGTCTATTTACCAGTATGTAAATTTATATGTCAGGTAACATTGTTTACGCTTATCGAAAGTCGAGTGTCTGTGATATTACTATGTCACATTCCAGAGCAGTTTAATTGTTACATTAGCACAAAAAATAGTATACGTAAGTATATTTCTGAAATTTATAATGTGAGAAAAGTAAGAATAAAAATTTGAGTGATTTCTTAAAAGCATTCAGTAATGTTTCTATTGTTAGAATGTTTTAAGAAATCAGTGTCAAATGAAATACAATTGTAAGTTTGAGATTCTTGGCAGAAGTTCACTATTGTTTACTATATGGATTAATCATAGGTTTGGCTAATTAGGCTATGATATATATTATTAGATAATGCATAGGGTGTGTAGTGATGATATGGTCACAATGGTGATGGCAGGGGGGGGGGTGATGATCATGATGATGATGATGATGGTAATGATGATGATGTTGATGGTGATGATGATCATAATCATAATAATGATGATGGTGATAATGATAATTATCATAATCATGATGTCATTACTATATTTGATTTCAGTAAACAGTGAAGCTAATTCAAGACGAATAAACAATGTAGAAAAGTGCTTCGGTGCATCTGGTCAACCTTTAGCAGTGTCTGGCCGAGTATTGGTTGGCGAGGGAGTGCTGACAAAATTATGTCGCAAGAAACCGAAACCACGACAAGTAAGCTTGAAAGATATGGAGGACATGTTTCACATTTATTTATACTTGTGCTAAAATCTTGTTTTAACTTGCAGTTTTATTTGTTCAACGATCTTTTGGTTTACGGCAACATTGTTATCAACAAGAAAAAGGTAGCATGAATTAACTAACTTTATTTGCTCTCAGTGTGAACTCTGTTTTTGCTTAGAGGTCCAATATTAATTGCTGCCTTTCCATTTTATAGTACAATAAGCAACATATATTGCCTTTGGAAGGAGTACAATTGTTGCCAATTGAGGATGAAGGAGGTACATATACAGACATATGTGTACAATGGAGTGTGAACAAGAATATGGACCATAAATGTAGAATACCTCATATTTCAAACCTGCATTGTTTTATAGATACAGATCATTGGTCTCTTCACTTGTAGTTTTAAAAATGTATACTCCCATTCAATTTTTTTGAAAATATTGAGCATTTAGCACTCTTGATGTAATTCATTTTCTCTTTGTAGCATTGAAGAATGGCTGGCAAATTATCAGCCCCAAGAAATCCTTTGCAGTGTATGCCGCAACAGTGACGGAGAAAGCTGAGTGGATGGCTCATATCAATAAATGTATCACAGATCTTTTGTCTAAAAGTGAGTACGACACAGATTTTGTGACTGTGTTTGAATTTGAAAAACCAAAAAAAAAACAAAGAAGTATAAATAGTAAGCATTTGTTCTTTTATATTGTAATATTTTTGCATATTTTTCTCAGCTGGGAAAAAGGCATTGACAGATCATGCTGCAGTCTGGATACCGGACAATGAAGCAACGCTGTGTATGCACTGTAGGAAGACCAAATTCACTACCCTAAATAGAAGAGTAAGGTCATCTGATTTAATGGTTAAAATCTATAATGATTGGTGATAGTGGTAGTGATCAATGATAATGATGATGGCGATGATATGATGGCAACAATGATGATGATAATTAGATTATGATGATGATCAATGGTTATGGTGATGATTAATGATTGTGATGATGATCAATGGTTATGGTGATTAATGATTATAAATTATTATAATGATGATGATTATGATGATAATCAATGATAATAAATGATTGATGATGATGATGGTGGTTATAGTAATGACAGTCCTGATTATCACATAGTCTAATTTGTTTGTATGAGTATTTCTTTGTCTGTTCCCAGCATCATTGTAGAAAGTGTGGTGGCGTGGTTTGTGGAGCGTGCTCAACAAAAAGATTCCTCCTGCCTCAGCAATCATCCAAACCACTCCGTATTTGTGACAAATGTTACAGCCAGCTAACCAACGAGGAAAAGAGGCGTGATATTGCCAAGCCAGAACAAGAATCAGGTGCTTTATCATTTCATATTCAACCCGCTGTGCCTTGTTAACCCATTATTGTACATTGTGCAAAGCCAAATTCTTAAAATTTGTCTACTAAACCAGAGAGAAAGTGCAGCCTTGTACCCAGGCAATTTATTGGCTTATAATACAGTTATGTATATAGAAGTCAGCAACAAAAGTAGCAAGCATATGTAGGTGCTTGTAGCTGATCTCTCAATACATAACTGTATTATAAGCACATAAAGCACCTGGATATGTGGGTGAGGCTGGAAAGTGCCTTGCTCAAAGGGTATGGTTTATTTTCTCTCTAGGCAAGAAGCCTTCAAGACCCCCACCACCCCAAAGTAAAACTGAAGAGGCGCCACAACAGCCAGTAGACAGCGGTAGTTCAGGAGAGGACAGTGACGACGAACAAGAGCAAGACCAAGTACCAGGAGAAGTTGAAACCAAGGTAAAATGTTAGGCTGTTGGTTACAGCCGTGGCAATTGAAGTGTTCCTAAAATATTGTATCAATTCATTTGCCAACATGAACGAATTCATTTGACAAAACATTTGAAAATTTTACAATTTCCTAAATAATTGATCAACTTCCTGTTGAATGCTCCAATCAATCACCATTGGGTTTGGCACAAGCGGCCAATCACAACGAAGCAGGAAGTGACCAGAGATGGTCAGATTTGTGAAGTTTGTAAACAGTTCCACCAACTGTCAAATCAATTTGTTCTAGTGAGCAAATGAATTGATGCAATATTTTAGGAACACTTCAATTGCCACGGCTGTAAGAATTTGAGATTAAGGATCACTGTAAGGATATTAGAGTATTGGTTAAGGATTTAAGATTCAGGATTACTGTTCCAAGGTTAAGCTATAGCGAAACATAGCATATTTCATTGATATGCTACGTTTGCTACAATACTGTTGGAAACTGGCTTTAATGTTTCAGGATGGATTTACATGCTGACTTAGTGTGTTTTAATTCATTTCTTTTCTGTTTTCAGCCAACTTTTTATGAAGCAAGTGAAAAGAATGAAAATAAAAATGGAAATATGGATGAATCATAAAAAAAATAATTAAGATAGACTTTTCAAAATACTTAATAGCTTCACGATTATCAGTAAATATTACCTATTGAAAAAAATGCTTCATATAATAAGTTTTGAGTTAATATTTGTAGATGAACTAGGAAGGTGCTTGTTAATTTGATTCAAATTTTAAATGGTTTGTTTTTAGAATGTTACATTGCTGGAACTGTAATCTATTTTATATATTTTTAATAAACCAAATTGTCATGTAGATAAGAACAAATTATAGCTTTTTTATCTGCAAGATATTTCTATAACAGTGTGTCTACTCTTAAGACGATAATAAATCACATTGAAGAATAGAAAATTGCTCAAAATGACATGTTCACCAATGAGCATAGTGCAAAAACATATCTAATAAAGCTTACAATGAACAACAGCTGGAGACTATATGCAAGTGCTGTCTCAATGCCTCACTTATAGTGGACAAACTGTAACTGGTTTAATATGTTTTGGCATGTTTCAAAATAGCTACAACAATACAGCATGCAATAAATATAAAGCAGACAAATATTTTAAATGTTTAAAACAAATTCAACTGACCATATAGTATACACAGCAATTTTAAATACAGCATTGAAGTGAGAAGATTTATCCTTGAAAACAAAACAAACGACTACATGCATCTATAATTATAGTATTTACACTCTTTCATTTTATATACAAGTTATGAACATTTGAAACAGCAATATAAATTTATCACTAATATGCCAGAACTAATAACTAATTTACTGGTCCTAATTGACTGCAATCAGGTTCTAATTGCCTGCATTAGAGTCATGGTACCCTCATAACTGTCTTGATTTACAGTCAGTGCTCTCACAACTAATTTCCATATTTCTGTAGGGGTAGGGTAGTTAAGAATGAGGCAACAATAAACTTTTGGAAAGAATTCATCCTCATTATGACTAATACCACCCCCATAGAAACACCATAAATCTGAGGAAAATTCCTCAGATTGTGAGAGCATTGTTTACAGTTGATCCCAATTGAAATACGACATCACATTAATTTGAAACCCAGGAATTTCAGCTCATTTAACAATACCAATAAAAAGTTGCCTGTATAGTCTATCCAAGGGGGGGGGGGGGGGGGGGGAAGGGAGTTAAATAAATGTCTTTGTCTTTGAGACACAATGTATAATGAATTCGAAGTTTTATAGACTATTGTAATGTCTTCTGATCTCCATTTTAATGAAGTCTGGTAATGGCAAACTACTAACATCGTCACACTTCACACACTTTGATACAAAGAGACTGCACAACTCCGTCAGTTTATCAGCATTAAAAACTACAAAAACATTGGAAATGATTTCAGAACACGAGACATTTAATTAATTGAAGACACTCATCTAATTATCATTCAAGGTCACTGTCGATGGACCAACATGATTAAACCAGCTGAATTGCTCATGTTGAAATTATTGAGCAATTGTACTATTCCTACATTCTCATTGGTTAAGAGCCTACAGATAATTAGGCGTATTTTGGCACAGACAAAATAAATCTTGTATCTGTCAAGGTCAAATTTTGACCTTGACAAATAAATGTCGTATTTGTCATGTTCATATGGTGCCCAGGCATTTTTTCAGCGGTATCTCGAACGAATTTCAAAAGTGACGTTATTTTTTTTTTAAAAAGTTAAAAAACTATTTGTTTTTCATTTGTATTCGCATCGACGATTTTTCATGGGGAATGAATAATAAAAAAATTATTGAATTCGGCTTTCACAATATCAGAATTATTCAGACCTCCGTCTGCGTTATCTGCTTCAGCTTTGCTTCGGACTTTTGTCTGAATAATTCTGAGTATCCTGCTAAACCTCATCCAATTATTCATAAGTATAACATCTCAAAATGTAAACAAAGTGTTTGTTTACATTAAAGACGATATAACCCCTCCTTAATAATTACACTCAAACTAACTAAAATTAGTTTTGCTCATTGTAATACTCTGAGCTACTGTGTTTCCGAATATACCTACCCGGTTTTGTGATAAAAACATTCGCTCGTTTTGCTCGAAGTTGTTCTCTATTAGGTCCAATAACGACCCAAGTCAACATCGGTTCTGGAGGGTAAAAGACCTCCTTAGAATTCAACCATAGCTTTTGTCCATTTTCAGAATCTACTGCAATCCATGGATGAGTAACAAACGTCTGAACATCCTTAACCGAACGTTCAGACGGTAGCGCATCTAGAGTCCCGTAAGAGACTTTTTCGCCGCAGTAATCTAACCAAAATATTTCAATGTTCGTGTCGGTTTTATTGATAAATTTTACAAGCGATTTTGTTGCTGATTCAGTAGATCGCGCCATCCTTTAGCTGCTCGTTTACCTTGTTGTATTTCAAAAGAAAAACGTGTGTAAAAATCGCAAATTTCGACGCGTTCCAAGTCGCATTCTAAAAGTGTAAATCCCAATTTAAATAGCATTTTGTGATTTTATAGCTGCAGTTATAACGCATACTCCAGGATGACAATAGAATTTACGACCGTGGTCGAAAACATCAGAAGGTGTAGCGATTCGAATATTTCGCAATTTATGCTAATTACATGTATCGTAAAGCCTCAAAAAGCTCCCAAAAAGGAAAGTTCCCGCGCAAAAAAAGCGAAAAAAAAGCGCAAATGTCGCTCGAAAGGTGCTCGAAATAAAAAAAGTTGCCAATGCTCTGTCAACTGAACAACGCGGTCACCTCAGGACGTCGAGTATGGCAGACAGGGTTGGTAGAATTCAAGAATAATTTGGCCCCATTTTTGTGGGTAGCCGCGCATGCGCGGCTAACCACTATGTTATAGCTGTAAAGTATCCGGTTGTTTCTATGTCCACATCTTCGGCCAATCGTCGGCATAGCCTTCGGCCAATCGTCGGCATAGCGATTAGGTGTCGATCACTTTGAAAGCCCATATTTCATTTTCGGCTTATCGGATTTAAGTGAAAATACCACCATTCAATTCGGCGTGATAAAGTCTGATGAGCAACAAATTATAGGCCTAAAGCATACTTTAAGAGAGCTATTCATATTTTTAACTCCTTTTTTACCTCAAGCTACTTCGCGTCTGCAGACTTCCGATAGGATAGGCTGAGTTTGTTGGCTTAGAACTTCGCGTGGTTTTAAGGTATATGATTGAAAATAACACCATTAGATTCGGCATGAAAAACTCTATCCACAGCAGAAATTTGAAAACCCTACGAAAAAACCGACGACTTTTATGAGCGAAAACGAGAATTTCGGAAAGTTAAGTGGTAGCGTACCCCCCCCCCCCCCCCCGGCGTGAGGTGTTAAAGTGAGGTGTTAAAAGGCCCTTATATCCCTAGTTCATAGAGATCAGTTTAATAATGCACTGATTTCTAATGCACTGATCTCTACATATTACTGAAACCACAATCACAATGCACTGATCCCTACATATTACTGAAACCACAATCACAACTGGGCTACCTAGGTTATATATCCAGTTCTATTCATCCTATACAATTGACCCCCACTGCCAAGAATATTAAGTTCCAATGCGCATCGAAACGTAAAACTTCCGAAAGCTTCTTCTTTCCTTAAATCGAAATTTTATGCCAATGTACGTTGTGTGCCGCCATCCTGGAACAATGCACACGGAATTGCATGCTGGATTTCGTGTTTACGAGGGGTGTTTTCGTGTTGTATTCTCTACTGTGTGGTTTGTATGCGGATATTTTTACTATTTTTGGAAACTTTACTCTTTTAAACTTAAGGTAAGTGATTTTTATCTTTGAAACAGTTAGTTTGTTGCATTTTTATCGCTCATGGTCGAATATATATACATCATCATCATATATACATTTTAGATAAAAATCTGAATAACGAAACATTTGCTTGTAACAGAAAACATTAGTATAACCAACTAAACTTTGTACATAGTCTAAACTGTCTAAGATAATTGTTAAACCCATATTTGTAACCTTTTACTGCATGCAAGCATCTGTAAATAATTTCTGAAAAACCCTTTTAGGGTGAAATTTATTAAATATCTATCTATTTATCTATCAGTCACAGTAAGATCAGTATACCTATACCGGCTATACGTGTTAAATTGTTAGTATTGTATTGTCCAACATGTCATTTATGTCTTTGTGTTTACTTCTTCCATTTTGTTTCATTTGTCTATATTCTCTCTCTTGTAAAAAATAGTGTATATGTGTAAATCACACTCGTAAAATTGATATTAGCTACGATGTTGTAGATACGTTCTCTACATAGTGTACTTCATATGATCTAATTGGTGTATTTGAATATACTCGTGTAACTGTTCGTTTACTGTGTCCAACGTATATATATCTACTGGCGCACCTTTTGTCGGGAGAGTGCATTAATGCATTGTAACCTAGCTTAACTACAAAAACTTTAATTCCTTATATCTTATATGGAGGTTTTTTGTACCGAGTCTAGACTAGCATGCACCTATTTCAAAAAGAAGTCCTTTTGCATACATCAAACATAGCATTGCAGTTAGTCTGGGTTTGAGCATAACCTGCAAAATAGCGATCATGCAGCGTGTTTAACATGGTCACAATGCTTAGCAATGTACACTATAATAATTCAATTGGAGTGCCTTGGCTTACTTCGCGAGGCTACCCACATGTACGCTACGCGTACCTATTTTTTACTACGCTGTTTGTTTTCTTGCCAGAACTAATGATGGTTTGGCCTAATTATTCAGGAAAACTACCAAACCTATATGTGGACTATGTGATATTTCGAAACTGATTCTAGTTACTTCGATGTCAATTACATTTAAGATAACATCGATACGAAGGGACTCAGATTCGAAATATCACATACTTGAACCGACCTTGCCGCGTACTTCAGTCGGTACTCGGTAGAGCAATAAGATAGCATTCCAAAGGTCGTTGGTTCAATTCCCACCGTAGTCAGGCACTATATTTCAGTTTCCCCGGTGTGAAAATGAGCTCAGAATAACACCACAAGCATCATTTTCACCTGAGGAGATGACATCAAGACATGATAAAAATCACGATCCCAACCGGATATTTCATATCATCATATCCAATCACCTTGTGACCCATGACCCATAATTCGTGGGTTACCAGACCGATCCCAACTGACGTGTCAATTTCACGTGGGCGGGTATAAGGGTACGGGAAAAAATACCCACGACTTTCGATCCGGGGGGATCCGCCTCATCACATGTTACATCGAGATGTTGGAGGGGGGAGGTGGAGATTTGCCCAATCAAAGTCCTTAATACTGAAACGAAATTGTGAAATTGATTATTTCATCTTTGTTTTCCTTTTGGAGGAATATATAATATTGTAGTTTTAAAATGCAAAATAAAACATATTCCGAAGAAATACATCTTGTAAACTCAATACTCGAGTCAAAAACAAAAAACGGTTAAGACTGTGATATTTCGGTTTTATTTCAAAACCATCATCAGACAGAATGTAGTTTTAATGGCGCTTGGTCTTGCGGCTTCAATACGATTTTATAATTACTACCGACGGCACTTCTAGATTTGGAAACGTGACGAACACAGCTGGAACAGTTGACAATTCCGTCAAATCCCCATCTCTCAGTGTTAAGCTATTAGCCAGTAGCGAAGTAAATTAACTTGGTTACTTGTTTGTAACGATTTTTGTTTAATATTTACCTTTTTACTTCGTTATTTTGCTATACTTTGGCAAAAAGTATAAAGTTATTCTCAAAGCGAAGTGAGCGCGGTCAGCAGCCTAGAGAGAGAATGTGCTTGGCTCAGCCGCAGACTATGACCCAGGCTGTTACCTCCGATTTACTTCTGCCCAAATAAATGTTCTATTGAATGGAATATACTTTTACGTTTACTCAGTACTTCGACTTCAGCGTTTATTTAAAAATTGAGGGGTTACATTACTTTTACTTAACTAAGTAAAAACTGTTTAGAGAAGTCTAGTTTTTTCGATATCGATGTAATCTTGAATAAAAAATGTTTCTTAAAGTGTCTTTGTGTTGTGTATTCAGGTGAACATCATGTTTGTGATGTTACTGACTCTGAGTCTATATATAACCAACTGTAGCTCATTTGGCAGATCATTGGGCTAGCATTCCAAAGGTCGTAGGTTCGATTTCCACCGTGGTCATTTAGCTTTGCCAGTGTAGATATGGACTGAGAGTAACACCACAGAAACAGCATAATTATTCCGTGCAGTTTCCACTCAGGCACTTTTTAGAGACAAAAATCTCACATGAATACTGCAGGTAAAAGAGGGCACACAATACGAACAAAATGTCAATTTCTTGGCAAAAAAATAGAGTACACAAAAACCACTGTTAAAACTTTTTTACGGCTTTCAATACGATATTTGGTTGATATTTACTTTATCTTGTATAAATTCCACTTGATCAAACAGAGCAATGAAACAATACGATTCTAAGTGCATGGCAGGTCATATATCGTATGACGGAAATTTGTAGATGACCAACTTGAAATGGTTTCAAATACTACAGCGGAAAGAAGGCGGAGCGTAAAGCATCCCGGATAATAACATCACGCCCCGAACTTTTGAGTTTTTTGCCAAAAATGTCACGAAACTGAGTCCTCGACTCCCAGCAAAACTTAATTGGCCGAAGTATTTGACCTTCTCTAGTCTAGGCAATGCTCATGGCATGTTAAAAAAAACAAAAACTTATCACACTTATCAAAACTTATCAAACTTATTTGCAGAATAAATATCAAAGCCCAACATAGTGCTTTTAGTAGAGCCATAAATAGACCAGTTTCATAAGGTTATATATGTTTATTAAAAGTGACGTTTCGTCTTAACATAAGACATCTTCAGACTAAATACAAGATACATTAGCATGCAATATTAAATACTATGTTGGGCTTTGATATTTATTCTGCGAATTCGATTTCCGCCCGGCAGTTCTATCGCCACAGTATTATCAAACTTATCAAAACTAAAAAACTTAAAAACTTATCAAAACTTACTTACTTCAAACTTATCAAAACTTATCATCCCCCCCCCCTCCCCCCGTAAATGTATGTGAGCGGGATGCAACATATCCCAGAATAGCGTGTCGTTTACCTTTTTGACGGAAATGAAACCGTCAGGTGTCAGATATCAGAGTCAATCCCTTGTTAGTTGCTGTGACGGTGGACTTCAAACTACGTGCTTGCGTTGAATATTGCGAGTGTTTTTCGCTACTGAAGACCGAATTCTGAAGTGTGATTCATCGAAGTTAATCGTTCCTGCAATCACGAAAACTTGAAAGCAGTTTGTAATGCATTGTTCGTTGCTGAAACGTATTATTCTCGCTTCTTTGTTCTTTATTATAATCGTCTTGAGATGGGACAACGTACAAGCGGCTACGCGCTGGCAACCATCGATAATATGGGACATATTTAACCCGATGTAAGTACAGGCAGTCGATACCTGCTAAACAATGGGTGATTTTTGTTGCTACGACTCACTTCTGCTGTTTGGAAATGTAGCAACGTTCGATTTTCTTACAGTTGCCGTATTGTGTAGCTAGAAAGGCGAATTAGTCAATGCTATGCGAATTATGGATTCGAATTATGAAATATATTGGAAAGAGCAGCAATTCGAACGCGTCTTTGACTTCGATGAATTGTTGATGATCATGTGTGAACGTTTGCCTAGCCAAGCTGACACCATGTTATATTAAACTACCGGTTTCGTGTTTACCTAAATGAATTTATGTGCTACACAAAATATTCCTCCTTCAGGGAAAATACGGCTATAGAATAAAATCTCTACCTTTGTGGGAAAGACAAAAACTGAAATGGGGCTCGTTGTAGGTGCATGATTGTTGAATAACTGGTAAAACTGAAATGTTTGAAGTCACTTTTTATCTCTCGCGAGTTCAATAATGCTTTTACGCCTTTCTGTTCTCTCTGCGACAGTTTTGTAACAAATTAATTTGCTTCCCAACCTGCCGGGTATGATTCAAGTCAATCTACCTAAATTTATACTTAACTGAGTAACGATTATTAACTAAGATTGATAATAGTGCAATCCTGAAAGATTAGAGAAACCGGAATGATTCTTTGTTGTTTTGACTAAATAATCTTTATGCCATGTAACATGATCCCGTAAGCTATCATAAAAAAAAAACAGCGAGAGTATTCTAGACTCGAACTTCGTGAGAAAAACATATTATTGTTCGCGAATTTAGAATGTAACGAGCCAACATTCTCAGAATTGCTGAAAATGAAAGCAAATTGCTTTGGTAAAGCCTCATTGTGTAAAATATGGTAGAATTTATTATTTACATGGGCTTAAATTTTAGAACAAAACTCGTGTCATATTTCCGTGTTTGTCTAGGCCAATACAAGTAAACGCATAGTTTAGTTGAGCAATATCGAAAAAAATAGCACAATGCACGATACGATATAGTGGCTGCAAGGTTTAATACATTCACGGTGAAAATGAATTTGAAAACGCTCTTCTAGGGGGTTTCGGATGGTACCCATGTTAATAATTGTGTGTACAAATGTTTTTCAAAATCAAGATTAATTTACTGTTGCTATGCAATTATCATCATATTTACTTTGTACACTACTGAATTGTTCACTCCCATGTTGAATTGTTCATTACATTTGTTTTTCGTAATATTTTAGACAATATGTTGTATTTTGTATCTTTGTTTTCAATACTACGGTATATAATAAGATGGCGGCTTTTAGGACACATCTGATGTGGTCGAATGTAAGTTTGTTTGCAAGCAGTCAGAAATATAACATATGTCTCCTGAGTGGGCGATGCAACTCTACGTGACACAATATTAGTTATGTTGATTGCCATTATTGTAATTTCATTCAGATCACGATCAGGGCGTGAGTAATTAAATATATTCAATAGTAATATTCCTTGTAGAGGGGTCTGTTTGTTTTTTTTTAAGGTGTTGTCGCACACTTTTATTATGTCCCATAGCAAAGAATCATTGAAGTGCGGTTAAAAGGGCACGAAAGATATAGGTTCATCATCAATATCATCATCATAATTAACATTATCATCAATGTCATCATCATCACCATCAATATCATCATCATCATTGACATCATCAATATCATCATCATCAATATCATCATCATCAACATCATCATCATCAACATCATCATCAATATCATCATCAATATCATCATCATCATTAACATCAATATCATCATCATCAATATCATCATCATAATTAACATCATCATCAACATCATCATCATCAACATCATCATCATCAACATCATCATCATCAACATCATCATCAATATCAATATCATCATCATTATCATCAATATTACATCATCATCCATGATCCATATCATCATCATCATCATCATCATCAATATCATCATCATCACTACTAACAGTAAAACTCACAAATGCCTTACCATTAAAGGTTAAAATGCAAATGCAACTGGATGAACAATATTCCACAACTGGATATATATGATCGTATTGAGCTACTTTGTCCCAAACCATATATCGTCTCTGCATACAGAACTCATGATGTCTCGAAAGCAAGTGTGTATTATAAAATGTACATGAGGGTATTTAATGCAACCACTCATTCAGAGGAAGAATTGAAAGAATTGCAGCAGTCACTCAACAATGGTTCCTTTTGTGACCCAAGCCAGTCAAGTAAGTGAGGCTTTGTTTACACATAGACAATCAACAGATGGACTGGAAACGCAAGCTAAAGTATCAATGTTGCTGACGCAACATCCGTGATACGGCCTGATATGCTATACTTTGGAACCCTGTAACTTCACTTTAAATATACTTCAGGACTTTCTATTTACATATTTTAAACAAGAACGGCAATCTCTATGGAACTATCGACTTTTAAAATTCTTTATGGATATAACAAAGCTAAAACCCAACGCTGAATGTTTGCATTCTTTTTGATTGCAGAAATGTCGCCATTGTTGTTGTTGAAAAAGGTTTACGGAAACATTAAATGGTGATTTTCCGCCTCGTTTATCTCTCTGAAAAGTTTTAAAAGTCGATAGTTGCATTCACATTTCTGTTCTTGTTTAAAATATGTAAATACGAAGTCCTGAAATGTATTTAAAGGGAAGTTACAGGGTTCCAAAGTAAAGCGTACCACGGATGTCGCGTAAACTTTAGCTTGCGTTTCCAGTCCATTCCTTAGATTGTCTATGGTTTACATCACTATCATCATTATCATTATGCATGTCACGTTTTAGGGGTTGTTTCTATTTTTAGACTTTTTGCATTATAATCCTAACCAAAATCCTAATCTTAATGCCAATCCAAACACTAAATCTAACCATAATCTAAATCCCAATCCTAACCTTTAACCGAGTCCTAACCGTAATTCTACCCCTATCCTAACCCTAATCCGAATTCTGAGAATCTAAAAATAGTAACAACCCCTAAATTGTGACTCATATGATCATCATCACCACCACGTAATTGTACCTCGCAATTTTAAATTTCAGAACATCTATACAAATGCGAGCAGGGCGATGCGACTAAAAACTACAAAATTAGGATCCATAGTGATGAAGATTTTGAAAAAGGAAACCTAGCTGTTATATTTTGTAAGTTTTAATACAGAATAGTCTATCTCCTGTGATTAAGTCCCTGCCTTGCTTTACATTGCATTTTTATTACTATTGTTTATATTCCCGGTTTTGGGTTACTTTTTGGATTCTAGCTCGAACTTACGTGATGCTGTTTTGGGGCTATTATTTTCATTTGTGATTTACAAATGAATACAAAAACTACAAATTCAACTAATAACAGCACGCATTTTTCCATAACAGTTTAGAGGGCATGTTACAAGACAAACATACAGATTTCCACGTTCGTGGGATCGTTAATTAGGATCGTAACATTCCCCAAAGCTACTTTATAGTATTTAATAAGCACACGCGTAAAAACGTATATACAACCTGTTCAGGGTTGATAACAGCAGCATTGAACAATGTTGTTCAAACAGCAACGAGCAATACCGATGATTCAACAATGTTTTTCAATCATCATAACCATATTGTTGCAATGCTGCTCAGCCGGCAATATTGCAACAACTTGATGCGGAGGAAGGAACGCTCTTATTTACTGCAACTTTTTGCTAGCCAGTAACACACATGATTGCAATGTATCGGTATTCGCAGACAAAAAAATTATTGGCGGAAAAGCGCTAAAGACTTGAAAGGCAATAGTAATTCATTAACTCGCATTGATTACTTGTTTAATGAACCCTTTGCCGCAGCCAATACGCTACAAGGAAAACAAAGTGAGGTGGACAGCGACAGGAGGAAATGTACCATGGTTTTTATCGTAAATGTTACTTCAAGCGAAAAAAAGGCATACGACATGTCTTATGGTAAATGTATCAAACCAAAGCCAGGTAAGAGTAAGACCGAATTACCACCGTTTTACGAAAGCTGGTCAGCAGAGCTGCATAATACAGGGTATATAAAAAAACATTGTCGTATTTGGGATACTCTAGGACGCTCAAAATATACCATACAGAAATAATTCTTTCACAGTACGAAAGACCGAGCATTTATTGTAAAATTTGAAAGAAAAATTGAGCACAATCAGATAAAAATTGCTCGTCGAAATCGCAGTTTTCGCTCCGGGTTAAAGTTTAACCCAATGTTCCAGTTTCTGTATTTCTACATATCCGTTTATTTTGAAACTTTACAAAGCAAAACTACCATTGATCAAAACAAGATTTCTAAAGAAATATCTTGCAATACTATCAACAGGCTACTGGAAAGTTTGAAAAGGAATTTTACGTTAACCCAGGGTTAAGCTAACTGGCTTTTGCACAACTGGCCCGTAATCGATAACCTGGCTGAACTAAGCCCAGTCTCACCAGTCTGTTCACCGCTCACTTCGCTTTGAGGATAACTTTACTTTGCCGAAGTATAACAAAAATATAACGAAGTAGAGTCCAGTTTACATTTGGTCGTAACTGTCGTACCAAAGTCATTTTGGACGATGTGATATAGTCTAGGTCTACCTTTTCTTTTGTGGGCAGTATTCAAACTAGTTATGTTACTGTAAGTGTAGATCTGTGTGTGCTGTCTATCACATCGGTTCTTTCATATATTCATGACATTCGCGGCTAGGCTTAAACGTAAACAAAGTAATTTTCGATTATTTTTTCAACAGGAAATTGTGGCAATATCGAGGAAGATTGTAAATGTGGTGAGGAAGTATAAAAATTATTCTAATTACAAAACCAGTCTTCTAATTGGGATTCTAAATTAAACATCAACTTTGTAAGTAGTAATGAAAAGGCACGTTTTGTCAGTGGGCTTAATTCCAATTATTTCCAGACGATCCTAAGGTACAGATATGGCATTGCAATTGTGATTCTAATTATTGACGTTGTAATTGGTAGAGAAATTCTAATTGTGATTAATTACTGTCTAAGTAAAAAATTAATTTTCATTCTATTCTTTAGGCAATGGCCTTGCCTCCACAACAACGCCTAAACCAGGTTAAAATTTAAAATATTTTTATACTACGCGGCCGCTGGTATTGCAGACCTTACTTATACAAATCAAAATTGTGGTTGGGATTGTAATTAAGCATATACTTTATAATTATCAATTAGAAAGCAATCGAACTTCCTCACTGCGCATGATTCCAAATTATTTTCATGTAATTGTGAGACAAATTATTCTAGTTTAGACAACGCTCGCACGTTGGCGTTTCGGAACGTTTTCATTCCGAATTATTTCAAAAAGCCCCCGACTTGTTAACATAATGGACCATTCTCCAACTTGATAAACTTTTAAATTTGAAAACAATTTTAGCACGATTTGAAAGAGCTTCCTAAATTTAGTGAAATTGTGAACTTTGGTTGTAAAATATTGTAAAATGTCGAAAATACAGTAATGTAAAGTTTGCGAATTTTGTATACTTTTGTATTACGCGGGGAAAAGCGTTACCACATTCCCTCATAGTGGTAACGCTTTTCCGTTCGTAATACAAAAGTATACAAAATTCGCAAACTTTACAGGGCTATATTTTCCACATTTTAGAATATTTTGCAACCAAACTTGACAATTGTATGAAATTTAGGATGCTCTTTCCAGCTGTGCTAATCGATTCCGCGAATTCAAAAGTTTGTCTAATAGTGGGATTGGTCCATTGAATGAAAACCAGGATAAATCTCGTCTAAGGACAAAAACTAAACGATGAGATTTTTTTGTAGTTCATATCGTTTTCATTTTGACTGCTGTGAAAACGCTCAAAAACGACCTCGTGTGCGCATACAGTAGAAGGCGGATATATTGTTATTGTGATTCTAGCTATTGTAAAATATTCTAACCAGGAAGGCGAAGTTCTGATTGTGATTGTAAGTGACTCGCTGCATTCTAATTTAGTAATTACGTTTAGAAGATACAGTATGTCATTATGTGAACGTTGTAATTGAAAGGAAAATGTTCTGATTCAGATTAATCAGGTTCTGTGGCTAAAAGGTACATTATTTAACTGCGTTTCTGGTTATTTCCTCAGGGACTCCACCTTCCAGCGAAAGAACTACGGATAAAACAGGTACGATTATCAAAAAAACACATAATTTTTATTTTCTGTAATAATTCTGTTGTTGTTCTAACGAGGAAACCGAAGTTCTAATTGTGTCTTCAAGTGACGCGCTTCATTCTAGTTTTGTCATTACGTGCAGAAGATATGTCAGTGTATATCAACGTTGTTATTGAAAGAAAAATGTTCCGATTCCGATTAATTAGTTTCTTTGGCTGAAAGGTATATTATTTAACTGTGTTTCTACTTTTTTCCTTAGAGACTACACATTCCAGCACAATAACTACGATTAAGACAGGTACAAATATTAAAAACCACATAATTTTTATTTCCTGTAATAATGCTATTGGAGTTCTAACTGGGAAACCTCTAAGTGCCTCGGTGCACTCTAATTTAGAAATTACGTGCAGAAGATATATCAGTATGTCAACGTTGTTATTGAAAGAAACATTTTCTAATTCAGATTAATAATTTGGTTCTGAGGTACATTATTTAACTGTTTTATTCTAGTTGTTTCCTCAGGGACTAGACCTTCCACCTCAAGCACTACGGATAAAGCAAGTATGTACAAATGTTTAAAAACCACATATTTTTATTTTCTGTAATAATGCTATAGGAACTGCTCGCATCACATTTTTTCTTTACTATAAGGTCTCTTTTAATATCAAGATAGCTATCTAAAATCTAAATGCAGCTCGTATTATTAAACGTCATTCCAATTTTCAGACAACACTAAATCAAGTCCACGTGCAGGAGGTAAAGATTGATATTCTTACTTGAAATATTGTCTTCATACTAAACGCAATTCTTATTGCCAGTTGTCTGTAAACATGCTTGTGATTCGCAAATCACGACATCAATTGCTGTCCTGATTGCTTAACTTACTTTATATCCAGGAAGAAGCGGTGAAACACCGGGCCCCATATCTCCCTGGGTCGGCTTGTTTGTGGCTGCGACTGTTATAGCGCTCATTGAGTTGGTGATAATCGTGTGGATTTGTTCAAAAAAAAAAGGTACAGATAAATCGTTACTTGCAATTCGTTTCCATTGTATTACAATGTGAACGTGTTATTGAAATGACATCGCTCACTTCACTTGCAAATAATACGCGCAAAATAGTTAACCATGGTAATCAGAAACAAGAAAATGCAATGTTGGATCAATAAGAGGTGGTCCTAACTGGACCTCTGGGAAGAACAGTTCAGAACTGATAGAGCTATCTAGTATAAATAACGTTAGTTTAGTTTAACTTTCCTCCTGTAGTAAGAGTGGATCAATAAGTGATGATCCTTACTGGATCTCTGGGAAGAACAGTTTAGAACTGACAGAGCTATCAAGTATAAAAATCACCTTATCGTTTTATCTCTTACACAGACAAGATGATGTTGAATAGCAAACCCCCCCAAAACGAAATTACACCGCCTTGTAAATCTACTACTGCTGGTAAGGATGTGTACATCTATTAAAGAAAACCTAGAAGTCTACGAACTGGATTCACACTAACAAATTATCTTATCATTCAGGTTTTTCTAATCAAGCTTTTGCATCAACATCTCCTACACCAACAGCTCCACCTTATGATGCATCCAATGGTATGAACCATTAAAGAAACATGTAGAACTGAATCTCCTGTAGTAACACTGGATCAATAAGAGATGTTCCTTACTGGACCTCCAGGAAGAACAGTTTAGAACTGACAGAGCTATTTAGTATAAATAAAGTTAGTTTAGTTTAACTTTCCTCCTGTAATAACACTGGATCAATAAGAGATAATCCTTACTGGATCTCTGGGAAGAACAGTATAGAACTGACAGAGGTATCAAGTATAAAGTTAGTTTAGTTTAAGTTTCCTTACCTGAAGAAAAATCACCTTAACGTTTTATCTCTTACACAGACAAGATGATGTTGAATAACAAACCCCCCCAAAACGAAATTACACCGCCTTGTAAATCTACTACTGCTGGTAAGGATGTGTACATCTATTAAAGAAAACCTAGAAGTCTACGAACTGGATTCACACTAACAAATTATCTTATCATTCAGGTTTCTCTAATCAAGCTTTTGCATCAACATCTCCTACACCAACAGATCCACCTTATGATGCATCCAATGGTATGAACCATTAAAGAAACATGTAGAACTGAATCTCCTGTAGTAACACTGGATCAATAAGAGATGTTCCTTACTGGACCTCCAGGAAGAACAGTTTACAACTGACAGAGCTATTTAGTATAAATAAAGTTAGTTTAGTTTAACTTTCCTCCTGTAATAACACTGGATCAATAAGAGATAATCCTTACTGGATCTCTGGGAAGAACAGTATAGAACTGACAGAGGTATCAAGTATAAAGTTAGTTTAGTTTAAGTTTCCTTACCTGAAGAAAAATCACCTTCCTAATCAAGGTTTTGCACTAACATCTCCTACACCAACAACTCCACCTTGTGATGCATCCAATGGTATGAACTATTAAAGAAACATTTAGAACTAAATCTCCTGTAGTAAAAACTGGATCAGTAAGAGATGTTCCTTACTGGACCTCTAGGAAGAACAGTTTAGAACTGATAGAGCTATCCAGTATAAATAAAGTTAGTCTAGTTTAGGTTTCCTTCTGTAGTAACACTGGATCAATAAGAGATGATCCTTACTGTACCTCTAGGAAGAACAGTTTAGAACTGATAGAGCTATCCAGTATAAATAAAGTTAGTTTAGTTTAAGTTTCCTCCTGTAGTAACACTGGATCAGTAAGAGATAATCCTTACTAGACCTGTTGGAAGAACAGTTTAGAACTGATAGAGCTATCCTGGCAGTATAAATAAAGTTAGTTTAGTTTAGGGTTTTTTTCCTGTAGTAACACTGAACTAATAAGGGATGATCTTTACTGGACCTCTGGGAAGAGCGGTTTAGAAACATATTCAGCTTTTTTTGGTTATTTCTTCATTTCCAAAGGTTTTGTCGCAAGTCGTACAAGCAGCACTGGAAGATTACCTTCAGTTGGTGAGACAAGTGGTAAGTTATGTAGCATCTAAAGACCAGTCGAAGACTTTCTAAGGACGCCTCTGACAGCAGACTTAAGTCTCATGTCTGATCACGACGCAAAGCTACGATGGAAGGATCAGTTAGGAGCTGATCCTAACAATCGAAGATGCTTCCTATTACATTAAGCACTGACATTTTCAGTCTAATTTTATGCGAGGTAAATTTTATATTTTCCCCCAGAGAGATCTAGACGCCTTCCGCCAATTAAACTCAAACCGAGAACGAAGACGGCAACATAGCTTTTGTTTGCAGGTAGTCAACTCATTGCAGAGTTAAGCATGGTTAGATCATGCAGAGTTAGTACATGTTCTTGAATGTGAGCTATCTTAAAGTGATCTGATGTTGTACAGAACTCATTGCTGAGTTAAGTATAGTTAGATCATGCAGAGGTAGTACATGTTCTTGAATGTGAGCTATCTTAAAGTGATCTGATGTTGTATAGAACTCACTGCTGAGTTAAGCATGGTTAGATCATGCAGAGGTAGTACATGTTCCTGAATGAGAGCTATCTTAAAGTGATCTGATGTTGTACAGAACTCACTGCTTAGTTAAGCATGGTTAGATCATGCAGAAGTAGTACATGTTCTTGAATGCGAGCTATCTTAAAGTGATCTGATGTTGTACAGAACTCATTGCAGAGTTAAGCATGGTTAGATAGTAGTACATGTTCTTGAATGTGAGCAATCTTGAAGTGATCTGATGTATAGAACTCACTGTTGAGTTAAGCATGGATACAGAAGTAGCAGAGCGTTTTAATACAGAAATAATTTACCCGAATCATCTTTTTCAGTGTCATTCACCAAGGAACAGACAGAAAATAAAGCACAGCAATAAACAAATCCAGGATTAACCAAGCTAGAAATGTCGTAGCTTTTTAAAAAAGATCGGATAAAGACTGATACAAATCCATTCACGTTTTGAGAGGAAACTTAAAACTTAAACAGATACATAGTGGGTAGCTATAGCTTTTGACATAATTTAATAATGAAAAGTGATACTTTTACTAACTAATGAAGAACTATTTAAATCATGGGTCAATAAGAACAGATTTTACATTCGAAGAAACAATGTTTCCTGGTTTGTCCACCGTCATGAAACAAGACCACGAAACTTTATGTTTTCTGGTTTGTCCACCTTAAGAAAACAGGGTTAGGAAACAATGTTTCTTTATTTTTTCAAAACGAAATTGTAAAATATGTATAGGTATTTTAGATTTAATATATAACTTGTATAAATTCACATTACATTAATTTCACGCAGATAAAGGCAAGATTTTATAACAGTTTTTCACATCAATATATCGCAAGTGTTCGTCCTGAATAGTTCTCTGCAGGTGTTATCTTCTCTTTGCTCTGCTATTGGTATAAAAGGAACCTAAATTTCTTTAACTACTCAAAGAATCAGAAAGCAGTCTGCCGTCACGTCTTCTTGTTATTTCATCGTGCAGTATTGCACACTTTGTGCAGTATTTATGTGCAGTATTTATGCAGTACTGAATGTGAAATATGCAGCATTGAAATTAGAAGTGTTTCGTCTTCTTCAATGCACAAAAACTAATGGAATGAAGGCATTACTTGAAGCATGCCGACTAAAAATATTATGCTGCATCATCACAATTTTACATTGTTATATGTTATCTAAGTGACGGGTTTACGTGCAGAGATGAATGTGGGACACTCAAGGAAAAGTCTGAAAGCACAAGTTATTGTCTATATAAGAGCAAGGCCAACGAAGACGAAATTTTATTACAAAGAAAAACAAGAAACTGCTTTGTAAGTTGCAGCATAGAGATTATAAATAAAACCAGAGGGGCTCCCTCTAGTGTTATTTGTCATCTCTGTGATTTGAGGCGCAGTAACACTTCCGCTGACGTAACTTTCACTGTGTTTATAATATCACCATGGATACGAGACAATTAAAATCGCAAACCTACGTAAGGTGGTGTGAAGCGGAGGTAGGAACAAAGACTTGTATATGGATGTTGTTATGACCTGGAAATGCTGTTAAAGTGTAAGCGTGTCTCATGACATGTTAGCTGACCATTGATTGCATTGCAAATAAACCTCCGAGATGACAACAACAACTTCTTTATAATGCAATTCTAGCTTTCTTCTTTCTCGAGAGATTCAACTTTATTCGACATGCAAATGACGCAACTCATAAGTATCTCTGTAGGGAGAGATTGCTGTAGGAAGAAGCTTCTTGGAATTTGATTAATCTAATAACCGTTTAAAGCTTGTGTTGGTGACTCAGAGTTGCAAAAAGCCACGGGTATGCGAGTATTACGTTGTGAGGAACGTTTGAAAAATGGGCAGTCAGTAAGGAGGGTTTAGTGTCAACACACTACATAATGTATCCTAAGGCTAAACACTAAAATAACAAAAAAATAATAAATGATGATCTATTCCAGAAATCATGCCTTCTTCCTGAAAAAATAGTGATGAAGCTTCATTCTCATCGTCAGTTTGGAAAGGACAACTTTACAACATTTCGAGGAAGGTTCATGCAAACTGTGAAAATTTTGCCAGGAGGAAGTTTGAACGCTTTTTGCAACCCTTTAGTGACTTGAAAAACGTTTTGTCGCCATTAACCCGTCTTACGTCGTAGCATGCTTTTTCGTCGCTCAAGGGACGTGGTAATTCTTAGTTTGACGACGTACTGGGCAGTACTTGAGAAGACCTATTCATAGTTTTGTTTTCCGCAAGAAAATTCTTTGTTTGAAAGGCGCTTCGTCTGTTCAATTAATTCTTTCTGTTAATGAGCTGCAGGCAAAATTTGAAATGTGACATCTTTACGCAGATTTACTAAATTACATACTCTAGACTACAACACTAGACATAGAGATCTGCTCCGTCTACCTTCCTGCCAGAGCATCTAAATATCAGTCTTCTTTCCGATACAACGGAGCTAAAACTTGGAATTCGTTAAGTACAAAGGTACGCAATACGTCAGCTTTTCATGAAAGGCTCTTAAAGAGGGGTTACAGTCCGTTCTGCGCATCGGTTCTGCTCATAACAAAGGTGGGCTACCAAATATAAACATTGTCCAAATTTAACATTTTTCGAACTCCTTTTGAATTGAAACTCTGGTTTACATTCATGTATAAGCATAGCAAACCAGAAAAGTGTCAGATATTCATTTAGTAAGTCATATTTTACGAATATAGAATTTCAAAATGTAAACAAAGCGTTTGTTTACATTACGGACTGTAACCCCTCTTTAAATCATTTTTCCAACGTTAAGCCTTCCATGTATGTTCATTATTATTTCCATTTGCCCTTCTGTATTACTTGTAATGTCTTGACTCTTGTAACAGTAATTTATAATCGTATTTTGTATTCAATGTAATTTGTCTTTTGAAATTGTGATTTGTAATATTATTTAATACAGAGCCTCATTTGAAACCAGCTTTGCGGAACTGGGCATCTCTGTCAAAATATTAATAATAAGAATATGAATTACACGGGACTTTTCGTATCGTGTTAATCTTCCGTCAAATGCTTTACCGTCAAATTAAATCATTAGTTTTTGCATTTTTTTTGTATATTTGTATTACGCACGGGTGAGCCAACCAGATTTGAGACGAATTCACGAATGTGGTAGAATTACAAACTTCGCAGTCTTCATACGGCTATACTTTCCGTTATCTGAAACATTTCGCCACCGAAGTTTACAGTTGTACTCATTTTAAAATGCTCTTTTTAGCTGTGACGAAAACTTTTCTTCATGTTGCCTGAAGCACAATTTAGTCTATCCTAAGAATTGTGTATTGTTTCATTATTGAGATATTAAATTGCGTGAGAATTTAAGAATTTTATAAATTGCTTTTAAAAAAAATAAGTGCAATTTAACGTCAGGCCAATTGCATCGGTACTTTATAAAATTACGTGAGAATATTTACTTAAAAAAAATTCTTAAGAATATAATAGGCGTGTAATGAATGCGTCGACACATTTTATTAAAACAGACGCAAAGAGCCTTTTGTTGACAAAACACGGTAGCCTATTCAGTAAAATATTTACAATCTGATTTTCAAAGGGCCGTGTAACTATACTATAATAAAATACAAAATACAATAATAATGGAAGTACTAGATATTAGATTCGTCGCTTGAACGCAGACAAGGAGAGTTCGTCAAAGTTCTCCGTTATGCTATTTGGTAATTCGTTCCACCCTTGTGCTGCCTTATACGAAAAGCTTCCTTTAAGAAAGTTAGTTTTTGGCTTTGGCCGAGCTAATTTAGAATTATTACTCCTGAGGTAATAAATATCATTACTGCATTTAATAAATAATTCTTGAAGATAAGTAGGAAGCGTATCTGTTAGAGCTTTAAATGACATGATAATCTCCCTTCTTTTTAAAGTGCCTTCAATAGGTATCCATGAGAGATCGCCAAGTATTTGGGATTTGCACTGTAAGGTAGATTATAATCTACCAAGCTATTTCAGTCTAGGTTGTCTTTCCAAAAGCCGTAAACTGTGGACTATGAGCCCGCAAGGGGTGATGGACTATTGTTTATTTAGGCCCTGTAGCAAGTAAATTTGCCGTCATAAGTCTCTTATGATCCCTTGGTGCCATTTTGGAGAAATAATTTTGACTTTGGAGATGAAAATAAGCAATAACCCGTTATCTCTTGCGCGCTTATACAGTTTACGCTTTTGAAAGGACAACCTTTATTGAAATAGCTTTATATAGCTATATTGAGCAATATTCTCCAAGTGATGTCCACCTAGATAAGTAATAAACTACCTGATTATGTTAATGAATGCTATTCTTAGTCATAAAAACTATTACTCACATACTGTCAATGTCTGTGCACAACACTAACAATATTAATTAATAAATCATTTTGCCCAAACACATTTTATAATAAGGCACTATATATTCAAGCTTGTTGTGCCTGTAGGACTGCCATTTACCCCAGTAATAATTGGCAAACGGCAAAGCCATCTGCATGCGATAAGTCTTAAACAAACTGTGATCATCTCCAAATATAGCATACGTTTGCTATTAAGCTATAACCCTATATACATCCGGCCAAAATAGCGGTGTGATCTATGGAAGAGGTGCCTCAGTGTCATTAGAAACAGTTTACATTATTGAACGCGGTGTCCTTTACACGATAAGCATACAAACTTGAAATTCACTTAATGAAATAAATGATCCACGCGTTCGTTACAAAACGCTTGTTGAAAACGCTTGTTGTTGATAGTCGTTTTTCATAGTTATTTCATTTTGGTTCATGTGAAAACGCTCGGAATAACGACACGACCCCGTGTGCAAGACGTCACAACAAGCTTTCCAAAGGTTTAGTTTGGCGATAATTGCTCAAACTACAAATTAGTTACTGCGTTTGTCTTGCATGAAGGATCACTTTGTCGTCTAGCTTTCGCGTGATCGTAAATTCTCTGTTCATATCTCCTTGCTGAACGCATCGCATAATTACGAAGCAGGTGAAAATTAAAAATTCGCTTCGAGTCCTTTAATCACACCTGTTATAAAATAGCCCAAGAATTATCTGTTAGTTCGCGCGACTAAGTCCACTTCTTCACAAGTTTTACGTTGCGAAGCAAGTACATCAACTTTTTTTTCCAATTTTTGGATTTTGCGATTCTTTTTTTCTTGTTAGCTGTCGATACTTCAAGCACAGAATAGAAGTAAACAGAAGGGCCGCTCGAGTCGGAACCTTTGAAGTTTGTGTCTCCACGCATGTTGCATTACGCATGTTCATTATGCAGGTTCTAGCCAGTCAATTGCCTTTTCTGGCCAATAGGAACGCTGAACAGGCTGTTCCGCCATTATTCTGGCCAGTCAATTGCATAAAAATAGGGAGACATGTTGCACTGCTGAGTGGCCCTTCTGTTTATGTCTATTCTGTGCTTCAAGCTTGCTTCAATGACCTTGTCTATGACTTGTGAATGTGTATGATTTCCAGTCGAGATTAATATGCAATGTCTTCAACTTTATCCTCGTGTTTTGATCTCTTATTCCACAAGGACAACTCAATTTTCCTTTCTTCATCTTCTCTACAATGCCTGCTGCTCCACTTCTTGTGATCTCTTCATTTAATAATGTCTGTGATCAGTCCTTTATTTCTTCTTATTACATGCCCCCATATCATCTCAATCTTTCTTCCTCTTCTCTATAATGCCTACTACACTACATCTTCAGATGTCTTCATTCTATAATGTCTCTGACCAGTTCTTCTTCATTTTATAAAGCAATTTACGATTCTTTATCAAGGCCCAAAAATTTGGAATTCATTACCGTCAACAATGAAGCGTATTTACAGTCTAAGTTTGTTTAAAAAATTTCTTCATCGTTTTTTACTCAACGAATAAGCGATTCCAAATGTATTATGTATATGATCTAAAGCTATTATATGTTCCTAACTTCATTTTGTTTAATTAAATATCAATATGTTTTGTATGATATAAATACGAGGTGATCTCGTTTAAAAGCTTTTGCTTCTAGAGATCCCCTCTCCACATTTATATTTCTTTTAAATATTGATTTGTATATACTTTTATATGTGTGGTAAATAAAGCTTCATTCATTCATTTATTTATTTCTTCTCATTACATGTCCATATCATGTCAATCTTCCTTCATCTCCTCGCTAATTACGCTGGAGCATCGTCAAGCCGATATGAGGATGCATTCGCATCGCTTGCTCCGGCTTGATGATAACAAGTCTGCTGCAAGTTGTCAACAGGCTTGATGCAAGTTTATTGTCAAGACTTGTTAAACCGCAAGCTTGATTGCAAGTTGTTTCAACAACTCGCAGCAAGTCTGCGAATATCTGGGGTTTTTACAGACTTGATGCAACTTGATGAAGGCTAAAGCCATTCCTATGTAATTCCTTCGCCATTTACATCCCGCATCAGGCTTGCATACTATAAACTCTGTCCAGTCGAATTTTCTGCAAGCATGCAAAACAGCCTAGCAACCAAAAAACCCTCTCGAAACGTCTAGAAATAAAGCCACTCTTTGTTTGCTCACTCCTAGAAAAAGTGCACTGACCGCAAATAAAAATGCTGCGGTTTTCGACCAAGCCCCGAACAACCAAATATAGCAACGGGTAAGATTTTTCAAATTTTAGCAATTGCTAACAATTAAGCTAAGGAATAGCCGCAAACTGCTCTTGAATAAAGTTCGGCTAAACCTAGCTCTACAAAAGCAATAAGTGTTTTGACCCGGTGTAGTAGCGAGCATAAAAAACAACTTGGCTTTTCATGGTAATAATTCTTTCGAAATCATTGTTAAAATGACGGAAGAAGCTGAGAGATGACCGAGTTTAATGTAAAACAGAAACTTTTGTTACCAAGCAGTAAATTAATGTAGTAAAATACTCAAGTTTAGTTGCCCTAGGCAAGATAAACGCTACATACGTCAGCAGGAAAGATGATGGGCATGTTTGATTTTGCAAGTACATAAAGGAAATTAAATTGGTATCTTGCGCAAACATGCCAGTTATCTTTCCCGTTAGCGTCACTATCAGTGCCATAGAGATTATAGATAACACTAGAGGGGACATCGAAGGCAAAAAAAGGGAACGCGGCTATTGGGTGGCAAATTCAAGTCCCGGATGTTCACTCATTCACGATGTCCCAGGCAAAAAAGTCATTTTAGACGAGTTTTTCTGCTTTTTGAAATGTTTTTCCTCGTAAAAATATTGAAAACATCATTTCAGATTGTCTAAAATAATAAAAACAATTGAAAAAGTACTATTTTGCCCACAAAACCGGCAAAACGACCTCAACAATGATGAGGAAAACATTTCATGCACATTTCTGCTGTTGCTAAGGTGGTTGCTAAGGAAGCATTAGCTCAGCCAATCAGCGCCTGGCCCTGCATCCGGGACTTGAATTTGCCCCCCAAAAAACGCGTTCCCTTTTTTTTTCAGTGAAAAAGATTACGATGCCTCCTCTAGTGTTATTTATAATCTCTATGATCAGTACTGATACTTAAACTGGTCAATTTTTGAGAAATTAAATTGGTATCTTGCACAAACATGTCAGTCATCTCTTCCGTTAGCGTCACAGTATACGTAACGATACTTGTTGAACTGATCAAAGTTTGATAGAAGGGAAATGGAAATATTGTTTTGTTGTAAATAAGGAAAATTCCAATGTAACTCAAACTTTGTACTTACACGTGCACAGGTTTGGGGCTTTGCCGTCAATCATTTGGATAGGTATTTCGCGCGGTCAGGTAATAAAAGTGTTACGTCATAAAATGTAGTATTGTAAAATTGTAGGAAAGTAAAAGTCAAACATTGAAGTTAAGTTCATATATATAGAGATATTAAGTTTTACTAAAGAAGTAAACGAAATAAGTTAAGTTTTGAACATTTTTTAAATCATATTGACCGAGCATATAGTTGACTAAGACAGTGCGACAACGCCTTAAACAAACAGAAGGAGAGAGCTGGTACGAAATTTCAGAAATCAACTATCTGAAATCTGATTGGTTTAGCTAACATCTGCCCACCTTTTCGTACACGTGCACAACGAATGTTGAATCTCAACAGTAGCTGCAGAGTAGCGAAAAGGAAGTGAAAACTCCGCTCGAGAAGACAAGACAAGACAAGACAAGACTACACAGGACAAGAGAAACGAAGAAGAACTTGAGTTATAGAGACTGTAGGATAAAATTGTAAAGATCTCCTACCTCGCGTAGGTATAGTGAATAAAGAGAATACGTGACACTTTCAACAAGGAATGGGAAGCGAAACTAATTTTGATAATATATGACAGAAACGTCAAGCAATGAATGGGAGAAGTTATGAGGCTCTGACAACCATCAGCTTGTTGACAGGTACAGTTTATCTATTTCGTGTTGAAAACCTGTCACATCAATTATCCTCCAAAATACATCATCGTATTAATCTTTACTGTACACAGTTACCTTTGTGTTCCTAGCATTGTCTGTCTGTGTTCCACAATGGCTCGTGCAAGTAGCTTCCGGATAAGTTGAAAGGAATACAGAAGCGTGCATAGCGAATTATTAATCCTCTCGCTAATTACGCTGGAGCATCATCAAGCCGATATCAGGATGCGTTTGCATCGCTTGCTCCGGCTTGATGATAACAAGACGATTGCAAGTTGTCAACAGGCTTGATGCAAGTTTATTGTCAAGACTTGTTAAACCGCAAGCTTGATTGCAAGTTGTTTCAACAACTCGCAGCAAGTCTGCAAATATCTGTTTTTTTTACAGACTCGAGATGCAACTTGATGAAGCCTAAAACCATTCTTATGTAATTCCTTCGGCGTTTACATCCCGCATCAGGCTTGCATACTATAAACTCTGTCCAGTCGAATTTTCTGCAAGCATGCAAAACAGCCTAGCAACCAAAAAAACCCTCTCGAAACGTCTAGAAATAAAGTCACTCTTTGTTTGCTCACTCCTAGAAAAAGTGCACTGACCGCAATTAAAAATGCTGCGATTTTCGAGCAAGCCCCGAACAACCAAATATAGCAACGGGTAAGATTTTTCAAATTTTAGCAATTGCTAACAGTTAAGCGAAGGAATCGCTGCAAACTGCTCTTGCATAAAGTTCGGCTAAACCTAGCTCTACAAAAGCAATAAGTATTTTGACTCGGTGTACTAGCGAGCATAAAAAACAACTTGGCTTTTCATGGTAATAATTCTTTCGAAATCATTATTAAAATGACGGAAGAAGCTGAGAGATGACCGAGTTTAATCTAAAACAGAAACTTTTGTTACCAAGCAGTAAATTAATGTAGTAAAATACTCAAGTTTAGTTGCCCTAGGCAAGATAAACGCTACATACGTCAGCAGGAAAGATGATGGGCATGTTTGATTTTGCAAGTACATAAAGGAAATTAAATTGGTATCTTGCGCAAACATGCCAGTTATCTCTCCCTTTAGCGTCACAGTATCAGTGCCATAGAGATTATAAATAACACTAGAGCGGACATCGAGGGTAAAATTTGGGAGCGCGGCTATTGGGGGGCAAATTCAAGTCCCGGATGTTCACTCATTCACGATGTCACAGGCAAAAAAGTCGTCTTAGACGAGTTTTTCTGCTTTTTGAAATGTTTTTCCTCGTAAAAACATTGAACATATCATTTCAGATTGTCTACAATAATAAAAACAATTGAAAAAGTACTATTTTGCCCACAAAACCGGCAAAACGACCTCAACAACGATGAGGAAAACATTTCATGCACATTTCTGCTGTTGCTAAGGTGGTTGCTAAGGAAGCATTAGCTCAGCCAATCAGCGCCTGGCCCTGCATCCGGGACTTGAATTTGCCCCCCAAAAAACGCGTTCCCTTTTTTTTTTCAGTGAAAAAGATTACGATGCCTCCTCTAGTGTTATTTATAATCTCTATGATCAGTACTGATACTTAAACTGGTCAATTTTTGAGAAATTAAATTGGTATCTTGCACAAACATGTCAGTCATCTCTTCCGTTAGCGTCACAGTATACGTAACGATACTTGTTGAACTGATCAAAGTTTGATAGAAGGGAAATGGAAATATTGTTTTGTTGTAAATAAGGAAAATTCCAATGTAACTCAAACTTTGTACTTACACGTGCACAGGTTTGGGGCTTTGCCGTCAATCATTTGGATAGGTATTTCGCGCGGTCAGGTAATAAAAGTGTTACGTCATAAAATGTAGTATTGTAAAATTGTAGGAAAGTAAAAGTCAAACATTGAAGTTAAGTTCATATATATAGAGATATTAAGTTTTACTAAAGAAGTAAACGAAATAAGTTAAGTTTTGAACATTTTTTAAATCATATTGACCGAGCATATAGTTGACTAAGACAGTGCGACAACGCCTTAAACAAACAGAAGGAGAGAGCTGGTACGAAATTTCAGAAATCAACTATCTGAAATCTGATTGGTTTAGCTAACATCTGCCCACCTTTTCGTACATGTGCACAACGAATGTTGAATCTCAACAGTAGCTGCAGAGTAGCGAAAAGGAAGTGAAAACTCCGCTCGAGAAGACAAGACAAGACAAGACAAGACTACACAGGACAAGAGAAACGAAGAAGAACTTGAGTTATAGAGACTGTAGAATAAAATTGTAAAGATCTCCTACCTCGCGTAGGTATAGTGAATAAAGAGAATACGTGACACTTTCAACAAGGAATGGGAAGCGAAACTAATTTTGATAATATATGACAGAAACGTCAAGCAATGAATGGGAGAAGTTATGAGGCTCTGACAACCATCAGCTTGTTGACAGGTACAGTTTATCTATTTCGTGTTGAAAACCTGTCACATCAATTATCCTCCAAAATACATCATCGTATTGATCTTTACTGTACACAGTTACCTTTGTGTTCCTAGCATTGTCTGTCTGTGTTCCACAATGGCTCGTGCAAGTAGCTTCCGGATAAGTTGAAAGGAATACAGAAGCGTGCATAGCGAATTATTAATCCTCTCGCTAATTACGCTGGAGCATCATCAAGCCGATATGAGGATGCGTTGGCATCGCTTGCTCTGGCTTGATGATAACAAGACGATTGCAAGTTGTCAACAGGCTTGATGCAGGTTTATTGTCAAGACTTGTTAAACCGCAAGCTTGATTGCAAGTTGTTTCAACAACTCGCAGCAAGTCTGCAAATATCTGTTTTTTTTACAGACTCGAGATGCAACTTGATGAAGCCTAAAACCATTCTTATGTAATTCCTTCGGCGTTTACATCCCGCATCAGGCTTGCATACTATAAACTCTGTCCAGTCGAATTTTCTGCAAGCATGCAAAACAGCCTAGCAACCAAAAAAACCCTCTCGAAACGTCTAGAAATAAAGTCACTCTTTGTTTGCTCACTCCTAGAAAAAGTGCACTGACCGCAATTAAAAATGCTGCGATTTTCGAGCAAGCCCCGAACAACCAAATATAGCAACGGGTAAGATTTTTCAAATTTTAGCAATTGCTAACAAGTAAGCGAAGGAATCGCTGCAAACTGCTCTTGCATAAAGTTCGGCTAAACCTAGCTCTACAAAAGCAATAAGTGTTTTGACTCGGTGTAGTAGCGAGCATAAAAAACAACTTGGCTTTTCATGGTAATAATTCTTTCGAAATCATTATTAAAATGACAGAAGCTGAGAGATGACTGCGTTTAATATAAAACAGAAACTTTCTACAAAGAATGGGAAGTGAAACTAATTTTGATAATATGACAGAAACGTCAAGCAATGAATGGGAGAAGTTATATATGAGGCTCTGACAACCATCAGCTTGTTGCAAGTACAGTTTATCTATTTCGCGTTGAAAACCTGTCACATCAATTATTCTCCAAAATACATCATCGTATTGATCTTCACTGTACACAGTTCTTCTTTTCACAGCCAATTATACACGCACTCAACCTTGATTGTTTTCATGCTATTACCACCTCATGTTTACTTTGTGATTGAAGCATTCTCCACCCACATTAAGAAACAGCATGATGTAATGACTCAAGAATACGATCACTTTTTAAGCAAAATTCAGCCACAAACGCCGTCCTCTGCCAACTTTTAAACAACATCTTCTTCACAACTTCGTGAGGATCGCGTGAGTTACTCCACTAGCCGTTCCCAATTTGCGGAAAGATCTAAAAGGAATCTCCAGTAGGAAGCTCCACTTTACATACATGAATAAATTAACTGAAATAACTTTGCTAATGATATAAGAATTTACATTGGCTTCAGATCGTCATTGTTAAAAGACTGTCATAGAGACAAGACTCGCGCAATAAACTGAAAGAAAATTTTCATTGCGACAGGTGACTCAACGAAGATGACTTGTTACCTTTCACTTCGCGTTGTGTTGTTCTCGGCTCTGTGGTATTCTGTCTCGGCGACAAGATTTCTACCTTCAGTAATATGGGACAACGTGAACACCTTGTAAGTACTTTATATAAGTGTTTGTGCCTAAAATTTGCTTCAGTATTCTAGGATAAACTGCTGTGCTTCGTGGCTGAAGATCTAGGAACACGTTTCCTGCATTTACATCGGTCATAATATTGAAGTAGTTCTGACAATAGTTTAATGCTTTTTGATCCTGAAAGTGGCAAACCACAACATCTAATTGTTATATACTAATTTATGTGTTACATAGAGAAGCTTTACTTTCAATGCTGTTATAGCATAGACATTGTTTCTCCGGCGATGAGGACTGGACAACGAAGAGAGGACTATAAGTCGATGCAAATTAGGATTTTACATCATAACGATCGAATTCTTTTATTGTGAATTATCGCTGCCTTAAAATCTGAAACGGTTTGCTAAATTAAGTTTTTAAATGCACTTCATTTAATGGATTCTCGTGTGTGAAGATGTTTGACAATTTAAGGCAAGCGAGAAGAACAAAGATGTTTAAACGGAAAGGGCAATTTGACGTGAATGAGACACACTTCAGTGCTCAGGAATCGATATTGTTAAGCTCTGGAAAATCAACGAATATACCCAACCATACAATAAAAGTCGTACACTTGTAGAAATGTTTCGAAATCAGTTAAATTGTCATTGTTTCAACGGTTCATGTATTCACGGCCTTAACGCAGTTCAATAGTGTCCGTAGCAACCTAAATCAAAAGCACATATTTCCTCAACACATATATTAGGAAATGTTTGCGCAGCTTTGACATTAACTGCAGAAATATCCTTAAAATGTTAAGCGATATTTTGATCCCTTACGATATCTCAGAACAAAGAAGCGACAGCTGGAAGCAATACCTGATAATTCAAACCATGTACCCTCTCAACTGACGAACATCGCGTTGCATCCGAAAATTTACAGATTTTATCTAAATTGAACCGTTGATCGACAGTCAACGATGACAAGACGGTTTGATGACGGCAAAGTTTGTGTGAACAATGCTTAGTGTTGAAGAATTAGTCAAACATCTTCGACGCAACTAGATCGGCGAACACATAAGTTATGAAACCGTTAAATTCACTCACGTAACATTCTGATAACAGAATCTTTCAATGTGTGTGCAAATTTGCCTTATATCTCGTGCATAGATCTTCTAGAAAGCACAATGAGATTCTTTATGCAGTTAAATGTCAAATTTAATCCAATCAAGTGTCTAGAAGATCAGTGTTCCACGTATATTTCTGTTTCATTTTGGCCTATAATTTCTTCGAAGATTTTGCAGACACGACAAAAAATGTTTGCTGGAAGGTCTGGAAATATTTGGAACAGTCTAGGTCCAGTTTAAGGCATCGATAGATACTATGGAAATAAATACGGGGTCACAGGCGAGTCTTGGTGACTGCGGTTGCCGTACTTAGCCTAAACACTCATGCACACGACCACACCAAATTTGGTTGACATCGATACAGGTGGTTTTCTGTCCAAAGAGTTGGCCAACTCTCACTTTCGAAATGAGATGTATAGATAGTTGTCGAAGCCAGACATATACCGTATCAGAACTTATCTAGAACGTGACAAAGCTGACAGTCGAACAGATCGCTTATAAATGGAATTTAAAAGCTTTTGAAATGTAGGCCGATTAGCGAGCGAATGGAATCACACATCCAAGTTTATTTTCTGGATAGTAAGCAATGTCCATTGTTCAGCTCTTGTTTAAAACGCTGGGAACACTGCACCGTGGAATCCTTTTTCACTTTTACAACTCGATCTAAGTGCAGCTAGATAGAAAGATAGATAGAATTTTATTTCAACAGGGTAGCCCCTTCTATCAATGGGGCCCCTGAAAAAACAGCCAGCGTTCGCAAAAGAAAAGGTGTTTTTTTCTGTTTTGAATAAGAACTATTTTTAGTATTCACTGCATGTTGTCATAAGCATTGTCTGAAAAGCTAAATTGAAATGCGTGTATACAAAGCTTTATTAAAAATACATTAACTAAACTCTATAAAAAGACACAAAAAAGATAGTGATTTTATAGTTAGGAACTAGACGTTTGTTAGATTAGAGCAAGAATTGCATGAGAGTTGATGAGAGTTGATAGGCGAGAGTTTGTATGATGAGAGTTTTCTCAACTTTCATGTCCTGGCCAAACGAGAACAAGAGTTGCATGAGAGTTGATGAGAGTTATAAAAAGCGAGGTTTTGACCAAGAGATACGATTCTAAAGATTCAGGAAGCTTCAGAATAGAGAAAAAAGTTTAAATATAGTTCATCAAATATAGTTCGCTTATTATAACTGTCATCTAGCCTACAATTTTAACCGCAAAACAGTATTTAGTGCATTTTTCTCCCAAAATTGCGCTCTTCTCATTCCTGAGGTAGCGAACAGCGTTGCGAATCATTTCAGCAATGTCTCTTGACAAAGGTGTTTAACATCATTGGTCAGCACATTTTTAAATGCCTCCCTAATGGGTAACATATTACGACACAAAAATTATCCTCTTTGTCCTCGAGCTTTAAAAATAACGAAGAATGTATTAATGGCATCTTGCGAAGACGTGGGAGTATGTTAATCATCATTCATTCTCGATTAAGGCTGATTCACTTTGTCGTAAGAATGGGAGATGATTTCTTCTGGTCGATGTGCCATTGAGTGAATTCTAAACCATTGCAAAGGCAATCCAGTATTTGTTTCATACTTCAGTTTGTCTACCTATTCATTCATTCACATACGCGAGACTGGGGAGAAAATCTCCAATTCTTAAGACAAGCTTGAACCGGGCTCCACGAAGGACGCAACTCAATCTGGTCCAGTGGAAGGTTCCCTAACGATGCCTCTAAGATCCACCTTACTGCGCATGTCTGTGATATAGTGATTTGCTAATTATCCTTACTGAGAGCTAAGCTGAATTACGAAGGACGCAGCTCAACCTGATCCAGTCGAAGGCTTTCTAAGGACGCATCTGACAGCCACCTTATGACTTATGTTTGATCACGGAGCACAGCTACGATGGAAGGATGAGTTAGGAGCTAATCTCAACCCAGCCTGTCAACATTCCCTGTGAGAGGAAACCAGAGTCCTTGGAGAAAACCCACGACTTTCGGCAGTACGTTGACTCTCAAACCAAAGGTTTGGACAATGCCTTTGGAATAAAGACAAAGTATCACCAACTCCGTTGTTTTCTTGTTTTTTCTTGAATATCAGGAATATAAGATGTCTATTTTTGGAATTTGTTTTATTATGTACTTCCTTAAGTTGTCAGTTTGTCGTCGTTTCTTGGCTAACTCTTTTTACATGAGTGTCATGAGTCTGAAGTGAGGATCAAGGCAAAATACGAAAGAGACATTGCACAATCGATAGTAGAAGAATATCGGCAAAATTTCACATCTTCAAGTCAGATCAACATAAAATTCAAACGCTCTTTGAAATCTGAAAGCAATAGCTTGTGCAAAACTCACATGGGAAATCTCGAGTTCCTATGGGGACATCAAACGATCATCAATTGAATACAAATCCCAAATATCAACATCACTTGGAGAGCATCGATGAACACACGTAGATTTTAAGATTTAGCCTTTAAATCTATTCTCAAAACTCAAAATATGACCACTTAAACTGGTCTAAATCCAAACAATAGGTAAAAATTAAATATATCAACTTCGCCGCGTCCTTTTTACATTCATGTTGTGCTCAAAACAAACTTAAGCCAATATATACCGAAAACGGCAGGCTTTCTAGCAACACCGGGTGATCAACATCTTCACTTATCGGGATGTATGGTTAATTAAGCATGTACAATGTTGCTCAGCGGTAGTCTAGACGACTACAATAAAATGTGGCCACAAAATAACGACAAGATAGTCCGAAGCACTTACACGGCACTTTATCAAAACTTGTCAAACAGACGCCAACGCGCCAACGCAACTCGTATTCAAGCCCACAATTTGTACACAAGATCAGTACCATGCCTAATTACAGTATCGCATTCGTTTAAAGCGACATAAACAACATAACAATATGCAATATATTTCAGAACCATCCTCAGAGATATGATTACTAGATTCATACTAATCTGACACTGCAGAGAACAACGCCGGAAAAATTTGTTGTCTCGAGCGGCATTCGAACTCGCATCTTCGGGTTTCTAGACCGCCGCTCTACATATCCCAGTTGGCTCGATAGCTCATGTCGAGTCTTATCGAATTTAAGTGCACGAAATATTTTCGTGACGACTTAACGCTTGTCTTTGAGAACGCGCAGTGTTTCAATTCTATTTCAGAACCATCTTCAGACTGCGCATCCTCAAAGACAAGCGTTAAGTCGTCACAAAAATATTTTGTGCACTTAAAAGTGGCTCGATAGTCAGATTTCATTAGAAATCTTATCTCTCCGCCATAAAATGTTGTATAGTGAATGTTTGAGCTTCATTTTAGGTCATTGCACAGCTCTATAGCACTTTTCTCTGAATTTCAAAAAGTGTTTCGTCAAAGTTTATCTGAACATAGAAATCATGTTTCCCGTTTGAACTCAATTCTAATTACAAGTTCATTTGCATAAACTCCACACCTTATCCATGACAACAATGTCTCTGGACATACGAACGGTAGGAGAATAAAACTTTTGCAATTATGAAGACAACCAGTAGAGCTATGCAATGACCTAAACTAAGCTTTACACGTGCCCTATGAAAGATTCTATGGCGAAAGAAGTACAATACAATTGGTAAAGCGGCGGTCTAGAAACCCGAAGATGAGAGTTCGAATCCCGCTCGAGACAACGAATTTTTTATTGTTCTCTGCAGCGTCAGATTAATATGAATAAGCAAGATAACAAAGCATAACTTTTCCTCAGAGGTTTACGAAGACAAAGCGGAAAGAATTTTCTTTGGAATTTTCTTTTGTTCTACCATAGCTTACGCTCGTAGTCTTCTTATGCTTGTGCTTATGTCGATGCTTATGTCATATACAAACTTCACCGCATTTGTCTATTTTACCTTTATTTCTTCGTAAGACCAGGTTTTTAGCTTTTGAATATTACCATTTTATGAAATTTAAAGAAAAATTGAGCAAGTACAAGTAAAAAAAATATGATAAATTGCCTGCCGAAATCACCTATTTTTACCCCTGAGCATTATCAAGACAGCAAATAGAAAGCGACATTCCATCAATCAATCGATCACTTGTCATCAGAAACAATAGACTTTGCGAGTAAGATTTATTAATTGTCTACCTAAACTAAATTTTTTTATTAAGAGAGCGCTCAAAATTCGATTATCCTTCTCAATACATGCGATACATGTTGGAGTTGCATGTAAGATGTTTTAAGAAAATAGATTTTTACCTGATTTGCAAGTAAATCTAGCTACAGTCTTCTAATACAAAATAGCGTCATATTTCAACTGCTTGACAAACTACATAACAAAAAGATTCAAAGCCATTCATAAATATAACTATTGTTTATAAGAGAGTAAATATATCTGGTTCAGCTCTCAGTTATTTTGAGATAGTGTCAAAAGTTTATTTTAAGAAATGTCAAATGCCTTTCACACTAAACAGAAATGCAACTTAGCATATCTAGAAAAAATACAATGAATCAAAGACAAGCTATCCAGTATAAATAAAGTTAGTTTAGTTTACGTTTTCTCCTGTAGTACCCCTCAATAAATAAGACATGATCCTTACTGGATCGTTAGGAAGAACAGGTTAAAACGGAAAGAGCTAGTATTCACTATAATTTTAAACAATTAAATTACGAACTCGAGATTTCTATGAAGTGATGGTTGATGAGGGCGAAACGCGAATTGTTTAAGCAGATTCAGAAATCCAACATGACATTTTACACATTTAAGAAAATTGATCTTTAAACAGCGTTTTAATATTGAGGCATAGATAGCGAGCAGAGTAGCCAATCAAATAACAGCATTTGGAGTAGTACACTATCATGACTCTACTAAATAAAGTTAGTTTATATAAAATATATATACTAAGTAAAGTCAATTTAGATATTGCTATCAAGTTTCACTGTAGTCCCTATCTAAATTTCTCTACTCTCTCTTCTTTCAGGTTATGCTGTCCTCGCAATTGGCTGGTCGTTCCTCGTATAGACATACATGATATTCTAGATTTTGTGTGTCCTACGTCAAAGTTAATAGTGAAGCAAGTCAACTACCAAACGAGAGTGGGTGAGAGCATGAACTTTAATCTGTTTAGAAGAGAATGGCCAGGCAGTGTCGCAGAATTACAACAAAGTATCAGTAATGGTTCCATACATTCATTTTGTAACGCTTCCCATCAAGGTATTGTCATTGAAAGAAATTTTACATTGTACATAATTCTATGAATTCAAAGCTGCTCTCCAGTAAGGATCATCTCTCACTGATCCAAAGCTAAACTAAACTAACTTTATTTATACTGGATTCCTCTATCTAAAATGTTCTTCCTAGAGGTCCAGTAAGGATCGTCTCGTATTGATCCAGTGTTACTACAGGAGGAAACCTAAACTAAACTAACTATATTCATACTAGATAGCTTTATCAGTTTTAAACTGTTCTTCCTAGACGTCCGGTAAGGATCATATCTTATTGATCCAGTGTTACTACAGGGAAAACCTAAACTAAACTAACTTTATTCATACTGGATAGCTCTATCAGTTATAAATTGTTCTTCCTAGAGGTCCAGTAAGGATCATCTCTTATTGATCCAGTGTTACTACAGGAGGAAACCTAAACTAAACTAACTTTATTTATACTGGATAGCTCTATCAGTTCTAAACTGTTCTTCCTAGAGGTCCAGTAAGGATCATCTCTTATTGATCCAGTGTTACTACAGGAGGAAACCTAAACTAAACTAACTTTATTTATACTGGATAGCTCTATCAGTTCTAAACTGTTCTTCCTAGAGGTCCAGTAAGGATCATCTCTTATTGATCCAGTGTTCCTACAGGAGGAAACCTAAACTAAACAAAGTTTAGCTATATCTGATAGCCATGTATTTATCTCTAATATGCCAAATAATTTTTTTCTATTCACTAGATTCAGTCACGCTGCACACGTGTCGAAATGGACATTACGATTCTTTTCCTGTGAAGTTTACTCATTTTGTGTTCGATCAAAGCAGAGCAAGATACGAGAAATATGAAAAGGATAAAATATACGTGTTTTATAGTAAGTATATACGATGCTTTACGGTAAAACTTTGTTGTGAGAACAGCTTAAAGCTGATAGAACCTCTAAGAAGAACAGTTTAGAGCTGATAGAGCTAACTTAATAGTATAAATAAAGTTGGTTTAGTTTAGGTTTCCTCCTGTAGTAACACTGGATCGATAAGAGATGATCCTTACTGGACCTCTAGGAAGAACAGTTTAGAACTGATAAAGCTATACAGTATAAATAAAGTTAGTTTAGTTTAGTTTAGGTTTCCTCCTGTAGTAACACTGGATCAATAAGAGATGATCCTTACTGGACCTCTTGGGAGAACAGTTCAGAACTGATAGAGCTATCCAGTATAAATAAAGTTAGTTTAGTTTAGGTTTCCTCCTGTGGTAACACTGGATCAATAAGAGATGATCCTTACTGGACCTCTAGGAAGAACAGTTTAGAACTAATAGAACTGTCCAGTGTAAATAAAGTTAGTTTAGTTCAGGTTTCCTCCTGTAGTAACACTGGATCAATAAGAGATGATCCTTACTGGACCTCTAGGAAGAACAGTTTAGAACTAATAGAACTGTCCAGTGTAAATAAAGTTAGTTTAGTTTAGGTTTCCTCCTGTAGTAACACTGGATCAATAAGAGATGATCCTTACTGCACCTCTAGGAAGAACAGTTTAGAACTGATAAAGCTGTCCAGTATAAATAAAGTTAGTTTAATTGAGGTTTCCCCCTGTAGTAGCACTGGACCAATAAGAGATGATCCTCACTGGACCTCTAGGAAGAACTGTTCAGAACATACAAACTTGAACTTGTATTAAAACTGAGCCATAATGTATGTTCCTTAGCAATATTCAAAATCAATTTTTTAGGCAACGGAAATGGTCTGACCTCATCTCTTGACAGCAAAGAAGCAAAATGCACCATGTTTTTTGCAGCACATACAGTAGCGAGAGAAGAGCAAGAATTTGATGTGACGTACAGCAAGCAAGGTGTGTTTAAGGTTGATTTTCTAATAATAATCTCGTTGCAAAAAGGCTCATCAGGAATATGTGGTAAAATTAAAGGTAAAATATAAGGATCTCAAACCGTGAATTCTGGGCGTAAACGTATCTCCTCCAACATGTTCTTTCAAATGGGCTCACCAAGCCTCTCCTAGATTAGTTTTATCACCCCCTGGGCCGCCTGGGTATTAACATTGTATATAACCTAATCAATCTCATTAACTCCGGGGGGAGTGCTTAATCACTAGAGTAACCGCCTTTTGCCTCTGAGATCGTCAGTTTGATCCTAGTCAGGTTGAGCAGTTTCCTTCATAATTCAGCTAAAGATGATTAATACATCCCTTCAACGTAGTCGTTAATTTTACAGTGGTACCAAGAAAATGCAAATGCGACATTTTTGCGAAACCAACACTTGAACCTGTGACAACCGCATCCATTCCAACAGCATTGAAGACCAGCCCCTCTATCCCGCCACCCACCACAACCAAATCACCCACAACAACAGAGAAGACGACAGAGAAGATGACCTCTACCCTAGCTTCTACCACAACAAAGCCAACAAAGACGTCCACAGGTGAAAAACGTATTACGAGTAAAGGAATAAATCACACTGGGTTACGAAATGTCGAAACAACGACAACGAGGAGATCTGAAGGTGGGAGTTTAGAGCTCATAGAGCTATCCAGTATAAATAAAGTTTGTCTAGTTTAGGTTTCCTCCTGTAGTAACACTAGATCAATAAGAGATGATCCTTACTGGACCCCTAGGAAGAACAGTTTAGAACTGATACAACTCTCCAGTATTAATAAAGTTAGTTTAGTTTTAGTTTCCTCCTGTAGTAACACTGGATCAATAAGAGATGATCCTTACTGGACTCCTAGGAAGAACAGTTTAGAACTGAAAGAGCTACCCAGTATTAATAAAGTTAGTTTAGTTGAGAGCATAGAGCATCCTTCAATCTAACCTGAGCATTCTACATTTCTACAGAGCCGTCAGGCACAGAAGACAACTTCCTATCCGTTCCAATATTCATCATAATCATGGTAGCAACATTTATATTTGGCGTTATCTGTACCGTGTTGTTTTTCCAATTGCTTTCGAGAAGAGCCATGAAAAAAGGTATATCACCTGGTTAGAGTAAAAGTAATTGTAATAGTAATGCAATGGTAATGGCCATATTAATAATAATGGCAATAGTAAAAGCAATAGTGAAAGTAATAGTAATAGTAAAAGTATTAGTGCAAGTAAAAGTAATAATGAAAGTAATAGTAATAGTGAAAGTAATAGTAATAGTGAAAGTAATAGTGAAAGTGAAATTAATAGTAATAGTAATAGTGAAAGTAATAGTAATAGTGAAAGTAAAAGTAATAGTGAAAGTAGTAGTGAAAGTAATAGTAATAGTAATAGTGAAAGTGAAATTAATGGTGAAAGTAATAGTAATAGTGGAAGTAAAAGTAATAGTGAAAGTAGTAGTGAAAGTAATAGTAATAGTAATAGTGAAAGCGAAATTAATGGTGAAAGTAATAGTAATAGTGAAAGTGAAATTAATAGTGAAAATAGTAGCAATAGTGAAAGTGAAATTAATAGTGAAAGTAATAGTAATAGTGAAAGTAAAAGTAAAAGTAAAAGTAATAGTAAACGTAATAGCGAAAGTGAAATTAATAGTGAAAATAATAGTAATAGTGAAAGTAAAAGTAATAGTGAAAGTAGCAGGTAAAATAATAGTGAAACTAATAGCGAAAGTAATAGTGAAAGTATTTAATAAAAGTAATAGTGAAAGTAATGGTGAAAGTAAAAGTAATAGGAATAGTAAGAGTGATAGCAACCCTTTTCACATAAATGTCCTGAGTCTGAAGCGTGGATCAAACCATGTTGTAAAGTTGTCCTTTTCTTTTCGTATAGAAAATAGGTACAGAAGTAGCAATGGCTATCACTATCACACGGAGCAGGAACTTGTGACACCAGATAATGTTCATGCAGAACGTAAGTACTAGCAAGTTTAGGGGGAGAGGGGGAACATGTTGGATCACGGAGCACAGCTACGATGGAAGGATCAGTCAGGAGCTAATCTCAACCCACCCTGTCAACATTCCCTGTGGGAGGAAACCAGAGTACCTGGAGAAAACCCACGACTTTCAACAAAGCGTTGACTAACTCTTTTCACATAAGTGTCATTAGTCTGAAGTGAGGATCAAACCCACGATCTCAGAGCTGAAAGCCGCTTGCTCTAAGAGCCAAAGTCCTTGTCCCTACTTTACAAAGTTATAATTTTTTATTCAATTGCAGGCAATGTGTGATTGTGAAAGAAATACCGATCTGCAGCCGAGGGTGTACATCCCGTAGATAATGACCATCAACCGGGTGAATAAATCCCAGGGATAGGGATCAAAAGGGGTTTAAATCCCGAATATGGTGACCATTAGCCGCGAATTCACATCCCGGAAATAGTGACCATGAACCAGGCATTTGAGTCCTGGGAAAAGAGACCATACATAAACCGGGGATATATCAAGGTTTTTACAAGTATTCACGGTGGCCATGCCAGACTGCTAGCACGTGCTGGTCACGTGTTTTTTAACCAATAATAATCAAGATAATTTTTACTAATCATTTGCAACAAAACTTGATACGATAGTAGTATAGACAGATAGTCAGTCAAAAAGTATACCCAAAATTTAGTACAAAGTTCAGTAAGTATAAATTTAAGAAATTTAGACTCCGTTCACACGGTATCGGATACGTATGGTCACGATATCACGTTGCCCAGTTTTAAGATGAGTGTAGCTTTTAAAGGGAAATGGCAACAAAAAATTTTATTTTCTCATTTGAAAGAGACTCTAAAATAATATATAGAAGTCTATTACAAAATGTTTATATCTGTTTTACTTCGGGAGATATTGTCACCGAAATAATCGAACTGTCGGCCGTCTTGGAATAATTTTTAAGAATGTTTTGGTGACGTCACAACAGGGATAAGCCATTCATAGCTTCTCCTAAATACCTACCACCAATAAAATATTTGTGAAACCTTTTCAATCCGTGCTGAAATCCGAAACACTTACCATGTGTGTGGTTATTGGAGAAGAATAATTATTGTGTCGTAAGAAAAAAATTTGCGGGACCCCAGTTGTGACGTATCACGCATATCCACTAATATCCAAGATGGCGGACAATTAAAAATTTCAAGTCAAAATATCTCACCAAATAAGGCAGATATTAAAATTATGTAATAGACTTCTATATATTGTTTTGAAGTCTATTTCAAATAAGACGATAAAAATTTTTGTTGCCATTTCCCTTTAAATTTATGGTTATATAACAGAACTTAATATTAACAACTAATCATAAAAAAGTGGTGAGTAAATACCACATCCCATGACCATTTGGTTCTGGTACTGTGTAAACGAGGTCTTAATCAACAACCGATTTTCATCTTAACAGTCAGTTACCCTGTTTTATATTGATGTTCAACGGACAGATTTTAAAAAGTAAATAATTAATATAGTATATATGGATATATTTAACATACGACTAAGTAAAATACTTATCAGCGTGATCTTAAAATATAAAATCATAATATGCCTGTTATACAGTGTTTGTAAATGAGCTTTAAGCGCCGATGTAGATTAGAATGTACATATAAGGCATGTGTAAATGTAATTAAGTAATAGATTTTTATTTATAATGTGTAAATTATATAATAATTTATTATGTTGTAAGTTTGAATGATCATAAAATAAAGATTTGTACTAAATGACAAAAAATTTAGACAGCTCTAAACTGTTCTTTCTAGAGGTCTAGTAAGGATCATCTCTTATTGATTCAGAGTTACTACAGGAGAAAACCTAAACTAAACTAATTTTTTTATACTGGATAGCTTCGTCAGTTCTAAACTGTTCTTCCTAGAGGTCTAGTAAGGATCATCTCTTATTGATTCAGAGTTACTACAGGAGGAAACCTAAACTAAACTAACTTTATTTATTCTCGATAGCTCTATCAGTTCTAAACTGTTCTTTCTAGAGGTCCAGTAAGGATCATCTCTTATTGATCCAGTTTTACTACATGAGGAAACCTAAACTACACTAACTTTATTTATACTGAATAGCTCTATCAGTTCTAAACTGTTCTTCCTAGAGGTCCAGCAAGGAACATCTCTTATTGATCCAGTGTTACTACATGAGAAAACCTAAACTAAACTAACTTTATTTATACTGGATAGCTCTATCAGTTCTAAACTGTTCTTTGAAGAGGTCTAATTTGTGATGGAGACCATACCATAATCGGACAAATTTCCATTACCGGAACGAGTGACCTGGTCATACAAATGAAATACACTATACCAACTATACCATAATTATTGCACCTCTAAGATTAATTAGTTCGTCGAGTTCGGAAGTTCCCACATACTAATTAGTAATTACAAAGATTGATTACTTACCTAATGATCTCATAAACCACATCAGAGAGCAATATTGTTTCCGAGACTCGAGAATGGAAATTTTTAAGAACGTCGTTAACTATATTCTGAAAAACAAAATGACGAAACAATTAAAAACACTCCACGATGTTGTTCAAAGCTTGTTTTGCTCCATATATAAATATTAGGTAAACACCAGTGTTCCACTCGTACGAAAACTTTAAAATCACGGTGTCACAGAGTTCAACAAAATTTTGCTGTGAACATTGTTGACATTTGTCTACAATATTGAACAATATTGTCGAGCCTGAATCAAGTGTGTAACAATGCTGAACGATATTGTTGACAATATCGACCAAATCATTGTTTAATCCTGTTTTTAACAAAATTGCAACAATTTGTTTACTTTGTGATGTGTTATAGATTGAAAAACACCATGATCTAAGGCCCTTGTCACACGGTGCAATTTTTCTTGCAACGCATTTCTGCTCTAAGAGATGTAAATTCGTGACAAATGTTTGGTATGTTTAAAATATATTAGCAAACTGTGATTGAGGCTTGGATTTGCCAATTTTACATCTCGCAAGAGTAGAATTGCGTTGCAAGTTGCAAGAAAAATTGTACCATGTGACACTAGGGCCTAAAGGATCAAAATCTATTCAAACTGAAAGATCTATCCAGTCTTAACTATTTCAAAATAACAGTTTAAACAATAAGAGACTTATCGGAAATTAACAGGAAGGAAGGGGGTGGAAGCATTGGAAGTATCATAAACTTTTAAGACCCTCATAAAGGAAGAGTTGACCAAAATACAGCTTACATAATTTTTCCTTAATATCTGTTTTGAATATAACTGTACCGCGTACAAACAACTATACGAGCTCAAGCATAAATTGCATAAATGAGCAACCCTCCTAATCCCTTCAAGCAGCCCATTGCTCCATTTTTAGGATCTCAAAAATTAATTACCTTTCTCCTGTTTTCACCTCCTCTCCCCTTCCCCATTGTCAATTTCTGACAAGTCCCTAACTATTATACACGTAAAAGCTATGGAACGGTGAACTAAATAAGACTCTGACAAAAACACTTTACTATAAACTGTTTCCAAATGGTGAATATATCTTAATCTTGAGTGGAAATCATATATGTCGAAATTCAAGCCGAGAACAGTCGAGAAAAATTCATCATCATTATGATTAGGCTGGGGGCACCTTTTAAATTAAGACTATAACTTGATTTAAGAGGCTTTTTGACAGTTAACACATAGCCTTAATTTGAGTAACAGACTACGCTGATTTTTTGACCACGATTTGTGCGGGCGTTGGGTTTTTTTCACTTTAAAGTGACATGAGAGGAATTATCCCCAAGTGGCTCCGAAGGGTTTTTATTCTGAGTACTTCTGGTTCCTTGAAGAAAAACACTTGCATGCAATAACATAGCCCACGAAAGTCTCAGGCTATTTCCGTGAATTCCTGTTCGGTAAACAATTATTATTGAGACAGATGACGCAAAATTTTTGGCTAATGTATTTCCAGTAATGTGATGCTCAACTACTAAAACACAATTCTTTTCAACTGTTCATGGTTTGGATTTGTAAATACGTTTTATATCTATTCTAGATTGAGACACACTAACCATTTACACTTATTTTAGTCATAGCTAATTTCATTATGCAGATCATCCGGCATTCGAACCCATGCTTTTGCGATGCCGGCCGGGTCATGGCTAAAGGGGATGGACGAGAGGTAGGTTTTCAAGATGGCGGCTGTTTTTCAAGATTCTTAAAACGAGAACGAATCAACAACCAGACATTTATAACATTCCTAATGCTTGCCCTAACCCTAACCCTAACCCTAAACCTAACCACAATTTAGGAATGCTATAAATGTCTGGTTGTTGATTCGTTTTCGTTTTCGTTTTAAGAATCTTGAAAAACAGCCGCCATCTTGAAAACCTACCTCTCGTCCATCCCCTTTAGCCATCACCATGCCGGCCGGTGCTGCACTACACATGAGCTACGGAGGTAGGGGACTGGGCGTAGGTTCGACTCAGAAAATTACTTGCTCGATACTGAAGCGGCAGTTTTTTTACCCTTTTTTAACTCGCTTGTACTGATACCCTGCACTTGCAATATACAACTATCTGTGTTATCTCTAATAGAAAATTTCCGATTAACTTTCTTGTGACGGTCTGGTCTGAGGCCGAAACGATGTACTATATAATTAGATGATAATACACTTTTCATGTCGTGCGCAGACGGCTAAGTCTCCTGAAAGGTTGGTACTGGTTAGTTACCTTATTTCTGCATAAACCAGGACAAAAAGCTTAATTTCCATTTAGACGTGAGTACATCAAAGTGGCCAATGTGACAGAGTATGTACGCCGATCTACACTTAATATGACTAATTTGAATCCAGCCTACAAAAGAAAAGGTAGACCTAGATTATATAACATCGTTGAGAATGACTTTGCTGGGACAGTTACGACCAAATGGAAACTAGACTTTAATGAGTTTCCAAACCATTTCTTCTCTTCAGTGTGGTCAGTCCATGTTCAGTTATGTACAAATCGCAAGCGCTTACACAGCAAAAAACGAACAACCTGTTCTGGCCTGATGAAAACAGCAATGAACAATGTTTTGCTGCCCACATTGTTCAAGGTTGTCAACAATATTGTTCAACATTGTTACACCTGATTGCGGCTAATTCAGGCTCAACAATGCTGAACAATATTGTTGACAACATTGAACAATGTGGGCAGCAAAACACTGTTCAATGCTGTTTTCATCAGGCCCGAACAGGTTGTGCGTTTTTTTGCTGTGTACATCAATGCCCTTACACCAACTTCACATGACAAATTCCGAGATCACATCTGAAATTCATGTGATCAGTCCACAATGTGGTAAAGTTTTGTAATCACATGGTGCTCACGAAGTCAACTCAATCTTGGCCGCAAATGCAATAAACACAAAGATCAATTTCTCCAAGCACTACACTATTCAACTTTTGTCGCTGCAAAAAATGTCAGCACCCCATGGCTGATGATTTTTTTCCGACTGGTTCCGGCTTCGATTTTGACATTTGTATGATTTCCACGCGAGATTTAGCCTTTGGAAATCATCCAACATCGAATGAAGGGCCAATAACTAATATAATTAGCTAAGAGACATTTCGTTTTTTTTACGAGACTGTGAGATTAAAGACAAAATGACTAATATCTATATTACTATAAGACGAACAAAAACATTGAATCTCGTGTTTCTGTATGTACAATAAAGGATGAATGTTTCTTTAACAAAAGAGATATATATTCTTTATGGACACGCTTTGAAGCTAAGCACTACCGTTCCTTCCTATCAATAAAAGCAATATTTTAATATATTGCAATTAAAAATATTCAACTTCCTATGAATACTTGAATAAAATTTAAAATTCACAATTGAAAACATTCATAAAACCTCCTTAAATAGTCTGTATTATTTATCAAATTGAACAGTTCAATAGACGCAATGGAATATAGTATATTGTCCACCCACAACCGACAAATAAAAAAAATGGTCTATTGTCTTTCTGAACACACATCCTGTCTGCTCAGAAAGGGCGCAGCAAAATATTAATGTATCTGTAGTTCTATGATTTATTATGTAACCACCTCCGGACAGGAATGTGTGCACATCATCCTCCAGCATTGTTTTTTGCTGTGTGTTTTTTTACCGACTTAATTTCCCGTTTGACAAAAAATCTAAAAAAAGTCAATTGGTGAAAAAGGGTTGTCTTCATAAGTGGGCAAGACAGAAATATTGTGGACAGATATCCTCCAGACTCGATGGGTTGTTGATTTATAATTCACGTGAGAAAAATGTGGCACCTTAGGATTTTTCCTGGAATTATTGGTTTGGCTTCCTTCGGTAATAACACTGGATCAATGAGAGATTATCCTTACTAGACCTGTAGGAAGAACAGCTTAGAACTGATAGAGCTATCCAGTATAAATAAAGTTTAGTTTAGGTTTCCGCCTGTAGTTAACACTGGATCAATAAAAGATGATCCTCACTGGACATCTAAGAAGAACAATTTAGAACTGATAGAGATATCTACTATAAATAATCAACGTTAGTTTAGATTAGATCTCCTGTAGCTTACCTAACGTCATGTAAGTCACAGTAAGACAAATCAAAACAAATAATGTAAAAAAATACTTAAGATGGCAACACCTTAAAGCGTGACGGCAGACACCCTTGAAAGTTACGTGCTTAGTTCCCTGTATCGATGTTGACAAATTCGACTGCATGGATCTGTGCTTCGTGATTTGCGTTATACTTTAACGAAGTAAAAAAAGTTCAAAGTTATTCTCAAAGCGAAGTGAGCGGTGAGCAGACTAGTGAGACTGTGCTTGGCTCAGCCAGGCTATGGCTCAGGCTGTTACCTCTGGTTTACTTACGGCCAAATAAATGTTCTACTAAATTTTATCACAGCAGTGCTTTCACTTAAGAATACCTTTCCGATACTTTTCTTTTACCTATAAGTAAAAATTTCAAGCAATTCTTTTACTTTGCCGTTTAAGTAAACCATTAAAATTTGGTCAAAGCAGACTTTTCCTTCACCTGAAAGTTATATAAATCAGTTCCTGGTGGGAGAACTAGCAAGCTCTGTTTGAATATTTACATAAATTTTGAGGCAATTGTTGTAAGACGTGCATTTCAACCAACTTCATGTTTCCTTGTCATGTTTCAGGAAATAAACTTTATATTTTTATACCTAAGTTAAGTGTTTTCATACACTTCAAAGAACGTTGCAATTGAATACGTAGATGTCAGATGCCACGTACCATTACTGAGTCAAAGCTTTTTATGACGCAATGTTCAGCGAGAAAAAAAAGATATTAAAGAACGTCAGCTACTTCCTTGCTAAGCAACTAAGCGGATACGTTTTGGATTTGATAAGATATGATCCTTACTGGTCCTCTAGGAAGAACAGTTTTGAACTGATCTATCTACTAGAGCTATCTATAGTATCAATGAAGTTAGTTTAGTTTAGGTTTCCTCCTGTAGTAACACTGGATGAATAAAAGGTGATCCTTACTGGACCTCTAGGAAGAACAGCTTAAAACTGATAGAGTTATCCAGCATAAATAAAGTTAGTTTAGTTTAGGCTTCCTCCTGTAGTGACACTGGATCAATAAGAGATGATTCTTACTGGTCCTCTAGGAAGAACAGTTTAGAGCTGATAGAGCTATCCAGTATAAATAAAGTTAGTTTAGTTTAGGTTTCCTCTTGTAGAATATTAGACTGATAAATAAGCTAGAGGTTATCGCTACTGGATCTCTAGCAAAAACACATTAGAACTGGTATAGAGTAGCTATGACAAAACAAAAATTTGCTGAGAACAAGCTTAATCACAAAGGACAGCTGCAGCTGAACCTGACCAGCTGAAAGCTTTCTACATGGACGCCCCTGACAGCCACCTCAGGACTCATGTCTGATCACGGAGCACAACTACGATGGAAGGATCAGTTAGGAGCTAATCTTAACCCACCCTGTCAACATTCCCTGTGGGAGGAAACCCGAGACTTAGAGCATCGACTAATTCTTTTCACGAGTCTGTAATGAGGACCTAACATACGATCTCGTGCTAGACAGAAAGCGCTTGCTATATGACGCAAAATTTCCCTAGATAATTGTCCTTGCCATTAGCAATACCCGTAGGCGTACAAAGGCCTAGACGAACGCCACCTCTCGTAAGAACATTTTATATTGTAAAGAATCGTGACGTCCCGACCTTTCGCCACAAGCAAAAAGGATTTCTTTGTAGCTTTCAACACAATACGAGACAATACGAAGAAGGTTCCTTGGTATGTCCTCTCCATGGAAACTCTGATGTCCATAAAGAACCGTACAAAATATTTTACCGACTTAACAATACGAACAAAAAATCGACGTTTTGGACGAAAGTCCTTCGACGGGAGCTTAGTAAATAGCCTTCGTTTAAAACGTCGAGTTCCGTTGATATCGTTAATTTCAGGTAGTCAAAGATCCTATGTTTTTGTGTGCTTTTCACTGCACCATACCGACACAGGCAACGTTAGTTCGAGATAAAGAAATATATTTAGATATTGTATTTGAGTAGCTCTTGCCAACAGTGGAGCTGCGCTCGTTAAAGTTTATGTTAATAATAGAAAATAATGAAATCTTAGAAATACAAAGAAAGTAGCTGGGTTGCATGTGAGAGGATGTTTAATGAAGATCTAATATGTTCGCGGTGTCACGAGCAAGCAAGCCAATGCTAATTCAATTGCACTTGTGAGCTGTCATGTGAAGTAGTGAAGATGCAGGCGATGAGATATTAGGAAGTGCATTTAGACTATCAATATATTCCCCGCTTAAAAAGGGTCTGGGTTTAACCCAGGGGCCGGAGAGCTATCCGCAGTATAAACAAAATCAGTTTGATTTAGGTTTCCTCTTGTAGTAACACTGGATCAATAAGAGATGATCCTTACTGGACCTTTTGGAAGAACAGTTTAGAGCTGATAGAGTTATCCAGTATAAATAAAGTTAGTTTAGTTTAGGTTTCCTCCTGTAGTAACACTGGATCAATAAAAGATGATCCTTACTGGACCTCTAGGAAGAACGGCTTGGAACTGATAGAACTATCCAGTATAAATAAAGTTAGTTTAGTTTAGGTTTCCTTCTGCAGTAGCACTGGATCAATAAGAGATGATCCTTACTGGACCTCCAGGAAGAACAGTTTAGAACTGATAGAGTTATCTATAGTATAAATGACGGACTTCTGGGAAATAACTTACAGCCCTCTCTACAAAATTTGAACAATACTCAAATACTCTATCTATCGCTTCCCCAAGAAGGCCCACGCACCCCACCCCCCTGTCAAATGCAAATACTTGTTCATTAAGTACAACAGCAGGTCACCCGAACGACGCACAAAATAAACACTTGGACAAGAGCGGACGTCAAAGAAGTTGACACTAAGATTTTAATTACTTCAAGTCAACGAGGACTTTTCAATCACAAGAAACACAACTACCCATCCGAGCAACATCACACAGCGAAATCGATTCAATAAGGCGTTGAGTTCGAACGGTTGAGCACAAAGTGTTTCTATCAACAAACAGCGATTAAGGCAGCTGGTCGAGACGGAAGATTAAAAAAAATGTTGAAGATGCCGTCGAGTTTCTTGAGCGCCGTCCTATTTCTTTTAACGTTTCATCAAGAGGGGTATGCCACGAGATATCTGCCGAGCATTGTTTGGGATCATTACAATCCAATGTGAGTACACGTTGATGTGTTAGCGTATCTAGAGCAATATACAGCCAGTCAAAGCACACACAATGAAGCTTATTTCAAATGCGTTCTATATCGCGGCGAAAAAACTATAATTAGCTGTCGTGGTTTGTGTCTAAACTACTTGAAAAGATATCTCAAACGCGGTGCTTCAGTGTAGATAGTATTCTACAATAAGCTGTCCCGGTTTCTGTCTGACATAAATGAAATTTTTAAATTGTTTCAGGTAAAGCCACGTCTCTATAAGCTCTGCTGTTTTTCGGGCAGGTTAAAGAGACAGTTTGGTATTTTAGAAAACTACCTACACTAGATCATCACATTTGAGATATCTTTCAGACGCAAACCAGGACAGCTTATTGTAAAATGCTTCCTATACCCTACGTCAGACATACCTTTTCAGCCGATAGTTTAAACACAAACCCTACCGAACTATTGTAGATTACTATCACCTATACTGGACCTATATTCAATGTTTTAAATGGACTTGTACTTCAAAATGTTACGCTATATAGCAAAACTGTATCACGCCTAGAGAATGAGTATATATTTCGACAACCTAAAGTGTGCTGCGTCACTCGTTATTTGAATTTGAATAGATACAGTGACCATCATGTTGATAAAGTCACGTTTTCAACCGTAACATTGTTTTTTAAACTATAAACCATTCGAACACAACGAGAACTTAATATTTCAGAAGCGTATAGTTATCCATATACCGGCGAACTTAAAAACCACCGAAGAGAGGTTGGGGGGATTATAGAGTAGGCAGTTTGGGCCAGGGACTTTGTCTTTGACTTGCCCTTTGCGGTGAATTTAAATTAAGTTTATTTTACCAATTTAGCGGGTGTTTTGGCAAAATTGTGCCCTTGGTGATTGTGTGCGGTACGACTACATCAATTATTGCAAGAACTTGCACGAAAGCAACGAGTGAATATTTCAAAATATTTCAAAATATTCTTGTTTTGACAATGTCGTTGTTTATAATGTCTTATACGTTTGTTGTGTAAGCTGGTTGCGGCGATCAATACTGCCAGTATTGATCGTATGAATTCGCGCCAGGTTATACATGAGCCCAGAAGCATTAATTTTCGTTTAAAGTTGCATACGAAGACGAAACCGAAAGAAACACAGCAAAACTTATATAATTTTCATTTAATATTTACCCCCAAAGAAGGCTTCCCTTTATGGAAATTTAAATGGCCTTTCCACTCAATGCAATATATCCACTGGCAAAACGCATTTTAATATAGCTATGACATGCACAAGGTAAAGATTAAAAGAAGAAATAGTTAAACACATGTCACATACTTCAGACTATTAAGCGTGTCACACTCAGTTAACGTCTAGTAAATTAGTAGTTACATATGAAGCACAGAAGCCGGCTCTTCAAAGCACGTTTAGTTTAAACGGTGGGTAAGTCTGCATGGAATATCAAACAACTCTACGCTGGCTATTCATTGAATTCACTAAATTGGAATATTTCAACCTGAAAAGAACACTATATATATAATACGTATTTAGTGTTAATGCACGCAGCTTTTAATGGACACACTTTGAAAATATTTCCTACTGTTAAATAAAAACCGAAAGTTAAAATCACAAATGAAGTTGGAATCCTATATGGTTCTAGTGTTTGCGATTTAGATATAACTTAAGCATTCGTTTAAGCTAAACGGATTTTGAGTAGCCATAAACAAAGGTCACATATATATTGCGAGCTAACTACAGCTGCACGTTTCCCGAAGTTGCATAGGTTTGTAAGTACGTGCATCTTAAAATAGTCAATCAAATTTATTAAAAGCGTGCCCTCCAACAGGTGCAGCACTTGATAAAGTCGTCGTACGTGTTCCCAATATATGCCTTTTATTTTGACTAAGCCTTAGTCTAAGGCTGCTGTAAATGGTTGGAGACTAAATCACTATGGTTTACCATGCATGAATTATATCAGGGTCTCTATAAAGTCAAAAGTCTTTCATCTCATAATATCAAGGAGGTTTTTGTGCTGGTGTTTACCTGACAACCATACCCTGAGCTATACGATATTTGCACGAGAGCTCACGTTTTGGTGTTGGGCAGCTGGCGCAAGGGGTTGTTAAAAGGGTTGATTATGCACCTTAACATTTCCTTGTTTCACTTTCAGTGCTGTGCATATTTACGATATGTTTTTAATCTGCAAGACAATGTACACACTGCATTAAAGATAAGATCTGCACTGAAGCATTCGTAATTGTGATATATCTCTATACATTAGCTCATATCGCTTGTGGTGAGAAGGTTAAAGTTATTTTAAGGCTGTTAGATCATTTGAATAGTTCTATGTCAGTTCTGGACTGTTCTTCCAGGAGCTCAAGTTAAGATAGTTTCTGATTGATTCTGCGACAGGAGGAAACCTAAACTAAACTAACCTTATTCATACTGCATAGCTCTATTTCTAAACTGTTCTTGAGTCCTAGAGATTAAGTGCGAATCAGATAACCATCACACTGAATAACTACAATCTATTAGTGCTATAAGATGTCTTTATGCACATCAAAAACAAGTCCAATATCGCATTAATCTCAAGCAGGAAGCCAAGTACCCGATCAAATCCCCGGTGATTTTAAAGTGCATATTGAACGCTTTGGCATAAAGAGTTGAAAGAAATATGAATCGCATTATAAACCTTGTCAGTCAACACTTAAAAAAATATTCCCTTTAAATCAGCCTTTAAAAAGTGACGGGAAGAACTGTTTATAGAAACTATAAAATACTTCCTTGTGTAATCTATTGTGAATTGAAGGAAGCAGTTGCATGCTTAATATTAAAATTACACCTGTTTTACACACATCTTTTCAATATATACTAGCATATAATGCAAGCGTTCATGCACTGAATGTTTAAATATTACTTGTAAAGGTCTACAGACATTAAACATTTATTTCAAAACGTCTATTGGAAAATAAAGGATTGCGTATTAATCAATAGTTATTAATTGGAATAGTTGCACTTGGTGTTTCGAGTAAAGATCAAGTTTACTGGAGATTGTCTGAAATTCGGTCAAAATTTGAACTGTAAAACTTTCAGGTTTAAGTTCTATTTCGACGAACTCTGAACGCTTGAACGTTCCGGAAGTTTAAATGTTTTGTGATTTAAATCGTCAAATATTGTTATAATGTTATCAAAGACAGTAGGCGTCCAGGAAGGTATTTTTCTGATAAAAGATCTCGCTATGGGCAAAAATTATTGACGCAAATTGTTGTTTTTATAATTCAAGATTTGTCAAATATATAAAATTGCACTAAGGGCTAGAAATACTTGTGAGAGAAGAAAGAGAAGAAGAATACCCATGGGCTATCGTAGGTCTACAGTCTATGCAGTACTTAATACGATTCTAGCTGATTCTCTTTATTGCACACATGCATTAAATATATTAAACCATTTGAAAATAATGTATAATACACTAATACCATTAGCTGAACATTGTTGATAGAATCATGCGGGTATATTATTGCAAATGCTGTAATTTGAATGGCTATATTCTACACATGTTATCTCATTCCTCGATAGATGTTCGGGGACTTTAACAGTATATTATATAGCTATAGTGTCATCTTTACATGTAGTTGCAACCGATAGTCGTGCCGACTACAGATGAAAAACTGAATATCTAGGAAGCCTAGAATGTCTAGGAGGTCATGTCGAGACTTTAAGAAACCTTTGACCACCTCCTGATAGAAAATTGAATTGCCTCGACCTCTTGCCCTTATTATGCGTGTCAAACACAGCCAAAAACGAACAACCTGTTCGGGCCTGATGAAAAGAGGCGGGAACAATGTTTTGCTGCCCACATTGTTCAATGTTTTCAACTACATATTATGAGCCTGAACTAGCCTGCAATCAGGTGTAACAATGTCGAACAACATTGCTGACAGCATTGAACAATGTTGGCAACAAAACATTGAATACTGTTTTCATCAGGCCAGAACAGGTTGTTCGTTTTTGGCTGTGAACTTCAAAAGAAATAACTTTTGAACTGATTAAGAAGCATAGTTTTAATAGATTTAACTTTTATCCATGCTTATTAATTGTCTAAAATCCATAATAACCTATTAAGCTGTTAAAAGCCAGTCTAAAGGCTTACGGAATACTGATGCTGAACAAGTCAGGTTGAGTCCGCCCTTAATATAAAATCGTATGCTTAAAATAGATTTTTTTTCGAGTTTCGATCATTTTTTTTCGTTACATTCTGGTCGCAGCAATCATAATAAAAGCATGTTTTCTTCAAACTTTAAGCTTGCTATGACACGAAAAGTGCTTAACTTTGTCAATTTAGTCGCACCAAACTAAACCTTCGTGGTAAATATTTAACGTCCGGTCATCGCAAGTCCTCAAGTCTTAAGGGTTTTTGCAAATTCATGCACAAATGTGGAAAATATTCATGCTTTAAACGAAATACCACGTGAAGAAGGCGCCCTAATCCAACGCATTTTGTGTTGATTCAAACATATTTTGGGTCTTAAATGTTAAAAAAAAACCAAAATTTATTCCTATGTCGAGCAGCAGCCATTTTGAATGTTTAATTAGCTTGTAAAGTTCGTCATAATGTATGCATGATACCGGTCGCTGATTGGCTACAACTGCTGATGGCTAAATTTAGTGTCAAACAGTGAACAATTAGTGTCACAAATTCTGTTTCAGTTTATAATTGCAACAATTTGTGTCACGTCATTGCCCAAATATTGTAAATTTTTATCTACTTTGCTGAGTTTAATTAATACTAGACAAAAGCTACCGAAAGAAAAGACTCTATAAAAGAAATTGCCTTTGAATAACAAGTCTTGAGACTCCAGATGATATCATGTGCGAATTGGGAGCTTTCTAAATCTACTTATGAACTAATTTATAATTGCCACATTTCAATCATATCATTGTGCAATTATTGTAAAGTCTTATTTACTTTGCCAAGTTTAATACTATACAAAAACCATTATACAGAATTGTCCATTATTTCAGTCTTAAAATTGCATATGACATCATTTTATAGGTTTCTAAGCAACATATAGCAGTGCATCAACTCCTAGCTACATCCTTTTTCCCAAACATGATTAAAGATGGACACAAGATCAATATCTCTTTACTCTAAACACTTGAAAAAACAGATTTGCTGATATTGTAAATGTAGTGTTCCATGATATTCCTAGCCATATTTGGTTCACGTTTCCTTCCCTTAACCATATTGAAGCTATGGCAAAGTGATTAATATCCTTTGGCACAACGGTTTCAATTTAGACCTCTCGAAGCAATTTTCAATATTTCCCAGCAGTTAGCAGTCTTTGCCAACGGCAAAAGTGCAAAATAATACAACTGTTGCCACTATTTTTACAAACAAAATTAAAGCTGGCACACTTTAATAAACATCTCTTTGAAATAGCATAACTGAAACTCATCAAAATCTATATATATACATTCCAGATCTAAACAAGAGCGATTATGTTGGCCAATTAACAAAGTCGTAAAAACATTACACATTTTAACTCGTAAATACAGTCACAGCTATGAATTGAATAGCACTAAAATATAAATTCTTCCTTAGTTCGGGTGCGTTCTACAATTAGCATAAAAAGTACCCCTTGGTAAAATATGTTTTGAAAAACACTTGATGTGGTGACTAGAAAGCTACTCCACCACAAAGACCAACAAAGAACTAATATTTCATGAGTATCCGATATCAATTGGCAACCATTAAAAAAATGCCACGTCAAGTTGGGGGGGGGGGAATGCTTTCAATGTTACCCCCCCCCCCTGCCACCTGTAGGTAAGAGGCATCAGGTAAAAGAAAACATTTGTAAGAAAAGGATAAATTGCATAGATATATTTCATGGTTTTGTGAAAGCATTTTTATTACTAAATAAAGTGTACAGTGTACACTAATCAGCGCCATTACACACGAATCACAACACATGAATTTGGCAACTAAGTATTATTGAACTTTTATAACTCTTTAATATACATGTTTATATTTGCTTGCTACTAAATTTATATTTTTAGTTAGTTAAAATCTCAACGGTTTAAAGCCACTTTCTAACTGTAAATACACACGACATGCAAAGTACAAGCCATCATGCACAAATCACAATTGTATTAGCTTCAACCCGATTTTTAAAACGCAAAACCGAAAGCAAAACACGCAAAAATAACAACACTTACCCTTCAGGTGTTGCTCTTCAATTCCATGTACTTTCTGTATAAAACGAGGAGGGATAATGACACTTTAATAAACTCGAAATACATTCACTAAACTTTTGGTTTTAAAAAGTCCGCCATGTTAGTTCTTGTCACGTGTTACCACTTCAAGGAAATTGTTATTCCTGAGGCGCAAAAAAAAAAAGATACACACATGTACGCATGTAAACTAGCTGAAAAAGATATCACATTATCACAATTGTGGTGGTCTAGTGACAGGTGTTGGAAGTATTATATATATATAATAACCTGTCGTGGCTTCTGTCTGAACTACCTGAAAAAAATGTCTCAAACCTGGTGGTCTAGTGTAGGTAGTATTCTACAATAAGCTGTCGTGGTTTGTGCCTGAACTACCTGAAAAAGATATCTCAAACGTGGTGGTCTAGTGTAGGTAGTATTCTACAATAAGCTGTCGTGGTTTGTGTCTGAACTACCTGAAAAAGATATCTCAAACGTGGTGGTCTAGTGTAGGTAGTATTCTACAATAAGCTGTCGTGGTTTGTGCCTGAACTGCCTAAAAAGATATCTCAAACGTTGGTCTAGTGCAGGTAGGATTCTACAATAAGTCAATAATTTATCGTAGTACGAAGTACTCAAAAAACATGAGACAGATCGCCGCCAATTGTGGCCAAGGTTAAGGACTTCGAAGGCCAGAAAGCTAGTATTTTTAACTTAAGTTAAGTTAACGTGTTAAGTAAAGTGCTTTAAGGGTAATATAAGAGAGGAGTCGTTTAAGGAACAATGTAAGAACCAAGCCCTTGCATATAAAATTTAAGCGCATTAAGTATATTAAACTAAGTCAATAAAACACTCGGAAAGTAAAAAAAAGGAGTTTAACCATGGAGCGTGCAGGCGTGCATCGACTGGAAATATTGAATCATCAAAACAGCGCCAGATTACCAAACATAGTTGATGCACAGTTTCCGTTGATATAGCCTAAATCGGCCCAAAGTGGCCACAAACTGACACTCAAACTATGCCAATATTTCGCCACAACGTTTCTTCAAACACGTGGGCTTAGTCATGATTGTTGTTGTATCTTGGTGAAAATGAGTTTTGTGGTGTTGCTCTGAGTCTATATCCACACCGGGCAAGCTGAAAAATATGTCTGACCAAGGTGGAAATCGAACCTACGACCTTTGGAATGCTAGCGCAATGTTCTGCCAACTGAGCTACGCGGTCAAGTCGGTTCGAGTATGTGATATTTCGAAACTGAGTGCAGTTCTTTAGTATCGTCAGACACACAGGCTTGCCAAGCAGTAAGAGCTAGATTGCGTTTAGTCGTGATTGTCGTGAATATATCAAAGTGATCGATGTGATAGAGTATCTACGCCGATCTACACATAATATGACTAATTTGAATACAGTCCACAAAAGAAAAGGTAGATCTGGACTATATCACATCGTCGAGAGTGACTTTGCTACGACAATTACGACCAAATGAAAACTGGGCTTTAAGAAGAGTATAATTAAAGAACATGATGTAGTAAAATCATAGAACAGTTGAAGAGCAATATATTTCAACTGCCAAATACAAAGCTCTAGCATATTACGATTAAGGCTTTCAAAGAGTACTAATTGACGATTCAAATGGGCATTAAATATTGTCTTTTACATTTCCACAACAAACAAGAAGCCAAAAGCTCACTTGATGACGTTCGTTGCTGAGTTCGTACAACGTCACAACGACAATTTCTATATCAAAGAACCATTAAGCAGATAAAAATGTCGACAAAGACAGAATTTTGCAAAAAAGCTCCTTTTTAAAGAATTTCCTTAATTTCTTTCACCGCCTATGGCAAGTAACAGAGGCAGTAAAATTTGTTAATTGTCAACTAAGCGATTTTTGAACAGTTAATGGCCGTTCTTTTTTTATAAAATGATTTATTATAAGATTAATGATATATCGTTAAAATATTTCGGAACTAGTTGTTCCCTTAGTAATCCCATCTGATGTTGTACAGAACTCACTGCTGAGTTAAGCACGGTTATATCATGCAGAGGTAGTACATGTTCTTGAATGTGAGCTATCTTAAAGTGATCTGATGTTATACAGAACTCACTGATGAGTTAAGCATGGTTAGATCATGCAGAGGTAATGTGAGATATTTGAAAGTGACAAAGAATTATTTCAACATCCAGTCCCTAAATTCTTCGTTAAAAAAGCACTTAGTTTAAACATTACGCAAACAACAGGATATAAAGGCGGGTCTGTAACAAAGCATTCTACTAACATTGACTTTCCCGAGTACCAACAAACACTTAAAAATTAAACATTTTTTTACTTATTTTAGCTCACGCTATAGTTTCGGTATGGTCGCGGGGGGGTGTCAAATATATTTCCTCAAATATATCTCCTATTAGTCACTTTCAAATTAGGAACTGCAAAAAGTCTATTGATTGTTTGAAGGGTCAAAACAAAGTTGTACAAAACTTTAAAAGCTAAAATTGAAGTTCATCACAAACTACATAATCACGAACGCATTTCGAACGACTTGTGAAATGGATCATGAAGATGAGCTGTATATACAGCAGTTACGAATACTCGTGGTTATATTTCTGTTACAATCACGAGTGCTGGTTACTGGTTTACCTTTATTTGTATGAGATTTTACGGCATGTGATGTAATTTGGAAAGTTTAATTTGGTATTAGAGTCCCACTCACAAAGATAATTAGAAAGCAATTATACAGTGTAATTAAGAAGTTAATAAGCTTCTGTATTTCATTCTTAGGTTATCTTGCAAGTCTAACTGGTTCAATCCAGTAACATACCTGGAAATTTACGATCGTTTCGTTTTCGTTTGTCCAACGCCATATATGAATGTTGCTTTAATGGACGACCAGTCAAGACCCAACGATCGCATGAATGTGAATATGTTTCAGAGAAAGTGGACTGGGACACTGGACGAGCTAAAAGAGCAAATGAAAAGCGGAGAATTCTGTGACCCAAATCACAACGATGCTCGTAAGTAATTACTTGGTAACACCACCTATCAGAATGTCAGCGACAAGTCTGTTTCAAGTTGTCAACAGACTTGTTACAAGTTGATTGTCAAAACTTGTTATCCACGGGCTTGCTGCAAGTTGGTTAAACAGGTTACAACCAATGTGTTAATTTCATCAAATAACAACAAGCCCGGCTTCCGCAGACCTATTGTAACTTGATGAAATTAACAAGTTTTTTGCAGCTTGTCGACAAGTTGGTTTTTGTTTGAAAAGTTGGGTTTTTTCTTATATAGAAAAAATATTTACGTGTAAAGATGGGAACCATGGACAGGGAAAGAAGATGCGATTTGCGCGAGACACCGGTTACAAGAAAGGCGACATTGTTGTATGGTTCAGTAAGTGCACCTTATTCCATTCTTCATTTTATGTCAGATATTTAAAAACCTAGAGCTAATAGACTCAAGGATCTTTTCCGCCGCAGAACCCGTGCGCAAGGTCAATGCGAGTGCTTGCACCATTAATAAAACAACAAGCATTGTGATTAGATGAAACCAATTGCATTGAGGTAGCAATTTGGAATTCACGATAAGTGGAAAAGAGTCTTTTGAGGTTTTCGAAACAATGAAAAGACAATGGAACATTTTGAGATCACTGGATCATGACTGGGTGACATGAAGAACAGTGAGATTTTCAAAACAGACGAGACTGGTATTCGATATTTCTTTTTTAAATTCCCCCTCAGATAATGCCAACGACGGAAAGAAATCGAGTCTTGGAAGTCATGACAAGAAATGCGCAATGGGTCTCGTAGCAATAATTACTTGGAATGTCGCTACAAAATACAGTTTGATTTACAAGAAGAATCTTGACACAAACTGTAAGTTTATCTATATTTGCTTTTTACGAAAAAAAATGCAACGTCTTGCAGCATAGGAATATATAAACGCCCGAATTGTAACAAACAAGTGTGTCCATGCACAAGCTGTTGACAAGTTGTTCGCCCTGCTTGTTTCAAGTTGTTGGAGCAAGTTTGGAACAAGCTGTTAACAACTTGCAACTGGCTTGATGGGACTATCAGACTTGTTACAAGGCTGTCCCGAAAAGACTGATACAGTCATGATATAACAATACTGTTACAGCCTTAATTGTGTTGTCAAATTTGTGACAATCTTGTTACAACAGGTCTGTATCAGAGTTGTTAGGACAACCTTGCAACAAGTCTGATATTCCTGTCAAGCTTGTTGAAGCTGTCAACAAATTGTCCGAAACTTTTTTATTGTTTGTTGACTGACTTGCTACAAGTTGTGATATTTTCACGCCTGCACTATAGAGAGTACTGTTTTTATAAACACTGCAAATGCCTCAAAGACGCACTGTCATCATACAGTTGCTTTTAACGGGCAAACTGGATCGGTTTCGACTAATTGTGATTTACATTTATTGAAGGTCAACATTGCAATAACCTTTATGAGACATGTACCCCAACTGACGCGTGTCCAACAACAGCAGCGACAAGAGCGACCACAACAACAGCACCGACAAGAGCAAACACAACAACGACAGCAACACAATCGACAAACGCAACCGACAGAACCCAAACTGGTAGAAGGTCCACGACAACAAATAGTACAACAGCTCGAATTTCAACTGGAGAGCAAACTAAGAGGACAATTACATCGCCTTCCAAACGTTCAAATACTACACAACTTAGTGCAAATTCAAGCAAACAAAAAGGTTCAACTGAGGAATGGGATTCCTTTAGAAATGGTTTCCTTGCAGGATTTTTTGTCATGTTATTCATCGCAATTATCATGTGTCTCATCTACTTTTTCATCTGTCGGCCGCAAAAGAAACAGAGAAAAAGTAAATATCGTTAACTTATCTTAGATAACCATCGTTAGTTTTTCCTATAGTCCCTTCTGTAGTAACACTGGATCAATAAGAGATAATCCTTACTCTGGACCTCTGGGAAGAACAGTTTAGAACTGATAGAGCTATCCAGTATAAATAAAGTTAGTTTAGTTTAGGTTTCCTCCTATAGTAGCACTCGATCGATAGGACATGCTCTTTACGGGGCAGATTTTTGAACTAATAAAGCTATCCAGTTTAAATCATTAGTCAATAATCAAACCAGATCATTATCTTTTTTTATTTTCAATTGAAGCAGGTGACAATTACAAACAAGGAAGTCAGTCCAAAAGCCATGATAATAACAATTTGGGATCAGAGAAACAGGCTGGAGCAATTCCAAAGAAGCCTCCTCTCTCTGAAAGTACGAAATACGAATTTATCATTGACACATTTGTAGACTCTGGTGCCTGTTGTGAGAACACTATACAGAGAGATGAATCTTACTGGACCTCTAGGAAGAACAGTTTAGAATTGATAGAGCTATCCAGTATAAATAAAGTTAGTTTAGTTTAGGTTTCCTCCTGTAGTAACGCTGGGTCAATAAGAGATGATCCTTACTGGACCTCTAGGAAGAACAGTTTAGAACTGATAGAGCTATCCAGTATAAATAAAGTTAGTTTAGTTTAGGTTTTCTCCTGTTGTAACACACTGGATCAATAAGAGATGATCCTTACTTGACCTCTAGGAAGAGCAGTTTAGAACTGATAGAGCTATCCAGTACAATAAAGTTAGTTTAGTTTAGGTTTCCTCCTGTAGTAACACTGGACCAATAAGAGATTAACCTTACTGGACCTCCGGGAAGATCAGTTTAGCACTAAAAAGATTATCTGAATAAATCATTAATAAATTATAAATAAGCTAACAGTTTGTTTCTGTGTATTCAGCCAACGGCATCAACAACCAAGGATTTCAACCCAACACTTTGAAACGCGGAGACAGCCCTGCTTAATTAACGAAACAGAATTTTCAATGATGTAAGGAAATTATCATTGTAATTAAGTAGCTACATGACTACATATTATCAACTTATATCACATCAAATATATGCCTATATTTAATTGTTAATATAAACGATATTCCCACCTTTTCTGTTTATTTGTTTTACCATTACATTTTATTACATTCCATCTTGTTACATTAAATTAACTTTCCCCTTTTGACGGTTTTTTTTGTAGACTTACCGTCGTCATCTGCCAAAGCACAATATGTACACAACTGAATCTAGCAGGCGAAGATTCGCATGAATTATATATACTCATAATCAATGGGAAATCATGAAGAACTCGAACATAGTTTAACAATTTTTGACTGGTTTTACAGTTGTAAATAAGTATATATAATAGGATAAATTTATGGGTACGAGATTATGAATATATCTATAGCAAACGATCTCATCAAATATTACACTGTGTCTGCAAGGAAAAAACAGACAAAACACTTTTACAAAACGGGGAGGTTGGCAATGTTGGCTGGCCTGTAAATATGAACTGTTTTAGCTCAGAAACTTTGTTGGATTTGATATGCATTCTTTTTCAACATTGAAGGACAAACGAGACTAGCCATTTTAAGGCGTGACAAACAGGGTAGATTGTATAAACTTTACTGACAATAAGTTGAGTCTCGATGAAATTTTATTTACTACTTTGCAATTTCTGTCAAAAAACATATGCCTACAAATCCAGTTGGAACTTCGAACGTATATTTGCTAATTATTTCTTGAAGAAACTAAATAAATTTACCCTGCTTGCAATGGGTAAAGATGACAGATGACAATACGTGTTTGACATGCAATATTTCAGAGGTTAGATCTGTTATCACAAATTTAGCAAAGGATGTTACAGTGACTTTAAAATTTCTTATCGTTCAGCCAAGACAATATCTTACCACATCCTTTTAAAATCATTATTATTTCCACCTATCGTGTTATTCAAACAGAGAACAAACATTTTGCATTACACATGATATTAAAACACAAGCACACATTTGCCAGGCAGTTTTTGACAGCTTGTAGCACACTGGCAACACTACAATAGTCAATAGTTAGTTGTTCTACCTCTAGATGGAATTATTAAATAATTACCACAACTGCAACCGAGTCTGTCTCGTTTATAGAGTAATTTCACATTTGTAAATTCTGTATTTAATATTAAAAATATTTGTAAATTTGCAAAGCAAAATTTGAAAAATAAAGTAAAAGATAGACTTGCTTCTTTCTCGTATGTTTATTTGCTCAATTGCTGTACATAAAAATGCTATATTATATATTTAATTTACAAATATTACAAAATGTTTTTTAAATTAGTCATAAATACAAGTTGAAATTTTCATGCAAAATTTCTCATCCCAAAAGTCCGATGAATTCTTGAGCTCTTCTGCCGATTTGCTTAACGAGCATCGGCAAGTATATTAATCTCCGCAGTGACCGTTAGAGAGCTCAACTCGTAAGACTGTCGCGTGTCAACTCTCACAAACTCTAGTTTGACCAGGACATGAGAGTTGAGAAAACTCTCATACAAACTCACGCTTGTCAACTTTTATCAACTCTCATGCAACTCTTGTTCTCGTTTGACCAGGACACGAGAATAGAGAAAACTCTTACACAAACTCTCGCTTCTCGATTCTCTTCAACTCTCGTTCAAAATTTCATTTTTTTTTTCTACTATTGGAAAACGAATAAACAGAATACCGATATGGGTTTTGCTTCTCCTTGCTAGAATTTAAAAAATATTCCCTAAACTTGCAGACGTACGCTAATTGTCGCCGGCAGTTCCAAAGTTGTTACAAATTTCTACCTGTTATTTCGTTGCGACAGAATTCAGCTCCACCGTTGAGTCCTTGCCGTACTTTTTCTCAAGTTTGTTCGCATCACTCACACTGGATCGAAAGCCATTATTTGTAGCGTTTCTTACCCTCGGTGTACCAACTATAAGAAGAAACGTTTTTGGAAATCATCTTTGCTTGCAGCTGACAGCGACACAGCGAAAAACGAAAAAGTTACAAGTTTTCAATTTCATCGGCTTGCTACAAGTTGTAACAAAATTTTCAATTTCATCAAGTTGTAACAAGTCTGTTAAAATCAGGCTCATTGCAACTTGTTATTTTCAAACTTGTTACAACTTGTTGAAACAACTTGCAGCAAGCCCGTGGACAACAAGTTTTGACAATTAACTTGCCAGAAGCCTGTTGACAACTTGCAGCAGACTTGTCGTCAACAAGCTGTCGCAAGCCATGCGAACGCATCCTGATATCGGCTTGTTGATAACAAGTTTGTCGTCAACTGACTTGTTGCCACTTGCACGTTTTTTGTTGTCTAAGATGATCCAGTCGAAGGCTTTCTAAGGGCGCCTCTGACAGCCACCTTACGACTCATGTCTGATCACGGAGCACAGCTACGATGGAAGGATCAGTTAGGAGCTAATCTCAACCCACCTTGTCAACATTCCCCATGGGAGGAAACCAGAGTACCTGGAGAAAACCCACAACTTTCGGCAGAAAGCTCATGTAACTGTCATAAGTCTGAAGTGAGGATCAAACCCACGATCTCAGAGATGAAAGGCGCTTGCTCTGTCGATTGTGTCAACCCCTTCCCGCCCCCCCCCCATCTAAAATAACTTCAACTTACCTAGGCCCTTCCCCCGTTTGGATCTTAACAGCCAAACTAGAGCGGCGATTCCAAAGGTTGATATACTACCAATTACGATGCCAACGATTATAGACATAGAATCAATTGCAGATCCACTGCAACCACGTTGAGCATTCACTGTTGGCTGACCTGGGGGGGATAAAGAATAACATCTTTGAGCTGGAGTAAATTATTACAGAACAGCAATAATGCAGATGAACAGTATTCATACGGGGTGATCATTTAGCTCTATCAGTTTTATACTGTAGTTTCTAGAGGTCCAGTATTATCCAGGATTGTCTCTTATTGATCCAGTGTTACTACAGGAGCAAACCTAAACTAAACTAACTTTATTTATACAGGATAGCTCTATCAGTTCTAAACTGTTCTTCCTAGAGATCCAGTAAGGATCATCTCTTGTGCACGAGGAAACCTAAAATAGCCTACGACTGGCCCCTATATAGGAATAGTTAACGCCATTACTTGAAAAACTACTAGAATTCCATATAGATGAATATCTTACCTTTTTCTGATGTAGTTGGCAGTGTTGATGAACTGGGAGGCAACTCTGTAGTTGCTACTGGTATTTCTATCGCTAGATACAAATAAACAATGATTAATACAATAAGAATAAAACCTAAACTAAACCAACTTTATTTATACTGGATAGCTCTATCAGTTTTGAACTGTTCTTCCTGGAGGTCCAGTAAGTATCATCTCTTATTGATCCAGTGTTACTACAGGAGGAAACCTATACAAAACTAACTTTATTTAAACTGGATAGCTCTACCATTTCTAAACTGCTTTTCCTAGAGGTCCAGTAAGGATCATCTCTTATTGATCCAGTGTTACTACAGGAGGAAACCTGAACTAAACTAACTTTATTTAAACTGGATAGCTCTATCATCTCTATACTGTTCTTCCTAAAGGTCCAGTAAGGATCATCTCTTATTGATCCAGTGTTAGAACAGGAGAAAACCTAAACTAAACTAACTTTATTTCTACTAGACAGCTCTATCAGTTCTAAACTGTTCTTCCTAGAGGTCCAGTAAGGATCATCTCTTATTGATCTAGTGTTACTACAGGAGGAAACCTAAACTAAACTAACTTTATCTCTACTGGATAGCTTTGTCAGTTCTAAACTGACAAAGACCAAGCAATATCCTACCTAGAGTCCTGATAATCAATTCCTCACAATAGTTCCCAGGCCTCTTAAAATTTTCAGCTCTAACACGTATCCCATACGACGTATTATCCTTGAGGTCACTGATAACCGCCGACAGTTGTGTTGGCTCGACTATCATTGACCGACAATCTCTCCCTGGGCTCCTATTCTGCTTCTCTCGAACACACAGTCTGTAGTAAATCACATCTCCCACAGTGACATCCGGAGTTTTCCATCTGACAGTCACAGACGATACAGTGACGTTTGAAAATGTAACATTTTCTGGAGCGCCCGTTATCACCAGTTCTGTGTACAAAGAAGATCAATGCTCAGAATTCATTTCTAATTCTTTTTACTTATTTTGTTCGTAGTTTTTGGGTGTGCGGATTTACCTAAGCTATTTAACAATTAGACAACAAGGTCGAGTTGTCTATGAGCGGATAGTCAACGAGGCCGAGTTGTCTCTAATTGTTGTAGTGTACACTCTGAATAAAGTATTTACATACGCGCGAGATCACGCGACGCCATTTTGAAGCTTTGGTTTGTTGTTTTTCTCAACCATGGACTATTACGAATAGTCCATGGTTGAGAAGCCAATCAAAACTCTGGATTTGTAATAGTCTATGGTCGAGTGTATACTAATACCCAATTGATAGGGGATCCGATGTACCTACGGTTTAGCGTCCTTATTTTCAATTCGGTTGACCGATTCTGGCAACGTTAAATTTACAAGCAAAAACGCACACGTCGTAACAAAACCAGTAAAAAGTGCTGTGAACGAGTCTGTTGGCGAGTTGTGTTAGCGTTGCTTGTTTCAAGCTGTTCACAACTTGCAGCAAGCTCGAAGACATTATCCTACTTCACCCGAGGTTGATATCATGACTGTATTAGTGTTGTTTGGACAACCATGTGGTTTGGCCTTCCCGCCAAGCTTGTTAAACGTCGTCAATAAATTTTCTCGACCTGTCGACAAGCTTGTCAATGGTTTTGCCGGTGTGAGGACAGAAAGATGAAAAATTTAAAACCGAATATGGGATAGAAGGTTAAAATTTTCAAAAATATCATTTGTTTACCTCTAGTTTTATGCAAAATTTCCTCAGAATAGTTTCCAGGTCCTTTGCATGTGACCGCGCGCACACGAATGAAATATGCTGTCGAAGCGTTGAGACTTTCCAAGATGGTGAAGTTCGAGTAGCCCTCGACAATTTTAGTTTCACATGATTGAGATGTGTTGGTGCGATAGCAAATGGAATAATGTGCGACTGCGTTATCTGTGTTCAGTGGCGGTTGCCAGGATACAGCGACAGATGATGACGCAGCATTTGTCACGCGGACATCCCATGGTGCATTGCTTGACTTTGATTTGCGAACACAAGCTAAAATTATTAGTTATAATTCATCATGTAGTGGTTAATATCAAATATCATGCAACTCTTGTTCTCGTTTGACCAGGACATGAAAGTTGAGAAAACTCTCATACAAACTTTCGCTTGTCAACTCTCATCAACTCTCATGAAACTCTTGATCTCGTTTGACCAGCACATGGGAGTTGAGAAAACTCTCATACAAACTCTCGCTTGTCAACTCTCATCAACTCTCATGCAACTCTTGTTCTCGTTTGACCAGGACATGGGAGTTGAGAAAACTCTCATACAAACTCTCGCTTGTCAACTCTGATCAACTCTCGTGCAACTCTTGATCTCGTTTGACCAGGACATGAGAGTTGAGAAAACTCTCATACAAACTCTCGCTTGAAACATCCCACTTTTTAATTCTCAACATTTCAGTGTTTTACCTTCTTCTCTGCCATACGTGGAGCACAATGGTACAGGACAGTGTTCTTCATCTTCACAAAAATGAATCCGAAATACCATAGTGCATTTCGTTGAACCCGTTAATAATGAATTTTGCAACCCATTGGAAGTAGCTAAAGTTGACAAAATTAACTTTAGTTACCTATCAATTGTAAACTGTTCTGTCTAAAGGATCATCTCTTATTGATCCAGTGTTACTGCGGGAGGAAACCTAAACTAAACTAACTTTATTTATACTGGATAGCTCTATCAGTTCTAAACTGTTCTTCCTGGAGGTCCAGTAAAGATCATCTCTTATTGATCCAGTGTTACTACAGGAGGAAAGCTAAACTAAACAAACTTTATTTATACTGGATAGCTCTATCAGTTTTAACTCTTCTTCCTGGAGGTCCAGTAAAGATCATCTCTTATTGATCCAGTGTTAATAAAAGACAATGACTCACAGAAGAAAATGTAATCCATTCCAACTTTAAATATAGGATCATCCTGATGCGCCTGTATAACATTGATTGACAGTTTTCTGTAGTTGATTTTCCAATTGTATGTTTGGTTGCAGGAGTGGACGTAGTGGGATTCTGAAAAGGAAAGTTTACTTGTAGATATGTCTTTGTCTTTTCGATGTCACACTATAGTGGACTACACCACACCAAACCACACCGCATCATACCACACCATACCATACCATACCATACCATACCATACCATACCATACCATACCATACCATACCATACCATACCATACCATACCATACCATACCATACCATACCATACCATACCATACCATACCATACCATACCATACCATACCATACCATACCATACCATACCATACCATACCATACCATACCATACCATACCATACCATGCCATGCCATGCCATGCCATGCCATGCCATGCCATACCATACCACAAAAGTCACTTACGTTTTGGGTCACAAATTGTGTCATAATCCAAATTCGTGTCGTTAGGATAAAGTTCTCTGACATATAGATTATAATATATTCTGCGGCTTGTTGACCCCAATGGAATATTGCTGATTTCAGTATTCGGACACAAGAAAGTCAAAGTCTGGAAAATTTTTACGCCAACGACTTTCGACCAATGCTCTGCGCGAAGTCTAAAAATTATGAATACACAGTAAAACTAAACTAACTTTATTTATGCTGGACAACTTTATCAGTTCTATCTAACTGTTCTTTCTACACATTTAGTAAGGATCATCTCTTATTGCTCCAGTGTTACTGCAGAAGGAAACCTGAATTAAATTAACTATATCTATACTGGCTAGCTCTATCAGTTCTTACTGGAGGTCCCCTTTTTTAGAGTCGCTCTAATTTTTACTGTCAAATATTGCTAGCCCTGTTTGCTGGTATATCGTTAGTAATCTCAACGTGTGAAATATATTAATCTGTTTTTTCCGACCGTTAAGTCGTTGCCTCTTGTAAATATTGTGTTCGAATGTTTTCGGAAATATATTTTAAGGAACAAGCGTATATTGGTCCATGAGATCGCCGGAACTATAGCTTTTGTTAAAACGTGTAGCAATGCATAGCGCTTGCATTAAGAAACGTAAACTGAAGCAGGCTTATATACTCTGGATAAAATACAAAAGATGGGTACGTTAGTTAAACTATAAATAGTTCTGCATATTTATCAGTTCTAAACTGTTCTTCCAAGAGGTCCAGTAAGAATCATCACTTATTGACTTAGTGTTACTACAGGAGGAAACCTAAACTAAACTAACTTTATTTATACTGGATAGCTCTATCATTTCTAAACTGTTCTTCCTAGAGGTCCAGTAAGGATCATCTCTTATTCATCCAGTGTTACTACAGGAGGAAACCTAAACTAAACTAACTTTATTTATACTGGATAGCTCTATCAGTTCTAAACTGTTCTTCCTAGAGGTCCAGTAAGGATCATCTCTTATTGATCCAGTGTTACTACGGGAGGAAACCTAAACTAAACTAACGTTATTTATACTTGATAGCTAGTTACAGCGTTTGTGTCTTATTGACCCGGCACCAATGTGTACCTGAGAGGCAAATATAAGACACAGGCACTATCAACCACTCTATGTTACCAACACAACAACGATAACACGGTGGCACAACAAGCCGCTGATATAAAGCATGCACAAGAAAAAGACACTTACACGGGTGATTGCGGGTCCCAAAATATCGTCGGTAATATATAAGCATCGACAAACACTGATGTATACAAAATAAAGATCACAAAATTCTTTGCACAGTGAGCCATCACTTTAGCGATGGAACCAGCGGCAACTTGAAGCTTAATTTGACCAATTTACACTCAGCGGCTCGCTTAAATAGCCTCGTAGGTGAATCCCTCTTCAAAAAAAATGTGTGGCCTCTAAAGCAAACGTAAAAATGCTTTACAATTCTGTAAATTAAAAGCGTTAATGGCAATACAACAACAATGGTATTCAAGAACAAATTATTCAAAACAGAATCCGCTATCTAACATTTTTTTATGCAACACTAGCTCAGAACAAAGAGGTCTTGGACGATTCGTCATTGTTCAGACACTCCTAGCATCCTTTGGGCATTTAATTGCAGGAATTTGCCAGTCAATGGTGTAATTTACATACTTGTTTAGCAAACATTTGTCTGTGCTAGGCGAATTTTTTATGATTTCAGTATTTTGGAGCAACGGGGTGTATATGTCGCATCGTTTTCAGCGCACGTAGCTGGGATTGATTTATGCCGTACGTGCAGTTGTTTTGTTATGCAATAAAAATTGACCTTATAGGACCACAAGGAAGAATACTTTAAAACTGAAAGAGCTATCCAGTATAAATAAAGTTAGTTTAGTTTAGGTTTCCTTCTGTAGTAACACTGGATCAATAAGAGATGATCCTTACTGGACCTCTAGGAAGAACAGTTTAGAACTGATAGAGCTATCCAGTATAAATAAAGTTAGTTTAGTTTAGGTTTCCTCCTGTAGTAACACTGGATCAGTAAGGGATGATCCTTACTGGACCTCTAGGAAGAACAGTTTAGAACCGATAGAGCTATCCAGTGTCAATAAAGTTCGTTTAGTTTAGGTTTCCTCCTGTAGTAACACTGGATCAATAAGAGACGATCCTTACTGGACCTCTAGGAAGAACAGTTTGGAACTGATAGAGCTATCCAGTATAAATAAAGTTAGTTTAGTTTATGTTTCCTCCTGTAATAACACTGGATCAATAAGAGATGATCCTTACTGGACCTCTAGGAAGAACACTTTAGAACTGATAGAGCTATCCAGTATAAATAAAGTTAGTTTAGTTTATGTTTCCTCCTGTAATAACACTGGATCAATAAGAGATTCCTTACTGGACCTCTAGGAAGAACAGAGAACTGATATAATGCGAAAGCTGATTACATGCTGCACTACACGTGTCGTCGCACGCCGAAAAATTAAATTGTTCATATAATTATTTCCCCTGCATCAAACTCTTATTTTCTACAGATCATGGGCACGTTCGTTTGCTAATTTTGTATAGTTTTTCCGCCAACTTCCGACAATTTTCTCGTTTCAGCCCATCTAAACGACCTCCCTCGGAATGACGTAGATATGTTTAGAAGTTTAAAAGTGCCTTTACGTTGACAAATTTCATGTGTGGGAATTTTGGGACAATTAAATTTCTCAATAACAAAAATATTACAGAGTGAAAAAACACATTTGAAAAATTTGGCCGTGTAAAAACATGGGATCTTTCACAACCGATACGATTCGAAGCGACATAAATGGAATTGGAAATTTCGGGCGAGAAAATTAACCCTTTGTCGAGAAGTTACCAGATTATAAAACGGCATTGTTACGATTTGAAAACACGAAAAAGAAAGCAATCGAAAATTACCGGTTATTTCCGGAATGTTTTGTTTCCCTGTTTAGCTCTAGTGCCAGGTATCTATAGAGCTTGCTGGGTCAGACTTTATTTAAGAACTAAAATATCTTTAAACAGACCTTATCACAGAGTTCAAAGTTTCTCCGGGCAAAGTTTGCATGAACCTTCCTCAAAATGTTGTAAAGTTGCGCTTTCCAAACTGAAGATGAGAATGAAACTTGATAACTGTTTTTCCAGAAAGAAGATTTTTGGAATAAATCATCATCTATTAATTTTTTATGTTAATGTTTAGGATACATTATGTAGTGTGTTGACATGAAACCTTCCTCACTGACTGCCCATTTTGCAAACCTTCCTCACGGGTAATACTCGCATATACCCGTAGCTTTTTTGCAACTCCGCCTTATCGCATATTGCATTTTGTGCCCAATTGCTCCGTTGTTGACCCTTGTTTTTGTCCGCTTGGTTCATGCCCGGAGTATATCGAGATTTCGTGTTTTCTCTTCTATTTAAACAGTAATGTCATGCTTTATCAACTTTTATTATTATATAAAGTACAGTGCTTTATAAGGATTTCGAGCACTGATAAAACTGATAATCTCACATGCGAGATTATTTATGATAATTACACATGTGAAAATTGTCGCTTTTCAAACAATCACCAATCATAGCTTCTGGACATTTTATATTGGTGGAAAACCTGTAGTTTAGATAATAAACAGAAAAATACATCGGTGCTTGGAAATATCAGATTTATTTCTCGTGTTGAACATGATATTTCTCACTTGTTCGCTGCGCTAACTCGTGAGATATCATGTTCAACACTCGAAATAAATCTGGTAGTTCCACACATCCATGTATTATTCCCTATTTATTATATAAAGTACAGTGCTTTATAGGGATTGCAGCCATTACAGGCGCTGATAAACTGATAATCTCACGTGCGAGATTATTTATGATAACTTCACATGTGAAAATTATCGCTTTTCAAACAATCATCAATCATAGCTTACGCATATTTTATATTGCTTGAAAATTCTGTAGTTTGTATAATAAACAGAAAAATACATGGGTACTTGGAAATACCAGATTTATTTCTCGTGTTTTAAATGATATTTTTAATGATATCATGTTCAACACTCAAATAAATTTGATATTTCCATGCACCTTTTTGAAAAACTGAATTTACTTATACTACTGGCTAGTATAACTCCCAACAAAAAAGCCTTCGTGGAAAGACTTATACCTTTCGTGTACTATTAACTGCACTACCTACACTGGCAACGTTAGTGAAGTTAGTATTCAGGTAGTGAAAGAACCTATACCTTTCGTGTACTATTAACTGCACTACCTACACTGACAACGTTAGTGAAGTTAGTATTCAGGTAGTGAAAGAACCTATACCATTCGTGTACTATTAACTGCACTACCTACACTGACAACGTTAGTGAAGTTGGTATTCAGGCAGTGAAAGAACCTATACCTTTCGTGTACTATTAACTGCACTACCTACACTGGCGACGTTACTGAAGTTAGTATTCAGGTAGAGAAAGAACCTATACCTTTCGTGTACTATTAACTGCACTACCTACACTGGCAACGTTAGTTTAATTAAGATAATGCCACTGAATTTGTTATATACAGCTAATTCAGTTAAGGTTGGCATGTACAGTGGTCAAATGTGTAATATGAATGATGGTGACAAAATAATTTCACAGAAGATAACAGTACTGCAGCAACTGTTACTGCTGCAACAACTGCAGTATTTAGCATGATATTTTCTATATTCGCTCTTCTAACGAAATTCTGCATGAGATCACCTTGAACGCCAAAGAGACGCGTTATGAAAAGTAAAATAATATCTATTTAATAGTTCAAATTTAGATAACGAGTTCCTGCAATTACGAACGATTTGAATTAGTCAAATTACATCGACTTTTACAATCAAAAATCGAAATTAATTTAAATCTATTTCCTTGTATGATAACAGGAATGCGTCAAGGAAAGGATATTGAAAAAGAAAATGACACCTGACTATGTTAAATGAGATAGATTAGTTCCTGATGAGTTTAAAGGCAGAAAATAGTCTACAAGGACGGAAATTTTTCGTCTATGTATGACGTTTCGGCGTAAGGTACACAACAAAGCCCTAAAAAACCCCACCCTATCCTTTGTATTTGCAAACAATAGGATCTGATCTCGTATTTTTTCTAAATCAAACTTAAGTAAACACTAAAATGGCGTCGAAAGTTGGTTCCTGGTCAGTCCCACAATTTGAGGAAATTTTATGCTGTTTTGTTTCTGCTGTTTCTATGGGGGTTGCATTACAGACATCAAATGAGGATATTACACAATCTTTTCAATGCTTTATTGTCATCTCATGCCTAACTACCCTCCCCCTATTGAAGCAAGGACATGAAGTTTCCGTTGTTAGAGCGGTGTGTCTGCTTCAACCGTGTCGGTTTTTGCTCTATGGCTCCAGCTTTCATGGTAACAACCCACGACACGTCCGTTCGCTTTCAGGGAGGTGTTCTAATATACAGCGACAGGATATCACATGTTCCTGTTTTCCTGACCAGGTTCCTTTATCTTAAAGATCTGTCAGTCTGCTGAGTTAAGCATGGTTAGATCATGCAGAGGTAGTACATGTTCTTGAATGTGAGCTATCTTAAAGTGATCTGATGTTGTACAGAACTCACTGCTGAGTTAAGCATGGTTGGTCATGCAGAGGTAGTACATGTTCTTGAATGTGAGCTATCTTAAAGTGATCTGTTGTTGTACAGAACTCACTGCTGAGTTAAGCATGATCAAATCACACAGAGGTGGTACATGTTCTTGAATGTGAGCTATCTTAAAGTGATCTGATGTTGTACAGAACTCATTGCAGAGTTAAGCATGGTTAGATCATGCAGAGGTAGTACATGTTCTTGAATGTGAGCTATCTTAAAGTGATCTGTTGTTGTACAGAACTCACTGCTGAGTTAAGCATGATCAAATCACACAGAGGTAGTACATGTTCTTGAATGTGAGCAATCTTAAAGTGATCTGATGTTGTACAGAACTCACTGCTGAGTTGAGCATGATCAAATCACACAGAGGTAGTACATGCTCTTGAATGTGAGCTATCTTAAAGTGATCTGATGTTGTACAGAACTCACTGCTGAGTTAAGCATGATCAAATCACACAGAGGTGGTACATGTTCTTGAATGTGAGCTATCTTAAAGTGATCTGATGTTGTACAGAACTCACTGCTGAGTTAAGCATGATCAAATCACACAGAGGTAGTACATGCTCTTGAATGTGAGCTATCTTAAAGTGATCTGATGTTGTACAGAACTCATTGCAGAGTTAAGCATGGTTAGATCATGAAGAGGTAGTACATGTTCTTGAATGTGAGCTATTTTAAAGTGATCTGATATAGTACAGAACTCACTGTTGAGTTAAGCATGGTTAAATCATGCAGAGGTAGTACATGTTCTTGAATGTGAGCTATCTTAAAGTGATCTGATGTTGTACATAACTCGTTGCTGAGTTAGGCATGGTTGGATCATGCAGAGGTAGTACATGTTCTTGAATGTGAGCAATCTTAAAGTGATCTGTTGTTGTAGAAAACTTAACACTACGTTATGCATGCATGGCTACATTTTCAAGAGGTGCATTCTGTTACGTCGAAGTCAAATATCCTAACGTTTCATGACCTCATGCACGAGACAGATTCCTGCTTTGCTCTTTTCTTAAATCCTGTTCCAGTGAATACACGTGTAATTCGATTTCCTTGCTAAGTAATAAAGACATTAAACGAATACGATTCCAACCAATACTTAAGGGGACTCCGGCAGACCTTCAGATTCAAGTAGATCTGAAAGACCTTCCTGTCTAAACAAAACATTATCTTCGATTGGACAAAAACTACGAGACATACAAACATCATAAAATGTGTGTCTACTACAAGACACTAATAGTTAAAATATTAGTATATTACAGTGTTTTTATACAATACAGTATTTTTATACAATACAGTACAATACAGTATTTTTATCCCCAAAGCTTTGACGTGAAGGCACAATTATTTACCATAACATCCAGCGAAAACTCCAGAACTATTTTAGATAGGCAAATATATTTCATAAGGAGCTTATATTTCATAAGGCGCTCGTGCGTCCTACAAAACAAAAACTAGTAAACAAAATTTTCCTGAACATTCATTGGACCAATCTTACCATTTTTCGAATCGTTATATTGATCGTAAAGCAAGCTAGAGCTATATTTATATACGAATGAGGTTTTTAAGGAAGTAATTTTCACGAAAAATACAAAGATTTTTTAAGTTGGACACCACCTGTATATGTAGAACAGCACGAATGGAAAAACTTATAAAAATCTTCTATCAATTTCGAAACTAAACTGGTTGCTTGAAGGAACGTGCGGCACAGAGCGAGCACAAATATGGTATAATTTTTAAGTATATTGTGTGATGTTATCTATAGCTTTGTATGGTAATTGCGTGTAAGTACATTTGCAATTCAAATTCTAGAATTTGCAAGGAAGTTCTTGCAAACATCTTGACAGACTACAAGTGTAAACAGAGGATGTTAAATCTCTAAATGTGAGGTTAAGATTTACCTAACTCCCTGACTGACGGAATCTTGGTTCATTTGCTTGGTACATTTGGGCCAGGTTGCTGTTTTATCAAGCTATATTGAAGCGATATTAAGATCGTAGCAAGCTTTTGCGACGAAGGATCATTAAACGATTACATTCTGGTTGGTAATAGCGAATAGGAGGCTCAGGTAAACAAATAAGTTCCTTTATCTCACATCAGCTAGAGTTACTCTTTAGGCTGTAAATTACGTACATGTAGTAATTAGGAACTGCCAACATTATACAGGTATATAACATACTAAATTAGATACTTGATATCGTATTGTCTTATTTCGAAGCTTTCTTTCTCCCAACGGATGTCAATGAGCGAATCGAATGCAGCCACAAGTCATACACCATTGCTTGTTGGAATGATAGTGTTTTTTTTTTCATGAGGAGCTTTTCTTATAACCTGCTAATTCACATGAGGTATCTTTACGTCAAGAAACTCGTCAACAAAATCGATATTGTAACTTCGGCTCTAAGTTAAACAGTTAGTAGGTTGTAGGAGCACTAGATTAATAAAGCTGCAATCATTATGGCATCGAGGCTTACAATTGGTTACAATTGATGGTCTTTGTTGCACGTGCTTGCAGGGAGTAAATTCCAAGTGAAGCTATTGTTAATGGACAATAGAGATATACATATGAAAATGTACAGTATATCTAGCTATATAATAATTCTAAGTAGGTTGTTAAAAGGACAAAATACATTTGATAATCAACAAAGACTCGCTCGAAAAACTAGAGATTCTACTCTAAGTAATGGAGGAGCGATATGAATGATGTACGACTTTCTGACGTTAGTAAATTAAATTCTTGATTTACAAAAATTTGCATACATTCAATTGTTTATTATTAAAGTTAAGATGAATATTTTTTAAGTAGACTGTTTGACTAAGAAGAGTAAATGCCAATTATGCCACACAACGAGAACAACATCATATTAGAGTTTTCATTGACCTTTGTCGTGTTTGAATTGACAACTGTAGATTCAGTTCACCATTCTTAGTGACAGCTTATATATAATTTTTATGAATTATAATTTTTGCAACGATTAATCAGCATTTCAAAATAGAGTTTAACTCTAATGAGTTTTGAATTGGGTTAATGTACATACGGAACTCGTTAAAAATCACTGTTAAAAATAGATTGGTAGATGAAATTTATTTGGCCAACGTTTAATTGCTCGTTTCAGCCAATGTTTTGGCGAAATAATCTGATTGGTAAAAAGTAAATTCTTGCCTATCACAACCAATTTCAAGTTTGTAATCTCTAAACAAAAATATTCTACATTGTCATTGTACTTTCTAGCTAAATTTTGAGAAATCTGCATTCACTTGTTTGGGCATTCAGCGTTCAAAACTTTTCTCGCCAAGGTCTGTTTTGTACGTTGTATTTCAATCGCGTCGAATGCAATTCGAACAATAGATAGCTAATGAGGTTATAGCTAACCATCTCAACATTTTATTTTTTGAACTGCACTCGACGCGATTGATGAAACGCGACGCATAAGACAGGCCTTGCTAGTATTTGATGAACCTACGTAAAGCCGATCTGCTAGGAGTGTTGCATGCCTACACGATTGTAAAAACGTTAAAATATATCTGACAGGGGCACGTGACGATTCAAGATGTACGTACAAAGAAATGAAATGCATTGCCCGCGCACGTATCAGATATCGGACGCTATTTCATATATTGTTTTCCTATTTTCCTATAAGTTGTCACGTTTGAGAAAACGACGAAAATTTCTTTGAAACGACACCAAGGTGAAGTGTTTGTCTCCCGTAAAACTGCCTTTAAAATAATTTCAAAAAACTATCTGTTTCGATATGTTATAATTATGTGAGTTATTTAATATCGTTTTTCAGGCAGTTCAGACACAAACCACGACAGCTTATTGTAGAACAGGAACTACAAAGCTACAATTGTTGAACACAACTTATCCAGTTCTCCCAAGGCGTGTTCTTTACATCTCAAACACAAACAACAGCAGAATTGTTATTGCAGTTCTTTGTAAAGTAATCGGAATTAGCAGTCCAATATTTATAAGAGATAAAGAATTGGGCGTTTTTTTCACTATACATAGATACCTCGGTATTTTTCCTCGTTTAAACGTGATAAATTTTAATCTGCGAAATCAGATTGTCACTATCTAAACAAAATTGACACCATCTCAATTAATATTAACTGCATTAAGGCTTAAAGGTTTTTAAAACCAATTAGCTTATGTTGCTCTTTTGACCAACCGGTTTCAAGTGTCAGTTTAGATCACGTTCCATATATTTCAAAAACATTCTCAGAGATTTGAACGACTGAATTCATGTTAATTTGCCACTGCAGAGAACAACGAAAATTTCGTTTTCTCAAGCGAGATTTGAACTTTGCTTTTTCTGGTTCCTAGAAACACTGCATGTACGCCCTCAAGCATCAAGTCGTCACGAAAATATTTCGTGCACTTAAACTGGATAAGACTCGCTACCAATCCCAGTTGGCTCGATAGCTCAATTGGTAGAGCGGCGGTCTAGAAACCCGAAGATGCAAGTTCGAATCCCGCTCGAGACAACGAACTTTTCGTTGTTCCCTGCAGTGTCAGATTAATATGAATGTAGTTTTTCACGTTCTGTCGACACAGTTTATCAAACAATTATGAACCATAAATAGCCCTTGCTGGTACCGGATTTATATGCAGTGCCAGATTAACATTCCAAAATCTCTCGTCACGACTGACATCTTGGAAGTATTTTTTCGGAATGCGATTAAGCCGCTCATAAAATTAGATTGCTGACAGGCAGTCTGCGGAAGGCAACACGATCTGGTCCCTTTTTAATTCATCCAATTAAAGAGCAAACGAAAGATAAACAGTTTTCCTCATTTGCAACTCACAATAGAGACACTACTCAAATGAAAAACGAAATATTTCGTTTTGATGATTTAAGTACATATCAAATCATTTTGCTGCTTGCATTATTGTGTACGCATCAGATATATAGGCCCAAGTCACGAGAGCAACATACCGAATCTCATTTCTCTTCATTGTGTTTATTTTAGTGTAACTAAGTTGGAACGGAAATCACATTTTTGATACAATGAAAGTTGCGAACATGATGAAGTATGAAACGGCGATATTGTTTTTCTTTAATTTATTACCTTTCAACCACGGGACGTATTTGCCGACGTTGTTTTGGGACACAAGCAACCCGATGTGAGTATGTTATTTGGAGTGTATAGCTTTAGACATGCACGTCTGGACAGAAATTTAAGCCTGCTGACCTAAGGGCATTTGCTTTAGCTGTTTTTATTTGCATAATATGTTAGAGTTAAATACCGAAAAGGAGGGATTTATGGCGTATACAGCCCGCGAGGACGCGCAGCGTCCGAGGGCTGTATACGCCATAAATCCCGACTTTCGAGGTATTTAACTAACTTGTTTTATTTTTGAGAAGGTTTTCTAGTAGAATCTTTCGACTTTAAACAATTTAAGTCGAAATTCGTCGAGATTTTTCCACAAGTTTGATAATTATTTATTCAAGAACTGTATCTGAGATACAGCCCGCGGTACATCAAAGAAAACCGAGACAAAAATAAAATAAGATAAAATAAAGTTCTACTACAAATAAATACCGGTAGAGAACGCCGCGAGCTTACGAGAAAATACAGCACAACTTATCTCCTGTTAAAGGATTTGGAATCATTTTTTTAACTTCTTTAAGATCCAACTAAGGTGTTCGATTTGTGTTATTACAAGTACTACATAAGGTACCAAAGAACTCATTACTTACATATTAGTCGTTGAGTGGTTTCTGCTCCTTTACTATGTCAGTTCGTTGTCAAGATGTCAAACACGCGCGGCCAAGCCGATATCCATCCAAAGCGTTCTTGGAAAAACACCGGAACACTGAGAAACGACAAAGCAAAAAGTAATTAAGTATACATCCCGTTTCCGCATTGAGGACGCTCCCTCCTGAACTAAACTAGCTTTATCTATACTGGATAGCTCTATCAATTCTAAACTGTTTTTCCTAGAGGTCCAGTAAGGATCATCTCTTATTGATCCAGTGTTACTACAGGAGGAAACCTAAACTAAACTAACTTCATTTATACTGGATAGTTCTATCAGTTCTAAACTGTTCTCCCTAGAGGTCCAGTAAGGATTGTCTCTTATTGATCCAGTTTTACTACAGGAGGAAACCTTAACTAAACTAACTTTATTTATGCTGGATAGCTCTGTCAGTTCTAAACTTTTCTGCCTAGAGGTCCAGTAAGGATCATCTCTCATTTCTTTCAATTATAGACTGCAAAAGCGCTACTGGCACGAAGTGGTAAACGTCAAAATATTCGACTTCATCAACTTCGTTTGTCCGAATGAAAACATCAAATTAACAGGCACCGAAAAGCCGCGCACGGATTCACTTTATCATAATTTGTACGTCAAAGAAGTCTCAGCGAAAATAAAAAACTTTGAAGGCGCCTGCGATACAAGCGGTAAGTATATCGAGTTTGATCTTCACTTCAGACTTGTGGCCCTTGTGTGAATTTAAGAATTATAGTCAACGCTCCGCCGAAAGTCGTGGGTTTCTCCAGGTACTTTGGTTTCCACCCTCAGGGAATGTTGACAGGCTGGGTTGAGATTAGCTCCTAACTGATCCTTCCATCGTAGCTGTGCTCCGTGATCAGACATGAGTCATAAGGTGGCTGTCAGAGGCGTCCTTAGAAAGCCTTCGACTGGATCAGGTTGAGCTGCGTCCTTCGTAATTCAGCTAAGCTCTCAGAATGGAAATTTAAAACAATCGATCTTTCACTTACCCACTGGCTCACTTCAACGTTGTCTTCATTTTATAGCGAATTCCTCGGCGATTCTCATCAGAAAATGCGAAGAGCCAAAAAAATTCACCTACCAGAATATCGAAATCAATCTGAACCAGGCGGACCCAAATCTGCCAAAATTTGAATACAGTAAAGATTACATGTTCTTCGGTGAGTTTGGTTTCATAATTGATATATGGTATAAATAAAGTTAGTTCAGTTTAGGTTTCCTTCTGTAGTAACACTGGATCAATAAGAGATGATCCTCACTGGACCTCTAGGAAGAACAGTTTAGAACTGATAGAGCTATCCAGTATAAATAAAGTTAGTTTAGTTTAGGTTTCCTCCTGTAGTAACACTGGATCAATAAGAGATGATCCTTACTGGACCTCTAGGAAGAACAGTTTAGAAGTGATAGAGCTATCCAGTATAAACAAAGTTAGTTTAGTTTAGGTTTCCTCCTGTAGTAACACTGGATATATAAGAGATGATCCTTACTGGACCTCTAGGAAGAACAGTTTAGAACTGATAGAGATATCCGGTGCTACAAATCAATAAATAATTTGTTTCTTTTTCTTTTGCAGCGACTTCTGACGGAACAAAAGACTCTCTAACGAAGACATCTAAGAACTGTACTATGGTTTTTAGAATTCACTTTAGTGAAAACAAAAACCAAACAACCTATCCCTCATGTCCACTATTCGACAGGAAAAATGGTAAAGCGATTTAACTTGCTTACACCTAAGTTAATTATGGAAATTTTGAGGATTATTATTGCTTATCACTTTTCTTATTTCCTGTTCATTTTTAGTATGTGACAAACCTCAACCTCAACCAACCTCAACAAAACCCCATCCAACACCACGCGACATCGACGAGGATACAAAAGGTAATCTGTTTTTCCTAAAGGTCCAGTAAGGATCATCTCTTATTGATCCAGTGTTACTACAGGAGGAAACCTAAACTAAACTAACTTTATTTATACTGGATAGCTCTATCAGTTCTAAACTGTTCTTTCTAGAGGTCCAGTAAGGATAATCTCTTATTGATCCAGAGTTACTACAGGAGGAAACCTAAACTAAACTTACTTTATTTATACTAGATAGCTCTATCAGTTCTAAACTGTTCTTTCTAGAGGTCCAGTAGAGCCAATAAATTCTGTTGTAGAATAGCAGGAATTATTTCCAGTCATACATTAAAAAGTTTCCGATATATATTATAGAATGTAAAGATATGAAACCAGAAAAACTTAATACCACAGTAACAACAGAAAACAAGGTGATTGTTACTTGGCAACCACCGCGCAACACTCCATGTAATGTTACACTCTACAGCGTGTGTTATCGAGAGAACACAACCATGCCCTGTCAAAACGTCTATGCACCAGCTAGTCAACACAATGTTACCTTATGCGGCATGGCAGCTGACCAATCGTATATCATACAAGTGCGGGCTCACACGGACGAAGGCCCTAGTGACTACTACGAAAAGAAAAACTTTAAAACAAGAGAAGTAACAGGTAAGAAGCTCAATTTTGAACTTATAAGCAGAGTTCGTATTTCTACAGGCAATGAACATTCTGATCACTGGATCATGACTGGATAACATGGAGAACAGTGAGATTTTCAAAACAATAAAAAGACAATCGAACATTCTGATCACTGGATCATGACTGGATGACATGGAGAACAGCGAGATTTTCAAAACAATGAAAAGACAACGGAACATTCTGATCACTGGATCATGACTGGATGACATGGAGAACAGTGAGATTTTCAAAACAATGAAAAGACAATGGAACATTCTGATCACTGGATCATGACAGGATGACATGGAGAACAGCGAGATTTTCAAAACAATGAAAAGACAATGGAACATTCTAATCACTGGATCATGACTGGATGACATGAGAACAGCGAGATTTTCAAACCAATGAACAGACAATAAATAGAACATTCTGTACGATCACTTATATGATATAATTTAAATATTTAGTTACAAATGTGTTGGCACAAAAGGAAGCACAAAGTTCGTCTTTTGATGGAAAGTCTATTGCAATTGGCTTTGTATTGGGAGTCGTCTTAACAGTGGCTGGACTGTTTCTATTGTGGTTCTTCCGGAAGCGCGTTTATAAGAAAAAAGGTAGGTTAGATGCAAGCTTAAAGAAGATTTATTTCACGTCGATTAGGAGGACATTGGCTCCCAGCCAACGTCATGAGCAATAGAGTTATGAGAGCGAGAGAACCGGAAAACGAGGATTAAAACCGTTAAATAGGGGCCAACGTGATAAAAAGCCCTAAAGATGTGATGGTATACCTAGTAAAATTTGAGCGGGAGCTTTGTCAAAGACAAGTGCCAATGCAACTTAGCATTCATCCTTCCACTTCTAAAAGTATCATGTTCAGAATAACCACAAATATATAACTGTTATTCCTTTTCCTGTAACCAATGCCCGACTAACACCACTTGTTTGTTTTGATTTTCAGCAGTCGCCGAAAAGAAAGATAATTCGATAAGTAAAAATAACCCGAACTATTGCAAAGGTAACAAGAGATGATCCTTACTGGACCTCTAGGAAGAACAGTTTAGAACTTATAGAGCTATCCAGCATAAATAAAGTTAGTTTAGTTTAGGTTTCCTCCTGTAGTAACACTGGATCAATTAGTGATGATCCTTGCTGGACTCCCAGGAGGAACAGTTTAGAACTGATAGAGCCATACAGTATAAATAAAGTTAGTTTAGTTTAGGTTTCCTCCTGTAGTAACACTGGATCAATAAGAGATGATCCTTACTGGATCTCTAGGAAGAACGGTTTAGAACTGATAGAGCCATCCAGTATAAATAACATTGCACTTTTAACATCACAGAAGATCACCCAACGGGAGATGACCCAAAGGGGGATGACTTACAACTAAACTCAGGGTATCGTGAAAGTGGTCAGAACTGGAAACTCCCTCCACTGCCAGAAGAAAATACACATCTGTATGTCTCAGACGCGTAACGCGTTTTCAAGAAAAATACACAATACGCATCCATCATGGCCTTTGGAGACACAATTCGAAAAGTGAGCAAACTCTTGAAGTTTTTAAACGAAGCCCAACTTGCACGCCGTGGTTGATGTATAGATTCACATGTTTTCGTACGCGATAATTTAACGTTAGTTATTTTATAAGTCGATCATTTGGATAGCATATTGCTATCTTGTAACAGTATGTAAAATATTGGAACAAGGAGGGTTGTACATAATAACGATTGCACGGAAGGTATAGATAGCTCTATCCACCGGATAGTGACTTTTGCTGCAAAACTGCCACAGAAAGGCATAAAAAGTAATGACACCAGGGATATTGAACCCGCAAGAAATAAAAAGAGACTTTAACTCGAAAAAGCCGAACTTTAATATGGGTTTTACCAGTTACTAAACACGTTTAGAAAGTTTGAAAAAATCACTATCCGGTAGATAGCGCTATTTACCTTTCGTTCAACCGACCCTAGACAAATATATGCAATATTTATGCCTCAAGAAGGTATATTTTCGACTGCCATAGAGTATTTTGATAAAACAAAAAACTATTGATACTCCGTAAATTGTCAACATTTTGTGTACTAAACGTTTCGACATGTAGTACAAGTCATCTTCAGTAGAAGATGAAAAAAAAGCATTCTACTGAAGATGACTTCTACTAGCTACATATCGAAACGTTTAGAATAAAAAATGTTGATAATTTACGGAGCGTCAATAGTTTAGTGTTTTATTAAGAAGGTATATAACATTAGAAAATAATAAATTAGAGAATAATAAATTAGAAAAAGTAAACGAACGTGCTATACGCTTTGTTTTTAAAGATAAAAATACTCCATATTGCGATTTATTAAAGCAGCTAGGTAGAGCAACATTGGCTGAGGAACGAGCTCATAAAATACTTGGAACCATTTTTAAAATATTGCACGGATCATGTCCAGTTAGTATCCGTGATCTAATACAATGTAGAATTTCAGCTTATAACTTAAGAGGAAAAGATATTCTTAAACTACCTAAGGTAAATACCACAAAATATGGGCTTAAATCGTGGAGATACTACGGCCCTAAATTGTGGAATAGCCTGCCAGATAGTGTCAAGTCTTTGACCACTTATGCAGCATTTAGGAAAGCATTAGTAAACATTGAATTAGAACTGTAAAATATTTAGTTATATTATTTTTTATTAATTAGGTAGTAGTTAGGTGGCATACCTGTAAAATAGCTGTATGGCTAAGTGTATTGTCCACGTTAATAAATTTTTGAATTTTTGAATTTGAATTTGAATGTATGATACTCGTTACCTTATTCGCAACTCTTGGACGGCCTTGAATGCCATTCAATCTCGTCCAAAAAACCTTGGAAAAAAAGTGTAAATATAATATGCGCAGTTAAATTTCATTTAGGAATCAAATAATTAAATAATTCAGAATTGTATGCCGCAGCTTTATAGCTGCTGTGATATTGGTACAATTTCGAGTTGTTTATCAGTTAGGTAGTTATCTGTAGCCATTGCTATATTTAGTTACCTTACCGGTAGAAAAATTAAAATGCTTGCAAAACACACAACGAGTTGTGTTATAAAGCTATAATTTGTGAATCTTAATTCTTCTCTCTTTATTTACAATATATAATACCCGGCTAATATATATAGTCTAAACGAAATACCATCCTACTTTAATTTCTCAGAAATTGTTCTATATAATGTTTGTATGTATATTACAAGTCATTTCGCCCAAGCTCAGAAGAGATGCCAATCCCAAATCTATCGAAACATGCCATAATTGAACTATGCAAGATTGCTTGATAGATCACAGATTGCTTAAATGCGAAACGTTCGCCTTAATTCGGGTTCATGCGGATTACTACAACAATCTTCCCTTAGCCTCTGCGAACGTCTCAAATATTTTTTCAAATCTTCGGATTTCGATCGGCGCAATCTTGGACGGTCTTCGCCAGATCGTCGTCGCAGGCCGGAAGAAATTCCCGGCGAAGCACTTCGTTCGCTTTGATAGCGGTAGCGACTTCTTGAAGCATACCAAGGCGGCCAAGAAAATCTAGACAGAGAAGAATAGTTTAGGAACACTAATACACGGAAGCTCGTATATTTAAGAAAAACTCTCATACAAACTCTCGCTTGTCAACTCTCATCAACTCTCGTGCAACTCTTGTTCTCGTTTGACCAGGACACGAGAGTTGAGAAAACTCTCATACAAACTCTCGCTTGTCAACTCTCATTAACTCTCATGCAACTCTTGTTCTCGTTTGACCAAGAAACGAGAGTTGAGAAAACTCTCATACAAACTCTCGCTTGTCAACTCTCATCAACTCTCATGCAACTCTTGTTCTCGTTTGACCAAGACACGAGAGTTCAGAAAACTCTCATACAAACTCTTGCTTGTATGAAGTCTAATAAGAAAACATACCGTTTTCCAACCAAACCACTAAAGCCAAACCGACCAGGTACGTCTGAAGCAGAATCTACAACCGCACTGTTTCCTAGAAAGAAACGGACAGCAAATCCATATTTTTTCCATCATTGACATTTTTATCAGATTGTTAAATAATTAAAATTATTAAAATCATAAAATTTGTTGTACAAATCACTAAGGGGCAGTAGTTTAAAAGTCGGTTTAGCTGTACACTGGGTAAAGGTGAAATCAAAAGAGTTTCCAATAGCTTGTTTGCAGGCTTTGAAATATTTCTTCAGAAATCGTGTCTGGATCAATGTTACTTTTAGGCCTTGAAGTTACGAAATAAACAAACATGTAGAAGTGTGAGTTAAACAGTGAGTTAAATCTTAACCCCGGGTTAGTGCTAACCCAGCTTTGAGCAACCAGCCCCAGGACACGTTCAAAAGTAGATTGTTAAATTCTGGATTATATTTCGAACACAGAAGTTTCGACATAACAATGCTTTATTCCACATCAAACGCTTTACACAGCTGATGAAAGGACAGTGTAGAGCGCTTGATGTGGAATAAAGCATTGTTTTTTTCGAAACTTCTGTGTTCCAAACACAGGGTGTCCCAAAAAAAACGGAACCCGCATAAATTAATTATGCAGTCGTTAAAAATATTATTCACAATAATGTAATTATTATTCACAGTAGTGTAATGACTTGACATCTCTGTACCTCTGGGATGTCATATTTTTGTGCAGCATATGTCAAAGCAAAACAAGTTAAAAGTAATGTCTTACACCTATCCGTATTGCTAATTTTTCACTCAAAAGTGTAGTAAAAACAAAGCGACATTAACTGAGTAATAGCAACAACAAACGTAATCATGTTTCCTATAAAAGTTTTGACGAACGAGGACAAAATCAGCGTGTATGACACAGCTTTTAAAACTTTTATAGCTGTCAATTTGTGAATCATAATGCATACAACATTAATTTATGCGGGTTCATTTAAAGTGCATACATAATTGTTTATGCTGGTACCGTTTTTTTTGGGACACCCTGTATAATCTCGACTTTACTTCCGGAGCTGCGCGGCCTTGCAAAATCCACAATTGTTTTCATTGAAAGATGAAAACGGCTTACCTATATCAGAAAGACTTCTAGTCACCCTGCTTTCACGACACTGTTCTCGACTCGTAGACTCGGCCATCTTTCCGTGCCCCAAACGAGCACTTTCTCCGCGCGGTAAAAGCGATCGCGATTCCAGTTTCGAATTTGCAAACGAGTTCAGTAGGTTATCGTAAGAGTCTGTATCGAGAGATCGCCGGACATGCGTGTTGACATCCTGGGGTTTATTTTGAGGTTTTTCACTTACAAGTGGGGTAGACATGTCTATAGGATGCCACGATTTGTCCACGTGAAATAAGCCTTTTCCCACGTGATCGCGCCGTTTGTCCACGTGATTCCAACTGCTGTCCACGCGATTCAAAGGTCTATCCAAGTGACTCGAATATTTGTCCACGTGATTCCAATTTTTGTCCACGTGACTACCATTTAGATATCCTAAACTAGTGCCAATCCTTTTGTTGACAGACCCGCCTTTTTCCATGCACGATTCTCGTACCAGTCTATCAGCTCGCTCAATGGCAGCACATGCTCTCTGGACCAACGCCTCGTCACCATTATTATCCCCAGGCACTCCTTGACATACATTCATATTTTCCTTCTTATATTCCCAGCTATCCGACTTTGTTGTAGAATATCTCCTACTGTCCATAGTCAACCCAAATTTACAATCCTCTCCCGCAAGGTTCATATCATCTGCTATTGATTCACCTGGTTCTCTGACGTCACAACTCATGACGTCACCATCGATGACGCCATCAATATTAATGACATCACCCGCTTCGGGCTCATTATAAACTCTGTTGTTTTGTGCACGCGCAACCGGCTGTGGCTCAAAATCGTCCATTTCTATCGAGCTAATATTTGCTTCCTCGTTCTCACATTCCATGCTCACGTGACTAAGTTCGGCGATATTCATTGGTCCACCATCATCTGGGCTATTTCCCGCGTCATTTTCGTCCGGGCCAGTGGCGACAGCAGCCTTGATAGGCGAGACATCTGGGAGTAGTTGTGGATCGATGTTGACATCGGAGGACTCCAGTACTTCGCTATTAAAAACGTCGTCATTTGATAAGGTTCCGTCAAGTTTTAGATGCGGGATGCCTGGATATGGCAGAAATTCAAAACTTCGTCAGCAATATGTAGTGATAAGCCACTCGTTTGTTCGCATGGTATTCATAGACATACCAAACTTTAATTTTGTGGAAACACCACGTAAACTATCACAAAGCGTACGATCCGTAAACTCGGGTCATCATTATTAGAGACGTCCAGATTTGGCTCCCAATACCTCTACCGCTACCTTAATCTTTCTTTCTGCCAATCAGATGTGCCGGACCTACCTGATTAACCAATCAAATTGTTTAAAAATGGGGAAAAGGTAGCGGTAGTGGTAGAGGAAGTCAAATCTGAACCTTTCTATTATCACAACTGATACAAAAAAACTTTGCGGTAATAAATTTACGCTGTGTTGCATTCCCAAAACATTATACTTTGACATAATACATGCATTGAATGAAGTCGTTAATTTACACTTTACACTACTCGTGTAAAACTTCAATCAAGCACGTGTCTCAACTACGTAGGGTTTGCCAAACACTGTACAAAAACATAAGATCTCTCACTACCTGTAAAGGCCTATCTGCACGATACGATTTGTCGCATACGATTCTTACTCTGGTATTCTTGGGTTTCACTGGAACCTTTTTCAGTAATTCTGAGTGGGGGTCAACCCAAAATGTATTGATGATTGTACTGCACTGGAGCAAGCAAATCTCACGAAATTGCACACATTTGCTGCCAAACACAAGGTCAACACACACAGTGAAAATTTTCTTCAGTCTGATGACAATGTATCGATTTGGAGTTGACTCCCAGTGAAATTTATGACGTCACCTGAAACCCAAGAATATGTGATCGAGTAAACACGCGCAAAAAACGTCAGATTTCATATTTCGCCATCAGCGAACGAGTAAAAATCTGACATCAGCGCTCGTTTCCATACGCCAGAGTAAAAATTGTATGCGACAAATCGTATCGTGCAGATAGGCCTTCACGATATAAACAGTACTCGATGTTCTGAGCGAAGGTCTTTGGTCGGGAAGTTAGAGAAGGACTATGCCCAACCAAGGACTTTCAGCTCAAACGCCCAATTCTGTTTATATTGTCTAAGGTAGTTAAAGATCCTATGTTTTTGTGTGCTTTTGACTGCACATTCACTGCAGCGTTAGTTCGAGATACGAACACAGTTGTTCACGTACCGCGGGGACTGGTTTTCGATGGTGATGTCGTGTGTATTTTGATGGGGGAGACAGCTGGACTTTGTGATGTTCGACTGCTGGCGTTTTTTGATAACGGTGAACTTGAATAAGTCGCGTCTCTATATTGGACTGGACTAGACGTCAGCTGAAAAATAAGACAGGAAATGGCAATGAATAAGAGATGATCCTTACTGGACCTCTAGGAAGAACAGTTTAGAACTGATAGAGCTATCCAGTATAAATAAAGTTAGTTTAGTTTAGGTTTCCTCCTGTAGAAGAAACACTGGATCAATTAGAGATGATCGCTGGAGCTCTACGAAGAACAGTTTAGAACTGATAGAGCTATCAAGTATAAATAAAGTTAGTTTAGTTTAGGTTTACTCCTGTAGTAACACTGAATCAATAAGAGATGATCCTTACTGGACCTCTAGGAAGAACAGTTTAGAACTGACAGAGCTATCCAGTATAAATATAGTTATTAGTAACAGACTACTGTAGTAACAGTGGATCAATATATTTAAAAAACATTTTTATTCTTACCAAATTTTTGGGACTTGGACTCTTCAAAATGGACCTAAAACCAAACGAAATAATACATAAATACTAATGATTCTATATTCAGGTGTATTAAAAACATTTCCAACATTTTTACCTGGTAGCACGAGGCTGCGGTGGCTGGCGTTCACGAGACATCGTCGGAGATTGGTTTTCGTCTGGGCTGAAAAGTTTACGTCTTAACGACGAGACATTTAAATCTCTTGTAGCCGAGTTGCCTTCCTCCTCAATATAAGAATAGAACCCAGAATCTAGTGAAAAAATTGAAAGTATTATCCAAAATATTATTCGTTCAGTCATGATCCAGTGATCAGAATGTTCCATTGTCTTTTCATTGTTTTGAAAATCTCACTGTTCTCCATATCATCCAGTCATGATCCAGTGATCAGAATGTTCCATTGTCTTTTCATTGTTTTGAAAATCTCGCTGTTCTCCATGTCATCCAGTCAGATCCTTCTCAAGGTCCAACTCCATGGAACAGTGCTTTTATCTATAGTGCATTAAAACATACATACCAACAATTTTGCTGAGATCAAAAGATGGTGGGAATGTTAACGCCGTTTGACAGCAAACTAAACAGAAAAAAATAAGTACATAGCAGTAAGTCCTAACAGATATTACTTAACAGTTGACAAATTCTTACAACGTGTCAACAAGTTGCAACAAACTTGTCAATTTCATCAAGTTTCAACAAGTCTGTTAAAATCAGGCTCGTTGCAACTTATCATTTACAGACTTGTTACAACTTGTTGAAACAACTTGCAGCAAGTTCGTGGATAACAAGTTTTGACAATGAACTTGCAACAAGTCCGTTGACAACTTGCAACAGACTTGTCGCCAACAAGCTGTCACAAGCCATGCGAACGCATCCTGATATCGGCTTGCTGATAACAAGTCTGTTGCGAGATGTCAACAGGGGCCGGTTGTTCGAAGCCCGTTTAGCTTAAACGGTGGTTAAGCTCAAAATAGAAACCGAGTTTATAGATTCATTCAACAACCAAACTAAAAGTTTTGAACCTTAATAGAATGATTATGCTTACAACTACCCATTTACTGCAAAATATTTAAGTTAACTGTTTAACGAGTAATGTAAGAGTGTTATTTAATTTTGACTTATCCACCGTTTACGCTAAACGGGCTTCGAACAACCGGCCCCAGACTTGCTACAACTTTCCCGTTGGCTGGGTGTACAGCATTGTCTTATCTACTCCTTACCATCGATCAAATTTCTGCCAGAAATATTTCCAGAATTGGAGCAGTTCGATGCTTCATTAATGCTGTCTTCATCACCACTAATATCTAAAATATTTTAGTAAATAGTTTTAGAATGGTGCAATCGTTAGAGCAAGCGCCTTCCAACTCTGAGATCGTGGGTTTGATCCTCACTTCAGACTCATGACACTTATGTGAAAAGAGTTAGTCAACGCTCTGTCGAAAGTCGTGGGTTTTCTCTAGGTACTCTGGTTTCCTCTCACAGGGAATGTTGACAGGCTGCGTTGAGATTAGCTCCTAACTGATCCTTCCATCGTAGCTGTGCTCCGTGATCAGACATAAGTCATAAGGTGGCTGTCAGAGGCGTCCTTAGAAAGCCTTCGACTGAATCAGTTTCAGCTGCGTCCTTCAAAGAAATAGGTACACTATGCGTACGGCAAGATAAGTATAAAAGTAGGTACGCACTGTGTACACATGGTGAATATTAACTATATATAATCAAGACAAACAACAATGTTTACTGATTGATTTAATAGAGTTCACTATAGTTTCCCTTCTTTCCCATAAAATCACGATTACTTACATGTCGTTGACGGAGGATGAGGTGAAAACGTGACATGTTTGACGTGATTATCTGGTGTCCATGGTGACGGCAAGATGGTGCCATGAGAAAAATACTAGATGTTAAAAGAAACGTCTCTATCTACATCGTAATTAAAGAGCTTTGCACCCCATCCCCACAGATGTTTGACAGTGCTCCGGAACTAGCTACCAACCAATTTTGAATGAATCTTTAGTTAGTAAATCAAGGCAATTTTCTGTCATTATATATACATACATATATAAAGAAATAACTATCAGTGACTAAACATGTATTTTAATTTTTAGTTTCAATAATGAAATAATTAGTAATAGGTTTTTGAAGTACTATTTAAACAATATTGTTTTCTCGATGTCGGTATCAATTTTCTGTGCGTAATACAAAAATATACAAAATTTGCAATCTTTACTGGCATATTTATATACCCATCTTGTCAGGTCCCAAAACCCTAACCCTAGTGGCCAGGTATTCTATAATTGCACCTCAGTTTGTTTGTGAAAGAATTTTCAATATAGGTGTTGCAAAAGCCGGGAAATTTGAGGCAAAAGTTTTGTGAAAATCCAAAGACTCCTTCACCACTATGATTTCCTTTGTGTTTTGACCATGAATTATTAATGAGTTTTTGACATTAGTTAATAAAATTTATGCAAGTTAGCAGTAATACTCTCTACCTCATTAATAGCTTCTTGGACTTTTTCTTCATCCTCTGGTCTCTCACAAGTGCTGCTATAATCCTGATTTGGAAATTCATCGATATCTGCTGGATTCTAGAGACGAAAGGGTCAAATGAATTATTATGATTACAAAATGTAGTAATTTCTATTTAATTATTGGTTGAAATAATTAGAAAATGCATTATAGTCTCACCAGTTTTGATATCTGATCAATTGACCAACGAAATCCCTTCTTCTGTAAGAAATGTGAATGAATACTCACTTTATTTATACTGGATAGCTCTATCAGTTCTAAACTGTTTTTCCTAGAGGTCCAGTAGGGATCATCTCTTATTGATCCAGTGTTACTACAGGAGGAAACCTAAACTAAACTAACTTTATTTATACTGAATAGCTCTATCAGTTCTAAACTGTTTTTCCTGGAGGTCCAGTAGGGATCATCTCTTATTGATCCAGTGTTACTACAGGAGGAAACCTAAACTAAACTAACTTTATTTATACTGGACAGCTTTATCAGTTCTAAACTGTTTTTCCTGGAGGTCCAGTAGGGATCATCTCTTATTGATCCAGTGTTACTACAGCAGGAAACCTAAACTAAATTAACACACTTTCAACAACAAACACACTTTGACATACTGTACAAGACAAGCAAAACCCCCAAGACATAAACCACAGTACCTTTTGGCTTCCTGGCGTATCTGCTTGCAAAAATATCGAAGGGCTTGCGCTTAAAGCGGGTACATTTAGACGACCATCTGTAGCACTGTCGAAAGGATTCTTGGTTAAATTCAGTGTTGAAATCGCCGAGCAATCATCTAAGGTGCTGCTCAAAGTTGCAAACGACATCGCAAAGTCGTTAGAAGTTAAAATAGTTTGTATTTTTTCTACTTTATTTTACAAAAATCTAAGCTAAACTATGAAATGCATTTCTCACTAAATTCTATATACATTTGAATTAACCGCTTTGGAATACTATGGTTGTTGAGAGAAATTCATTTTTAATCATTGGGAAGGCTTTGAATATTTTTTATTCCTACAGTATTTTCTCAAGTAAATAAGTTAAATACATGTAAAGCTCATTAGAAATAACATTAAATGTATTTTCAGGAAGAAATACGAAGGCAAAATGACTAAAAGACAACTTAAATCTGCTATAAATGTTTATCAAATATTAAATTCTCTTCTCAAAATATGAATAAAGATTATATTTTTTGTTTCCACTTTGATGAAAATATCCAGAATTTTCTTTCCCAATTTGAACATGGCGGACTCCACACAAAGTGTTTCAAATGTAAAGTCGGCAAGAGAGACGATTGAAGGTTCGAAACGAAGTTTTTCTTGTTTAATTCGGAAAGTATTAGTATTAGAAATGCCAGGAGATGTGACAGAGTCTTTTTATTTTGAGTTTTTTACGGAAATATTGGCTGTAAAATAGTTGTCACAGTACAAAATTATGATGTGTTAGTTAGGACAAATAATGCAAGTGCTTTGTGATGTACTTACGTTCGTACTCTGTGATGTATTTAGGTTTATACGTGTTTGTACTGATTTCGTAGATTTTTGTATGCATTTAAATGCGAAAAGCATGGAATGCTGGGCAAATTGTTAAGTAAATAAATTTCATGAATAAATTTTATCAATAAAAATAGTTAAATTGCTAATTGAAATATAATTAGATTCAAGTGTCGCCTGTATTGGAATTAAACCTAAAACCATTAGAATACTAGCCTAATGCTGTTGACTTCAAACCGATATCAGAATGCATTTGCACAACTTGTGACAGCTTGTTGTTTAAGGGCAAGTCTATTGCAAGTTGTCAACAGACTTGTTGCAAGTTGATTGTCAAAATTTGCTATCCACAGGCTTGCTGCAAGTTGTTTCAACAAGTTGTAAGAAGTCGGCAAATGATAAGTTGCAACAAGCCTGATGTTAACAGACCTGTTTCAAGTTGATGAAATTGACAAGTTTGTTGCAACTTGTTGACAGTTGAAACATTCCAGTACAATTGACAACTTGCAGCAAGTCTGTGATGTTTTTGGCCATATAGACTTAGGGTAATACCAAACACCATGCTTTTTTTGCTATATAGTACTGATGGAAATAAGTAATTTACTGAATACTGGGTTGGATTCCGAGACTCTGGTATTGTGTGTGAAACTTTGCGAAGCTGGAGTCAACCCGGAAGCCCTGGCATCAGTCATCCGAGAGTTGAGACGAGAAAGTGCCGCAATTAAGGTAAAGCAATGAACTGATCCAAACAAAAAACATTTGGATGAACTTGGTCAAAGAAAATAGTTGCCTGTCCATATTATGTATGTTTCAACTTGGAAAAACAGTTGGATAAATTGACAGTGGCATAAACTGCCCAATAATTTAGTCCTGCCATGTAAATTTTGAATAATTAATTATTCATTTCTTTAGAAATTGTGTTTTTACAGTCACTGAACACAAAAATATTTGCATAGCCAAACTAAATTGTCGGCTAGCTACGCTACTGTAAATTGAGACAAGTAGTTTCTTGTATCATTGTTTCTTACCGATGTAAGTTTCTTGTATCATCATAAATCATGAATAATTAATAAGGTCATAATGTGGTATTTAGGTCAACATGTGTGCACTTGTAAACCACATTCAGGATCAGAAAAAGGGATGTTTATGAAAGTTAACAATACTAATTGAGATTCTAATAGCACGCTGAACCATGGTTTCAAATTTCTGGTGGATTTATAATTTTCTTTGCTCAACATGATTACAAAGTTTCAACAAGTTTCATACAGGAAAATAAAGATATGAGTGATCAAAAACAGCAAAATGGATTTTTATTCCGTAGCTAGTTCCAGGCCTTTTATTCAGGGTCAGATTAGCTGGACTGTATAATCTGTTTCAATTTATATTTGTTTTAATTCTTTAGGCAAGCGAGCCATCTAAATAATATCCAGGCAAGCACTGCACAGCCACTCAAATGTCGCCAGGAACTTACGAGTAAAGATCTCAAGCAAAGAAATTTCTCAGTATTGTAACATATTAAATTATGACTTTGTAGGAAACAGATGTACATGTAAATAGCTAGCCATAATAAATAAATATCAACAAATGTATATTCGCACAAGTACATGTACTTACTGTGAACCATTTACATTCCCATCGTCTTTCACCTCGTGGGTTTGTTCACTTCAGGCTCATGACACTTATGTGAAAAGAGTTAGTCAACGCTCTGTCGAAAGTCGTGGGTTTTCTCCAGGTACTCTGGTTTTCTCCCACAGGGAATGTTGACAGGCTGGGTTGAGATTAGCTCCTAACTGATCCTTTCATCGTAGCTGTGCTCCGTGATCAGACATGAGTCATAAGGTGGCTGTCAGAGGCGTCCTTAGAAAACCTTCGACTGCATCAGGTTAAGCTGCGCCCTTCGTAATTAATCCCAAACTCACTCAATCTCAATTTCACTGGAACTGAAATATTTTCTAGGGGAACTAAGACATTCAAACACGCTAGTTTTGAGAAATCGTTCCTTAGACAAACAGACGGTGAAATTACAGCAGCAAAGACAAAATAGCAGAGCTTTTGAGAAAACTGTAGGCCCTAAAACCTTTACCAGCAGCCAATTTATTAAAATATAAGAAAAAACATACTAATTAGTAAAACTGCAAAGTTTGGTGGCGAAATGTTGTAAAGTACTGAAGAGTGAAGTTGGCAAATTTTGTATAATGTATATTTGTATTAGGCGTGGAAAAAGTTACCATTTTTGAGCTGAAATTGCCGCGAAAATGGAAACTTTTTCCACGCCCAATACAAATATATACAAAATTCGCAAACTTCGCAGCGCTATATTATCCGTATTTTACAACATTTCGCTGCCAAACTTTGCAGTTTTACTGATTTCAGGACGCTCTTTCTAGCTGTGGTGAAAGATAAGTCTACACGGGGAAATTGTCAGTTCACAAGTGCGATTTTAAATACAAATTTACAATTCAGCCAGATATTCAAGGCAATTACAATTTTCCAACATACAAAACAAACTATCTAACAAGTCCTTGAAACAAGAAAAATACTTGAGCATTCTTAAACTGTTCCCGAATATTTCGGTACAAAATTCGTCCAAGCACTCCTGCCACTCCATCTGCTGTTATGTACGGTTCATTCATTTAGGAACCGAAACGTTATTGTACGTTTTCAATGATCACGGCCATACCTTGACCCCCGCCGATACATGCGGAGCCGATAGCAAGCTTACCACCCGTTCGCCGAAGTTCGTGGACTAAATGCGATGTTATTCTTGCTCCGGAAGTAGCGAGAGGATGTCCTAAGGCAATAGCGCCTCCGTTAACGTTTGTCTTGTCTGTATCAAGATCCAACTCTTTGATGACGGCCAAAGTTTGCGCAGCAAACGCTTCGTTGACCTTTGAAGAAACAAAGAGTATAAGTAACTTTATTGATACTGGATAGCTCTATCAGTTCTAAACTATTCTTCCTAGAGGTCCAGTTATAAAGATCATCTCTTATTGATCCAGTGTTACTACAGGAGGAAACCTAAATTAAACTAACTTTATTTATACTGGATAGCTCTATCAGTTCTAAACTGTTCTTTCTAGAGGTCCAGTAAGGATCATCTCTTATTGAACCAGTATTACTACAAGAGGAAACCTAAACTAAACTAACTTTATTTATACTGGATAGCTCTATCAGTTCTAAACAGTTCTTCCCAGAGGTCCAGCAAAGATCATCTCTTATTGATTCAGTGTTACTACAGGAGGGAACCTAAACTAAACTAACTTTATTTATACTGGATAGTTCAATCAGTTCTAAACTGTTCTTCCCAGAGGTCCAGTAAGGATCATCTCTTACTGATCCAGTGTTACTACGGGAGGAAACCTAAACTAAACTAACTTTATTTATAATGGATACATGTAGCTTTACCAGTGGTTGAAACACACCCCCTTACCTACCTCTATAAGGTCAATATCAGCCAATGTCTTTCCAGCACGGCTAAGAGCACCCTTAATAGCTGGAACTGGACCAATACCCATTATTGACGGCTCTACGCCGGACGTGTAATAGGACACAAGACGAGCTAATGGTTTAAGGCCATGTTCTTTTACTGCCTTTTCACTGGCTAAGACGAGAGATGCTGCACCATCACATATACCCTGAGAAGATTTTAGAGTTGCATGAGAGTTGACAAGCGAGAGTTTGTATGAGAGTTTTCTCAACTCTCATGTCCTGGTCAAACGAGAACAAGAGTTGCATGACAGTTGACAAGCGAGAGTTTGTATGAGAGTTTTCTCAACTCTCATGTCCTGGTCAAACGATAACAAGAGTTGCATGAGAGTTGATGAGAGTTGACAAGCGAGAGTTCGTAAGAGAGTTTTCTCAACTCTCATGTCCTGGTCAAACGAGAACAAGAGTTGCATGAAAGTTGATCAGAGTTGACAAGCGAGAGTTTGTATGAAAGTTCTCCCAACTATCCTCTTTAAAATCAGGACAAGATTTACGTGAGTGACTTCTCCAAAGCTAAACAAACACAAAATTATCCATGACTTACAGATGCATTACCAGCAGTGACTGTGCCATCTTTCTTAAAGACAGGAGGCAGTTTTGCGAGACTTTTCATGTCCGTTCCTACTCGCGGATGTTCGTCAATGCTAAAATCTTCTTCACCTTTACGACCTTTCACTTTCATTGAGGAAATCTCCGCTTCAAATGCTCCAGATTGTTGAGCTGTATATTTAATAAGAAATATTTTAGCATTGAACTTTTTTTCACGTAGTTCAGACACAAACCATGACAAGCTTATTGTAGAATACTACCTGCGCCAGACCACCACGTTTGAGATATCTTTTTCAGGTAGTTCAGGCACAAACCACGACAGCTTATTGTAGAATACTACCTACACTAGACCACCACGTTTGAGATATCTTTTTCAGGTAGTTCAGACACAAACCACGACAGCTTATTGTAGAATACTATCTACACTAGGTCACCACGTTTGAGATATCTTTTTCAGGTAGTTCAGACACCAACCATGACAGCTTATTGTAGAATACTACATACACTAGATCACCACGTTTGAGATGTCTTTTTCAGGTAGTTCAAACACAAACTACGACAGCTTATTGTACAATACTACCCACACTAGATCACAACGTTTGAGATATCTTTTTCAGGTTGTTCAGACACAAACCACGACAGCTTATTGTAGAATACAACCTACACTAGACCACCACGTTTGAGATATCTTTTTCAGATAGTTCAGACACCAACCATGACAGCTTATTGTAGAATACTACATACACTAGATCACCACGTTTGAGATATCTTTTTCAGGTAGTTCAAACACAAACTACGACAGCTTATTGTGCAATACTACCTACACTAGACCACCACGTTTGAGATATCTTTTTCAGGTAGTTCAGACACAAACCACGACAGCTTATTGTAGAATACTACCTACACTAGACCACCACGTTTGAGATATCTTTTTCAGGCAGTTCAGACACAAACCACGACAGCTTATTGTAGAATACTACCTACACTAGACCACCACGTTTGAGATATCTTTTTTATGTAAATTTGAGAATGGATTATAGACAATTAATTATCAATTATAAATTATTATAATGGTTGGATTATAGACAATTAATTATAAATTATTTATAAACAATTCTTACCGTTTGCCCATCTCGTCTGCGAATCAAGTGCGTATCGATCGCAATCTTCGCGCGAAATGTTATATTTTTCTGCGAGATTCTCAGCTGTTAAAGCCATTGGTAGTTTACAATAACTGTCAGTCAATCCTGACCATAACGTGTCTTCCATCTACAGTATACAGATATATCACGCGTTATAAGTTCCTTGTATGTTCGCATGGTGAATATCAAATTAAAATATAATTTTGTGAAAATGGGTTTCTATTTGACAACGAGTGCCCGTACTGTTCCATGTTTTCAGATCAACTGGATAACGGCGTAAAGGCGGATCTCCATTCAGTGCAAAATGTCGCGCGATCGATTTTTAGCGAGCGCTTTCTTTTGAAATGTGTGAAGTCAACCACAGGTAATGAGATTTGTTCCGCTTGACTGTTTGGAACTCAAAAGAAAGCGCTCGCTAAAAGTCGATCGTGCGAGATTTTGCACTGAATGGAAACCCGCCTTAACGCCAAGCCCAGCTCTTGATCAATGAAGACGCAGAATGAACTCTCATTATTGTGTAAAAATGATCATCATACCGTCACATCGGAGCCAAACTTTGTTCCCCATCTGATGTCTCTCACAGCAAACGGCGCCTGGCTCATATTTTCGCTGCCTCCGGCCAGGACAATGTCGCTGTCACCAACGAGGATTTCCTGACAAGCACAACGAAATCCACAACATCTACAGCTAATTCAGTTAAGTTTGACATCGAGAATAGTGAAATGTGCAATATGAGCGACCAAAGATATATCGAGAAAATGCAGTTTCAAATAAAATCAGCACATTGGTGGTCTTACAGGATTACAAATATAGTATTTAGTATGGTATATTTTTACATTTACATGTGAAACTGTGATAAGTTGCATTATTTTTTGTCGCTGCATATTGTACATTGACTATTGAAGATGTCAACCTTAATTGAATTGGCTGTATCCACATTTGACGAGAGTACACAGCGGAGAGAAACGCTCATTTGGTAAAATGTGTTCCAATTAAGTGTTTAGCATGATTGTTTTCCGGAAAGACAAGCTATTTGGGCAAATGTTTAATGTTTCGAGTGATCTTAAAGCGTGTTAATGTTAGCTCAACGCAGATTTTTTTTACTTTTGGCTAACAACCAATTTCAAGAGTATATCAATAGCGCATCCAACATTTTTTAAGACGAAAAATTTAGTGTACCGGAGCTGTTCCTATTTACGAATAGTGCACTTTAATCCGCTCCCAAAGCTCTAAATGTATTATGTTGCTTTTGTGATTTTGGCTTTTATGTGCCCAAAATCTTGTTGAAAAAAGCCCAACTGAATTGCATTAATGACCCAATGTTCTGACACTTCCATATATTGAAACTGAGTTCAATATCAGTCTGAGATCAGTCCTGATGAAGACACTGGATCACACTGTTAAATCGTTAGGTCCTGAATGCAATTTGATCCGGCTTTGAGTTCGTTTAAACATGACCAGGGTAGCAAACGTTATATGATCATTACACCTGGTTACCACATCAACAAACTAACTCTACATCTGCAACTTATAATGTTTCCAATTACCTGGGCAGCGCTGACGATTGCTTGGAAGCCAGAACCACACAATCTGTTGACAGTCAATGCCGTTGACGCAATCGGAACTTGAGAATGGAGACCAATGTGTCGTGCTAAGTATATACCATCCGCAGCTGACTGAATGAAGTTAAAATATATAGAATGAATACATAGAAACCAAATTCTTATAACAAATATGAAAGCCCTACATATAACTTTTAATAAAGCCATTAGTAAGATTTAAAATAATAAATTTTATTAGTAACGTTTCATCTTTAAATTGAGACATCTTCAGACTAAATAGTATAGAATTACATGAGATTTGAAAATATATGTGCTACTGTGGATTTTTTTAGGGAATTTTTAAACCATAAAACGGCTCCTAAAACTCAATCTTTGCACTGAAACATTCACTGCAGTTCAAATAAAGTTGTTTAAGTTAAATTTATCAAAGATAGAAGTAATTTTTCAGTTGAAAACCCAAGAATGAGGAAACAATAAATTATGGCTGGAAATCACTTTACAACACAAGAAAAACCGCACATTAAACTGATAGTTGTACACAATGATCAGGACTCACTCTTTTTGTCTCAAATAATATTCCCTCAGACCCTATGAAATTCAGGGTAAAAATCCATTGTGCTGTTTTTAATCATTTATGTCTTTTATTTTCCTTCATGAAACTTGTTGAAACTTTGTAACCATGTTCAGTAAAGAAAACAAAGTAAATTATACTCAATGAGAAATTTGCTAGTTTGGCTCGAAAAATGGATTTCTATTTGACAACTAGTGCCAGTACTTTTCCGTGTTTTCAGATCACTTCGACAGATAACAAGGTTCGAAGAGGATTGTGGAAAGTTGAAATTTGAGAAGAGAAGCCTCTGCAATATAATGTGCTCAAGCAAGCGATTTCGTGAACATGGCATGGTGTGGCGATACCTCCAATATAGATACTAGTGAACTTTCATTTCAAAATCTTGTCATAGAAGTAAAATTGTTTATATATAATTAAAAATACTCCTTTTATTTTGGTACATGCTTTTGGGATTTGCTATATTTTGAAAGAATTTAATAAGCAAATCTGCCATCTTGAAAACATATGGCCGAGGCTTCTTCAAGACACTAGTTATAACTTATAAAACCAAAAAGAATCTGTGGAGGAGAATGCTACAGCAGCATTTGTTAAAGTGTGGAATTCCATGCCAATGTTTTATGGTCTCAGTATAAAGATACCGTACAACAAGTTGTTATAGTAATTTCTTTTGCTGGAATTAATGGTGCTGGCTTATTTCTTGAGATATTTCACTTACTTGAGACACAACAGTGCATAATGTTATTTTTAAACAGGAGTTTTATACAAGGCAAATAAAAATACAAATGCTCTATGCCAAAAATACAGATTTATTTGTTGTACATGTTAGTGCAATGTTCAGAATTTCTCGTGGAGAAAACAATCAAGAGCTTAAGCAAGCAACATTTTTGTCAACAGGGACGCCAGCTGGAAGTAAATAGAGCTGTTAAAGATGGTGAATGATAGCTTCAGCCAATCTCATTTGAAATCATGAACACAAAAGTTGGTTGACGGCTCTTGTTGATTCCAAACAAGAACAGCTGACGCCTTCATTCACCATCTGTAACAGCATCATTTACTTCCGGCTGCCATCCGTGTTGACAGAAATTGAACTTTCTTAGCTCTCTGACACAGCACTAAAACTTCATTCAAGGTGATGTCATAGCTAGGCTAATTATTTAAATATTATTCAAAGTAGATATTTCAAGATAGAGGCAAAATATTGAAATTCTAAAAGGATGTTAACAACTTAATGTACATTATCTTCACACCAAAACCAGACAGTCATAGACACTTAAAAAACATATAAAAAAACAATGCCTGACAATCTCACTTGAGTAAAGCGTTTAAATTGCCTACAAATGCAAACAAATTATATTTAAATCTAAATCTCAACAAAACACGATTACTTCATTGAAAACGACCTAAAATATAACTGAATAATGCCCACAAATACGAGCACGCTACAATAAAACACATTATTGCATACAAAATGTCCCACAATATACCTGAATAACGTTACCAAATATAACAGAATCAACAGTAGCTGGGTCAATGGATCCACTTTCAAGCGCCGCTTTAGAGCTGTGAACACCAAGCAATGTAGCCGTTTTGCCGCGTAATTTTCCACCAAACGTGCCGAACGGCGTCCTCTTAGCAGCCACGATGAACACAGGTCGTGCCAAAGCCATATTTTAAAAGAATTTCGCAAAAATTTGGTCTAAATCAGAGTTCTTCAACGTGGCTGTTTTGGAGTTTTGGACTTTCAACCCAATATGAGCCCGTGATCTGCGGCTGCGGTTGCTCCTCGAGGCATACTCCGCGAAACTCCGTGTATTGGCGATATTTTGAATGCGTAAAAATAGGTACGCATTGCACCTGATTGCACCCGATGAGCATGTTTGACGCACTGAGCTCTATTTAAAGCTCAGTGGTTTGACGACGGCTGGAGCAATCGGAAACAAAATTTCCGGCTGCCAGTAGGTTTGAGACCCTGGGTACGAGTTGCTGCCAGCGACGTCAAGCGTGCTAATCGGGTGCGCAATGATCGCAAATTCATGTGACGGCAGAGTTATAAGATATATTGTAAAAAGATAATGAGTACATAATTTAATGTTCCATGTATTTTCATACGCTATAACCAGTTTACAAACTATCCTGGGTTATCTGTCGCGCAAAGGCACAGGATCCCAAATGCTTTTTAAATTTGTCCATAAAGTTTAGAACTACATATTCCAAATTCATTACTGTTACAATCGTGAATATTAGTGCTGGGACATAACTGTCCGATTAAACGAGGATGAGAGTTGTAATTCTCGTTAATCGACTCTTATTCTAAATTTGTTCTCGTTTGACCAAAAAATGAGAGCTGAAAAAAACTCCAATACAAACTCTTCGATTTCCAACTCTGATGCAACTCTCATGCAACTCTTGTTCTCGTTTGACAAGGACATGAGAGTCGAGAAAACTCTCATGCAAACTCTCGCTTGTCAACTCTCATCAACTCTGATCCTCACTTAACCTGGCGCTAGCGGCTTTGTCGCTACTGTGCGGATTTTTTGACCATTCACAACCAGAAATGTCACGATTATGGTACACTTTCATGCAATGTCTTTGGCCGGTAGCGGACTATCGTTCACATGGATCGTGTGTTCCTTGTAGTATTTATACACTCCCTTCTCGGTCAAGAGGTTTCAACTCAGACTCTAAAGTAAAGAAAATGAGCGATTTTCGTTGCCCACTCCAGAAAGCAACTACTCAGAGTCAACCATGGCATATAACCCTGGGCAATTCAAGAGTTGTTATTAGTGGATTTGGCAAAAACACAGTGGAGACGATGAAAGACTAAATTTTTGCATAAAGGTTGACTAACATCGATAGTGAGATATATTCTTATTCCAAACCATCTCTTCTGTTCACATTATGCTACCAATGAAAGCAATTAACTAACCCCTATTTCAGACTGACGACAAAGCATTTATAGATCGCTTGCAGAGAAAATGCAAAGTGACAGGGGACTTCAAAAGAGTTAAATTAGATCAAGAAAACATAAAAAACGCCTCGTTATCTCTGAGGGAAAGCTTCAAAGCCCAATGGCGGATCCAGGGTAAGTCAAAATAAATTATAGCAGCTCAATTTTAAATTCAAAATAACTTTATAACAATGTCATAGGTTATGAATTTCAAAAGAATAAAATCTAACCGATGAAGTTGCTTTGAAGGTATTTTTAAATGTAAATATATCCTAGAATGAGCTGTGGTAATTTATTTTGACTTACGCTAGATCCGCCACTGACAAAGCCTGTTAATCTGTCTGTTCGTTCCATGTCTCATGACGGTTGCTCTCGATCTTACTGAACCTTCAAACAATCCATGCATGTTTTGGGGTCTTGTTTTCAGAAATGGCTTGTTTCAATATTTTACAATACCTTCTTTGTCATTCGAATCCAGTCGTTTCTTCTTCTTTCTCGCTCCAAATCGAAAACACCTGAAAAAATCAAGGAATACACCAATTCCAGCAACGACGCCAATTGCAATCAGGTTGTAATAGATTATTAATAAAATATCATGTTCAAACAGCATTGATGTTCTGAACAGCGAGTCCTGGTTGTCCGCTAATGTTGCATCTTTAGACGGAGCCTGGAATTGAAAAAGTAAACATATTTATTAAGTAAACGTCCTATAGAGATCAAATAAGGATCCTCTCTTCTTGATCCCGTGTTGCTACAGGGGGAAACCTAAACTAAACTTACTTTATTTATACTGGATACCTCTATCAGTTCTAAACTGTTCTTCTTAGAAATCCAGTAAGGATCATTCCTTATCGTTACATTGTGACTACAAGAGGAAACCTAATCTAAACAAACTTTATTTATACTGGATAGCTCAATCAGTTCTAAATTGTTCTTCCTATAGAGGTCCAGTAAGGATCATCTCTTATTGATCCAGTGTTACTGCAGGAGGAAATCTAAACCAAACTAACTTTATTTATACTGGATAGCTCTATCAGTGCTAAACTGTTCTTCCTAGAGGTCCAGTGAGGATCATCTCTTATTGATCCAGTGTTACTACAGAAGGAAACCTGAACTAAACTAACTCTATTTATACTGGATGAGTCCAAAATTCATGCATACCGCATGTAATGATTTGATTTTCTTGCGAAGGCAAGAAAGAAAAGCTTTATTGTCGCTGCTCTGTTTATTAGCCATTGCCAAACCAGTGAGGAATGGCTCATGAATCACATCTACAACGCTAAATAATTTCATGGCTGGTTCACTCTCTCTTAAGCGAAGAATATCAAAATAATTCGGTATCAAAACACGGTTCACGGTCCCATCTTTAAGCTGTGCAAACATCTCATCTTGAGAATCGAACTCTGCAAGTAAACACGTGATTGTACTTTTAGACAGTTCAGATAAAAACCAGCCTATTGTAGAATACTACCTACACTAGACCACCACGTTTGAGATGTCTTTTTCAGGTAGTTCTGACACAAACCACGACCGCTTATTGTAGAATAATCAATGACATGACACAGACCTTCAATAGTTCCTCCAACATTTAGATTTGACTCAAAATAATGCTTGCTGTTCAATACTGCGACCTGAAAGTAGAAATCATCATCATCGTCGTCATCATCGTCATCATCGTCATCATCGTCATCATCATCATCATCATCATCATCATCATCATCATCATCATCATCATCATCATCATCATCATCATCATCATCATCATTATCATCATCATCATCATCATCATCATCATCATCATCATCATCATCATCATCATCATCATCATCATCATCATCATCATCATCATCATCATCATCATCATCAATTCATCTTACCCTGGTGCCAATAAGATCATTAGTACTATCCATCTGATTCGATGTTAAAACTGAAGTCACATTCGCCGTGAACAGCGAGAGAATAATTGCACCACAGAACAACCACAGTATCGTCAAAACACGCGAGAAAAATGCCACAGGAACTTTGTCTCCGTATCTGAAAACAAGAGCATTAAATTATAGTGATCAATGGATCTCTGGGAAGAACAGTTTAGAACTGATAGAGCTATAAATAAAGTTAGTTTATTAGCTTAGGTTTCCTCCTGTAGTAACACTCGATCAATAAAAAATGATCCTTACTGGACCTCTAGAAAAAGCAGTTTAGACATTTAGAGCTGATATAGCGATGACGTAACTCACCCGACTGTTGTTATGGTAACCATGGCCCACCAGAATCCTTCCCATGCTCCTTTGTAAAACCAAGATGAAAATTGTGATGGATTGCTTGAATGGTCCTGTAGTGAAAAGAAATATAAAATTAACTTGCATCAAGCCTGTTGACAACTTACAACAGACTGGTCATCATCAAGCTGGAGCAAGCGATGCGAATGCATCCTGATATCGGCTTGATGACTGCAAGTTATTAGCTTGATTTGGGAGCAGAAAAATAGAATTAGAAAATGCAATTTAATTTACCATTTAGTACAAAGGTTTAAATGAACTTTAAAACGGATGGGAGTGTCTACATTGTTCGTAATAACTTTTTAAAGTATCAAGACACGACCTTACACAATGCGCCTCTTGTGAGCGCTTCCATAAAGTAGCACTAAGTGGAAAATATGTTGTTTATATAAACTTCGGCATTTTGTTGCATTATAAGCATGTCAATTCAGAGACAAAGGTTAATCCATCACGCCTTTGTGCTTCAATTTAATTACACTTCGCCAGCGTCATTGAGAACTGGTCCGAAATTCTGTAGCCTAAGAAAACGGCCTGGTAAAAAAAATCGGTGAAGTTTTTGAACTGACAAAAATGATAGATTATTTTGGCTGTGTTTGTTTAGTAGGTTTTTGTTCATGTAGAGATATTCGCTCCATGTTTGCAGTTTTAGCTGGAAGACCACAATGAGCAATAAAAGTCACGCTGGGTAAGACCTATCAGGATAGGCTCGTGGGGTTTGCAACTGTCTGTGAAATAAAGTAAGCTAATCCATCTCTTCAAAGTAATTAAGTGCGAATCTAGAGGATTAGTCATACACTAGATTTAGTTCTGTTCAGGTTAGGTTCAGGTTAAAGATCAATAAGAGATGGAAGGATAGAATAGTTAGAGAATAGAAGGAAGAATAGTTAGGTTAGTTCCGATTTCCTCTTGTAGTAACGTTGGATCAATAAGAGATTATCCTTATTGGATCTCTATAGGAAGAACAGTTTAGAACTGATAGAGCTATCCACTATAAATAAAGTTCGTTTAATTTAGGTTTCCTCCTGTAGTAACACTGGATCAATAAGAGATGATCCTTACTGGACCTCTAGGAAGAACAGTTTAGAACTGATAGAGCTATCCAGTATAAATAAAGTTAGTTTAGTTTAGGTTTTCTCCTGTAGTAACACTGGATCAATAAGAGATGATCCTTACTGGACCTCTAGGAAGAACAGTTTAGAACTGATAGAGCTATCCAGTATAAATAAAGTTAGTTTAGTTTAGGTTTCCTCCTATAGTAACGCTGGATGAATAAGAGATTATCGTTACTGGACCTCTAGGAAGAACAGTTTAGAACTGCCATCTTGCCAAAGGATTAATTTTTGATCTCACCGAATCTGAGCTACTTGTTGGACCAGAAGCAAACACCCGTTCCTTAAAAAGAAATGAAAACGGCCATTTAGGGAGTTCAATGAATCCTTTTCAATATTCTAGCGAAAATATCTATAACATTCATTGAAGATGCTTGCTAAAAAAATGGTCCAAAAAGTAGCACAAATAGCTCAGGCGACGACCTTTTAAAACGAAGCATCTTTAATTATCCTTCACTTTACCTTATTGCAAAATTTAATGACCATAAGTAATTTTTGTTTAATAATCGAAATTTACTGAATATATTATCGATATCAGTAACGCGAATGGCACGTGAAAGCGCACTTTGGAGTATTCTAGCGCGCCTAATATTTCATTTAAAGTAGTAATTCTTCATCGGTCGGAAACACCAGGCTTTTGGCTTTCGAATATCGCGATCTTCATAAAAGTAATTGGTTCTCGTAACAGGTGAGTGGTTGATGAAATTTTCTTTTCTTATTTGCCGCCTTAATAATGCTCATGAGCATTCTTAATGCAGCAAATAAGAAAAGAAAATTTCGTCGACCACTCATCTGTTACGAGAACCAATTAATTACAGAAGACAAAATTTGCAATTTCGACCGGCTACATTCATTTGATTGGTATTTTCTCAGTTGCTCTCGGGGCTTTATAAAACTGTTGACATTCGAAAACTATAGAAGCCTGCTCATTCCGACTGCGAGAGAATTATTTCTGAGAATTAAATGTTGAAGACGCTAGAGTACTCCGAAGACTACCGTTTTTGACGCAGCTTGTTTAGCTAGAATACATACCAAAAGCCAGCCAAGAAGACCAACGGTTGCAGACAAGCATATGATCAGAACGAACAAGGGCCAGGATTCGCGTACGGCGACGGATGCAGTGACCTTCATCTTTTGTTTTTCCGATGTTAGCATCATAATAACGGGTCCTGGCGACTTGGCAAGCTGTACGAATTTAAATTCCTCGTCGAAGACAACCTTCCGTCCGCTCTTGACGAAAACGGGAAAGAAGAAACTCAGACTGGAATCGTTTTGCTCCACTTTCGAGCAACTCTCTTCCTGAATCAACTCTTCGATGTCCTTTTGGGTGCCGTTAACGGGGATGAAATGGAGCACGCTAGAATTGCAACACATCCTAGTGGCATTACGGAGCATCTCTGGGTAAAGGCTCTTCCTGGAGCCAGTTTTATCAAAAAACGTTTCATAGTACGGCTTGAAGTGAATCGCGATGCGTTTTACACGCGGACAGACTGAGCCATCTTGTGGCTTTTCTGGGCACAACGCCGCCCCATCGATGTTTTTTGAAGAGACAGCTAGGACTAATAACTGAGCTACGAGTCTTAACACAGCCATTTGCAACTACGGTCGAGAGTAATTGTCGCTTCACATTGTATACAAGACACCTAATGCGGTGCGAAACAAAACGCAGACAATCATATTAGCGTGGCCATTGTGTACAGTATGTTTATCGGCCGGAGCTTGCTCCTGCAGCTGTGGCAACGAAGGTTCCAGATCAACAGGCTTACAGCGCATTACACAATCGGGAACTCGAGGTGCTGTCAGTAATTGTGCCTGCAACTAAATTGATGCCATATAGCTCTCAGAAAATCTGTCAAAACACTCAAGACTTGAAGAAAGCTTTGTGTGAACGTTTCACAATCACATGTCATGCGCTTTAAACAAGGACAAACGCATTGGTAATGTGGTTGTTGACAGATGAGGTCAAGCCAGTTACAAACTTACCTACAGCCAAAAAGACACGATCTTGTCGCAACAAATGTAATAAATAAAACAAGTTTATTCAAATTTTCATATATTAGTACGATAATCCAATAACGTGATTATATAAATTGACTGTTGAATTTTACTTAATTCTTCCAGAAAATGGATATTTATAAATCCCAATATCATAAACGAGGTCGGCTTGACCAAAAATACTTTTAAGCTATTATGTACATGACGTGTATTTATAAAGAAATTATACATTAATGAATCAATGTGAAAACACATTGCGAATATTTCGTTAAATTTGATGCAAGACTCGCACATATCATACCGAATCACTCATAAGACGCTGGCGGATTAGCATATCCTTCTCCGAAGGACATTCTGTGTCCGACAGACATGAAAGACCCGCCGTTTTCAGGGTTTGGGATCGACAATTCACCTTCATAATCTTCAAACTCAACATGTACGTCTTCCGTGGTCTCTGCATTGTTGGCTATAGGGGGGAAAAGCGAAAACAAGACAATACATAGATAGACAATTTCCAATGAATGTATATAGACGCAATTACTAATGCGATGAAAAATCGTTAATCGTGGTGGAAAAAAAACATGGCCACCACACTATTTCAATAATGTGTCGTTTCTTAAGGGTAAATGTGTCTATAAGGGTAAAAGGAAATAAAAACCCCAATTCATACCTTGAGCGGCGCTTTCTCTGGCACGTCGCCGTTTTCGCCAGTGAATAATGTAATCTCGTGTAAGGCCAACAGCTACAAACACGGCAATGATGCCGAAAAAGTAATAGCTGACCATAAGCAGGTTATCGCTGTCCAAGGCCGTCTTCAGCTCCTTCGTTTGTGTATTTTCGGTAAACTCTATCTTGGACAAATCGTATTTTTCCCGAGCCTGCAAAAGTAAATCACCATTATGTATTTTCTTTGCCCTGGGCAAAGAAGGAGGACAACATTGTTGCGGAAACATTATTATTATTATTGTTTATTATTATTTAAAAATATTTATATTATACTAATTTCCTATGCTAGTTTCCTGGTTCGCCCGACTTGGGAAACATTGTTGCGAAAACAAAATTTTGCTTCCCGGGAGAAAAGATGTTTCCAAAACAATTCAGAAACATTTTTGCAGCGGAAACAATGTTCGCTAGTTTGCCCACATCTTTTCCCAATGTTTCCAGCACGAGAAACATTGATTTCACGAAGCGGGCCCGCGCAAAACTGCAAGTCTGCAACAAACTAAAGCAACGCGAGCCAATGTTTCTCACAAAAATGTTTCCTAGTTTGCCTACACTGGGAAACATGACAAAACAATGTTAGGAAACAATAGGGCCATTTATACGAGCGAAAATAAGCCGCGGCTTAAATAAGTCGAGAACACAGCCTTTTTTATACGCCAGTTTTACTAAATTCATTAAAATAGCCCTGTATAAATAGACCATAACGAGGTCACCGAAGTTTTAAATACCCATTACCATGACAACAAAAAGAAAATGGCTCGCGTTAGAAAAAAAGCTATACGAAATTACTTTGGACTTGCCTTGGTCGCAAACGAACTAGCGTTTTTACGAGGTTTTCCCGCCTAAAATTTGCCGCGGCCAATTTAAGACGAGGTCCGAACTCTAGGCTAAAATTAGCCGCGGCTTATTTTAGTCGCAAAGAAATTGTACGTTTATACAAACGTTCTCGACCCACAACAATGTTTAACTGTTGCGCTTGCTCAGCTAGATTTCAAATAACGCCAGAATTGCATCGCCATTATTTGCAAGGAACAGTACCCTGAGAATGTGGGTTATATTGTAAATATATACCTGTCGTTCTGAGATGGGCAATTCGCGTCTCATGCACATCAGGAAGTTTTCCTCAAGAGCAGTCATATTTTCATTATCCGCGCCTAGTGCCATTCCAATTTGAAAGGGATGCTGTATGGCGTTGGTGAGAACGAACGTCTCCTTGAACATTCCTTTGTACTTGTCGTCTTTCACGAAGAGCAGAAAATCCATGTAGTTCGGAAACAGCAATCGATCGACACCGCTGTCTTGCGATGCAGACATGGCCCATTCAAACGTGGTGTAAAACTCTAAATGGCGAACGAAATCATGAGTGTGAAGCAGTCTGTATATGCGATACAGATTTCTTTTGGTTTGCATAAACTCTTCAACTTTGGTTTTCGCGTCTTACATAAGATGTATTGGAGAGCTTAAGCAAGCGACGTTTTTGTCAACACAACCGCAGCCAGAAGTAAGTTGCGTCGTTATAGATGGTGAATGATGGCGTCAGCCGTTCTTGTTTGAATCAACAACGGCAGTCAGTCGACTTTCACGTTCATGATTTCAAACAAGAACGGCTGACGCCATCATTCGCCATCTATAACGACGCAACTTACTTCCGGCTGCCGTCCGTGCTGACAAAAACGTCGCTTGCTTAAGCTCTCTATTTTCAAAATTATTCCGTCAGTACATTTATAAAATTGGAGTGTTTCACCTGTGGTCTCACAAGGCTTTTGCTACATTCGTGTCCGTGTCGTATCAGATATACTACACTCGCCTTCGGACCGAGTTTGTATATCCGATACAACACGATAATAAGCTCCTTGTATGTTTGCATGGCGAATATCAATCAAAGTATGTTGATTTTGTGATCCGCAAGCTCGGATCCGTAAGATCGGATGAAGATTCGCGCTTGCGAATCGAAAGCTTTGCGATGATAAATTTACGTACTTGATCTTTGCACAACATTATACTTTGACGGTCACATGTTGCAAATAGCATTTAATGCTCTACTGTATCTGTCATGTACGCACGTAAAAAAGTCACAACTTGTAGCAAGTCTGCAAACAAGCCGTTAACAAGTTGTGTTCGCATGGGTTGTTACAAGTTGTCAACAAGTTTGGAACAAGCTGTCAACAACTTGTAACAACCTTGTTGATATTGTCAGACATGTTACAAGGTTGTTCCAACAAGCCTGTTACAATCATGATATAACGATATTGCTACAACCTTGTGTCGTCAACCTTGTAACATTCTTGTTGTATCATGTCCGTATCAGACTCGTTAGAACAACCTTGTAACAAGTCTGATAATGCCATCAAGCTTGTTACAAGTTGTTAACAACTTGCTCCAAGCTTGTCACGACAAACTAGAAACAAGCAGTGCGAACGCAACTTATTGAAAACTTTTGAACAGACTTGTTACAACTTGTTTGCACACTTGTAACAACTTTTTCCATTTTTAAACATTGCTTAGTATATAGCTATTTTAATAAAGGTTCTCTTTTCAAACGTGTAAACTTTAAGCTATGAGCCCGCAAAGGATGATGGATTATTGCTTATTTTCCCCTCTAAACACGGAATTTGAAACAGCACATAGGAAACTTACGACGGCAAATTGACCTGGGTATCGAGGCTTAAATAATCATCAAATCGTCATCTCATAGTTCACAGTTGACAGTTTACGCTTAGTGGAAGGAAAACCTTAATTTCAATAGCTGTATATGTGACAGTAATTTCTACAATTCTATTATGCTTTTAACTGGCTAGCTTTGAACAACCGAGAGTATATATGTACCATATACCTATAACTGATGATCCCGTGTTGAGTTCGACTTCTACGAAGTGCTTGCTGTTGAGAACACCCATCTGTGGTGTAACAAAAGAAAATAACACATCATACTCTGATTCTTTCGAAAATCTTCCGCAAAAGCACGAAGATTACCTTTTTTCCTAGCGTTAGAGTGTGGTCTTCTTCTGCTTGACTAATTGACAAGATGGCCGTGGCGTTCGCGGTGAAAAGGGACAGAAAAACAGTTGATACCATGATCCAGAACACAGCCAACATTCGGGCCAGAATGCCCTTCGGTGCTTTGTCACCATAGCTGTTAATACAGATTGAAAAATTTAACCATTGTTTTGGTTTTTTATTTCAGTGATAGCGAGAAAAGAGAACCTCGATGGATCAAGGCAAGATTTACGAAAAAATACTTTCAAGCATTAAAAAAAAATGCTCTTTGAAAAGCTTGCTTTGAATTCCGAAATTGGAACAGCCGGCCCTAAGTTTTGTAAACATAGGAAATCAATAACAATGTCTTTCTCTTTATTTCTTTGTTTTATCTTTTCCCTTATTAGCTTTTGCTTATGCTTATGTAGCTAGTGGGAACCAGACGGAATATGACGGATGCCTTTTATACATATGAGATGCATCTAAAACGCGTCTAAAATACTTACCCTACAGTTGTCATTGTTACAACACTCCACCAAAATCCTTCAAACATTCCGACGTAAAACGGATTTGGAAACTCTACTGGATTCACATGATGGTCCTAGAATGGCAAAAATAAGTCAGAAAATCAATTCTTCAATTGTTTTTTTAAACAGCTTGCGCTATTATGGGCTTCGCTTTTATGCCCACACATGTAAACAATTGTGTTTTGATTATCTTGCATCTGAAAACACCTTAATATTTCAATTTTACTTTAGAATCAAACTGATATCAAGTAAAGGGCTAGTTTAGAAATACACCTTTCGTGTTTTTTGTTTTGTTTTAAAAGATGGTAACATGATATCAACTTACGCTCATCCACGCCACAATGCCAATCAGCCAGGCAAAGGTGATCAAAAAAATCAAAATGGCCCAGGATTTCACGACGATTTCACCAACGAACACGGGTTCTTTTGGCTTCGGTTTAACCATAATTACAGCATGGCCCGGTGACCTTGACAGCCGTATAAATGATGTTGTTCCGTAGTAAATATCCGTCGCAGTTTTGTCGGCGAACTCAGGAAAAAACAGCTTCAAAACGCCATCTTCTGGAGATTTGCTATCCATCTTAACGGTGCTTGAGAGTATTTCTTCAACGCTTTTCTGTGGGTGGTTAAGAGGCTTGAAAAAAACAGGCGTACCAGGACAGCACTGCCCAATTGCTTGTTGTATCATGTCGTAAAAAATTCCTGAATAAGCACCACGCGCGTAGTAAAGGTACAAATCAAAGTATCTTCTGTGGTGAATTTCCACCTGTTTCAACGAACTGCACAACGGTCCCATTCCAATTCCATAAGACGACGAAACACCAGCTGAAATGACCAACAGCTTTAGTAATATGCAGGCCAGGGTAGTTTGTGCCATATTCATGGAAATATCTCGAGGGTTTTTGTCAAAACATCGCGAAAATCTTGCCAAATGTGCCGTGTGTGACTTCTTGTACGAGAGTCGGAGACGAAAGTGGTTTTTGAATGGCGTGCTGACGTTTTTCAAATTCACAAAATAACGGTCGCATTTCGTTTGCTTTTCTGCTTGCGTGATTCATTGTCCATTTGATTTTATCAGATTAAGGATACATAGATGTACAACTCGGGGTATTTCTTGTCTTACGTGGATGGCTTGGGTTCATTTTCGTACGCTTATTTTTGGCAACTACACATGCGAAATTTTAAGAAAACTTTCCGCTAGATTGCCTTGGTCCAAAGAAATATATAAAAAGAAGTTGCTATGTATATTTCAAGCTACAAATGAAGTTATGCTTTTGTCTTGCTTGCTTATAAAACGGCAATAAACACATTTTTCTGTAATGCATTTATATTGAAATTCGAGCAAATTTCAAATGTAATTGCCAAAAATGCGTGCGGTGTGGATATGACGTATCCGTGAGACAGCGAAATCATGCGCGAAGTATCTCCAGTTGCACATCTATGTATCCTTAATGTTCTAATTTTATAAGCTAAAGCGAATCGGTTATTTTTCCAGTTTTTCAGCACTATATTTTAACCTCCATTTTTTTCAAAGCTTTCTTCCCGGCATAGGCTATGTTCTTTGCGGAAATACCAGCAACAACTTAGTTACAAACAGATATAGTTGCAAATAGATCTCCCAGTTTATTCTTCGGTTTCATATTCCGGTTTTACTCCTGGACTTGGAGGATGTTAAAACTTCACATTAACACAGCAATCGTTTCTGGGGAAATTTTTTTTCACATATTCACACATTACATATAAAAGTTTTTTGTTTGAGTTTGCCTCTTACTTAATACATACATAATTTCTCAAATTTATTTAGTTCTTTCGAATTTCTTATTTATTAGAAGGGTTCAAAATATAACATAAACAATGCAAACTATACATCAAAAAACTCTATAGGGGCGGATCCTGGTTGGTTTGAAGCAACATCTTCTCTGTCAAGCTCTGGGTCCATGGTTCCTTTAATGGCAGATTGATCCTCATCATCCATGGCCATCCCAAGATTTGACACTTCTGCCATTTCGACATCTTCTGTTAAATTTCGAAAAGGCCAAAAAATATGTCATCAACAAATTAATTAAGCTGTCGTGGTTTGTATCTGAAGTATCTGAAAAAGATATCTCAAACGTGGTGGTCTAGTGTAGGTAGTATTCTACAATAAGCTGTCGTGGTTTCTGTCTGAACTATCTGAAAAAGATATCTCAAACGTGGTGGTCTAGTGTAGGAAGTGTTCTACAATAAGCTGTCGTGGTTTGTGTCTGAACTACCTGAAAAAGATATCTCAAACATGGTGGTCCAGTGTAGGTAGTATTCTATAATAAGCTGTCGTGGTTTGTGTCTGAACTATCTGAAAAAGAAATCTCAAACGTGGTGGTCTAGTGTAGGAAGTGTTCTACAATAAGCTGTCGTGGTTTGTGTCTGAACTATCTGAAAAAGATATCTCAAACGTAGTGGTCTAGTGTAGGTAGTATTCTACCATAAACTGTCGTGGTTTGTGTCTGAAACTCACTGGTCTAAACGACCGAAAAAATATCTTAAATGTGACGGCATTCTGAGCTTATTCGACTACAGGAAAAATAAATACCTGTCTGCTCCTTGCCCTCATCATGCAGCCTTCGGTTTTTCCAATACCTCGAGCAATCCCAAAAAACTCCTAGCGGCATAAGACAACCGATGAACCCTAGGCACGAATATATTAATGTAAACAAGGAATCGTTGTCCAATGGCATTTTTTCTTTTTCCTGCTTTTTCGCCTCTTGAAGGCTGGCCTCGGAAATTTCGCCAATGGTCTCACGACGTATCTTGGAGAAAAGAAGTGGAATGGTCAGATGTAGAACACAGCTAGACACGCACAAATTGTTGTCTTGATGCCTTGTACAGGCCCAAAAATCCACAAAACCTGCAGCAAGTCTGTTAACCAGCAGTCATGATCATAAAGGTTTGTTCGCACTATATTTGCAAAACACAAGTCGTCAACAAGTTGTTCCTAACTTGTTGTCCCTTGTAACAACACGCAACAAGCTTGGCAGGAATATCAGACTTGTTACAAGGTTGTCCTAACAACTCTGATCAAGACTTGTTATAATTAACAAGATTGTCTCAAAGTTGACAGCACAAGGCTGTAGCAGTCTTGTTGGGACAACCTTTTAACAAGTGCGATAGTCCTATAGTATAAATAGTCTTGCTACAAGTTGCAAACAGCTTGTTTTAACAACTTGGAAGAGACAGTGCAAATACAACTTGTCAACAACTTGTCAACAACTTGTGAACAGGCTTGTTAAATTTTATTTGCTATAACTTGTGCCGACATCAGGATGCGTTCACATCGCTTGCTTCGGCGTGATGATAACAAGTCTGATGCAAGTTGTCAACAGGTTTGATGCAAGTTGATTGTCATGACTTTTTATCCACAAGCTTGATGCAAGTTGTTTCAACAAGTTGCAACAAATCTAAAATTATCAAGTTGGATCAAATCTGATTTTCATGCAACTTGATAGTTGCCATACTGACGTGCATCAAGTCTGTAGTGGCCTGTTCAAATTCCAAATCATCATTATTTGTTTCTAATTAGAAACTGATCATCCCCCTAGCTATATAGGTTATAAATTTGCCGAGCATGACCAAATTTACAGCGTCTTCTCTTATACCCTTTTTGCAAGAACGGGTAGCTCCTTCCTCATGCATCTGATGAACGTTTCCTCAACTGTCGTCATGTTCCTTGGCTCAACGGCACAAGCCAATCCAATTTGAAAGGGATGATTGAGCGAGTTGCTTAGCGTGAAGTCCTTATTGAACCTTTCATATCCCGGCTTGCCAGTCAAGATTAACCAGTCCAAGTAGTCTGGAAATACCAATCGGTCGATCTCGCCAGACTTGATTGCAACCGACACACTATCCATATTATCAAATCCTGCAATGATAAGAAAGACCCTTTATAGGTGGTTTGCAATCGACGCCATCTTGGTTGACTTTTGAAACACATGGCAACCACAAAGTATCTATTCATTATTTCTGATCCTATCGAGCCATACATCTTTAAAGTATCATTCATAATACGCTAAAACTAACGATCAAATAGTAAATTGACACAAGTACTTCGCTGCAAACAGCTGAAGTAATTTGCAGAGTCAACCAAGATGGCGCCCAATGACACGAAATGACGTCATGTGCAAACCAAGAATAAAGAACGGAGTGGAAATGCGAGCTAACTGATGCATTATGTGATATGGTCTGATACGCTTTACTTTCGAACCCTGTAACTTCATTTTAAATATATTCCAGGACACGAACAGCAATATCTATAAAACTATTGACTTCTAAAACTTCTATCTGGTGTAAAAAAGCTAAAAACCAACCCCGAATGTTTTAGTACATGCATTTAATATTTTAATACATGCATTATGTAGAGTTATTTCGTCGTCGTAACACGTACCAAGCCAGCGCGCACCAACATTCAATTCAGCACTAAAGAAACGGTGGCTATTAATACAGCCAATCTAAAATTGTAAAAAAGACCGTCAGCAAGTTGCCTGGAACGCATTCAAAGGTCAAAATCGTCAGAGCAAGTGCCAACTCAAAGATCGTGGGTTCATCCTCACTTCAGACTCGTAGCACTTATGTGAAAAGAGTTAGTCAACGCTCAGGCGAAAGTCGTGGGTTTTCTCCGGGTACTCTGGTTTCCTCCCACAGGGAATGTTGACAGGCTGGGTTGACATTAGCTCCTTAACTGATCCTTCTATCGTACGTAGCTGTGCTTCGTGATCAAACATGAACTACAAGATGGTCCGCCTCTGTTACCAGTTGTTAGAACAAGTTCTTGTTGGAACAAGCTGTTAACAACTTGTAACAAGCTTGATGTGATGTGACTGTCAGACATGTTACAAGGTTGTTCCAACAAGACTGATACAATCACGATGTAACAATACTTGACGTAGTCTTGTTGCAACAGGGATGTTTCATAGTTATTAGCATTCCCGTGAATGTATTTACAAGCTTTTCCCAGCTTGGATCTTTAAATAAAATAGCCTGTAACAGCTTGTCATCAAATATCATACCGTTTTTCCAATTGTGTTCGTGACATCTTCTTCTGCCTGGCTTATTGCCATAATGGAGGAAATGTTAGCGGTGAACAGAGATAAAAAAATGGTCGAAGTCATAATCCACATGACTGCCATAATCCGTGCTACTCGTCCTTTTGGCGTCTTATCACCATACCTAGAAGGTGTAAAAATGCCTATATCATCTCCTATAGCACGTATAATCTATTTAGTACAAGTGATTTATATTGTGTGTAAAAAAGGTAGAGTGCCTGGCATGGGACTTTGAGTCCCGCGTTTGCACTCGTCTCGTTTGGGTTTGGTCTAATTCATCTCCAATAAAGTTTACAATAATAAATAAACCCGCTGCTTTCGTGTAGATAACGACTGAGAAATAAAGGTTTTTATTTACTGCACGGAAAGGAAACACTCATGAATCAAAAATCGATTGAACATACCCTACAGTTGTCATAGTTACAATACTCCACCAAAATCCTTCCATCATACCAACGTAAAATGGATTTGGGAAGTCCTTACTATTGTAGTGATGGTCCTATTAGAAAAAAATTGTGAGGATTTTAAGCTTGTGACTTTATATTAAACACATATATGTGATTTGTATATTAAACAGATATATCATATCGTTTTATAAGGTCTAATAATAGTACTTTTGCAGACAAATGTTTTTACAGCGAAATTTTAAAGAATTTCTCTACGAACAACAGTGAAAACCATCTATGAAAACTTACAAGCGCCCACACAAGAATCCCAACTATCCATGCACTCGTGATCAAAGCAAGTATGATGGAATACGATTTCAGGAATATGTCTCCGAGAAACACGGGTTCTTTTGGAGGCTGTCTTTTCATGACTAGCGCAGGACCAGGCGATCGAAAGAGACCTAAAAATGGTCTTTGTGAGTCGTAGACGTATTGCATTTTCTTGTACGCATACTCCGGAGTGAACAGCTTTATAACGCTTCTATTTGGATTGTTGCTGTCGGCCTTTACAGCGTCCAACATGTACTCCTCAACGTCCTTGTCTTGCGACTGTAACCAGTGAAACGTCACCTTAGCTGTGGAGCAGCACAAGTTCACTGCCGTCTTTGTCACCTTCACAAAAACTCCGTTTTCGTCTAGGTTATTGTCGTAATCGTTACCCAGATAAATATCGAAGTAGTTCTTGTAGTGAACTTGAATCTCTTTCAGATCGCTGCACTCGGGTCCCATGTTATTGCCGCAAGCCGACGATAGAATACACGCTGCAACGAACACAAGCGGTAAAACTGCATGACCATTGTGCTTGGCCATTCTTTGTGGCTGTATTTTCGTTTATTTATAAAAAAACCCCAAATAAATTTTAGTTTTTCGTCCTTCAAACGATACGCCGAAGTGTTTGCTGTCGCCATCTGTTTACGTTTCAACGAACTTTTTGCTCACGTGCGAAGTCCGCGCAATACATTGAAGGTAGCGTTCCAGTTATTTCTAGTTCACTGGCGCAATACTGTGAACTAGCGGAATAGGAATATACTATATAAGCGCCCTGGAATATGGGCTGAAGTTATCGAGAAGACATTTCGACATGTTTACTGGCGAGATCTCGGCTTAACTATGTATGGTAATATAAAAATATACTATATATAGTAACATTCTGTTCATATGGGACAAAAAGTATTCCCGGGTACCGAGATCTGGCTTGCTGAAAGACCAAATCTCAGTAGCAGATATTATTTTATATACTTTCTGTTTTAACCCCTTGTCTTGCTTTCTGCACTTCTACACATCCGTTTAATCCGAAACTTCAGAAACCAAAAATATACTGTACATCTAAAACAAGATGTGTGAAGAACTTTTCCCAAGATCATCAACAAAAAAACTGGTAGGAGATTTCCTTAAAGTTAACCAAGAGTTGGTTACGCCGCCAGCTACAGTCACACGCTGCAATTTTTCTTGAAACTTGCGGCAACGCAATTTTTTATTCTATGTGAGACGAAAAATTGACAAGTGCTCGTCTTCATTACATTTTGAAATCATGTTTTTTAAAGCTATAAATATAATTACCTTGATATACCAAAGCTTTTGACAAAGTCAACAACTCAAAACAAATAATTGCCCTTGATGCCGACTTTAACATACCCCTATAACCTCTGGTGTACCTCAAGGCTCAATTATAGGCTCTGTCCTCTTCGTCTTGTCTTCGTCAACGACCTTTCCGACTGCCCGATGCACAAAAATCAGCCCAGTCCATCCTGAGTGCCAATGTTCACGAGTCTACTTTACATTCCAGGCCTATTCGTTTAAAAATTATAAGTACAAAGATTTCGATCCTTAAGCTCGCTTCTTCATCAGTACATGCTAACAGAAAAACTTAAATTCAAATAACAAATATGTTTATCAGTCACAAACAGTCTATATATTTCGATGTGTTTCATCGATTGGGGGCATATTGAAATATAACATAGACACAGAAATAATTTCCAGGGGATATTTTATTCACGCATTTTAACAAGCCTGTTCTATATAATAAATAAATAACTTTGTATACATAAATTCATCTAGTTCTTTACCATTTTCTTATTTACAAGCTTTCAATACATATATTATATTAATGCATACTTAAAACAATGAAAATAATATGTAGTATAATATGCATAAACAGCTACACTGCGCATCAACCGACTCCAGGGTCAGAAATAGCATCTTCTGCAGAGGCAAAAGCAGATTGATCCTCGTTATCTATGACTATGTCAACATTTGACAATTCTGCCATCTCGACACCTCCTATTAAATTTCGGAAAGAACGTGTTTAAAGACGAATTAAGCTAGGATATCTCAAATGTGTTGATCTGATGTAAGTCTGTTCTGCAATAAGCTGTCGTTTGAGTTTGGACTGCCTGAAAAGATATCTCACACGTGGTGGTCTAGTGTAGGTAGTATTCTACAATAAGCTGTCGTGGTTTGTGTCTGAACTACCTGAAGAAGACATCTCAAACGTGGTGGTCTGGTGAAGGTAGTATTCTGCAATAAGCTGTCGTGGTTTGTGTCTGAACTATAGTGCCTGTAAAAGATATCTCAAACGTGGTGGTCTAGTGTAGGTAGTATTCTACAATAAGCTGTATTGGTTTGTGTCTGAACTGCCTGAAAAGATATCTCAAACCTGGTGGTCCAGTGTAGGTAGTATTCTACAATAAGCTTTCGTGGTTTGTGTCTGAACTACCAAGAAAAGATATCTCAAACGTGGTGGTCCAGTGTAGGTAGTAGCTATTCTACAATAAGCTGTCATGATTTGTGTCTGAACTACACGAAAAAGATATCTTAAACGTGTTGGCATTCTGAACTGATTCGGCTAGCTGATTACAGAACAGATTGTACGTCGCGTGAAATAAAAATCCCGAGAATACATGCCAGGTTGCTCTCCTTCATGCAATCCATGAGGGTGATTTGCTTTCCAATAAATCCAGAAATCCCAAGAAAATCCAAACGACATAAGGACAGCGATGATGAGAAAGAACCAATATGCCAACGTCAACAAGGAGTCGCTATCCAGAGGGACTTTTTCTTCGTTTTTCTGGTTAGCCAGCCCGGGATCGATTTGAGAAACATTGCCGAACATCGCACGACGTGCCTTGGAGAAAAAGAGGTGAAATTGTAATACTCATACGCAGCCAGAAGAAACGCACAATCAGTCATCAAGCCGATATCAGGATACGTTCGCATCGCTTGCCCCGGCTTGATGATAACAAGTCTGCTGCAAGTTGTCAACACGCTTGATGCAAGTTGATTCTCAAAACTTTTTATCCACAAGCTTCATGCGAGTTGTTTCAACAACTTGCAGCAAGTCTGCAAATATCAAGTTCAATCAAGTCATACGCTTGATTCAACTTGATGAAGCCAACAGGCTTGAATAAGCAAAATATTTTTACCCTGTTTCCAACAACGGGCAGCTCCTTCCTCATGCATCTAAGAAAACTTTCATCCAACACTGAAACATTCTTCGGGTCAACAGCAAAAGCCAGTCCAATTTGAAACGGGTGGATGAGTGTGTTGGTTAGCATAAAGTCATTTCTTAAATTACTACTTTGTGGACCACTAACCATGATAAACCAGTCCAAGTAGTTTGGAAAAACTAATCGGTCCACCTGATCATTATTCATCGCAACCAGTAACGTGAACACGTCACCAAACCCTGTAACAAAGTCCAGACAAAAATAAGAAAGAATACAAAGCAATACACAGCCAGCCCCTCCCCTTACACACAGACTTAACTTGCTGCAAGTTGTTAATTTTACCAGCTTTCAATTTCATCAAGTTGCAACAAGTGGCTCGTAACAATTTGTTGAAACAACTCGCAACCAGCCTGTGGCAACCAATCGACTTGTAACTTTTAGCTTCGACATAGTATAAAAATTTAATCATTTGTCTCAGCTCCAAGCAATTGGCATGTGTTGATATTAACTGCTGCATGTATAATCTATTTAGTATAGAAGTAATTTGTATTGGGTGTAAAAAGGTAGAGTGCCTCCGCATGGGCCTTCGAGTCCCGTTTGCACTCGTGGCGTTTGGGTTTAATTCTCCAATAAAGTTTATTATCCCCGAGCCAACGGCGCGAAGCGCCGTGCGAGGGTACTAATTCCGCACGGCTATTTACACCCGGGAAAAGGAAAGCATAGCGAAGTCTGAAGTTCATCAAATATCGCGGGCGCGTGGTTCAAGGGTGGCGGTGAGTGGGAATGGGTGGTCATCACTGATCTCAAAAATATGGCGGACTATATTGCACTACAATATTCCGTATTTTTGCAAAAAGATTTGGCAACTTTCACAACCAACGAAGGGTGGTCATTTCTGATCTCAGGAATATGGCGGACTATCAGGAGTAGCAAACACTTAAGGCATCCAAAAAGGCGAGAAATAAGACGAAAACGACTGCCACAAGACTCTTGAAGAGAGATTAATTCGGGGAAAATACAGAGAAGCACCAAGAATTGACTATGACGTGAAACACAAGGCAGGTTTGTTGATAATGCGTATTTATACTTGTGTTTTAATGCTTTATAAAGGCCGGCGTGGCCGTACTCATCCAGTCTATTCACTGTTTAAATTCCAGAGTAAGTTTATGTTTTGTAAATGCAAGACTGTCTTCTTATTACTAATGTAATTAATAGGTTGTATTTTATACCAAATTTAAGCTTACATTAGGCGTAATAACATACTGATGACAAATGTTGTGCTATTTAAAAAAATTGTCAATAAAACAAGGATTAAAAACTGATATTTTGTCATTTTGAAAAAAATACACAGAAAGATTAACAATTGCCGTGTTGCTATGACAACAACCTATCGTAGTACTTCATGTAATTCCGAAAATATAGTTGCATGCTCTTAGTTAGTGGCGAGGGGTTGCTGCATGCATGTATTCCTAGTATATCAAACAAGTCTGTTGACAACTTGCAACAGACTTGTTGTCAAAAAGAGTGGTCTGTTTGTTGATGACAAGTTGACTAAAGCAAGATATGAATACCGAGACTTGTTGCAACATGCGCCGCGTTTTTGCTCGTGTATATTTAGCTATTATTTACCACCATGCATACAGAGTTATTCTGTCGTAATACCTACCAATCCAGCGTGCGCCAATATTCAGTTCATCGCTAAAGAAACGCTGGCTATTGAAACAACCAATCTAAAATTGTAAAACAAATTCGTCGACAAGGTGTCTTATCTGGAACAAAATCAAGGCAAAGATATTCGATCTAATCCCAAAAGAAAAACACAAACAATAAAAGGTTGTGACCATATTGTAACAGACTGTATCAGACTTCTTAAAACAACCTTGTACCAAGTCTGACAGTCCCATCAAGCTTGTTACAAGTCGTTAACAGCTTGTTCCAAACTTGTTCTCTTAACTTGAAACAAGCAGTGCGAACTTAACTTGTCAACAGCTTGTGAACAGACTCGTTTGCAGGTTTTTTACAATATTGTCAGCAAACAGCATATACCTTTTTTCCAAGTGTGTTAGAAACATCTTCTTCTGCTTGGCTGATTGCCAGAATGGAAGAAGCGTTTGCGGTGAACAGGGACAAAAAAACAGTCGAAATCATGATCCATACAACAGCCAATAACCGGGCAGCTGGTCCTTTAGGCGTCTTATCACCGTACCTAGAAAGCGTAATTAATACAGTACTGACTGTGCAAAGATCATAGGCATGCAGGCGACAAATCGCATTAGACGTAATAACCATAACATTAGAGTTATTCCAAAAATATGCATAACTTAATACACAGCTAATAATTCACCGTAGCAAAAAAGATGGCGGATGTCGATTTTACACAATGCATTACGGTCTGAAATCGTCTAAAAATCCAAATTAACACCTTTTGAAGAACAGACATAAGACAATAGGTTACTTTTACACTTGTGTTAAAATTTCAATCCATTAGCTTTGCTTCTTGACATCTTTTCCCAAGCATTCTTACTTGATACCCGCAATGCACTCTGGTAAAATCGACATGTCGCCATCTTTTTTGCTACGGGCTTATCATGATACGATAGCAGTATATAGAAAAGTGACTCCCATTGTCATCTATCAAAAAGATGGGGAGAACCTCAACAGCATGGGGACGTGTTTAACTTTTGCATAGTATTGTGTACCTTCCTTCAAAATTAGTTTATTGATATTGAAAGAACTAAAATCAGTTGGGAAATATCACATACTCGAACCGAAGGTCGTAGGTTCGATTCCCATCGTGGTCAGGCTGACTCAGGCATAAACTACATATTAGTTTTGGCTGTTTTTACCCAAGCAAAAATACTGTCCGGCAGGATTTATCACAGGAACACTCCGTGAATTTCAAAAGTTATTCAAAACAAATGTTTATTTGTGCATTGATACAGGATTTATATTATCAACATACCCTACAGTTGTCATAGTTACAACACTCCACCAAAATCCTTCAAACATACCAACGTAAAATGGATTTGGAAACTCCTTACGATTCCTGTGATGGTCCTATGACAAAAAATGCGAGAATTTTAAACTTGCAAGGTATCATTTTTAGAGCGTTGGTAAAGGTTTAATAACTAAATCTACTGTAGTTTCAGTGTTTACATTATTAATAATCTTTTTACAGCGATCTTTTGAAGAAACAAAACCCTACAGACAAACAAACAAACAAACAAACAAACAAACAAACAAACAAACAAACAAACAAACAAACAAACAAACAAACAAACAAACAAACAAACAAACAAACAAACAAACAAACAAACAAACAAACAAACAAACAAACAAACAAACAAACAAACAAACAAACAAACAAACAAACAAACAAACAAACAAACAAACAAACAAACAAACAAACAAACAAGCAAACAAACAAACAAACAAACAAACAAACAAACAAACAAACAAACAAACAAACAAACAAACAAACAAACAAACAAACAAACAAACAAACAAACAAACAAACAAACAAACAAACAAACAAACAAACAAACAAACAAACAAACAAACAAACAAACAGACAAACAAACAGACAAACAAAAACATCGAGAACTTACAAGCACCCACACCAACACGCCAGATATAAAGGCAGCGGAGATCATGAAAATGATAATGGCCCATGATTTCAAGAATATGTCTCCGACAAACACTGGTTCTTTTGGGGCAGGTTTTTTCATGATAATCGCGGGTCCAGGCGAACGAGAAAGTCCGAGAAACGGCACTTGTAAATCGTAAACGTTTTGCACTTTCTTGTACGCATACTCCGGGCCGAATAGCTTCACAATGCCATTGTTCGCATTGCTGCGGTCAGCCTTCATAGCATCCAGTAAGAATTCTTCAATTGCCTTGTCGTTCATTTGAGTTTGTAACTTGTGATATGTGATCTTTGCTGTCGAGCAGCATTCTTTAACTGCCTGCTTTAGCACCACTACAAAAAGCCCATCCTCCCTCAGCACGTTTGTAAAAGGGTTTACACCAAGATACAGGTCATAGTAGTTTTTGTAGTGAAGTTGAATCTCTTTCAAAGAATTGCATTCGGGTCCCATGTTATTGCCGTAAACCAACGAAATACACGCAGTTATGAACAGGAACCTTAACACTACACGGCTACAGCACTTGGTCATTCTGTACAGCTGTAATTTCGTAGATTTTTTCTTCAAAACATCTTAAAATTTGCCTTTCCTTTCTCAAAATTCACAAAAACTACAAAAAAAATCGCCGTTTGCTGACGAATTGCTGACGACAGCTGACGTGTGTCCATGGTGACAATCATTGGTGACAATGTATATAATGAAGTTATCGAACTTTGGACCGCTCTTGAACGCTTAAGGTAGTCATTCCCCTTTAAAATGTAATTTTTGAAAAAAAAATCAAATTTTTAAAATTTATATATTTAGGTACTTTAAGTATTATACTTTAAGATAACATGGCTTGTTTTGTTGAAAAAATGCATATTTGTGAGAAAATAGGTGTTTAAGAAGCCCTATTTAAAAAATTTCCCCATAGCAACGCCATAGCAACGCGTTTTCCTTCCAAATTTGCTTGATTATTTCACTGACAAAGCGTATTTTTTTGAATTAAACTTTTGATGTATGTTATTTAAAGCTATGCCAGTAGATCTCTTTGTGATTGGTTCATTTTCGTAGGCATAGCAACGCGCTGACTTCTCAAACTCGAGGTCGATTTGTGGCGAGCTGTGTAAAAAATTGTGTCAGAAAATTGCTGTTTTTTTCGCGTTTATAAGTTGAAATATTGTTGTTACAGTGTAGAATTACATTCCTAAGGTTGTTCTGAGTGTAATTCAGAGTGAATAGATGGGGAACTCGAAAAATAGAGCAAGAAAAAAGAAGAAGATACCACCGTCAAGGAAGAAGAATATAATCCAAGATGGCGGCCCAAGCTACAAAGATCGTGGACCTTCTGCGAAAAAAATCAGCCAGAATACAGAATTGCTTCGTGGTATGACGGAAAACATTGATAGTACTGTAAAAGAAGGAACTATTTTAATGGACTTATCCATACTATGCAATGTATTTGACAATGTTTTGAAGTGCCCTGATTGTGGATGTGATATAAAGTCACATGCTGACATGAAAAAGAAATGTGGATATTCCAATTACCTCGTGTTACAATGTGAAAGTATGGAGTGTGATTGGGAGTATTCTTTTAATACTTCAAAGAAACAAGGTCATTCTTATGAAATGAATGTAAGAACAGTCTTAGCTTTCAGGGAAATTGGCAAAGGGCATAATGCCATGACTACCTTCAACAAGGTCATGAACATGCCTCCTCCACTAACCCGTCGTGTCTTCACAAAGATCCAAAATGAAAAGGTTTTGCCTGCTGTAAAGAAGTTGGCTTCTGATAGTATGATCAACAATGCCTATCAAGTCAGAGATGAAATAGCAAATGATGATGGTGAATGTGGAGTGTCGATCGACGGTACTTGGCAGAAGCGAGGATATTCGTCCCATAATGGGATTGTTACTGTGATCTCCTTGGATACGAAGAAATGCCTGGATGTGGAAGTGTTGTCAGACAAGTGCCAAGAATGCCAAAAGTGGGGGGAAAAGATTAATGACCCAGGCTACAATGCATGGAAAGCATCCCATGAATGCAAGATCAATCATGAAGGAAGCGCTGGCAGTATGGAGACAACTGGTGCCGTTCGGATTTTTAAAAGGTCGGTGGCTACGAGAGGGCTGAAATATATGAACATGCTTGGAGATGGGGACTCCTCAACCTATAACAGTATTGTTGAAAGCCAGCCATATGGAGAGGATTCTATTCCAAACAAATTAGAGTGTATCGGCCATGTTCAAAAAAGGGTTGGAAGTCGTCTACGCAAACTGAAGAGTTCGAACAAAGGAGTGAAATTGGCTGATGGGAAAGGTTTGGCTGGTAAAGGTAGGCTGACTGACAGTAAAATTGATGTGTTGCAAAACTATTATGGCTTGGCAATCAGGGAAAACCTTGATGATGTTGGTAAAATGGCCAAGTCCATAGAAGCGTCTCTTTACCATGTTGCATCAACTGCCGAGAATCCACAGCATCATCTCTGCCCAGAAGGAAAGGACAGTTGGTGTGGATATAAGAGAGACAAGGAAGAATATAAACATAAAAATGGAATACCAAGCTGTATTGTTGATATGATCAAGCCAGTATACAAAGACCTTAGCAAATCTGAACTGCTAAGTAAATGTACTCATGGCTTGACACAAAATGTTAACGAGTGTCTGAACAGGCTCATCTGGGACAGATGCCCTAAGTCTACTTATGTTGAGCAAGAAACTGTGGCTCTTGCCACCTACCTGGCTATTCTTAAGTTTAATGATGGTGACATTTCCTTCTTGAAGTTATTTCAGGACCTTGATGTAACTCCTGGTATTTTCACTGGTAAAGCCTCGGAGGAATGTGACAACTCGAGGATAAAACTGTCGGCAAAAAAGAGCTCAGAACAAGTGAAGAAGAGAAGAAAGATACTGAGGCACCAAAGAAAACACTATATAGACACTACAGAAGACCAAGAAGGTGTTACCTATGAAGCAGGTGCTTTCTAGAGACTATATAAACCAGAACAAAACATTAAAGTACTATTTTCTCAATTTCACAGTTTTCTCATTTCAGTTAATCTTTGTGACAGCATATCTTTCTGAATATTTAGTGTAAAAGGTTGAAACTTGGTATGTTTATGGCTTTTAACATTATCTAGTAACTGACCATTTTTAATTTTTCATATTTTTCATTAGTAATGTATAAATGAGGTTTAATTACCTAATTAGCTGTAAAAAATCCCTGTTTTTTCCTAATGTGCAGATTTTTTACCAAATTTTTTGCAAAAATGTTTTAAAGTGAAAATAAAGATGGTCAGTTACTAGATCATGTTATAAGCTTTCAAATTATATGTCATTTATGTTCTTCTGATTAACGGTGTGTGTGGTATCATGTTTCATGCGACGCCATTTTTTGGCTAATTAGCGGGCGGCCATATTGGATAATTAGTGTAATTAATGAGTAACCTGAAAATTTTTTTTAGATTTTGATTTTTATCACTGTGCCCCTTAAAAAAATGTTTTTGCTGAGTCTGTACCTTGTAAAATAAAAAAAAATGCTTTAAAGGGGAATGACCACCTTAATACTTACTTTACAAAAATAATTTTTTCACAGTCGGCAAGATCAGGCTTTTAGCTTTGGAATTTATCGAATTTGAACAAAAAATTTGAACTTTGGAGTTTATAAAATTTGAACAAAAAATGAGCAGCCAATGAAAATTGCTGGTCGAAATCGCATATTTCAACCTATTTTCATTTAATTCCCATCTGCTTATTTTTTCCCCAAATTTTATCGAAATGATGCTATTGAATAATCATTACCGTAGATTAAATATTGAGCTCGCTATATCCAACCAAAGCTGAATTATTTTTTTCAACACTCCTTGTACATTAGTAACAATTATAAGTATATATACTGTACGCATAAATTCATTTATACCATAAGTGCATACCTATTAATGTATCTATTCTGTAAATTCAAAAGGATCATCTAGCCTTTACTAGCAAAATGTTTATAACAGGTCAAGGTATTTGGACTGAGAGGTCATGAACTCCATCAAAGCGTGCGAGGACTTTATTCCTGGTTCAACACACATATTTTAGAAAAAGCTAGCGATTTTGAAACCTCCTTTTAACTAAAAATAAGGCCACTCGTATAAAAGAAAATCAAATGAGCAGGCTCGAACTTTGTGGATATATTCGTGCGTAAATTGAGAAAACAAGAAGTATTTACCTCCTGGATTTGTACAGTGCAAAGCAAAAAAACCTCAGTGCCAATCGGAAAGCAAAATTTACGAAACTGTACTAAATTGGGTGCTTTATTACGTACATGCGTTGTGCAAATATTGCCTTGAAACGTCTGCTGGATTTCAAATTTCTCAAAACCATGTCGCATCATCTTTGATAGGAGGAGGAACGGCTTCGTTTTCTATACTTTCAAGAGGCATGGAAGAATTTACCTTCCCTTGCTCAACGGCATCTCCTAGGAAGAGAAATGAGTAGGAACAATCGATCATCGATTAACGATCATCATCATCATCATCATCATCATCATCATCATCATCATCATCATCATCATCATCATCATCATCATCATCATCATCATCATCATCATCATCATCATCGTCATATAATCATCGTCATCATAATCATCATTATCAACATAAGAACTAACCTGTGCCATCATTAGTCTTCCTCTTTGAATGGTACTTCCACAGATCCCAAGCTATACCACAAATCGCCAGGCAAGCTATTGCTGCCAGAAGGTAATAAGTTGAAGTAAGGAGACTCTCCTGATTCAAAGCAGTCGTAACATCAGGTTCATCTTCCTTTGGGTACACTATTTTTTCAAAACCTAGATGCTGTTTCCACTATGATAGAAAGAAAAACTCATTATCACCATCACCATCACCATCACCATCACCATCACCATCACCATCACCATCACCATCACCATCACCATCACCATCACCATCACCATCACCATCACCATCACCATCACCATCACCATCACCATCACCATCACCATCACCATCACCATCACCATCACCATCACCATCACCATCACCATCACCATCACCATCACCATCACCATCACCATCACCATCACCATCACCATCACCATCACCATCACCATCACCATCACCATCACCATCACCATCACCATCACCATCACCATCACCATCACCATCACCATCACCATCACCACCATCACCATCACCATCACCATCATCATCACCATCACCATCATCATCATCATCATCATCATCATCATCATCATCATCATCATCATCATCATCATCATCATCATCATCATCATCATCATCATCATCATCATCATCATCAACAGCATAACATTGCTTACCCATCTATTGCTACTTGTAATCTGGGTCCTCAGACACCTCAAAAATATGGTATCTTCGAATTGCAGAAACTCAGGAAGCATGGATAGCACCATACCAATTTGAAACGGTGATTCGAACACTTTGGCTATTTTATGTGTTGTCGTATGTTTATAGGGCCCATTAAAAAGCCAGAGGAGATCTTTATAGTCGGGAAAGAGAAATCTGTCTATTGTGCCTTTGTTTAAGGAATCATCCATCTCCACATAATCGCCGAAACCTACAAAACAAAATGGCACATTCCTGATGCCCTTCAGAAGAATTGATGAGAGTGTTAAATATCTGATCAACTCTCATGTAACTCTTGTTCTCGTTTGACCAGGACATGAGGGTTGAGAAACTCTCATACAAACTGTCGCTTGTCAACTCCCATCAACTCTCATGCAACTCTTGTTCTCGTTTGACCAGGACACAGGAATCGAAACGTCTCGTACACATTTGCATGGAAATGAAAATGTTTTATTTTGTTTTTAACTTACTAATAACTTCTGCACCCATATTTAGCTGGAATTCGTCAAATTCTTTACTTTGAAAAACACCAATCTACAAAGCGTTTCGAAAGAGACGCATCAAATGTGGCGGACCAGTACGTGTAGGAAGTACTGTACAATAAGCTGTCGTGGTTAATGTCTGAACTACCTGAAAAAGATGTCTCAAACGTGGTGGTCGAATGTAGGTAGTATTCTACAATAAGCTGTTGTGGTTTGATCTGAAATGCCTGAAAAAGATATCTCAAACGTGGTGGTCTAGTGTAGGTAGTATTCTACAATAAGCTGTCGTGGTTTGTGTCTGAACTACCTGAAAAAGATATCTCAAACGTGGTGGTCTAGTATAGGCAGTATTCTACAATAAGCTGTCGTGGTTTGTCTGAACTACCTGAAAAAGATATCTCAAACGTGGTGGTCGAATGTAGGTAGTATTCTACAATAAGCTGTCGTGGTTTGTGTCTGAAATGCCTGAAAAAGATATCTCAAACGTGGTGGTCTGGTGTAGGCAGTATTCTACAATAAGCTGTCGTGGTTTGTGTCTGAACTACCTGAAAAAGATATCTCAAACGCGGTGGTCGAATGTAGGTAGCATTCTAAAATAAATGTTTCTTAGTCTGCAATAGGAATGTTGTTTCAAACAAACACAGAAAAATATTCAAACCTTTTTCCCGATGGTTTTTGTTTGATCCTCTTCTAGCATGCTCTGGTTGAGAATGTTGGTCGCGTTCGCCGTAAACAGCGATAGAAAAACCGCAGACATTAAGACCCAGATAACTGCCAAAATTCTTGCAGGTACACTCTTCGGGGCCTTATCACCGTAACTGTGTGTGAAAGCCAACTTTATTTATTCTGGATAGCACTATCAGTTCTAAACTGTTCTTCCTAGAGGTCCAGGAAGGATCATCTCTTATTGATCCAGTGTTACCACAGGAGGAAACCTAAACTGAACTAACTTTATTTATACTGGATAGCTCTATCAGTTCTGAACTGGTCTTCCTAGAGGTCCAGTAAGGATCATCTCTTATTGATCCAGTGTTACTATAGGAGAAATCCTGAACTAAACCAACTTTAATTACACTAGATAGCTAGCTAGCTCTATTATCTTCCGTATCATCAATTAATTCAGTGAGCTTACTAACCCAACAGTTGTCATTGTGACAATTGCCCACCAAAAGCCTTCGAACATTCCAAAAATAAATGGACTCGGAAACTCTTCAGGGTTTTTCCAATGATCCTAAACAAAGAACAAATATTGATACGATCACAAAGAACCTGAAAATCTAACTGCTACACAGCTTGCTTTGCCCAAGAGCACTTCTCAGGTGGTTGAGCCCGAAGCTGTAGCTAGTTGAAGTGTAAAAAAGAGCTGTAACTTTTGGAGTTTTTAAAAAAACATTTGGTTCTGAAATTGAAAAAGCAGTCAAATATTTTTTTAATACAGAGAGGGTCAAGTGGATCAAGACACGCCACACCAAGAGGATCATCATGTTCCAGTTCGGGGAAGGATCATGAAGGTATTCAAGGAGCGGGGAATTACGGACTGAAAGAATGACTCAGGTGAAATCAACAAAACTACGGGCTGGACCGCCTGAAGAAGCAAGAGGTTGATGGTGAAGAGATGAGAGAGATTGACAAACACAAAAAGTTTAGCAATCGATTGATATAGTCAATACTAAAAAGGCATTCATTGGGCTGACGGCTGGCAGACATTCAAAGAAATCATTTGCATACAATAGGAGGAAGATGATGTATTACTGTGTGAAATTCTACGTCAAAGAGATAAATCCATTTCATTTAGATTTCTGCGTGTGCATCCTTTAAAAATTTCAACGGTTTCTCACCGTAATCCAGCCAAGAATTCCAATAAACCAGGACATAGCCAGCATCATAGCGAGCATTGGGCCGGACTCGACTGCTATATAAAACAATCCAACCTTCTTTTTGGACTCGGGTTGCAGCATGACCAGTGCTTGACCGGGCGAACGCGAAAGCTTGACAAAAGGCAGCTCAAAATCGTACACAGACTTCTCTTTGCTGGTCGCAAACTCGGGAAAGTAGAACACAAAGGGTCTCGGGGCACTGTAGTCATCTGGTGTAATACGATCGAGTGCCAAGTGTTCGATGTTGCTTTCGGATGCGTTGATGTACGTGAAATTGACATCCATGTAATTGCAACACTCGTTCACAGCCTGTTTGATGTAGTGATAAAAAAGCCCAATTTTGCTAACCGTCTGTGTGGTACGGTTAAAGCCGAGATAGTAGTCAAAGTAGTCTTTGTATCTTATTTCGACGTTGGTCACGCGATAGCACGCCTCCCCTGCTCCGCTTTTGCCGTGTGCTTGGCAGATGGACGATAGCAGGACGATAACGGCAAAAAAATAATGCACCTCCATGGTTCCGTCCAATGTTTTCGCCTTGGAGACTTTTTAACAAATTTAAAAGTTTTTTGTTCAAAAGATTTCTCCTCAAGCCACTGAATTATTGGTAAAAACAAACTATACGCTTGAAATCAACACTTTAAAACGTTTTATAATTATCAAATGTTTAAAATGTAAATTTGGTGTACTGAATTATTGTCGATTCGATTCCAAAGTATTCAGAGTCAAAAAATCGACAGTTTTACAAGTTTTATCCACAATGGGTCGGAAACTGGAACCTTTATGCTGAAACTTTTCGTTCATCAACAAAGTGACGCTAAATTTAAAACAAATATCGGTTTTGTAAAGAATTGTGCGCATAAATGAACGTCGACTTCTCTATTGAAAAATGATTTAAAAGCAATTGAAATTTACAATTGAATTAAGGAACGTCACCGGCCAGTTTTGGCAGAACTTGTCGGATGTGTGAGTGTGTGCTTTGACCAAATTGCGTTTGTTTCACTATTAGTTACATTTACAGAAGCGCATTCGAGCACCGATGGACAAGAACTTCGGATGCTTACAGTTGAATTCCCTCTCTCCAATTTTGTCTAATCTAGTTCCACAAGAGTTGAGTGGCTGCGTATATGTTCGCACCGTTGCTACCAAGGAAACTTCCTTCCACAATACTTGTAGATTTGGCCTCCTGCAGCCGCTACGTTTTGCCAAGCAATGTAACTCAAACGAGTTCAAATTGATGATAACTGATGCAAGTTTAACTGATGCAATGACAGACAGTGTTTTCTACATTCTACCTTTCAAAGCTTCTATTTATAAACAGCGTTTTCGATCTCCTAACAGCGAATTGTGATTACGATCTAAAATGTTATGCAACTACGAAGACGTTGCTACATACACAACAACCCCAACGGAGGGCAATTACTCATGAATACCGCAAATTTGGTCACCTGCATGTCGCTGGAAAATCGCCTCAAACACATGCACCTGTTCAAGTTCTAAGCATGTTGTGTCAATAATGAAATTAAATTATACACGTCAAGTTGCATTTTAAAAGCGGAGAGCTTCAAATGTAAAATATCAAGCAAAATGAAGATCGTGCCTTTGATTAAGACAAATAAAAATGTAGTGTTTAATAATAAAAACACAGTAAGACAAGGAAACACTTTGTTGGGAGGTATTGTTTAAACACAATTACTGAAGTGGCGGTACCATAATCATTGTTATTCGCAATTGACACCTATGTATAAATTGAACTTAATACGAAGGACGCCGCTCAACCTGATCCAGTGGTTTTCTGTTTCTAAGAACGCCACTGACAGCCACCTTATGACTCTCATGTCTGATCACGGAGCACAGCTACGATGGAAGGATCAGTTAGGAGCTAGTCTCAACCCAGCCTGTCAACATTCCCTGTGGGAGGAAACCAGAGTACCTGGAGAAAACCCACGACTTTCGGCAGAGCGTTGACTAAATCTTTTCACATAAGTGTCATGAGTCTGAAGTGGGGATCAAACCCACGATTTCAGAGGTGATAGTAGTAGTAGTATAACTTCATTTGTACACGCTGACCACGTCAACCGCAGCTGATTTTCACGAGAGGCGTGTTCCAAAAAGTAACTTTACATGATAAGTCGAATAGTACGAAAAAAATTAAGAAAGTATTTACAGGTAACTTATTTATGGCTAATAGTTTTTACGCACCGATATGAGCAACGATTTTATTTCGAAAGGAAGAAAGTGGTTTGCGTTCCCTAATTTCTTTTGGAATAGAGTTCCGAAGCTGTGCTCCGTCGTACATAGAACTGTTCTTCATGTTAATTGTGTGTGGCTTTGGCCCACTAGAAATGTCCCACGAGAAATGTCTCGAAGGTGATAATTTGTTTCATTCCTGAAAATGACTACAATTTAGTCGAAACGTAAAATATACAATTCAATCACGTTTACTGTTTTGGGAGTTGCTATTGTTTTGTATTTCATTGCATTCATTGTTTTTTTTTGGTCTTTTGTTTTAGCTTGTCCTTGTGTTGCTGGTGGGGTCAGGCTTTACAGCCTTCTTTAGAGATAAAGTACACAGCCTTTAAATATACTGTGGAAAAAGGAGGTGATGGTTCAAATGCTTACCGGATTTTTTCGCTTTGAATATTTACGAAGAAAGTTCCAGAGATCCGAAATCAAACCAAGAGCAACTGAACCACAAGTACCGAAAATCACAAAAATGTGGGTCTTCGATATCAACGTTGTTTCAACTGAACCGATACTGATTTCTTCACGTCATTTGATGTCGAAATGATCTATGAATACCTGGGAAAATGTTGATTCATATGTTAATACTGTTCAGAAGAAGAAGAAGCCTAAATTTAACTAACCTTATTTATACCGGACAGCTCTATCTGTCAAGATGATCACTTAGGATGATCTCTTATTGATCCAGTGTTACTACAGGAGGAAACCTAAACTAAACTAACTTTAATTCTACTGGATAGCTCTATCAGTTCTAAACTGTTCTTCCTAGAAAGTCCAGTAAGGATCATTTATTATTGATCCAGTGTTACTACAGGAGGAAACCCAAACTAAACGAACTTTATACTGGATAGCTCTATCAGTTCTTAACTGTTCTTCCTAGAAAGTCCAGTTAGGATCATCTATTATTGATCCAGTGTTACTACAGGAGGAAACCTAAACTAATTTTATTTATACTGGATAGCTCCATCAGTTGTAAAATACTCTCCCTAGAGGCCGGCGTATGTACTGTACCTTATCACTGGCCGTTTCCGTGCTGAAGTAGTGTGTGTGTGTATGTGGGGGGGGGGGGGGTATAATCTCGGAACCCGATGTCGATATCGCATACTTCGCTAAGCAATTCAAAATTGTTGAAATCCGAATCTTGAGCAAAGGAGCTAGCAGAAATCACACACAAAATCTTTTCCCTTTTTGAAGGCATTAAACCTTCAATACTACATCGCTAGAAACATTTGACATTTTTTATCTTTGTCATATCAACTGGCGTGTTTTCAAGCTCTGTGTCTCAAGGCAATATTTAGTTTATAATTTAACCTCCTTGCTCTTTAATTAAAGGCAATTACAAATGAGGAGCATCTATTGGTTTTGTAAGATTTGTTGTTAATTCCAGGTCATTTTTAATTAAAAGATTGCATTGCACGGTGCAATAATAAAAAAGCCGGTTAATTGATTATTTCGGCAGACCAATGAGTAATTGTAGCATTTTCTGAGAATCGACGAAAGTTGACAAGCGAGAGTTTGTATGAGAGTCTTCTCAACTCTCATGTCCTGGTCAAATGAGAACAAGAGTTGCATGAGAGTTGACAAGCTAGAGCTTATATGGGAGTTTTCTCAACTCTCATGTCACGGTCAAACGAAAAAAAGACTTGAAATAAAGTTGACGAGCGAGAGTTTTTAGCAGAGTTTTCTCAACTCCCATGTCCAGGTAAAACGTGCGCAATAGTTGCATGAAAGTTGAAAAACGAGATTTTACGTTCTTGACTCAATTACTGGATTAAAAGACAACATCTTCATACAACACTGGAAAAAATATCAACATATATATTACATTTACCACACCAGAACATAACCTCCACTAACACAATTAAAATGTATTAATCTGTTGTTTTGTGGATCCGTTGATGCGTCAAAAAGTCGCACAATTGTTTAAACACGGCATCACACTTGTTACAGCTATACACGCTCGGTTTCTTCTTGAAGGGAGAATTTTGGAGAACATTTTCAACTACTGTGTCTCCACCATTAGCTTTAGTACAAAAAGAATCAACTTTATTCGTTAAAGGATAAACCTTCGCCAAGTTAAAACTTCTTTTCTCGTTTCCCCTCTCGTCAAGTTTCCCCTTCTCCCATCCATCACTGTCTCCAACAGTCTTCCTTTTTCTAAGTTCGTTTGATTCATCATCTTTTACATAACTTGAACTGTCGATTTTACAGCCCAAAGAACTTTTATCATGGTCAAAAGTTGACGTTATCCTAGACGTTTCTTTAACACCGTCCAGTGCGACGTCAAACCCATTCTTCACATTTTCATTCGATCGACCTGTCTCAAAACTATTTTCTAAAATCCCAAAGCTCCCTCTGTCTTCTTCGAAAGCTTCGTCGGCAGTGCTAGAACTTTTACTATCACTCGACGCGTTTTGACTCCAACAATTCGTCTTGTGTTCTTTCCTGTTATGACGAACGAGGCCCGAGCGAAATTTGAACGCTTTTCCGCACAGTTTACAAGCAAACGACTTGAAGTCAGTATGCTTGTATGCATGTTCCCGTAGATCAGAAGCATTCCAAAACGCTTTGGGACAATTTGTGCATATGTGAATCTTACTCTTTTTCGAAACTTTCGGCCGGTAATCTTTAAAACTGTCTTGCTTTGTTGCCGGGGTTTCGTCATCCATTTCAATTTGCTCATTTTCAAATTTGTTTCCTACCGTCTCAAGGCTGCTGCCTGAGGATTTATCCTCCCGGGAGATACTCTCAAAAGTACTTCCACCGTTGTCGAAACTGCTGTCCTCTACTACGGAGCAAGTCCCGCCATTCGCCGTGACAGCGTCGTTATTATGTGCACTGTCAAAAACTTGAGATAAATTTAAGCCTTTTACCGTTGTCTCGTCGCTTTCTCCTTCTATCACGTCTTTGTTCTTACTGCCCGAAACTTCTCTGAAAATACCCACACTCCTCAGCGAAAGACAACCCGAGTTTTTTCCCGCTTGTTCATCGAATCTTCTAAAGCCTTTCCTGCCAAGACCATAATGCTGTTCCTTAACGTGCCTATTCACCGATCCCCTGTACTTGAAAGGCTGTTGACAAATGTCACAGGAGAACGCCATGACGTCGCTATGTATGCGTTTATGCTTTCTGAGCACGGATCGACTCGGAAACAGTTTCAGACAATCATCGCATTCGAAGAGTTTAGCACCCTTGCATTCATTTTGGTCGCTTTTATTTTTCCCGCTTGCATTTTTGAGGTCGCAAACAGTATCGTTTCTCTTCGAGTCCAATTCTCGTTCTTGCAAATTGTGTGCAAAATCAGTTCTACTCCAGTCGAAATTTCTTTCCTTTTCAAATGCGACACGATTGAGTTTATTTTCACTTGCTTCTTTTATTTCAAAATTCTTTTGCTCAAGAGTTTCGCTGTCAATGTCTGTCGCAACGTGGTCAAAATTGACTTCACTTTGAAGAGCTTTTCCACGCGTATATTTTTTTCTACTTTCACACGCCCGTCCTTCATCGAATGTCGGATCGCGTTTCTCTTTGTGCGTGCGTTCGTCTAAAATTGTTTCACAACTGTTGAATGTGTTGCGAAGACGCGCTTTCGTCTCCGAAGAGCAACTGCTGGAATTTCTTCGCAAAGTTGCGGACGACATCTTAAAACACCTCCTTCCAAGACCGTAGTGATGTTCCACGATATGTCGGTTCAAAGAGTACTTGTACTTGAAATACTTCGCACAAATTTTACATTTAAATGTCAGAGATGAAATCTCCGGGACGTCGGCGCCGACATCATTGTCAACTTGTCGGTCATCATGTCTCTGATCAAATTCAAAATTATCACGCATAGTATCTGAATTTCCTCCTTGTTGGTTAACTTTATCCATAATTTCGTCAGAGCTAGTTTTCGTCTTGGTCAATAAGTCCTCTCTCACTTGCTCTTTTTTATCACTTTCTTCGTTTTCAAAAATTTGCTGTGTTTTGACAATTTCTCCTCTAAAACTGCCATCATTAGAGTCTACTTCGTTCACAACATCCCCAGAGCTATTAGTACTGTTCTGAAGGTCACGTTTAGCTTGGGAAAAAGCACTGCTTTCGTCCACTTGGCCTTTAACGGCTTTCATATTTGAAACACTTTCATCTTTGAACTCGTTTGCCGCACAACGTCCAGCCCTATTTGAAAAAGTATCTTCTGTATTGGTAGAACCGCGTTCGTTCCCTTGGTTTTCACGAGACAGCGCTCCCGAACTCTTCCTGCCCAATCCGTAGTGTTGTTCTCTAATATGGCGGGTCAATGATCCCTTATATTTAAAACTTCTCCCACAAATCGTACACGCGATTTCTGAACCGTCAACGTCCCATGTACCAAATTTAGTTGGCACAGCGAGCACGTCGTTTTTATTGGGTCGAGTTTCATGCAAACTGTTTTTAAAACAACCGTCGCCTTCCTTACTCTCCTCCGTGTAGACTTTTTTCTTTTTGAACACAGCTGTCTCATAGTTCCTTTGGCTTTCTTCTCCCTTATTGTCCAAGTTTGTTTCTTTCGCTTCAAAATTTCTTTTCTCAATGTTTCCTTCTGTTAGATCTCCCTCAGTACCATTACTTGCGTTCACAATTGATTTATCGCTATTCGCATTCTCCATTGAAGAATAACAGTCCTTGTTTTCCACTCTTCCGTCCAGCGTCGTGCTTGGATGAAAAGCACTTAGTTCAAAAGTCCAGCCATTATTGTCTGGTTGGTTCGACCTCCACTCAAAGTTACTAACGTTCTCCATTGAAGAATAACCGTTACAGTTTGCGGGTCTTTCGGCGAACACCACTTTTGGATAAAAACGCTTTGCAACCAAACTGTCTCTTTTGTGACGTCCATTTGAAACTTGGAAATTATTAACTCCTTTTTGAAGTCCATGTTCCTGCTTCGAATAGCAATGACTATCAGCTTGTCTTTCATCGAAAACATTACTTGAACTAAAACGTCGTTTCATTAAGTTACTGTCTTTGCTTTCATCTTCATCCGCAGTTGACTTAGAATGATCAAGATGATATCCCGTAGACCCAACATGTCTTTCGTCAAATGTTACATTTGCGTCAAAATTTCTTTCCGAATCACTATCATTATTCTCGAATGCCTTCACAATTGTTTCAAAATTCTGAACCTTTCCGCGACGGGAAGAACTATCACCTTGATTATGATTGGCAGTCATTTTCCTTCCCAAACCATAATGCTGCTCTTTAACGTGTCTGGCTAGTGATCCTTTATGCTTGAAACATTTATCACAAATGTTGCATGCATATGGCGTGTCACTGGTATGTACAAGCTTGTGATTTTCCAGTAAAGATTGTTTTGGGAATATTTTCTGACATTCTTCGCACTGATGTTTACTATTTTCACCCAACGTCTGCGTGTTAACGAGTACAACAGCATTATCAAAACATTCACCGGAGTCTTCACAAGGTCTTGAGTTCACTTCGAAGATATTTTCTTTTTCCCTCAAACGGACACCTTCACTAAAGTGTTCGTCTCGTTCATTACCACTTTTCGTTGGTTTGAAATTCTTCAAAACTCCGAGAGGATTTCCAGGATTCTTGCGAGTTTCAGTCTCTCGTTTTTGCTTTCCAGCAAAGCTATCAACTTCATCTTGCAAACACTCTCCCTCCCTTTGATCAAATAGCATACTCGGACTAATTTCATCTTGTGCTAGATTGTCTTCTTCAAAACTATGCGGAAAGGCTTCACTTGCAGGGGATTCGTTAATACGTTTACTGTCATACTCCAAACTATCTTCATTTTGGCAACTGGGACTCTCGGAATCTTCTCGTCTTTTACAAAATATCATACTCGGGAAATTATCGTCTTGTTGTTCTAAAAGTTCGCGTTCTTTAGACATATTTTCTTCACTCTTACCAGTTTCATTTTCTTTCGCACTCTGTTTAGCGATACGATGAACACTTTCAAAACTTGTTTCAACATCGGAAGAGATATTCTTCCCCTCCTCGTATCTTCCACCAAACATTGTATTTTTCCTTCGCTTGAAGAGCTCCACAGCTTCAAAATTTCTACTTCTACAGTTCTCAATATTCCCAGGACTAGACTCGGTGGAGATCTTCCCTCCATTTTGACTTTCGTGGGACTTACTTGAATTGTTCTCTCTTTCTTCCCCGCGATTAATTCCTTTATCATCTAAAATTTCATTACGCCTTTCAAATTCGAAATTTTCTAAAGGAGGGTAATGTTGTGACTTATTTTCAACTGCCTTGCCCAAACACTTGATGCTTTGATCAACGCCGTCTTCCTTCAAATATCCACCTGCTTCACTCTCGTCTCCAGAACCTTCGTTCAAGTTCGCCTTTGTCAAACGCGAAAATCCCAACAGCTTATCGCCTTGTTTTTCATTTTCCACCAAGTCCAAACCTTTTCTTCCGCCGTAATGTTGTTCTTTCCAATATTTAAAGAGTTCTTCATTGGAATCAGCAGTGTTTACTAAACGCATATCACAATTTTCAAGTCTAATCGAGACTGCCGACGAATTACCATCGAATCGTTTTCTCTGTCGTCCATCAATCACCGTACTAAAGCTCTTTCTTCCAAGGCCGTAATGCTGTTCTTTCACGTGTCTCTTCAGCGAGCCCTTGTACTTGAACGGTTGTTGACAAATCTCGCAGGTGAATAATTTTAAGTCGCTGTGGGTACGTCTGTGAATGATCAAGCTCGATGGCTTTTCGAATAACTTCGGACATTCGGGACATTTAAATACTTTCGTATCATTACAATCTTCCGCAAGGACCATCGGGCAAAGCTCCTCGATGCTTTCACTTGGTCTCGAATCCACTTCGGAGTTTAATTCACTTATAAACGCCTCACGTTCTGCAGTATTACTTTCGTTTAAATTTTTTCCTTCACTTTCTAAACCATCTTTCCCGAAGTGGTTATCCCCTGTTTCTCCATTCTCACAATGTTCACTCTTATTACCATTTTGAAGCTTGTGTACTTCCCCCGGTAAGGCAGCATTTCCTTCTTCTGTCGACGTTTTTCGATTAGCCTGTTCTTTAACAGACTCTAGTATCGCAACAACATCATTTTCTTTCGTGTCCTCATTCACAGCTACCTCATAATGATGACTAAATTTCTGGCTGTCTACGAGTGCTTTCAGCGAATTGCACTTTACAAATCTTGTCGACATTCTAACATCGTTCTGTTCTACCGCTGCACCACTTTCTCCTTTCCTCCGATGTCTTTCGCCGTCCTGAATGGAATTATATCCGAGTTCTTGAAGTTCGACACACAGAGAACTTTTAATCTCGGTATTGTCTTCACGACGATGCTGCTGTTTCATGTGTCGACTCAGCCCCGACTTAAATTTAAAAGGCCTACCGCAAATGAGACAAGGATACGATCGTTCCTCGCTGTGCGATTGTTTGTGAACAAGAAGTTTAGATTTTATTCGGAAAACCTTCTTGCATATCGGGCACTGGTGAATCTTCCTTCGAGTACATGTTTGGCTGTGTTCTTTGATCAAAGAGCTCTGGAATATACTTCGACAAAATTGACATTTCTTCAAATTTCCTTTCAAGACATCGACGGCTTGGTCAGCTATATTCCCGGGACATGTTTGCGAATGTAGTTCGATCCAAGAGCAAGGTACATTGACCTGACAGTTCGGACATTTTGTCATACTGTGTCCCGAGACTTCTGCTGGCACAATATTCGAGTCTTCATTTCTGTTCACGAGCGGAATTTGACAAGATTTTTGGTCCCAACTAAATCCAGATATTCTGCTTTCAGCTTCATTACTAAATTTCTCTGTCCCATTAGACCCACGAATAGATTCATCTAAATGTATGTCAGCTGCAGTGTTATAAATATTATCCGAATGTGATTTCCCGTCCACTTCAAAGCCCTCTTGTCTCTTGGTCAAAAAGTTTTGCCTGGCGTGAGGAGGATTAGCGTGATCTAAAAATAGTGCCCCACCATTTTCCTTACATTTATCGTCCATCACAATGACATATATCTTACATGTAAACGTCTTACAAACTTTATAAAAATCTGTCAAAATATCCCCGACAGCTATTTCCCACTGATTTGTGTGCTGTAAGTCACCATCTCTTCAAATGAGCGCTCTGAAAAATAAACGAAATACAATACAATAAAATTTACTTGAATTCGAATTTTTGATAGCTACAGTTTTAAGCTAATATATTCGAGTATATTAATTATAAATTATACTAAATTACAGTCGATTTCAGGTCACTTTTCCTTGTAATATTCCGAACTTCGTTGCGAAGTTCAATAGTTCATTTCAAAATTTGCAAGCCGGTTTTTAAATAAAGGCTGTGATTGGTCCCTGATGCCGTAAAATTTACAATATTAAAGCTAAATATCTATAATAACAAATACTAATGCTAAGAATTACTCTAGGAATTTACATCTATAATATATACATGTAATATGAAAATAAGTTCGTTTCAAAGTTAAAATGTCTGAAAACTTTTTTTGGAGGCGTTTCTTAACCGCTTTCTTAAATAAGGGTAAAGATTGTAATTGTCTCTCTCGTTTTCTTGGCGCATTCCAAAGCTAGCACGACCTAACTACAAAAGAGCGTTCAGTATTCTTTATACGATATTCTGGCGCTCTCAATGGACCTTTAACCTTTTAGACGAAATTTTGAAAAAAATCGAAATAGGAAAAAATATTACCACAGCTTGAAAGAGCATCCTAAACTTAGTAAAATTGCAAAGGTTGGTCGTAAAATGTTGTAAACTATAGAAAATATAGCCTTGCGAAGTTGACAAATTTTCTGTAGTTTTGTATTATCCGTGAGAAATGAATACCCAAGGGTATCAACTGGGTATTATATTCCAGTAATTTCCACCCGTAATACAAATGTATACAAAATTTGCCAAATTCGCAAGGCTATATTTTCCATATTTTAGAACATTTCACAACCCAACTTTGCAATTTTATTAAGTTTACGATGCTCTTTCAAGATGTGGTAATATTTTTGCCTGTTTCGAATTTTTTTCAAAATTTCATCTAAAAGGTCAAAGGTCCATTCGACTTTGCTTCTTGTGTTTTAAGCTTTATCCTTAATTCTACAAGATTCCAGATTTGTGGACAGGTATTCAGGATACAGCAGCTTATCAATAGAAGGCAGTTGTGTCCTAATCTACAAAGCTTTGTTTGCATAACGAAATATGTAGTTTCTTGCAGTCAAAAACATCTTTAAAATGAAACAGTTATCAGGGGTTTCATGAAATATTTCTTTCTACAAGCAGAAACTGTAAAGTATGCTTGTTGATAGTACATGGATAATAATAATCCACACTTCCACAACAGGAGAAAAGATCGTCTCACTTTTAAATACTTTCATATTGTTTTTAATGAACTGGAAACACTTCAAATTTAAGTACACCAATTTCACTAACACTAATGACTGACAAACCACTGCACTTGGCTTCTAATAGTGCTGAGTCAGAGTAATATTAATAACTTCAGCAAGCATTGTGACATATTTTACAGGCTAAAATAAACAAATAGCCAATTTATAAATCATTTTAAATGCCCACTTTTGAGTGATATCTTAGTATTTGCTCAAATACATAGTCTTTAAAGTTACTATAATAGCAATAGAGTTGATGTCCTTCGGCATAAATATGTTTTTGGCCCTCCTCAGAGCTCATTTTAACCCTCGCTACTGTCGGGCTAAAATGATTCTGAGTCGGGCCAAAAACACATTTATGCCGGCGAACGTCAACTCTATTGTTACATTAGTATAGAGCTGGGAACACTACTGGCATAAGAACTGAATCATTCAAATGCTGAACCCCCCCCCAAATATACCACACTAAACTCTGCTTCCGGTGTCACAGTCGTGGCAGTGAAAGCATTCCAAGAAAATTATTTGCTCAAGTTTACGAGTTCCTCTGATCAATTCCTCAAAATTTTGAAGAAGTTCCCTAAAAGATCCACAACTTCCTGATAACTGACCAATCAGAATGCTACATCTTATTTCATGAGCATTCTGATTGGTCAACATGGTCAATAAACAGAAAGTTGTGAACATTTTAACAAACTTTTCAAAATTTTGGGAATCACGGGAGGAATTGACTGAAGGAATTGCCAAACTTGAGCAAATGAATTCTGTTAAATATTTTTGGAGCACTTCTATTGCCCAGACTGTAAGCCCATTGTCTACTTGATAACTTTGTCTGTGTGATGTGAAGCGACAGATTTACGTGGTCAGGTCAGTTTGAGCACATGGTATTTCAAAACTGAGTCTAATCCCTTTGATATCAACATAATCTTACATTGGCAAAGTTGGTCAAAGCTGTTTAGCTCTATGCAATATGCCCTAAAACAGAAGCCTAGGGCCATACCAAGACTATTCTCTGCCTGGGAGGGTAGGGTATGAGTATCCCATACTTACCCTTTAGAGTCGCTAGAAATTTGCGCTTGTAAATATCCCCCACACATTAAATTGCCGAGATTTTATTGCCAGACTTCAAAATTTAAACTTATTACACCCATCCTGGCTCAAAAACGGGTGCATTGTTTACGAATTCTACGTGCAATTCTAACTTACAGATCAACAGAACAACCCCGTTTGTCAAAAGGTAAAAAACACTAAAAATGATGGATATACTTACAAATTAACGACGGCGAATCCAACCGCTGTCTAATTTAAAACCAAGGACACTGTTTTAGGTGAAAAAATGATATGTAGTTGTCAAAAACAAAACAAAAATATTATTTTGATCACATTTGATCTTGTCTTCGGCCATGTTCAACCCGATTCGCTAGTGCCACAGGAATTTTCAAATTCCTCGGAGGTTTTGCCAACATTCCTTAGTTCCTACAGTAATTTTTTAGTATACTAATATATCTAAACGTCCGAGTATTCCTTTTTTTAGGATGCCTGACGAATAGTGACAACGACAAAATTGTTGCCAATTAGTCAGATAAAAACGCGTGCTCATTTCTGGAACGGAAACTGAATCCCTTTTACTATTTTTCTCGATAAAAACGACATATAACTGCGAAATATTTGGAAAACTAAATGGGGAAACAAGCAAAAACAAAGCCTGTCCCAACCAAAGACACCAAGCCGCGAGCAGCGAAGGAAGCAGCCGAAAAAAAGCCAAAAATTGACGGTGAAAAAAGGCACATTTGTGGAGTTTGTTCCAAAGGTTTCGACAGACCATCACATCTGGCCCGCCATGAAAGAACCCACACCGGTGAGCGACCTTATTCGTGCGAGATTTGTGATAAGACGTTCAAAGACAAGTCTCACGTGATCTCCCATAAAGAGACCCACAATTCAGGACGCCACTACACTTGTACTGAGTGTGGGAAAGCATTTCAGACTTCATCTAGCATGTACAGCCACAGGAGAACCCATGAAGGACATGAAGGTCATCCACAGAAGTCCAGAAAGCATCAATGTGAGACATGCCTCAAGGTGTTCCTAACGAAGTGTGACCTAATGAGGCATGAACGAGTTCATACTAACGAGCGGCCGTATAAATGTCAGTTCTGCGAGAAGAGCTTTAAGATGATGTCACACATGAAACGACATGTTAGGATTCACACTGACGAGCGACCATATCAGTGCCCTGATTGTAAGAAACGGTGAGGACTTGACTTGATCTGTCATACCCATGATGCATCTGATAGTCGGTCATCCATATAGATCTTAGTTCTAAACTGTTCTTCTTAGAGGTCCAGTAAGGATCATCTGTTATTGATCCAGTGTTACCACAGGAGGAAACCTAAGCTAAACTAACTTTACTTATACTGGATGGCTCTATCAGTTCTAAACTGTTCTTCCTAGAGGTCCGGTAAGAATCATCTCTTATTGATCCAGTGTTACTACAGGAGGAAACCTAAACTAAACTAACCTTATTTATACTGGATAGCTCTATCAGTTCTAAACTGTTCTTCCTAGAGATCCTGTAAGGATCATCTTTTGTTGATCTAGTGTTATTACAGGAGTAAACTAACTTTATTTATATTGGATAGCTCTATCAGTTCTAAACTGTTCTTCCTAGAGGTCCAGTAAGGATGATCTCTTATTGATCCAGTGTTACCACAGGAGGAAACCTAAACTAAACTAACTTTATTTATACTAGATAGCTCTATCAGTTCTAAACTGTTCTTCCTAGAGGTCCAGTAAGGATCATCTCTTATTGATCAACAATTCTTTTTGGACTAAAAAATTCAATTATCATTTCAGGTTTAAACAGTCTGTCGCCTTGGTTCAACACCAACGAATACACACGGGAGAAAGACCACATTCGTGTACATATTGCGACAAATCTTTCATACAAGTAACCCACTTAATAAACCATGAGAGAGTCCATACTGGAGAAGCGCCTTTCGTCTGCCAGGTTTGTCATCACAGTTTCAAGCAAGCATCTGGACTTTTGTGCCATTCAAGAACCCATCAAAAGCAGGTTAAAGAGTTTGAGTGCGAGTTTTGCCCAAAGTCGTTTAATACTGAGAAAGGATTGCTGAACCATGAGACCACCCATAGTGGCGAGAAGCACTACAAATGTGCAGAATGCCTAAAGGCATTCGCTAGGGAATCAAATCTAGCCTTGCACATGAAAACGCACGAGGTATCAAGCACGGATGAAACGAAAGCCTACACTTGCACGATTTGTAAAAAGGACTTTGAAACAGAAGTGTTGTTGCTTGCCCACAAGGCTTTATGCATGGCGGATAAGCCGTTTCGGTTCATGGCTTACGACGACATGTTCGCACAATCGAATGAGATCTCGAGTCTTGCGGAGACAACCGATGCTTGTGCTGCAGAAGTCGTGGTCACGATTGATAGTTCTGGAGACATTAATAGCGTGGAAATATCAGCTCTAGTTAACGACCAAGGACCAAATGACAATACATGCATGACAGAGTGACATAAATATCTGGTGATATTTTTGATATTAAGTTTATAGTAATACCGAATGTAGTTTTACAAGGAAATTACCAAACAAATCAAAAATCTTATAAACTGGCATTGTTTCTCATGTACGCTCAAATATGGTCAAATATAAGTCCCTTCGTGTATGCTCTTGGCAGAAGTGCTATACCAGCCATTGACATATATACATCTGGACTGCCAGCTCGGCTTTGAAAAGCGTTATCAAAGATGGCCGAAATATGAGAGTGTTTGCTCATGAAGTTGACTGCTGACCAGTAATGTTATAGCATTGTGGACTCATTTTGGCATGAAATTTCATAACAAACAATAACAAACAGTTCCTTGTTTATATTTTCATGTTTTACGAGAGTCTTTGTTTTATAAATTCCAAGTCATTCGGAGTGCAGTTTGTTGAATTTATGTACTTTGGCTTCACCAGGCGCGGTGTACATAACGTTTCGCTACATATCGATTCACAAACGTGTACAGCGTACGTCTCAGTTTTATCTTCAGTGAAATGTAATTTTTTAAAAGATTGTTTCACTTGTTCATTCATTCTTAGTCAGTGAAAGTAATAATCATCTCTCATTTTTTAATACCTTGGAAAATACCTTGTATAATCAGCAACTTACTTTCATATCACTATTAAAATGCACTTGCAAGTAAAGTCTTCAAAGCATATAAAGTCATGCATTCGTGATTCGTCATTTCTACATGCAGCCTGTCGATCTTGCTATCTACAGTGTCACGAGATTATTGTACTTTACAGCGATATATTAAATGTAGTTTTCTCAAATTGGTTTGTTTTTGTGTTTGCTGAAGTTATAAGAATGCCATTTTGCGTTGCCGCAGGCTGTTCAAGCAGTCAGCCTCGATTATTAAAAAAAGAAAAAACAGAAAACACAATCTCCTTTCACTCGTAAGTTTCATTGTTTTTTCTTACTAACTTTCCATAATGCAAAACTTTTAAGAATTGACATACCAACTGCATAATTTGAAACTTGTAAACAAATTAAATTACCAGAGAAGGTACTTAAATAACACAATTTTTTTATTTGCATGCATGCACAGTATGTAAAAACAAATTGTTTTTGTTTACAATGTGAAAACTGAACATGTACTGTGCAGTTGGTAATGCTTTCTTTTTGTAAATACTTATTGTTTTAAAACATTATTTGAAGGTACATATATGTATCATATTTAGCAAAGAAAACTACTATATACATACAAGATTTACCTGAGTGTATATAACATCTATGAAGGTCACTGCATTTTTATAAAAATCACTAGATTTCCCTGTGCACTAAAATACCCAGAACAATGGGAAATGTGGACATCGAATGTCAAAGTCACAAAACCAGGATTTGTTCCCAGCAGAACCAAGTACATGAACCGCTTATGCTCCAAACACTTTGAGGAAGAACTGATTATTCACACTGATACACGAGCAACACTGGCGCCTGGTGCAATCCCAACCAAATTTTATACAGCCAAGCAGGTGAACTTTGTATGTTGTCAAGTTGTATAGTCCAGTAATGAATGTTTATCTGTAATGAGTGTCCATATAGGTCCATAAAGTAGAGCTCTGAATGTTGCTAATACTGCTGTTAATACCACCATCCATGTTCCTTATACAGTGCATTGTATCACATCAACTAGTAAATATAGGACCAATTTCTTCATAATGGTCAATGTCTTGCAGGAACTAGCATGTCTCCCTTATCAAAAAAACACCACAAGGGCAAATTTAGAGGAATGCCATGAAGAAAAACAGCAACCAGAGGAAAGGGATATAGACAGCCAGGAACCAGAGGAAAGGGATATAGAGAACCAGGAACCAGAGGAAAGGGATATAGAGAGCCAGGAACCAGAGGAAAGGGATATGGAGGATGATCAGCAACTTGTTGACTCAGTTGAGGTTCATATCTGTAACTTTTGTTGTCTCATTTCACTTCTTATTGCAGTCATTTCTAATAAATGAAGGAAAATATATCATTTTGTGTATTCATAAGTTAAAAACATTATTTACTCTATATAGCTATCACCTAATAATTATAAACATTGTTTTATTCAAAGATGAATGGTGGGCTTAAAAGAAAGATTCGAGAGGATGCCAACCCAGAGAGTCCTTTTAAACTAAGGAAAACTATAGATAAACTAACTAAAGAGAATGCCCAATTAAAGAAGAAGCTTCAAGCAACTAGGATGAAAAACATACGATTAAAAAGAAAAGTTAAATCTTTGGAAGGTGTGGTTGAGGAATTGAAAAGAAGAAATCTGGTTTCTGATGAATGTGCTTCAATTTTGGAGAATACGTATGCTGGTGTGCCAAAAGAAATTATGAAGCGAATTGTTTTGCAAAAGAAAAAGAAAAACCCTGGAGCCTATCCTTCTGAATTAAGATCTTTTGCTCTCACATTGAAGTATTACTCCTCAAAAGCATACAGATTTGTCCGCAAAAGCTTTAATCTTGGCCTACCATCTCCATCAGTTATACGATCATGGTACAGCAAAATAGAAGGTGACCCAGGATTTACCAAAGCGACATTTTCAGCACTAGCTGCAAAAGTCTGTGCTTCGCGACAATCAGGAGGCAATGTCATCTGCAGTTTGATGCTAGACGAGATGTCAATAAAAAAGCATGTTGAGTGGAATGGAAAGGAATTTAACGGATTTGTTGATATTGGAACTGGAGTGAAGGATGACACATTGCCAGCAGCATCCAATGCCCTTGTGTTTATGGTTGTATCAGTCAACTCAAATTGGAAGGCTCCATGTGGGTATTTTTTCATTGATGGAATGAAAGGGAAAGAGAAAGCTAGTCTTGTAACAACCTGCTTGGAAAAGTTGCATGATGCTGGAGTTGAAGTTATTTCATTGACGTGTGATGGTCCATCTCCCCACTATGCAATGCTGAAGGAATTAGGAGCAAATTTATCACTACAGCAGCTGATTCCATATTTTCAACACCCAAGTGATCCATCAAAATACATATATGTATTTCTCGATGTATGCCACATGCTCAAGCTTGTTAGAAATAATTGGGCAATACTGGGTGTTATATATGATGGCGATGGTAAAGAAATAAAATGGGAATATTTGGTAAAACTCCATGAATTGCAAGAATCAGAAGGAGTCCACATGGCAAACAAGCTTAGATCAGCACACATCAACTGGCATCAACAAAAGATGAAAGTCAACCTGGCTGCACAATCTTTAAGTAGCAGTGTTGCTGATGCGCTCGATTATTGTTCTGATCAGCTAGAAATGGATGCATTCTCCCACTGCCAGGCAACAACAAAGTTTATCCGAACATTTGATCACCTATTTGATGTGCTAAATTCACGAAATCCACTATCAAAAAACTTCAAAGCACCATTAAGGCCATCAAACTACAGCCACATAGAAAAATTCCTAGACCAATCATATAATTACATCAGCAAACTGAAAAATGATGAAGGAATTCTCATCGCTGAATCAGGGAAAAAAACAGGTTTTCTCGGATTTTTAATAGCAATCAAGAGCATTAAAGGCCTTTACGAGAAATTGGTTGTATCGCCAAAACCACTCCTGAAGTACATTCTAACATATAAATTTAGCCAAGACCATCTAGAACTATTTTTTGCTGCAGTACGATCAGCTGGTGGTTCGAATAACAACCCCACTACATCCCAATTTACTTCTGCATACAAAAAACTATTAATGAGGCACATGATTGAAGGAGGAGATGGTAATTGCAAAGCACAAGATGACACAAAAATTCTCAACAACATAGAAGACCAATACAACGTTAACAGTGTTCAAACAAGTCTAATTGATATGCAAAATATACGACGATATGATTTAGAGCCAAGAGACGTTCCGCAAGCTAGTGATCATGATTATTGTGACATACCAAATATAGTTATGGTGACAGAGTATAAAGAAGCAGTCATATCATATATCGCTGGCTTCGTTGCAAAGAAAGCAGTAAACAAGATTGCCTGCCCAAGTTGTGTTGATGCCTTAACAACCAACAACCTAACTGCTTTTGTTACATGGAAAAGCAATGGTGGACTCACCATTCCTTCACAATCGTTAATCCGTGTATGTACTGAGACAGAGAAATGTATCATGAGAATGATAAATGCTACAGGTGGTCGTTTACCAGTTTGTTCAAATCTGCATGGAGCTATTGCAACTGTTGTGCTTGCTCAATGTATTGATGCAAATGTGTTCAAAAGTTTAGAGAGTCACATGTATGATACAACGGCAACAAATAATCACATTGCAAGAATAATCAAAACATGTGCCCAAATCTACACCAATATCAGAATGAAGCACCAAGGAAAGAGATTTACTGACAATATTACTGGGAAAAAAGTAAGAAAACAACTTTCAAAACTGATATTGTTTAAAAATCAGTAAAACAAAACAGTATTGTTGAATGGCACCAAGTGTGACACACATGTACAATATTTTTAACAAACGAATGTATATAAACTTGTAAATATATATTTTGTAAAAATACATCCGAAGGAGCATCTATACAAATCATAGCTGTACAATGTACATATATCGCTTTTAAATATGTACAAACTTGTAAATATCTTTGTAAATAACATCGTTTATCATTCCATATGAATGAATTACATTATTAAGATCAAACACAATAAACAAAACTTACCAGTGTTTGCAATTTTCAGAAAAAAACGGTGTAGACAGTCAGTCTCAAACCATTGTATAAACAGTTTTATAAAGCCATATTCGTCACTTTTGTCGTAATAAACATCCACGACTACACGATCAACCATTAATCGGAAAGGAATTTAGTGAAAAATGAACGATTTTTGCCATATACTTTTGAATTTCACAATATATTCGTTTCACGGCCATATGGCGTTCGTTTCGCATTCGTTTCACCAAAATTAAACGTTTTTCTTCCAACAGAGTCTGCGCTGTAATTTATTTGCATGTCAGCGATGTTCACCATTAGCAAACACTCTCATATTCGTCATCATTCGTCAGCCTTCGTGCTTACAATCGATAACGCAGGCCTTCAGTCAAAAAACATACAAGCAGGCAGTCCAGATGTATATATGTCAATGATACCAGCACTGATCAACTCCGCAATTCAGCTTAATTCTAGAGATCAGTGGGTCGAAAAACTGACGGCCATTTTGAATTTATAACTTCGCTGATTTTTTTCAAAATTTTCTTTTTATTTTCTCTTCATCGGATTGAATACTCCATTTTACTTCGTTTCACAAAAGGACTATCTAAATTGTTCTCTTTTAGATAACAAATGTTTCCAACAAACTTGCTTTTTGTAAAATATTGAACAATGAATGATGCAAAAACCGATTATAATTAACCGGATATCATCCCCGGGAGCATAAACCGTATTTTCAAAATGGCGTCGAGAAATGGTACGTGTCAATTTGAAAAGTTTTAATGTTTATTACTGTAAAGATTCCAGGATTTTTTGCCACTAATCTTAAGCTATGATTTTATATTTGCCTCAGACAGTAGTTGTGTTGTTTCAAAGCTTAACGTGCGCAACTTGAGCATTTTTACACTTACGTGCAAAACAAATTTAAATTAAACTTACCCAGATCAATTCTCTCTCTTTCACAAGGTTCTCGTAAGAGCGAGGAAGAAAATTTGCTTGCAGAAAATGATCGGATGTTGGATAGCTTGGCTGGGAAGGTTTCCAGACTGAAATCTGTATGTCAATTTGAAATTCAAAGTTATAGTTAAGTTTCTGAAATTATCAACTTAATCGTTTAGTGACGGTCTGGTAATTAACTCTGTTTAGATTGCCGTGGATATAAAACATGATGCTGATAATCAAAATCAATATTTGGATGGCATGGTATAGAGTAATAACCTGTATAAGATAGCATGTGTCACCATTACAGCTTTCATTTGGTAATTGTCATCATCATCATCATCTCCATTATTATCATTGATTATCATAATCATTAATATCATTATTTGATCATTATCATCATCATCATTGATTATCACCATCACAATCATCATCATTGATTATCATCATCATCCTCAACATCATTAATCATCATCATTGATTATCATCATCATCATCATCATTGATCACCACCATCATCATTGATCATCATCATTGTCATCTGATCATCACACCATCATAACTCTTACCAGAATGTTCACAATCATCACCATAACACCACCACTATGACCATCATAACCTACCTTTATTTTCACTACAGGATGACCAATTTGGCAGCGCAGGGGGTCTACTCAAAGGAAGCGCTCAAAGACTACAAAAAGTTATAACTTCAGCTGGTTCTGACAGGAAATGCATGTGTTACATGGTGCTTGGACTAATAACAGTATTCTTTATACTGTATTATGGTTTAGCATGGATCAAAACATAACCTAAGATATCCTGTGCAATATATAAAGTATAAATCCACCCGGCAATATAGCTATATGTACCATGATTACAATTCGTACTTTTGAAATGTGGTCTTGAAGTGCATATGAAAGAAAAAAAATTATTGCATAATGTGCCAGAAGTTTTGTGATGCAAGTTCTTTTATTCTTTTGCGTTACAGTGGTTTGTTCATGAGGTACGACAGCTTTGATTATTTTGTTTCGTCCACTAGTGATCTCTTACTTCGCATAATGCGTTGTTCTTGATTTAACTTGATTAGCAGCTATCTGTCTCCTGGACGAGCAAATTTTCTAGGATATTGACATGATATATAAGTTAAGAACAAATAATCGTACCATTTATTTTCCAAATCGTTTCTTGATAAGCAAACAACATAGTACACTTTCTGATGATTCAACGTAATAAGTGGGCAAAAAAAGATCACACTAAAATATCTCACGAACGAAGCGTTGGAGCGCGAAAGTAAAAAAGTACTTGTACTGGCGTGAAAAAGCCAAGTTTTCTTGCTAAAACATTTCTTGCTTCTTTAGAACTTGGTCTGGTTGCGCATTATATATAAGAAGCAGTGTTTAAAAGGAAAAATGGCAACAAAAATTTAATTCGTCTCATTTGAAAGAGATTCAAAAACAATGTATAGAAGTCTGATTCAACATTCTTATATCTGTGTTTTAGTTCGGGAGATATTAAGTTTCTTGTACGTTTGCACGGTGAATACAATATACTAAATTGTTAAGCTTTGTGGAAACACCACGTAAATTTATTATTGCAGAGCTTTCGATCCGTAAGCTCGGATCTTCATCAGTGCTATAATAATAACACTTATCTAAATCAACGAACTGTCCGCCATCTTGGAATAATTTTTACCCTCATTAACTAGATTTTAGAGCGTCACAACAGGGATAAGCCATTCAAAAGCTCCTCGTAAATACCCAGCAACAATCAAATATTGTTTAAAACATTTTCAGTGTATGTTGAGATTCAAAGCACTTACCGCACGTGCGGTTATGGGCGAACATTAATCATTGTTCATAAGAAAATAAAATTGCATGACCCCAGTTGTGAGGTGTCCTGCATATATGCACAAATATCCCAGATGGTGGAAAACTGATTCAATATTTCTCATCAAAATATCTCACGAAATAAGGCAGATATAAAAAAAATCATTAATAGACTTCTATATATTTTTTTCGTTTTGGAGTCTCTTTCAAATGAGACGATAAAAATTTTTGTTGTTATTTCTGTATAACGTCCGAGAAATTGCTAAAATGGAGCAATAAGCTAGGACACAATGGGTTAATACGAGGATTACGCACGGCAAGAAATACAGCGCATTTTAGAATAGTTGTAATGTACATATCAAGCATATTTTGATCAAGAAAATCACATATATTCATGATTCATTGAGATTTACAAGTCTGCCATATATTATACATCCTGTTCGCAAATTATTTTTACCTTTGCGCTTAATTCCTTAGGGTTAATGCATAAAAACACCAACGAATAATTAATTGCCTTAAAAATTTATGAAGTTCAATTAGTTTTTAAAATTGATAAAATTTTCGTTTTTAAAATTTGCTAAAACCAGTGCCATACGTATTCATTAGTCTATAAAGTAATTGATTGTTACAATTTAGCTCTTTCTTACAGATTACTTTTTGCCAGCTTATTTTTTAATGCTGACGCTATTTTGTCTAAGAACTCGAATGTATTAAGATAATCTGACCGGACCACATTTTGAATTCCTTTAATGCAACCAGCCAGATCTTTTGTCATAAAACCTGATTCAATTGTCCCGACACAAGCTTCCTCCAAAGTCAAGCAGAAATTCTTTAGTGCGTCGTTACCTTGGAAATAAAAACGCCAGATTTACCCACCTCTAACTTTATAAATCATGCATTCATCGTGTAATACGTACAGAGATTACCTCTTATTGATCCAATGTTACGACAGGAAGAAACCTAAACTAAACCAACTTTATTTATACTGTATACCTGTATCAGTTCTAAGCTGTCTTCCTAGAGGTCGAGTAAGGATCATCTTCTTTGATTCAGTGTTGCCACAGGAGGAAAGCAAACATAAACTTCTACTTACCATCAAGCTTAGCACGGTGTTCCAAGCCTCTTGTCCAAGCAAAGATAGATGCTTTAAAAGACAAGAAATAAGAAAAGATACCACAATCTCATATTCAATGTATAACCTACAAAGATTTTCCCAATTCTAGTTATTCTAGTTGTCTTTTCAAAACCTTACCGACAGGATTGGTTGACGTTTCCTTGCCCTGTTGATGCTGGCGGAAATGGCGAGTAACTGTTCCATGAGCAGCCTCCGACTCAACTGTCTTGCCATCAGGACAGACCAGAACGCTTGTCATAAGGCCAAGAGAACCGTAGCCTATTAGAAAGTGATATATCATATCATGAAAGCTTTAATTCACATGACCTATTTACACCAAAGCATGTCTAAGTTATAATACTAGTAATCACAACTCGGTTACAACAAAAGTACTAAACGGTATCACAATAGGTTAAAACTTTACAACATTAATATGAACAAAGAATATAAGAATAAGATGTCTCGGTGGTGTTTGTAGATACAGAGCATGTATCACAAACTTGTTGTAAGTATAATCAGTTTTTTAGATAGTTTCGAAACATTTTTCACTGTCAGCAAAAGACGAGGCAACGAATTTGGCAAAAAGGTTCATTAATCATAATCACTGGATCAATGAAATTCATTGTGAGTTCCACCAGTTTCTTTTTTGTTTCGTTTGGAACTTTTTAAAACTGCCAAATGGTACAAAAATTAACCCCAGCCGAAGGACTAGCTAATCGCTCGGCCAAGACTCAAGAGCTCCTTGCACGAGGAACAAATCTAATATGGCGGATTTCTAAACGGGCCCGTTCGACAAAGAGTGAAGACATGATTCCTGACCGATAACGCATCGTACAGTACATCTATTATTTCTATGCCCTAACCACAGTATTTGGAATGGACAGTAGGGCCACTCAGCAGTGCAACACGGCGCCCTATCATTATGCAGTTTACTGGCGGCCAGCAGCCAGTTCAGCGTTCTTATTGGCCAGAAAATGCAATTGACATGGTAATGAGATGCAGCCTTACTGTCATTCCCTATACCGTGCTCTAACCCTAAGGTTGTGTACAGTTATACGTTTCGCTAAACAGTAACATCATGTCGCGAAGAGTTAGTCAACGCCTTGTCGAAAGTCGTGGGTTTTCTCCTGGTATGTACTCTGGTTTCCTCCCACAAGGAATGTTGACAGGCTGGGTTGAGACTAGCCCTTAACTGCCCCTCCCACCGTAGCTGTGCTCCGTTATCAAACATGAGTCATAAGGTGGCTGTCAGAGGCGTCCTTAGAAAGCCTTCGACTTAATCAGGTTGAGCTGCGTCCTTCGTAATCCAGATTAGCGCTCAGTTTTTAATTGAAGTATTTACCCCCCACCTACATTATCCAAGTTCACATAGCCCTCCCCGCCATACACACATCACCACCACCTCTCTCTGGCTTACCTTGCGCTACAGAATCAGATTGGACATCACCATCATAATTTTTACACGCCCAGACAAATCCCCCTTCGCTCTTCAAAGCGTATGCAACCATATCGTCTATCAGTCGATGCTCATACCACAATCCCTGGGCTTCGAATTTCGATTTGTACTCACTGAAACGAAACGCCACGCAATTAATATATTATAGTCCGGTCGCTTAGCGGCAAAAATTGGCAAGATCTGTACAAAGCGGACAAAGTCAGTATTTCTTTCCCCGCGACTCCTAAGTCAAATTGAAATGTTTTTGGGGGTGTAATGAAGATATTCACAAAATTTATCATCCCGGGGGGGCGGAAGTTCCGTTTTTGAAATAACGGTTCGAGATGTTTGTTCATGTTTTACTCAATCATTGTATTTAATAATAAGGTGTTGGGATATTGTTCAAAGACATGGACTTGACAACAGATAAATAGGCATATAAAATTCCTGTTTGATGTTCTCACATTAAATATCATTGACTGGCAGAGAAACATTGCCAACCGTTAACGTACCACCTCACTGTGGTAACACCCCCCTAACTTGAAAATTTTAGGCACCCGTTCTTAAATTGATTAGGAGGCATAGTTAATCAATTGTAGAGGGGGTGCTCAAGTTTGTACACGCCAGTACAGATCGTTTGGTTAAGCGACTTCACTATTATGTACACAGCCAGACGTGCATAAGTTCCAAACAAGTCTGTTGACATCTTGAAACAGAGTTGTTATCAACAAGCCGATATCAGGATGCGTTCGCATGGCTTGTGACAGCTCGTTGACGACAGGTTTGTTGTTGTAAGTTGTCAACACTCAACAGACTTGTTGCAAGTTGATTGTCGAAACTTGTTATCCACAGGCTTGCTGCAAGTTGTTTCAACAAGTTGTAACAAGTCTGGAAATGACAAGTTGAAACAAGCCTGACTTCAACAGACTTGTTGCAACTTGATGAAATGGACCATTCCCCAATTAGACAAACCTTTAAATTTGAAAACAATTTTAGCACTTTTGAAAAGAGCTTCCCAAATTTAATGAAATTGTGAAGTTTCGTTGTAAAATATTGAAAAATGTCGAAAATATAGCAATGTAAAATTTGCGAATTTTGTATACTTTTGTATTACGCGGGAAAAAGCGTTACCACATTCCCACATAGTGGTAACGCTTTTCCGTGCGTAATACAAAAGTATACAAATTTCGCAAACTTTATAGGGCTATGTTTTCCACATTTTTCAATATTTTGCAACCAAACTTGACAATTGTATGAAATTTAGAATGCTCTTTGCAGCTGTGCTAATTGATTTACCGAATTCAAAAGTTTGTCTAATAGGGGAATGATCCATTAACAAGTTTCTTGTAACTTGTTGACTGGGGTGGCAACTCACCTTTTATAGATCTCTTCGAAGATATCTTTGAAGCGACCATCGTATTTCTTGAGAATTGTATTTTTTGTACTGTGAAAAATATAAGAATTAATTAGTACGAGACGTCCATAAGGTTCTCCTAAAATTTAGAAAAGACCTTCCAACACTCACGGATTGGCCTTGAGACTCACAGCTTTCGTTCTCCTCCCGCGGTCTCGCAATTTATCTTCCGAACTGGTATTCGTAATTATCAAAAACTCGTTAAAATACGGGGCAAACTATTAGCACATAACTTATCGGTTTTACCTTGTAAAACCTGGCCTTTACTAGCGACATGAGCATAAAAAACATAACAAAGGATAACTTTTCCCAAGAGGTTTACGAAGACAAAGCAGAAAGAATTTTCTTTTGAATTTGCTTTTGTTCTACCATAGCTTATCATGGCATTCGTTGATTTGCGAAACGTCGAGATTTGGGCGTTCCAGGGGCTGGAAGGTCTGAAATTTTCATAACCAAGACACTGTACCTCATGTAAAGCGGGTAGTTTCTTTCTAATGCAAACTGGAATGAACTGTGAGCAAAGCCTCTAATTGACTAATAGCAAAAAAAGGTTTAATGAGGATATGTAGAGAACAAATCACAACAAATGAATTGTATATACAGAAAACTGTGAAAATAACATTTCCCATAACCTAGGGACTCTCAAAATTTATGAAGTATTCTTTGTGCCTAATTTAATTACAGTTACAATATATCGAAACTCATACTTCATCAGTATTATACATTCCTATGGCAACGCCACCACCATTTTTAAAATCATGAACTTCGTAAACCACTGGTTGTCCACCACTTGCAGGTTTATAAACGATTTCTAGCTTCCCCGAGTCGGGCACGACAAAATCTGTTGCCTTGTACTAGAAAATGGACAAGACTAATCATTATATTCACAAAAAACGTGATGGTTTGTCAGATATGAAGACTAGTAGAGGTGCAGCCAAGTGTTTTGTATATGTAAATCTGACAAAGCACAGACTGCAAGTATTTTAAATCGCTTCTAAGACGATCCATTTTATACCCATCTTGTAATATCATTTATGAACAAATATTCAGTATAGATGTTGTTTCAGCTGTGAATATTGAGGCGAAAGTTTTACGTAAATTAACACAAAACTTTTTCACATATCAAAGACTCCTTCAGAGCCATGATTTCCTTTCTGTTTTCCTCATGAATATTAATATCAGTAACTCATGTTATTGTAGAAACATTCAGCACAAGTCTTGAAAGTTTAACGTGCTAACTGATCCTGTAGTACATCAACTGAGAAACTACGCAACCAAATTAGACTTTTTCTAACCTGGTCCGCATGAGCATGACGTCCTATGATAATCGGTTTCTCCCAGCCCTTGACAAGTCTTGGGATATTCTTGCACAGTATTGGTTCTCTGAAAACTGTTCCTCCTAAAATGTTTCGTATTGTACCATTTGGCGACTTCCACATTTTCTTGAGTTTAAATTCTACAGCGAACATAAAACTTGGAGATGAATTTCAAGTCAAATCAACAATATGTTTGTTTCTTTGAGGATTTTTTTGTTTCTACCTTCAACTCTTTTCTCGTCTGGCGTTATAGTTGCACATTTTATGCCAACGTTGCATTTCCTGATGGCTTCAGCTGCTTGTATCGTTACTATAAAAAATATATAACTCTATTTGTGCTGGATGACTCCATCACTTCTAAACTCTTCTTCCTAGAGGTCCAGTAAGTACCATCTCTTATTGATCCATTGTTACTATACAAGGAAACCTAAACTAAACAAAACTATATATACTGCATAGCTCTATCAGTTCTAAACTGTTCTTCCTAGAGGTCCAGTAAGGATCATCTCTTATTGATTCAGTGCCACTACAGGAGAAATCCTAAACTAAACTAACTTTAATCATACTGGATAGCTCTATCAGTTTTAAACTGTTCTTCCTAGAGGTCCAGTAAGGATCATCTCTTACTGATCCATTGTTACTACAGGAGGAAACCTAAACTAAACTAACTTTATTTACACTAGATAGATCTATCAGTTCTAAACAGTTCTTCCCTGAGGTCTAGTAAGGACTATCTCTTATTGATCCAGTGTTACAACAGGAGGAAACCTAAACTAAACTAACTTTATTTATACTGGATAGCTCTATCAGTTCTAAACTGTTCTTCCCAGAGCTCCAGTAAGGATTGTTTTCACTGTGTTTAAATATGAAATTCTTACTTTGATCATTCGATGCATCTCGACTTTCAATCCCAAGATCGAAGAATTCAATTTTAACATCAAGATAAGGCAGAATTAATTTCTCTTTTATTAAATCCCATATAATCCTAGACAATTGAATGCATGCACGAAAATAAGACTATTTAAATTTGTAAGCATATGTGCAAAGAATTTCTCCAGTGCTAGGGCAATTCAGCGTTAACTGTTAAGGCTTGTCAGGCACAGTGGCAAAGCCAGCCTTACATTTGCTCATGCATATGCAAATTTTTCGGTGTTTATAGACCATATAAGGAGTCAATTTACGAAGAAATGAATAATGATAATGATTAAAATTTGCATAGCATGACCAAATTGTCAGGCTGGCTTCGGTATTGGCCACATATGCAGACAATTGAGGCAGATCTTGATTTTTAACAGAGTTGAGCTAGCAGACATCACACTGACAAGCAGTTAGACATTGCCTGTCATGATGGAAACCAGTTAAATTCCTACAGGGTGTTTCATATGAATATATTAAACTGTCATGGTTGATTTGCCATGGTTGATGAGTCAGGCTTAAAACAAGGTCAAGTTCAGTCATATATACAAGCAAATGAAATACTGTTAGTAACTGTCTCTAATATACTCATTCCCTATTAAGACAGGGTTGATATGTAAATATCTCTTTCAGCAAAGCGTTGACACTGGAGGAAAATTCATTCCAACATAAAAGGCATGTCAACAAATTAAGACAATCTGTCAATTTGAATTAAATATCGCACAATCCTAGTGATTAACTTTCCCAGTAGATCTCCAGTGCATTTTTATTGTACAAAGTCTATCCAGCCCAAGTGGTCACTTAAAACAATTTACATACTAATGCATTTAAATTGATATTACGTACAGTGTACAATAATATAAACAATACTATGTTCTTTATTTTTCACGGTTTTATAACGGGAATCTTTCAAGAAAGTCTTACCGCGTCATCTCGTCCCCTTGCATTTCTACAATCGGATTTTTAACTATAAAATTTCAAAGCATACTTTTGAATACATACTGTTTACACAAGGTGTAAATATTGTGTTGGCAGCGTCGGGCGTAAATTCGAGAGGCTGTATCAAATTGATTGTTATGCATATTTTTGTGCAGAGATTGCAGAATTTTAGTCAAAAACCGCGATATTTTACAAAGAATTTAATGACAATACAATTACCTGTTATTTTGGCCATTTTGGAAGGTTATACTATAGCGAATTCCCCGCGGTAAAACGCTGAAATAGCCTTTGTACCTTCTATATGAACTGGTTAATACAGGTGTTGCATAATGAACCTTCAAAGGTTGCAAAATATTGCCCTATCTGATCTCATACATAAACCTGGATGGTTTATGAATATTAATGCCCAGCAAGTATTCTAAATGCATACATATCAAACAATTCAAGTTTATATTAAAGTGTTTATGCAACGAAATTTCACCACAAAGTTTTATAGCGTCAGTGTTAAGTTAACGTAAAATGGGTTGGTAACTTCTTTTACAGAAGTTCATCATTTTGCTTCTTTTGTGATAAATTTGGATTTGAATAATATGCAAATATCATACTTATGACATCACAGTGCATAATGAGTTTTTAGTGCTGTAGGAATTTCTCTTACAGTATCCATGATAAATTTCCAAAAGTTGCACTAAAATACAGCAAATCACAATTTGTAAGTTATAATTTTGGAATTTTGTTCTACGAAATTAAATTGTTTGAAAAACTATGATGTCATAAGTATGATATTTGCATATTATTCAAAGCTAAATTTCTCACGAAACAAGCCAGACAATTAACTTCTGTAAAAGAAGTTACCAACCCATTTTACGTTATCTCTGGACTGAGATCAAAAAACGTCGGGGTGAAATTTCGTTGCATAAACACTTTAAATTTAATTTAATATAAACTTGAATTGTTTGATATGTATGCATTTAGAATTACTTGCTGGGCATTAATATTCATATTCAGATTACGTTTTCCGCCTGGTGTTTCAATTGCCACTATTCTGGATGGTTTACTTAAGCTGATGCACTATCCAGTGAATTTTGAGATCGCGCCAAACATGAATAAGATCAGTGAAGGTCGAGGAAAATTTTTCGATTTGGCTCAATAAAATTCTTAAGAAAAGACACGTTTTTGAACAAAAATAAATGCTTAAAACCTACAAAAAAGACCGTCTTTTGTCATGAGAAATGTCAGAAAAACTCCAGATAACTTCAAAATTGTACAGCATTCAAAAAAGGTTTGTTTTTTTGAGCAGTTTTTTAGTGATTTTGCTCTCTCGTTTTTCCAATGGTGGCTAGAGCAAAAAAGTTAATAAAGAAACTATTAAAAATGTTCCGGACTTCGTCAGCTTCTTGTATTTATTTTTTCCAGGTTGTCAAAAGATTAAAACCAAACAACTCAATGGGGAATTCGCTCATGAGAAAGCTCGAACCAATACTAGCATTGCCTCAAAAGCCAGCGAAATTTAAATCCCCTTACAAAAGCCCGCAAATAGCGAAGAAAGCAAATGGTATTCAACAGCCGAAATCCAGCAATTATCACAAAGAAATTCCAGTGAAGCCACTCCAACATGAACCAGACTCGAGCACAAATATAACAAACAAACTCCCTATTACAGCGACGCAAACTGGCGAGAAAATTGCCGAAGGAGTTCTCAAAGAGGTTTTGACAAGAGATGAAAAAGCGATTGCTACCAAAATGACTTCAGTCAAAATACAGCCAATTGATCCCTACAAGTTCTGTGAACCACTTCTAAAAGATTGTGGCAAAAACAGCATCACAAGGAAAGATGCGCTGTTTAAAAAATCCCAGGAGGAGCAAGTATGTGAAATATGTCTTTATGACCATCGTGACCATCATCATCATCATCATCATCATCATCATCATCATCATCATCATCATCATCATCATCATCATCATCATCATCATCATCATCATCATCATCATCACCATCACCATCACCATCATCATCATCATCATCATCATCATCATCATCATGATTACCATCATCATCATCACTACTACCATGATCATCCCTAATAATTCACACGAAACATTTCAGAATCGAGTTAACCAAGAAGTCTTGGCTATAATAAAGAAAACATCAGAAGCAATCCAAGAGATCCGTTCACAACATGAGAAATGGAAAAACAGTCAACGCTGAAGAATTACATGTTTCGATGGTTAATAACCATCATTAATAACTATTTTAATGTTCCAATATTAATTGACATGTTCCAATATTAATTGACGTACTTAATGGACATACATTAAATAATTGTTCATAAATTTATTTATAAATAAGAAATTACAATTTGTGTGAAATATTCAAATTATAAATCAGAATATATGCTGTTACAGTACTATTTATCAAGCTTACTTTAAAAATTATATTCCATACATTCATTAAAATATACATTTAGTTTTATCCCTGAAATATATACACAACATGTAATTTCATGCTTATGAAAACGATACCCTGGAATTATCATGAACTATGTACAAAACTAATCATGTTAGTTAGCCGAGTCTTAGTGTGGTCAGTTAACTTCTCAGTTATTCTGCCAGGATTAGGCTTTGTAAAACTTTAGCTGGTGTAGAAATACCATTTCTTCTTCTTTTGTTAAGCACAAGTTATGACAGGATAAAGTGCTGCTGTATGGCAAGAATGGTCTTGTGCATGTCTGTGTCTTTGGGAGAAAATTGGAGAAAAACAATTAGCATAGATTTAGTTGATGAATATCAGTAATTCTGGATCAATAAGAGATGATCCTTACTGGACCTCTAGGAAGAACAGTTTAGAACTGATAGAGCTATCCAGTATAAATAAAGGTAGTTTAGTTTAGGTTTCCTCCTATAGTAACACTGGATCAATAAGAGATATTCCTTACTGGACCTCTAGGAAGAACAGTTTAGAACTGATAGAGCTATCCAGTATAAATAAAGGTAGTTTAGTTTAGGTTTCCTCCTGTAGTAACACTGGCTCAAGAAGAGGTGTTACTTACTGGACCTCTGGGAAGAACAGTTTAAAACTGATAGACAGATAGAGCAATCCAGTATGAATAAAGTCAGTTTAGTTTAGGTTTCCTCCTGTAGTAACACTGGATCAATAAGAGATGATCCTCACAGAAGATCTTGGAAGAACAGTTTTTCCTACCTGACACAAAACTGTCTTTGACATTGACTACAATGAAAAGGCAACACTTCATGTCGCTTGCAACCTTTAAATGAACATCTTTTTTCTTTCTTTGGCTTCTGACTCACAACAAGCTCCTTACAGCCACTCTGAATATGGTAGCTCACCTAAATGTGTTTTACTAGAGTCAATTTCACATAATTATTTTTTAATCGTAAGTGGGCATATTGTTCACAGTTGTGTATTACAATATTCTTTTGTTCTGTCACATTTATGCTCAACAATACCGTTCAATATTGTTAACAGCTATGTTGTCAATCATATTGTTGGACGATCCTATTTTTATGAACCTTGACAGTGATTAATTTGTGCTGTGTAATTAATATCTCAGGATTTGATATTCTACCTAACCTGAGTATTGACATCTTGATTCCTTGATTTCTTCACAATCTGACTACACAGAGGACATATTGGCACCTGTACCTTTATTAATAGATTACCACAACATCAAACTGACTTATAATGCATCAATCGCTTCAGTAGAAAGTCAACATATATCAAAAACTACAAATCTTACATCTGTGACATAACTTTTCGCGCATTTGTGGGATTCTGCCGTTCTGTGTTCTAAGCTAAAATGGAATAAATATGTTCTATTAATTAAACAGGCCATATGTAATTTTAAATATATTCCTTCGTTGATCCTTATCATCACTTGAAAATATTTAGATTTTCGAATTGTAATTTTTTTATTTTGTTATTAAATATATTAAGGTACTTCAGTACTAAATTACTATCTTTCAGAAATGACGCTAAAAAGCCAGACTACTAAACAAAACAAGTTAATGAACGAATAAAGCCTTGAAATACACAACAAACATCACACTTCATGACTTACCAAAACGTTTCTTGACAAAACGTACATTTGAATGGTAGAAAATCCAATTGCTTGCAGTCCTCTACAAAACAATGTTTCCCCAACGAAATCAAGTCCGCGTTTTCAGCCATATTCGTATATATGTGTTGCTAATGTATAGTATAAAAGCCACAACCAAGTACAGAGTGGTTTTATAGCAAGAACTTTGGTAAAAATAAAATTTGAAGTCATTGTTGTCTGTTGCTCCGTCATGATTCCAAGTCATCATGATTCAGCGAAACAATAACAATGTTACCATTTCGATAAACTAAAATTTCCTTTATCTAATTTCCTAAAAAAATAGGTACGCGCGCGAACTACGTTAATTCCATGTTCGATTGTCTTTTCATTGTTTTGAGAATCTCATTGTTCTCCATGTCATCTAGTCATGATCCAGTGATCACGATGCTCCATTGTCTTTTTATTGTTTTCAAAATCTCACTGTTGTCATGCCATTCAGTCATGATCCCAAGCCTTGAAATAAATATTTTTAGCTGACGGGCGCTTTGTCCGGCAACTTCTTCGGTGCGCCGGACAAAATTTTAAATATAATGTTCCAGCTATGAGCACTGGCGATTTCCGATATTTTTCACATATTACACAGATTAATTGTCGAATCGCAAGGTTTTCATGATACCATCCATTGGAAAAGAGCAAAACAAGTAAATTTGAGATGTAAAGCAACGAGACTCGCTGCAACGACATGCGGAGCTGAGGAAGTTTTCATAGTTCGCTCGTCTCCTGCATCACAATACACTGGAAAAAACTATAGAGAGCTTGGAAAATATATTCTTTGTGGCAATAAAAATATTCCACCGGACAAAATGTCCGGCAGATCAAAAGTCGTGTCGGACAAAACCGAATTTTTAAATTTTCAGCCGGACAAATGTCCGATGTCCGGCGCTATTTCAAGGCTTGGATCCACTGATCAGAATGTTCCATTGTCTTTTCATTGTTTTCAAAATCTCACTGTTTTAATCCATGTTTTAAAAATCATCTGTTTTATAACATATGTCAGCGACGTTTTTCAAAAGCAAAATATTCTATTTGTGAAACATTCGGAACGTAACGAAATGATTTTACATGAAAAACTAACTATTAATGGAAGAAGATTAATTAATGAACAATTTCGCATCGTAATCGCGTCAAAGCCGGAAATATAAAAGAAATATTTGGCGAGCATTTCGAAAGATTCTCCTCAAATCCAAATATTTAATTTTCTTATTGGAATTATAGCTAAATAAAGCCGATATGGGATCAAAACACCGCTTGAGAAAAAAGATTGTTAGATAAGACGGTCACGTTCGCTGTACTAACTTCACGACCTGCAGTCGAAACGTCAAGCTCTGCTTAATCGTTTCAGGCCAAGAAAGAACATAATATATGTTTAAGTGTGCTCTCGATTGCACCACTGCCGACGCTGGCAACGTTAGTTCGAGACATTATTACGTAGTAGGCATTGCAATTATGAACGAAATTTTTAATTTCCACATGCCGTATTTTGAGCGAGATAAACCGTCAAAATTTAATTAATATCAAGTCATTTTCGAAGCCGGTGTTCTTTTAATCATTTCACAGTTATAAATTTACCTCAGTCGCATGAAGAAAACGGATGACAAAGACCGATTGAGATCGCTATCGAACAAACATGGAAAATCAAAGTCCAACAGACAGCTTGAAGATGAATTGGAACTTTACTATGGGCTGGACTCCGAAGGACGTTCACATCGTAACATTGTATTCTAACATCGTTATCGGAAGTTCTGCCATAATTCTCAATTCTATTCTACTTCTGGTTCTGTATTTTGATCCTTTCAAAAAGTTTCGTACGCCTGGCACGGTGTTGGTCGCAAATTTGGCGCTGAGCGATGCTCTAACAGGCCTTTTTATAACGCTACGCATGGTGTTCTTTCTGATTGGAGCGTTTGACGAAGCTCACCTCCTCATTTTCTTCATTTACTCGACATTGAACACAGTACAAGTGTCACTGCTCACGGTTTTGTTCATAACTTTGGAGCGATTATTTGCCGTCGCATTTCCGATTCGTTTCAAGCTTCAAGTAACAAAAATGCGCACGTTTTTGCTATCGCTTGGCGGCTGGGCATTTTCGATCACTTTGTTAAACGTATGCTTGTTTTTAATCGATAAAGACAACTTCTTCACACCTGTAACCTTCTTGACATCGGCGGGTTTGAATTTCTTTATAATATGCTTGATTATAATCGGTTACTGCGGCGTCTACAAGCTTCTGAAACGAAAAGAACAAGACATGGGCCGCTACGGTGCACCTTGCGGAACCCCGGCATGCCATAAAGCGAGCATAAAAAGAAAGCAAAACAGTCTAACCGAAAATAAAAAATTGATTAATACATTCCGGGTCATAACCATCATTTTGCTGATAACAGTGTTACCGATGATGATTTTAACAAGCGTGGCAGCCGCTTGTTCTCCTGAATGCGCAACGCGAGCGCTACAATTTTATTTCAAATACGAGCCGATATCCTTGATAAATTTCAATGTCAATCCCGTAATATACGCGTTCCAATTGCCAACGTATAGGAAAGCATTTCTGACCGTGTTCAGATGCAGAAAACCGTCCAACGCTGTACATCCTGGGCTAGAAGTCATAGAATTGCGCTGATATATCCTTGTTTACAAACAAGTCATGCTCTAATCGGGACCGATTTTAGTGTATACGGTGGTAATATTAAATGACGCGCAGTGATACCGTGTAAAGCATGCATCGATAAGATTTACTTTATATCACCATTTACTTGTCGGGAAGAACTGGTAACGGCATCGGATTATGAAACTATGGGCTCTATCATTTGTATGCTTAGACTAGTACTAACAGTATCAATAAAAAATTGAATTGCGTGTACAAAAAAAAATTTAATTTAAAAATGTTTTCAATAAAAAATTGAAATGGCAAAGCCGTATTGATGGAGCTTTATTTGTTTGAGTGAAAAGATAAATCTGCTATTTGGGCTCGGGCCATTTTCAAGAGCTCGGGCACAGTTTCCCCCCATCCGGACCTCCTATTCGGTAAATAACATATATATATTTTCAGCAATGATAGTTGCAAAGAGCAAATTAAATGCCACCAAGTAATTGCTAAGTGAAGGACAAGAATTTATCGACTTTAAAGATTTCAAGTCAAGATTTTCGAGATTTCTTCACAAGTTTCACCCAAATATTTGTTCAAGATCACGTTGATCTAGTGGAGTTACGGTACATCAGAGTATAACGACTAAAAATGAACTAAACGACCGAAGATCCACACAAATAACGAAAAAAAAAACACACACAAAAGCACCTGTAGCTGTCAATCAGTCTCTTAATTCAAATGATGAAAAATTAATTCTACTATAATGTTTCTAGTGACGAGAGAAACGCCCACTATTCAATCGCAGGACGTTATTATAGATTGGAAAATAAACAGCTATTCTACATTTTATTATATGTTGGCCTGGAGACCAACGTTAGTCAGTTTTAGGTACATAAGGAAAGCATAATATTCTCTGAGCGTATAGAGAGACTAATAGAACAGGAATATTCGACAGACTGCTTCAAATACTTTTTCGTGGTAACTTAGACAAGCATAACTATTTTTACATCACCCTGTTGTAAAATTGTACAGCATAAAATTAAAAAAAATGAAAGACTCTTGACCTCGGTGTACATGTTATTTTGGCATTTTCTTAATAATATAGGCGGCAATAAAAGCAAACAAAAAAAATACACACATTCATGTGATAAAATAAAAACTTCCTACTCAGATCTGATTGGGAAAGTTCCTTGTTAGCCCAATGGACAACTTGCGCTTCAAGACTAATTTTTGCTGCAAGCAAAAAAGAAGGAGCAATCCTTCCAACGGACATTACATTTCATCTTAGTCTAGATGATTCTTCAATCTAAAATCAGTGTTCACAGTTTAGATTGAAATTACGTTGTCACTCTATATAGGATTACATTCCTTAATCTTCAATTCAGACACAAGATAGTGTTTTTCTTTAATTATTCATATCAATAGTGCATCTCCGCCTACATAATTTTATTTCAAATATATTAATTGCTTTTCTCTTCTATGTTTTCTCTTCATCGGCCAGTTGAAAAAGGCTTCCTCATTTTACTCGTTAGAATTTAATGTAAGTTATATTTAGTGGAAACACTGCGTAAATTCATTATCCTAAACTTGTTAGAATTCAATATAAGTCATATTTAGTGCAAACACTGCGTAAATTCATTATCCTAAAGCTTTCGATCCGTAAGCTCGGATCTTCATTACCGCTAATACCACAAAAAGCCCGACGAAGTGCCGCTCGGAAAGTCGATTTTTATTTTAACCTATATCTTTCGTGTACTATTAATCGCACTACCAACACTGACAACGTTAGTGAAGTTAGTATTCAGGTAGTGAAAGAACCTATACCTTTCGTGTACTATTAACTGCACTACCTACACTGGCAACGTTAGTGAAGTTAGTATTCAGGTAGTGAAAGAACCTATACCTTTCGTGTACTATCAACTGCACTACTTACACGGGCAACGTTAGTGAACTTAGTATTCAGGTAGTGAAAGAACCTATACCTTTCGTGTACTATTAACTGCACTACTTACACTGACAACGTTAGTGAAGTTAGTATTCAGGTAGTGAAAGAACCTATACCTTTCGTGTACTATTAACTGCGCTACCTACACCAGCAACGTTAGTGAAGTTAGTACTCAGGTAGTGAAAGAACCTATACCTTTCGTGTACTATTAACTGCACTACTTACACTGACAACGTTAGTGCAAAATAAATATGCCATTCATCAATCCGTATGTACTATATATAAGTTTTCGAATGGGAATCAAATAGGAATGGCTATTCAAAGTATATTATCTTTCATCATGATCAAAGAGCCTGAACATGCATTTAAAATCGTCAATTTTTTTTTAAGCCAAATAAACAATAATTTTCAACCAAAGCATACAATGTGGCATACTGTCAGACAATGTTTACTGAATTACATCGAATTCTCCGATCGCAAGCTAAGCGTTTTGTGAATTTTGAAACATGTCCAAAAGTAGACACCTGCTTGTCGAATTTAATAAAAATATTTTTTAATTTCTTTTCCCATCGTTTCTTAATTTAACAAATGAGCAAAGGAATGGACTGATTATTTCAAAATTATTTCAAGATATTCTATGATGAATTTTACTCAGATGTAAGGTTACAGTGATTCGTCAGTATTATCGCTTATAGTTCTTTACCTAGGTGATCTGAAAATACGGAAAAGTACTGGCACTAGTTGTCAAATAGAAATGCATTTTTCAAGCCAAGCTAGTAAATTTCTCATTAGGATAATTTACTTCGGTTCCAAATTTCTGGTAGACTTATAATTTTCTTCGCTCAACATGATTACAAAGTATCAGCAAGTTTCATAAAGGAAAATGAAAGACATAAGTGATTAAAAACAGCAAGATGGATTTTTATTCAGTAGCTAGTTCCAGGCCTTTTACTCACGGTCAGATCAGCTGGGAAATTCGCCCTTAAATACAGTGATAACCGTTTTATTACTTGCAAATATTTGAAGCTATGAATCGTATTTCTAAAACCTTAAACCTTTTTTGTTACAAGAGAATTTCTTTATTTTTTCTTAGGTAAAAACTAATCTTCCAGCCTTAAAGACATTATTTTAATGTTTGTAGAGTTACTTCGAATTTATATCCACACTGGGCAAGTTGAAAAATATGCCTGACCACAGTGGGAATCAAACCTACGATCTTTGGAATGCTAGACCGATGTTCTGCCAACTGAGCTATGTGGTCAGGTCGGTTCGAGTATGCGATATTTCCAAACTGAGTCTAGTTCCTCGGACATCAACGTCATTTTAAAAGCAATCAAAGGTCGTAGGTTCAATTGCCACCGTGGTCAGAGATATTTTTCAGCTTGCTCGGATTAGATATAACCTCAGAGTAACACCACAGACATCATTTTATCGGCGTACACAACACCAAGACACAATAAAACTCTCAATTTTAAAACATATTTGCTGCTATTATATAGAAATAAAAAGTCCTTTTTTTTCTCAGTTAATATATAAAGCGTTTTAGCTATTAATTCCGTTTAAACACCGTCCTAATCTATTATACAATATCATTTTATTTACTATAATATTCTTTATATAAATAATACATCTTGAAGCTCTCTTAAGCTGTTTTGTAAGTTATTTCGATACCCTTTCAGATCAATCGTCGTCTTTCACTTCCCGTTTGACAGAATTTAAGTCAAAGCTAGCTCCAGTTATTTTCTCATACAGAGATATTATGTCGGTACAAGTTGTCTCGAAATGAGTGGTGGGATCGTAAGATTTTGAGATGAAGATCTACGAATTAAAAGCAACACACTCCTGAATTCACAACTTATCAACAGGCTCAAATTGCCTTAGCTCTACTGGTTGTCAATAGCTCTACTGGTTGTCTTCACAATCGGAAAAGTTTTATTCTCCTACTGTTTGTATGTCCAGAGACATTGCTGTCATGGATAAGGTGTAGAGTTTATGCAAATTAAATTACAATTGGAATTAAGACGGGAAACATGATTTCTATATGTTCAGGTAAACTTTGAAGAAACTCTCTTTGAAATGCAGAGAACAGTGCTATAGAGCTGTGCAATGACCTAAAATGAAGCTCAAGCATTCACTATGTAACATTTCATAGGAGAGAGATAATACAGCCACTGGCCTTAAATCATTATGATTATTCATTTCTTAAGAAATTGTTGTTTTCACAGTCAATGAATGATAAAATATTTGCACTGCAGGACTAAATCGTCGAGCTGGCTATACAGTAAATGGGCACCAGAACAGCATGGTTTTCAATCGTCCTAGTTCTGGCCAGAACCGATGTAAAAAGAATAGAAAAGAAGACTTATCCAGTCATTTGTTCAAAGTTTCAAAGTGATTTTGACTTATTCAGTTATTTCTGTTAAGTTTTGAGAAGTTGCTAAAGGCCCTGTCACACGATGCAATTTTTCTTGCAGCTTGCAAGGCAATTCTACTCCTAAGAGATGTAGATTTGTGACGAATGTTTGGTATTTTAAAAAATATATTAGCAAACTGTGATGGAAACTTGTATTTGCCAATTTTACATTTCCCAAGAGTAGAATTGCATTGCAAGTTGCAAGAAAAATTACACCATGTGACAGGGCCTTAAAGTTGACAGGTTTTGCCAGTCATCAAAATTGACTTTGTGCTCTGGTTTTCTCCCAAAGGTTATGTTGACAGATTGGTTACGAATTGTACGAAATCACTAACAATTGTAAACTTTTTGAAATATTATCAAAGATCAGTAAACTGGTTATTAAACTTTGAGTACAACATACCTTACTAATGTCGCCTTCGTCATTAGGCTCAAACAGGTCAGTTACAAAGAGAAATTTCTCATCAATCTCACCCAACAGATCCAGTGCAGGTCTCAACTCTGCTTCGGGGTTTAATGTTTCAACAGTTGTGCTAACCATCGCAAGATATTTCCCTTTCGCTGACACTTTGTGCGTGTCCGATACCAGGCATATGTAGATATCTGAAATGAAGAGCCAATGAAATTTGCATAAACATCTGTGTATTTACTCCTAATTATTGTATGTGTTCTTTCACAGAAGTCCATAATTCATCCCAACAAGCAGTAAAGATATAATCAAGCCATAGTTCATCCAAGCAAGCAGTAACGATATAATCGAATAATTATGCAGACAATGGGGAAAATATGTCGCTACCAGTACCCATTTACTCGAACCAGGGTATCTTAACCTCTTTGTGGTGGTATTTTGACCTCTCTATCAATACCCACAATGGACCATTTCCCAGCTAGACAAACTTTTAAATTTGAAAACAATTTTAGCACAGTTGGAAAGAGCTTCCTAAATTTAGTAAAATTGTGAAGTTTGGTCGTAAAATAGTGAAAAATGTCGAAAATATAGTAATGTAAAATTTGTGAACTTTGAATAGCTTTGTAATATGGGGGAAAAAGCATTAACACATTTCCACATAGTGGTAACGCTCTTCCGTGCGTAATACAAAAGTATAAACAATTCGCAAACTTTACAGTGCTATATTTTTCACATTTTCATTTGCAAGCTTTACAGGGCTATAGTTTTCACAATATTTTGCAACCAAACTTCACAACTGTATAAAATTTAGGGTTGCTCTTTGTGGCTATGCTAATTCATTCTCCGAATTCAAAAGTTTGTCTAGTAGAGGAATGGTCCAGTCCTCATTCCACTTCTGACCACATCAGATATTTCGATCCCAAATTAGTTACCTGACTTTCTGTTCACTTGATTTTGTGGAAAGATAATCTGACATGACAACGACTCGTCGGTTCCTGCTATAGCATGAGACATTACGCAAATACATCGAACAACTTGCCCGACCTTCGACACTCTATCGGGAAAATAGGACGGATCTCCCACAATGCACTTGGCCTTAGCGATCTCTCCAGCCGAGCTGATCCCAACAGCAACGCCATCCTGCATAATGACCTCGTCGACAGGCTTATTGACCATAAACACACCACCATGTAGCGCGGCAAGCCGGGAGAAACCCTGTGGTAACTCTCCTAACCCGTATACCGGGTATATGTAAGGACTCCTGCCGTACTTTGCAATCGAGTCACGGTATAAGTTAATCCTCTTTATCGTTGTACCACAGGCCTTAATCAGATAGTCATCGTCTAGATACAGTGCCAAAGCATGTCCTGTGAAATCGATCGTGTTCTGATCAAGTCCAAAACTCTCATAAACCTCCGCCATTGTCGTGGAATCTGGCAAGATATCTCCCCAGGTGTCGGGGTTGCCGAAGTCGAAACCTGACACGAATTCCAGAAACGTACGAAAGCGGCGTTTCTGGAGAAACCCCATGAGACTGGAGTCCAAGGCTTCCGCCTCATTCGACGGTACTTTATAGAGTTGACCGCTTTTGTAAACATAACTGCCTTCTACTAATTTGAAATTCATGTAATTTGCAACACCGGTATAAGCTAAAAGTTTTACAAGAATTCCGTTTGCAAGGATAAATTTCGGTATCAGATCGATATTCCAATCACGGGCCCTTCCGATCTGCGCGAATTGCTCGCGTTTTCCAACCAGTTCGTAAAGTTTGGCCAAGTTCACAGAGGCGCTGTCTCCCCCATAGTATTCGCGCCTGTCCAAGTGCAATATTTTTTTGCCATTTAAGGCCAGCAAACCGCTCAAAATACACTCCTTCAGGCCAGTTCCTAAGATAATCGCATCGTATTCACCGTTCATTCTTGCAGAGAAAGAAACAGAACGGAAAAAAACTACAAAAATAAAAAAAATTTGCACTAATACAACACCTTTGTTACTTCCACCCGGTTGGGTATTTTTACAGGCGCGCAATAAATTATCTGGAAAAAAATTCGACGATAAACCCGTAACTGCCCAAATGTACTGAACTATAAAACCTGGAATGCTCATCACTCCAGTCAAATTCACGGTCAATGTCAGACACCCTGAAATCAGGTAGCGTGACACGGTGGCATTTTATTTACAGTTTATCTGTATTTATTTATCAAAACGGAAGGAACGTGGCACATCATTGCTCTGCTAAACTTTGCAGGAAGCAGCCGTGAAGTTGGTCTGAAGTAACGTGGATTTTTCTCTGAAAAGCTTGAAATATGTGCGGTGAGTTCCTCTCTATGGTATTTTACGCGCTTTCTACGCTTTTTTAAATTTAACTTGTGCATGAATTGTGCAAAGTGTTGTCAAAAATATGTAATACTATATGCAGTATGCATACTACAAAATCACATAGAATTGTTACCTTGAAACAAAAGAAATTATGTTTTGTATTAAACTAAAAGCTCGTTGATCACATTAATTCCGGATATGCAACATTTGTCCAAAAATATTTAATATTTTTCAGGTATTTTTGCCTACCTAAATTTTCTGGTACCAAGAGATCGAAAATTTATAATTGACACTCTTATAAAGGGACTACAGCGTTTGGAGTACAGGGGTTATGATTCAGCAGGTCTGTTCATAGATTTCTTTTTAAATTTGTTACAAATTTTCCATTAGGGTTTGTGTGGGTACATTGTAAAACTGTTTGCTGTTTGCATTGCAGGAATTGGCATTGACGGCGATCTTAAGCTTCATGGTTCAGATTTGAAGCAAATAAAGTAAGTGAAAGCTAAACAAAACTAACTTTTTTTTATACTGGATAGCTCTATCAGTTCTAAACTGTTCTTCCTGGGGGTCCAGTAAAGATCATCTCTTATTGATCCAGTGTTGCTGCAAGAGGAAGTCTAAACTAAACTAACTTTATTTACACTGGATAGCTCTATCAGTTCTAAACTGTTCTTCCTAGAGGTCCAGTAAGGATCATCTCTTATTGATCCAGTGTTACTACGGGAGGAAACCTAAACTAAACTAACTTTATTCATGCTGAATAGTTCTGTCAGTTCTCAACTGTACTTCCTTAGGAGAAATAATATTTCATATTTTAAATTTTAAATAATTTATGTATATATATACTGGTATATTTAATATTCAAACTTGCTACTAGGCTACAAAATTTTAAAGTCAAATATTCCAGTCAAGCAACAAATTATTCAGTTTGTGCCAATTTGAATCTCATTAGCAATTCTGATTGCATCATGTTCTTGGAAGATTGCTTCATGTATTTGTTTTAAAAATTCGAAAGGTGATCATGTGCCAGTCACAAGCTGGAAAAAAGTGTCGTATTTCATGTGACTGGATTCCTTGTTCCTGGAACAGTTTAAGCTTTTATAAATCTTGCAATTTTTCAAGGAATCTGTCATTAACCAGTGGTTGTTCAGAGCTGGGTTAGTGCTAATCCTGGGTTAAAGTTAAACTCATTGTCTAATAGTTTCTACATCTCCTTTTGTTTTAAAACTTCAGAAACCAAAACTACTATTGATCCAGACAAGCTTTCTTAAGAAATGTTTCTGGGTTCTGAAAAAATTCCGGAAAATTTCTTTTAAATTTTGTGTTAATCCAGGATTAAACTTTTGAACAAGTGGAAACAGTATTTGTACAATTAGCTCTAGATTTGAGGAAATATTAACCTAAATTTTAGACAATCTAGTATTTAGGAAAGCATTTCTTTATTATTTTAACTTAATTTCAGATTAGTTAAGAAACCTGGAAAAGTCAAGGCATTGAAAGATGCAATTAATAGTAAGGCTTGATGCATATAGATATCTCTCTAATATGCACATCTCATTAATACAAATATAACTGTGTTAGAGAGATGTCTGTATTAGAGAGATGTCTGTATTGGAGAGTTGTCTGTATTAGAGAGATGTCTGTATTAGAGAGATGTCTCTATTGGAGAGATGTCTCTATTGGAGAGATGTGTGTATTAGAGAGATGTGTGTATTAGAGAGATGTGTGTGGCAGAGAGAGAGATGTCTGTATTAGAGAGATTTCTGTATTAGAGAGATGTCTGTATTAGAGAGATGTGTGTATTAAAGAGATATGTGTATTAGAGAGATGTCTGTATTAGAGATATGTCCGTATTAGAGAGATGTCTGTATTAGAGAGATGTGTGTATTAGAGAAATGTGTGTATTAGAGACATGTGTGTATTAAAGAGATATGTGTATTAGAAAGATGTCTGTATTAGAGATATGTCCATAATGGAGAGATGTCTGTATTAGAGAGATGTCTGTATTAGAGAGATGTTTGTATTAGAGAGATGTCTGTATTAGAGAGATGTTTGTATCAGAGAGATGTGTGTATTAGAGAGATGTTTGTATTAGAGCGATGTCTGTATTAGAGAGATGTCTGTATTAGAGAGATGTGTGTATTAGAGAGATGTCTGTAGTAGAGAGAGATGTCTATATTAGAGGGGTGTTTGTATTAGAGAGATGTGTGTATTCGAGAGATGTTTGTATTAGAGAGATGTCTGTATTAGAGAGATGTCTGTATTAGAGGGATGTTTGTATTAGGGAGATTTCTGTATTAGAGAGATGTCTGTGTTAGAGAGATGTCTGTATTAGAGAGATGTCTGTAGTAGAGAGATGTCTGTATTTGAGAGGTGTCTGTATTAGAGAGATGTTTGTATTAGAGAGATGTCTGTATTAGAGAGATGTTTGTATGAGAGAGATGTTTGTATTAGAGAGGTATGTGTGTATTAGAGAGATGTCTGTATTAGAGAGATGTCTGTATTAGAGAGATGTTTGTATTAGAGAGATGTCTGTATTAGAGAAATGTCTGTGTTTTAAAGTTGTATGTATTAGTGAACTAAAAAACATTAACCATGCCCTTTTGTAAGCTAGACCACTGATCAAATTTTCTGTATAGATTTACAAGATATAAATTTTGATGAAAAATTTGACATTCATGTTGGAATTGCCCACACAAGATGGGCGACCCATGGTGTACCAAACGAAGTGAACAGTCACCCACACAGGTCCTCGCCAGAAAATGGTAAGCATTCAAGCTATTTCAAAAACAACAATATTTTTTAAGGTGTGGTTTGATTCAAGGATTTGAGTGAGAGAAATATATTTGCAAATTTCCATTTCATAAACGTGAAGGAAATTTTAGCTCTGAAAAGTTGAAGTACTACTTGCAAACAACAAAATGACGTCAGTTTTACCATGACTTTGACACGATTCATGGTAATTTGTAGCTGTATTCTGCAAAGTTTGCTAATGTTTTTGGTACAAAATCGTGATAGCAGATATGTTATCCTGCAGTAAAATATTTACATATGAAACTGATTTTGAAATTTGGCCTTGTAAACTTAATGCAATGGTCACAAACTGAGAATTTACATTTTGCAAATTGGAATTAGCGCAGTGGCGAAGCTAGCCCGACATTTGCTCATGCAAATGCAAATTTTTGTGTGTTAAAAGACCGCATAAGGAATCAATTTCTAAAGAAATGAATAATGATAATGATTTAAATTTGCATAGCATGACCAAATAGCTGGCTGTCTTCGCTACTGAATTAGCGGTCCACTAATTCAAACCTCGGGTGACAGAAACTTTCTTGTTTTGTTCCAGAATTTATTGTCATTCACAACGGCATTATCACAAACTTCAAAGACATCAAAACATTCTTGGTAAGTTAAGAGATTCCTAGTAACCCTGGTCTATTATTTACATTTACATGTAATATCTGTTCATAACCCCAAATTGTATTTTAGCAAACGAAAGGATTCAAATTTGAGTCGGACACAGACACGGAAATGATCCCAAAACTGGCAAAGTATTTGTATGAGAAATCAGTAAGATTGATATGTTGTCATTATTGAAGTGCTCGAAAGTTGAGCTCTTAGTTGTGATTCGTGTCCCATATACTACACACCACAGAATGATGCAAGTTGTCAATTTTACCAGCTTGATACAAGAATGTCATCATATTCCATCAAGCCTGTTGGCTTCTTTATTAAAGTTGCGTCGAGTATGTAAAAATCAGATGCAACTTGATATTTGCAGACTTGTTGTTGAAAAAACTTGCATCAAGCTTGTGGATAAAAAGTGCTGACAATCAACTTGCATCAAGCCTGTTGACAACTTGCAGCAGACTTGTTATCATCAAGCCAGAGCAAGCGATGTGAACGCATCCTGATATCGGTTTGATGACTGCAAGGTAACAAGCCTGACTTGCAACTTGTGTTTGTCTGCCTGTGTGGAACAGTGTAGTGCCATAGTTTCAATGGGATTTGATCTTTTTGTGCGTAGAAAGACGAAGAAGGGTTCATTGGTTTTAGAGAACTCGTTGAACTTGTTGTAAAACAATTGGTGAGATTATTTGTATATTTTAGTGATCCTTTAAGTACGATATGCACGAAAGCACGACAAGAAGACAACTTAAGGACGTACAAAATAAAACAAATTCCGAAAGTAGACATCTTGTATTCCTGATTTTCAAGAAAAAAACCCCAAGAAAACGACGGAGTCGGTGATATTTCGTCTTTATTCGAAAGACATTGTCAAACCCATGACAATGGCAATGTCTTTGGAATAAAGACGAAATATCGCCGACTCCATCGTTTTCTTGTTTTTTCTTGAATATCAGGAATACAAGATGTCTATTTTCAGAATTTGTTTTATTTTGTACAATATAAAAGTACTTTGTTTTATTCTTGATAAAGTTCAAATTACGAGTATTCTAAAGGACTTCTAAAACGATCCATTTTATGTCCCACCTTGTCAGTTCGTTTATAAAAAAAGATGTTGTTTAGGCTCAGAAAATCGAAGCAAAAGTTTTGTAAAAATCTACGTGTTTTTTATCAGATATAAAGACTCCTTCACAGCTATGATTTCCTTTGTGTTTTGAGCAAGAATTAATAATGAGTGGATCATTTCTACCACTAACACTCATGCTTACTGTTAGGAAGGTGCTTTTGCCTTGGTCTTCAAAAGTCATCACTTCCCAGGACAATGCGTGGTAGCAAGGTTGGTAAATTCGAAAAATATCTCCAATTGTGTTCGCACTTTAGCCTGCCATTACCATCATGTGCCTTCCGTTACAGACGCGGCAGTCCTCTGCTTATCGCCATAAAGAGCAAGTCTCCACTGACTGTGGACAAAGTGCCGATTTCGTACAGTGAAGGTAGTGATGTTAAGTGGATGATTTCGTATTTGATTTGAAGACTGATTTGGTTTCTGAAATTTCTGTTTTGTTCATCAGATAATCCGATGAAGTTGTCTCGGAGTGAGAGCTTGGACAGTATGGGAAGCACAACCTCAATGTATTATAACGTTTCTGAAGGAACAGCCATTGAATATTTCTTTGCTTCGGACGCCAGGTTTGCTATCTACAATAGAGCTATCCAGTGTCAATAAAGTTAGTTTAGTTTAGGTTTCCTCCTGTAGTAACACTGGATCAATAACAGATGATCCTTACTGGACCTCTAGAAAGAACAGTTCAGAATTGATAGAGCTATCCAGTGTAAATAAAGTTAGTTTGGTTTAAGTTTCCTCCTGTAGTAACACTGAATCAATAAGAGATGATCTTTACTAGACCTCTAGGAAGAACAGTTTAGAACTGATAGAGCTATCCAGTATAAATAAAGTTAGTTTGGTTTAAGTTTCCTCCTGTAGTAACACTGAATCAATAAGAGATGATCTTTACTAGACCTCTAGGAAGAACAGTTTAGAACTGATAGAGCTATCCAGTATAAATAAAGTTAGTTTGGTTTAAGTTTCCTCCTGTAGTAACACTGAATAAATAAGAGATGATCCTTACTGGACCTCTAGGAAGAACAGTTTAGAACTGATAGAACTATCCACTATAAATAGAGTTAGTTTAGTTCAGGTCTCTTTATATAATTGAAAACAATGTTTTTCTTCCAGTGCTGTGATAGAACACACAAATCGAGTTATCTACCTTGAGGACAATGATGTGGCAGCTGTGGTTGACGGAAGTAAGAAATATGTTTGGAACTGTGAACTTTGAGATTATATTTACAAATTCTCGCTTCTCAACTCTCATGCAACTCTTGTTCTCGTTTGATCAGGACATGAGAGTTGAGAAAACTCTCATACAAACTCTCACTTGTCAACTCTCATCAACTCTCATGCAACTCTTGTTCTCGTTTGACATGGACATAAGAGTTGAGAAAACTCTCATACAAACTCTCACTTGTCAACTCTCATCAACTCTCATGCAACTCTTGTTCTCGTTTGACCAGGACATGAGAGTTGAGAAAATTCTCATACAAACTCTCGCTTGTCAACTCTCATCAACTCTCATGCAACTCTTGTTCTCGTTTGACATGGACATAAGAGTTGAGAAAACTCTCATACAAACTCTCGCTTGTCAACTCTCATGCAACTCTCATGCAACTCTTGTTCTCGTTTGACCAGGACATGAGAGTTGAGAGAACTCTCATAGAAACTCTCTACCTAAAAAACTAAATGATAGATTTTCAATTGCACTGTTTAGGTCTTTCCATTCACCGTTTAAAGAAAGACGAAAAAACTGATGGAGTCATGCATCGCGAGATTCAAACATTGCAAATGGAATTGCAGCAGATCATGAAAGGTTTGCCAGTGTGGAATATAGATAAGCATGCAGGATGAGGCATCTAGAAACGTGCAAGTTACAGCGAGTTTGCTGCAGGCTTGTTACCTTGCAGTCATCAAGCCGATATCAGGATGCGTTCACATCGCTTGCTCCAGCTTGATGATAACAAGTCTGCTGCAAGTTGTCAACAGGCTTGATGCAAGTTGATTCTCAGCACTTTTTATCCACAAGCTCGATGCAAGTTGTTTTAACAACTTCAGCAAGTCTGTGAATATCAAGTTGCATCAAGTGTCATTTTCACAGACTTTGGTAGAAAATGATGAAGCCAACTGACTGTAATTTGATGACAAACTTGCGTCAAGCTGGTAAAGTCCACAACTTGCGTTTGTAATATGTCGAGTATGGATCAAAGCTTATCTCAAAATAAAATTAACAACAGTCGTTTTTTTTTAATTTGAAAATATTTCTTTGGGAAATTTTTAACCAGTGTTCAGTAACCGAGCCCTGGTATCCCTCAAGGTCCCTCTGCATTTCCTTGTAATCAAACTGCATCCCCTTTTGTTCCTAGCTGGTTACGGGACGTTTATGGAAAAAGAAATATTTGAGCAGCCAGAAAGTGTGATTAATACTATGAGAGGAAGAGTCGATTTTGACAATTACAAAGGTAACTGATTTCTTGAGAAATCTGTCATATTTTCCCAAAACAGCCAGAAAGAACGTCTTAAAATTAGTAAAATTGCAAAGTATGGTCGTGCAGTGTTGTAAAATACGGAAAATGTAGGCTTGGAAAGTTTGTAAAATTTGTATACTGTATATTTGTATTCCGCGCGGTCAACCCGATCTCATTTGAATCGAAATTGGCGCAGCGACACTTAGTAATTTCGACATGCTCTTTCTTGCTGTGCTGATAGATTTTATTCTTGTTGCTCAGGACAAAAGTTTGTCTATATGAGGAGGAATGTAGTTGAATGAATATTTGATTTTTTCCTCACGTAGTCACCCTTGGTGGCATGGTGAAATACGTGGATGTCATACGACGATGTCGCCGCTTGCTTCTCATCGCCTGTGGCACCAGTTATCACAGCGCCTTAGCGGTAAGACAGTTGTCTGTATATTGGATCAATAAGAGGTGATCGTTACTGGACCTCTAGAAAGAACAGTTCAGAATTGATAGAGCTATCCAGTGTAAATAAAGTTAGCTTAGTTTAGGTTTCCTCCTGTAGTAACACTGGATCAATAAGAGATGATCCTTACTGGAACTCTAGGAAGAACAGTTCAGAACTGATAGAGCTATCCAGTATAAATAAAGTTAGTTTAGTTTAGGTTTCCTCCTGTAGTAACACTGGATCAATAAGAGATGATCCTTACTGGAGCTCTAGGAAGAACAGTTCAGAACTGATAGAGCTATCCAGTATAAATAAAGTTAGTTTAGTTTAGGTTTCCTCCTGTAGTAACACTGGATCAATAAGAGATGATCCTTACTGGAGCTCTAGGAAGAACAGTTCAGAACTGATAGAGCTATCCAGTATAAATAAAGTTAGTTTAGTTTAGGTTTCCTCATGTAGTAATGTAGTAACACTGGATCAACAAGAGATGATCCTTACTGGAACTCTAGGATAAACAGTTCATAACTGATAGAGCTATCCAGTATAAACAAAGTTAGTTCAGTTGATGTTAGTTTAGCCCTCGTGTATGATTCACAACACTCTTGCTATAATATTTTAGACTCGTCAGATGTTGGAAGAACTCACAGAGCTGCCTGTCATGGTGGAGCTCGCCAGTGACTTCTTAGATCGAACCACGCCCATATTCCGTGATGACGTATGCATCTTTATCAGCCAATCAGGTTGGTTGAAATATTTACATGTCCTCATCCTCCCTATGGTTTATCACTTCATCGGCCCATTGAGATCAACAGAAGTAAAACACATTAACTGATTACATCATTATCCTTTTTAACTTTTCTAGGCGAAACTGCTGACACATTGAATGCATTACGTTATTGCAAAGACCGAGGTGCTCTGTGTGTCGGGATAACTAACACAGGTAATGAAGGGTGTTGCACATGAGCTTTGCACGTGATTTGCACGTGATTAAAGAGTTGAGTTAATGTTATTCATCGTTCATTATTGCAGTTGGCAGTACTGTGTCACGTGAGACCAAGTGTGGTTGCCATATCAATGCGGGACCTGAGATTGGCGTTGCTAGCACAAAGGTAAAGTTAACTTTCTAAATAGACTTGAATAGCTCTATCAGTTCTTAACTATTCTTAACTTTATTTCTTCTGTATAGTTCTATCAGTTCTAAACTGCTCTTCCTAGAGGTCCAGTAAGGATCATCTCTTATTGATCCAGTGTTACTACAGGAGGAAACCTAAACTAAACTAACTTTATTTTTACTGGATAGCTCTATCAGTTCTGAACTGTTCTTTCTAGAGGTCCAGTAAGGATCATCTCTTATTGATCCAGTGTTACTACGGGAAGAAACCTAAACTAAACTAACTTTATTTATACTGGGTAACTCTATCAGTTCTAAACTGTTCTTCCTAGAGGTCCAGTAAGGATCATCTCCTATTGATCCAGTGTTACTACAGAAGGAAACCTGAACTAAACTAACTTTGTTTATACTGGATAGCTCTATCTGTTCTAAAATCTTCTTCTTTTTTACTGTCAACGTCATGTTGTTCAGGCATACACAAGTCAATTCCTAACCTTGGTTATGTTTGGTCTAATGATGAGTGCCGATCGACTATCAAAGGTTGAGCGCAGAAAGGAAATTATTGATGCGATGAAGAAACTGCCAGGTAACAACTTCAACTCGTGCTGACCTCACTGTTTATGCATGATATAATGGCAAGTTTCGAATTTTTGTAATATGTCAAGTCTGGATCAAAGCTTATCTCAAAATAAAATTGACAACAGTCTGTTTTTTTTTAATTTGAAAATATTTCTTTGCAAAATTGTTAACCTGGAGTTTGCGCTGATTCAGTATTAAGTAACCGAGCCCTGGTATCCCTCAAGGTCCCTCTGCATTTCCTTGTAATCGTCGTGACCTCACTGTCTATACATGGTATAACGGCAGGTTTCGAAACGCAAACTTCCAGACCTAAGATCTCGAGGAGCGTGCACTGCGTGCCATTTGTAGAACAAAAACATCTTCGTAGAAAACACTTTCGAGTATGGCAAAGCTTCCTTCATTATACAATAGAAGGTTGCAAGACATTGCAGTCTACATGTGTGAATTGAAAAACCGACTAATTGCGCCTAAGAGTCTTGTGGACATTTTTAACCTAAAACAATCAATATATGCCCTGCGAAATGGTGATTTTAATTTACCTAGATTTAACACTATTAGGTATGGTAAACATTCTCTGCGGTATTTTGGATTTATGCTGTGGCATAACTGAGTGGTAGTATTAAGAACTTGCCTAGTCTAATCTGACAGCTAGCTTCAAAAAAGCGGTCTGTAAAATAAATATGGAGAGTTTGTTGGAAAACAACTCCAATTGCTGCGAGATGTGAAGGCAGTGATTACATAAAGTACATTATGTGTTTCTTCTATACAGTCTATAATATATTCTATAAACATATATATAATAATCAGAGTTCATCCTGGATTTTTATTGGTCGAGAACTGTAATCTATTAGGGGACAGACGCAAGCTGACGCCATTTCAGCGACAAGCCAATTACAGCAATTTTAGAATTATCGACAGCCAATGGCGTGCTTTGTTTTTAGGGATCATGATCACGTCAAATGGCGTGCTTAAGTCTTTTCATCGCACTACAAAGCTTATTTCGGCCAAAAAAGTCACATTTTTATTTTATAAAACAAATATATAACATTTTGCCGTTGTCTGTTGAGTTCTGGATACACGGTAGACGTCACAATGTGGTAAGAACATCAGTGACCCATTCGCGTGGGCGGCTCGTGGGCCACTTACCACATTATGACGTCATACCGTGTATCTATAACTGAAAAGACAACGGCAAAATGTTATCTATTTGTTAAATATTTATTGTAAATTTTTATTTTGTTATAGATAAATAGTGTCACTAATTTATAGCTGTAGAAGTTAAATAACCTGGACACTGAAATAAAGTTTTACATTACATTACATTAAGTCTACAACCAAGTTTTGACAAGTTTGTTGTCAAGGTGTGGTTTTGTTGTATGTACCAAAATGTGTAACAATGCATTGGCATTTGTTTTAGAACTTATAAAGGAGGTCTTGAAGGTAGACGACAAAATTAAAGCATTAGCGAAGGAGTTATATGAACAAAAAAGTTTGCTAATCCTTGGTCGAGGTTACAATTTCGCTACCTGTCTCGAAGGAGCTTTGGTAAGAAATGTATTTTATTTACTGAACACCTCTGTCGTCCTTGAGGTCCAGTAAAGATCATTTCTCGTATTGATCCAGTGTTACTGCAGGAGGAAACCTAAATTTAAGCTTTGGATAGCTCTATCAGTTCTAAACTGTTCTTTCTGGAGGTTCCGTAAGGATCGTCTCTTCTTGATTTAGTGTTACTACAGGCGGAAGCCTAAACTAAACTAACTTTATTCATACTGGATAGCTCTATCAGTTTTAAACTGTTCTTTCTAGAGGTTCAGCAAGGATCGTCTCTTAATTATTGATCCTGTGTTACTACAGTAGGAAACCTAAGCTAAACTAACTTTATTTATCCTGGAATGCTCTATCAATTCTAAACTGTTTTTCCTAGAGGTCCAGCAAGGATCATCTTTTATTGATCCAATGTTACTACATGAGGAAACTTTAACTTCATTTGTACTGAATAGCTCAACGATTATGTAAGCCGTTTAACACTGGGGACGAAAACGGTTGACTCTTTCTGTGTTCTCTTTACAGAAAGTCAAAGAGTTAACATACATGCACTCTGAGGGGATAATGTCAGGAGAACTCAAACATGGTCCATTGGCAATGGTCGATAAAGTTTTACCAATTGTCATGATCATCACGAAAGATCATCTTTATAAGGTTGGCGAAATTATACGTAATTACATTAATTGTGTGGACCAAGAAATCAAAAACTAAAGATTGCATGTGGAGCACTTTTTATATTGTTATATAATCTACTCTTAATTATTTATTATATGTTTTTTGCAGAAAGTAATGAATGCACTTCATGAAGTCACAGCGAGACAGGTAGGTCTGTCAGATCAGTAACGATCACACGTTTGCACGCGTGACAATCAGGTCGCCACGTAAGTACTAGGTGATTTGAAAACACGGAGAAGTACTGGCACTGGTTGTTAAATAGAAATCCATTTTTCGAGGCAAACTAGCAAATTTCTCATTAAGTATAATTTACTTCAGTTCCAAATTTTTGGTAGACTTATAAGTTTCATTACTGAACATGATTACAAAGTTTCAACAAGTTTCATAGAGGAAAATAAAAGATATAAGTGATTAAAAACAGCAAAATGGATTTTTATTCGGTACCAGGCCTTTTACTCACGGTCAGATCAGCTAATATACTGACAGGCTTTGTGAGTGGTTGGTTATAACAATGAAGGACAATAAACTATAGAATAATATCACACAACTGGCAGCAAGTGTGCAAAGAAACTGTGAACAATATCGCTCTTGTTGCGAGGTTGTCCTAACAACTCTGATACAGACCTGTTGTAACAAGATTTTCACAAAGTTGACAACACAAGGCTATAGGAATATTGTTATATCATGACTGTATCAGTCTTGTTGCAACAGCTTTGCGAAACGTATGTTACAGGCTAAAGAAATGTTGCAACAAAATTGCCACAAAGTTGACACACAAAGCTGTACCAATATGAAAGACCCTTGTACTTACCACTGTGTCACCAACACCTCAGTCACAGAGATGAAAGACACATGTACTAACCACTGTGTTCCAACTTTGTTACCTGTAGGGTCGCCCTATCATAATATGTTCCAAAGATGACGAGGAGGTGAAGAAATATGCATTTCGCCATGTGGAAGTGCCCCAGATTGTGGATTGCTTGCAAGGAATTTTAACCGTCATACCGTTGCAGCTACTGTCATTTCACGTGGCCTGCCTGCGTGGATATGACGTAAGTATCGCGCGATCTTGAAGATCATTAATGTTTCTTGACACATGGTTTTCGAGGCTTAGCAGAATGTTATAATCACAACCCACCCTGTTAACATACCCTGTGGGAGGAAACCATAGTACCTGGAGAAAACTCACAACTTTCGGCAGAGCGTTGACTAACTCTTTTCACATAAGTGTCACGAGTCTGAAGTGAGGATCAAACCCACAATCTCAGAAGTAAAAGGCGCTTGCTCTGACGATTGCGTCGATCAATTCATTGACATTTATTATGTGTCCTATTTTTAGGTCGATTGTCCACGAAATTTGGCCAAATCGGTGACAGTCGAATGACCAAAAGATACTGAGAGAAAAGATATTATTGTGTACTTCAAATACATTCATTAATTAGCGCAATATATAAACGCAATTTATTAATCTCACAACTTCTAGCAAGTCTGTCAACTGGCTGTGTTCGCACTGCTTGCCCAAGTTTAGAGCAACTTGTAACAAGCTTGACGAGAATATCAGACTTGTTACAAGGTTCTCCTGATTCACACAGACCTGTTGTAACAAGATTGTCACAAAGTTGACAACGCAAGGCTGTATTGTTATATGTGACAACCTTGTAACATGTCTGATAGTCCCATCAAGCTTGTTACAAGTTGTTAAAGTACCCATGACACGAAAATTTTTATTGCATAATGAGAAAGAGTATTTAAAACTGTAATACAAGTTCTTTTGTACTTTTGCGCTGCGACGTTTTGTTGATGAGATATTTCAGTTTGAATATTTTGTTTTGTCGGCTAATTACGTCACACTTTGCATAATGAGGCATCAGAAAGTAGATTATAAAGTTGTTTTCCTATAAAGAGACGACGTACAACATTAATGGATGCTTATGTTTGTCCTTAATCTACATATCCTTTCAATATTACGAGAATTTTGCTCATTGAAAACATGGATAACTGGCATTCAACAGCAACTCATTATGCAAAGTGTGGCGTAAATTAGCCGACAAAACAAAAAATTCAAACTGAAATATCTCATCAACAAAACGTTTAGCGCAAAAGTTTAAAAGAATTTGTATTACAGTTTTAAATACTCCTTCCCATCATGTAATAAAAATTTTGGTGTCATGGGCACTTTAACAGCTTGTTCCAAACTTGTTCCAACAACTTGAACAAGCAGTACGAGCTCATTTGCAGGTTTGTTAGAACTTGTGTGTTTTTACTTGCGTACTCCATTCACGACTATTTGTCAGACACCCAAGATTCAGTTTATGTCAATATTAAAATGCCACTGGTGGTATAGCCGTAGGTGCCTGTTAAACTCTCCAAATTAAAATAGGTAATAAAATGAATGAATAATGATGATGAATAATGAGAGAAACGAATTAACTGTAATTTTAAACTATATTATAATAAACATTACATTTAATTTGAGTCAGTTGTTGCATTTAAAACATTCTTACTTTCGCTTTCCTAACCAAAAATTTGTTATGGTTTAGGTCCAGTTTTATGTAGACCAGTGGTGTTTAAGATTAGATATCGAGCTTTGTTTGGATTATGATTAAAAAGATTAGGATTAAGTAATCCATTGGGCACGTGATCAATATTCCCAATCTCGCATGCGTTCCATCGTTTTGCTTCCTTTTGAGACGCTGTTGATTTTTTTTACCTCGAAGCGTTTCAAGCTGAAATATTTTATAAAATATGGGCGAACCTTGCAAGCTACATGTTGGAAATCTGTCCTACGATTGTACAGAAGAAGATATTCGCAAAGAATTTGAAAAATGTGGGGCCGTTGAACAAGGTTTGTATAAAAAAGGAGTTTTATGTGAAACGATTCAAACGTTAGCGAATATCTTTGATTCAATTAATGTATGTCTGTCGAGCTTGATTTACGATTTCCTCCTGGATTCTTTTCGCGTTTTTTAACTGTTAGGAAGTGTAGGAGTTTATTAGGTACGATTCATCAATTTCTGAATCTCCGTGAGGCAGAGGTCACTAGAAAAATATTAAAGTAGTTTCTCGACCACATGTTAAAGGAATTGGCGGTGATGGCGGTGTCACAGTGATATCGGTACCCCCGTGTTTTGTGTATCCCCATACTCATGTAAATAGCAAATATGTCACAGTGGACTTAGACGTAAGCGTACTGTTTTGCTATATTAAACTTTACTACCAAAAGGTATTATATTTAAAACTATTCTCACTCACAGAGACTGTATCTACTTCACCAAATTTAGCTAAAGAGGGAGCGCGTAGCGCGACAATCATTACTCGCCTTTCGGGCTCGCGCTTTAGCTAAATTTGGTGAAGTACATACAGTCCCAGTGAGTGAGAATAGTTTTAAATATAATACCTTTTGCTAATAAAGTCTAATATAGCAAAACAGTACGCTTTATAGGTCTAAGTCCACTGTGACATTATTTGCTAGTTATGTGAGTATGGGAATGCACAAAACACGGGGGTACCCATATCACTGTGACACCGGCCTTTTGTCTCAAAGCCCGGAGCAATTATAGAATACCTGGCCAGTTCAAAACCCTAACCCTAATCTTATGTGGCCAGGTCTTCTGTAATTGTACACAAAGCACTTTTGAGATAATTCTTAGGAGATGAGAATTTTTTTTTAAGTTCTTTTTTTCAGGTTCTTTTTTTCAGTGTAGTCCATAGGGTCGAAAACTAAACAGTCTTGGGAAATAATGCCGTTTTGTGATTTTTTCATGGCATTTTGCATTTTTTGGCCTTTTGCCATCACTCTGGCCAGTCAGTTGCATAAAATATGGAGATATGTTGCACTGATAAGCGGCTGTACTGTTTATTTGCTATACTGTGCTGCCTGCAAGGTCCCCCAATCATTGTTACCACAGTATTATGCATGTACCATCTTCCCCAATGACGGGGGGGGGGGTGTATTAATGAGATCCTGGGTGATATGCCGTTGAAACGGCAACATACGAGATCTAAAGTGGCGACAACGAAACCAATGTTCGTTAAAATTACGACAACGAACTGATCAATTTGGAAATAATGACAAAGTGATATATTTGTCAACTCATAAATCAGTTGAAATAACAACAGGGACGTGTTGACGTAACGTTGTTAAATTAAGAATGGCAACATTAGGAGCAGCCCCCTAACAGGGCCTCATTAATAAATTTAAAATTGCAAACTTTATCCATGCACAGGCCTCTCGATTTTCAGGAATGTGAAGAAGGAACATTTGCTCTTCCTCAATCTGTGTGGTTTTCCGATCAAATAGACCATTTTCTTTTAGAAACTTGTTTAAGTGAATCAGTCAATTTTTTTCCTCGTGCATCAAGGCCCTAATTGTTTTGTGGTTGTTTTTATTTAGTAATTATTTGTACTGACAGAGAGACCGGTAGACCTCGTGGATTTGGTTTTGTTATTTTCGAGAAGGAGGAGGATGCCCAAGCAGCCATCACAAAGCTTGATAACGAGGTATGCTGATGGCTCATGGTGACTTGATAATCAGAATTCTTTGCATATTTTATCTCTCCACCATAAAATATTTTATAGTAGATGCTTGAGCTTCATTACACGGCTCTATAGCACTGTTCTTCGTATTTCAAAAGAGTTTCTTTGAACTTTGGTTGAACGTGGAAATCATATTTCCCATTTGAGCTCAATTCCAATTATAAGTTCATCTGCATAAAATCCACACCTTATCCAAAACAACAATGTCTCTGGACATACGAACGGCAGGAAATCAATTCAATTATGAAGACAACCAGTAGAGCTATGCAATGACCTATGCAATGACTCCAAAACACTTGACCCTAAGAAATACCTCCTATGCAGATTTTATACAAATTGGGGGGGGGGGGGTTAAGTTCCTGATTTCTGAGACAAAATAGATCATTTTAAACAAGTTTTTTTTTCCACTTTGTAAATTGTTTTGCCTGGTAAAAATATTTACAATATCATTCCGGATTGTTTTAAATAAAAACAAATGAAAAACCACTGTTTTTCCCACAAAACTGACAAAAAGATCTCGAACAACAGTAAGAGATTTCACACAGTTTTCACTACATTCAATTTAGCCAATAGGTGCTTGGCATGGCATCAAAACGTTGTAAAAGAACAAAAACCTGTACTAGCTATTTATGCTCAGCTGGCATTGTTAGTTTGTATCAGAACTAATTTTTGGTGAATATTTGCCAAGATGAAGTTCAGGTGCATATTCATAATAATCACTGAACCTGAGACATGTATAAAATGCATTTCGCCTATGAATACAGTTTACTTTGGAAAATTCCTAAGTAAAGATTGAAGCTTATCTGTAATTTTTATAATGAAAAAAGTATTTAATAAGTTATTACCTTAAGATAGTTTAACATTAAAGTTTGTTTATATTATTTGACTTTGTATTGATGCAATTTTTCTCCATTTGTTAATTTTGGCAAAAGTATAAAACATCAAAATGACTTTCGTTAGCGGCTATTTTGAAGAAAATGCCAGCCAGCAAATAATGCCTCGTATTTACCGGTCAGGGGCTGGTTGTTCGAAGCCCGTTTAGCTTAAACGGTGGTTAAGCTCAAAATAGAAACCAAGTGTATAGATTCATTCAACAACCAAACTAAAAGTTTTGAACCTTAATAGAATGATTATGCTTACAACTACATATTTACTGCAAAATATTTAAAGAGGGGTTACAGTTCGTTCTGCGCATCGGTTCTGCTCATAACAAAGGTGGGCCACCAAATATAAACATTGTCCAAATTTCACATTTTTCGAACTCTTTTTGAATTGAAACTCTGGTTTACATTCATGTATAAGCATAGCAAACCAGAAAAGTGTCATATATTCATTTAGTAAGTCATATTTTACGAATATAGAATTTCAAAATGTAAACAAAGCGTTTGTTTACATTATGGACTGTAACCCCTCTTTAAGTAAACTGTTTAACAAGTGATGTAAAAGTGTCATTTAATTTTGACTAATCCACTGTTTACGCTAAACAGGCTTCGAACAACCAGCCCCAGGCAACCAATCAGAATGCTTAAAAACCATTATTTACTAAAAATATACCAATTATATTTAACACTTTATTAGGACTGTTGTGGACGTCCAATGAGAGTAAACCCTTCAAGGGCACGCAGCGAAGGTGGTGGTGGACGAAGTTACGGTGGCGGACGTGGTGGCGGTCGAGGTGGTGGCTATCGCTATGGTGGCGGGGGTGATGGTTATAGTGGTGGCAGAGGTGATGGTTATAGTGGTGGCAGAGGTGGCCGGTACGGAAGTGGGGGCGGTGGTGGAGGCCAGTCCTCTTATAGTGGTAGATCATATGGTGGTGGAAATGAAAATTATTAACAGGTTAGTCAATAATACCTATTATTATTATTATTATTATAAACAATGGCAATTAGTCAATCTTGTGTTAGACTAACTTCAAACATTATTAGTATTTGCTGTAACATAGACAGGTACGAAAACTTGTGAAATGGCAAAATCAAAGACTGAAAATGACCAAAACATCCTCAAAATCAATGTAGATGTTAAAAACCTTGTTATATTTGTGTGAAAGAATTTTCCTCTACCCAATTCCTGGCCAAAACTATTTGTTCTGATAATATCAGTGTAATTTCCCCAGATATTGATGCCGGAGACTTCTTGCCCAATATGTCCCTGGTGTTTTTTGTTTTTGTTTTTCACCCAGAATTCCATGGTAACCCATAAAATGGTCTTGTTTATGCTATTCTAAGACTTCAGCAGTATTTGATACTTTTGTCTATGTGTTATAATGGGGTTGTTCTGATTGTACAAAGTTAAGAATATATGTTATCAAATGTTACAATAATTTTGTGTACCAATAATTCGATTTTTGGTACTTTACATTTTAATGTTCCCATCTGCATCGCTATGACAATGTTTCTTCTGTTCTCATACAATAAAGGCTCACGATGATATCTCTGATCGATTTGCATTCTCTCCACGTTTGTTATGTATCAATTATGACATTGGCCGTTGTGACACAGATTCATGGCCAATTGAACTCTAGGTGATCCTTGTGCAATCGAGAAAAGACAAGAGCGATGACATCAACTTTATTTTTAGCTCATTACATAATGTCAGTGTTGTCCGATTAAAATTGTGTTTACTTATCGTCTTCTCTGATTATAACCACAGCCAACAGTACCTCATTTCAGAGTCCACAAAACCAGTTTAAAATTCAGTTGGACCTGTTTTCAAGCCTGTAATAAATTTGCCTAATTTAAGCAAGAAAATGTTGAACATGGCATAGTGTTCTAAATTTCTGTTCTGACCAGTGTGAAACTTGTTTAAGCCAGTTTCAAGAATCTGTTTTGCTTGTCAACAAAGACTTGTATAATAGTTATTTGTACAGGCATGGCACCGAGTCAATATGTGAACTTAAATTTTATTGTATTATATTACTGATGTTGCACTTATTTTCAACACAATAATTTGACCATGTTCGATTGGTTAAATTGTTTCTTAATTTGAAATTATCACCTAAGTTTTTTCAAAAACCACCAAGTATAATTAGATACAAACAGTTAAAATTAGTTGAACTTGTTCTGTCCTCCTCGAGTGATCTACTGTTGTGCTCGAATGTGTTCTATGTCTGATGAAAAATGATTTGTCTTATAATTAATGCTGTATTCAGATTTGTCTTCAAATTAATGCTGTATTCAGATTTGTCTTCAAATTAATGCTGTATTCAAGAAAAAGCAGGTCTGAAACCATGTGAAGGTGTTAGAGGAATAATTTCACTGGCATGCTGTTTATTGTTTTATTCATATAATTAGAAGCTGCATTTTTACAAAAACCTAACTCTTACCCCCTGTTTCATACATGAACAGTGAGTATCACCTAACCATATATGATGGTAAAAGGTCTTTAGTAGATATAGATTTTACCTCCATGCTCCTCTGACATTAGTTTTTTTCAGTTTCTATGAACTGTGTTTAGTAATGACTTATGACCCTCTGATAATATTGCCTGTTAGATGCCTAAATAATGAAGAACTGTTTAGAGCTGACAAAGCTAGAATCAGTTAAGTTAGTTTAAGAATTAATGCCATTTTACAGCTCACTAAAACGACCAGAGGCTTTATCAACATCTTTAGTTGGCCATTTGAAGCCATTGAGTTCATCTTAAATTGTGGGCACATTTTTAACAAGCCGTCAAAAATAAATTTTTTTCAAGGCAACTTTTAGGATTGATAGCCAGCAAAAGAACAAGGCTAATGTGGCTAGATGGTAGCATATTTGATGCATATTTGATATCTCCATGTGATACCGACATTTTTTATAGTTTTAAGTATACTTGTTTAGTTAGCAATCATGAACAATATTGTGATTATTGTTAATCATGCTAACAATGTAGGCAGGATCTGGAATATTTTTTGGTTGTCATTGCCCAAGAAAGCTGGTCAAGATGGGGGAAATTTAAATAATTGGTGAGTTAAGCCACGTGCACAAGACACATTGCATGTTGAATAACAAAACACAAATTAGTTGTTCAACAGTTGTTTTAAATACATTTGAATATTTTTCAAATGATGATCAAATAAATTAATTTTATACATCAAAGTCAAAGAGACTTTGCAAGCTTTGAGGGGCTAAAATGTTTTCAAAACTTGGTCAAAATTATCACTAAAATTTGGTGAAATCCTAATGACACTTCCCCCCCCCCCCCCCCCTCCAAAGTCAATTACTTTGTGATGTCTTTGTCGATAACATTTCAATATGCTGTCCATTTTGTGTTGGGCAAGTCTTGGCCCTCGCATGCTTAGAACATCCCACCTATTGAATCTATTGCCTGGACGAGATATTTATTTAAGGCTGTCCTCATGGGGAGGGGGGTTGGCAAAAAGAGAGAGACAAAGAACTTTGGTTATATAAGAACCATTGAGTATATGCTTTTGAATGTACATATAATAATTGCAATTAATATACACAACACCTCCACAGCAATTGACTTTTTGAAGGAAATTCCCAGCAAATGTGTAAAGTCTGAATTTGGAATCTCCTCCAAACGGAATGTTCTGTACTTTACCCCTGCCTTCTTCCCCCCCCCCCCCCAATGGTTCTCAAATTTTTGTTTGGGTGAGCAGGGTTGCAGTGGTATAGTTGTCTTTGGCAGTTGCATTCTATCTGCAAATGCTATTTTTTGCCTTGTTGACTTTCTTCAAACTCTAGAAAATCGTTTACAGGGTTTTTACATGGAAAACCACTCTGATGTGTGACAGTTTGTGAGGAGGGGATATTAATTTATAGATAAACCTTTTACCTTTGATGTTTTAACAGAATTAATATGGGTAATTAAATCGGAAAGTCTCGGTACATAATTAACACACATGGGAAAAGGTCTTGGTTGACCCCTGGGTTTTTTTGGGGGGAGGGAGGTAGCCCTATGCACTGCTTTTAAATGGCTCAGGCCATTTTGTTACCCCAAGAAGTGAGATTGTTATAACAGATTTTTGCACTGCAATTTCTACTGGCAGTGGGATCTTCTTTTGATGGATGTGATTGAGTGAAAGAGTCATGAAAGACACACGTACTAATAACTGTGTCACCAACACCTAAGTGACTCAGATGAAAGACACATGTAATAACCACTGTGTGACCAACACCTCAGTCACAGAGATGAAAGACACATGCACTAACCACTGTGCCACCAACACCTCAGTCACAGAGATGGAAGACACATGTACTGGCCACTGTGTTACCAACATCTCAGTCACAGAAATGAAAGACACATGTACTAACCACTGTGTCACTAACACGTCAGTCACAGACATGAAAGACACATGTACTAACCATTGTGTCACCAACACGTCGGTCACACAACCCACCCTCACCCTATCAACATTCTCTGCTGGAGGAAACCAGAGTACCTGGAGAAAACCCATGACTTTCAGCGGGGCGTTGACTTCTTTTTCCGTAAGTGTGATGAGTCTGAAGTGAGGATCTAATCCCCGATCTCAAAGGCGAAAGGCGCTTGCCCTGACATTTATTATGTATCCTATTTTCAGGTCGATTGTTCACAAAATTTGGCTAAATCGGTGACAGTCGAGTAACCAAATGATACTGACAGAAAAGATATTATTGTGTATTTCAAATACATTCGTTAATTAGCAACCAAGTTAAGAACAACCTGTAACAAGCTTGACGAGAATATCAGACTTTTTGCAAGGTTCTCCTGATTCATACAGACCTGCTGTGACAAGATTGTCATAAAGTTGACAACGCAAGGCTGTAGGAGTATTGTTATATCATGACTGTATCAGACTTCTTGGAACAACCTTGTAACATGTCTGACAGTCCCATCAAGCTTGTTACAAGTTCTTAGCAGTTTGTTCCATGGCCGTAAGAACCACGGGGGCAGGGGGGGCTCGAGCCCCCCTAACTTCAAAGGCAGGGGGGCTGAGCCCCCCTAAAAAAGATCTTTCAGTCCCGAAGTTAATACATGTTTTTAACGGTTTACAGTGTTACACATGTATTAATCCAATGATTATGGTAAAACTAACCTCAAAAGGGCAGAAAAGCATGTTTGAGCGTGTTAAAAATAGAAAAAAATTTCTGGGGGGCGTGTCCCCGGACCCCCTAGCAGCACTTGTGTCTTCATCGCTCGAAGAGCCCCCCTAACTTTTTTCATCTTCCTACGGCCTTGGTTTGTTCCAAACTTGTTCAAACAACATGAAACAAGCAGTGCGAGCTCATTTGCAGGTTTGCTAGAACTTGCGTGTTTTTACTTGTGTACTCCATTCAAATCACGACTATTTGTTAGACACCCAGGATTCAGTTTGTGTCAATATTAGAGTGCCACTGGTGGTATAGCCGTAGGTGCCTGTTAAACTCTCCAAATTAAAATAGGTAATAAAATGAATGAATAATGATGATGAATAATGAGAGAAACGAATTAACTGTAATTTTAAACTATATTATAATAAACATTACATTTAATTTGAGTCAGTTGTTGCATTTAAAACATTCTTACTTTCGCTTTCCTAACCAAAAATTTGTTATGGTTTAGGTCCAGTTTTATGTAGACCAGTGGTGTTTAAGATTAGATATCGAGCTTTGTTTGGATTATGATTAAAAAGATTAGGATTAAGTAATCCGCTAGGCACGTGATCAATCTTCTCAATCTCGCATGCGTTCCCTTGCTTTGCATCGTTTTGAGACGCTGTTGATTTGTTTTTACCTCGAAGCGTTTCAAGCTGAAATATTTTATAAAATATGGGCGAACCGTGCAAGCTACATGTTGGAAATCTGTCCTACGATTGTACAGAAGAAGCTATTCGGGAAAAATTTGAAAAATTTGGGCGCGTTGAACAAGGTTTGTATAAAAAAGGAGTTTTACGTGAAACGATTCAAACGTTAGCGAATATCTTTGATTGAATTAATGTATGTCTGTCGAGCTTGGTTTACGATTTCCACCTGGATTCTTTTCAAGTTTTTTAACTGTTAGGAAGTGTAGGGGTTTATTGGCTAAGATTCATCCATTTCTGAATGTCCATGAGGCAGAGTCACTGGAAAAATATTAAAGTAGTTTCTCGACCACATGTTTATAAAAGGAATTGGCGGTAATGGCGGCCTGCTGTTTCAAAGCTCTTTTGAGATAATTCGTAGGAAATGAGAGTTCTTTTTGTACCTCCTTACTTCAAAATGAATTTGCTGCTATATATATATATATATATATAATTATATTAAATAAATGCCTTGAATAACTTTATTGAGGTATTGAATTTGATTTCAAGCCTCTGAAGACTATGATTAAGATTCATGTAGCACATAGAGATCCTTGTGTAAATGAAAAACTTTGTTCCTTGAATGCTTTACATTTCCTAAAATTTCCAGAGGTTACCCCCCCCCCAGAAACCAATGATATAGACATTATTTGAAATGGAGCAACATGTTAAATCTAAAGACGTTCTCTGGTTTAAATATTATTTATTAACAAGCTTTCGGGTGCCAGTCTGCAGCAGTCGAAAGTTTGTGAATAAATAATATTTAAACCAGAGAACGTCTTTAGATTTATTATGTTTAATCCTGGTTACGCATCTAGCATTTTTAAAAGGAACAACATGTCCTGGTCATTGTACAATTATCACTATATAATGTGCCTATAGTTTTTTTTTGTGTTGCAAAATGATTTCCAAAGACTTTTCTTAATTCTCAAGTTTCCAGCTCAAACATAGTTCCATTCCTGACGAATTTAACTCAAAAAACTTAATTTGAACTGTGCTGAACATTTTGGTGAAAAGATTGGGTTTCAAACCCAGTGTAAAATTGAGTGTTTGGGGCAATTTTATGGATCTAAAAGTTTGCTGAGAAAACCTTGGAGAGTTTCCAATCCTCTCGATTTTTCCAGATTTTGCCACAGCAGCTCAATCTCTTGGTTATCTACTACATACAGTTGTTGCAATGGCAGCCTTTTGGAATATTTGAATATATAATATGTTTGAATAGTGTAATGGAATGAACAAATTTAAATTCTTTGGGTTCATAAAGTATGCCGAGTTTCAAATAAAATATATGTTTGATATGAATAGACCATAGGTTTGAAATAGCTGTTGTAATGTCGTCATTGTTTAGCTTTTCAAAAAGAATGTTTGCTCCTTCTGGTTCTGTCAATTGAGTTTTTCAAATTTCCTACATTCAAAGTCAATAATCTTACAAATGAGAGGCCAGAAATTTTTTGAATATTGATTTTTGCAGAAAATATAATGGAAATTTTTGTGGTTTAAAGTTGACTGCAAAATAACTCAGTTCTTGTGGTAATTAGATCTACATTTTTGCAGAGAGTCTCAGACATTTTTGAAATTTTTTAGTCCTGAACCCCTGTTCCCTGAAACATTCCACCTCCCAAACTTCTTCCATGCACAGGCCTCTCAATTTTCAGGAAATGTGAAGAAGGAACATCCATTCTGTCTCAATCTGTGCAGTGTCTGTTCTTAGGGCCTGTTCATATGGGCAGAAGTTATCTCGGTTCCCTAGAAAACATTTCGACAGGTCAAATAATGTTGTTCTGTTCATATGGAGAAATGTTTTCCCGCTTACCGGGTAAAGTTTCCTGCGGTGATGTAGATTTTGTAAAGTGTAAACAGAAAGTTTTCCCGCTAAGCGGGAAAGTTGTGTTCATATGGGATAAAAATTATCTCGGTCACTGAGATCTCGCCTGTCATCAAGCGAGATCTCGGTTAACGGGAAAACTTTTCGTCTCATATGAACGCAAGGTAACTTTTCATACTATTTTCGTAAGAAGGCGAGATCTCGCTTGTAAACTTGTCGAAATGTTTTCTTGCTAACCGGGAAAACTTCTTCCCATATGAACAGGCCCTTAGTAGAATCATACTAGTATACTATTGCAAATGCTGTAATTTGATTGGTTACTTTACTCGCTATCTATTCCTCGATAGATAGCGAGTAGCGAAACAATCATCTTCCTATAGAGATTTCGCTCTCGATTTCTATGTGGTTATAGTTGATTTGGGCTTCGCCCTCATCAACTATCACCGCATAGAAATCTTGAGCTCATAATCTAATTGTTAATTAGAAATTTAAGTGAATCAGTGAATTTCTTCCTAGTGTATCAAGGCCAGGCCCTAATTATTTGTGGTTGTTTTTGTTTAGTAATTATTTGTACTCACAGAGACACTGGTGAACCTCGTGGATTTGGTTTTGTTGTTTTCGAGAAGGAGGACGATGCCAAAGAAGCCATTCCGGGACTCGATGGCGAGGTATGTGAATGTTAAAATAAGTTGCCAGATACCTTGATTAGAGAGACCTTAAGGTGGCTCCCTACAGTTATAATGTTTCAGTTCATGTATTGTTTGAAGGTCTACTATTTCTTTTTCGTGAAAGTTGTGGTGTTGAAACTTAGCCACCACATTACCATGATGTTAAACATTTTTAAAGATAAAGACTTTCGTTGGTTCATTTCGTTGCCATGACAATATGGCGTTATGAACATGTCATATTTTTTATGATCTTTACATAATTTATTAATTTTCCTTCGGTTAATTTTTCTAATTTTTTTTCTGATGACTTTTGGTTGATGAAGGAATAACATGATAAATTTTGAGACGAATTGTAAAGGCAGGTTCTGAGATATTCACGAATAACTAGTACAACAATTCCATCTTATAGAATTTTTTGAAATTTTGATATGTTTTGCTGCTTGTTATACCGAGAAAATGTGCAAAATTAAAAAAAAATTCACCGAAGGAAAAGCGAGAAAAACAGTCCTAAACTCTGGTTGACTTTATTGTCGTGACAAAATATCGATTCGACATGATCGCTATTTGCGCATGCGTGTAAATTATAATGCGTGGAAAACGCGTGTTGTTTAGTTGGCTTTTTTAGTAATTTTATTTTCGAGTTGTTTGGCACATATGTTATGAAACAGATATTTTTTACTTGTTTGAGACGAAAACACAAGATAATGTTCAAAATATGAAAAAAACAAAACACTATAATCCATTAAATTAATCAATGGTTCATTATATTCTTTTTTGTTGAAAAAATATGTGTAAATATGCGTAAAAAAGCACCAAAAGATTCAACTACGACTTGAACAATTCATCCAAGCAACTTCTATCTCTTCCATTGAATTCAACAGGTAAAGTGCTACATATTAAACAGGGTTGAATGGCTGGAACTATATATGTTTCGCCGACAATTTGAGAGTGCTTTTGAAGACAGCATAAATAAGACAAGCAAAATAGCATTTTGAATTTTGATTGGCAACAATTTTTTAGTAATATTATAAACAACATTGCTTCAAAATAAATACTCAGAAACATATTTAAATATTTAAAAAACTGGTTAAAAACGTACGTACTGTTTAACTTTTCAAAAAGTCAAGAAAATAATGAAGAATGATCATGTTTTGGTTCATAAAAGCACTCAAAAGCAAGTCCTGTGGCTCTTGTTTTAAAAATTTTGCCGAACTACGAAAATTCCACGCGAAAGTCGTGAGGATGACGTCTAATCTCACTGATCTATATAAATCATTCGTAAACTGAACCAAACTGTAGGGAGCCTCCTTAAGGTCTATTATAACATTACCAGGTAGAGAAAGCCGTTGAAAATTGATAGAAGGATGAATGCTTAATAATTTTTGTACTCAAATATATCTCGAAAACCTTAAACTGCTAAGCTGAAATTACTTTGTCTCCAAACATTGCTCACACAAACATGACCTTAAGAAATACCTCCTATGCAGATAGTATGCAAATTGGGGGAGGTGGAGGTATTCAAGTTCTGATGTCTGAGACCAAGATAAATCATTTTAAACAAGTTTTTTTCAGTTTTTAAATTGTTTCGCGTTGTGAAAATATTTACAAGACATTCTGGATTGTTTTAAATAGTAACAGCAAATGAAAAACCACTGTTTTGCCCACAAAACTGGCAAAAGGATCTAGAACAACAGTAAGAAATTTCACACAGATTTCAGCTGTTGCTAAGGAGGATTTAATTTAGCCAGTTGGTGCTTGGCATGGCGTCAAAACGCCGTAGAGGAACAAAAACCTGTACTAGTTATTTATGCTGGCAATGTTGGTTTGTGTAAGAACTATTTATATTTAACACTTTATTAGGATCTTCTCGAACGTCCAATGAGAGTAAACCCTTCGAGGCCACGCAGCGAAGGTGGTGGTGGACGAAGTTACGGTGGGGGACGTGGTCGTGGTCGAGGTGGCGGCAATCGCTATGGTGGTGGTGGTGATCGTTATGGTGGTGGCGGTGATCGTTATGGTGGTGGCAGTGATCGTTATGGTGGTGGAGGAGGTGACCGGTACAGAAGTGGTGGAGGTTATTCCTCCTTTGGTGGTAGGGGTGGTGGTTACAGCAGATCTGGTGGTGGTAGAAATGAAAATTATTAACAGGTTAGTCAATAATACTTATTATTATTATTGGTCAGGGTTATAAACAATGGCAATTATGACGTCAATCTTGTGTTAAACTAACTTCAAACATTATTAGCATTTGCTGAAACATATACAGGTATGAAAACTTGTGAAATGGCTAAATCAAATACTGAAAATGACCAAAACATCTTCAAAATCAATGTAGATGTTAAAAATGTTGTTATATTTGTGTGAAAGAATTTTCCTCTGCCCAATTCCAGGCCAAAACTATTTGTTCCGATGATATCAGTGTAATTTCCCTAGATATTGATGCCGGAGACTTCTTGTGCAATACGTCCCTGGTGTTTTGTGTTGTTGTTTTTCATCCAGAATACCCATAAAATGGTCTTGTTTATGCAGCAGTATTTGATACTTTTGTCTATGTGATATATTGGGGTTGTTCTGATTGTACAAAGTTAAGAATATATGTTACCAAATGTTACAATAGTTTTATGTACCAATAATTCGATTTTTGGTACTTTACATTTTAATGTTCACATCTGCATCGCTATGACAATGTTTCTTCTGTTCTCATACAATAAAGGCTCACGATGATATCTCTGATCGATTTGCATTCTCTCCACGTTTGTTATGTATCAATTATGACATTGGCCGTTGTGACAAAGATTCATGGCCAATTGAACTCTAGGTGATCCTTGTGCAATCGAGAAAAGACAAGAGCGATGACATCAACTTTATTTTTAGCTCATTACATAATGTCAATGTTGTCCGATTAAAATTGTGTTTACTTATCGTCTTCTCTGATTATAACCACAGCCAACAGTACCTCATTTCAGAGTCCACAAAACCAGTTTAAAATTCAGTTGGACCTGTTTTCAAGCCTGTAATAAACTTGCCTTATTTAAGCATGAAAAATGTTGAGCATAGCAAAGTGTTCTAAATTTCTGTTCTGACCAGTGTGAAACTTGTTTAAACCAGTTTCAATAATCTATTTTGCTTGTCAGTAAAGACTGGTATAATAGTTATTTGTACAGGCATTGCACCAAGTCAATATGTGAACTTAAATTTTATTGTATTATATTACTGATGTTGCACTTATTTTCAACACAATAATTTGACCATGTTCGATCGGTTAAATTGTCTCTTAATTTAAAATTGTCGCCTAAGTTTTTTCAAAAACCACCAAGTATAATTAGATACAAACAGTTAAAATTAGTTGAACTTGTTCTGTCCTCCTCGAGTGATCTACTGTTGTGCTTAAATGTGTTCTACGTCTGATGAAAAATGATTTGTCTTCAAGTTAATGTTGTATTCAAGAAAAAGCAGGTCTGAAACCATGTGAAGGTGCTAGATGATTTATTTCACTGGCATGTTGTTCATTGTTTTATTCATATAATTAGAAGCTGCAATTTTTACAAAAACCCAACTCAGGGGCCCTGTTTCATACATGGACAGTGAGTATCACCTAACCATATACGATGGTAAAAGGTCTTTAGTAGATATAGATTTTACTGCCATGTACCTCTGACAATAGTTTTTTTTCAGTTTCTATCAATTGTGTTCAGTTATGACCGTGTCATAATATTGCCTGTTAGATACCCAAATGAAGTATTGTTTAGAACTAATAAAGCTATCCCTAATCAGTTAAGTTAGTTTAAAAATTAATGCCATTTTAGAGCTTACTAACTTGCACAATGACCAGAGGCTTTATCAACAGCATTGTATGCAGTACTTTTGTTAACAATTTGAAGCTATTGAGTTCATCTTAAATTGTGGGCACGTTTTGAACAAGCCGTCAAAGACAAATCTTCTCAAGGCAACTTTTAGGGTCAAAAGCCAGTAAAACGACAAGACTATTGTGGCTAGATGGCAGCCTTCAAGTATACTTGTTTAGTATTTTGCAAGTTCGCATTGAACATTATTGTGATTATTGTTAATGAATCCCATGAGCAATGTAGGCAGCAATATTTTTGGCTTGTTATTGCTAACCAGGGACTACCAGGGGTGTGTGTGGAGGGTGTACTCCCTCCCAATAATTTTAAGCTTAATAAAGTTGGTCAAGGTGGGAGAAATTTTAGTTGAAATAGTTGGTGAGTTCAGTCACCTGCACAACACACATTGCATGTGGAATAACAAAAGATTTAAATACATATGAATATTGGTGAAATGACGACCCAATAAGTTCTACTCAAATTAATCTTTATACAATCAAAGAGCCTTGTGCATACTTTTCATGCCTCCATTGCAAGCGTTGATAGGCTAAAATGTGGTGAAATCATAAGGGCACACCCCCCCAAATGTCAATCACTTTGCCATGCCTATGTTGATAACATTTTAATAGGCTGTCTATTTCGTATTGGGCAAGTCTTAGCCCTTCTATGCTTAGAACATCCCACCCATTGAAACTAGTATTTATTTAAGGCTGTCCTCATAATCCTGTAAACAAAAAAAGAGAGGCAAAGAACTTTTGAATACATGCATATTTAAAACCATTGAGTATATGCTTTTGAATGTATATATTATGTATGCAATTTAATATTCACACCACCTCCACAGCAATCGACATTTTGCAGGAAATTCCCTGCAAATATAAAAAGTGTGAATTCTGAATCTCAAATGGAATATACTCTGCTGAATGGATTTTCAAATTTTTGTTGGGGGGGGGGGTTGCAGTGGTAAAGTAGGCTTCGGCTGTTGCATTCTATACATAAATGCTATTTTTTGCCTTGTTTGCCCCCTTCGTACTTTAAAAAATCGTTCAAGGGTTTTTACATGGCACACCACGTGTGTGGCAGTTTGTGGACAGGGGGGGGGGGGGGAGGGATATTGATTTATAGATAAATTTAAACCTTTGATAAATTTCTTAACAGAATTAATATGGGTATTAAATCGAAAAGCCTTGGACATTAACATTCGTGGAAAAAAGTCTTGGTGACCCCTGGGTTTTGGTGGGTGGGGGGTTAGCCCCCTAAAATAAATAGCACTTAAAGAAGCGTGTTAATGCCTCAGGGCATTTTCCTACTCGAAGAAGTGGAGTCTTCTTTTGATGGATGTGAACGAGCGAAGCGTTCAGAAATGTGGAGGCGAAGAAGTACATACTCAGAACATTCCATATTAATCCATTCGCTCGCATCAATCAGAAGGCAAAAATTGCAAACGACAAAAGATACAGTCGCTGAGGACGCGGTTGAAAAACATAGCAAAGTTTATATGAGCATTGTTAGGGGGGGTGTTCTAAATAATCCACAATCGTATGTGATCCTTATCCCATTTTCTCGTAAACCAAACCTAAAATCTGCTCTAAATAATTCCCTTCGGGTTTCAAATTACCCGTAATCGTTCTGAAAAACCGTAACAACAGTGCCTCTTGTATGACTGCCAAATGTCAGAAAGAAAATTCGGAAATCAGTCTGAGGAATGCTTTTCTCTTCTAAGTGGAAGCTTCGAATATACAATCGTTCGTGGTCGTAGCTTACCGTGTGCACTCGTGATCTTCCGTCTGTCCGCTTCTGTCTTCTTTTTTCGCAACAAGACAAGTCGAGCAGACCTTTCACATTTGGATCGACAAAAACACAAAATGAGCGAGGCTGGTGGAGGTTGTAATAAACTTTTTTTCGGAAATATCGCCTTCAAGGCAAGTGAAAACGACGTAAGAAGTCTGTGTGAGCCTTTCGGAGTCGTCGAAGAAGGTAAAATGAGAAAAGAAATGCCATGGTCTGTGCTAACCTCCATTGACCGCGTGCTTTTATCTGCGAGCGCTTTTAAACTGAAATTTTAAGGATTTCTCCCATTGCCTGTGGCTGCTTGATAAGCTTAAACAAATTTGCAATGCTCTCAAAGTGCTTACAAGTTTTTCTAGCCATGGTCTGTGAAAAAAACTAAGCTCTTGTGACTGGTAGATTTTCTCCTGATTTTTAGCTTCGTTCCTGCCAATGCACATTAGGATAATAGCCGAATTTTTGCGCGGCAAAATTTAATTCTATAGCATGATAAAGGCTTTTAGTATAGTCCTTGTAGTAAAGTACTAGCTGGGCTTGGATTACACCTTATGAAGTATTTGGCCAAAACTGTAGTTGTAATATTTTTCAAAAAGGGGTCACGTTCATTTCTAACCATTCAAAAATGGACAGATGTGAAATCAATGTTCCTGTCCGACCAGTAAAAAATGACACCAATTGTTCAATATTTTGGCGACATGAGCGTAATTGGGGCACCAAATGTTTCGCCAAACTATAGGATATTACACTGGTCAACACAGCTTAATTGATGCAAAAGGGTTTCCAGGATTTACTCTGGCATCTGGTAACCAATACCAGGGTGAAGCATTGTGTCAATATTTCATGAGCAGTTGATGTGACAGCCGAAAGCTAAAAGCCTGGTCTTACTGAGTGTAAAAGATGATTTCTTTAGATAGCTATGAACATGTTGGAGTACTCCAAAATTCAATTACCTTCTTTACGCATTCTGTATTACAATGATTTTCTGTGTTTTTCTCAGTTGTCATCGTGAAGGATCGAGAAACTGGAGATTCAAAAGGCTATGGCTTTGTCACTTTCCAAAGTGCAGAAGAAGCAACAGATGCGAAGAGTAAACTGAACCAGCAGGTATGTTGAGTCAAATCTGCAAAAACTTTTCTGTGTGCGGACTAATATCTTGAACTGTAGAACTGATTTTTTTACTTGTTTGCTGTTTACGAAATTTGGCATCTCTTTCTTTTAGGAGTTTTATGGCCGTGAAATTAATGTGAACGATGCAAAGCCCAGAAGTGTTGGTGGTGGTGGTGGTGGTGGTAGAAGTTATGGTGGTGGAGGTTACGGTGGTGGCCGTGGTGGTGGTCGAGGACGAGGGGGCCGTGGTGGTGGGCGAGGTAGAGGTGGTGGTGGCTATGGTGGGGGACGTGGTGGGGGCTATGGTGGTCGTGGCGGCGGCTCTAATTTCGGGGGACGTGGTGGTTACAGTGGACAAGGTGGGGGGTATGGTGGGAGTGGAGGGTACAGTAGTGGATATGGTGATGCTAGTGGTGGTGGTGGTTATGGAGGTGGTCAGTATGGTGCGGGAGGTGATGGTAGTTATAGTAATGGCAATTATGGCTCAGGAGGTGGTGGCCAATATAATAACTACAGTGGTGGTCAATATGGCTATTGATAGGTGAGTGATGTATTTTCATGTTTATACCAATGCTGTTTGTGGTAACATCTTTCTGGTCTTGTTTGTCTTTTCTTGATTATATTTGACTGTGTTTATTCTTTGTCTTATACCATAAAGGCCTCCGATGACTGATTACCTGTTCAAATGTCTCCAAAGTCTGTGAATATTGATGCGGATTTGTTATATATGATATCATAGCCGTTTGGTCTGTCCTGTCCAATACAAGACTCAAAGTGCATTGAACTAAGTGGTCTGAAAGTCTGGAAAGCATTAACATTGTTTATATTTGTTTGTTTTTATCTAAATTGTTTCTGTGAATATTTGTCCAATTAAAGTCTGTTTTTACTTGTATTTTTTATTCTGTTCCGGTCTCATGCCAACAGTAACTCATTGTCTACAAAACCAGTTTAAAACTTGTTTTCTTTGTAAAGAAACCCTTTTTATCTTTGATCAAATGTGTTTTCTGTTCCATACTGGTTTAAAACTTGTTTTAAACTTTCTTGTTTGTTTTGCATACTTTACAAAATGTGCTTCAATATAAAATGGGATTCCATTTCAATACAATTGTTTTATTAAAATGTGTTGAAATTCAATAATAACAAAAATGTTGATTTGTCTAAATATTTTTTTTGAACTTCTTCTGTCCCTCAAATGATCTACTGTTGTGCCTTGTGTGAAGTGTTGATTGAATTACATGCAAAGTTGTGATCTTTGACTTAAGTTTGATCATACAGGAGACCATTACAATGATCCAGTCGACTTGTAATAAAAGCATGTATGACAGTTGACAGATTTTCCCGAGATAAAAGCTTGTTGTTGCATTTGATGTTGTGAAGCCAATAGGATGCGGCACTGCAGGTCTTTGTTATATGACATGAGATTGATAAATTAGAATCAAGGCAAACTCCCAGATCACAAGCTGTGGGCACAGCAAAAAGTTTATATGAGCATTGTTAATGGGGGGGGGGGGGGGTCTGAATAATCCATAATCCTATGTAAAGCTCGTTTTCCACTTCAATCGTATCGTGGTGAAACGTGGCGTATTCTGTTGTGTCCACTGTCCATATCATTAGTTCTGCTTGACTATTCACGAAACAATGAAATACGCTATGTTTTGCCAAGATATGGTTGAAGTGGAAAACAGACTTAAATATCCCATTTTCTCATAAACCAAAGCTCAAATCTGGTCTAAATAATCCATTATTTTCTTTCTGGGCTTCAAATAACTCATAATCCTTTGCAAGTTACCCAAATAGTCCTAAAACCCTAACTCTTGTATGACTGCACAGTAACAGAAAGAGAATTTGGAAATACAGTCTAAGGAACATTCAGTGTGACCAGATGTTTGTCAACAAATTTTACTGAGCCCTCATTCAAATTTTACTTAATGGGCCAAAAATTTTCTGGATTTTTGTTTCATCAGCCCCACCCCCTGATTTTATGGGGTATTGCTCGATTTGTAGCTGGGCATGCTACTTTATGTTATCCAATCAAATTATCAAAAGGAGCCAACTAAGTGACGTAACTGGAAACATGTAACTAGACAATAATTTAGGAGTAAGTCATGACCTTGGGGAATGATATGAATTAGGGGTAGATGTTTTTGGTGTGACCTCATTGATGATTGTTGAATTTTGCTGGGTAAATTGCTTCTGTAGCCATTATCTTACAATTTACAGGGGGAGGACCGAAAAAAGTGGCCCCCTATGAAGATAGGGTTTTTAGACTATAATTTTGTAAAGCGTGCGGAAAACGTAGAGAAATTCATAAACAGGACTGTACAATTACCAAACATGACCGAAGGACTAACACTTTTGAACCTCAAGTGTAATTTTCATCACACAAACAGATAAATAATAGTATGTTTTGTGATTAAATTGAATAGTTCAAATGGCTTCCCATCAACCGTTGCTGCAGGCATTCCCTTCGATTTAATAACAGCTTTGCATCTACTACCCATGCACTCCACAAGTTTTTTCGAGTATCCGTCATTTATTTCGTTCCATGCAGTTTTAAGAATTTGGAAAAGTTCAACGATCGCAACGATCCCAAACACACAAGTGGAGTTGTTTCCAAATATCTTGCAAATAAGAAGATTGATGTCATGCGATGGCCAGCTCAGTCACCAGATTTAAACCCTATTGAAAATTTATGGTCTGAATTGTATCGTAAGACCAAAAATAGAAAACCAAAGAATGAAGATGAACTTTTCCAAATTCTTAAAACTGCATGGAACGAAATAAATGACGAATACTTGAAAAAACTTGTGGAGAGCATGGGTAGTAGATGCAAAGCTGTTATTAAATCGAAGGGAATGCCAACAAAGTACTGAAAATAAGACACAACACGATAACGAGAAATTAAGTTAATGTGACAATGGCATTGTAAATTGTACAAATGTGACGTAATGTTGAGTTGTTAACGTGTTCATTACGTGAAAACGTTTTTAATACCGCCAAACAACTGCAGCAACGGTTGATGGGAAGCCATTTGAACTATTCAATTTAATCACAAAACATACTATTATTTATCTGTTTGTGTGATGAAAATTACACTTGAGGTTCAAAAGTGTTAGTCCTTCGGTCATGTTTGGTAATTGTACAGTCCTGTTTATGAATTTCTCTACGTTTTCCGCACGCTTTACACAATTATAGTCTAAAAACCCTATCTTCATAGGGGGCCACTTTTTTCGGTCCTCTCCCTGTATACCAAAAAATAACCAAATCCTTGAAATTTGCAAAATTTCACCGAAAATTTTGCAAAAAATCTTTTTTACTAGATTAATGTCAAAATTTTACCAAAAGTAAAAAAAGTATACTGAATATGGTCACACTGGAACGCTTTTCTCTTCCAAGTGGAAGCTTCGAGTATACGATCGTTCGTGGTCGTAGCTTACCGTACGCACTCGTAATCTTCCGTCTGCCGCTTCTGCCTTCTTTTTCGCAACAAGACAAGTCGAGCAGACGTTTCGCATTAGGATCGACAAAAAAAAAACACAAAATGAGCGAGGCTGGTGGAGGTTGTAATAAACTTTTCTTCGGAAATGTCGCTTTCAAGGCAAGTGAAAACGACTTAAGAAGTCTGTGTGAGCCTTTCGGAGTCGTCGAAGAAGGTAAAATGAGAAAAGAAATGAAATTGCCATGGTCTGTGCCAACCTCCATTGACCGCGTGCTTTTATCTGCGAGCGCTTTTACGTTGAAATTTTAAGGATTTCTTCCATTGCCTGTGGCTGTTTGATAAGCTTGAACAAATTTGCAATGCTATCAAAGTGCTCACATGTTTTTACAGCCATGGTCTGTGTAGAAAACTAAGCTTTTGTGACTTGTAGATTTTCTCCTGATTTTTAGCTTCGTTGCTGCCATACACATTAGGATTTAGCCGAACTTTTGCCCGGCGAAATTTAACTATGTAGCATGATTAAGGCTTTTTAGTATAGTCCTTGTAGTTTAGTACTAGCTGGGCTTGGATTACACCTTATGAGGTATTTGGCCAAAACTGTAGTTGCTTTATTTTTCAAAAAGGGAATCACGTTCATTTCTAACCATTCAAAAATGGACAGATGTGAAATCAATGTTTCTGTCCAACCAGAAAAAAAATGACACCAATTGTGCAATATTTTGGCGGCGTGAGCGTAATTGTGGCACCAAATGTTTCGCCAAACTATAGGATATTACCCTGGTCAACACAGCATAATCGATGCAAAAGGGTTTACAGGATTTACTGTAGCATCTGGTAACCAATATCAGGGTGAAACATTGTGTCAATATTTTAAGAGCAATCGATGTGACAGTCGAAAGCTAAAAGCCTGGTCTTACTTACTGTGAAAGAAGATTTCTTTAGATAAAGTAATGAATATGTTGGAGCACTCCAAAATTCGATTACCTTTTTTAACAATGTATAACAATGATTTTCTGTGTTTTTCTCAGTTGTTATCGTGAAGGATCGAGAAACTGAAGAGTCAAAAGGCTATGGCTTTGTCACTTTCCAAAGTGCAGAAGAAGCAACAGATGCGAAGAGTAAACTGAACCAGCATGTATGTTGAGTCAAATCTGCAAAAACTTTTCTGCGTGCAGACTACCATCTTGAACTGTAGAACTGATTTTTTTACTTGTTTGCTGTTTACGAAATTTAGCATCTCTTTCTTTTAGGAGTTTCATGGCCGCAACATTAATGTGAACGATGCAAAACCCAGAAGTGGTGGTGGTGGTGGTGGTGGTGGTAGAAGTTTCGGTGGTGGAAGTTATGGTGGTGGCCGTGGTGGTGGTCGAGGACGAGGGGGCCGAGGTGGTGGGCGAGGTAGAGGTGGTGGTGGCTATGGTGGGGGACGTGGTGGGGGTTATGGTGGTCGTGGCGGCGGCTCTAATTTCGGAGGACGTGGTGGTTACAGTGGACAAGGTGGGGGGTATGGTGGGAGTGGAGGGTACAGTAGTGGATATGGTGATGCTAGTGGTGGTGGTGGTTATGGAGGTGGTCAGTATGGTGCGGGAGGTGATGGTAGTTATAGTAATGGCAATTATGGCTCAGGAGGTGGTGGCCAATATAATAACTACAGTGGTGGTCAATATGGCTATTGATAGGTGAGTGATGTATTTTCATGTTTATACCAATGCTGTTTGTGGTAACATCTTTCTGGTCTTGTTTGTCTTTTCTTGATTATATTTGACTGTGTTTATTCTTTGTCTTATACCATAAAGGCCTCCGATGACTGATTGCCTGTTCAAATGTCTCCAAAGTCTGTGAATATTGATGCGGATTTGTTATATATGATATCATAGCCGTTTGGTCTGTCCTGTCCAATACAAGACTCAAAGTGCATTGAACTAAGTGGTCTGAAAGTCTGGAAAGCATTAACATTGTTTATATTTGTTTGTTTTTATCTAAATTGTTTCTGTGAATATTTGTCCAATTAAAGTCTGTTTTTACTTGTATTTTTTATTCTGTTCCGGTCTCATGCCAACAGTAACTCATTGTCTACAAAACCAGTTTAAAACTTGTTTTCTTTGTAAAGAAACCCTTTTTATCTTTGATCAAATGTGTTTTCTGTTCCATACTGGTTTAAAACTTGTTTTAAACTTTCTTTCTTGTTTGTTTTGCATACTTTACAAAATGTGCTTCAATATAAAATGGGATTCCATTTCAATACAATTGTTTTATTAAAATGTGTTGAAATTCAATAATAACAAAAATGTTGATTTGTCTAAATATTTTTTTTGAACTTCTTCTGTCCCTCAAATGATCTACTGTTGTGCCTTGTGTGAAGTGTTGATTGAATTACATGCAAAGTTGTGATCTTTGACTTAAGTTTGATCATACAGGAGACCATTACAATGATCCAGTCGACTTGTAATAAAAGCATGTATGACAGTTGACAGATTTTCCTGAGATAAAAGCTTGTTGTTGCATTTGATGTTGTGAAGCCAATAGGATGCGGCACTGCAGGTCTTTGTTATATGACATGAGATTGATAAATTAGAATCAAGGCAAACTCCCAGATCACAAGCTGTGGGCACAGCAAAAAGTTTATATGAGCATTGTTAATGGGGGGGGGGTCTGAATAATCCATAATCCTATGTAAAGCTCGTTTTCCACTTCAACCGTATCGTGGTGAAACGTGGCGTATTCTGTTGTGTCCACTGTCCATATCATTAGTTCTGCTTGACTATTCACGAAACAATGAAATACGCTATGTTTTGCCAAGATATGGTTGAAGTGGAAAACAGACTTAAATATCCCATTTTCTCATAAACCAAAGCTCAAATCTGGTCTAAATAATCCATTATTTTCTTTCTGGGCTTCAAATAACTCGTAATCCTTTGCAAGTTACCCAAATAGTCCTAAAACCCTAACTCTTGTATGACTGCACAGTAACAGAAAGAGAATTTGGAAATACAGTCTAAGGAACATTCAGTGTGACCAGATGTTTGTCAACAAATTTTACTGAGCCCTCATTCAAATTTTACTTAATGGGCCAAAAATTTTCTGGATTTTTGTTTCATCAGCCCCACCCCCTGATTTTATGGGGTATTGCTCGATTTGTAGCTGGGCATGCTACTTTTTGTTATCCAATCAAATTATCAAAAGGAGCCAATTAAGTGACGTAACTGGAAACATGTAACTAGACAATAATTTAGGAGTAAGTCATGATCTTGGGAATGATATGAATTAGGGGTAGATGTTTTTGGTGTGACCTCATTGATGATTGTTGAATTTTGCTGGGTAAATTGCTTCTGTAACCATTATCTTACAATTTATACCAAAAAATAACCAAATCCTTGAAATTTGCAAAATTTCACCGAAAATTTTGCAAAAAATCTTTTTTACTAGATTAATGTCAAAATTTTACCAAAAGTAAAAAAAGTATACTGAATATGGTCACACTGGAACGCTTTTCTCTTCCAAGTGGAAGCTTCGAGTATACGATCGTTCGTGGTCGTAGCTTACCGTACGCACTCGTAATCTTCCGTCTGCCGCTTCTGCCTTCTTTTTCGCAACAAGACAAGTCGAGCAGACGTTTCGCATTAGGATCGACAAAAAAAAAACACAAAATGAGCGAGGCTGGTGGAGGTTGTAATAAACTTTTCTTCGGAAATGTCGCTTTCAAGGCAAGTGAAAACGACTTAAGAAGTCTGTGTGAGCCTTTCGGAGTCGTCGAAGAAGGTAAAATGAGAAAAGAAATGAAATTGCCATGGTCTGTGCCAACCTCCATTGACCGCGTGCTTTTATCTGCGAGCGCTTTTACGTTGAAATTTTAAGGATTTCTTCCATTGCCTGTGGCTGTTTGATAAGCTTGAACAAATTTGCAATGCTATCAAAGTGCTCACATGTTTTTACAGCCATGGTCTGTGTAGAAAACTAAGCTTTTGTGACTTGTAGATTTTCTCCTGATTTTTAGCTTCGTTGCTGCCATACACATTAGGATTTAGCCGAACTTTTGCCCGGCGAAATTTAACTATGTAGCATGATTAAGGCTTTTTAGTATAGTCCTTGTAGTTTAGTACTAGCTGGGCTTGGATTACACCTTATGAGGTATTTGGCCAAAACTGTAGTTGCTTTATTTTTCAAAAAGGGAATCACGTTCATTTCTAACCATTCAAAAATGGACAGATGTGAAATCAATGTTTCTGTCCAACCAGAAAAAAAATGACACCAATTGTGCAATATTTTGGCGGCGTGAGCGTAATTGTGGCACCAAATGTTTCGCCAAACTATAGGATATTACACTGGTCAACACAGCATAATCGATGCAAAAGGGTTTACAGGATTTACTGTAGCATCTGGTAACCAATATCAGGGTGAAACATTGTGTCAATATTTTAAGAGCAATCGATGTGACAGTCGAAAGCTAAAAGCCTGGTCTTACTTACTGTGAAAGAAGATTTCTTTAGATAAAGTAATGAATATGTTGGAGCACTCCAAAATTCGATTACCTTTTTTAACAATGTATAACAATGATTTTCTGTGTTTTTCTCAGTTGTTATCGTGAAGGATCGAGAAACTGAAGAGTCAAAAGGCTATGGCTTTGTCACTTTCCAAAGTGCAGAAGAAGCAACAGATGCGAAGAGTAAACTGAACCAGCATGTATGTTGAGTCAAATCTGCAAAAACTTTTCTGCGTGCAGACTACCATCTTGAACTGTAGAACTGATTTTTTTACTTGTTTGCTGTTTACGAAATTTAGCATCTCTTTCTTTTAGGAGTTTCATGGCCGCAACATTAATGTGAACGATGCAAAACCCAGAAGTGGTGGTGGTGGTGGTGGTGGTGGTAGAAGTTTCGGTGGTGGAAGTTATGGTGGTGGCCGTGGTGGTGGTCGAGGACGAGGGGGCCGAGGTGGTGGGCGAGGTAGAGGTGGTGGTGGCTATGGTGGGGGACGTGGTGGGGGTTATGGTGGTCGTGGCGGCGGCTCTAATTTCGGAGGACGTGGTGGTTACAGTGGACAAGGTGGGGGGTATGGTGGGAGTGGAGGGTACAGTAGTGGATATGGTGATGCTAGTGGTGGTGGTGGTTATGGAGGTGGTCAGTATGGTGCGGGAGGTGATGGTAGTTATGGTGATGGTAATTATGGCTCAGGAGGTGGTGGCCAATATAATAACTACAGTGGTGGTCAATATGGCTATTGATAGGTGAGTGTTGAAACATTTCATTAAAATGAACCTTGCTGTTCATTGCAGTTTTTATCCAAGGCCTTATTTTCATGTCTGCTGTATTTTACTTTGCATTCTTTCCTAAATGTTTTATCTCTATTTTCTGAAGAAAATGTTTTTTTCTCTCAGGTTGAAAAACCCCTATAACAAATCCACTCTTGCACCTATCACTCTGAAATCATGCAAAAATACCACATGAAAACAAGGCTGTAGTGAAAATGCAAGCAATTGACGTCTATTTAAATGCTGTTTGTAGTAACATCTGTCTGCTCTTGTTTGTCTTTTCTTGACTATATTTGACTGTGTTTATTCTTTGTCTTATACCATTAAAGGCCTCCGATGACTGATTGCCTGTTCAAATGTCTCCAAAGTCTGAATATTGATGCGGATTTGTTATATATCATAGCCGTTTGGTCTGTCCTGTCCAATACAAGACTCAAAGTGCATTGAACTAAGTGGTCTGAAAGTCTGGAAAGCAATAACATTGTTTATATTTTTTTATTTAAATTGTTTCTGTGAATATTTGTCCGATTAAAGTCTGTTTTTACTTGTATTTTTTATTCTCCTGTTCCGGTTTCATGCCAACAGTAACTCATTGTCTACAAAACCAGTTTGAAACTTTATCTTTGATTAAATGTGTTTTCTATCCCATACTGGTTTAAAACTTGTTTTAAACTTGCTTTCTTGTTCATTTGGCATACTTTACAAAATGTGCTTCAGTGCAAAATGGATTTCCATTGCAATACAATTCTTTAAAATGTCTTGAAATTCAACAAATAACAAAAATGTTGATTTGTTTAAATATTCCTTTTTGAACTTGTTCTGTCTTCAAGTGATCTACTGTTGTGCCTTGTACGAAGTGTTTGTTGAATTACATGCCAAGTTGAGATCTTTGACTTGCGTTTGTGATATGTATGTTGTATAAAAAGCACAAGATGGTATAAAACTGAATTGTGCATGTTGTCATCTGTGTTTTATCAAGCGAGGGAAGCATGGATGTAAAAGTGGGCAAAACATATTCAGTATTGAACATCTGTGATGCCTGATTGGGGCAGGGGTGGGGCTGGTTAAAAACATTGATCTGTATATATGTCTGGAGTGAGAACTTTAAAAAGTGACGATGATCAGTAAGGATGATGATCATGTAAGATGTCGATCTTGGTTCTCAGTGTGGTGAACACGGTGATTTTGTTGGTTGCAGAGTGCTGAGGTGACATCTTACAGGTAGTTGCTTCTTGACTCACTTTTTGAACGTGAAGTAACTGAAATTTTCATTTAGTCATGCATGTTGAAAAATGCTCAGGTGAGGTTGTTTCTAAGTCAAAAATGTTCTCGTGTGTCTATCTTGTATTTCTGTATCCCTAGGCACCTACCTGCCTTTCACTGTACATCCGTAAATACCGGTATTACATCCCCCAACATACATGAAAGTCCTTAACTACCCACTGTTACCAGAAAGCGGTCCACTAATACCCACCTTGCGTCCCTGGGTGTACATAAAAGTCCCTTACTGTCCCAAAGCACCTCGTGCTCTAGAATTTTGTCGTTATAAAATTTCAGCCGTGTAGAAACGAAAGCAAAGTCGTTTTTTACAAGAATTATATGTCTTTAAGATGAGTGACCGTGAAGACTACAAAATATACGTGGGGAACTTGTCGTACGACGTTTCAGAGAGACAAGTACGGCAGCATTTTGGAAAGTATGGCGATGTGGACGAAGGTAAGATATTCGAGAAAGCTTGATGAAGCTGAATCCCAACGCTTTGTCAATGTGGCACAACGAAAAATTTTGGGAATTTGGAATATTCGTTTACGCTAAAAACGAATTATGTGTGATATACTTGTATATTATCCTTTTTATTGCAAGGAAATGTACCATAATAAAAATTGTCAAAGAGTAATTTTATAGAAGGCTAGTTTGTATTCGAGCATTAAAATTTTTGCGACGAACGAATATAAAATAAACATGCGCAATGTCCACTATAGTTTCTGCTTGGCCAAGCTGCAATGAAATCGGGTTTTTTAGTTCAAGTTGTGACTTGCGTTGCCCAGTTTAGTGAATGGCCCAAATGATATGTTGCCCAATCGCAAAGTTTTTACTAACTTTGGTGCGAAGTTGAGAGTAGTAATAGAATAGCAAGCTCTGTTACTTTGCCATAACGTTTCTTTGATAGGAGCACAAAATATATCTTACATGCCAATTTTGTCAGTAACATGTAGCCAAGTCGTGAATCCATGTCTCTTATCGTAGTATCCCACAATCGTACAAAAAGTTGTGGACCTCTTAAATTTTGTTCTGCCCACCTGACACCTTTGATGAAAAAAGTGATATTTGGTGAATAGCCAAACTTTCCACCTGCCTTATCTGAGGGAAAGGGGAAATAATATTGTATGGTCATATTTCCCCTGGCATTGCAAAGATGTAGGTTTGTTTCCTGCTGGACCAGACTACATGTGCACTCCACACTCTGGAGGACTCCGGTGTGCATTCTGCAAATCACAATAGTACATATAATATATGTTGTAAACATTGTTGTTCTCTGGCTGGGCTGGGGTTTCCATGGAATGCATTCTGGCTGCTGGAGGACCTAGCTGGTGAAGAATTTCTCAACTGTGCCAAGCTTGAGTTTCATCATGTGCAGTAGATCTTTCTCATAATGACATCAAATGCGGTTTTGAGATGTTACACAGGTTTTGATTGGCTGTGAAAGAATGAAGAGCCAATAAAATTTCATGTAACATCATTTCTTCCCCCATTTGACATCATTATGAAAAAGATCTATCTGATCATCTTTGCATGTGCTTGTGTGATCAATTTTTGCCCATTTGGTGAGTACTGCATTTTTCTTCTGATGCTGGTTCAGAAGATTTTTAGCTATCAGTTTTCTGCAGGGCTAACTATTGCCTGATGTTTAGTGGCTTTGTTTTGATCGTTATTTTCAATTGTTTTAGTATTCATTGCAACAGACAGAATTCATCGGCGTCCAAAAGGCTACTGTTTTGTAACATTTCGTGATATTGATGATGCAAAAGAAGCCATAGAATGTGCCAATAACACTGTAAGTGTATTTCGTTCTTCCTAGAGGTCTAGTGGTTAATCCAGTGTCACTAAAGGAGGAAAGCTAAACTAAACAAACTTTATTTACACTGGTAACTCTATCAGTTCTAAACTGTTCTTCCTAGAGGTCTAGTAAGGATCATCTCTTATTGATCCAGTGTTACTGCAGGAGGAAACCTAAACTAAACAAACTTTATTTACTCTGGTTAACTCTCAGTTCTAAATTGTCATAACTATTCTTACTTGCAGCAATTTGCAGGAAGAGAGATCAATGTCCACAAAGCGTTACCTAAACGATCAGGCAGCAGATATGATGACCGCAGACGTCGACGCTCTCCAAGCCCCCGAAGACGATCCCGCAGCCCTCGACGCTCGCTAAGCCCCCGAAGACGATCCCGCAGCCCTCGCAGAAGATCTGGTAGTCCGCGTCGCAAATCCCGCAGTCCGCGGAGATTGTCAACCAGTCCACGTCGCCAGTCGAACAGTCCGCGCCGTAGATCACCTTGCAGCCCACGCAGGCAATCAAACAGTCCCAAACGGCGCTCAATCAGCCCTAAACGAAGATCCGCCAGCCCAAGAAGGCGCTCGGCAAGTGACAGTCCACGCAGAAAGTCCACCAGCCCTAGTTGATGCAACAGGTATTTTTAATGCATTAGTTTGAATAATTGCTTTTTTTCAGAAGTCACCCTGTTTTGATATGAAATTCATTTCATTGGTTGTAATTTGTATTCTGTGTGACTCCGAATTTTTTGAACTCAGATTTTTGTGCGATTATGATATAGGGGTATATGATATGATATGATATGCTCTGAGATTGGTGGTTATGAAATGTCCCGGTTCATGTTGTATTGTGCAATATGATGTGTTATGACACCATATGTCGTAGATAGACCATGTCTCAATTATGGGCGGTTATGAAGTCATATTACACGGTTGTGTATATGATACGTTTTGCTTGATACGATATGCCATGTTATGTACATATATCTACCATTCTCATTGGTATGGTTGGACTATGACGGTTTTGAAAAATGTTGTGGCAGTTTTGATATGGGGTTATGATAATGCTATGAGTTTGATTGTCTTAAACTGGAATTGAAAGCGAGAAGGTACAATGTCTGATCTCTTTTAATTTTCCATAATTTGCTATTCGAGTCTCTTAGAGCACGTCCAAACTCCAAGTTTAGGAGAATTTTTCTGAACTCATTTTACCGCTGTAGAAATGCCTTCAACAAGTTCGCATAGCGCGATAATTTTTTATCAATTTTGTGAGTGGTTGAAAAACTCTACAAGTTTTTGTAAGAATGCCAAAGGTTATTGAAAAAAAATTAGCAATTCGATTATTGATCCATTCTGGTAAGTATCAACCTGGGATTCGTGGAAATATCAAACTTAATAGTAAAATGCAGTAGCTTAATTTCTGAGAATTTTCTGCAAGACGACAAATTTTCTGCGAAATTAGTTCTCCCTTCGCTTGTTCTCTTGAGACAGTATATCCTATTTATCAGGCATTGTTTTTCAACTGCAATTTGTTGCTATCGTGCAAGGACGTTTGTAAACTTCAAATATTGACCTTTTTAGTAGATCGTGTTCTTATTTTACTGTTTTGGTATACTTTTAGGCGTTAGAAGATCATTATACCGTACCATCAAAATATTGGAATCCCATTTGGGAGTGAATCGAAGTGTCAAACTCTGCTTTAGATTTAGGATTGAAGACTATTTTTTATCATTCTTGTATTGTTAACTATTTGATTGTATATCTAGACCTTGCATGTATTTCGTAACTTATAAATTGTGTATACGATTTTCGTCTTTGCTAAAGTTTGTTTTAAGTAAAATAAATTGTTGCGCTATACCCAAAATTTAATCACTTATTTACTTCTTTGTTGTGGCTATGTCAACTTTGCACTATCCTTTGGTTATCTAGTTTATAGATATCTTTAAGCTGGATTAAACGAGAATGAGAGTTTGCAATCACGCGACCTTGTCCTTGGTTAGACTTGATGCTTTCCCAACACAATCATGTATTTTATCCAAGTAAAAACGCAGTCAAAACACTTATTTTCTTATTTTTGCGGTGTAAAGCTTAAAAATGTCCTCTGAGACAATTCGCAACTGCTTACTCTCATCCTTGTTTGACGTGTCTTGTCCCATTTTTGAATTGACCGCTCAGACGAGTTGTCAATCCTCGTAACATATCTGCGAATAACGTCATCAGACTTACTTGTCTATGATCTCATCACTTCGCAACGGAGTGGGCAAAAAATCCACAAGATTTCGAAATACTATTGCTGCGATCTGATAGAAGAAAAAACGGATTTGCCTGGGAAGATGATGTCGATTTTGAAGATTTTCGCGTTGTGTTTTTGCGCCCATTTTGTTTTGGGAAGACCTTCAACGCATTCGATCGAAAAGCGATGGGCTTATATCGAAAACAGCGACCGTAAGTGTTTTGAAATATATTACACATTGTTCATTTATGAATAATTTCACGTGAATTCTTTGTTAGTACAGCGTTTCCTAATCTGTCTTATTGTATTTAAATCTTCTTGAGCTGTGTATGTCCTTTAAAAAACTTATATACGAGCTTATTATCTTCTTGAAGTTTTCACGCATCGTTTGTTTTCAAGTTACGGGTCGCCGAACGATCAGCAGGTTACTTCCAACGAAGGCTTCAAATCTCATGATATTTCTGCAAAAGGTCTACATTATTTTTGTGGTGTTACTCTGAGTTCATTTCCACACCGGGCAAGCTGAAAAATATGCCTGACCACGGTGGGAATCGAACCCAAAACCCTTTGGAATGTTAGCCCAGTGCTCTGCCAACAGAGCTACGCGGTCATGTCGGTTCAAGTGTGTGATATTTCCAAACTGAGCCTAGTTCGATCCTTTTGGTATATAATAGACTCAAAGTAAGACCACAAACGTCATTTATACTTGTATATATATAACGTTAAGACGGTAATAGTCATGAATTCACTTTTCTGAGCTTACATGCTCTTAATTCAGTGCTTTTTCAGTACTGTGCTATAAAATATTTTGTGCCTAGAATTTTGTAGATTGCATAGCAAAGATCAGTTGAAAAGACTACTTGTTTGTTAGACAAGGATACGGGAACGAAAATAGAAATTTTATCGAAGAATGTCATAAATTGATCTTTGCAATGTAATCAAGAAAATGTTGACACTACTAGCTTCTATATGTATATGTATATGTGTATATATATATATATATATATATATATATATATATATATATATATATATATATATATATATATATATATATATATATATATATATATATATATATATATATATATATATATATATAACCCTAACCCTAAAACGCATTAATAGCACATATATATATATATATATATATATAACCCTAACCCTAAAACGCATTAATAGCACACATTACCACAAGTACCCAGTATAAAATGTCGCACAGCATTAACTTTTATTATATGGTTATGGTATTTTACCGTAAACTAAAACAATCGTATTTTCACCAGTGAAGATGTGAAAAAATATGTAACCAGAGCCGTAGCTAGAACGTTAATAGGGGGGGCGGGGGTGTTTATTCATATATTCATGTTTTGCCCGACTAGTTTCCTTTCAAATTCATAAATTTGAATTTGATTTCAAAAGAAACTAGTTGGGCAGAACATGAATATATGAATAAACACACCTTCCCCCCCCCCCCAATTAACGTTCTAGCTACGGCCGTGTATGTAGCGCGTGGAAAACTCTTGTGTTTTCCCGCGGGATTTACATGTTATAATAAAAAGAACATTACATGGTAGCTTGAAGATATGATTATTATTTTTTCGTGTTGAAAACAATATTTTACTCTTTCGTAAGATAATGTTTTTACCGCCCGAAAGTAATATTCATTTGTTCGCGCCACCGTGTAATATCCTCGGCTTTATAAATGCTAATACGAACGTGCCCATTCACCATTACGCACGAGGTTTTACCATATTGCAGCTCAAATGAGATCCATTCATACGGATTGTAAAAAAATCGTATCTGAGTACAGCGATGGGCAGATGCCTTTCTACGAATACAAGGCAAAGATGAAGAAATGCATGGACCGTAAGTACTGATGTTCCATCCAACTTCATGACCACAAAAACTATAGCAAATTCGTCAGAACTTTATCCCAGACTCGTGGCAGTTGTGTGGAAAGAGTTTAGTCAGCGTTCTGTCGAGAGTCGTGGTTTTTCTCCCGGATTCTCTAGTTTCCTCCCACAGTGAAAAGAGAGGTTTAGCTTTGACTTCCACTACCGCTACCTTAATTTTTCAGCCAATCAGATGAGCTTGGTCTACCCAACACACCAGTCAGACTGCTCAAAAATCGAGATAGGGTAGTGGAAGTCAAATCTGAACCTCTAATGTTGACAGGGCAGTTGGAATTGACTTCTTCCCTATTGCGAACTGCAAAGTAACGTCTGCGGATTGTCCAAAAAGACAAACGAAAAATGGCAGGAAAGTTAGAAGTGAAACAAGAAAATACAAGATGATATATCAATTACTTATCTTTTTTATCTCTATTCGTTCCATGTTCTCTATCGCCCTCTCCCTTCAAAAATCCATGTATACGTTGTGCTCTCGATTGGGAAACGTTTCCATTAGACTAGAAATCTATTAACACCTCTAGAAAGAGTATCATTATCATTAAGTTATTACAGGTATTACTGACTAGGAATTATCCGTGTTAGAACTTACTTGAGCCTAATAAATTGTTGAAAAAACTTAGGTTTTCATGAGGAGAACTAAAACCTTAGTCAACTTCGTGTTTATTGTTTATTTAACATGATAAACTCTAAAGTAACACGAACGATCTTTTCCTTCAGGTCAAGAAAGAACGAACATCCCCAGTTATGACGACATGGACGAATTCACTCCATCTTTCAATGTTCCAACCTCTTCCAAGAGATTCGAAACACCAAGAAATTTCCAACAACAACAGGATTACAATCAATATCCAAATTACGCTTACAATTATAACAACCAAAACCAAAGTAAGTCTAAATGTTCTCTGAAATGCTTGAATTGCAATATTCTTTTACGCAGTAAAAAACATCTCTTAATTAAGGCCGTTTTCGACTTCAGCCTTATCGTAGACGAGTTTTATTCGCACAACTTGTGACAATCTTGGCGGAACTATGTTCTAACAAGACTGATACAGTCATTATGTGACAATATTGTTACAGCTTTGTGTTATCAACTTTTTTGACAACCTTTTAACAAGTCTGATATGTTCCAAACTTGTCGACAGACTTGCTACAACTTGCAAGATTTCCGCGTACGTAGATCGTTTATGAAGCGAAATTTTGTCCAACATTTTGATGGTCGTATTGGGAAGATCAAATAAAATACCAATACAACTTCTTTGTCAGGATTTTTGTAACTCCGGTCCTTGTCAAGATATTCAACCTTATATGATATGCAAATAACACAACCGTCATACTGTATGAGTGACTGTTAGATTGATTCTGTAGCATATAGTAGTGAAAAATAACTAAAACTACTCTTGCATGCGAGTAAGCTATGTTTAACATCCAGGCCTGGGTATTTAAGAGTTATATCTTGAGTATTTTTTAAATTAATACATCTTTTTTGAAAAGTGATTATGCACAATGACGTCATGAATGATGGTCTATCAAAGAAGTTATACTGTGATTTTAACTGATCTTTCTAATGCAATAAAAAATTGTGGGAGAAAATTCCGTTTCAGATACACTTCAAAGAGGCAGTGTCAAGCCATTTTGAGTAATTTTTACACCTGCGAATTTTGCATAAAAGTCAAAAATGACTGTAAACACAAAATAAATCGCAAACAAATACGAACGTTCATTCTTCAGACGGTTATGGTACCTTGGACCAAAGAGCTAACATCGCTACGCCCCAGGATCAACAGTACGTCGCGCCAGAGCAAGCCCAAGCATATCCCAGCAGTTACAACTACTATCCACAAAACCAACAACAGATGAACACGCGAAGAAGTGATATACCCTCTTATCCACAGGTTTTCTACTGATTTCCTATCAGTAATTCAAGGGGAGGGCAAGGTCTCGGAACCATAGGACAATATACAACCAGTGACAAAATGTAATACTAACACAGTATAGAGCACAGAGGCCAGTTGTTGAAAGCTGATTCAGCGTGAACCCCGGGTTGGTTGAAATCTGCGTCACTGTTTTGTATTTCAGTCTTATTCCAGATTTGTGAGAGTCAACCAAGGTTTAAGCTAACCTGCGTTTGAACAACTGGCCATAGAAGCTCATTTAAGTGGATTTTTTTCCGTGATATCAGTATCATTACCAAGTGATATCGGTATAAATTTGTATAAAATTTAACGCTGATTTCCACCAGACTGAAACCACCTTATAAAAGGGAGTCCTTTTCGACAGCTTTAAAAATAACTTTCCACAAAACACAATATATATGTAAGAAAATACTGTCAAGACTTGCAATTTATTGAAAAATTGCCTTTATTAATTGTTTCACTAAATATTACATATTTGATACAATTGTGGTTGAGCATGGTTAGTCTGTTATACTGTTAATAGTTTGTTTAAATACTTTTCATCCTAGGAAGAACTTGAACAGAAACCAACCATGTACGACACGACCATTGTTAAAAAAGACGAGATTCCACGACCCGACGAACAGTAAACAGTTCACGTAGGACCAAATGTTCGCATAAGATGAATAACTTGTCTTCAACAGCTTTAGTCTCTACAACAGACTTCGCAACGCATCCTTTGCACTCCTCGAGGCTTATGAAAGCCGATAACTCTACAGACAAACAGCTATTTTTTAAAAATAGCAACGATTTTTACAAATTGACAAAAAATAATACATTATTAGTATATTCAGACAACTTGTCTAGCTCTATCAAAAAAGATTATATATACTCAAAGTTTTAATGTCAAATTTTGCTTTTAACCTTTTTAAAAGTAGACTAGTTCAACACTTACCGTATGTAATGGTCTAACATAACTCTTAACATATGCAGGTTATTTAGTTTATAGCAGATTTGGTGCAGTCAGTCAGTTGCTATTTCATGCTTTCCAAATTTCTTGAGGAGACAATAGAATGGCGAGCATTTTAATGACGACAAAACTCTTTCGTTGTGTGTATCCTTTTAATGGAACACTAAACCTTTTTATAAAATTGTAAACTACTACGTCTATGAACAGCATAAATGGACTCGTTTTGCACGGTGCATCAGTTCTTTAGAAACTTGGGTGATATTACAACATAATTGCAACAAATACTAAAGTATCTGGACTTATTTAAAACCTTGACATCTTAACGGAATGTTCAGCTTTATTTAACGCTTGTCAGATAAAGTTTATAGACTTCCATCTCTGTTTTTCGCTCTGTACTTGGTGCGGATCTGTGGGTCAAAGGAAATAAATGAAGTGTAAATACATTAGGAAACTTTTGGTCACCACGGTAAGCGGTAACCGGCGTTGGTAACCGATGAATCATGATAATAGTAAGCTAGATAACTTTGGTGTCTGGTGACGCATGAACATGGTAACCTAGAAAAGTTTGGTAACTTATTGGGACTTTGGTAACAGATAAACCATATTGGCAATTTGGAAACTGGTAACCCATAACTTTGTTAAACAAACTGTTAACCCTATGGTAACAGCATTGGTGAAAGATATGCAAGCATCATCACATTATAATCTAGAAAACTTTTGGTAACTTATTTGAAGTTTGGTACCACGATTATTGGTAACCTATTGGCAATATGGTGACAGTTAACCCACAATCATTGGTAACCTTTGGTAACTTATTGGAACTTTCGTAACAGGTGAAAAAGGATTACACTAACCTAGAGAGCTTGGTTACAACCTATTGGAAATTTGGTAACAGGTAACACACAGTTTTAGTATCTTAGGAAAGGTTGGCAACCGGTAAGCCACAATGTTATTAGCCTAAACAACTTGTTAGCCCTTTGGAAATTTGGTGAGAGACTGGTAACACATTATCATAGCATCCCAGATAGCTTGGTAACCTATGATCATTAGTAACCTTTGGTAACTTATTGCAACTTGGCAACAAGTCAAAAATGATTACAGCACCGCAGAGAACTTGGCAAGCTACTGGCAATTTGGTAACTGTTAACCCATGATTTTATATTACAAAAGTTTGGCAACCGGTAAGCCATGATCTTTTTAACCTAAGAAACCGTGGAAACCCTTTGGAAATTGGGCGACGAACAGGTAACCCGCTATCATAGCATCCTGAGGAACTTTGGTAAACCTATTGGCAATTTCGTTTCTGGCAGCCCATAATTATAGTACATCAGGGAAGTCTGGTGGTAACCCATGTTAGTACCCAAAGAAACCTTGGTAACCCTTTGGTAAGAGACAGTAAACCCACTATCATAGCATCCTAAGAAACTTTGGTAGCCCACTGAAATTTTGGTAGTTGCCAAGGTACAATTACAATATCCTGGGGAACGTGAGTGAAAACTGGCGACTGGTAACCCATGATGAATTAGCACCCTAGGGAACTTTGGCAACCCACTGAAATATGGCACAATAAAAATATCCTGGGGAATGTGGGTGGAAAAACTGGCAACTGGTGACCCATGATCAATTAGCACCCTAGGGAACTTTGGTAAGCCTTTAGAAATTTTGCAATGTGCAGGCAACCCAGGATGCTAGTAACATTGAGAAACAGTACTTCAGTAACCAGAAACCCTTGATCATGGTAACCCTTGGAACTTTGGTTGGTCGTAACAATGTGCAAACACTGGTGATCCTGTAGATGACACCAAACAATGGTAGTGGAAGTTACCATAGGCAGCTTTGAATGAAAGGCAAAAACCTTAGGTAACCGTAAAATGTGAAATGGCGTGATTTGGACCAAAGACACACATCTCCTTTTTTAGTAAGGAAGGGACATAGTTAAAGGCAAACTTCTGGTTGCAACAAAAATTGGGTAGTTTTCCTTGAGAAAATCAAGCCAAATCATGGTGTATCATTTTACTTTTAAAATGAATATCATCTAGCTGGGTTGAATCACAATGAATGGATAGTTAATTAAAGCCAGATGGGAGTTCACCTTGTGTTGATCATTGAATATTAGGCTTTGAATGAAAGCTTTAATATTAGGTTCCACGCTCTAGCAATGTCATATCTCTGTGGTATGCAAGATGGCTTGAAATGGGAATTCATGTTTTATGGTAGGACTGGGCAACACAGGCAGCTAAGCAACTACGTGGCAGCGAAAATAAGAAACGGCTTGTTGATATGAAGTAGTTGTGGTAATTAGGAAACAATTGGTACCTATATGTAACTACTGGTAACAAAGGTGCAATTTGTACAGAGTGACAAGAACTAGCTAGTGGACAATCTTGGCAACAGTTGGTAACTTGGGTCTGACCATCCAGAATACTGCCTTCCATACTTACCTAGAACCGTCTCTCTCGGCTACCTCCAGGACGCCCACCACGGTAGTCATCACGCCGGAAATCCCGATCATCTCTGCGGAAGTCTCGGTCATCCCGGTCACGGCCACGAAAATCTCTGTCGCGGAAATCGTCGCGCCCACGGAAATCGTCACGCCCACGGAAATCGTCACGCCCACGGAAATCGTCGCGCCTTCCACCACCTCTTCTGTCGTCTCTGAACCCACGATCATCTCGGAAATCTCGTCGGTCAAACGAGTCTCTCGGAGCACGATATCCTGGGCCGCCTTCACTTCGTCGTGGTCTTGCCTTTTCACATTTGATTTGTCTACCAAGGAATCTCTATGAATGAACAAATACATTGAAATACATTTTGTTGGAAAACTTTGCCATACAAAAACATTTATGTTGAAAGATTAAAGTATTTAGACTAGGTTTTTGTATTACGTTTTGTATCAATGTTTCCCTATGCAGAAACCATGTTTTCCCATGTGTTTTCAATATTTCCAGTATGAAACATATAGCAAAATTAAACATTTTTCTCATAAAAATGTTTCCTAGTTTTCCCACACTGGGAAACATGGAGAAACATTGACAGGAAACAATGAGACAATGTTAACAGCCTTAGATTGACAATAATTTCATCTGAAGTTGACATTCCTGAACAGATGCTGATGTGCTCCCCCCTGTCAACATGTCACATGTGAGGAGCTATGAGGTTATCTTGGCAAAATCGGGGGGGTGTTAGCAGGCTAGCAGCCCACCTTTTGATCCAGTTCATGAATTGCATCTCGTGCATCGTCAATATTTTCGAACGTCACAAAACCATATCCCTTTGGTCTGCCAGTTTCACGGTCCTTGATGATTTGAACTAAATGAAACGATACCAAACATGTTAGGAATCTTATAAAGCTTTCATCCACGACCCAAGGCAAAGCAGACATCTGCAAAATCAATCACAGTGGATGCCTTAAATCAAAAGGACTGTAAATGCATAATGGCCGAATTAAGTTTGGACTTAACCAAATCACATCTTGTCTGGTTTTGCATTGGTCCTGGTAAAAACAGAAGACTGTAAAGCGTCAAAAAATTAGCTTTATATAAAATGTACACAGCATAAAGCGAGCTAAAATCTACTTTTTTTACATCTAGGCTTAAATCTTTGCATAGATCAGCATTATAAGTAAATCATCTTGGATTTCAACAGTATATTAGCCCTTGTACTTCTAGATCAACACATGTTTCAGTTGTGTTTAAGGCGAGGTTTAAGAGGAAATATTTTTACATTTACCATGTTCCACGTTTCCACAGCGCTCAAATTCGCATCGCAGATCTTCTTCTCTTGTGTCAAACGATAAATTTCCGACGTGAACCTTTGCGTCTTCGGGCATTTTCAACAATTTTTCCAACTAAAAAACCCTTGAAAATCTTATAACACTCTACTGTAGCGTGGTCTATACTTTATAAAGCCACAATTTATTATTGACCGGTTTCCATACCGGTTGAAACCTGTTTATCTCCTGTTGAACCTGTTTTGTCTCGAATGAACCGGTTGTTGGTCTTTTCGAACAGTGGTTTCGCGTTACAAAGCATGCGTGGTAAATTAACATAAATTTCGAAATGTGATCACGGGGGGTGTATTCAAAAGGAGGGTATATTGTTAAAATAATTTTCAATTTGAACCGATACCCCCTGTAGAAGATGACTCATTCCATAATTCAGAGATGTCAACATTTTGGTAAAAATCCTCAATATAATTACTGCAAAATCATCGACGGGGGGGGGGTTGCATTTCTCGAGCTAACACATGTTTTCCCGCCTCGCGAGTCGCGGCGGGTATTTCAAAAAGTTAGATGTTCAACAAGACTACAGAATTACGAAAGAAGACAGTTTTGGTTCAAACAACGAAGAAAAAGTGTGTTTTCATGGCTCGAAATTCACTAGCAAGGTAAGTTGAACTGTTGAACTTTAGAAAAGGATACTTGCCATGTTGTATCGAAGCAAGTATTTAAAGATATTTTCATTATTGTGGTCCGTGTTCTCTTTGCAGTTCGGAAACACGCGTGGAACTACTGTAGAAAAATTCGCTTTCGATGCCGATTTTTTACTGTTTACTGTATTTGTAGTTGTCCTGAATTGCAGAACTTGTTTGTAGAAACCGAAATTGTTTATTTCTAATTCTTGACTTGCAGGTCGGCCATGTTGGTGGTGAAGCACAAAAGAATATTTTATTAGTTCTATTGTGGGCACCAACCAACGTGGACGAGAAGCATTGTCAGGTGTGTCCCAAGAGAGTGGTTGCAAGTCAAGAATTGCTACTCAATGATTGCATTCAGTTATTATTGAATGGAGTTAACGAACATAACACCAAGACGCATAAAAATCATGAGTACAGAAACATTGGTAATAATTCCGTTTTCTCAGTACGCGAAATTAAATTTTAATCCAAGCCCTAAATCTAATCAAAAGCATGACAAATAAAACGCTGGTTAGGATTAGGGCTTGGATTAGGGCTTGGATTAAGATTTATCTAAGTAACACCACAAACGTCAAGAATAAAACAATTCGTAAATTTTTAACGTGAAACTTTTACATTAATTTTCAAAACCAATTTATAAATACAACTAAATCCATACACTACACGTGCAACTCTTTCAGATTAATCGTCTACGTCCTCAAAATCTATACACTTTCGTTCTTTGAATTCTTGCACTTTTTCTTCAATGTTCAACGGTTCTCGTTCGATAATAGTAGAACCGATTTGTTCAGCTAGTTTTTGAATGGTGTCTATTGAGATACCAGAATCACTTGACAACAGGGAACTGTCGTCAGATGCTCGACTGTCTTCGGTGAATAGTCGGCTAGCTTCGTGTTGCACTCGGGTGGACTGTGCCTCAATTTCTGATGTATCTTGTTTGCAGTTTTGTTGTTCGTCTGGGAGCTCTTCTATAAGAACTCGTTGGTTAGTTTTCTGTGGCAGAATGAGAGTGCCCAGCGGATGTGACGTCATTGATGGCTCGAGATTTTCATCAGTAAGTGTTTCGTCAATTTCCAAAATGAGTGGCTGCGACTGTAATAAAAAATGGAAAGAAAAGAGATGAACCTTACTGGACCTCTAGGAAGAACAGTTTAGAACTGATAGAGCTATCCAGTATAAATAAAGTTATTTTAGTTTAGGTTTCCTCCTGTAGTAACACTGGATCAATAAGACATGATCCTTACTGGACCTCTAGGAAGAACAGTTTAGAACTGATAAAGCTATCCAGTATAAATAAAGTTAGTTTAGTTTAGGTTTCCTCCTGTAGTAACACTGGATCAATAAGAGATGATCCTTACTGGACCTCTAGGAAAAACAGTTTAGAACTGATAAAGCTATCCAGTATAAATAAAGTTAGTTTAGGTTAGGTTTCCTCCAGTAGTAATACTGGATCAATGAGAGATGATCCTTACTGGACCTCTAGGAAGAGCAGTTTAGAACTGATAAAGCTATCCAGTATAAATAAAGTTAGTTTAGGTTAGGTTTCCTCCTGTAGTAATACTGGATCAATGAGAGATGATCCTTCCTGGACCTCTAGGAAGAGCAGTTTAGAACTGATAGAACTATACAGTAGAAATAAAGTTAAGTTAGTTCAGGTTTCTCCTGTAGTAACACTATGGAACAATAAGAGATGATTCTTACTGGACCTCCAGTTCAGAACTCATAGAACTTTCCAGTACAAGTATTTTAATATTTTAGTTTTAGCTTTAAAAAAGTACCTGGCGTTCTCGCTGTTCTTGAAGGAAGGCTGGATCACTGACATCAACGTCTTCCAAATCAGGCAAGTCCTAGATCAAAATTTTTCTTTATAATTATACTAAAGTCTTTTAATACCTCACAACATAGCAGTCCAGGTGTATAATCCCAGCTTTTTTTAAGCTAAACTTATTTTCCTCTCTATCATGTCAATGTACAATACTCTCATCTAACAACAAAAAATCTCAACCATGCATATTCGCAGATGTTAACTACATCCGCAGTCGAAGAATGCTTCGAATATCAAATATCTGACATCTAAGTTTTTTCGTTGATCTGCTTACCAATCAGTTCCAATTGTTCCAATAGCTATTCTTGAAATTAAAAGCGATTATTCACTCACACAAACATACCTCTTCGAGTAAATCTTTTTTCTCTGGTTGTATTTGGATTACTTCAATGTCCTCTTCTGATGAAGGAATAAATAAGTATACTTTGCAATATCGGAAGGACAATAAGACTAACACTGGATCGATTAGAACTAAGAAACGATTAGAACTGATAAAGCTATCTAGTATTACATACATCAATCTTACCAACCTGACAAAGTAGTTGTAAGAACCTGATCAGAATTTGTGAAATCTTGTTCGTCTAAAAGATAAATTCGATACGACTTGCACTTTTCAAATGCGGGTTTTGAAACAGTAGGTAAAATACAACTTATGTCAAAAAGTACCGTCTTCAAAGAAGTTAAAACAATCAGTTTTTAAACACGCGCATACCTGATGCAATCTCCATAATAAGTGGAGCTTTACGGCTTTGATCGGTGCTTAGACTGGAGACTATACCGGCCACTGCTTGCTGTCCGCTGCTCCTACCAACGGACAATTGATGTCCTGGAGTTAGGAGGACTGGCGATGATGCTTGATCTATGTGAAGGAAAGAACACTGAAAGATTAAAGCCCCGTACAGACAAGCAAGTTTTCCTTGACAAGTTTTATTTGCTCGTGCGTACACGAAAAAATTGACAATTTTCCCTTGTCAAGGAGCCTGGTGTAAAAGCTAGTTGTACTAGCTTTTCGACAAGGATACAAGGGAATTGTTTGTTTAAGTACTTACTTCATGCGGCCTTGTAAAAAAATGTCAAGAAAAAATATTGTCAAATTTTGCGTACACAGGAACAAATGAAGCCTGTCAAGGAAAACTTGTTCGTCGTAGAGACGCGTAAGAGAACTCGTCCAGAAACTTGTCAAGGAAAACCTACTCGCCGGTACGGGGCTTAAGTCTGTAGGAATGCTTCTCTTGTATTCTATGCGCTTTAATAATCTCGCAAGTTGTAGCAAGTCTTTAACAAGGTATATTTGCACTGCTTGTCAGGTTGTATAACAAGCTTGACGAGAATATCAGACAAGGTTGTCCTAACAACTCTGATACAGACCTGTTGTAACAAGGTTGTCACAAAGTTGACAACAAAAGGTTGTAACAATATTGTTATATCGTGACTGTATCAGTCTTGTAGGAAACCCTTGTAACATGTCTGATAGTCCAATCAATCCTGTTAACAGCTTGTTCCAAACTTGTTCCAACAACTTGGAACAAATTAAAATATAATTTGTGGAAACACCACGTACTAAGTTTATCATCGCAGAGCTTTCGATCCGTAAGCTCGGATCTTCTTCAATGCTAGTAATAATGCACTGATGAAGATCCGAGCTTACGGATCGAAAGCTCTGCGATAATAAACTTACGTGGTGTTTCCACAAAATTATATTTTAATTTGAAAATCACCATGCAAACATACAAGGAACTGGAAACAAGCAGTTCGAACACACTTATCAACAGCTTGCGAAGAGACTTGTTTTTAAAACTTGTTTGCAGGGTTGTTATGCATGTACTTTGTAAATGAACTGAAGGGATAGGCGGATAGGAGAACAGATTTTTAAATAGTTCTAAAATGACACAAGATCATCTTTCGAATCTAGAAATCGATCGATCTCAACCATAACCTAATTCCGTTTTGTCTTCCAATTCGTTTTCCACTTCACTTCCCGTCGTTTCCTGCAATTTGTATAAGGTATAAAAAATCAATATAAGGTCTTTGTCCACCTGTGGCTGTGCATTTACAAAGAGAGCAAGACGTGTTAGCTGCATTCATTCGTAAAGTTTTGCTTGATAAATACCCAACTTACATGTTCGACTTAATTTGAATTTTTGGGAAGTCTTTCTAGAAAAAGCATCTTTAATTTAGTACAATTGCAAAGTTTGGTGGCGAAATGTTTTAAAATACGGAAAATATAGCCCTGTGAAGTTTAAGAATTTTTATATATTTCTATTTCTACAACTTCCGCGCGTAATACAAAATTTGCTGACTTCACAAGGCTATATTATCCTCATTCTACAATATTTCGCAACCAAACTTTGCAATTTTACTAATTTAAAGATGTTTTTTCTGGATTTGGTTAATTAAAGATTTCATATTATTTTCTGCCAAGACCAAAATTTATACCAACACGCAAATTAGCAGCATAATAAGAGACACGATTTTCACGTAATTAAAGCATTTTAAAGTAAAGAAGGCGTTTATTGAACGCAGTAATGCCTCTACTTAAATCATGACCCATACGTTACACATTACCATAAAATATTACCGAGATACAGACGTTTAAATTCCTGAAGGTGAGTAGGTGACAGCAGCGAAAAGTGGTCTAAAATTTTGACATATTCTTTTACCTCGGGCTGAATTTCTTTGATTTTATCTTCTTCTTTCCTGTTTCTGTTACGAATTTCCGCCAACGCTAAGATGTAAGAAATAACATGGTGTTCATGCCGTAAACAATGCACAAGAATAAAGAGTCTTGAAAAACATTAATATGTTTCCAGAAAACCAGGTTATATATTCATTCACATAAACATATACTGCAATCTAGCTACAAGGAGTGCTTGAGGCGTAATGGTTGAAAGGCGTAAAAGTGTTTTATCAACGCGGTGAGCAGTAGCTCCCTTGGTTTAATAAACCAGGTTGGTTGTCTCGTTTCAATGCTTTAATGCCACACATTGAAAAAGAAGTAGACCACCTGAGTGGCAAGCTCATTTGTTACCGAGAAAAATTGTCTATCTTTTCGCTGTAGCGCATTCAAGGGCTCTAATTGACTTACCATTGACACTATCCATAATTTTCTTTCGTTCTCTGCTTACCCATAACTGTCTCTCTTCTTTCTCAGCCTCGATTCCACCTCGCTCCCTTTACAATAACATTAATGAATGTTTAGACAAAGTAACTTCTCTTGGAAATTGTATTTGGTACTGCTATGTGGAAATTGTTCTTCATCATCTTGCCCTCAATCATTTTAATAAGCGAAAGAAATTATTTTTAATGTAGCTATACCTACCAAGCCTCAACACAAGCTCTTTCTTTTGGAAACACAGGTCTGTCATCCAAGTACTTTAAATTTTTCTACGAGGAAAAAAGTATGCACAATCATGATAGTGATGATGATGGTGATGATGATAATAATGTACCCACCACTTTTAAGATCATTTGTTTTCTATAATGCTTAATCTTCTTTATCACAGGATTTCCAATTAAATTGATAACACTCTATTAAAATGAGAACATGACTGACATCAATGATAAATGTACGATCATCAATGCTCCAATAATGAGGAGCAATAAGACTGCTGATAATATGCATCAAACCAAAATCTTGGTGTTGGCACCATTGGCACTAAAAACTTTAACTACCATGATACTCACCACTTTAGGCATGGCAGAAAACACATCAAGTATTTCTGGGTCTTCCAACTTATTGTGTGATAAATCCAGAACACTAGAAATGAATACAATACAAGACTGCTGGACTGTACTAGCAATGGACTCCTCTCAGCATGACCCAGTTAGTTGAAGTAGTTCTAAATCATTTCTCCTAGTCACCTTATTGTAGTTGTACTAAATGTTGAACAACTAACCTCAAATACTCGCAGTTTCGTAGTTCTTCAATGTCTTCAACCGTCTTCAGTTGGTTGTGTGCAATCTGTAATGTGTTCAGCTTTGGGAGACATGCTGTCATGTACAGAGAAATCAACTTATAATAATGTCCATGTCATCACTATAATCATCATCATCACTATCACCACTGTCATTATCATTGATTATCATTATGATTATCATCACCACCATTATCATTATCATCACCATTGATCATCATCATCATCATTACCATTGATCATCATTATCATGGATCATTATCATGGATCATTACCATCATCATTACCATTATCATTGCCATCATCATTACCATTGATCATCATCATTACCATTGATCATCATTATCATCATCATGATTACCCACATGTTATGATTGATCATCATTACTATTGATTATCATCACTGCCACTTACAATCCAACTTACCAATATTTTCTATTTTCTTGATGGAGTTATTACTAACATTCAGTGTATCCAACAAGGACAAGTGAGCCAAATTTTCCAACTTCTCTACTAGGTTTTGGTGCAGGTACCTAGATTGAAAACCATATTCTCATGATTATAAGTGGTAGATAGTACTGTGCACTGGCTAAACTTACCAAGACTGAAGTCAGTAATACAGTCACATGGAATTTGCAGTATTTTACTTAGCCAATTACAGCTATTTGCGTTCAAGCACAAAGCGCAAACATTTTCGCGGTTTTTTTTTACAACCTGACGTTTGCTCTTTGAAACGCAACGTTTGCCATTATAATTGTTACTGTTTAAAATAATCAAAACTGAGTCCGTTTCGCGTGTAAGAAAGGATTATTTACAAGTTTTATCGCTTTTGTATAATTTAAAATCCTAAACAAGCTTCTACGCTACGAAATTGGTATGTTTTATAAAAAAAAGATAATTGAAACGTGCATCACTGCAGTTACAGAACCGTCAGGTTTTGCATTATTTAGGGCTTCCGTTTCAAACGGCCAAACGTGACGTTACAAACGTAAACTAACTCGCGAAAATGTTTGCGCTTTGTGATTCTTGGAATGCTTACCAGCAAAGAAACAAAATTAGAAAGATGAGCAAAAAGTCCTGAATTATGGCTTGGTTAACTTACAGACATCGTAGTTCAGTTTGATTATCCAATCCCTCAATTGAACGTATGCCATTGCATTCCAGCCACAGACATTTTAATCCAGTGTAATCTTCTAAATTCTCAATCTTACCAAAACCTTGGTTTAAAAACATGAGATTAGGTGAACCCCCTAACTTATATGTCCAGTTTCAAGACAAAATACTACACACTGGAATATTTTTGATCTTTTGATTTTGTTCAACTATCAGCTCATACTATTTTCTTTATTCCCTTAAACTTTGACTGTAAGGCTGTAAAGTCAAGCTAAATGTTACTATATATTATAGCAACATGGAAAATGCTTTGAAAGGGATTGTTTATTATTAAACTTATTAATGGGTTGAAATGCCAGCTAGTTTGAGGATCTTTTGTCATCATCATACCTTTATAGTGTAAATACAGTACATCATTGAGATAAGGTGTTCTGTAGAGCTTGTGCTGTTTGCAAATGTCTAGGAGGACTTTTCTTGTCATTCTTAAAAGACACAAGATAAAACAAGTATTATGATGATGATGATGTTGATGATGATAATCATGATGGTGATGATGTTGGTGATGGTGATGATGTTGGTGATAATGATGGTGATGATGATGATGGTGATGATGGTGATGATGATGGTGATGATGGTGCTGATGATGATAATGATGATGATGATGATGGTGATGATGATGATAATGAAGGTGATGATGATGATGAGAATGATGATAATGGTGATGCATTTTGGTGATGGTAGTGATGATGATGATGATGATGATGATGATGATGATGATGATGGTGATGGTGATGATGATGATGGTGGTGATGTGATAGTGATGGTGATGATAGTGATGATGATTATGATGATGATGATCATGATGATTATTATGATGATGATGATCATGATGATGATGATGATGATGATGACGATGATGATTATGTATGGTGGTGGTGGTAGTGATGATGATAATGATGATGATGCATGCCTGGTGCTGACGGTGGTCGTGGTGATGATGATTGTGGTGATGATGATGACTTGATTGATTGATTGACTTGATGGTGACAATCTTTGAGTAAAGAGATGCAAAAAACAAAGTTCTTTAATATAAAATCAAACAAGATTTATTCTCACAAGTAAAATAAAAGCGAGCATCAATTCAAACGTCACAGAGAAACAAACAAGCAACAAAACGCTGCAATACCTTGGATATTTATCCTCGTCGGCTTTTAAATTCTGTTTACCCTCTATTTGGTTGGCGGTCTCTTCAGTTAAGGACGGCATCTTGTCCAGTTTCAACGCCAAATTTATAAAAACTTATTGACAAACCACCTCTTTTATTTCTTCAAATTTGGCTTGGCGTTGTTGTTATGGCAACAACTAGAGATGCTTCCACTTGGGGTGGAAAATGTCGGCGTGTTTCATTAAATAGCTTCACAAGGTCTATTTAAAAACAAAAAAATAGCAAGAGAATTGTGTGTTGAATTTAAATGTACTTTAGTTTGAAGGTTTCGGCCAGAAATTTAGATTTGAATAAAAATCGTCCTAAAATTTAACATTACAAAGAAATCATTAGGGTTTTCGCATTCAAATTTTCATATTTCATGATTCATTTAAGGATCCTAATTACAGACACTGCCTCTCCCCGGATTTATTACACGAATACTAATGCCGCTATACTAAAATCGTTCGTTTCCGGGGGGAGATTAAATAGAATCCAGTGAAACCTGTATTTGTGACTTCTGATCTACTTCCAGGAAGAAATAGTGCCGAATATGACAGAGCAAACATGCGATACGGACGATGAACTATAAATTGACAGGTGAAATACTTAAATAGATTGAAAAACGTCAAGAGGGAAGCATTTTGCGACAAAGAGTGAGTATTTTGGTAAAAACGGAAGGCAATTTATATTGAGTAGTGTAGTTTATGTATAAAACCATAAATTTTTATTTATTTTAATTGTTCGCCCAAAATACATTACACAGATGGAAAAAAAATTAAAATATTTACAAAAGTGGGGCTAGGAACCTTCTAGAGACCAAAGGGCTTTTTAATGGACCTTTACCCTTTCACATGAAATTTTGAGAAAATTCAAAATAGGCAAAAATATCACCACAGCTTGAAAGAGCATCCTAAGTTTAGTAAGATTGCAAAGTTTGGCTGTGAAATGTTGTAAAATGTAGAAAATATAGCCTTGCGAAGTTAGCAAATTTTGTATATATTTGTATTACGGGCGGAAAAGTGATAATCAGTTGATACTTTTGATTATCATTTTTTAACAATTTTAAATTTAAAATAGTGTTATTGTGAAATAGGATACCAGATAAATCCTTTAAAAGGCATTCTAATTGGCATAATATTCAAGCGTAATTAAAACATATGAAGCAATCTGTCGATTTTCATTTATCCAATAATTTAATGGCAATATCCAAATTAGACATATAATCAATAGCAAAAATGGAATAATTGTATAATTATAAAAAAAGCTTTGGGCAAAAAAATTTCGGAGGGGGAACCATTTTGCACCAAAGTAGTTTTTTGCTAATGTTTAAATACAGAGGTTCAGGAACATTCTTTCCTATGAGAATTTTGAATTTTGAAAGAGGGAGTCAGCGGTCGGAATTGGGTTTAGTTTATTACATTTTCAACAAACATATTCATAAAATATGAGAGATTGAATTAATATCTAGCATTTTTCAAGTACAGTAATACTTTTAAGTAGGTATAGATATGAGTTTTAAGTCCAATCAGATAACAAAAGCTCCAAACAATGCAAAATTCTGGTCTGAGGGACCTTGCACATCAGCTGCTTGTAGTAATTGCTTTGACCACCTCTTTTATAACACCTGAAGTACTACTTCCTGCATTATTGTGAAACATAATTATTTGCTCCAAAATTTTGCTGGGAAGAACAATATGTTTGTAACCTAAAAATTACCTATTAACACTTATAATATATATTAAGCAGAAATTGCCTGAAGACTGGTACCTTTTCCAAAACTTCGGACTACCTAGATCCCCAAAAGCCCCTGCCTTGCATTTCAGATAATTTCTCAGATACCCACTGAAAGAGTTATAGTTTACATTTTGTCTGTTTTGTAGGTCTTTGAGAAGCTATGGCCGAAGGACATGAGAAACGAAAGGCGTAAGTTAGTGAAAAAAATAGGAAAATGTAAACAAACAACAACACTCACAAGCAGAGATGCCATGTTTGGGTTATATGAACTGTTGTTTTGAGACTTCAATTTTGTTTGTTTTTTTTTCTTTTTAGAGATCTTAAAGTTGTCATTCTTGGTGATTCTACTGTTGGTAAAACCACTTTGATTTCTCGATATATGGAGGGCGTTTTTCAAAGCAAGAAAGCGGTAAGTGTGTTAAACTGAACTAACTTTACTTGTACTGGATAGCTCTATCAGTTCTAAACTGTACTTCCTAGAGGTCCAGTAAGGATCATCTCTTATTGATCCAGTGTTACTACAGGAGGAAAGCTAAACTAAGTTAACTTTATCTACACTGGATAGCTCTATCAATTCTCTACTGTTCTTCCTAGAGGTCCAGTAAGGATCATCCCTTATTGATCCAGTGTTCGTACAGGAGGACACCTAAACTAAACTAACTTTATTTATCCTGGATAGCTCTATCAGTTCTGAACTGTTCTTCCTAGAGGTCCAGTAAGGATCAACTCTCATTGATCCAGTGTAACTACAGGAGGAAACCTGAACTAAACTAACTTTATTTATACTTGATAGCTCTATCAGTTCTAAACTGTTCTTCCTAGAAATCTAGCAAGGATCGATCATCTCTTATCGATTTTTTTGGGAGACTGTACTGTACTAGTTGATAATGACGTCTCTCTTTCTCTTTCATTGCTATAGACCATAGGAGCTTCATTTTTTCTAAAGCAGTGGGGACCATATAATGTTGCAATATGGGTAAGTGCTATCCAATATACAGGCAATATATGAGTCTTAAAGTCTAATTCATGTGGGAGCAGTGCAACTTGATAACTGTACAGTCAAATGTCCAACAATTTTACTTGTGGCTACTTTCTAGACAAGCTTGAATGCCCTGTAGTTCATTACGCATTATCCCTTATAATATCTGTTGTCGCCATACTTACCAATGTGGATGGTTAAGTGCAGACATGTTCTGCTAATAATCGGAGGATTTGAGTTACTTGATCCATCTCACTGTGACCTGTCCATGCAGGCCTGATCTGACCACCGAACGTTTGCACCTTATCATACCAAACATTGTTTGACATTGGAAGTTAAGTCATGTAATTATCCTAATATTTAAGCTTTGGTTATTTCTTTGCACAAAGCACCACTTTAGCTGGCTATATGATGGCTAACGTCCTGTGTGTTAGCTTGATGGTCTCTATTACCAGCTGTTTTAGGCTATCATAGGTTGTCCCCAGACTGCATGTGGCTCATCTGATATTAATTTTAACCTTGGTTATTATATAACCTCATGAATTAGGTAAGATAAACAAGTGTGATAATGCTGATTTCTAATGTAGGACACAGCAGGTGAGGAAAGATACGCTGGCCTTTCATCCTTCTACTGTCGGGGAGCCTCGGCAGCGATTTTAGCATACGACCTTACAAAATACAACTCTCTAAACGTTTTAAAAGAACGTCATATTCCCCTTTTACGACAAGGCGCAGAAGACAACTGCCTTTGTGTTGTCGTTGGTACGAAACTGGACCTCGTAAATGATAGTACTAGACAAATCTCGCCCGAGGTTGGCAAAGCTTTGGCTAAAGCTCAAAATAAGGCTAGACTTGACGATACTTCTAATACGATTCCATATTTTGAGACGAGCTCATTGACTGGTAAAAATGTTGAAGGAGTTTTTAACTTTATTCTGAATACATGCTTGCCATTGGAGGTGGATTGCGAAGAGCGTGAGGGCAAAAACAATGATGGTTGTGTTGATTTACATAAACCAAAATATCACCAAGGGAAGCGAAAGTGTTGCTAGGAATCTGTATAGCATATATTTTAATCATTTCATTTTAAAATTACAGTAATCGTTAATTGTAAATACAAATGTTCTTATGCTTTTAAGCTTCACTAAAACTTTTATAGTGCGACAAAATGGGCAGTAAATATGACAGAATAGGAAAATAGCTGTTTTCATCGATTACGGTATCATAGAAGAGATGGGACTAACAGAGCTTATAGGCCAGCTGCGTAATTGTTGGTATCACAGAATAGCAAACACACAGAAGGTCATCTTGAGTCATTTTTATGTGAGTGCTATTCATAATGTGATTTTTGACTTTGCATTCACTCACCCCCCTCCCCCCCCCCAAAAAAAAATTTAAAAATGCTATATTTCCAAGGGGTGACTGAATAACCTTCTGCATTAACCTTCTGTGATACCATACAGGGAGCATTAGATATGTTAGCTGTCACTGGGTAAGGCAAATTGCTCAACTAATGTGTTCGTGAAAATATATATACATCAAAAAATGCCCAAGTTGCTACAAGTTTGTTGATATCTACCAACAAATTTCTTATCAACAAGCCAGTGGCATATGTTTGCACTGCTTGTGGCAGTTTGTTGATGGCAAGTCTGCTACAAGTTGTGAATGGGGTATAGTTTGAAAAAATATGCGAGTAAAAAACTTATACTCAAAAAGTATGAGGTGAATTGTGATCTGAGAATTAGCATTGTATGCTGTGCAGTCTCAGCAAAGCAGGAAGAATCTGTTTGGCATGTTGCCAACTAGTGGCAATCTTTCTGGAAGTTTCTATTCTTGAAGATACTCCTCTGACTTTGTGATGAAGGTTTGTTAATGTTTCATCCCCCTGCCTGTTGCTAGATTGTTCTCAATAATAATCTGAAAATATGAAATAGAATTCTTGGCTTTTTAATATCAAGTTAACATTGTACTGGTCAGTTAAGTGAATTAATCAACAGGAGCCTCAAAGCCATGCCTCTTAACACAGGTCAAATTGCCTAACAAAGTGCTCTGGCAGTAAAGTTACCAAGCCCTTCAAGGTTACCAGAACTAAAAACAAAATTTGATGCCCAACAAAATTTCCTGGGGGTCCATGCACCTACCTCCCCCTTCCCCCTAGGTAGCCTTTGGCACTCAAACCAAACAACCATAATGCTACCACTTCAAATTTCACTCCACAGTCCTTGATCAAGCACCCACAGTCAGACATACATAATATTTCACAAGGTTCCTAAATAATGGCTTTCAGATTTTGGCAAACAAAACCAACCCAATCATAAACTAAAAATACAAATCACAACTTTTTCTCTCAACAATATCTTTTTACAAGATTTCACTATGTTATCTATTTCACCAATTTCGTATAATACATTTTTCTCCAACAAACGGAGTTTAGGGTTATGCCAATTAAGGAATATTTTACACTATCATTGACAACAACTATCCGATATTAAAACCAATATATGCTATGACACAACATTCAGTGTAGCCTCAAGTTTGACCATTTTCGTTTGCTATTTCAAACATAATGGTTGCACATTGTCAGTTTGTGGCTGAACAATTCAAAAACAAAATCACTGCAACAATTTCATGCAAACTTTATGGCATTAACAATCAGGCATAAAGGAAATTTGGCCAAAGGAGTGTGTTTCAAATTGTCCAAACACAAACTACAAATGTGGGTTTAACTTAATTTTGGTCAAACTAAATTATTGAAATTGTTCTTTCACATTGGCAAACTCTCCATCAATTTCACTTTCTTTCAAACACTGCCATTTGACATGTTGCTCAATTGCACAGGTCTTCTCTTAACCATTCATTCCATTTCAACATGTCGCCTTGCGCTTTCCTTCAACTGCTAAGCACTTTCAACACATAGATATTGTCACATTGATGCCAAGGTTGCCGTTTTCTGCAAACAGCTGTGCCATGCTCGTATCAAAGATAAGACAATCGCTGTTAGATATAGCAGAGGAGATACCCTCATGGATACTACGGGGTGTTGCCTCCCATGCTAGCCGGCGACGGTTGCCGTTGAGCTCCAACCGGTAGACAAAATTCTCCGACTGTTTTCGTGTTCCGATGAGCTGAACAATTGCGAAAAACTGTTGATGGCCTTCGAACTTTTCTTGTTTTTCTAAGACAAGCATAAAATGATGTCCAAAACACGACTGCATCATCACCCAGTCGACCGCACCTGGCAGATTGATATCCGTTGCTAAAAATACAATGTCTTCACCTTGGAGGGTAGTGATGGATTTGTGTGTATGCATGAGGTGGGGCATTACAGCGTCTAGCGCCCCTTGCCACTTACACGATGCCCCCGGGCAGGGGCAAGTGTATGGTCTGAACTCACAGGATTCTTCATGTTCTGTCTTTTCTGAAAAGGGTAGGGAGACCCCACAGCCACCGGAGTTGTATCTACAAGGGAACATTATTGTGCTCGCAACCTTCTCCATTGCCAAGTTTCGTATGCTGCCAAGCGGCCCACGACATGTTGGACAACATTGTAGTTTAGGGCGACAATTTGAACAAACCAAATGACCGCTTGAACATTGTAGAATCGGCGGCAGGACATAATCAAAGCAAACAGGACATTCAAAAATACTTGTAAGATCTACGTTAGCACTCGCAACTGCCTGGGAAGCGGACGGATTTTGTCGAATCATCTTTCTGTTAACTGAAGCGGCAGCTGATGGTCGATTCATGGACATAATTGCCTTTCTTCTACTCGGCAAATACAAGCGCCCTATCGCTGTTTGTTCAACGATTACGCGAGATTTATGACTTTGAAGCTTTCTTACAGCATTCCTCGATGTTCAGCATCGTTTTGTTTGCCTTCAAACGGCTCGAAATCTCCATTAAATTTCGACTTAGAGAAGTAATATCGCAAACTGCGGTAAAGTTTCTTCCTCCAAATTTGGATCAACACTTGAACCGTGACCAAACGAAGGAGTGGGGCGAGAAAATAACGTGCTGTGATTGGTCAATTCCCGGGCCAATTCTCCTATCTCCGCCATCTTTGTTTCATCAGATCATTTTATTTAAAAACAAAGAAATTAGGTATATCATTCGAAAAATTTGAACTGTAGGCATACTGAATTGGCTTTATATTACAAACAGTAAACCCCGATATAAATTTCAGTTATTTCACGTTTACTGATATTAAGTGTTTATTTGTTCCAAATCAGCTAAAAAATTCGACTTATTCACGCCATATGAGTGGGTTAAAAATGAAAATCAACGTTGATAATCCGATTTGATAATACTATAAAAGCGACCAGACCGATTTCACTTAAATATTTATTAAATTTATGTGGGTTTGGGCATGATATACGTACGCCCAAGATTAATAACAGCACGCGTAATAACAAAAGAGTATTGAAAAGAGAATTAGATACAGTCAGCTCGAAACAGGCGAAATGAAACACTAACTACTAAAATTTGTGGATTTGCTGTTAATAATATCAAGTTACAAATACGGCAAATTGAATGAAAAACAAAATCAGTCTTCCTGCGTGGGCGTATTCGGGACGTAATACTGTTAAACCCTCTAGCTAAAGCCTCTGAGCTAAAGTCTGTTCAAGTCTGAAGCCTAGAACATCAGCTGCGACAAAGACAGACCTCCAGATATAAACATTGCCAAAATTGTACATCTCTCGAACTCTTTGCAAATTGAAAACTTGGCATAAATTCAGTTTGGCCGAACAGTGTTAGATTCCGTCAGCCGGAATCATTCTAGTATCTATGGCACACATGCACAAGTTAAAAATACCAACAAAGCATTTGCTGACATTATCGTGGCGAAAGATCGTCGACATTTGTAAATTTAGACTTTTGCCAGAGCCTCAGAGGACTTTTGCTATGCTTTTGCCCGAGAAAATTGGTTCCCAAACTAGGCGGTGGACCATTAGGAATTGGGGAAGGGGTGGCAATTCTTGCAAGTTAAATGCGCATCGACTTCAAAGGCATACTATTGAAATTAACATCAGGTAATGGCAATTTAATAAAAAACTGATAAAGAACTATTATTACAGTCGATTTCACATAACTTTCGCCATAAAGTTGCGAACTTCGAAAAGAAGTTCGCAAGTTCATTTCGAAGTTCCAAAGTTTGAAGTTCATAGGTGCACCAACTGGTTTGTAAACTAAGCATTTGATTGGCTTCTTTGTGAACTTTGAAATAAACGTTGCGAATTTTGGAACGAAGTTTGGAACATGTTGGCAAACGTATTTGAAATCAGTATTATTATTAATTCCAACAAATTACCAAAAAAGGTGCAAAAGGATACAAATTAAACTAACAACATTACATAATAAAAGAACTTACACAAGTTATTACAAGGATGTGTTGATTATAATACTATTCTAGCAAGTCAAATGTTGCTAATATATAGTCAAAACAATACTTTGACGAGATTTTTATTAAGATATTTTTGTCTTTCACGACCAAAACGTAGTGAAAAAGGTCTTGTGTGTTGAATAGCACCTAAGATTTATGAATTTTATATAAGTTATCTATAGTCATATTTCTTGGTGCCCTAAACATTGTGTTGCTACATGAGATTAGGTAATGTTGTTCATTCCCAATCTCATTTAGGTCACAATGTTTACAAATTCGATCATTGTAAGGAATATTTTTATATTTCCCTGTTTCAACTGGAAGTTTATGTGCGGAAATTCTTAGTTTAATTTGTTACAGCTTGTCGATGTTTTACATTATGCACTTGTGAAAGATAATACTCGAAATTAAAGTTCACTTTGACTTTTCTAAATCGTCTTAATTTGCCATTCTCCCTGTTTTGTTGTATCTGGTTTTTAAAGTGAGTAACAAATTCATCATGTAATAATTCTTTTAATTGCTGGAGCATTGCAAGGGTTTGTGGCGAATTTCACTAAATTATCGACATTGGTTTTACATATTTTAAGTATATGAAAATTCATTCTCATACACACTTGGGCTGCTTCTCCTAATAAAGTTTCGTTAGAAGTCAAATCCATAATGTTCAGCTAATATTTTACAATTTGGACGGAAATTGGTACTATTAAAGGCAGTCTGCCTAATTCAGCATAAACAGCTACATTTGTAGATTTTGAGTGTACCCCAAGGATTCGTTTACTGAATTTCAAATGAAATTTCTCTATTTCAAGACAGAAAACATTGGTAATAATATAAAAGTTAAATATAATGATAATAGTTAAATGTAATAAGAATTAAGTATAATAATAATAATAATAAATATAATTAAAGTTAAATATAGTAATAATAATAATAATAATAAAGATAGCGAGCTAATTAGCTTTATTTTACAAAAAAATATCGTGCAACACCCATATGGCTGAAAAAATCTTGCACAAAGTTATTGGTAAAAAAAATATCCTGCCTGACAAAATTGTCACCCCCTCCCTCCCCCAATTTCTACTGGTTCGCCCGTAATCAGACTGCATCGATGACCCCCCCCCCCGCTAGCCTTCGTAGTGGCCCGGCCAAATTGACGAATTTCACGAGAGGGGGCTCAGACCCACCGACCAAACCTGACACCCTTCAAACCCCTCTGACGTAATCCAGTGACAGCAATTGCGTAATCGTATGCATACTGCACGTATTATGCACATGTTTTGAAGCGCATAATCACCAGTTATGTAATTGTTCATATATAAACGTGTCATACTTAAGGCTCACGTACGATTTTATTTTCCAACGGCAGCATGAAGGGCTACAAGTTCACAAACTGGTCAAAGACTTACAAATGTGAACCGGAATTGTACTTCGAGCCGGAGAGTTCTGATGAGATTCGAGAGGTAATTAGAGACATTTTTTATGTCGGCTGGACTGCATGAGGGTACACGGTACAAATATTGGTTGTTTATCAGTAAGACAGTAACAAGACGTCTGCTAAGACGTTCACTCAGCTAATTGAGTGCGGGGTATATTAATTTTTTTCTGTTCTGCTCGACGAATTCCCTTTGAAAGCATTGTTATGTGGGTCGATAGGTGGAAACACCTCTCACTTCTAGATACCTCAAGACATTCACCCGATCCGAACGTTCTATCCCAGTAAAATTATTGTCTCCAATAAATTATTGGGATTGTTAGGGTCAGGGTTAGGGTTAGGGTTGGGGTTTGGGTCAGGGTTAATTTTATATGCATGAAATGACAATTCCAGTAACTATTGGAATTATCAAACGTTGTAACCAGTAATTTTATTGGAATACAACGTTCGGATTGGTTGAGACATTGGCTTGAGGGGCTACCCCAACCGAACATTGTCATCCAGTATGATTATTATCAGATTATTGTATCCAAAAGATTAGTGGGATTATCATCATTATGGTTTGGGTCAGGGTTCATTTTACATGAAGAAAATGACATCTCCAACAAGTATTGCAATTATCAAACATTGTAACCAGAATTTTATTCGGTTACAATTCATTCAAATCGGTTGGAGAGGTACTCCTCTTGTAACTTGAAACTGTAGGTGGGGGTGGGGTTGTTTTACCCCACCTATGATGTCACAACTGGGGCAATAACACCCCATTTAAAAATGAAATTCGAACGGTGTTGGTGCTTCAGACCTCATGTTTCACGTGTACCGAAGTAGCTGGGTACATTGAATACCATACATGTTTTGGCACATGAGGAACCAAACATTTAAAACAGATATAAAACATTAAATTTTAACGAATACATGAAAACAATTGCTGCTCAAAACTTTCATACTTGTCCTAGAAGGTTATGTCAGTGATGATTGAATGCAAGATGAAGGTAGAATATGTTTAGTTTCAGGAAATAGGCAACATTTTAACTTGGCTCTCATCCTCATGCACAATACTGCTTGCATAATAACTTTTATTGCTTCTACTCTTCATAGCATTAGCTGTCATAGTATTAACATCATTTACTCTACATGTCGTGACATTGACATTCAAGATGTATATAACATTATTGGTTCGTAGCCTCAAAGTTAAGTTGGCTGTCATGGCAATTAATGTTAATCTGGCAGTCAAACGTGTAAAAGGCATTCACAGAATTCACTAACTTTTCATAATAAAGTGCTGCAGCCTAAAGAGGAAAAAAAGAATGCCAATTCTAGCACACCAATTCTGTTTGTTTCATCATGCATAATTTAGGGCGGGTGTACGTGAGACAGGCTAGTCTGTATATAACTATTAATAGCTTTGTTAACCAGGAAAACTTTGTGTCACTTGAATTTTTTGTCTTTGACAAGTGACAAATTTGGATTACACAAAGACAAGTTTGCAACAAATGTGATAATAAACCTGATAATTTCAAATTTACCTTTAAAGCTGCTGTGAGGTTTAGAAGAAATTAGGTTACCGGGCTTCACTAACACTTCGTATGTACCCTTTAGCACCTTTTAGCAGCTTATAGCACCCCTTAAGCAACTTCAGAGTGACTTTCCATCCAAAAATGACTTGCCACGCACTCTGCAGAGAGTCCTAGTAAGATTAGATCTTTTAGAATCATTTTGAAGATTTTCATACATATAACAAGACTCTTTTGTCAGCCACCAACATGGCTGTTTTAATTCTGGGTAGAAAAACACTAAAAACAGTATGATGTAAATATAACATTAGCTAATTAAAAAGTTTACTCCAACAGACCAACCAGTGCAACATCCAGATTTAAATTGATATATATGTCTCAGGCCCTTTTCTCCTTGTGGTCTGATGATACTCAGGTTGATGTAAACTGGAGTTTCGATTCAAAAGATGCCAGATTAGGTTTCTTAGTTGATGGGACCTCATCTCCTCGTCCGCCACTTTAACTGACTCTCCATTATAAATTTAGGATATCAAAAAAATTGGAAAAACATAAAGTGTAGAGGCCATTAAACATTAGTTGATAACAATTAATCCAGATCTAATGTAAACAGCAGGACAAGAAATTGTATCATTAACAAGTTCATTAATTTTAGATCCTTCATGAAGCCACAAAACAAAACAAAAAAGTAAAATTTGTTGGTCAGGGTCGTTCTCCTTCTGATATACAATGCACTTCAGATTATATGGTCTGTTTGAAGAAGTTGAATAAAGTTCTTGATGTAAGTAAACTGGTATTGATCATCATCATCATCATCATTGTCGTCATCGTCATCATCATCACCATCACCATCTTTACACTACCATCAACGATTTACACTGACATATTAATTGTAGGTAAATAAAGAAACTCAACAGATCAAAGCTCAAGCTGGTCTGACTTTACATGATCTTCACCAAGAAGCTCTAAAACATGGCCTGGCTGTGTCATTGTATGTTACCTTTTAATCCTTACTGGACCTCTAGGAAGAACACTGTCTGATAGAGCTATCCAGTATAAATAAAGTTAGTTTAGTTCAGGTTTCTGGCTCCTGTATAGTAACACTGGATCAATAAGAGATGATCCTTACTGGACCTCTAGGAAGAACAGTTTAGAACTGATAGAGCTATCCAGTATAAATAAAGTTAGTTTAGTTTAGGTTTCTTCCTGTAGTAACACTGGATCAATAAGAGATTGTCCTTACTGCATGGACCTCTAGGAAGAACAGTTTAGAACTGATGAAGCTATCCAGTATAAATAAAGTTAGTTTAGTTTAGGTTTCCTCCTGTAGTAACACTGGATCAATAAGAGATGATCCTTGCTAGACCTCTAGGAAGAACAGTTTAGAACTCACAGAGCTATCCAGTATACTGTAAATACACTTAGTTTAATGTAGATTTTTTCTTTATGTTTAATTTAGAATCCCTTCAATATCATGCATTTCACTGGGTGGTCTTTTAGCAACAGGAACGCACAATACTGGTGTGAATTATGGAATATTAGCAACTTATGTGAGTTTTCTCATTTCCTGGTCAAAAAAGAATAAGAGTTGCACCGGAGTTGATATGTTAGTTGGGAAGTGAGAGTTTATACCACAGGCGTGAGTTAGTTGAGAAGCAGTGGTGCTTCCCCTGTGTGTTGGAGTGTCACACCCCTAAAGTTTACAAATGACGATTTAGTCGGGCAAATATCGATAACTGGTTGGGCAAAAAGTGCAGGAAAACCTAAATATAAGGGTTAGAGGACCGTGAAAGTGCTATTTTTAGCGATATAAGGCTCCAAATTTTCAAAAATTTTCTCAAGGATGACAGCCATTGTTTTTGAAACAATCTAGATCACACACCATAATTTTTTTACCCTTTCCATTGTTGGGTAAGAATAAGTCCCCCCCCCCCTAAAGTTGTACCCAACGCCCCTGTTGAGAGGCGGGAGTTTGCATGCGAGTTTTCTCAACTCTCATGTCCTGGTCAAACGAGAACAAGAGTTGCATGAGAGTTGATGAGAGTTGACAAGCGAGAATTTGTGTGAGAGTTTTCTCAACTCTCATGTCTTGGTCAAACGAGAACAAGAGTTGCATGAGAGTTGATGAGATTATGAGAGTTGACAAGCGAGAACTTGTATGAGAGTTTTCTCAACTCTCATGTCCTGGTCAAACGAGAACAAGAGTTGCATGAGAGTTGATGAGAGTTGACAAGCGAAAGTTTGTATGAGAATTTTCTCAACTCTCATGTCCTGATCAAACGAGAACAAGAGTTGCATGAGAGTTGATAAGAGTTGACAAGCGAGAGTTTGTATGAGAGTTTTCTCAACTCTCATGTCCTGGTCAAACGAGAACAAGAGTTGCATGAGAGTTGACAAGCGAGAGTTTGTATGAGAGTTTTCTCAACTGCGTCAAACAGGGCTGCATGAGACTGTTGATGTGACTCCTGCAAAATTTCAGGTTACAGAAATGACCTTAATGGATGCCCAAGGAAAGATTGTACAGTGCAGCAACGATGTTAATAAAGAAATATTTGATGCAGCCAGATGTCATCTTGGAGCATGCGGGCTAATACTAGATGTAACCTGGCAGTGCGAAAAAGCGTACAATTTGTGTTCAGAGCAGAAAGCGGGAACATTAGATGAGGTTTGAGAATTATGTCATTCTTTTTGTTTGACAACAAGTTAGTTCTAAACTGTTCTTCCTAGAGGTCCAGTAAGGATCATCTCTTATACAGGGAAATTTGAACTAAACTAACTTAATTTTTACTGGTTAGATCACTTCTATACTGTTCTTCCTAGGTGCTTGATAATCTAGAAAACTACGTCACACAGAGTGAGCATTTTAGATTCATGTGGTGGCCCCATACTGAGCATACAGTGATCTTTAATATCAATAGAACTAACAAGGTGTGTATTTTGCTGTTTGAAATAGACGTTGGAGTTTTTTATGATCAAGTAGTTTAACGTGAACGATAGAGTTTAGATATTTCTATAATGAACATTTTTTGCTACAGCCTGTCAAGACTAATGGAAGTTGGTTTTGGGATTATCTTATTGGCTTTCACCTTTTGCAATTTCTCTACTGGTTGAGGTTTGTACGGCAAGAAAACTTAGAATCCCCCTCACGTTAAACGGCGCGCCATATATTTTTTGGTGTAATTTGATGCAAGCATTATTTTATGCCAATTTTTTTAGCACGTTTTTCCCGTCGCTGGTCAAATACATCAACAAATATCATTTCACGTGGTTGAAGTCACAGCCCGAAGAAGTTGTGAACGAAACGGAAAAGGTAGGAGCAGTTGGCTGAAGGCATTAAGTTTACTAACGTTTACTGGATTCTAGTGAAGACATTGATTTGACTCTAGTAAAGACTTTTAGTTGATTTTAGTGAAGACATTGACTTGAATCTAGGGAAGACATTAACTTGACTCTAGTGAAGACATTGACTTGAATCCAGGGAAAATATTGACTTGCATCTGGGGAAGACATTGACTTGACTCTAGGGAAGACATTAACTTGACTCTAGGGAAGACATTGACTTGAATCTAGGGAAGACATTAACTTGACTCTAGAGAAGACATTGACTTAACTCCAGTGAAAACATTGCCTTGACTCTAGTGAAGACATTGACTTGAATCCAGGGAAGACATTGACTTGGCTCTAGTGAAGACATTGACTTGAATTTAGTGAAGACATTGACTTAAATCTAGTGAAGACATTGACTTGAATCCAGGGAAGACATTGACTTGGCTCTAGTGAAGACATTGACTTGAATTTAGTGAAGACATTGACTTGAATTTAGTGAAGACATTGACTTAAATCTAGTGAAGACATTGACTTGACTCTAGTGAAGACATTGACTTGAATTTAGTGAAGACATTGACTTAAATCTAGTGAAGACATTGACTTAAATCTAGTGAAGACATTGACTTGAATCCAGGGAAGACATTGACTTGGCTCTAGTGAAGACATTGACTTGAATTTAGTGAAGACATTGACTTGAATTTAGTGAAGACATTGACTTAAATCTAGTGAAGACATTGACTTGACTCTAGTGAAGACATTGACTTGAATTTAGTGAAGACATTGACTTGAATCTAGTGAAGACATTGACTTAAATCTAGTGAAGACATTGACTTGAATTTAGTGAAGACATTGACTTGATTCTAGGGAAGACATCTACAGTAGTTTGACTGAAGATCACAAATCAACTCTCTATCTTCAGATATTCACCTTTAATTGTCTATTTGCGCAGTATGTTAACGAGTGGGCAATACCAAGGTTCGTTTTGAAAGAATATTCTACTTCAGCTACATACTGCATTATCAATGACAATTTGCATAATAGACTAAAGGTTGAACTGGGCTGGAAGAACGAAATCTTTTACTGAAGTATCTTAAAATTGGTAGAATTGCAAAGTTTGGTGGCGAAATGTTGTAAAATATAGCCCTGCGAAGTTTCCAAATTTTCTATATATTTGTATTAAGCGCAGAAAAACTTACCATATTTGAGCTGAAATTGCCGGGAAAATGGTAACTTGTGTACAGTTATACACTAAATTTGCAAACTTTTTAAGGCTATATTTTTCGTATTTTACAACATTTCGCCACCAAACTCTGCAATTCTACTAATCTTATGATCCTCTTTGTAGCTGTGGTAAAAGATTTTGTTCTTTTTACCTAAATCGAATGTTAATCTATTATGCAAATTATCCATTTTTACTGATGAATTTTTTTCCACGCATGAGAAAAATGTTTTAAATTCAGAGAGAAAACTGCTTATGTGATGAGGCGTTTGAAGAAATGGCTGGACGAGTCTGGGTTTCATGCTCATATGCCAGGTATATCTGACGAGAATTTTGAACACAGTTAGGATTCTTGAAAATTTCGAGAATATCATGAAAACTCATCGTCACCCTTATTTATCCTCGCCACTAGGTTTATATTCATATTGTGTTCATTCACTTTGTTTTGTAGTCGAAGTGAGGTTTGTGGCGAAAGATGACATCTATTTGAGTCCTGCGTTTGGCAGAGATATCTGTTTCATTGGTATCATCATGTATCGGTATGTCAACCTTGTGGAGACTTGCTCTCTTAATTCAATCTAATGGATTGAATTTTCAATCTTTTTGGGATTTTCAATCTTTTCTATTGAAAAGTAATCTGAGTGACATATTTCAATCGAATGGAACACTGAAAGATTATTCCTCAATCTATATTCAATCTATTAGATTAAAAAATGGTGTATTAGATTGAAAAATTCTTCAAACTTTTGAAAGATTGAAAAAAATCCTCAAACCAGTCTTTTGAATTAAGGGAGTGGTAACGCAATCGTTAAAGCAAGAGCCTTTCAGGATTGAGAACGTGGGTTTGATCCTCACTTTTCAGACTCATGATGCTTGTGTGAAAGGATTTAGTCCACGCTCTGCCGAAAGGCTTGATGCAAGTTGACTTATCCTCAAGCTTGATGGTCTGAAAACACGGAAAAGTACTGACCCTAGTTGTCGAATAGAAATCCATTTTCCGATCCAAATTATCAAATTTCTCGTGAAATATAATTTACTTTGTTTGTAAATTTCTGGGACACTTATAATTTTCTTTATTAAAGACAGTTATTAAGTTTCAACAAGATTCACAAAGGAAAACAAAAGATATAAGTGATTAACAACAGCAAAATGGATTTCTATTTGGTAGCTAGTTTCAGGCCTTTTACTCACGGTCAGATCAGCTAGTTGATTCAACTTAACTGAAGGAAAAAGGCTTGATGCAACATAATGACAAACTTGCATCAAGCTGGTAAAATCTGCAACTTCAATCAAGTCTCTGGCGTTTTATTGGCTGTGTAGTTTTCTAGCCTGAGATATACTGTTTGGTGCAATTTTAACTTACAGCCCGTACGGTAAGTCTGTCGCTTATGAAGATTACTGGAATTTTTACGAAGACTTGATGTTTTCTGTCGGTGGTCGACCACATTGGGGCAAGGTTAGTCAAAATTTTTTTCGGTTAAAATTGTTTGAGTAGAAACTTAGTATTGCAAGTTGCAACACCATCTGTTGATATCTGACGAGCTGATATCAGGATTCGTTCGCATGGCTTGTGACAGATTGTTGACGACAAGTCTCTTACAACTTGTCAACGATCTTGCAAGCTCATAGTCAAAACTTGTTATCTACAGGCTTGCTGCAAGTTGTCTTCACAAGTCGTAAGTAGTCTACAAACGACAAGTTAGGACAAACCTGATTTACTGGTAAAATGTGGCAGCTTGCATCAAGTCTGTGGGCTGTTGGGCTATGTTTTCTAGCTCTAAAATACCCGTCTTTTTCCTCCACAGGCTCACAAGCTTGGTTCTCAAGCCTTGCGCAAAATCTACCCAAACTTCGATGATTTTCGCAATGTCTGCACCAAACTCGACCCAGGCCGCTTGTTCGTGAACGAGTATCTCGAGCGAACCCTTTTCCCGCCAGAAAAAGCGATGGTGTAATAATTGTTACCGATAGTTTCTTTTCAGACAAAGTAAACTCGTAAAAACATGTATTTTTAAAGCTCTAGGGAAGAAATACGAGTAGATACACCGTTTCCAGCGATGTTTTTCGACTGGTTGAAATTAGAAAAACGTTTCTAGCCGAAGTGGAACGAAACGTTTTAAAGATTTTTTCTAGTCATGTTTTGGACAAGCCAGGAAACACTTTTTCTTAGCAGTGTTTCCCTAGGCAGCCAAACCAGGAAACATTGCTTCCTGGCCATGTTTTCTAAAAATCTAAAAATATATTTATCACCTATCACATAACGGCATTATTTATAACAAGTATGCATTTATTTTTGTATTATTGTAGTACAAGATGTAATAGATAAACGGTAAATATATTATGGTTGAGATTTAGGTATATATATATATATATATTCAAACAAACACAGAGGTTGGAAATAAAATGCTAAAAATTTGCATTACGTCATTTGACATTTAACCATTACGTCATTCTAAGCTAAAATTAAAAATGCAGAATTTGTCAGAATATTTAATTTGTTGTCACATCGTGGTGCAATCTGTCAAAATTTGTTTATATTTTCATCCAAACGAAAATCGTTTAGTTTTTACCGCAGAAAGCTCGCGGAATACCCACAAAAATATGGCGGAATGCATTGATAATTTTTCCACCGAGCAAGACGATGAGATTTTAGCTCTATCGTCCATTTTTGGAGATGAATTTTGTCGCAAGGAATACGCCGGCGGAGCGACGATGTTTCAAATTAAAATCAAAGTGAACTTAGTCGGCAAAAACTTACAAATCAACGCGTGGTTGCCGTCAGATGAAGCCGATTCGCTTTCAAACGATGAGCAAAATGATGCAGTCGACGAAGCAACGTCGCCTGCGAAAAAAATCACTTTCAAACGGAGTGAATCGAAGCAACACACATGCTTGGCCCTGTCAGTGTCCCATCTCACCCCCCTAACCCTGGAGTTTTCCTTCCCCCCTGGTTACCCTGCAGAATCAAAGCCGTCATTCACCCTATCATGTATGTGGCTCGATGCGTACCAACTCACATGCCTTTGTGAAAAACTGGACGAACTTTGGGAGAGCAATTTCCAGGGGGAGCCTGTCATATTCCCCTGGGTCGATTGGCTCCAGAACTCATCGTTAGAGTACTTGGAAGCTGGTGACCTGCTATCCCTGAAGCCCTATGACTCTCTATTTGGTGCATCTCGCGATCCAAGAGGCTTGCCGGAATTTCTGGACCCGAAATCATGTGCCCTAAAAATCTTGGAGTACGACTTCAAAATGGTACAGGAGGCATTCCGAAAAGAAAATCATATTTGTGAGGTCTGTTTTGAAGAGCGTGAAGGGATTTTCTTCCACTTTTTGGAAGAATGTGGTCATAAGTTCTGTGTTGAATGCCTGCTTGATTACTGCCAATTAAATGTTAACGAAGGAACAGTGAAAAGGCTGAAGTGCCCCCAACCTAAGTGCCCAGATGCACTTTCCCCAATAATCCTCCGTCAGTTGTTAAGTGATGAAGATTTTGAACGCTGGGAGCGACTGTTGTTCCAGCAGACCTTGGACGAGATGCCAGATGTTCTATACTGTCCGAGATGTAACACTGTCGTCCTGCAAGACGAGGATGAGTTGTCCAGGCTAGCCCGATGCCAGGAATGTTATTTCACATTTTGTACCGACTGTCTGATGAGCTGGCATTCGACTCAGAATTGTGGCAGTGATGATGATGAATCAAAAGCAAATGAACCCAAGAAAAGCAAGCGAAGAAAACAGAAAAAGAAGACAGTTGAGGACATCTACGGTACACCAGAAGATGAGTCGGCAAGCCAGACACCGAGGAGGGAGAAAACTGCAGCGAAGAAGACATTCGAGTTTGTGCTGATGCAGAAAAGACTTGGAAAGTATCAGAGATGTCCACATTGTCGCGTGATGGTAGAACGATCTTCAGGCTGCGATATGATGCATTGCTCCAGATGCACTCAGAAATTCTGTTTCTCGTGTGGTAAGTGATGAAATTTGATCATGATACTTTTGGTAATATTTTTGACATTACACTTTTAATATTTTAAATTATGAATTTTGTGAATATTTAGCTTGGTGTTGAGTAGTGTAAAAAACACTACAAAAATTGATAAAAAAACAATTGAGATATGCAAGAACCAAAAAGCCTTGTGACAGGTTTTCATAAATATTACACTTGACCGAAGTACCATAGTTGCATCCTGCAATGAATGTGGACCATTGTCGATTACCCTATTCAACAAATTTCAAAATCAGGCAATTTCTAAGTACAGTTGGAGTGAAGTTTGCAAATTTTCTATATTTCTGTATCACACTTGAAAAAGTCTTACCACATTGCAACATAGTAGTAAGACTTGCCCAAGTGTACAAAATTTGCAAATTTCACTGGACTGTATTTTCCACATTTTATATATAATATTTTGCAACCATGCTTCACAATTTAGGATGCTCACTATGAAACTTAGGATGCTCTTTCCACCTGTGCTAATGAATGTTCCCATTTCAAAAGTTAGTCTGATGTGGGGAGTAGTTTGTTAATATTTAATCTCTGCAATTAACAGGACAAAAGGTCAAGGGCTATGATCATTTTCAGAACTGTGTTAGAGCCCCTGGTGCCGATGCAATTGCCAACAGAGGCCGAGCCATGCTTGAGAACCGACCTGTGGCTGCCGAAGCTTTGAGAATTAACGAAATCATTGGACAAACCAACCAGGGTGCGCAGTTGAAGCTCCGAGCTTGCCCACGCTGTCGGCAGAGGAACCTAAAAGAAGCCAGAAATAACCACATGAAGTGCTGGTCATGCAAGGCCGATTTTTGCTACACTTGTGTGAAATTAATTGGGACTCCTGTCTCAGCTCATTTCAAAGCGCCAAGCATATGTCAACAGCACTCTGATGATTAGCTTTCAAATCAGCCAATTCACAGGTTGTAACCTAATGAAGTTGAAATCTGCATGATGTAAGCCAATAAGATTATGCACTATTTAAAACATGAGTGCTTAATCAGATGTAAAACGCGACACACAGCCCAGCATTACATCTGGTAAAGCACAAATTACGAGTATATTAAATGGTCTAAAAATGGTCCATTTTTTAATGGTTATGTAACAAAAGAATTTTCAATGTAGATGCTGCATGAGCCGAGAAAATCGAGGCAAAAGTCTTGTGAAAATATGCGGGTGTTTTTATCACTTGGGTTTCACTAGGGCATTTTGCAGTAAACCTGAGTGGGGGCCAAGCAAAAAAGTATTGATGATTATACTGTACTGGAGTGAACAAATCTCATGAAAGTGCACATATTTGCTGTCAAACAAAAGGTCGACGCATACAGTGAAAAATTATTTCTCTCCAATGACTGTGTATTGATTTGGGGTTGACCCCAGTGAAATTTATGACGTCAGGTGGAACCCAAGAATAAAGACTTCACAGCTATGATTTCCCATGTGTTGCTCATGAATTATTAACAATTTCATTAACTTACTGCAATTGCAGACCCTTACAATTGCAATGATTTATTGGATACACTCTTCTTATTGGGTTACAATGTGCAGATTTACTGCTCAAACCACTAGGAAGTTGCTTGGCAATACTAAAGACACAACATTTTTTTCTTAATCTGTAATCTGTGTTATGATGTAGTTTACTGAATTGCATTTTTCAACAATTTTCAGTGCATGTTTTTTAACGTTTTTTCAATAATTATTATTTATGTGATAATATATAACTAATAACCTGTATCTAATTGAATTGATTTGCTAATCTCATATTCTTTTAAAAATTCTTTTGTATATATACAGGGGCGTAGGCAAGGGGGGTGCCCCAGTCATTTGACATTTTTAAACGTTATTTCCCATCCAGATACAAAGTTGGAGAGGGGGTGTTGATGCCAGTCACACTGCAAAAAAACAATTTTTTGCTGGCTTTAATTCCTTCAAAATGCCGAAAACTGCAATACTGCTCTAAAATTTTTAGTTTTCCTTTAGTGTGGTTAGGTCCCACCTTTTTCTCTCTCCCCCCCCCAAAAAAAAAGACAGGGCCTGGTGATGTCCCTGTCTTTTGCATTTTCTGACCAATAAGAACGCTGAACTGACTGGTGGTAGCCAGGAAACTGCATAATGATAGCGTGCCGTGTTGCACTGCTGAGTGGTCCTACTGTCCATTCCGGGGCGAAAAAATAGGCAGGAGCTCTTTCCTTGTACTGCGGCGACAGGAGACGTAAAGAGCCGTTCACTAATTACCAAAAGAAAACCTGACACCTGAGTTCACGTATAAACTACAAACTTTACAGGTGTATGTGGTACTAAGATTATTGTCTCGTAGGCAGAAACACGGTTTAGGTTTTTATTAATCAATAAGAGATGATCCTTACTGGACCTCTGGGAAGAACAGTTTAGAACTGATAGAGCTATCCAGTATAACTAAAGTTAGTTTAGTTTAGGTTTCCTCCTGTGGTAACACTGGATCAATAAGAGATGATCCATACTGGACCTCTAGGAAGAACAGTTTAGAACTGCTAGAGCTATCCAGTATAAATAAAGTTAGTTTAGTTTAGGTTTCCTCTTGTAGTAACACTGGATCAATGAGAGATGATCCTTACTGGACCTCTAGGAAGAACAGTTTAGAACTGATAGAGCTATCCAGTATAAATAAAGTTAGTTTACTTTAGGTTCCTCCTGTAGTTACACTGGATCAATAAGTGATGATCCTTGCTGGACCTCTAGGAAGAACAACTTGGAACCGATAGAGCTACCAGTATAAATAAAGTTAGTTTAGTTTAGGTTTTCTCCTGTAGTTACACTGGATCAATGAAAGATGATCCTTACTGAACTTCTAGGAAGAATAATTTGGAACCCGTAGAGCTATCCAGTAGAAATAAAGTTAGTTTATTTCAGGCACGTAGCTAGGATGCAAAATTTGGGGGGGGGGCAGCATTGTTTTTGGGGGGCAGCACTGTTTTTGGGGGGCAGTTGTCGACGTGAACCAAAAATGTTGACACTAATACAAAAAACCCCGGCACTCAAGGGCTATTTATATTTCTTGTTATATTTTGTAACGAATATTTGTAATTGTGTAATTATTAACTGTGCGCTTTTTGCAGCCTGAGCTATAGCTTATGTTTTTTGAATGCTTTATAATTAAAAAGGGCAAAAAAATTTAAATAGAAGAACTAAGAACTTGCTGGCAAAATCCTTGTATCAAGTAGCTCCAAGAGAAGTAAATTATATCCAAAGGCAAGGGATTATTGCATATTATGTATTTCTAGTCTAATCATTAGAAATTTTGGCAAATTTAAACGATATTTGAGACCACCTCTTGGGGGGGCGAGAACAAATTTAGGGGGGGCGACGGCACCCCCTCGCACCCCCGTAGCTACGTGCCTGGTTTATTTTAGGTCTTCTCCTGCAGTTGTGAGGCCCTGTTAGGGGTTTTAGGTATAAGGTATATTAGCCCAAAGTATTTTAGTTATAAAGTATAAATAACGATAGACTTTTGGGTATAAAGTATAAATGATCACTGGCGTTATACTTTTAGGTATAACAAAAACTGACCACAAGACATTTTGTGTCAGCTATTCGAGGCATTTGGGAGCATTTATTTGTCAATAGTTACCAATACTGATCGCTTCTAATATCTCGACAGCCTCAACCTGAATTTGTAGAGTTGAAGTTCCACGGCGGTATTTGTGAGAATATAAAATCTGCTAAAAGTAAGGGTTACTGCTACACGCTTTTCGGATTATAGTTGCAATTAAACTGTCACATTCTCGCTTCTACACTGGAAACTTCGAGCAAAATGACTCTCTAAATTCACAGGTGTCACAGGTGATGTCCAAAGAATGAAAACAACCCGGTAAATGCTTTTGTAAGGGGGGAAATAGTGTACAACGCAACTAAAAGAAAACAAGAGTTGCTGGGGTACTTTTGGGTATAAATGTGTCTGCCATTTTAGGTATAAGGTATAAATGACCTCTTAATAATACGTATAAGGTATATTCAAGACCCCCCTACCAGGGCCTCAGTTGTACTGCATCAATAAGACGTGATTCTTACTGGACCTCTAGGAAGAATAGCTTAGAACTGATCAGTAGAGTTATCCAGTATAAATAAAGTTAGTTTAGTTTAGGTTTCCTCCTGTAGTAACACTGGATTAATAAGAGATGATTCTTACTGGACCTCTAGGAAGAACAGTTTAGAACTGATAAAGCTATCCAGTATTAATAAAGTTGGTTTAGTTTAGGTTTCCTCCTGTAGTAACACTGGATCAATAAGAGATGATTCTTCTGTGGAACTTCGGACAGATCAGTTTCCCAGGGTCGCAACATGCACTGGATTAATATCCAAGGGTTTTTTTTAGTAGACCCCTGGACAGAATACTTAAGAACTAAAAGAACCGTTTTGAATTCCTCCACCAATGACACGAAGCTCTTCATGCCCGCTCATTAATCTAAAATCTGTGTGATAAATGCCAAACACGCAAAGCTTACAAAAATCCATTTAAAATTTGAATATCTCAAGGGTCTTTTTCAAGTATGCCGGAAATTGTGGCCAGTTAGCCGGAAAATTGTGGCGCGGGTGTTGTCAGGCGATGGTGTAGGTGGCGGGCTGGCAAAAAGGGTCAGAAGATCGCTCGATACGGTTGGAAGAAGCTTCGTTTCGACTGCGGGTTCCTTGAAAGAAATTCGCGTTTTATCAGTGGTGTTTACCTTCAACAATGCTAGCTCCTGTCGCTTCGCCCACGAACTTTGAAAGGAAAAGCGTTTCGGCTTCGCAAGCTTCTCTTAGCCGAACAGGTTTGTCCGTTTATATTATAGAATATTCAAATGTTGCGAAGCGTTTTCTACTGGCCGTCAGCTCAGACCTTGCTTTGTCGTAGCCGATGAAAGCTACCTTTAGAAATGAGTTTGAATTCGGCGGTTTACGTTCAATATTGGCGGCTATATTGCGAGAACTGTCAAGCCATATTTGGCTGCCTGCTTTGAATAATTGCAGTCTGCTATCTCGTTTGTAATGTTTAGATTTGTTTCGTAGTATTCGAGTTGCGTTTGCTTTGTTTAGCAACGGCTTACAAAGTCGCCAAAGTTTTTGATCAAGGATTACTGCTCCAGTTTGTTGTCGCCTGTGTTCGCTATCGAACACTGTAGATATATGAGTGAGATAATCTCTTGTAAGCTCGTCAAAATACAGTTTATGAATTGAACGCTTCGCGTTTGACAAAGACAGAACTTTCGAGTAGATTAAACGTAGTTTCCTGTCTCCTAAAATGTGTCACTATAGAAGCGTTGATGAGTTGAAACCTTTTGAAACCTTTCCTAAAAATCCTCGTCGTATTGTAAGACTGTCGTGTATTTTGTTGATAAAATCTTGCCCTTTCAACTCAGTGTGACAGCAAGCTGTCGCATATAAACACGTCTGGAACCAATTTAGCTCGGAAATTTGAAATTTTCGGTAAATTGATTCATCTATGTAACAATTATCCAGCCTTTGAAAGTTCAAAGAAGCTTTGAACGTTTTCTGGCGCCGGGTTTTAAGCAGTTTTCTAAGGCAGAAACAATCGATTTCTTCGGGGTGAGTTCTTAAAAACCTCAACGCTTTTTAATATTTATTATAAAACGTAACTTTAGAGCATTGCTTTCCGCTTTTCCGCCTAAATAAGTATGTAAATAAGTGCGGTTGGCTGGGCATTATTATCTTTAAATATGCACTCGAAACCATTTAGAAAAGTGCTCAAAATTGGCAGGTGTTACAGTATTAAAAAAGATTTTTGTCTCCGAAGGTGGGCCCGTGCGTAGTACCTGACCCTCCATGTCACAGGTCATGAAATCGCTTTGAATTGTAGGCAGCTGATGTCGACGTGTCCCTGGGAAAATATACAATTTGATTATTTGAATATTGGCCATTGTGTCCTTTGTGGCAAGGTCAATTCTTCGCTTTATTTGCACAGAGGCGCCGTTTTGAGCATTGAATTCAAGTGTGTTATGTCTTTAGATGAAATCAACCCTCCAGAGTCAAGTATTTTATGTTTCAAAAGTTCTTTCCTCCGATACATCCAATTTTATATCGCCTGCTTCGTAACTGTTCCTGTCTGTGCCATGTCAATAGTTCCAGCCGTATTTTTTACCCCGACGGAAAGGCTCTTCACCTTTTCGGAGGAGTATCTTATAGTGACAATGTCGTTGTTTCTGGGCGGTTTTCGTCTAGAAAAAACAAAAGCTTCCTCGCATAGCAACCGTTTCCGATTCAATAAAGCGATCTTTCATTCTTTTAAACCTCGCTTTTAAAGCTTTTAAAATAAAGTGTTTACACAAAGCTGCTTAGGCAGAAGTGGCGTAACTAAGGAGAACAGTTTAGAACTGATAGAGCTACCAGTATTAATAAAGGTTGTTTAGTTTAGGTTTCCTCCTGTAGTAACACTGGATCAATAAGAGATGATCCTTACTGGATCTCTAGGAAGAACAGTTTAGAACTGATGGAGCTCTCCAGTATAAATAAAGTTAGTTTGGTTCCGGTTTCCTCCTGTAGTAACACTGGATCAATAAGAGATGATCCTTCCTAAATATCTCCCAGACTTGGCTATGTTCTAAAATGCATATAAACGTCAAGTTATCAGCGTTTGAGATAGTCCTTCCTTGTGGTGCATGAATTCCTGTAAAAGAATCTGTCCTGATAAATATTGGTAAACCAAACAATTGAAACCAGTCCGCTTGTCTGTGTATATCAAATTAACAGGATAAAATTTTGGTGAATCTAATTTTAATTGCTAATCATAGTATCATTTATATAATACCTCATTAAATTCTGGTCGTTTAATTGGTTGATTATGATCACGTAATATTAAATAAAAAGTTCCATTTTCCAAAAGTGCAATGAAAAACGTTCCATTAGTTTTTTCCATAGCACTCTCTCAATTCCCATCCGTCAAAAAGCTCTTCCTACGGTCTTCGTAGTTTACTTTAGGCTGGTTTCGGTCTTGAGATGAATGCGAAATAATCCAAATACTAAAATTCGACTCAAATGCGTGTTGCTTTAAATGTCGAATAAATTGGTTTTGACAAACAATAGTCTGGTATTATATAAAACAAATAATGAGTGTTTTTATTCGTGTAATAATAAGAATATTTTCATTCGGTGAAAGATTGATTGTTCCATTCATTCCAACTGAAAAAGATATTTCAAACGTGGTGGTCTAGTGTTGGTAGTATTCTACAATAAGCTGTCGTGGTTTGTGTCTGAACTGCCTGAAAAAGATATCTCAAACGTGGTGGTCTAGTGTAGGTAGTATTTTACGATAAGTTGTCGTGGTTTGTGTAAACACTTGTGAAAATAAGGTTTGACATTTCAAAGATTGGTAAATTTATCACCTTGGAAAATATTTACGTTCTTTGCTTTTTGTTTTGACTTCATAAGGCGCGGTGTTCTCATTGTTTGTAACACTGACGCGCTGGGGGTGTTCTGTTTGTGATGATTTGGACCATTAAAGGTCATTTAGGTTAATTTGTCATGTGTCAAACTTTCCTTCCTTATCTCGCTGTGTTCAGCTGTGCTCATGGTGTTATTCTTCGATTAGAGGCTTATTTTAACAAAATTTTATCGGTTCACAAACAGAAGAAATGATCGATGATTCTCTTCGTGTAAAAAACGTTTAATTGTTTTGTTATAATGTCTCGAACTAACGTTGCCAGTGTAGGTAGTGCAGTTAATAGTACACGAAAGGTATAGGTTCTTTCACAATCTGAATACTAACTTCACTAACGTTGCTAGTGTAGGTAGTGCAGTTAATAGTACACGAAAGGTATAGGTTCTTTCACAATCTGAATACTAACTTCACTAACGTTGTCAGTGTAGGTAGTGCAGTTAATAGTACACGAAAGGTATAGGTTCTTTCACAATCTGAATACTAACTTCACTAACGTTGCCAGTGTAGGTAGTGCAGTTAATAGTACACGAAAGGTATACGTTCTTTCACTATCTGAATGCTAACTTCACTAACGTTGTCAGTGTAGGTAGTGCAGTTAATAGTACACGAAAGGTATAGGTTCTTTCACTACCTGAATACTATAATGTAAAATTGTTAACTAGCGACAGAATGTGACATAACCACGGCTTTTTGTCAAGCCTGTCATCAACGTGACAAAGGATAGCTTTTCCTCATAGGTTTACGAAGACAAATGTTAAAGCAGAAAAATTTTTCTTGTGCTTATGTCAATGGTTATGTCGCACACTTCACTGCATTTTAGTTTTCGTTTTGTCTTTTGTTTCAAGCTTCTGCTTATGTGGCTAGTGAGGAACAAAGCTTAACTGCTTATAACTTCGTTTATCCCGCATATTGGCTATCGCGGCAGGCGTCAGATGTGGGTGGAACAGTCCAGTTCACTATTAACACATCAATCATTTACTTGTCGACATTCAATCTCTATATATAGACCTAAATATACTGTTTATGTTAAATACAATAGGGTTTTTTAGCTAATTCGATAATCATATAACTAGGTAATTGGTTAGTTTTTAAATTACGGACAATAGACCGCAAAACTGCATCGTATCGGATCTGCGTGGTCATGACCTCGAGTTCCGGCGGTCAGTTTGTAGTCGTATTCACTGTCGGAAATTTTTCCGATTATTGGTAATAGTTGTTTATGTTGAATTATGCAATATTATCATTAATTCAAAAGTTCCACTCGTCTCAGTTCAATCTATTCAATTTGATATCGTAACCAAACGGCAAACGTTTGAAAATTTCCTTGTATAAAGGCTTCCTGTCACACGGTGCTTGTTTTTCTTTCAACTTCCAATGCAATTCTACTCTTGGGAGGTGTAAAATTGGCAAATACAAGTTTCCATCACAGTTTGCTAATATATTTTTAACATACTAAACATTTGTCACAAATTTACATCTCTTAAGAGTAGAATTGCGTTGCAAGTTGCAAGAAAAATTGCACCGTGTGACAAAGCCATAACGCCTGACGCATTCCAAAGCTATCCGCTGAGCAAACGTTCCTCGTTCATCTCAATACACGCGTAAAAATTACGAGTTGTTGAAGGTTGTTGAAAACAGGATTGAACAATGTTGTGCCACGTTGTTCAATGCTGTCAACAATACTGAACAAGTTGTTGAGCCTGAATCCAGCCTGCAATCAGGTGTAACAATGCTGAACAATATTGTTGACAACATTGAACAATATGGGCAGCACACCCGATAGCTCGAAGTATGTGGGTGGATTTTATTGAGTTTTATACCTCGTACGTTTGCTTTCATAATATCAAACATGTTTGATGCAGAGCTTTCGATGAAGATCCGAGCTTACAGATCAAAAGCTTTGCTATCATAAATATACGTGGTGTTCCCACAAAATTATACTTTGATATAACTTCTTGATGTTTATGTATACGACACATAAAAAACATTGATGATCACAATTATTGTTAGGTTACATTGACATTGAAGGAACTTGACTCAGTTGGTGGAGCATTGGGCTAGCATTCCAAAGGTCGTAGGTTCGATTCCCACCGTGGTCAAACATATTTTTCAGTTTGTCCGATGTGGATATAAACTTAGAGTAACACCACAAATACCATTTTCACCTAGGGTACATAACACCACGTTTATTTATTTTTGAGTCGGTTTTCTTTGATGTACCGCGGGTTGTATATAGGTTATTTACCTTGAATAAATAATTGGATCAAAGTTGTGGAAAAATCTCGACTTAAATTGTTAATAAGTCAAAAGACTCTGTTAGAAAACCTCTTCAAAAATGAATTAAGTTAGTTAAATACCTCGAAAGTCGGGATGTATGTGTATACAGCCCTCGGATGCTGCTCGTCTTCGGGGGCTGTATATGACATACATCCCTCCTTCTCGGTATTTAACTCTAACATACATAAAACAAACACTAACTTCTTATTGTGCTGTCCAGGTTCTCTTGGTGGAACATTAAAACGCGGTGCATCGTTACGTCACGAGCCTCGACCGTATGTCTCGCGAAATCCAATCAAAGAAGAGGACCTTGACGTCATCTTGAACTGGGAATCAGACACGAGCAAGGATTGTTGGCGAAAAGTCAAAAGTGTTCGAGAAGGAACGGTTTGGAAAAAAGAAATGGGAGACGATAAGACTTCGGTTTTGAAAGTAAGACCCCATTTCGTCAAATTCTGGGGCCGGTTGCACGAAAAGTGTATTAGCGCTATCCGTCGGTTAGTGATTTTTCAACTGCCACAGAAAGGCAGGAAAGCAATGACACCAGGAATATTGAACTCGCAAGGGATAAAAAGGGACTTCAGCTCGAAAATGTTGAGCTTTAATATGAGTTTCACCAGTTACTGAACATGTTTAGAAAGACTGAAAAATATTCACCTAAAAGCGTATTCAGATTTAAATTTCTACCGCGATTTATAAACATTTATTCATGACAGTTTGTAATTCCTGACTGTTTATAGGCTGAACTAACGGCTGAAAATGTTCCATTTAAAAAAGGTACGTTATTCTTCCCTCAACCACAATACGTTTGTTTCTCGGTTCCTTGCATCGAGCATGAGTGGGGCCACTCAGACTGCACTCACGTGCAGTCTACCGCTACTGTTGATAGCGAGGTTTAGATATGCATGGAATGGCCGAGTACAGAGTACCAGTGTGTGCGTGACTGTTACAGTTCACGATAATATAGTCAAAGTACAACTACACCTTATATGATTTTTAGTCAAAATCTTCATCGTCATCAACTTTTCACTGATAAAGTTTCCGGATATGATGTCATTAGGTGAATTGCAAATAAGTTTTCCTTTGTTTTTTTTTGCTCCAAACATTCACCTTGTGACATCATATCCGCATTCTTTATTAGTGAAAAGTTGATGAAGATGAGAATTTTGACTATAAAGATATATTCCATTTCTTCTTAGAATGATCCAAACATATCACATACAAAAAATCATACGCTTATTACCAGTATGTTTATTATGAAATGGACATTGCTTTTGCGCTACGCTGATTGGTTAACGTGCCATTTTTAACGATTTTTGATTTTTTCTTCATTGTGGTTGGTTAGTGTTGTGTGTAAAGTCCTCTGCATTTCAATTTTTCGGAATTCTTTCTTAAGTCATTCGTGCTTCGAAATTTCCAATGCGGGACCACTTCTTAAATCCGAAATGATTCGTACGTGAAATTGAAACCAAATTAAATCTGCCCTTAGAAAGCAAGGAATGACCTTCCTTCTTCTCGATATCATTATTATTTAGACCTTCTTTTGCAGTAGTTTATGAAAAAAATTTAGTCTCATTGTTGAGTGCAACAACGGCTGTCCCCCCCTGATGTTTTCAGGCTATTTTTCCATGTGTTGACTCGATCCCAATGAGGAATATTTTTACCCTTTTTTGCAGCCGTGGAACTTATAACAGACATAAAACTCAGAAAGGAATGGGATTGTCTGCATTCAAATCTTGATGTTGTAGAGACTGTTGGAAATGGAAACTTTAAAGTCATATATAGGTAAGAATTTATTTATACTGGATAGTTCTATCAGTTCTAAACTGTTCTTCCTAGAGGTGCAGTAAGGATCATCTCTTATTGATCCAGTGTTACCACAGGAGCCAGAAACCTAAACTAAAAAACTTTATTTATGTTGAACTGAACTAACTTTATTTATAGTGTATAGCTCTTGACGAATATTACACCTGTGGTTTTCTTTAGTCAAATGAAAATGCCAACATTTTGTAAAAAGAGAGAATTCGTAGAAGCGATGAGTCAGAGGGTCAGCGACAAGGAAAATAACTCCTATCACTTGTTGGCATTCCGTAGCACAACACACCCAAGTGTTCCTCCTAGTAATGAAATTATCAGGTGAGTGCTGGTTGATCCTCGCTTCAGACTCATGACACTTAACTGAAAAGAGTTAGTCAACGCTCTGTCGAAAGTCGTGGGTTTTCTCCGGGTACTCTGGTTTCCTCCCACAGGAAATGTTGAGTAAAAAATTTAGGCAATACTTTTAGTTTTTCTTGAGTAAAACTTTTAATCGCTACTTTGCTTTCTGCTTAATTAAAATAGACAAATTTGGCTAACGTTTGTTTATACCTAATTCACATTTAAGGTCACTCACATGCCTAGTTACTATTATGTTAGTTTGCGGCAGCGTAACGTGGAACAAAAGTAACTACGCACTACAAGTATGGACATGAGTGAATAACTCGTATTCATCATTCGTATGCCTGGCTACTTTTCTCCTAATGTACTTGTCCACAAACCAGAACAATGGTATCCAACCATGGCAATAATCCAAAGATGGGAATTGTTTGTCCACGGTGTAAACTAGCCTTAGACGATTGTATCTATTGAGGTTTTAATTTTTATTTTAATTTACTTGAGTACTTTGCTAAACAATGTGTTTACGTCGTGCCATGCTTGTTTCAGAGCGGATGACCAACTGTCTGGTATAGTGATCCGTCCAGTCGGGGATGGCATGACAAGCTCGAAAGTTTCGTTCATATATCGTGTCAAATTCCGCGGCTCTGCCCCCCGGGGGATGAAGAAAAGCTACCTGGCCAGTCAGTCTGTCGAGATGGTGCGTCGCATGAAAAAATACCACGAGAAAAAAAAGACGGAGGAAAGGATTGGGAGGGTTTGAGGTCGTTTGCTACTCTTGTTTCTATGGAGACCATCGTGTTTACCCTAAATTCAGGTTTGTACAGGCTGAGCGGGCTTCTGAATCACATCCGAAATAACTCTGAGCAGACCTGCGTCACATTGAAATGCATGCTGGTCATACTCCAGCTTCCAGGTCAAAAAGTAAAGTCAGGGTCGCGGCGCGCAGATGTCAGTTCCAGTCCCCTGCGCTTACTGCCTTTCATATATATGGAGCTCATCGCCTTAGATTAGTATAACCGCGTTTGGAGAGGACTGATACTGACAGTCTGACACCTTGAATTTTCGGGACGCACGTTTGTCGGAAGTTATTTCCCTCACAAGATTGGCCTGTCAAAAGTTAACTGTTTAGAATACTGCTAATGGACCGATGGCATTATGGGCAAAATTTTGAAAAAAGTTGAAATAGGAAAATTTATTACCACAGTATTGAAGAGCATTCTAAAATTAGTAAAATTGCGAAGTTTGGTTGCGAAACGTCCTAAAATGTGGAAAATGTAAGCCTGTGAAGATTGCAAATTTTGTATATTTTTGTATTACGCACGGAAAATTGATACCAACATCGAGAAAACGGTATCAATTTTCCGTGCGTAATACGAAAGTGTACAAAATTCGCAAACTTTGCAGGGCTATATTTTTCTCATTTTACAACATTTTGCGACCAAACTTTGCAATTTTACTAATTTTAGGATGCTCTTCAATTCTGTGGTAATGAATTTTCCCAATTCAACTTTTTTCAAAATTCTGTCCATAATGCAATCGGTCCATCGAAACAGCTGTGTACAGCTAATTCAATTAAGGTTGACATTGACAATAGTCAAATGTGCATTATGATCGATCGAGTGCCATCGATCGAGTGATGATTCTTTACAGGTGGATGTAAAAGATATCATTATATAGATGCTGTATTTATAATCCAGCAAGGCTGCTGATGTGTTGATCTTATTTAAAACTATATTATTACCATCATTTTTTATGCTCATGCATATTGCACTTTTGCCATTTGACTATTGTTGATGTCAACCTTATTTGAATTAGCTGTATATGAAATATTGTTACACAATTAGAATTCGCCACTCCTTCAGAGGAACAAATATTTCCATAAAATTATGACCAATTCTACGACGGAAAAAGTCGTGGCTTTCCACTCGTCGATGTCTTGCCCCACGGGGGGGGGGGGGGGGGTGCTGGCATAACCAAGAGCTATTACAGTAGGTGAGTAGTAAGTGGGCCGCTTAAACAGCACTGACCAACCACATTAAAGAACGAAAATAAGAAATGGCCTAAAATGGCACGATAATCAACCAGCGCAGCGCAAAAACAAGATTTAATAATAAGCATACCAGAAAAAAACTGAAAAAGTCAACGAGTTAACTATTATCGTAAACTGGAATAGTCATTCACTGATACTCAGCCTTTACACAGCAAGTTTCCATATCTAAACCTCGCTATCAACAATAGCGCTGGAGTCTATGCGCGAGTGTTGTTCGATTCCCACTTATTATAGTAGACAAAATGTGACTTTTAAAAACATTTTTTCAACAATACAACTCTTTTGAGTCTCTGGAGCGGGTTTTATTGAGAAAAACGTTCTTAAAATGTCAGTAGTCCCTGGTTGTGCCTGCACTCTCCCTGCCAAGGCATTGATAGTTCTTTTAAATCCTCCATTCCGATATTAAATTTGTGGCAAATTAAAGACTGCTCATTAGGGCCTCATTAAAGATACGTGAGATAGCTGATGACATAATAAAATACATGGTATACCACATCAAAAATCGAACTTTTCAGTGTGCTAGGGCGCTCAATATTTAATCTACAGAAATCACTCTTTAACAGTCGGAAGGACCAGGCATTTAGCTCTTGAATATCACCTTTTTTTTATAAAATTTGAAGAAAAATTAAAGAAATATACGAATCAAATGAAATAGCGAATAGGAACAAGGGCTAATATGCGATTTTGGGTGGCACTTTTCATGTGATCCGTATTTGCACATTTTTTTTCTTAAAATTTTATGAAAACGGCGATTTACAAAAGTTAAAAGCCAATGTCTTTCCAACTATGAAAGAATTCTTTCCGTAGGTTTAATATAGAGCGCCCTAATACAGCACTTCAAAGTTTGATTACTTTCTTTCTTGATGCACTCTACACGAAAATCAAACATGATCAATTTTATTGCTGAGGGGTGCTGGTAGATTAAGTTTCTAAAGCTCGTTGATTCAGCTTTAAAGGTTATAGTTATAATATAATTGCAACTTACTGGTTTTATTTAAGACAGAGCGCACATGGACGCAACCTATTACGGTTTAATTTAAGGCTATTTTAGGCTACTGACAAAGTTAGTCTGTAGTACAGTCACTACTATTTAGTTCAATAGTAATAAATAGATAAATTAGATCACAATTTTTACAGTTTCAATGTCATTTACATATTCGTATGTTCACTAACATATTGTCTCTATATTTCGTTTCAAAAGCTTTGCTCTATAACTGTTTCATGCACGCTTCTGCAAAATCTTTTAGATGCACAATTTTTCATATACTTTAAATATTAAACATTATTATCAATGGTAATAGGTTATATCAGGGGTGTTATTCATAAAATCAATTCTCTTCATAAATTTCCCAGAAACTCGCAGGTTACAAGCAAGTCTGCTGCAACCTAGTTACCTTGCAGTCATCAAGCCGATGTCAGGATGCGTTCGCATGATAACAAGTCTGCTGCAAGTTGTCAACAGGCTTGATGCAAGTTGATTCTCAGCACTTTTTATCCACAAACTCGATGCCTCGACAAGTTGTAGTAAAAGTCTGCAATTATCAAGTTGCATCAAGTCTGATTTTCTTGACAGACTTGATGCAACTTGGTGACAAACTTGCATCAAGCTGGTAAAATCCACAACTTCCATCAAGTCTGTGGCATTTCTGCCTTTGTGGACAACATCAGACTTACTGAGACAACTTGTAGCAAGTCTGCTGTCCTTACAAGATCACCACAGTTTGATTCAGGCTTGCCGACAATTGGGAATAATCACTGAACACCGATCGTTCAAACTAGCTCTGTTCATGCTACCGCACCAGCAACCGTCCCATAAGGGTGGGCAAACTTCTGATTGACCAAAAGCTGCAGTAAAGCACAGGTGTCTTTCGTGAACCGTTCAAATGGATTGCCAAATTCATCTTCCGAAGAACCGTCTGACGAGACCTCGCTTTGATTGTCGCTGAAAGTTGACGAAACCGCCTCAGGTTTGGCTTTGGAACTGCAGCCATTATTTTTGCTCTCGTCCAAGAACCCAATGTTCTGGTTTAAAGACATCATGGCAAGATCGCTACAGTACAGGCGGATTTCTCTACTCAATGTCGCAAAAACACGTAGCCAGCCTAGAAGCAGATAGAAATAGTCACAACGCTTTGTAGTGTGAAAAATTATCGGGTTTCGCTATACCATTATGCAGTGGGTGGGGCTTAAGCGTGGGTGTGATTGAATTTGCTAGATAAATGTCTATATTTAGAGTTGATCTTTACTGAAATCCATGCTGTTGTGTGAATTGCCAGATTAGTGTGGTCAGTTAAGGTAGCTGCTGGTAGCTTGCATGTATAAGCATTTTGCACAAGCTTGATTGCATTGTCAAGTAACAAGGTTGTTCCAATAAGTTTGATCATGATACAGTCATGATAAAACAAGAAATGTTACAAGGTATAGGACATGAAGTTATTGCAGTATTCTTGTATTTTGACTGTATTCTTTAATTATAACAAGTTCAATAATATCAACAGCTTGTCCAACTTGAAACAGACTGTGCAAATACTGAGCTTGTTGGCAAACTTGCTTTAAGGTAGGAGGTGTACTATTTACAACATGAACGGCTGTGTTGTATCAGCGTATACAAACTCGAGCCGAAGACGAGAGTTGTATATCTGATACAACACGGACGCGAGTTTTGTAAATAGCTTGTGAAACACTCCAATTCTATAGATCAATTTGCGAAGTAATTTTGAAAATACATCTTATATAAGACGAGAAAATCAAAGTTAAAAGTTATGAAAATCAACAAAATTCTGTATCAGAGTAGACAGACTCCTTCACGCTCATGATTTCTTTTGTGTTTTCTTTATGAATTATTAATTAGTTTCACAAGTTTGCATACTGATCAATTCAGAAAGACAGTGATGTGAACCTAATTATTGATAACTGTTACTTGATAAGACTAACTTAGCCCTGCAAAAACTATAAAACATTCCAATGCAGAAACAAAATTTTGAATCCTGGGAAACAGAAGTTTACGAATAAATTCAGAAACATTTTTGTTAAAACAATGTTTCCTAATTTGCCCACAGGTTTCCAATGTTTCCAGCACAAAAAACATTGATTTCTCAATTAAGCATGCACAAAACTACATGTCTGCAACAAACAAAGTGACAAGTAATTTGTGCAAGCCAATGTTTCTCACAAAAATGCTTTCTAGTTTGCCGACATTGGGAAACATTGACAGGAAACAATGTTACCACAACAATGATTCCCAGCTTGTCATACCATTCAAGTCTTTCAATTGCACAGTCCCTCTAGTTTGCCGATGCTGCAGGCACACTGACCAAACGCAATGTTCTTCGGAGCTCTTGTACTGAGGCGAAGACAAATCGAACAGACAAATCAATCGATACAATGACAAACTTGATGGCATTGCTTCTTGCCCAAAGCTTGAATTGCCCTGCTCGTTGTCACTGATTGTGCTGTCAATTGCTTCATCTTTAGTGCTGGTACAAACATTAGATTTTGAAGCAGATTCAGCAATTTGCTCTTCTGCATTTTCAGGACTATCAATCTCTTCTCTTATTTGTTTAGCCGACTCTAAACTTTTCTCAATTGCTCGTCTGTTTAGCTTCCCTGGTTCTTTAAGGTTTTTAGGACAAAAACAATAGTAGAGCCATCTCTCTTCATATGAGTCAAATACGAGCTCAAACGTTGGTTGCGGATGGTTGATAATGGCCTCCCATTGCCTCGCAACGTCTGCCTGGATCATTTGCTGTTCCTCGTATTCCCACGAACTGCGATGAATGAAATGCTCACAGTTGCAAAAGTATCCATAATCGTCCCCATTGTCCTCGCTTTCTTGGTCCTCATCATTCGTTGACTTGCCACTGTAACTACTTAAAGTGTCTGAGCTGAAGCTTTGAGTAATTGCTTTGGGTGTGGTTGGAGTTCCCGAAAGCTCCCCTGCCTTTCGTGCGGGTACAGGAGAGATTGAAAACTCACATGCCTTTGTAGGAGCGGTCAGAAACTCCCCAGCTTTGGGGTTGGACTTGATGCTGTCCAAGGTCTCCATACTTGAGCTTCGTGAGACGTTCTCGGACGAGAAAACTGATTCCGAATAAACTGGAAACGATACCTCGTAACAGATTTTATACATGTTACCTAACGGATGGGTTACAAAAAACGGACTGCTAAGCATATCGAGTATTGCTAAGCCGTCATCACGAAACTTTGTTGACACCGGACAACCATGGGAAAATGTCGATGACATGGCCGCTTTCCAATCATAGGTCTCAAAGATGAAGCCAGTCTCCGAATGCTTCAAACGGAATCGCCAAATTCGATAGAATGCTAGGCCTACGTCCTCTGTAAACATGTACTCGAAGAGGATTAGCCAACGATACATCATAACGCAACTTGCCATAACTTGGTAGGGCCTAATGAACCTCATCTGTCGGCTGGTCATGCGATCTTGGTTTAAACGAATTGTGAACGAGTCGTCAACGTATTCTCTCCGTCTATCAACAAAGACCCATTTAAGATCATGAGTGTCATAGTAGAGTTCCATGTTGTTGTTAAAGAATCGTGGGCTGGTTTCTTCAAGTTCGTACAGGCGTGGTTTCTCCCAAAGGGAGGTTACCTCTACCATGACTTTAAACACAGCTTGTCGAAGTTCATCTGAATCTAAAATGCTCTCCCCAAGCTTACAGATTATGAAATACTTCATGTCGTCTGGCGAGTAATTTCCAATGCCGAGCAAGTACCTAAAATGGTAAATTGGGATTTGCAGTTTGCATATGCGTCAAGTCGGCAATGCCTGCAGATTGTCATAGAAATTACACAGCTGGCTGTTGGCAACAAGTGGATATCTGTTAGAGATGTGAAACTTTACTGTACTGTGCCAAAATCCACACTGCAGAATATGGCAGTTTTCGACAAGATCTCAGGTGCAGAGAAACCACAAATCATGAGTGCAGGTGCACAAAACAATGGCCAAGTGTGGAGCAAGAGTGAGTTAAGGGGAAAAAGTAACAAAATATGTCTAAATGAAAAAACAATGAAAATTAAAGCTTTGGGGCAGATTGAAGTGCAAAATCAGTGAAAAGAAAGTCTTAGGTGAGCTAAGTTTTTTCTTTAAAAAATCTGGAGGCACTGTTGACGTCCATGCTCTGCAGTCTGGGCCAAAATTAGTCCAAAGTATAGAAACAAAGAGTTCTGATACAGAAATAATACTCAAATTAGTTTCCCGCTTATAGAGCTAAATATGTATCGTTACAATGTTTTTTTTTATCATTTGAAACCTTTCTATTGCAAAGTTTTCCTTAAAAATACCTGTACAACTTCTGCCATTGCAAAGCAATTGTCGAGACCTGCCCGAGGACAGAGCTTTGCGAAGGCCACCGATTTAGAACCAAATTTTGCCATAAACTGTTGTCATTTGCTACCCTATGCCAGCGTTTGCAAACCAATGTACATTTTAGGACTTCGCTTGCATCAAAAGATCGAAATATGTTCAGGATTATTTCGTCCAATTCGCCAACAATTTGTAGCTGGTTCGTCATGCTTGCTTGGACTTTGTGATCAAAGTTTATAAATTCGCGTGCTTTTTCAACAAAACAAGTGCGCAGTTGTTTTGTTTGTATTGTACATTTTCTTTTCAAAACAACAATACCAGGGATAGGCACGAGTAATTGTGAATTGAATGGGTGTTAGGTTATAAATGATGGATAGAAATTGTGAAGAAAGTTAGGATGATATCCCCAGATATCCCATAATGGAGAACTTCCCCTTCCCCCCCGGAGCATATTAAAATTCAAATGATTTTCAGGAGGAATATTCAAAATCGATGTATTTTTCTAGTTCAAACGTTTGTGGTCTTACTTCCCCCCCTGGTAAGAACCAAGCTCTTGTTCAATTACGGGGGAGGGAAAGTTGAAGTTTTCAGATAATTTAATTTATGCAACAAAAACAACAAACGTGGCGTTTCTTCATAATATTAGAGACATGTGAAATTTTGGAAAATATTGTGGCAAATATTCACCAGTTTCAAGCTTTCTTTTGCACAAAGTAAGTCAAGAATAACATGTAATAATATCAGTTCTTTTTGTTAAATATTCATTTGAATATATAATTATGAGTATAAATTTTCTTTGGTAGCATTGAAAGCAAATTCATAAACTAGACAGTTAGTTTTATAGTGATTTGTATTTTTGTACAAATTGTATCATACTGTGACCACAGACCTCTAAACTCAATAAGAATAGACAATTAGTGCTTAATTGCAGCTGAGCTAAGCTGAAGTGCTGAACTACAAAGACACAACTCAACATTTCCTGTGGGGGGAAATCGTTTATTGAAGCAGTCTACTATTCACTACCCAGTCCACCTGAAGCAATAAATCAGAACTTGATGTTTTAAGTGAAGGCCTGTTGTTGTTAGAAAGTTTACACAGTTCCTGATGAAAGGCCTTCACTTGAGGCGTGAAATTCTGTTCTTATTGTTTCAGGTAATTAACATGCCCATATTATGAGTGCATTACTGATAATAATAGTTATATATAAATTATATATATATATATATATATATATATATATATATATATATATATATATATATTCTTTAGAGTTGTATCTGGTCTAGTTAAAATCTTTAAAAGTTCTAGATTAAAAAGTTCTAGATTGAAAATATATGTACTAAATTTTCGGTTGCTTGCTGCAGCCTTCTTCAGAGTTTAATACTGAGGCGGATCTGACAGAACATTATATAGTGTCATTATCATTGCATGACTGCACTAATGGCATGTAGATTGGTGGACATAATTTATGTTCATTTGTTGATCTTTTGTCCAACACCGAGTGCAGGGACTCAAGGAAGAGTCTCTTGTGTGTATTTTGCACTCTCTTCTCTATGATCTTCGCATTATGCATAGAAGTCTCGTGTCCTGTAGTTTCTGCATGATCTTTAATTGCAGACTTTATTTCTGGTCGTACACCTGGCTTGTGCTCAGCGCACTGTGACTTCCACGATCTTTTGCTCTCACCAATATAAGTGAATGGGCAGTCTGGGCATTCAAACTTGTAAACAATACCCTTTATTTCAGAATCTATTTGTTTGTCTTTCGGCTTTCCAAATATATATATATTTATTCACTATATATATATATATAAGTGAATAAATATAAGTGAATAAATATTTATATTTATGTACATAAATCTTTTCTGTATCCTTCTAGTGTAAACAAGTTCTTCCAAGCACCATGTTGGCGATTGCTTATCTTTCATTAGTGCTCCTTGTTATTGTATCAGTCTTTCTCCACTTAAAGGTTGCGCCCTCGGAAAAGTCCATCGGCAATCCGGCGTTTGTTAAATTCCAGCGGACCTACTTTGGCGTCTATTTCATAGCGCTGTTTGCAGAGTGGCTGCAAAATCCTTACCTTTATCGAATATATTCCCACTATGGTTTCATCGACACTCAAATAGCTATCATATATGTCTGCGGGTTCATTTCAAGTGTTCTATTTAGTACCGCATCAGGCTACCTTGCGGACAAATGTGGTCGGAAAAAGGCGTGCATATTTTTTTGCCTGACGTACTCACTCTGTTGCTTATCAAAAGCATCCAGTAATTATGCAGTTCTAATACTGGGGCGTATTCTCGGTGGGATATCAACGTCCGTCCTGTTTTCGACGTTTGAGGCTTGGTATGTTTATGAACACACGCAGACTCATGATTTTCCAACGGAATGGATTTCGGTGACATTTTCTAAAGCGAGTTTCTTTAATGGAGTTATCGCTATCACGACCGGGGTTGTCGCCAATACTTTGGCAGAATGGATCGATTTTGGACCAGTCTCGCCCTTTCTGTTTGCAATACCGTTTTTGGTCATAGCTGGGATTTTAATTTTGACAAACTGGGACGAGAATTATGGCGGAAAAACGATAAGATTGTTGGGTCCTTGTTTTGAGAGTCTTCGTTTAATCGTGACAAACTCGAAAATCTTGCTAATTGGTGCGGTGACTTCGTTGTTCGAAAGCGTAATGTTCGTTTTTGTATTTCTTTGGACTCCTGTGTTGGACCCGGCCGATCCGCCTTTGGGTATTGTATTCTCGTGTTTCATGTCGTGCGTTATGATTGGAGGGCTCCTTTTTGAGGCTGCAATCAACCGAAGAATAGCACCTGCTAGGATAGTACAGTTCGCAATATTTCTCGGAATTGCGTCAAATTTGGCATCATCATTTGCAAGCGCGAACCACCCTCGTAAGACATTCCTGGCGTTTCTTCTCATGGAGTTTTCGTGCGGGCTGTATTTTCCGGCAATGAACTGGTTGCGCCGACGTATTCTCCCCGAGGCGCACCATGCTGGGATAATGAACTGGTTTAGAGTGCCGCTCAATGTCATTGCCTCAATTGTGTTGTTAGTATTGCATGATACACACAGTGGCGAAGGAATTACAGCGATATTTGGACTGTGTTCCGGCCTTATGATTGTTGCTGCACTCTGTATGGCAAAGCTGATGATGTCGCTGGAGGATGGCGACTTGATATTAAATGAGAATGAAAATGGTGAAGATAATCTGGCATAGCCAGGGATGCCAGAACCTGAAAACAGCTGAAGGGCACCGACAAAATTTTATTTTAGGTTTTTGACCAAATAAATCGTTTTGTCCATTCATTTGCCGTCTTTTTTGGTGGAAATAGATTGTGTGAAGTCTTCTACATAGAATTCTATATCATCGTCAATCTCATTCAGATTGCTAGCGATATTCCTCTTTCAATAGATACTGTTCTGTTTCAAGGCCATTCGGGCAAATAACACTCTAGAGCGTGGGCGAAGGGACTGTCAATATGAGCAAGTTCTCTGAGTGGAGGTAAAAGTCATAAAAGCTTTGGTTTAAATTAAATTACCTGTTATCCTGGTTCACATCTCGCCAAAGCCAATTGCAAGCATTTTCTTTCAAAGAACATTGGTTTAAAGTTAATAATTTACAAAACAATAAAACCAGTGATGATCAAAGTACATTCGTTAAAAGTTAATAATTTACAACACAATAACACAGGGATTACCAGTTAAGATGCTCAAAGTCTTGCCAAAACCATTTGCTAAAAAAGAAAAACATTGGTTAAAGCATAGCTGGCCCAGAAACGCGGTATTTTGTTATGTTTTTATCGATGTGACGTATGCATAATTATACATAATTAAAGTCAATTATTAAAATCACACTCCCAAGCATGAACGAGTGGTCTAAAGGTAAATGACTAGGTTTAACTAGGACCCGCCCAACGCATTTGAAAATATTTTAGCTCAAAATGTATAAAAAATTGGTTAAAGTTAATTATTTACATCGTACTCACAAGCATGAACGAGTAGTCTAGAGGTGACTAACTAGGTTTAATTTGCCAGTTAGGCTGGTTCAAATCACGCCCAACGCATTTGAAAATATTTTATTTCAAAATATACAAAAAATTGGTTAAAGTCAATTATTTACATCATACTCACAAGCATGACGAGTTGTGTAGAGGTAAATGACTAGGTTTAAATTACCAGTTAGGCTGGTTCAAATAACGCCCAACGCTTGTGAAAATATTTTAGCTCAAAATGTACAAAAAAAATTCGTTAAAGTCAACTATTTACATCACATTTACAAGCATGAACGAGTGGTCTAGAGGTAATTGACTATGTTTAAATTACCAGTTAGGCTGTTTCAAATCACGCCTAACGCTTCTGAAAACATTTTAGCTCAAAATATATACCTAAAAATTGGTTAAAGTCAACTATTTACATCACATTTACAAGCATGAACGAGTGGTCTAGAGGTAAATGACTATGTTTAAATTACCAGTTAGGCTGTTTCAAATCACGCCCAACGCTTCTGAAAACATTTTAGCTCAAAATATATACCTAAAAATTGGTTAAAGTCAACTATTTACATCACACTCACAAGCATGAACGAGTGGTCTGGAGGTAAATGACCAGGTTTATTACCAGTTAGGCTGGTTCAATCACGCCCAACACATTTGAAAATATTTTACTTCAAAATATACAAAAAAATTAGTTAAAGTCAATTATTTACATAACATTCACAAGCTTGAACGAGTGGTGTAGAGGTAACTGACAAGGTTTAAATTACCAGTTAGGCTGATTCAAATCACGCGCAACGCATGTAAAAACATTTTAGCGCAAAATATACAAAATAATTGGTTAAAGTCAATTATTTACATGATACTCATAAGCATGAACGATTAGTCTAGAGGTAAATAACGAGGTTTAAATTACCAGTTAGGCTAGTTCAAGTCACGCCCAACGCATTTGAAAATATTTTAGCTCAAAATGTACAAAAAAATTGGTTAAAGTTAATTATTTACATCACAGTCACAAGCATGAACGAGTTGTGTAGAAGTAAATGACTAGGTTTAAATGACCAGTTAGGCTGGTTCAAATAACGCCCAACGCATCTGAAAATATTTTAGCTCAAAATGTACAAAAAAATTGGTTAAAGTTAATTATTTACATCACACTCACAAGCATGAACGAGTAGTCTAGTTTTAGATAACTGCGTTTAAATTACTAGTTAGGCTGGTTTAAATCACGCCCAGCGCATTTGAAAATATTTTAGCTCAAATATACAAAAAAATTAGATAACGTCAAGTATTTACAACACGCTCATAACAAGTAATTATTTACATCACATTTACATTCATAAACGAGTTGTCTAGAGGTAATTGACTAGGTTTAAATTACCAGTTAGGCTGGTTCAAATTTCGCCCAACGCATTTAAAAAGATTTTAGCGCAAAATATACAAAAAATTGGTTAAATTCAAGTATTTACATCGCACTCACAATCATGAACGAGTGGTCTAGAGGTAAATGATTAGGTTTATTACCAGTTAGGCTGTTTTAAATCACGCCCAGCGCATTCGAAAGTACTTTATCTCAAAATATACAAAAAAATTACTTAAAGCCAATTATTTACATTGCACACACAACCATGAACGTGTAGTGTAGAGGTAAATGACTAGGTTTAAATTACCAGTTAGGCTGTTTCAAATCACGCCCAACGCATTTGAAAATTTTTTAGCTCAAAATATATACCTAAAAATTGGCTAAAGTCAATTATTTACATCACATTCACAAGCATGAACGAGTGGTGTAGAGGTAACTGAGAAGGTTTAAATTACCAGATAGGCTGATTCAAATCACGCCCAACGCATCTAAAAATATTTTAGCTTAAAATGTACAAAAAAATTGGTTAAAGTTAATTATTTACATCACATTTACAAGCATGAACGAGTGCTCTAGAGGTAAATGACTATGTCTAAATTACCAGTTAGGCTGGTTCAAATCACGCCCAACGCATGTAAAAATATTTTAGCGCAAAATATACAAAATAATTGGTTAAAGTCAATTATTTACATGACACTCATAAGCATGAACGATTAGTCTAGAGGTAAATAATGAGGTTTTAATTACCAGTTAGGCTGGTTCAAGTCACGCCCAACGCATTTGAAAATATTTTAGCTCAAAATGTACAAAAAAATTGGTTAAAGTTAATTATCTACATCATATTCACGAGCGTGAACGGGTGGTCTAGAGGTAAATAACTGGGTTTAAATTACCAGTTAAGCTGGTTCAAATAACGCCCAACGCATCTGAAAATATTTTAGCTCAAAATGTACAAAAAAATTGGTTAAAGTTAATTATTTACATCACACTCACAAGCATGAACGAGTGGTCTGGAGGTAAATGACCAGGTTTATTACCAGTTAGGCTGGTTCAATCACGCCCAACGCATTTGAAAATATTTTACTTCAAAATATACAAAAAAATTAGTTAAAGTCAATTATTTACATAACATTCACAAGCTTGAACAAGTGGTGTAGAGGTAACTGAGAAGGTTTAAATTACCAGTTAGGCTGATTCAAATCACGCCCAACGCATCTAAAAATATTTTAGCTTAAAATGTACAAAAAAATTAGTTAAAGTTAATTATTTACATCACATTTACAAGCATGAACGAGTGCTCTAGAGGTAAATGACTATGTCTAAATTACCAGTTAGGCTGGTTCAAATCACGCCCAACACATGTAAAAATATTTTAGCGCAAAATATACAAAATAATTGGTTAAAGTCAATTATTTACATGACACTCATAAGCATGAACGATTAGTCTAGAGGTAAATAATGAGGTTTAAATTACCAGATAGGCGGGTTCAAGTCACGCCCAACGCATTTGCAAATATTTTAGCTCAAAATGTACAAAAAAATTTTTTGAAGTTAATTATTTACATCACATTCACAAGCATGAACGAGTTGTCTAGAGGTAATTGACTAGGTTTAAATTACCAGTTAAGCTGGATCAAGTCACGCCCAACGCATTTGAAAATATTTTAGCGAAAAATTTACGAAAAAATTGGTTAAAGTTAATTATTTACATCACATTCACAAGCATGAACGAGTGGTCTAGAGGTAATTGACTAGGTTTACATTATCAGTTAGGCTGGTTCAAATCACGCCCAACGTAACTTAATATATTTTAGCGCAAAATATTCAAAAAAATTGGTTAAAGTCAATTGTTTACCTTACCCTCAGAAGCATGAACGAGTAGTCTAGAGGTAAATAACTGGGTTAAAATTACCAGTTAGGCTGGTTCAAATCACGCCCAACGCATTTGCAAATATTTTAGCTCAAAATGTACAAAAAAATTTTTTGAAGTTAATTATTTACATCACATTCACATGCATGAACGAGTTGTCTAGAGGTAATTGACTAGGTTTAAATTACCAGTTAGGCTGGTTCAAATCACGCCCAACGCAATTGAAATAATTTAGCTCAAAATGTACAAAAAAAACCGGTTAAAGTTAATTATCTACATCACATTCACGAGCATGAACGAGTCGTCTAGAGGTAAATAATTGGGTTTAAATTACCAGTTAGGCTGGTTCAAGTAACGCCCAACGCATCTGAAAATATTTTAGCTCAAAATGTACAAAAAAAATGGTTAAAGTTAATTATTTACATCACACTCACAAACATGAACGAGTAGTCTAGTTTTAGATAACTGCGTTTCAATTACCATTTAGGCTGGTTCAAATCACGCCCAGCGCATTTGAAAGTATTTTAGCTCAAATATACAAAAAAATTAGTTAACGTCAAGTATTTACAACACGCTCACAAGCATGAACGAATTGTCTAGAGGTAAATGACTAGATTTAAATTACCAGTTAAGCTGGTTCAAGTCACGCCCAACGCATTTGAAAATATTTTAGCTAAAAATTTACGAAAAAATTGGTTAAAGTTAATTATTTACATCACATCCACAAGCATGAACGAGTGATCTAGAGGTAATTGACTAGGTTTAAATTACCAGTTAGGCTGGTTGAAATCACCCCCAATGCATTTGAAAATATTTTAGCTCAAAATATACCTAAAAATTGGTTAAAGTCAATTATTTACATCACATTCACAAGCATGAACGAGTGGTCTGGAGGTTAATGACCAGGTTTATTACAAGTTAGGCTGGTTCAATCACGCCCAACACATTTGAAAATATTTTACTTCAAAATATACAAAAAAATTAGTTAAATTCAATTATTTACATAACATTCACAAGCTTGAACGAGTGGTGTAGAGGTAACTGACAAGGTTTAAATTACCAGTTAGGCTGATTCAAATCACGCCCAACGCATCTAAAAATATTTTAGCTTAAAATGTACAAAAAAATTAGTTAAAGTTAATTATTTACATCACATTTACAAGCATGAACGAGTGCTCTAGAGGTAAATGACTATGTCTAAATTACCAGTTAGGCTGGTTCAAATCACGCGCAACGCATGTAAAAACATTTTAGCGCAAAATATACAAAATAATTGGTTAAAGTCAATTATTTACACGACACTTATAAGCATGAACGATTAGTCTAGAGGTAAATAATGAGGTTTAAATTACCAGTTAGGCTGGTTCAAGTCACGCCCAACGCATTTGAAAATATTTTAGCTCAAAATGTACCAAAAAATTGGTCAAAGTTAATTATCTACATCATATTCACGAGCGTGAACGAGTGGTCTAGAGGTAAATAACTGGGTTTAAATTGCCAGTTAAGTGGGTTCAAATAAAGCCCAACGCAACTTAGTATATTTTAGCGCAAAATATTCAAAAAAATTGGTTAAAGTCAATTGTTTACCTTACCCTCAGAAGCATGAACGAGTAGTCTAGAGGTAAATAACTGGGTTAAAATTACCAGTTAGGCAGGTTCAAATCACGCCCAACGCATTTGAAATCATTTAGCTCAAAATGTACAAAAGAATTGGTTAAAGTTAATTATCTACATCACCTTCACGAGCATGAACGAGTGGTCTAGAGGTAAATAATTGGGTTTAGATTACCAGTTAGGCTGGTTCAAATAACGCCCAACGCATCTGAAAATTTTTTAGCTCAAAATGTACAAAAAAATTGGTTAAAGTTAATTATTTACATCACACTCACAAGCATGAACGAGTAGTCTAGTTTTAGATAACTGCGTTTCAATTACCATTTAGGCAGGTTCAAATAACGCCCAACGCATCTGAAAATATTTTAGCTCAAAATGTACAAAAAAATTGGTTAAAGTTAATTATTTACATCACACTCACAAGCATGAACGAGTAGTCTAGTTTTAGATAACTCCGTTTCAATTACCATTTAAGCTGGTTCAAATCACGCCCAGCGCATTTGAAATTATACAAAAAAATTAGTTAACGTCAAGTATTTACAACACGCTCACAAGCATGAACGAATTGTCTAGAGGTAAATGGCTAGGTTTAAATTACCAGTCAAGCTGGTTCAAGTCACGCCCAACGCATTTGAAAATATTTTAGCTAAAAATTTACGAAAAAATTGGTTAAAGTTAATTATTTACATCACATTCACAAGCATGAACGAGTGGTCTAGAGGTAATTGACTAGGTTTAAATTACCAGTTAGACTGGTTGAAATCACCCCCAATGCATTTGAAAATATTTTAGCTCAAAATGTACCGAAAAATTTGTTAAAGTTAATTATTTACATCACATTCATAAGCATGAACGAGTGGTCTAGAGGTAATTGACTAGGTTTACATTATCAGTTAGGCTGGTTCAAATCACGCCCAACGCAACTTAATATATCTTAGCGCAAAATATTCAAAAAAATTGGTTAAAGTCAATTGTTTACCTTACCCTCAGAAGCATGAACGAGTAGCCTAGAGGTAAGTAACGGGGTTTAAATTACCAGTTAGGCTGGTTCAAATCACGCCCAACGCATTTGCAAATATTTTTAGCTCAAAATATACCTAAAAATTGGTTAAAGTCAATTATTTACATCACATTCACAAGCATGAACGAGTGGTCAAGAGGTAATTGACTAGGTTTACATTATCAGTTAGGCTGGTTCAAATCACGCCCAACGCAACTTAATATATTTTAGCGCAAAATATTCAAAAAAATTGGTCAAAGTCAATTGTTTACCTTACCCTCAGAAGCATGAACGAGTAGTCTAGAGGTAAATAACTGGGTTTAAATTACCCCTTAGGCTGGTTCAAATCACGCCCAACGCAATTGAAATTATTTTAGCTCAAAATATACAAAAAAATTGGTTAAAGTCAATTATTTACATTACACTCACTAGCATGAACGAGTAGTGAGTAGTGTAGAGGTAAATGTCTAGGTTTAAATTACCAGTTAGGCCGATTCAAATCACGCCCAACGCATTTGAAAATATTTGAGCTCAAAATGTACAAGAAAATTGGTTAAAGTTAATTATTTACATCACACTTACAGGCATGAACGAGTGGTCTAGAGGTAAATAACTGCAGCAGAACATCAAAGCGTCGAGGATGATATCTAACAGTATCTGAACGGCTGAACCAACATAAACAGAATTTTACGTTTCGAGCAGTGACTTCGAACTTCCCGACGAATGGCCTTTATTCGAAACATCGAATTCTGTTTATGTTGTTTTTATGTAAATTAAATATACATATTTACAGAAAAATTTATGTTCAATTGCAGTGAAGTTAGGAAACCGTATGGTAGTGAATTCTCATGTATTTTTGGCTTTGAATCGCCGTAAAAAACTGGTTTGCGCGTCTTTTGAACTAATTTGAATTGTTTGCGTTATACCAGAACAAAATGGGGTAAGAAAATCATAGGGGTCTACATATCCGGTAGGGTGCATTTTCCGCGGGTAATCACCGGAAACGAGGCTTCGCGCCAAATTCGACAAACCGGAATTGTCTGAGAATATAAACATTGCAAAACTTCTGGTTTATTTTACAAATAAAACCCAAAATATTGGTATTTCAAGTTTGGAAAAGAACCACAAAGATGAGTACGAGTTTAAAGAGTCCAATTCCGACGCCGGTGTTCGTAAACGAGGGAGTTTTTAGCCACAAAAGCACGAAGATTCGAAGTCGTTTGGATGAGTTTCACGAACCACCAAAGCCGCCTGTCAAATCAGCACCGCCAGTGAGCAGAATTTTTAAACATACGCGACGATATTCCGACGGGCCGCAGCGAGTTAGCTTTGGAGGAAAACCAGATGGTATCTTTTTGAGCGTTTTCAGCGTTTTATCAGTGAAATATGGGCACATACATTCAGTGGCGAAGCCAGTCCGACATTTGGACTCATACAAATGCAGATTTTTCAGTGTTTGTAGACCTTATAACGAACAATTTCTAAAGAAATGAATAATAATGATTTAAATTTGCATAAAATGACCAAATTGTCGGGCTCGCTTTGCTACTGATTATATTGAATGATTTGAAACAATTTGGTATTTATCCTTTGTGTAGTTGTTGGACTGTGTTGGAAGTTATTATATGGCTGACACAAATGACGCACTGATTGGTTGATTACCGGTCTGGAAACCGTTTTTTGGTCTTCTACAAAGTCAACAACTTGCAATCCAACAAAGCCATATAATAAATCCCCTAGTAGCCTCGACTGCTCGATCTGTATGGGAAAGTATTGCCTTCAGTTTTTATCGCACGACCTCTCGTACAGATGCTTTATAGTTTCCCATACAGACCTCCCACTTGGTTAATAAGTCCTTATTTCATCTGCCTTGTTTGTAACTTTATTTTAGTCTAGTTAATATCTATATTAGACTAAGACAAAGTTGAATGTGGTGGTCCAGTGTAGAGATATTTTTATGTGGTAGTCCACAAACCATGTCGGCTTGTATTGCAGAATTAATACCAGCTACACAAGTTCTTCTGCAGGTAGTTCAGACACAAACTACGACAGTTTATTGTAGAATACCACCTACACTAGACCAGCACGTATGAGATATCTTTCTCAGATAGTTCAGACACAAACCATGACAGCTTATTGTAGAATACTACTTACACTAGGCCACCACGTTTGAGATATCTTTTTCAGGTAGTTCAGACACAAACCGCAACAGCTTATTGCAGAATACTACCTACACTAGACCACCACGTTTGAGATATCTTTTTCAGGTAGTTCAGACACAAACCACGACAGCTTATTGTACAATACTACCTACACTAGACCACCACGTTTGAGATATCTTTTCAGGTAGTTCAGACACAAATTGTGGCTTGCATGGGTGATTTCGTATAACAAGTGCCTGATATTGTTTAAATCCTTAACTAAATTGTAGTTTTACAAAGTCCTTACTACAATTCAAGTTCTCACATACCATATTTTGAGCAGGTTTGTATTAACTTGAGCTTTCAAATGAATCCTTAAATTTCTATAAAAATAACTTTGTAGTAAAACTGCTGTTACCAATTTTTTTATTACATTCTGCTCATCATTTAGTGTTTCAAAATCGTTGGTAAACTTGGACAAGGATCTTTTGGGGAAGTATGTGATATCATAGGCCTGGATTGTTCTAGAAAAGATCCATGACCAACCCATGGAGGAAATTTTTGCCATCCAGAGAGGGAGGGGGGAATTGTCTGGAATCGGCAGGAATTGTATAGAGAATGGGGGGGGGGTATTGCTAATTTCCCCCATGGGGAATGGACTCTTTCTGGAACAGCTCAATTAATTTTAGATACAAATTCTAAGTTAATCCCCCCTGGCTGTAACACCCTGCTACTTGCATCTTTCATTTCTGTAACGTAATGGAGCATCGATGGGATTGCAGGTTAGGGCAGCTTTACCTGATCCAGTCGAAGGCTTTCAAAAGGGCATCTCTGACAGCCACCTTATGGAGAGCACAGCTATGATGGAAGGATCAGTTAGGAGCTAATCTTAACCCACCCTGTCAACATTCTCTGTGGCTGAAACCAGAGTACCTGGAGAAAACCCACGACTTTCAACAGAGTGTTGACTAACTCTTTTCACATACCATATTCTCTCTATTTAGCCCCCGGGGGACTTATTTGTTTCAGGACCATAATTGAGAGGAGGGCTTATTTATTCATTCAAAAACCAGCAATGGAGATTATCTCTTTGAACTGCAATAAACTCAAAATCATCATACAGTATATATCATATAACAGCAACATTTATATTAACAATATAACAACGTATAATATATCTGGTAACAACAACATACAATGTATAATATAAAAATATATATTATGGGGGGCTAATAAAAAAATATTATGGGGGGCTAATTAGAGAGGGGGCTTATTTCATTTTTTCTCTCAAAAGGGGGGGGGGGGTTGAGTGGGGGGGGGGCTTATTTGAGAGGGGGGCTAAATAGAGAAATTATGGTAAGTGTCATGAGTCTAAAGTGTCAGGATCGAACCTACAATCTCAGAGATGAAAGACACTTGGTCTGACTATTGCCCAAATTGGACATGTAGATAACATGGTGGCAAAATAATGTTGTCTTAATGTTTATCAAAGGTGTTTAAAGTTGAGAGCAAGGAGGATGGGTGTTTGTATGCGGTGAAGAAATCCAGAGTACGATTTCGAGGAGAATTTGACAGGTATCATGTGTTTTGTCTTCCTTCTTTAGTCTTTTTTTTTAAGTCATCGAGTCTTGTGATGTGCACTGGTGATTTACCCAAGATCTGTATTTATCTGTTAGACAACAAAGACTTGATGAAGTTAAAAAGCATGAAAGACTGAGACAACATCCTAACTGCGTGAAATTAATAAAAGCATGGGAGGAGAGGTAATGCTGAGCATGTTAGAACATGTTGCTTTGAAAGCGGTTTTGCTTATATAACTGTACTGTCTAACACTCTAACAAAGCTGTAGCAGCAATAAACCTTTCTCATTGGTCATAATAATGTCAGATGTGGATGTAAAGTTTGCTTTCCCTGGGATCCTGAACCCGAAAACGGCCGGGGGGGCTTTTGTTGAAGGGCACTGACAAAATTTTAAACGTGTTAAAGTTCTTATCCAGGAATTTAGAGGGTCAGATTTTGAGTCAAATATGAGTTGGAGTTTGTCAATTTACAGTGCCACAGCTGGTTTTGTTATTACTGAGACATCTTGAAAACTGACTGTTAAAAAAAGAAGCGAAAAAGAACTCAAGCTCTGCTCTCAGTCTCTTATATAATATTCTTTATACTTGAATAGCACTTTTGCATCCCTTGCTGCTCCCTGCAAAAGGCAAGGGGGGGGGGGGGGAGGGGGGGCACCTGCCCCCCCAGTTCCAGCATCCCTATGCTTCTCATATGTTGCCAATGGTTCATGATTCATTCTTAACTCCCACCCCATCCAAAGAACTTCTCTAATGAATTTTCAAAGCCTTGCAGTTTTATTGTTTTACTCCTCCTGTAGACAGCAACTTTATATTCAAACAGAGCTTTGTCATATGAGGTGAGATGCTGGTTTAATAAAATGTTTTATAGACTAATCATTTTGACAGTTCAAGTGATATAATATATTTTTATTCAGCTTGACAGATTTCTGTGAAAACAGCAACAATATCAATGAGAAAATAGTTTGGGATATTCTCGTTGACCTAACTCAGGTACTGTGCCATTGTCATCAGGTTTTAACTTTCTCACAATGTGATTAAGCCATTTTTTAACACTTTAAGTACTAGAGCACTCACAACATAAGCGGTAGCATTTAACAACAGTAAAAAGCCTGGGTCAGAATTGAATAGACTGCCAGAAATTAATAGTTAATCAATATTTTTGAGTGCTAGCATGTTTTGAGGGCTAGCCATAGTTCTACCACAAGTTCCCTTTGATGGTTAATTAAAATTAAAAAATTATAAAAATTAAAATTATAAATTATAATAAAATTGAAAATTATAAATTTAATCATAATTAAATTATAATAATTAGTTAATTAATAATAATTAATTATTAATTAATAATAATTAATTATCAAATTATAATAATTAATTAATTTATTTTATTTTATTTATTTTAATTTATTTTTATTCATTTAATTTATAATTTTAAATTAAATTAAAATTATAAATTTGTAAACATATACCAGATGATTAATATCACTTAGGTGCAATATCTTCTTAAGTGATATTAATCAGCTGGTATATGTTTACAAATTTATAATTTTGTTGTAAATAATGATGTTAGAAGCGAACAAATTCAAGAGGGAGAGTGCCTCGCATGGGTCTCGAGTCCCCCCGTTCGCACTCTTGCCGTTTGAACATCGTTCAATAAAGCTGTTAAAATTTAAAAAAAAATTAAAATAAAATGGTGTTGTGGTGGATGTATGTATGCATCTGTGTACCTATTTTTATACTATTTTGCATGAATGCTGTGAATACGGGTGGGGCTAGCCTGGGCTGTTTTGATGCCAAGATGCTGTACAAGAGCTGCTTGTTCAATGCTGGGTTTAAGTGCCAAGCCCATTTTTGTTTGAATTCCACGCTAACCCTGTGTTAAGGCGACCGTCGGGCTTCTGGGATATAAAACTGAAAATCTTCACCTGAAAATCTTCACCTGAAAATCCTTGACTTCATATAAAACCAAAGACTAATATACCAGATATTTGATATTCTTTCAGGGCCTAAAACATCTTCACGAGCACGACCTAGTCCACATGGATATAAAACCCTCTAACGTGTTGATTGGCCTTGATGGACTGTATAAAATTGGTGACTTTGGACTTGTTATTGATATCTCAAAGGTTAGAAATTATAATCGCTCCATGTATGTTTTCCATGTGATGAAATGCTTCCAACACGAGTATAACCACCGTGGGATCTCAACCTGCAACCAATGCATTACTGTACCTATCAAATGCTCTGCCAACCATAGACAGTCAAGGGAACGAACTGGAAACATGAGCTTATATGCAACTTGCTAATGACATCCTTCATACTACCTGATACGCTTTACTTTGGAAACCTGTAACTTCACTGTATTTCCATATTTTAAACAAGAACAGCAATGTCTGTAGAATTATCGACTTTTAAAACTTTTTGGGTATAAAAAGCTAAAAACTGAATGTTTGCCTTCTTTTTCAATGCCGAGATATATCACCAAGCGATTTTGTTAAAAAGGTTTTACGAAAACATCCAATTGTAATTTTCAGCCTTATTAACTTTCAAAAAAAGATTTATAAGTCGATAGTTCCATAGACATTGCTGTTCTTGTTTTCAATACAGTAAGTAAGTTAATATAGCTTAGTGTGAGTAGTAACACTCGTTTGGTGAGAGATGATCCTTACTGGACCTCTAAGAAGGACAGTTTAGAACTGACAGAGCTATCCAGTATATGTAAGTAAAGTTACAGGGCTCCAAAGTAAAGTGTATCAGGCCGTATCACAGATGTTACGCAAAGGATAAAATTAGTTTCTTCATTTTTCAGCGTCACTTCAACGAAGCACAAGAAGGCGATCCTAAATACCTTGCTCCAGAACTCCTGGAAGGAAGATTTTCGAGGGCAGCAGATATCTTCAGCCTGGGAATCAGTTTATTAGAGGTTGCCTGTGACTTGGATTTACCCCGGGGCGGTGAGGCATGGCATCAACTGCGGCATCATCAAATACCACCAGGATTTTTACAAGGTATCAATTTTTAAGGTGGCTCAATTTTCAGAATTCATTAGAAATTTTATTTTGCCAACATACAGTGTTCTACAGGGTGTATAGAAAAAAGTATATAGACAAATCTGATATTGCTCTCTGTTTTGCGAAGCGCCTCAATGTAGATAGATACTCTATTGAGTAAAACCATTGCAGCCTAAAAGGCTGAGTTGCATAAAACTTTACATCGAATTTAGTATAAAGTAGAGTTGGGCGACATTTCGATATTTTGATTTATCGTGATATTTCCAATCGCGATAATCGTATCGAAGCTAAAAACTTGAGTGACGATTTATCGAAATTATCGTCATGTTCGATGACTATCGTGATATTGCTTAGAATATGTATATAGCTTACAGAGTCGTAAACAAGTTGAAAGTATCTTTGCATTCCAGCCACAAATATACCCTCAAAAAGTGTATTAGCAAGGCATCGATTATTGTAAATGCTTTTCGTAGTAGTTGTACTGCATGTTCATAATTTAGTCTTCCTTAGCTTCCACAAAACATGGAATAAAATTGAACTGTACACGTTATATTACAACAGTTATGAACAGTAAATATTAGAGAAGGAAAAGCCTTCATATTACTTTAATCTGTTGTTGATTTGTCTTTAATAAGATTACATATATACAAGTTTATACATGCTTTGACATTAATTGTACTTGAAATATATGGTCAATTTTTTTTTCATTAATCGCGATATTATCGATTATCGCGATATTTCCATGACAATAATCGTGAGTTGATTTTTTAAATATCGCCCAACCCTAGTATAAAGAAATTATTTTCCTGTTTGAACTCAACTGGAATTATAACTTTGGTTTCCTCCCACAGGGAATGTTGACAGGGTGGGTTGAGATTAGCTGCTGACAGATCTTTCCATCGTAACTGTGCTCTGTGATTAAAAATGAGTCACAAGGTGGCTGTCAGAGGTGCCTTTGGAAACCTTTGGCTGAACCATGTTGAGCTGCATCCTTCGTAATTTAGCTTATAGCTCTAGCTTCGTAGTTAAGTTTTTCACCCCACTTCACTTTAGAAAATCTAACTTTTACGGTTTCAGGTTTGTCACCAGAACTCTCCTACCTTATAAGAAGAATGATGGCACCGCAACCGCAAAATAGGTCGGTCGCTTGATAATAGTCTAATAATCACTGTTTTATCTTCTTTAGTTATCTTGTAAAACCACATACCTTCCTTTAGAGGACTGATTTCAGTTATTACTCATGTGCAATCTTGCCGTTATCTTGTTAAACAAGAAGTGATCATTATTTTGTTAGAGAACCCAGTTGTTTTGCTATCTAATAAATATGTTGTATCCTTGTTGGTTTGAATAACTTAAAAGTTTTAGACCTTTTTTCTTCACACCCAATTCTTTAAGACATGTCCTTGTTACAGCTCTTTCTTTCTATGTAGACCAACGGTAGACGATATTCTGGTCGAGCCGGAAGTATTGAAGGTAAGCTAATCGTTTTTCACCTTTGTTATTTAAATTTTTGAGGTCCAGTAAGGATCATCTCTTGTTGATCCAGTGTTACTACAGGAGGAAACCTAAACTAAACTAACTTTATTTATATTGGATAGCTCTGTCAGTTCTAAACTGTTCTTCCTAGAGGTCCAGTAAGGATCATCTCTTATTGATCCAGTGTTACTACAGGAGGAAACCTAAACTAAACTAACTTTATTTATATTGGATAGCTCTACAGTACCAGTTCTAAACTGTTCTACCTAGAGGTCCAGTAAGGATCATCTTTTATTGATCCAGAGTTACTACAGGAGGAATCACTAACTAACTTTATTTTCATGTTGCATATACCTCTGACATTTCTAAACTGTTCTTCCAATGCAGGCAAGCAGGAGAAGAGAACGTTTAAAGACATTTAATGCAGTGGTATTTAAAATTTATTCATTTTCCATCTATGATTATATATGATATAGATCCAAATCCTCATGCTTTCTTTGTAGTGGTCTGCATTCAAGAAAATCCTTTTCCCATTCACGTTTGTCCTATTTTGGATATGGCAACTTTTTGTAGTAAAACCCATCAAACTCCTTTGTTGTAAGTCTTTGTGATAAATTGTGTTTTGAAAATCTCACTGTTCTCCATGTCATCCAGTTATGATCCAGTGATTAGAATGTTCCATTGTCTTTTCATTGTTTTGAAAATCTCACTGTTCTCCATGTCATCCAGTTATGATCCAGTGATTAGAATGTTCCATTGTCTTTTCATTGTTTTGAAAATCTCACTGTTCTCCATGTCATCCAGTTATGATCCAGTGATTAGAATGTTCCATTGTCTTTTCATTGTTTTGAAAATCTCACTGTTCTCCATGTCATCCAGTTATGATCCAGTGATTAGAATGTTCCATTGTCTTTTCATTGTTTTGAAAACCTCACTGTTCTCCATGTCATCCAGTTATGATCCAGTGATCAGAATGTTCCATTGTCTTTTCATTGTTTTGAAAATCTCACTGTTCTCCATGTCATCCAGTCATGATCCAGTGATGAGAATGCTCCATTGTCTTTTCATTGTTTTGAAAATTTCACTGTTCTCCATGTCATCCAGTCATGATCCAGTGATTAGAACGTTCCATTGTCTTTTCATTGTTTTGAAAATCTCACTGTTCTCCATGTCATCCAGTTATGATCCAGTGATTAGAACGTTCCATTGTCTTTTCATTGTTTTGAAAATCTCACTGTTCTCCATGTCATCCAGTTATGATCCAGTGATTAGAACGTTCCATTGTCTTTTCATTGTTTTGAAAATTTCACTGTTCTCCATGTCATCCAGTTATGATCCAGTGATTAGAACGTTCCATTGTCTTTTCATTGTTTTGAAAATCTTGCTGTTCTCCACGCCATCCAGTCATTATCCAGTGATTAGAACGTTCCATTGTCTTTTCAGTGTTTTTAAAATCTCACTGTTCTCCATGTCATCCAGTCAATTATTAACAGCTTTTTTCCGTAGATTCAAACAAACTACGTGTATCCAGTACAACAAAGCTGTTGAATGAAAACATGTTTGATTTAAGTCTCTCCTCAGAAGGCAAGTCTCTTATTATTTCAAAACATCTACTTTGATCCAGTGTTACTACAGGAGGAAACCTAAACTAAACTAACTTTATTTATGCTGGATTGCTCTATAAGCTCTAAACTGTTCTTCCTAGAGGTCCAGTAGGGATCATCTCTTATTGATCCAGTGTTACTACAGGAGGAAACCTAAACTAAACTAACCTTATTTATACTGGATAGCTCTATCAGTTCTAAATTGTTCTTCCTAGAAGTTCAGTAAGGATCATCTCCTATTGATCCAGTGTTACTACAGGAGGAAACTTAAACTAAACTAACTTTATTTATACTGGATAGCTCTATCAGTTCTAAACTGTTCTTCCTAGAGGTCCAGTAAGGATCATCTCTAAGAGAAAGCTAAACTAATGTAACTGAGTTGGGTATTTGTATTGTGTTGATATTTAGACAGTGTGTTTGGATTGACCTCGTTCTCCAGTTCTGTTGATGAAAGTTTTTCTTTGAATGAAATGTCACCAAAGAATTTCTCAAGGTCCTACATACAGAGGTAGGATGATATCTTGTGGGACGGTGGCTGAATGTAGCTAAAGTGTTATTTTTATTTACATCTTTGCATCCTTGAATTTGTTTCCACTACTGCATTCTAGTGAAAAAGATTCACAATCACCAAAGCGAAGCTCTCCATTTCAAACATGCTTATCAAAACATTCTCCTTGGTTGGAGCGAAAGGGTGGCAGGTATGTACTTGGTAGAGTATAAATAAAGTTTAGTTTAGGTTTCTCCTGTAGTAAGTCTGGTTCAATGAGAAATTATGCCTACTGGACCTCTAGGAAGAACAGTTCAGAACTGATAGAGCTATCCAGTATAAATAAAGTTAGTTTAGTTTAGGTTTCCTCCTGCAGTAACACTGGATCAATAAGTGATGATCCTTACTGGACCTCTACGAAGAACAGTTCAGAACTGATAGAGCTATCCAGTATAAATAAAGTTAGTTTAGTTTAGGTTTCTTCTTGTAGTAACACTGGATCAATAAGTGATGATCTTTACTGGACCTCTACGAAGAACAGTTCAGAACCGATAGAGCTATCCAGTATAAATAAAGTTAGTTTAGTTTAAGTTTCCTCCTGTAGTAACACTGGATCAATAAGAGATGATCCTTACTGGACCTCCAGAAAGAACAGTTTAGAACTGATAGAGCTATCCAGCGTAAATAAATTTAGTTTAGTTTTCCCGGGACTAATAAGGAATGACTAAATGATTGTTTCTCATTCCACAGTATGACGCCGCCATTAGCTAACAGCAGTCCTCATATGAACTATACTCCTCCCTCGGAATCATTGAAAGCTTCTGGTGGTATTGATCCGTTTCTCAGGACGCATATTGGGCCAAAAAATCTACTAGAGGTTAGACTAAATTTATATTTCGAATACTCATAAGTTTATTATAATATGTAGCTGGTCCTATTTTACGCAGCTTGGATTTTTTCACATTTATTGCATATACTGTATATTTTTAAAGACTGGACGATTACACAGGAGAAGAAACTCAAGTATAAAAAATGTTTAGAAAAATACAGGTTTATGCAGTCTATTTAACAATTAGATTACGAGCTCGAGATTTCTATGCGGTGATGGGAGAGTTGTCTTTTGTACTCAGCAAGAGGGCTCACTTGATGAGCACAAAGGTGTTGGATGTTTAAGGGTGTTGGGTTCGAGCGTTTGTGCATAATTGTTTAGCGTTTGGGATGGCGATTATTGATAATTGTGTATACTGATCAAAATCCTGATAATAAACACAGTGTTTGGTTTTCAAGGTATTTGAAGACGCGGCCAGAGATCCCAAGACAAAAGTTTTGTGACAGAGCTTGAACATTGAAGGTTCAATTGGATTCAATTACGAAGCGTCTCTTTTGGTGAGATCTGTTTTAAATAATCTGTCGTTCAGCCGATCACGTCGAGGCTACCAAAATATTAACCAATCAAAACAATGTTCATAAGATGAAACACAAGCAGAAATATTGCCGAATTTCTCTTCAAACGTGGTTATTCAAAAAAATTGAAACTCAAAAACAATTGAAAAGAAAGGGAACCGTAATTAGGACCTTGTCCACGTGTAAAAATCCGCTGTGTGGTATATGAGATTTTAGAAATAGTCTGAAATAAGTGCCGTGCTTTAGCAAGAAAAAAATGTGTGCAAAGATTAATGCAAGCTGGTAGTTATAAACATAGCTGTTTAAACTGTGATTTGTACCTATAAGACTAGTTTATAAGACTAGTCATGTTAAATCTTCACTCTTGGTATAAGATTGTAAAATACTGCGAATAAAATTGCCTGAAATAAGTTTTGGAATGAGTTTATAATCGATCTGTGCTTACCAGTAAAAAACATTAATCTATTATAAGATGGATTAGCAGAAATATATAGAAGATATTAATTAAAGCAAAAAAAAAACAACAGATGATAGCAAAAATTGTTAGAGACGTAATGAAGTGCGAATTATTACTTAATTTAGAGTACTTTGAAATACAGTTTGGGCCGCCGGTGACACACAGACATAAGGCAGAGACAGACCGGACGCGATTTGAGAACGCGACGCGAATTTTCGATTTTTAACGTGCTTTAAGTTTAATCCTTTTCTATTTTTCTCCAATCTGCGGAAGGACTTCAGCAGTTTAAGCTATTTGGTGCACATATCTAACCAAATTACTTTCCGTTGATGGTTTTATTTGCTTTTAAAAATCGCGTCGCGTTGGCACACGTCTGTGTTAGCCTTTAAACTAACAAAACTCGGGTACTCGACAGATAACCATAAGGCTGGCGGAGCAACCCCTCCCTCGCCAAATCATACTAGATTCATGCCTGAATCTTCCGTTGCTTGCAGTGTTACTCCGAGTCTTTATATTTTATTAAACATTATACTTATACACAAACATCTTTTCGACAGTACATACACAATAAAAATCCTGTATATTCTATAGGATTGAATGTATAGGTTAAATACTGAGGAGGGTTTGTGTCATATTAAGACCCAGCGTCCGAGGGTTTTATATGACATAAATCCCGACTTTCGTGGTATTCAACCTAATTAATTTATTTTTGAGGAGGTTTTCTAGTAGAATCTTTCGACTTTAAACAATTTAAGTCGAGATTTTTCTGCAGGTTTCATCTAATTATTTATTCAAGGTAAATAACCTGGATATGACCCGCGGTACATCAAAGATAACCGACTCAAAAATAAATGAATTGACGTTAAACTTTAAAACAAAACCTAGTTTGTACAACCGTTACCTAGCTAGGAACATTATTGATGGTTTTACTGTATTTAAAAGAAACGTTCTTGTATTTAACAAGTCGATGTTGTCTATTTCACATCCATATTCCTGGCGAAAATGAAAGAACTGAACACTGGCCTTGTACCACCAACAAAATGCTATTACTATTAGGATATGCCAACATTGATGACTCGCGCCAATGTAGTTTACTCGACCTGAAATATAGAATATACACATATGAGGTACATGTCATAGGTCGGTTGTACGAAAGACGAATAGCGCTACCCAGCGGACAGTGATTTTTCTCTCCCTTTCCAAACATGTTCAGTAACTGGTAAAACCCTTATTAAAGTTCAGTATTTTCGAGTTAAAGTCACTTTTTATCTCTTGCAAGTTCAATATTCTTAGTGTCATCGCTTTTTATGCCTTTCTTTGGCCGTTGAAGAATCACTATCTGTGTGGCTGTGAGGTGGTTCCTTTATGATCAGTTGTTGAAGTAGTGTTATTGTTAGTTTTTTTTACCTGGGAAAATACATTCAGGAAATTTGAAGGCATAAACAGCAATAGCCAATGCACCCAAAGTATACATTGTTAGAACTTTAGGAAGAAATACCTAAAATGTATAGGTTGGATGGTTGTTACTAGTGGTGATGATGCTGATAGGGGGTGGTGTAGGGAGGTGATAATGATGTGGTGTAAGGGGAGGATGGTAGTTGAGATGGTGATGGGATAGGGGGGGGGTGGTGACGATGGTGATGATGATGATATTGATGATGATGATAATGATAATGATGGTGGAGTTAAGGGGTGATGGGGATGAACGTGGTGGACATCGTGGTGGACATGGTAATAGTAGTTGTTGTGGCAATGATGGTAATGATAATGAGTATGGTTGTGATGTTGGTATAAGTGGTAATAATGATAGTACCTGAACTATCTCCTGCATAAAACCACCATGTATCCAAGTCCAGTGTGAAGACGGTATCAAACCAAATATTCCTATCACTGCAAATGAAGCCAACCTCTTGCTGGCCCAAAGTGACGTGAAATATTGAGGATGGATTTGAAGAAGTAAAGCTAAGACTGACATAGTCGCAACAATAAACAGGTAAACCACTTGTAAATGCTATAAAAATATACAACCAACTGTCTTTAATAGGCTAATTGTGCTATTTATTCAAGTTATTGGATTCATATGTTACATACAGGTTGACAATAGAAAGCGTAATAAACACTTGGTATATAACATCCACACAGTGCCAATGATATCCCACCAAGATCCAGAGCTAACCAGATGTGGTATACTTTCTCTGAATGACAGTTGAACATATGGTACCCTGCTGAGCACAGCATACAGAACTGCAAAAAGAAGACAGGTGTGAATGAAATACATGATTTTTTAAATATTGGTTGACTACAACATTAGTTTTTTATGCCTTATTAGTTTAAATGTCTTATTACTCTTATTAAATTTTTGTTCTTGTTTGATCTGGACATGTGAACCCCCATACAAACGCTTGCTTGTCAACTCTCATGCAACTCTTGCTCTTGTTTGACCAGGACATGAGAGTTGACAAGCGAGAGTTTGTATGAGGGTTTTCTCAACTCTCATGTCCTGGTCAAACAAGAACAAGAGTTGAATGAGAGTTGACAAGCGAGAGTTTGTATGAGAGTTTTCTCAACTCTCATGTCCTGGTCAAACAAGAACAAGAGTTGCATGAGAGTTGAGGAGAGTTGACAAGCGAGAGTTGTCTCTCATGTCCTAGTTAAACAAAATGCAAGTACTATAAGAAACCATGAATTGTCTATTTAGACTGCTGTAGTGATGTTTCATTGGGTACTGACCAATCACAAACCTGATAGAAAAGCAGGAAACATGTGAACACCACATGATCAGCATATTCTCCAACAGCATTTGGGATGGTGACAGCATTGGAGTAAATAAGAAGAATAAAAAATATGAGAAAGCCAAGAAGGTGGGTCCAAATGTTTACTGTTTCATTTGTCAACTGAAATAAACTAAAAAAGATAATATTTATACAGCCAATTCAACTGTATACAGCACTATGTAAGGTTATATGTGCAAAACATCCTTATAGTTGAGAGCCACAAGCTGAATTACAAACGATGCAGCTGATCTGATCTAGTTGAAGTCTTTCTAAGGACACCTGTGACAGCCACCTCATGACTCACGTCTGATCACGGAGCACAGCTGCGACGGAAGGATCAGTTAGGAGCTAATCTCAACCCAGCCTGTCAACATTCCCTGTGGGAGGAAACTAGAGTACCCGGAGAAAACCCACGACTTTTGACAGAAAGTTGACTAATCTCTTCTACCAGTCTGAAGTGAGGATGAAACCACCAATTTCAGAGTTGAAGGTATTAGCTCTAAACACACTTGTCTGTTTATCCGCACAGGCTAGCCAAAATAGCACCTAATACATATTTTTGGCTAAATATCTATTTTTTATCCTTTTATAGGGTTGAAAAATTTATGCGGACAACAAATACGAAAGGAAACCCGCACAATTTGGGTAAGTTTCTTTATAAATTCATTTTATGTCTATTATGTTGAATAGAGATTAATTAATCTACTTTAGGCCAACTTTATGACATAAATCAGCAAAATAAATGACTGCTTACCTTGCTAAACATTTTTTAAAAGACAAATAAGCTCTGTAGCCAGAGGTAATATATGGATTTCCGCGCAAGAAATAAGGAATCTCTCCATAGTCTAGCAACACTATATCTTTTGACTGTGTCTGAGTAAAAAATGGATCGTTTGTCCAACCGATTTCAACGTCTTTCATTTTAGTATCTTTCTCGTCCATCCCTTTAGGCACAAGTTTGTAAGCTGTCCTTTTTATATAAAAGTCCGAACATTTTATTTGTGCTGAATTTTAATCCAATGTCAACTTAAGCATCTTAAAAATAGCATGTTAAAAAACCAGAGTCAAATCGTGTCTTTATGAAGGAAGTAATGGTTGAATATTTATATAGTGTCAAATTACAGTCCTTTCGCCATATTGTTTACTTTAGAAAGTGCAAATTACCATCTCTCAAAAGTCGGCACCTGGAGGATTTCCTATACCGGTAAACACAATACACGTTTATACATTATTGATTAATGAATATAAATTGCCTAATTAACGGTTTTGGTCGTTCTGCCAAAATAGTAATGTACTAACATATATTCGCTCTGGAGCAGAGGTCACTTCAGAAAACTTCAGAAATATGTTTTTTTTCCAGCTCAGAATATTCTCGAGTTTTTCTTTTTTAAGTGCTCTCAAAAGTGGCTAGGCATTGCCTTTCTGAGTAATTTTAGCACTTTGAGACAAATTTTGCCCAAGAACTGCACAGAAATGAGGCATACAGTTTCATACAACTTATATAAAGGCTTTCACCCATTTAAAATAAAAAACGGGGCCTGAAAAGGACTAGAGACGCTACAATTTGAGAAGACATCTAACTCATGAATAGTTACATGTTTTAACATTTCCGGTTGACAAAAGCGAAGGTAAATATCGAAAACAATAATGTCTTAGAAAGTATTCGAACAATTTGTTGTTAGATGCGTTTATGGTAGCGAAATTGCGACAACGGTGCCCTATTAGTGTACGAGGAAAAAATACCAAACTTTTTGGCTTGAAACGTGAATTTAAGAATTGTTTTTCGGCAATTATAGTAAATATCCGTAATGATTGCAAATAATTAATTGTTGAATGCCTGACAACCGATATATGTCAGCCCTATATGGTCAGTCGCTCCTTATATGGACGCCTATAAAGTTCTTAGAGGAAATATGCAGATTATATATATGATCTCAATATTTGAATATTTCGTAAATGAAAACGTGAAATAAAGTCCGAAATAAAACAAGATGACAGACGCAGATACATGTTTAAAAGCCGTGCCGCATCGCTCGTTAAACGAATCCCTAAAAACGGATGTATTCTCGACGATAAAACAGATCAAAACAGGTTGGTTGGGCATATTAAACTTGGTAACCATCTTGTCTCAAAGAGCAGCTTTAAACAATAATTCACTTCTATTTACACCACTTTATGTGGTATAGCTCGAAGGACTATTACTGTACGCTTTCTTTATTTGTACATTACATTTTTTTGCCTGTAACTTGTCAAATATTACTATATTTTGGGTTTAAACCTTGGGTTGTATTTGCTATGAAACAGACTCAAAAGTCCATGTAAAAGTATACGGTTCCTAATCAGTATTTAGAGCTTTATTCGTAGCAACAGTATTACATTTTTGCTCTATCCAAACTTATTGTGCCGGCAAAAAAATTTGACTTCTGTGGCAATTTCGCTACATTTATGAAGCGGAAATGGAAATTAATAATGAAATTGATTTATTTGTACCTGAGAGCTGTGGGGGTGCCTAAACTCTGATCACATTGTAATAGTTGTGTATAAACAAAATATTTAAAGAATTTTAGGGCCGTTATGAGAAATTCTAGGGCTGTTATGAGGCCTAGCCACTTGGTATGATTATAGATATAAAAACAGACACTTCTACAGATCACTGTTGGGTCTCTAACTACCTGAAGAAGATATCTCAAGTTTACGTAATGGTCTGGTTTGTGTCTGAACTACCTGAAAAAATTACCTCAAACGTGGTGGTCTAGTATAGGTAGTATTTTACAATAAGCAGTTGTGGTTTGTGTCTGAACTGCCTGAAAAAGACTACCAGTGAAAAAGATATCTTAAACGAGGTGGTCCAGTGTAGGTAGTATTCTACAATAAGCTGTCTTGGTTTGTGTCTGAACTACTCGAAAAGATATCTCAAATGTCGTGGTCTAATGTAGGTAGTATTCTAAAATAAGCTGTTGTGGTTTGTTTCTGAACTACCTGAAAAAGAAGATATCTCAAATCTGGTGGTCTAGTGTAGGTAGTATTCTACAATAAGCTGTCGTGGTTTGTGTCTGAACTACCTGAAAAAGATATCTCAAACGTGGTGGTCTAGTGTAGGTAGTATTCTACAATAAGCTGTTGTGGCTTGTGTCTGAACTACCTCAAAACAATACCAGTATTCTACAAAAAACTGTTATAATTTCACTTGATCCCATTAGGGGGTTCAGACAGGCACAAGTCAGATATTTCATACTTAGCAGATCAAGTTGGGATATCAATTGACATAGAAAGGATGGAATACTAAGCATAAATGATTTTTTACTTGCAGTGGCAGAGTTCATAAACAAAGTTTGCTTGGTAAAAGAACATGCAGCAACGCAACTTCTACAGGCCGTAGAAACGTTTCGAAAGAAAGGAAATGAAATCAAAAAAGAAAGGTAAAATACGGTGGATAGAGCAGAGAGTTTGGGAGTCTGGTTTGAAGAGGTTTTTGGTATTAGACCAGAGAATAAGTATTTTTATACCACTTTGCCTCAATCTTGAATGTTGCCCATAGTTGGCATGTATTGTTTTGGTATTTTTTTATAACGTAGATACCAATAAAAGGTATGTGCACAAAAATATACAACAAAAATATACACACATTTGTTCGTAACTGTCTCTACATTACAGCTGTTACTCGTTTTTTAGCCAAGGTGCGCTAGCCGGTATATCTGACAGTTGGGAGGCATTGTTGACAAACACAGAGGATGAGGCAAAGGTAATTGATTATACTTGGGGGTTTAGTTTAGACTCGCTGCAATGGTGAATTTTGCTAGACTTCTCTCAAACACACCCAAATTTGCCAGTGAGTGAATTGCCACAGTATAGGAAATGGACAGTACGGCCATGCAATTGAAGTATGTGTGTCCATGCATATCGCATTACGCATCTCATTACTATCATGGCTGCCAATCAATTGCATTTTCTGGCCAATAAGAATGCTGAACTGGTTGTATTGCTGAGTGGCCCTGCTGCCATTTGCTATACTGTGGAATTGCTTTTAGTTACATTATATGTACTCGCCTTGATATATACATAGTCTAGCATTTTCTTTTGCCCCCATAGCTTCATTGTCGTTTGCAAATTCTCTGTCTAATAGTGGGTAATTTTTACCTAACACAAGTGTGGTATAAATGAATGTTTCTAGGAATTATTGGAACTTTCTCAGAAACTTGTCAACAGCATCAGCGTCCCGTTGTTTGATCGTGCATCAAAGAAAAAAGTACTCTTGAAGAAGGTAGGTCTTTACTGAAAAATCCAGTTAGTATAGAGAGTTAAGATTGCCTTCTGATATCAGGTAATTAATAGCTGAAGTACGATTGACGTAAGAGTGCTGTGATATTGAGAGATGTCAAATATATATAAATTATCCAAAATAGAATCCCAGTAATATTGAATTTTTTTGATATTAATATATAGATATAGTGATAAATATATCCTTTATTATCTTTTCTATTTTTGGTCAAAACAAACTATTTTTACAAGACATAAATTCTCATGAGGCATCAATTAATGACACTGACAATGAAAGCATTTTAAAAGACATCATTATAAGGCCATTGAAAACAATTCATGAAATGTTTATCGAAAATCCAAATAACTTCAGTATTTTTTGATGTACTGAAATATCAAAAAATGAGATATCAATGCTTAAATTTATTGATATTTTACTAGCCAGAAATGCCACTGACTTGTGGCAAGTTGTCAACAATTTGCATCAAACTTTTCCAATTTTGTCAAGTTTCAACAAGTCCGGTCAAATCAGGCTTGTTGCAACTTGTCATTTGCAGACTTGTTACACCTAGTTGAAACAACTTGCAGCAAGCCTGTGGATAACAGTTAGACAACTAAACAAACAAGTAGGGCACATTGCATTGCCGCTCAGTGGATTAAATTCATTTGATAGCTAACTGTTGATTAGTTACAGTCACGGCAATAGAAGTGTTCTGAAAATATTTGACCAACTCATTTGCTCAAGTTTAGCAGTTCCTCCGATTAATTCCTCCCGTGATTCCTCAAATTTTAAAAAAGTTTGTTAAAATGTTCACTTCCTGGCTTGTTGAGCATATTGACCAATCAGACATGATTGGACATGATAGTTTAAGACAGCTCATGGACAAGATATAGCATTCTGATTGGCCAGTTAACAGAAAGTTAAGGAACTTCTTCAAAATTTTGAGGAATTGATCAGAGGAACTCCTAAACTTGTGCAAATGAATTGGTGAAATATTTTCAGAACACTTCTATTGCCACAACTGTAACGTTATTATTTGATTTGATTCTAGGTTTTCTCTAATCGCGAGAGTCTTGAAGCTCAGACCGACAAGACAGAAGAAGCGCTCACAAAGGTGTGTACATTTAAAACTATGGAACAATTTAGCTAGGCTAAGTAGAGCCTTGATGCTACTCTAAGCTTATATCCAGACTAAGCAAGATTAAAAATATGTCTATGTCGAGAATCAAACCCACAAGCTTTGGAAAGATGTAGATTGGTCAGGCATATTGTTCAGCTTGTCAGGTCATGGATATAAACTCAGAGTAACACCACAAACATCATTTTCACCTGAATACATAACTTCTCAACCTGACTGGAAAGTTTGCAAATTGTGCACCTGAGATCTCAAAAATTTACTATAAGGGAACATCAAAACTGTGCAACGGAGATCTAGGATGCACAATTATACAAACTTTCCAGACTGGCTTGTCAATACACAGAACTTTATGTTTCATCATTAATGACTTCAAGGTATTCTTTATAGTGTTTCAAGGACTACACTGATTCATGGATGAAATACAAGTTACACGCGAAAGATCCACAAAAGGTAGGGATTTTCCATTGTTGTTACATACGCAAGCAGTGAATATTAGCTATTCTGCAATGTGATTGGTTCATCTACACGTATGATCTACTAGTATGCTTTTATTAGCTCATATCCTACTAATTTAAAAAGAAAACAAATTAGCGATCGATTTGGAGATTTAAATGAAAATGATATTCAAATTTTACTTGGTACTGCAAAAATCTGTCCCAAAATAATCCTAAAAAGCTATAAACATTGGGATGAAAGTTTTCAAAAGTGGTTAAAAGGAGAGGTTAATTATAATACAAGTCCTTTAAATTTTGTCCTGATGTCAGCTTGAAGACAGCAAGGTAACAAGCCTGCAGCAGACTTGCAGTAACTTTACGTATCTGATTGTGTAGTATTAGTGTTGATTTGATTTGATTTTGACTGAAATTCTCGTTTAATAGGAGCAACATGTCTCGACAATCTGCTTCAACTGTCACAACGACTACGTCTGGCGACTCTCTGGCTTCAACCGAACAAACGAAGTCTTGTATGAGACAACAATTCCTGAACTATTGGGTGTATGTTTGTATCAATTATTTCATTGAGAGCGCACACAAGACAGTATTGTTCTTCTTGATTTATATCGAGCATGTCTTAAATTTATCTTTTCTATGTTGTATTAAGGAAGCCCAAGAAACATTGAATGATCTTGGAAGCTCATTTTCATCCCTTATGCAACAATTCACACAAACAAATCAAAAACAGGTACGAGTCTGCTGGTGTTCTGGTGTTGTAGCTTTGCAACCCTGGGTGCTGGTAATGAAACACTGCCAATGTTAGCATGTGATAAAATAAATTTTCTTCCTTACTTTACTGAAGTAAAAAAAAACTTGTTTTCTTGTGAACTACTTTTTACTTGCAACGAAGTACGATTCTTGTTTAGTATATACTTTTTTACTTGGCGAAGTAAAAAAGGTTAAAGTTATTCTCAAAGCGAAGTCAGCTACCTACCCTGGCAACGTTAGTGAAGTTAGTATTCAGGTAGTGAAAGAACCTATACCTTTCGTGTACTATTAGCTGCACTACCTACACTGGCAACGTTAGTGAAGTTAGTATTCAGGTAGTGAAAGAACCTATACCTTTTGTGCACTATTAACTGCACTACCTACACTGACAACCTTAGTGAAGTTAGTATTCAGGTAGTGAAAGAACCTATACCTTTTGTGCACTATTAACTGCACTCTCTACACTCTCTACACTGGCAACGTTAGTTCAAGATATCTATTTGAGTGTTGTGCATTATTTCTAGCTAAACAAACGACTGGATAAGTTTCAATCATTGGAAGATCTGATCAGTACGCTGAATGTTAATAGCGATCTTTGTGTATATGTCAAGTCTCTTTCTGTTGGCAATGTAAAAATTCCCGTCAAGGCACATGAAAATCCTGATGAAACCACAACTACGGTAATTTATCAAAGTTGTTTTGTGGAGAGATGGGTTTACTAGTTTGGGGGGGGTGCAGTACTTTGAGCACTTTGAGATGCAGTAGCCCAAAATCATTTGCATGTAGAAAGGCTGAAATGCCGCAGACTTGATTGAAGTTGTGGATTTTACCAGCTTCATGCAAGTGTTGTCATCAAGTTGGATGAAGTCACAACCAGGGTGTTAGCCAGGATTCCAAATCTGGCCATCCAAATATGTTTGTGGGTCATCTCGTATTTTTGTGGGCGTGGTTGGACAAAAACATGTGTTTTGGGATGTTGCCGCAATTTTTTGTTTTTACGGAGTTACACCTTAATTCCATCAGTCATATTTGGGCATACTGTGTTTTCAAAAGGATAAGGAATGAAAATATATACCATTGATAAGTTATATGAACAGCATATGACTACAAATCGAGGTATTCAACAAATATTACAAGTTGTAATTTTCTATCCTAAAGAAAATAGTGCCTTTGGCCGTCCATGACCGTCTACTTAAATAAAGCCGTGTAAATTCAGAAGTAGATGTCCCTAGGACGGTCAGATGGCCGCCTGGCTAACAACCTGGTCACAACTATCCTGAGAACAAGGCACCACTATCCTAAGATATATGTAAATCACGTTTGCTTTTGCCAGCTACCTCCCAGCTCAGTAGTCAAAGCTGTGCATTGTATGTAGGAAGACCTACAGTTGATGAGGAATTTTTCTCAAGTGTTCCCGGCTTGACTTTCCACGTGTGCATGATTTCTACCCAAGATTAAGACACATTTTTCATGATTGATTTTGGTAAAAAAAAACGTTTACTTTCTCCCATGTTTTTAGGATGTTCTTGGTGCAAAGATGTTACTCAATCCGTTGACAGAACCTGCTCTGAAGAGAAAGTATTACACGATGAGCCAAAAGGTTTGACTTTGAAAATGTTAAAACAACAATTTTGTAGGGCTCAAAAGACTGAAATTTGATTGGCTCAGGAAGAATGTTCAGCCAATCATATTTCGGCATAGTTAACAGAAGAGGTGGTTTGGAAACTCATTAGAGTAAGAATATAAGTCATTGTCTATGTTGGTCAACCTTTATGCAAAGATATAGCCCGTCATCGTCTGTATTGTGTTTTTGCCAAATCCACAAATAGCAATTCTTGAACTGCCCAGTTACTGTTGAAGTCGCGGATTACTCTGTAGCGAAGGCAGCCTGACATTTAGTTATGCAAATGCAATTTTTTTGTGTATAGACCTTGTAAGAAATGAATTTCTAAAGAGAAATGAATAATGGATAATGATTTGAATTTGCATAACATGACCATATTGTCGGGATGGCTTCGCCACTAGGATCACTGTCATACAATAGGCAGGTGACGATGAAGAAACTTATTTCTGCAGAGCAAAAACGTACATAATGACTTGTATTGTGATTCCAATAAGTTCCCAAGCCATCTCTTCTATGAACTATGATTTTACATAACATTATCTTTTCTACACTATGTCATTATAACAAAGGTTTATTCTAACTGAACTGTATTTCTGTGTTTCATTTACAAGGTGTCCGACGTTGTGAATCAAGTTGATAAAGATCAGACTGCCTTGAAATCGCTCAAACAATTGAAGCATAGGTGAGTCTGCCTGTGCTCACGTGTGATACACAGACCAGAACACGCAAACTGCAACTTGTTATTAACAAGCTGATATCAGGATGCGTTTGCAAGTCTTGTGTCAGCTTGTTGACAACATGTCCGTTGCAAGCTGTCAACAGACTTGTTGCAAGTTGATTGTCAAAACTTGTTATCCACAGGCTTGCTGCAAGTTGTTTCAACAAGTAAGAATTCTGCAAATGGCAAGTTGCAACAAGCCTGGTTTTAACAGATGTGTTGCAAATTGATGTGTTGAGATGTTTTGACAGAGGAGTTGATATGTTAAAGAGAAAGTCTATTAGAGAGAAAGTCTATTAGAAAGATGATATGTTAGAGATAGAGAGAAGGTCTATTAGAGAGATGATATGTTGGAGAAGGTCTATTAGAGAGATGATATGTTGGAGAGATGGTCTATTAGAGAGATGATATGTTAGAGATAGAGAGAAGGTCTATTAGAGAATGATATGTTAGAGATAGAGAGAAGGTCTATTAGAGAATGATATGTTAGAGATAGAGAGAAGGTCTATTAGAGAGATGATATGTTGGAGAAGGTCTATTAGAGAGATGATATGTTGGAGAGATGGTCTATTAGAGAGATGATATGTTAGAGATAGAGAGAAGGTCTATTAGAGAATGATATGTTAGAGATAGAGAGAAGGTCTATTAGAGAGATGATATGCTGGAGAAGGTCTATTAGAGAGATAATATGTTAGAGAGAAGGTCTATTAGAGAGATGATATGTTAGAGAAAAGGTCTATTAGAAAAATGATGTGTTAGGGAGAAGGTCTATTAGATAGACGATATGTTAGAGGGAAGGTCTGTTAGGGTGATGATATGTTGGAGAGAAGGTTTATTAGAGAGACGATATGTTAGAGCAGGTCTATTGGAGAGATTATATGTTAGAGAAGAGGTGTATCGGACTCAGACCTTTATTGAGAAAAGTTTAGAACCGATATTGACAAATCTATTGTGCTTATTTAGTTACATTGATAATCCTTCGTACGGGAACCCAGATGGTATGACCGAAGACATCATGAAGAGTGATTTTGAATTGAAGCAAAAACGTCTGCACCTGGCCGTTCTTTCGACACAGGTATATCTCTCGTAACCCACCAAGGCTTGTAAGCAAGTTATCGATTATACCGATGCTGGAAGGGGTGGGGTGTTTGAGAGATTAAACCCGCTGTTAAGGTCTTGTTTTCAAATTTGTAGCTGTTTTTGAATTTCTCTGTAGTTAAATTTGTTCACAAAAGACATGATTAACGACATGGGTCCGATGGAAAGCATTCAAGAAGTGGAAGACAGCGATAGCGATGGCTATACAACAGTCGAGAGAGAAAATGAGAACGCCGCCCATCAGTTTGTTCCATACATTGTGAGGAAACCTGGCCTGTGTGCTTACTGCAAGGGCGTTCTAATTGGTAATTACCTCAAATATTAGTAATAAAATTATTCTGATACAATTCCTTATTACATCGTAGGTGTTATAGATTAAGTCCTTGCATAGCTCTACTGGTTGTCTTCATAATTGGAAAAATTTTATTCTCCTACCGTTCGAATGTCCAGAGACATTGTTGTCATGGATCAGGTGATAATTAAATGGAGTTCAAACCGGAAACATGATATCTATGTTCAGCCAAACTTAAAGAAACTTTTTGTAATACAGAAAACAGCGCAGTAGAGCTGTGTATTAAACACTCGAAGTTAAACCCCAATGACTTTTATTAACCAAAAACAAAACATCAACCACATGTTATTTAAGAACATGTCCAACTTGCTATTTACATGCTCGTTCCCAAACTCTGTACATGCACCGCGTGTTGTCCACGTGATCACAAACACTACACTGTGCAATGACCAAAATGAAACTCAAGCATTCTTCTTAACCATTTCCAGGTATCGTGAAGCCCACGGTGCGTTGCAAAGTCTGCAAACAGATCGTACATCAGCGATGCGAGATGAAGGTGCCTTACTGTTCTGGAGCGCCACAACCGCTAATGGTAAATAATTACTTATATCAAACTAATCTCAAAGTGTATACCGGTATGACAGGAATTTTTTTTGTTCTCTAGTTGCAAAGATCTTTAAAACTGCATATATGTATCATAACAAATTATTTTGTAGTTTTTCATTGTTTGAACTTTTCATTGCAAACATTGTCATGTCACAATGCATATATTGAGCTCTCGTTTAACCTTTATTACATTTGGTTTTTCACGCTGACGACCGTGTTAAAATGGGTTGTTTTGCGTTGTTTTAACTGCCTAACAACGCCTGCATAATATGAATTTTCGAAAAATCATTATTCATATTAATTTCTTATTGTTTGCTGTATGAAAAGTTCAAACAAACGGAAGCATTTCAAGTTAGAAGCAAGGAAATCAAGAAGTGCAAAAGAAATTTTACTATACACAGTTTTAAAAGATCCTTTCAACTAGGAAAAATGTACAATTGAAACAATTTTCTGTACCGAGGTTTTAAACAAAGCATAGTAATGGGTAGCGGATATCCACCAGGCAGTGACTTTTTTTAATTGCCGAAGAATGGCGTAAAAATCAATGACACTAGGAATATTGAACTCGCGAGAGATGAAATCGACTTCAGCTCGAAAATGCTGAACTTTAATATGGGTTTTACCAGTTACCGAACATATTTAGAAAGTTTGAAAAATCACTATCCGGTGGAAAGCACAGTTAACACAACATTGCATTGACTCCCGCATTGTGTGTATTACAGAGGCCACTGTCGAAGCTTCTTGCAATGAGATCGAAGTCCATCGAGTCTCGAGCCTCAACTAATGAGGAAGAGGAAGATGAAGATAGCCATTTGTACTCGGATATTGACAGCACGCAGGCTGCGCCCAAACCGAGAAAACGAAAACAGAGCGGGAATTCTGCAGACAGTGGTCTATCTGTGTTTGTCAATGGGAGCTACGGTAGGTGGATAGACAAATGCGATGATGGACTAAATTTTGATCCAGGCAAAATGAACAAAAATCTTGTATCGCAGCTGAAAAGAGCATGCTGAAAATAGTAAAACTGCAAAGTTTGGCGGCGAAATATTGTGAATAACGGAAAATATCGCTCTACGAAGTTTGCTAATTTAGTATATATTTGTGTTACGAACGTCTACCAGATAATTAGTTTCACATGCGGTAGGATTTCAAATACCTATAATTCAAATGCCTAATATACAAATGTATGCGAAATTGGCAAACTTCAAAGGGTTATGTCTTCCATATTTTACAACATTTCGCCATCAAAAAAAGTGACTTCCAGTTAAAACTAACGAAAAATGGGGAGAACCCCCTCAACACGGAGATGCTTTTCTTAAAATATGCCAAAAACTTTTGCGCAATTTTGCGCAATACTATATTTTTGGTCCAATTCAACCAATACGTTTCATGTGTATTTCAGGTTCATCTCCAAACATAGTACCTTCACCTCCCGAGGTAGGAAAATATTTGCAGCACGTCTACTGTAAGTGGCACCACGTAGACTACGCAAATAGATCAATGCAACTTGATCCTTAAGCAATCTGCGCAGCGCAAAAACAATGTCATTTTGAAATTAAATCGACGAATGAACAATTATCGTAAACTGTAATAGTCATACACTGATACCCAGCCTGTACTCAGCTCTTACTCAGCATGCTTCCATATCTAGCCTCGCTATCAACAATAGCCGTGGCGTCTATGCGCGAGTGTTGTCTAAGTGGGCCCACTTGTGGTAGACGCACTAATATTTTAGAATTCGACAAGAAAATTTTAGACGTTGTAGGTAGACGCACTGTAATATTTTAGAATTCGACAAAAAAATTTTAGACGTTGGAGGTATTTGCCATACGCATGCATTGAAACAATTTGTGATCTCGTTTTTAGATCCCTAGCAAACCAGCCCTGAAGAAGAAACCAGAACAGTGTGTTATTTTGTACGACTACGGCGCCAATTCGCCAGGAGACCTCAGTATAAAGTAATCTCATAAGTTATTATTATAAATAAATTATTATAATTAATATTATTATTATTATTATTAATTATAAATTATTATTATTATTATAAACTCATAAGTTCTTTATAAGTTTGCATCGTGAACATAAATCATGTAGAAGTATTTCGCATATGTTTTACTGCACGGGGCGGTGCCATAATTTTTTTGCTGAAATTTATATCAAATTAACACTATTGGAATATCAGACTTCTTTTGATTGTAATTAACTTCTTTTGATTGTAATTAACTTAAATTCTCATTGTTTCATCAGGGCTGGCCAAAGAATAACGCTGATTAACAGTTCCCCAATCGACTGGTGGGAAGTGAGTTCAGTTAATGATTTCTATAATTGGTAGTGATTAGTTGCTTGTCAAAGTACAGACAAACAAATTTTCCTTGACAAATTTCTTGAGGAGTTCACTTACGTGTCTGTACGACGAACAAGTTTTCCTTGACAAGTTTTCCTTGAAAGGCTTTATTTGTTATATTTGACAAATTTTTTTCTTGATAACTTTTGGGAAACCGCTTGATTTAAGCACGTAAACAAAAATTTCCTTTTCAAGTGTTTCTTGTAGCACGTACACACGAGCAAGTTTTCTTGCTGAAAAGCTGGTACGACTAGCTTTTAAACCAGGCTCCATGTCAAGGAAAACTTGCTCGTCTGTAAGGGGCTTTACACACTCATAAAGACTACAAACTTGATACAAGTTGTAGAAAATGCAAGCTTGATGGAAGTTTGTCGTCGTGGTGCACTTAGTCTGCGGGATGCAATTAGCAAGATGCAATCATATATTGATTACATATTTATGTCGTGATTTCAGGGTTCATACAAGGGCAAGGTCGGATTCTTCCCAGCATCCTATGCTTTGGTATGTAGGTATTATGCTTTCTTTTAGTGTCACTTCTTTTAAGTATGTCTCGTTTATGGTTTATTTCTCTGATCTGCAGAAACTTCAAGACAAGGATGTCATACTTAAATGTTTATACGACTTCGAGGGAGAAGAAGAGGATGAGCTTTCTATATCACAAGGACAGGTATTGGCTAATGGACCTTTAACCTTTTAGACGAAATTATGAGAAAATGTGAAACACGCAAAAATATTACCACAGCTTGAAAGATCATCCTAATCTTAGTAAAGTTGCAAAGTTTTGTTATGAAATGTTCTAAAATATGGAAAGTATAGCCTTGCGAAGTTGGCAAATTTTGTATACATTTGTATTACGGGTGGAAAATAATACCCTGGTCCATTACATGATCCCGCTTGCCAGGGATTAGTTAAGGCGGTTCGATTGTCTAAATCAAGGCACATTGGATTTCTTTTGCCACAGAATATTTTCCTACTCTTTTAAAAGATCTTCCCTGAGTGCCCCCCCCCCCCCGAGTCAAATCTGACCCAACCTAATGCTGTTCGGCTTGTCCCTAACTTTTTTGTACATCCTCCCTCTGTAGATTCTCGTTTTGGTCGAAGATGAAGGCAATGGATGGATGGTGGGACGGGGGGTTGACGGCGAGGGCATATTCCCTTCAACCTATGTTGAGAAATGTACTACTAGATAAAACGGTGAAGTTGTCAAGAGAATGGGGGCGGGAGTGTTGTGTACAGCATAAAATTGGGCGCACAGTTCAGCAACATTAGACAACGTAGCTGTCCAAATTGTTCATAGTTGACAACAATATTGTTGAGCCTGATTTGAGGCATAGTTAATAGAGCTAGATGGTTTGCAAACTCATTGGAACTACAATATAAGTCATTATCTATGTCTTTGTTCTGGTCTATGCACAAATAAGGTCCAATATCGTCACGTGCGTATTGTATTTTTACCTAACTAACCAAAAGCAACGTTTTAGGAAAGTTAGCCATCCGCGACTTGAACAATAGGGGAACTCAAGAATTCCTGTTAGTGGATTTGGCAAAAACACAGTACACACTTGACGATGAAGAACCATATTTTTGCATAAACGTTGACCAACATGGATAATAAGTTATACTGTTATTCTAATGAGTTTCCAAACCATTAGTCTGTCAGACTACTTTCTATCGAGATCAATCTTGAAAACATTCGATTTCAAAAGCGATTTGTCAGGCTGACCATGAATATACCACACGTCAAGTTAAACCATCGTTTCCACAAGTTAAAGTCATCTTGTTGCAGGAATTTTATGCGGCCTTTACAGAGGTTGCTCGATAGTCTAAATCATGGCCCACATTGTATTGTTCCTTTCGCCTTAGAATCTTTAATAGGGCATGTTTAAAGCTTAGTTTAGGTCATTGCATAGCTCTACTGGTTGTCTTCATAATTGGAAAAGTTTTATTCTCCTTTCTTCGTGTTTACCATTCCCTTCTCCTACCGCTTTCATAGATAAGGTGTGGAGTTTATCCAAATTAAGTTATAATTAGAATTTATTTCAGACGGGAAACATGATTTCTATGTTCAGGTAAACCTGGAAGAAACCCTTTTTCAAATACAGAGAACAGTGCTATAGAGCTGTGCAATGACCTGAAATGAAGCTCAAGCATTCACTATAAAACATTTCATGGGAGAGAGATAAATAAAATTTCTGATGGATTCTAACTATAGCGCCAGCTTGACCATCTCCTCGATATTAAAAATAACCCAAGCTGGAAGATTTGCAAAGGAGGTTTTGTAGACGCTCGTAATCTAAGGCGAAATCTTCTAATTTAGAATTCAAACAATGGTAGTCGTGCAGTTGTACAAATAGGAATATTTTAGATGTATATATAGTTTTATATCTTATACATAGAGTGCTATAACAAGAAAATATCTTTGTACTGTCAATGCGTGTGGTAAAACTTAGTGTATCGAGTATTTAACAGAACAAAATAATCTTTCAAGTTGCATATTGAAACCAGTGTGATACTCCTGTAAACCTATCCAGGTTACGTGTTCAGCTCAGCGGTCGTGTTCTTCGTGGCCTGGGCCGAGAAGAAAGCAAGATGGCGGATTTTGGCGGGAATTTTTGATAAATTTTTTATTTTATAAAATAGAGTATTTTTGTCGGAACATTTACGATATTTAGCGAGTTTTTGTTTTTAAAAGAGTAGCGGAAGTGTTAAACTGACGTAGTTTCGGGCACTTGACGTTGTACAGAGCGTTTTGGCGAGTTTTGTGATAGAGAATTTGAAGGGGAGAATTGAGTAGGTAAAAGTACGGTAAATATGGCAGCCAATGAGGACAGAGTTAGTATGGATAACCCAGAGAAGTGGTACGGAGATGCCCAGGAGTTCTGGAAGGTAGGGAATTGAAGTAAGACAACAAACCATGCTAAACTGAATACATAAACCAAAAGTTTTAGTTTATGTATTCAGTTTCATGAATAATTAGGGCTGGTCATAAAGTATGGGGGGGGGCTGTGGAAGTTGGGGGTGGGTCGCAAATAGGAGTGAGTCATGAAAATTTTAAGGTATACGAGGTGGGTTATAATTTCCAGTGCCGAATATGGGGTGGGTAATGTATATTTGTAGGAAAATCAGGGGTGGGCCACATAAAATTAGCCTTTTAATAATTAAATTCTTATAGCCCCCCCATACTTTATGACCAGTCCCTAATTAGGTAGACTGCGAGTGGTCTCCAAAGGAAAGGAGTTGATGAAAGGAAGGACTGCAAACAACACCTGAAGAAATGAATTATGCCTCACGCACAAAACGCAAAATTCCTATTGGTCGAAATTGTTTGTCCATCAATCAAATGTGATATGTAATAGTACAAACACCTTCCTTTCTTTTTCTCATATTACCTACTTGATTTTTCAAACAGATACTTCAATGTTGATACAGGGAAAGTTTGCGTTATGTGAGCAACGCGTATTTCATTGCATCTTGTGTTGTCGGCAGTCCTTCCTTTCATCAAGTCATTTCCTTTAATGACTGTTCACAGTCTATTAATTAGGCCTAACCATCATTAGTTCTGTGAGAAAAACAAAAGGCCACAACAAAGAGAATTGCCATCAAAGCATATTGGTAAAAAGAATGAGAAACTAATCACGCAATCACATACTGACATTATGGTGTAAAGTACCCATTGTTCTTGTTGTTATTGCTATTGTTACTGCATGTATGTCATCTGTTTTATGATTAAGTCTGTTTTTTAATGTAATAATCAACATAAAGGTAGTGTGATTTATGTTCTCTAATTATGCCTCTGAAAAGGGCAGTGAGGGAGTGTCAATAATGTAAATAGATATAAAATTAGGACATTTTTACTGCTATGTGTGAATGCGGCTCAGAGTTATAAAAGAACTCTCCAAAATGATCATATATACTAGCAAGAGAGAGTTACGTCAAGTATAAGTCTCTCATGTTAGTTCAAGGAAACGTTGGAAATTTTAAGAAATTGGGTGTGGTCATTGGGTGCGGTTTAGACAACTCCCTGCTTCAAAACTCTCCCTTTAGTCATCCACAAATGTATTAATTATTTCTATAGGTTTTAGCTATATTTAGCCCATTTTGAACTACTAAAACCCATTTTTGTGTTGGCAGCCATCTTGTGAATTTTCGTTTCTAATGTCTTTCCAGGGTGTCTCCCCGACAGTGGACGGGATGCTTGGTGGTTTTGCTTTCCTCTCACCTGTGGACGTTGACGGCTCTACTGAGTTTCTCAAAGAGTTTCTGGAGGTGTGTGTATCTCATTTAGGAAAGCAAGGTCATGTCAGGGATGTAATGAATCCTTCAAGGATTGTAACCTTGCAGGATGCTACAAGGAAATGAAAAAAAATCCTCAAGGATCCTGGAAGAATTTTGTCCTGTCAGGATCCTTGCTGATCCCTAAGGAACCTCAAGTATCCTTCAAGGTTTCTCACCTGGGTCAGCCCAAAGTTCAGTCAGTCAGTTTCTGCTAGTTCTGGCCAGATTTTTTTTAGTTCTGGTTTGGGTCAAAGCTCAAAATATTGTTCCCGGTGCACCCCTATAACTAACTAGCACATTTTAAGACATTTTAATTAATGAAAGCATAGGGATGGATGAACAATAAAATCTAGTTTTTTTGTCAAAACATATTATATTTCTTAGCAGAAAGGGTGTGATCAATTTAAATTCAAAGCAATTATCTTAAGAGTGCCATTTGAATACTAGTACATGAAATTCCAAATTAAAAAAAAAAGTCAAAGAATGGACAATAAATTTGTATGATTCTCAGACATGTCATAGAGGGGTTGCATATTCAAATGCCAAGTTTTGGATACTCCATAACTTTTATAAATCTTTCTGTTATAGCAAAATGGTGGTTTTCTTAAGAATGATTATGCATTAGGTTGGTAAACAGTTATTTATATACATTATAATTATCATCATCATAATGGATTAAGCCAGGATTGGAAATTTACTCATCCAAAGAACAAATGCCGAAGGCACAAGCCTTCTGGGAGGCGTAGAGGCATGTTTCCCTGGCAAAATATTGAAATCTGATCCCTGAAGAGCCCAGCAATGCATTTGATTTTTGTTGCTGTTGTGAAACAAGCTCTATAAAGTAATCAGAAAAGCGTATGCACAGAGTGAGAAAAAGACCATGGATTTTATGAATTACAAGACACAATTGAATCATAGGTCACTGCAAGTCAATTAGTTTGAATCGTGTCAAGTGTCTCTTACAAATGTCACTTATACTAGTGGTACTTGTCCTTTGTTAAAAAGATAAATTACGTCAAGATTCACACATCGTCATCATCATCATCTATCATCATCATCTATAACCATCATCTATCACCATCGTTATCATTATCCTCATCATTATCATCATCATCATTATCATCATTATCACCATCACCAAATCTTATTTTCCTTGCCTAGATTGTGGAGCAGGAATAGGCAGAGTGACAAAACATCTCTTACTACCTTTATTCAAGAAAGTTGACACGGTGGAACAAGACAGAGTGTTCGTAGACAAGTCACCAACATTTCTGGTAAATTATTAAATGATCATCGTTAGTCCCACCGTGTTTTAGGGCAGAATACTTTTATTGGGTATCTTGTTGTGCCCAGAGTTTTCCAGAGACAATTTAGAAATATTCAAGCGCGAACGTTTTGGAACGTGCAAATTTTCTCCATCATATTTTATCCAATAAACCCAACAAACCCACAGACCTAACGCAAGTCAGCAGACCCAACAAACACAACAGACCCACCAAACAAAAGCAACAGCCCAACGAAAGTCATGACCCAACAAACACAACCGACCCAACACGCTCAACAGACGCAACAGCGCAACGAAAGTCCACAGAACCGACAAACACAACACACCAAACAGCCCTAAAAAACATAACAGACTCATGAAACATAACAGACTCAACTAACACAACAGAACTAACAGCCTAACGGAAGTCAGCAAGCGCTGGATCTGTTGGGTTTGTTTGGTTTGTTTGTTGTGTGTCTGTTGGGTACGTTGTTGGGTTTCAAGGAAAAATATTCTTCCGTTAGAACAACAAGAAACCCAACAAAAGTATTTCACCCTTAAAACGCGACTTATACGATCATTTCTCATGTTGATGGTACCCTGACAACGCGTAACATGGTTCTCTGCATCATGCTTTTCCTTTTAGGGCGAGGAAAATTGCCAGAGAATAGGAGAACGATTTTGCAGTGGATTGCAGGTGACATGTTAGAAGATTACTGTCAAATCTTAATACTGCGACTGCCGTGTTTACATTCTGTTTTATTTTGTCAGACTAAGAATAATCTCAAAAATTCCATGTTTGCTTCAATATGTGTAAATATTGCAAAACGTATAGCGTCGTGAACGTTTTTACGAGACATCCTTGCATCGTTGACATTCTTGCAAGGTCCAAGCAAATCTTGGCAAGATCTTAAGAAACATCTTTCCATAATCTTTCTTTAATACATGAAACGATCTCAGAGGATCTTCCGAGATCTTGTCAAGATATTGCAGGATCTTAACACAGATCGTGCAAGATATTGTAAGATCTTGGCAAAGATATTGCTATGATCTGGCTTTAATACCCGTCATGATCTTAGCGGTTCTTGCGGTATTTTAACAAAGATCTTACAAGAGCTTGGTAAAAATCTTGTTATGATCTTCCTTAATGTAATTCAAGGTCTTGTCAAGATCTGAGGGCAGCGAAATATCTTCTTCGATAATCCAGTAACAATATACAGTCTGTATTATCTTCTTCGGCAGGATTTCACTCCTCATTCAAAGCGCTACAATCTGATATGGATTCAGTGGGTTTTACTATATCTAACTGATGGTAAGCTGTTAAACCGCAAGGGAGTTTCTCCATAACTCAATATTATGCTGTCGGTGTAAAGATAATATGACATCACAGTGAATAATGAGCTCGTAATGCTACATGGTTTTATCTTACAGTATCTAAGATATATGCAGCAAACAAATTTGCAACTTGGCATAGAGCACTCGTATTTTTATCCGCCATTCTTTCAAGGTAAAACTGCGGTTTGGCTATGCCGCACTGTGATGTCACAAGTATGATATAATGATAGTTGCATAGGAGTATGGTATTTTCAAGTATTTTATTTTCAAAATGAAATATCTCCAGAAATAAGAAAATTCACAAAATTTTGAAAACGAGCGTACCAACTTATTTTACGTTATTTTTACACGGATACCAGAAAACGCTTTTGGTGGCATTCAATGAGCATAAATTATTGGTGTTTGGGGAAAGGGTTTGGCACGAAGCACCGAAGCAAAATTTTGATGGTTTATATCCTCTTGTTTCTTCAGACGATTTGATCGAATTTTTGCAAAAATGTCAGTCAGCGTTACTTCCTAATGGTCTGATATGTTTGAAAGAGAATATTGCAACAAAAAGATCTGTAACAGACAAAGCAGATAGTAGTATTACCAGGTATATGTATGGTTCTTTCTGTTCACTTGGGTTATTGACTGGATGTCTTGAAATGCTCTTCTTTCAATGATAAAAAGCATAATTTTTAACAACTCAAAACACATCTTAAGAAGTTTTCAAAATTTCACCTGTGGTCTCTTGTGTTATTGTCATGGTGTCTGGGGTGAGTTTTGACAACTTGAGATGATGCCTTAAAATCATTTGCCATTTCACACAAATGGCAAAATAACTCTTCTTTCATGAAAAACATTATTTTTAAGCCCTCAAACACACATTTTAAGATGTTTTCCTAACTATTCCCTTCACAAGGTACAACAATCATTAACTACAATAGTAACTTATGTTTTGTTTAGAACGGACAAAAGGTTTAAGAAACTGTTTGACAAAGCAGGTCTTAATGTGATCAAACAGGATCTCCAAAAGGGATTCCCTAAAGGATTGTTTAAAGTAAAAATGTAAGAATTAATTTCATGTCTAGTTGAATTATGCTTCTCTAGTTAGCTAGCCAATATATATACAAGGTTACTCTGAGGTTTTTCCCTTCGTCAGGGGAGGGGGGAGGGGGGTGCCGAGAGGATGGACAGGGTGGGGGTGCAGCTGAAAGGTAGTATTTTGTATTTCTTGATGTGAATATATCGTATTTTCCTCCTTAGGTATGCATTACGAACCTGACAGAGACGAAAGGGAAGTGTTTTGGAGCTCACAATGGATTTGAGTTTGGTTGGAAAATCAAGCAACAATGACAGCGTGCAAGTATTCCAAAAACTGTATGTACAAATAGATTTATAAGCCACTGATGGATTATTTACTGAATAGGATTTGATCATTATTTTGCTTGTATAAAGCCAAGTTTCCTAGTGTTCCTAGTTCTCAAAAATGTTTCCTGCTTTGTCCACACTGGGAAACATGAAAAAACATTGATAGGAAACAATGTTTCCGTGGGCTTGGTTCCAACACAAGTAGCGATAATAAACTTCGCGATATATTTTTTATTACACATTTATTATTCAAATCATTTACATAGAACACTGCTGAACAATGCACAAATATGAAACATCACAAAGAACTTAAATAAAAACGTCAAAACAGTTAACATAATTATGTCTGTTTATTTTCTCTGAGAAGAAAATAATATTTTCATTAGTTCTGACAGAACCAACACGTTTAAACTATTGCCAAGCAAACGGTATTTCTGTTTTGTGGTGACAGTTGCTGGAAACTCTGCAAGGCAAATGATTTATATCTTAATGATTCATACACGTCCAGAAATGCCACAGACTTGATGCAAGTTTGTCATCAAGTTGCATCAAGCCTGTTGGCTTCATCAAGTCTCATCAAGCCTGTGAAAATCAGACTTGATACAACTTGATATTGGCTGACTTCCTGGAAGTTGTTGAAACAACTTGCATCAAGCTTGTGGATAAAAAGTCATGAGAATCAACTTGCATCAAGCCTGTTGACAACTTGCAGCAGACTTGTTATCATCAAGCCGGAGCAAGCGATGCAAACGCATCCTGATATAGGCTTGATGACTGCAAGGTAACAAGCCTGTAGCAGACTGGCTGTAACTTGTGCGTTTCTCTCCGTCAATGCTAGGGCATGTGAGAGTCAAAGAAATTGGCTTATACTTACCAAAGTGTTTAGGAAAACACAAAATATTAGCAATTTCTTTTGGGGTGAAGTACCGCAGCCTTAAAGGAGCCAGTAGGCTTACTCTATCTTCTTCCGTTTCATCACAGTATTTCTTGAATATCAAGCTTGACTATAGATTGACGCAAAAACATGAATAACGTTAAATCATCGACTATTATGTGAGTTAGTCAACGCTCTGCCGAAAGTCGTGGGTTTTCTCCGGGTACTCTGGTTTCCTCCCACAAGGAATGTTGACAGGCTGGGTTGAGATTAGCTCCTAACTGATCCTTCCGTCGTAGCTGTGCTCCGTGATCAGACATGAGTCATAAGGTGGCTGTCAGAGGCGTCCTTAGAATACCTTCGACTGGATCAGATGAGCTGCGTCCTTCGTAATTCAGCTTAGTTCTCAGCTGCATTAGTGCTTCTTCATATCATCTATACCCCTGAAGTCCACTCATTGTATTCAAGTGATCGTATCTAATATAACCACTTACATCCATGCTTGTCATCTGTAGTACCGAACCGGCCCCCTCAACGTAATGACCATAACTAAAAAGCACCAATTACACATCAGATTATAGTTTATGAAATGCTGAAGTAACAATCTTGCAAGTTTGTCAACAAGCCGTCAACAAGTTGGGTTTCAAGTTGTTAACAACTTGTTTCAAACTTGTTCCAACAACTTGAGACAAACAGCACGAACACAACTTGTCAACAGCAAATTACCCTTTCGTAAAACAGCATGAGTGATTACATTTCTCCAAAACAATATCTAGGAATAAAAGACGAATGCAATAAGGATATAGTCACGTGTTTCGAGTCATAGACGATAAAACACTTATGGACACAAACCCATTAATAGCACCTTCTTTTTGAGAATGATTTCTGGCACTAAAAATTCTTCATAATTATCTTTCTCCTCCAAATATTGTCGAATATCGTTAACTTTGTTCCTCGCTTCACGTTGGTGATAGGAATCTTGTTTTGAGTCGTTTTTCTCCGTAGTAGAATTTGCCACATAACTATTTGAAGCTAAGTTGATCAATTCATCACTTTTTCTTGCGTGTTGGTTGTTTTCTTTGTCAGAAATATTATCCAAACTGCCTTCGACAGTTACATTATTATATTCTGTCTTATTTCTAGGCAGTTCTCGTTCGGTTAACGCGTGATGCTCAGTAACTCTAGTAGTTTTATTCGACGTGAGTTCTATAGAGTTTTGTGCTTCCGAGTTTGGTTTGTTGCAGATTGAACAGTTAGTTCTGGGATTGTTTGTATTAAGCCTTGAACACGTTTGACTGTCTGTATTCACGTTTACAGCAGCAGGGAGATTTTCCATTATCTGTTGGACGAAATAACCAAGTTAACGTTAGCTAGATACAAGACTTTTCTGCTGCTCGCACGTAGCTTGTACAAAAATAATTTCTAACGACTTGTATCAAGTTTGTTGTCGAGCTGATATTAGGATGTGTTCGCACTGCTTGTTTCCAGTTGTTGTGACAAGTCTGGAACAGATTGTTATCATCGTGTTACGAGGTTGATGATGGTAACAGACTTGCTACAAGTAGTTCTAACAAGACTACCACAGACTGTTCATAACACGTTGCTACGAGCTTGTTGTCATCATCTTGTTCACAACTTGTTGACGTTATCACACTTGTTGGAACAACTTGTTGCAAGTCGCTTGGCTACATCAATCTTGTGACAAGATGAAAATTACTTGTTCAGTTATCCACGCCTGTAGCTAATCACTTACATAATCATTTTTGGAGAAAGGGAGTTGAAATGGTCTCTGAACAGCAATCAAGAAATAGCGAAGTCTTGAATTAGGGATCCCAAACTAGAAAATTCAGGGAAAGATTGATAGGGTAACATGAAACACTACAATTCACGTGGAGTATAAAAAAAACATTTATAGGAAACATATATACCTGTGTTGGGCTTAAAAGAAATTCCTAAAACGTAAAAAGACTGTAAGCAATTTGTTTACTTCACATACACGGCAAAAAACGCCACAAACTTGTCGATTTTACCGTTTGTTGCAACTTCTCGACAAGTTTCAACGAACTTATAATTCCATCAAGTTGCAACAAGTCTGTTAACATCAGGCTCGTTGCAACTTGTCATTTGCAGACTTGTTACAACTTGTTGAAAGCACTTGCAGCAAGCCTGTGTATAACAAGTTTTCACAATCAACTTGCAACAAAACAAAACTTGTTGACAACAAGTCTGTCGCAAGACGCCAACAGACTTGTTCCAACTAATTGCGGGTATTTGCTTGTGGTTTTTGGTTCGCCACTAACATATACTAATAGGCTTTGTGAGTGGTTGGTTATAACAATGGAAGACAATAAACTATAGAAATTGGTTTTCTAAAGAACGAACGATAACTATTTTTTAAAAGTCCGAGTGTCCTTACCTGGAAATCATAATTTGTTTCTTGTAAGGTTTTGATGAATTCTTCTCTAAACGTTCAGAAGAAATTAATCTTATTTTCAGTCCCATTGAAGGGTACCAAAAAACGCATTACTTGTGATATTTACTGCAAATTCATTTGATTGATATTAGAATACCTTGTTTCAGAAATCTCGAAACCTTTAACGTTTTCCATTAAGATATAAGACGGCCGCTTCGGCAAACTACAGTAGAATGGAACAGACTGGCTTGAGGAAATCGTTCAGCAAATGGTGTTACAAGCGCCTTTTTCACCTCTGAGATTGTGGGTTTGATCCTCACTTCAGACTCATGACACTTATTTGAAAAGAGTTAGTCAACGCTCTGTCGAAAGTCGTGGGTTTTCTCCAGGTACTCTGGTTTCCTCCCACTGGAAATGTTGACAGGGTGGATTGAGATTAGCTCCTAACTGATCCTTTCATCGTAGCTGTGCTACTTAATCAGACATTAGTCATAAGGTGGCTGTCAGAGGCGTCCTTGGAAAGCCTTCCTTCGACTATAGAGTATGGATCAGGTTGAGCTGCGTCCTTCGTAATTCAGCTTAGCTCTGACAACTAGCACCTAATAAAAAACTCTACCTTCTAATAATGTTTAAGATGTACAAGAAGCTCTGAGTTCTTGGATCCTCGGATGCTTTTTGATTCCCTTGCCTTGGAAAAAACAAAATCGCATTAAACAGACGCTTCTCCTGATAGGTAAAACATGGAAAACATTGTAATTGAAAATGGGTTTTAGCAAATAGCAAACCTTGTAAACGGTTGACAAGGTGGAGACATCGTGAAGATATCCGCATTGAATTTAATAAATTCTTCAACTTTGATGCCCTGCGGATATAAGTCGTTTAAGTTTAGGTTTAAAATGAAGCTGGGATTTCAGAATATTTGGTAGTCGATAGCTTATACAAACCATGAATCAAACTAAGTAAGCAATTTCTAACTGTATGGCATAATGTAAATATCTCCCGTTAAGTAATAGCTGTGATAACTTTAGAATGAGATGTTGGATAACAAACGATAAAACGACTGTGTTTATAAGAACACTTGAACAAGTGATTGTTGTTAGGCTTTTTAAGATTGTCTGTCAACTTTGAGATAATATCTGATAACTTAAAATTTGTTTGAATTCTAGTGCGATATTGACGTCATGAGACGTCATTGTGTAGATCGGTTAATAGATTTTTTGTGTTGTTAATGTGATGGGCAGAAACGAATCCAAAAAATTAATTACTCAAATAATTTCAATTTGTAGATGAAAATTCGGTTATTAATTGTATATTTCAAACATTGTAAAGCATTTTAATAAATCAATTGGAGCATGGAGTCGAGAATCGAATTAAGCGTGGAGAATCAATTTAAGACTCGTAAATAGAAAGATAAGTTAAGAACTTAACTCGGATTAGTCGGATAAGAATTAGGAAATATATTCTGCACATATTAACCTGTATATTTCTGTTCAGTAATGTTGTTTCGGGAAAATTATGAGCATATACATCGTTAGCTGTTGTGTTAATGTCTATGGCAGCAACGACGTTTACAGAAATTCCACACGCTGAAAATAGAGAACGTTAAAAAACATCAAATGAGTACTCGTTTATTGCAATTTAAAATGAGCACGTTTTTTGGCTATTTATACTCAAAGAATATATTCTGTATTGATGTAAATTCATCTCAGAGCACCGTTAGGTAATAAATTTTGCATTTAAACTCTTAAATTTTAGTTAAACGTACATTTTGAAGCAAAATGCATGCCTCCAATTCCGCTGTAAAATTCCACCGCTCTTAAAGCGGTCGCCATCTTGGATTTTTGTTACTGGATCGCGCGTGAATAGCGCGAGAATGACACGCGTGATGTCACGATGATCCAAAGGGGGCAAGTTTTAACTAAAAATTTTCTTTTTTTTTAATTTCTTTTTATTTATATTTTTGTTGTTTTGAAGTGTGGTTTTTCAGAATGTGGAGCGATTGCTAAAAGAGGTTATGATTTAAATTGGGTAAGTGATTATTTATTACTGCATTATTATCAGCAGTGATGGAGATCCGAGCCTACATACTGTAAATTTACGTTGTGTTTCCACAAAATTATACTTTGCTTCTAAGATTGTTTGCGCTATTTTTTTGAATTTGGAAAATCAATTATCACAGCTAGAAAGAGCATTCTAAATTTCATACAACTGTTTAGTTTGGTTGTAAAATATCTTAAAATGTGAAAAATATAGTCCTGCAAAGTTTGCGAATTTTGTATACTTTTGTACTAGGCACGGAAAAGCGTTACCACTATGTGGAAATGTGGTAACGCTTTTTCCCGCGTAATACAAAAGTATACAAAATTCGCAAACTTTAAATTTCTATGTTTTTTACATTTTACAATATTTTACAACCAAGCTTTACAATTTCACTAAATTCAGGAAGCTCTTTTCATCTTTGCTAAAATTGTTTTCGAATTTAAAAGTCTATTTAATTGGAGAATGGTCCATTTACCGCCTGTGGTATTATCACTCCAATTTATGTTGGGGAAACCTCTAATTTTGAATAAATGAATAAGAATCTTACGGTATTTCTTAATTTAGGTTTAATTCGTGTTAAAGTTTAGAGGAAGTCATCAAACATTCAAAAGCCCTTTACTGGTAAGTTTATTTTTTAACTTAATGGCTTTTAGTTTTTCCATAAATAACTGTAGTGGCTTAAGTGGTTGAAGGCAGGAAGGATGTTTTTAAAAATTGCTTTATAAAGTAGGTTCAACAGTTCATTTCCATATTTTCCATTGTTTTGGAATGTATGGATGAATACGGTAGGATTATATTTAGGCAGTTTCATATTGATACGAATCTAGTTTTTCGTATCTCTGAGGTTGGTTCTGAATTAATATGTAGCTAGTAACTAAAAAACTCACTTCAAGCTAATGTCTTTGTTCAAAACAACAATTTTTTAAATAAAAACTGGGTCAAACCAGGATGAGAGTTGTCTGATGACTGTGATGAGTAAGGTTGGGCGATATTTCGATATTTTGATTTATCGTGATATTTCCAATCGCGATTATCGTATCGAAGCTAAAAACTTGAGACGATTTATCGAAATTATCGTCTTGTTCGATGACTACCGTGATATTGCTTAGAAATATGTATACAGCTTGCAGAATCCTAAACAAGTTGAAAGTATCTTTGCATTCCAGCAACAAATATACCCTCAAAAGGTGTATTAGCAAGGCATCGATTATTGTAAATGCTTTTCGTAGTAGTTGTACTGCATGTTCATAATTTAGTTTTCCTTCCATAAAACATAAAATAAAATTGAACAGTACACATTATATTACAACAGTTATGAACAGTAAATATTAGAGAAGAAAAAGCCTTCATATTACTTTAATCTGATTGATTTGTCTTTAATAAGATTATATACAAGTTTATACATGCTTTGATGTTAGTTGTACTTGAAAAATATGGTCATTTTTTTCTATTTCATTAATCGCGATATTATCGATTATCGCGATACTTTCCATGACAATAATCGTGAGTTGATTTTTTAAATATCGCCCAACCCTAGTGATGAGAGTTGACAATCACGCGATCTTAGTTAACCGCCGTACTCGACGCTTTCCCAACACAATCGTGTATTTCATTGGAGCAAAAACATTGCGCGAAGCTAAAAATGTCTTCTGTGACAATTTCAACGGTCTTTAATTCGGTCTTAAATTTTCTTTTATTCAGTCTCTGCCTTAACACTACTTGCCCTTATTCAAAGGAACAAATACACAATAACAGAATTTGCAACATTTGACAACATATTTTAATTAAGTGCAAGATATAAATATTATATAAGATATACAGATTATACTTCAAATGTTTCTTTCACCAAGTTGGAATTTTAATTTGTTCGATTTTCGGTTTCTATAGAGATTGCTCTCATGAGTAATTCTACGTTTAAAATTGGTCTACGGGTTGTTCTGATGGTGGCGAATGTTGTAATGCTCCGTCATTGGTAATTAGCGTCTCTTTGTATTGTTCTAAGCATTCTTTGCTTCTACTGAGATTCGAAATAACGCCATTAGTAGATAAAGAGTCTACCTCCTTTACACTTTCTATGTCAATTGCGTCTTTCCTTATTTTATGTGAGATTCCTGATTCACTCAGCTTGATAAGTTGCTCTCCGGTAATATCACTCGAGAAGTCTGCCTCAAAGTCCGTGCTCGTGAGAATAGTTTTCGAAGTTTCACTTAACACTGGATTTTCTTTATAAACACTTGAAGTTTTCCCAACGCATTCTTCCAATGGTTCAATATCGTTTGCATTTCTCGCGTTTTCCATAGACTGTTTCGTAATACATTCATCTATGTTCCTGACCGAACTGCTATCAACACTACAGCTCCTAATCTTGTAGATCTTCTCAAATCTTTCGTACTCCTGCGGTGACGCGTGCTGTATACTGGATAGACTTATGACTCCATCGTAACTGCTATCCAGGCTTTTCCCCAGTTTGTATATGCTGTCAAAGCTCTCGTATTCGTTAGGATATGCCCGAGGCATACTGCGAGATAGCTGCATTATCGTTGGCAGTCTATCGTTTCCGATTTTGTTGATATTTTCAAGGCTATTGCTTTCCTTCAAGGAAGATCCCTCAGTATTACCCAAATCATCTGTAGCATTACAAATTGTATTTGTTTGGACTGAAACTTCTTCTGCGAAGATAGTCTCTAAGCTACTCGAAACCACAGCCGCCCTAATCCCAGCTGAGTTCTTATTGCTTTTTCCCGTGGTCGAATCTAGCCCATCGCTCATCGACGTCGAGGTCGTGTTCCGACTTCCAGCAATTTTATTGATGTAAATTTTCTTCGGTACAAGCTTTTTGAACACAGCTTTGAGCTTGTTGTTTCTGTAACAGCATAAATACGGGTCGATGCTCGCGCTGAGCTGTTGAATCGTTAAGAGAAGGTAAAAGTATTTCTGAAACGATTCTGGGTCGTGGTAGCCTGTGATCGAACGCCACAGCTGAAATATGGTCACAGGTAGCCACGTGAGTAGGTATAAGATGCCGAAAATCATAACCGTCCTCACGTTTCGCTTCGCTTGGACCATAACGCTACTGCTGACATTGTAGTTATGCTGTAATGACTGCTCCTGATTTGCCACCTGACTCTGATGCGTCGCAGCCAGGCGAATAATCGCGTAATGCAGCAGGAAGAATAAGAGCATTGGGACGCCGACCAGAGCTACTTTAGGGTACTGTGATTTGATCATGTCGAAATACGCATAGAAGCCGACAAACAGCGATATGCCGTAGATCAAAATCATTATCATAATCACCGTTTTTTTGCGCATCCAGTAAGCGTAGCGCAGTGGCCGGTAGAAGAATATCAAACGGTCGACCGTTAAGGCGAGTAGGTTCAAACTGCCGCAGACCACGGCAGCCTGGCCGATTGCGCGTCGAGATTGATTCATTACGGTTGGCAGTTTTTCGTTGGTGTTCAGCCGAATTAGCAGCAAAGGCAGGAAGATGCCGCACGTTAGAAAGTCGGCCAACGCCAGGGACATCAAGAGTATCTCCGACGCGCCGTGGAGTTGTTTGTGTAGTACTATCACCATTATTAAAGCAAGATTTCCCAGGCTACCGAAGGCGCAAGAGAGGCCATTAATGGTGCTTAAAATCGGCGCCATCGGCCCGTCGATCTGCATGAAGTCTTTACTGCTTATTTCTTTCATATTTTGTCTTTGCTTGAAGTTGTTTGTCTTTCAACTTTCTCTTTCGACGTCTTTGATTCCTTGTAGTAGATATTCCGGTTGTTGCAATGTTTGCCTAAATCGGTGAGAAAATCTATAAGTTAGAGTTTGAAACGGTTCTCTTTGAAGGCGGTGTTCATTTGGTTGAATTCATGCAGGTTGTTTTAATGTTGAGATGTTACTCTGCCAGGTATAACAGCAAGTCAAACAAGTCTGTTCACAATCTGTTGACAAATTTTCTTCATACTGCTTGTTTCAAGTTGCTGGAACAAGTTTGGAACAAGCTGTTATTAACAGTATTAATGGGACTGTCAGATTTGTTACGAGGTTGTTCCTACTAAACTGATACAGTGATGATATAACAGTATTGTTACAGCCTTGTATTGTCAACTTTGCGACGATCTTGTTACAACAGATCTGTCAGAGGAGAACCACCTGGCAAAATGAAATATATATATTTCCGAACACGGAGAGAATCGAAGCTACGACCTTTGGAATGCTAGCCCAATGTTCTGCCAACTGAGCCACGTTGCCTATACGCAGTGAGGTCAGAGCAGTTTGAGCATGTGGTATTTCGAAACTGAGTTTAGTTCATTCGATATTATTGTAATCTTAAATGTAATGATAATATTATATAACTAAGATTACATTGATGTTGAAGGAACTAAGATTACAGTGATGTTGAATGAACTAAGATTACATTGGTCTTGAAGGAACTAAGATTACATAGAGGTTGAAGGAGCTAGACCCAGTCAGTTTGGAAATATCACATACTGGAACCCACCTGACCGCGTAGCTTAGTTGGCAGAGCATTGGGCTAGCACTCTAAAGGTCGTAGGTTCGATTTCCACCGGGTCAGACATATTTTTCAGCTTTCCCGGTGTGGCTGTAAACTCAGAGCAACACCACAAACATCGTTTTCACCTGAATACAAAACATTGATATTCCAATCATCTGGCTTACCGGAATCCCGAGCGCTGTTTGCTTTTAGACATTACATACAATAAAATTATTTCGATACCAAATGAACCTCAGAAAAGTATAAGACCATCACATACTTAAACCGATTTGGTCGTGTATAGCTCAGTCGTCATAGCAATTGATGAGCAACCAAAATCGAATTACGGCAAGCAAAATTTCCTAGTCCAGTGTGGTAATTGTTAACAAGTGGGTGTTGGTAAACAGTTTCTTTGTTAACCGAAAATTGCCCAGCTTTCTTTGGATAGTTTCACTAGAATTATTGAATGTATGCGATTGAATTAACCATTATAGAGGTTCTTTGAAATATTATTGTACAATTTAGGAATATTTACCTATTTGCCGGCAAAACCCGTTCGTGCAAACTTCCTTAATTAGTAAACATTAATACATTCGAGGGAGCCTAACACATTATGCCTTTTCCGTATTCCCAGGAAGTACGTCGCTATACGTATAGCTTGCATTTGTCCTTAATTTCTCTTTTGCAATTGTTCTTAATATCATTCGTGGTCGTGCTGCTAATCATATACTCGTGACCGTAATCACTCGTTAATTATATTTCGTTTCGAACAGATGGCAACTTTGTCTTTATTTCGGGTTTTAAGGATACTCTGAGGCTCTTTATAACCGCTTAGCAACAACAATATACAACAGAAATAAACTCGGGTAATTAAAAAATGCGATATTGGCCCGTTTAAAAGTGTATTTATTTCTTAACTATATAATGAAACCTTTTCTACAACAAGAAAAGAAACAGTAATGAGTTTGCAAGCGTTGCTACCGGCTGCCTTAAGAATCACGAGTTGGGGACATGCGAATGATGTCAAATTTGTGCCCACATTTTGAACCCCTGTTGCGATTAACCTGTGCTAGAATTACCCCACCCTATAAGTTGCCCTTCAATGCCTTTGGCGAGCAAAATCAATGATAACATTCATTTAGGTCTGAACTACCTGAAAAAGATATCTCAAACGTGGTGGTCTAGTGTAGGTAGTATCTATCGTAGGTAGTCTACAGTAAACTGTCGTGGTTTGTGTCGGAACTACATGAAATTCTGACTGTTCAGACACAAACCACGACAGCTTATTGTAGAATCTTCAATCTTCTTCAGGTAGTTCAGGCACAAACCACGACAGCTTATTGTAGAATCTTCTTTAGGTAGTTCAGACACAAACCACGACAGCTTATTGTAGAATGTTTGAGATGTCTTTTTCAGGCAGTTATACATACAATCTACACATACATGTGTTCAAATATGCAATTATTTAATCAGAAAAGAATCAGTATTTGACTATTCGTCTCCACTTCATGCGAATAAGATTCGTTGCTTCGAAAATAACCACAATTAAAGTTGTTTCGAATCTTTAAAGTGAAATGAGAACTCAGAACAATAGCCACGTCTGCCAAAATGTAAAATTTAAAATAGAGAACTTACCTAAATTCTTTTGCTTTCTTTAGTACAGTGCTTGCAGTTGACAACAGATGCGTACATCACAAGTGTTTGCGTGCTGGGTATTGCTTTATCGATCGATACTATTTGTCCCTCTTGTTTCTGATAATTAAATGGGCGGACTGCAAACACGCTAATATCTTATCAGCCTAATAAGCACTCGGGATGCACAAGATTCCTGTCACTGCGAATATCAGCCCCGTAATGAGCTATTAATAGTCATATTTCCATAAACATCTTTGAAGTCCGCATCCGTTCTAAAGAGAAGTACCATAGTGGTAGGTATTTTAATTTACTGTCTTTAACATTCGAAGAGATCGTTGAAATATTTCTGTGCTGAGAAAAAGGAACAACTAATTAAGATAGATTTAATGCCACGGTGTCTCATGAGAGACATTTTAACTTCTTTAATGTCGATTTCCACTTTAGTTTTGTCGTCAAATGGGACTCGCTTTATTGTATTTTACAATAAAACCAACTGGTTCCCGCTAATTATGATGGGGGTAACCGTGCTTATTCGCTTCAAAAGACAGTTGCCACGAGAAATGTTATAAAGACCTTTTTGTGTCGAACTAATCGCAAGTCAAGTGATCTTCAAATGTACAATTGTGTAAAAAATGCAGCTAAAGGTAAGAGAGGAGTAGAACTTTAGAGATGAAAATAATTGCTTCAAGTGTGTTTGTCACTACAATGTATGTATGTAATTTCTCCGCGTAAGGTTACTCCCTAACAGATATCTAAGGATTCTAAAGAACTGTCTTTAGTTTTGCCTGATAGGGGTCCATAGCTTGGTTTATAACGGTATTCTGTCCTAAACTGTAGCTAGATTGTATTTTAGGAAATCGTATTTGAGCTTTCTTCGATTAGATTTTAAATAATTTTTTGTTATACAGCTGTTTGGGTGAATAGATGCTTAAGTCTGACGCAATTCAGACATTTGAGGAAAACTGTTTCCTTAACGAACCGGATCTTAAAATGTTTTTTTGTCTAAAAACCATTCCCGCTGTACTTTGCAAAATCCTGTATACGCGTGCACATTGGCACGACAATTGTATTGACATGTAAAGCTAATGTTTGTTTTCTTAGAAACGTGAAACCAAATCAAGTGGCTGCAACTGTCAAAATCTGTACTACTCATTGAATAAGTAAAATGAGTCATATCTCTTTGTCTTGTTGATGTTTATTCGAATTATCTAAGCGCAGCATATGCTTCACATAGAGATGTAGCTGTGGGACTGTGTTTGTGGAAGATAAAAGATTGGGAAGATAAATGCTCGAATATATGCACCTCTAGAAAGAACAGTTTATACCTGATAGAGCTGTCCAGTATGAATAAAGTTAGTTTAGTTTAGGTTTTCTTCTGTAGTAACACTGGGTCAATAAGAGATGATCCTTACTGGACCTCTAGGAAGAACAGTTTAGAACTGATAGAGCTATCCAGTATAAATAAAGTTAGTTTAGAATCTGTAACTTTCGTGTACTATTAACTGCACTACCTACACTAGCAACGTTAGTGAAGTTAGTATTCAGGTAGTGAAAGAACCTATACCTTTCGTGTACTATTAACTGCACTACCTACACTGACAACGTTAGTGAAGTTAGTATTCAGGTAGTGAAAGAACCTATATTTTTCGTGTACTATTAACTGCACTACCTACACTGACAACGTTAATGAAGTTAGTATTCAGGTAGTGAAAGAACCTATATCTTTCCTGCACTATTAAGTGCACTACCTACACTGGCAACGTTGGCTCGCATGCAATTATGCTTACAGCCTATTTCTTTGTTTTTGTAGGCAGTGGGTGTAAAGTTGTAAAGAGGAAACGACCTTTGGGGTAAGTGCATAAAAAGGTGTTTCATTTTGATTTGAATATATGTAATATATTGAGCCAGTGTCACGCTATTTTTACAAAAAAATTCTAATATTCACAAGTCGGAAACTCACCAAAATATATATTACAGATCCATTCAGTTACAATCTGCGAGTAGCATTGATGATATTGAAGCCTCGACATGCAATATCAGAGATAACGGCCTTCCATTTATTATGTTAATGTAATTAGGTTAATGTAAGTGAATACTTGATAGCATTTTTATAACTATGGTTCGCATATATGAATAATTTAGTTTAAAATTGTAACAGTTAGCACAGCGCTCATGGAGATCGGCGCAATGTTGAATGAGACCAGTGTGCCCAAATAGGCTTGATCTATCTATATTAGACTGGGTTTCGTTAAAGCATGTGTTTTTCCCTTGGCCAACGCAAGATTAAACATGATAATCCTACTCAGTCCTCAGTTAATCATGAGCATACGTAGTTTAAGACGTACTTTAAGCGCCTTTCACCTCTGAGATCATGGGTTTGATCCTCTCTTCAGGCTCATGACACTTATGTGAAAAGAGTTAGTCAACGCTCTGTCGAAAGTCGTGGGGTTTCTCCAGGTACTCTGGTTTCCTCCCACAGGGAATGTTGACAGGCTGGGTTGCCTAGGTGTTGGTGCGTTGATTAAATCGTTAGCTGTACTGTACCAAAGCTAATAAAATAATTCGGAATAAGTGGACTAGTCTTGCGGTAAAAAGTTTTTTAAGCCTCCACTCAAAGTCGTGGGTTTTTTCCCACATACTCTGGTTTCCTCCCACGGAGAATGTTGACAGGCTGGGATGAGATTAGCTCCTAACTGATCCTTCCATCGTAGTTGTGCTTTGTGGTCAGACATGAGTCATAAGGTGGCTGTCAGAGGCGTCCTTAGAAAGGCTTCAACTTGATCAGAGTAATCCACTAACCAAAACAATTCCGAGGTTCGATGTAATTTTAATAAAAAAAAATGATACAAACTTAATGAACATTAAGCTCTGTAGTAAGATTGAGTGTTGTCATGTAGTATTCTCTTTCCCATGACAACTTCATTTCGTCAACTTGCAGCTGATAATATAAGAATTGTAACAGCATGACAATAGTAACCATGGCAATAAACGTCGCTCCCATGAAACACGAGATCAAAGCGATTTGTCGACTGTCACGTGACAGCGATTGCAAAGCATCTTGGGATGGTGTTTGCTTGCGGTGCTGTAAAATAGACCGAGTATTAAACACTGATCTTGCTAGTGGACCTTTAGGAAGAACAGTTTAGGGCTGATAGAGCTACCAGTATAAACAAGGCTAGTTTAGTTTAGGTTTCTTCCTGCAGTAACTCTGGATCAATAAGAGATGATCCTTACTGGACATCTAGGAAGAACAGTTTAGAACTGATAGAGCTACCAGTATAAATAAGGCTAGTTTAGTTTAGGTTTCCTCCTGTAGTAACACTGGATCAATAAGAGATGATCCTTACTGGACCTCCAGGAAGAACAGTTTAGAACTGATAGAGCTATCTAGCCTTAATATAGGCTACGGAATCCCATACCATCTGTCGAGATTTGATGAAGTTTAAAATACCAAGAGGTGGAAAACACAAAATGGATGAAAGCAAGGAAATAACAAGGTCTTTCGGCCATGCTGCTGTGTTACAGTTGTTCGATGAAGACACCTCAGGAATCACCTGGACTGCAGTGGTTGGAACTTGTCCCAGTTCTACCTGTGATTGTAAAAACCAGTAAGTTAAATATTTCTGTATTACACTAGTTTCACGCCGGCTAGGCAAGGCGAGGTCAATCAACAAATTAAAGTTGATAAGTGTTGGCATTGCCACAAAGGGGGATGTTGTAAACTTCAGGCTAAAAAAATAAATGGATGGTGTTTTGACTTTGTTTACATTTCAATAAAATACATCATTGTGTTGGGACAAGTACGATTAACCAAAATCGCGTGATTGTCATCTGTCATCAACTCTCATCCGTCGTTTAAATATTAGAGGGTTCAGATTTCACGTAATCTATCTTTCAGCCAATCAGATGTGCCGGACCTGCCCGATTAACCAATCAAATTGTTTCAAAATCGGGAAAAGGTAGCGGTAGAGGAAGTCAAATCTGAACCTCGCTAATGTCCGGCCTTAAATCAATGCGAAATGTAAATGAATGCTAACTGCAGGATTTCTTACCTCATCTACTGTTTTTTCGCTCATTTTGAAACATTCGTTGCAAATAAGAAGTTCATGTGTTTATTGCGTCATAATTTGTAATTAGTATTACGTCACGCGCGTAATTTTTTATCGTTCCTAGATGAATGCGCGTGCCTCCATTAGAAAAGCTACGAGATTTAATGCTACGAGATGTATCCGAGAGTTTTATATCTGATACAACACAAACTACGAGTATTTTAAATGCTTTCAAAACGACTAATTTTGTTTCCATCTTTTGAGTTCATTTATAATTGTGAAAATCAACGTAGATCTTTATCAGATGTAGTAGACTCCTTCTGAAAAGGAAACGAATAAAATTCCTTTTATAAGGCTTGGCGCATATTTTGGGCTCTTTGTTATAAAGAAAAAAGGTTTTAACAATATTGATTGCTTCTGGGTGGGGACCTAATTATGTTTAATTCTTGGAGCAAAGATGCACTAACTATAGGGGAATATGCTGGCAAGTATACTAAATATAAACTGGTACTGAATTATATATTTTAATCAAAACACAAAGTGCTCGTCTCTGAAAAAAATGAGGCGAGAAAAACGGTATTAGTTTCGTCCTTCGGATCTTGTCAACAAATCGCTATGTTGTAAATGGCGATAGTTGCCCAATGATTATCGTAGTAACTAGTCAAGTTAAGAATTCTATGGAGTGCCACCCCAAAAATGGATTATGATCTCACTAACCGACCCTAAACTCATGGACACTTCCAGGTTTTCCTAAACCTTATACTTCATTATGCTGTGCATTATGCAGTTTTACAGGTATTTCTGCTTTGTGGAATGTGAGCAATTGAACGATTAAGGAACACACAGTTACAGCAAATTTTGCTTATCTTTATGTGGGAGTGAGTTATCTCTATTTATCACTGAAGTCTGTACAAGGGTATCTTAATTGCTGTGCTGGAGTTTTCAACAAGAATGTGACATGTAACGCAAGAAAACATGCCAATCTTTTTTTCTGTGCGGAAAACACAAATGAACTTTTGATGTATGTCTGGTTATTTAATGATATAAATCATACGAAACCCTTCATTTCTAGTTCATATTATCACGTCAAGCGCTACCACACCTTCTTGCATAAATTAGTGAACAGTTTATAACCCGCAGTGGTTCCGTTATCTGGCTGCTGAAACTACCTGCAAGCCAGAAAGGTGGGGGGCATGATAATATTTTCTATATATCTATATTTTGCACAAATTAAAACAGCTAACTTAAAATACTGTTTAAAATATTAATATTAAGTGTATTTTAAGTTCATTTATGATCGTTTTATCGTGAAGGTAGTAGGTTTAAATATAGTTTTTAACCGACAAGTTCTCGTCTAGCGTTGGGCAAGTGGTCGATGCGTTTGCTTTTGTGCTTTTGGTGCGGGTTCGAATCCCGGGCTTGCATCAATATTTCTTTTATTTTTTTTCCGTTTCTTTTTTTTTGAATGTGAGCTTTCTGCCCAAAGTTTTCTTGAAATTATAGTTGTTGGTTTTGACTGTTGCTTTTTGTTCCGTTGTTTTTAGGAAATACTGCCAAATAATGTAACTTTTTGTAATGTAATTATCGTTGATATATAGAGCAGTTGCCGTTTGTTTGTTTGCACATGCGTGTTGTTAATGATGATGCGGGTGTCAGCGCAAAGAGGCTCCCACAATCTTCAGAGTGTTGCTGTAATAGGTTGTTAAATACGATACGCATTGATACAGTGTGTTGCCTAGTCACTTACATCAACGGACTGATCACCTTGAGGTGTGGGTGGGAGGGCACTGGCTGAGAGCGGGGTGCGGCCCGTTACTTACATTGGGTCAAGCCCCAATCAAGGTCATTGTCCAAATCTCACCGGTGTGGGGGTGCAAGTTGGCTGGACAGGGCAACCCGTTATCTTATTATTTCTTTTGAGAAATGCAAATGAAGTCACGTGCTTCCCAACGTCACAGGTAATCCTTTTGATGATCTCGTGACAGGTAATCTCGTGTTGCTGCTGATGTAAGAGGACGCTAAGGTTCCTTTAGAGTTTATATTTGTTTTAAAATTGTGATTTTATGGCTTCTCAAAGCGAAGTAGAACGTGGATTGTTGTTGTTCGAAGGTAATTTGAAATGTTTCGTCGCGGAATTGTTTTTGTAAATGTTGTTTTAAGCCTCAATTGAAGACGGCAAATTTGGAACAGCAGTCGCCATGTTTGAATTTGTTTTCCTTGTATGGCGTTTGTTGTACAGTACGCTAGCGGTTGACTTTGTGGCTCGCTTTTGAGGTGAAGATTCGTCTTAAAATGTAATTTACTTTTAGGTAGTCGCGTTTGAAATGTGTTTTAAATGTTATTTTAGCTTTTATTTTATGTTATTTTAGATGAATTTGTTGTAATATACAGCACGAAGCGACTGACATTGTCGTGGGCGTTCAATGTGAAGACTGATGTCTGCGAAGGTAATTTACTTTCGTTCTAGTTTGTATTTGTAGTGTGTAGCTTTTTTTAATATGCGTAAAATAGAATTCGTGTGAAATGTGTGTTTAATTGTAAATTTATCTTTTATTGAAGAATGGAGATGAAAAATTTCGAACAAGGCTCGCCACGTGGCCGTCTTGATATAGCTGGCGTTTACTGTAATGTGAAGATGGAAAAGGTGATTTACCTTTCATGTTTTATTCGAGCAAAGTAAGGCTTGGGTTATTAATACTGCACAAACTATGATAAATTTTTGCATTTTGAGGGAAGGTGGTTCGTTGGGGAATGAAATTCACAATATATTTCAAAATTTGTGGCCATGATATTTTAATTTATAAAATGTTTGAATAAAAGTTGTTTTTCTGGTCTTTTTGTTGACTGGGGTGTCATAATGGAAAGGGGCCTCAAAAGGCCCCAAGGTCTTGAGTGAGTTTGATTTAAATACTTTACGTATTGTTAGTAATTTGGCTGGCGAAATTTTTGGACCTAAGTTATTTTGTTATGACAAATAAACCAGCTCTTTCTGAGGCTTAGGTGCATAAAGGTCATTTTTCATGTGGTGAGTGTGTTCATGTGACTCAGAATCACCATGTTATCAATCTGATTGTTTTTTATTCCACCTTGCGTGAACATATTTGTCTGCTGGAAAATGGGCTTTAGCTGCGTTAGGGCGTGCCATCCTAGTTTAGACAGGATCATCAGACCTAGGATGTGTGCAAGCAAAGCTTTGCCAGATTTTGATCCATTCAAAAACTACGAATGTTGTACCATTTGAAATGATGCGAGTGCCATGCAGAAGTAATGAAGTTGGACTGGCAGGCACTTTGTAAAGAACTGGCAAAGTTTTCCTTGGGGTTAGGAGGGTACAAATGGTACCCATAGCGTAGAGGGTACAAGTGGTACCTGTAAGAAGAGAGAAGCTGTGTAAAATACAAGAAGAAGAGGGGGCCCTTTCAATGAATCTTCCGTAGCAGGTAAAAGCATGCACATTGGTTAGCTGGGCTAGCTTCATGACCAAGTCCGCTACCAGTGTCTAGGTTTCTCTTGGTGTGGGGCAACGCAGACTACAACGAAAGATGTAAGTGGTCAACCCCTGTTTATGGTGCCTCATAAGTGTTATGTTAAGTTAGGGGCATGATGAGATGCCATATTCAGGGGTATTATAATGCGCAGCAGCTAGGGTTCGCGTGGAACAGTGCATGTGTAGTTAGAGCATTGTAGACAGTTCAGTTGCGGGTCACACCCCATTTACCAAAAAAGATGCAAAGAAATTGAAAGGAAATCTGTTTCCTATCAAAATACTCACTGCGTCACACCCCATTTACCAAAAAAGATGCAAAGAAATTGAAAGGAAATCTGTTTCCTATCAAAATACTCACTGCATTTTAATGAAATGTTGTAACAAGATGGTGAGATTACAAAATGAAAACAAACAAAGTGACTGGTTTGTTCTATTTTCTGAATGCAGGCTTTACTTTCGAGTTGTTAAGACATGAGCCTTTTAACATAAAAAATAATGTTCTGCCTTCTGATAGGAGACAAACGTATTTCTTTGTTGTGCCAGTTTGTGTTAAAATATTGAAAGATTGCCCTGAATGTGTAGTGTTGTTATCTCTTCATCAATGAGGCTTGGTTTGGTTGTCATAGAAACATAAAATGTTTCCATGTTTTGTTTATGGTTTCTGCACACTGATCATACGTAATTAGCTGTAGTTATTATTAATTGACATATCTATGGTTATCATAGTTTGATATATTTATAGTTATTATTAGTCGATATATTTATAGTTATTATTAATGAGATATCTATAGTTATTTTATGTGGATATATTTATAGCCATTATAGGTTGATATATTTATCGTTATTATTGGATATATCTACAGTTAAGTTCCAACAGATTACATCTCATTACATTTAAATGTAAAGAACTCCAATCGACTTTAAAACTACGAAACAGAGCTTTCACCCCCTGACAGTTAATGGGAGGAAATTGTCGGTCATCAAAAACGCAAAAATCTTAAGCCTCACTAACTCCAGTAATCTTACCATTTAAGATTATATCAACGAAGTCCTAAAAAAGGCTAACAAACGTATTTATTTCATTATTTTACTAAAGCGTGCAAAATTCAGTCGGAAAGATATTGTAAACTTCTGCTGTACAGTTATCAGGCCCATCTTGGAATATTGTGTCCTGGTTTTCAGGTTTCCTACACTAGGATGTTTGAACGGTTTGAAACCAATACTGACAGATTTAAGAATATGTTCATTCCTAGGACTACTAATTTAAGCCAATGTAATTTTAGTGTTAAGCTTTTGTAACATCAATTTGTAGGTATATTTTAAATTTATATTATTCTAATTAATGCATTATATATCTTATATTTTTGTAAATGACACAATTAAGCTGTATGGCTGTTAATACACTATCTAGTATAGGTGGATATATTTATAGTTATTATTATTCGATAAATCTACTGTATAGTTATTATTAGTCGACATATCTATGGTTATTATTGGGTGATATATTTATGGTTATTGTGGGTTGATATGGTATATTTACAGTTATTAGCAGTCGATATATTTGTAGTTATTATGGGTTGATATATTTATAGTCATAATTAGTTGATATATCTATGGTTATTATTGGTCTACATATATGTATAGTTATTGATCTACATATATGTATATGGATACAAGTAGTTATTAGTGCACATGTATCGGTAGTTATTCGTTTACATGTATTTGCAGTTACTATTAGTTTACATTTATCTGTAGTTATTAGTCAATGTATTTATAGTTATTATTATTCAATATCTCTATAGTTGCTGAGCTATCTAATATTTATATAATTTTATTATCATATAGTTTTACTTAGTTGTAGTTTCATTACTCACTTATTTGGGTGATACCTGTGTGTTTTGTACAGGAAATATGGAAGTATTTTTCTGCTATTTGTAATCTTGCTGAAGTTTGTCTGAAAATTTTATAGATTATATATTAAATGCAAAGGTTTATTAAATTGCATTTTGGGTGTTCGATTCTCATTTTTATGTTTATATTAACTAATTTTGCTGCATTCAATATTTCATTTATCATTTTAACTTCGTAAAAATTGGAAATGTTTTGGTAGAGCCTGATTAAAATATTTTAGAGTAGAGGGGGGAAAACACTTTTTATGTGGGCCCAAAAAGACTTGTTTTTGAGAATGTACATCTAAAACAGTTATAGTGAGAATCAACTGCTAATAGAGTTTTCATACACAGATCCAATATACCTACAGGATCGACAACTAAAAGACTTTTCTAGATAAAACAAACCGTTGAAATACTTGCATGTAGAAAATTGATAGGTAAACGACTTGCATATAGAGAAAATTAACAACTAAGACTTGCATTACATTTGCAGTAAGTCTGATTGTCACAGATTTAATGAAGCCAACACACTTCATGCCAAGCTTGCATGAAGCGGGTAAAATACGCAACTTCCAATCGGAATATGATAACTATATTATCAGTGCACGCCCATTTCATAAAGAATTATAAATGTTTAAGCGTTGAACAATCAAATACCAATGCGAGTCTGGACTATGGTTGTAGTTTGATTATAGTCTTGCTATATAGTATTTCAGTTTTATTCTCTACTTGATAACCGACATCCCTGATAGTATAGTGGTGAGTATCCCCACCTATTAGGCGGGTGACCGGGGTTCGATTCCTCGTCGGGGTTGATATTTTGTAGAGAAGTCACAGTTGTTGTTTTATTTACGTCTGATTATAATATTCTTCGTGCAAGTTGTGAATTTTACTGGCTTTATGCATAAGTTGACCATCAAGCATGTGACCAATAGTGTTTTGTATTTAGATGTCTTGTATTTGTCTTTGCACAACTGTCTTATTTATTGACATTTGTATTCTACATTTATAGTTAGTTACAATATAGTTATATATATATATATATTTATGTACAGCTTTCTTATAGTTATATTTACTTAAATTTTTTAGGTTACAATTATTTTATAGTCTTGTGATAGTTATGCGAGAATTATCTTTAGTCGTGTAATTAGTCTTAATATGTCTTGTATTAGTCTTGTGGTCAGTGTTGGTCTTAAACTTAATAAATGCCAATATTGGCATTATTAGCTTGTAGTTGTACATTGGCATTATATTAGTTCTGTGTATAGCCTTTTGTACTGTATACAGTCTTTAATATTGCTGTCGTTCAGAGTATATAATATTTACTTTATTTATACTTTTATATACTTATATATTTTTATACTTTTATGTACTTATATATTTGTATACTTTTATGTACTTATACTTTTATATACTTATATATTTTTATAATTTTATATACTTATACTTTCATAATCTTTTATATACTTATATATTTTTATACTCTTATATACTCATATATATACTTATACTTTTATATACTTATATATTTTTATACTTTTATGTACTCATATGTACTTGTACTTTCATGTACTTGTACTTTTATATACTTGTACTTTTATATACTTATATATTTTTTCACTTCTATACACCTATGCTTTTATATACTTATACTTTTATATACTTATACTTTTACATACTCCTAATATATACTTGTACTTTCATGTACTTGTACTTTCATGTACTTATATATTTTTATACTGATATATTTTTATACTTATACTTTCATATTTTTTCACTCCTAACACCTATACTTTTATACACTTATAATCTTTTATATACTTATAATCTTTTACATACTTATAATCTTTTACATACTTATAATCTTTTATATACTTATAATCTTTTATATACTTATAATCTTTTATATACTTATATATTTTTTTACTTTTATATACTCCTATATATACTTATACATTTATATACTCGTATATTCTTATACTTTTATGTACTCATATATACGTATACTTTCATGTACTCATATATACGTATACTTTTATGTACTCATATATACGTACGTATACTTTTATGTACTCATATATACTTGTACTTTTATGTACTCATATATACTTATGCTTTTATATACTTATATATTTTTACACTCATACTTTTATATACTTATATATTTTTTCACTTCTATACACTTATACTTTTATACACTTACACTTTTATACACTTTTATATACTTATGTATTTTTTTACTTTTATATACTTATATATATACTTATACTTTTATGTACTTATGTATACTTATACTTTTATATACTTATATACTTTTATATACTTATATACTTGTACTTTTATGTACTTGTATATTCTTATACTTTTATGTACTCATATATACTTTTGCTTTTATATACTTATACTTTTATATACTCATATATACTTATACTTTTATGTACTCATATATACTTATACTTTTATATACTCATATATACTTATACTTTTATATACTCATATATACTTATACTTTTATATACTCATATATACTTATACTTTTATACTTATACTTTTACATACTCATATGTACTTATACTTTTATATACTTATATATTTTTATAATTTTATATACTTATACTTTCATAATCTTTTATATACTTATATATTTTTATATACTCATATATATACTTACACTTCTATATACTTACATATTTTTATGTGCTCATATATACTTATACTTTTATATACTTTTATATACTTATACTTTAATATACTCATATATCCTTATACTTTTACATACTCATATGTACTTGTACTTTTATGTACTTTTATACTTATATACTTTTATAAACTTTTATATACTTATACTTTTATATACTTATATATTTTTCACTTCTAACACCTATACTTTTATACACTTATACTTTTATACACTTATACTTTATACATTTATACTTTAATATTCTTTTATATACTTATATATTTTTTACTTATATATTTTTATACTTATACTTTTATGTATTTATTTATTTTTTTACTTTTTTACTTTTAAACACTTATACTTTTATACACTTATACTTTTATATTCTTTTATATTTTTTTATATACTTATATATTTTTTACTTATATATTTTTATACTTTTACATACTCATATATACTTGTACATTTATATACTTGTACTTGCACTTGTACTTTTACTTTTATGTACTTGCACTTGTACTTTTATATACTTGTACTTGTACTTTTATATACTTGTACTTTTTATACTTGTACTTTTATATACTTGAATATTTTTTACTTTTATACACTTATACTTTTATAATCTTTTATATACTCATATATATACTTATACTTTTATATACTTATATATTTTTACACTTATATACTTTTACACTTATACTTTTATATAGTTCTATACACTTGTACTTTTATACACTTATACTTTTATACACTTATACTTTTATACACTTATACTTTTATACACTTATACTTTTATACACTTTTATTTACTTATACTCTTATAATCTTTTATTTACTTATACTCTTATAATCTTTTATTTACTTATACTCTTTTATTTACTTATACTTTGTTAATCTTTTATTTACTTATACTCTTATAATCTTTTATTTACTTATACTCTTATAATCTTTTATTTACTTATACTCTTATAATCTTTTATTTACTTATATATTTTTTACTTATATATTTATACTTTTATATATTTATATACTTTTATGTACTCATATACACATATACTTTTATATACTCATATATACTTATACTTTTATATAGTCATATACACTAATACTTTTATACACTTTTATATACTTATACTCTTATAATCTTTTATATACTTATATATTTTTTTAATTATATACTTATATATTTTTTTACTTTTATATACTTATATATTTTTTCACTTCTATACACTTCTACTTTTATACTCTAATATACTTTTACACACTTTTACACACTTTTACACACTTTTACACACTTTTACACACTTTAACACACTTTAACACACTTTTACACACTTTTACACACTTTTACACACTTTTACACACTTTTACACTTATACACTTTTATGTACTCATATATTCTTATACTTTTATGTACTCATATATTCTCATATATTCTTATACTTTTATGTACTCATATATTCTTATACTTTTATGTACTCATATATTCTTATACTTTTATGTACTCATATATTCTTATACTTTTATGTACTCATATATTCTTATACTTTTATGTACTCATATATTCTTATACTTTTATGTACTCATATATTCTTATACTTTTATGTACTCATATATTCTTATACTTTTATGTACTCATATATTCTCATATATTCTTATACTTTTATGTACTCATATATACTTATACTTTTATGTACTCATATATACTTATACTTTTATGTACTCATATATACTTATACTTATACTTTTATGTACTCATATATACTTACACTTATACTTTTATGTACTCATATATACTTATACTTATACTTTTATGTACTCATATATACTTATACTTATACTTTTATGTACTCATATATACTTATACTTTTATGTACTCATATATACTTATACTTATACTTTTATGTACTCATATATACTTATACTTATACTTTTATGTACTCATATATACTTATACTTATACTTTTATGTACTCATATATACTTATACTTTTATGTACTCATATATACTTATACTTTTATGTACTCATATATACTTATACTTATACTTTTATGTACTCATATATTCTTATACTTTTATGTACTCATATATTCTCATATATTCTTATACTTTTATGTACTCATATATACTTATACTTTTATGTACTCATATATACTTGTACTTTTATGTACTCATATATACTTATACTTATACTTTTATGTACTCATATATACTTATACTTATACTTTTATGTACTCATATATACTTATACTTATACTTTTATGTACTCATATATACTTATACTTTTATGTACTCATATACAGCTAATTCAATAACTTTTACACACTTTTACACACTTTTACACACTTTTACACACTTTTACACACTTTTACACACTTTTACACACTTTTACACACTTTTATGTACTCATATATACTTATACTTTTATGTACTCATATATACTTATACTTTTATGTACTCATATACAGCTAATTCAATAACTTTTACACACTTTTACACACTTTTACACACTTTTACACACTTTTACACACTTTTACACACTTTTACACACTTTTATGTACTCATATATTCTCATATATTCTCATATATTCTTATACTTTTATGTACTCATATATTCTCATATATTCTTATACTTTTATGTACTCATATATTCTCATATATTCTCATATATTCTTATACTTTTATGTACTCATATATTCTCATACTTTTATGTACTCATATATTCTCATATATTCTTATACTTTTATGTACTCGTATATTCTTATACTTTTATGTACTCGTATATTCTTATACTTTTATGTACTCGTATATTCTTATACTTTTATGTACTCATATATTCTCATATATTCTTATACTTTTATGTACTCATATATTCTTATACTTTTATGTACTCATATATTCTTATACTTTTATGTACTCATATATTCTTATACTTTTATGTACTCATATATTCTTATACTTTTATGTACTCATATATTCTTATACTTTTATGTACTCATATATTCTTATACTTTTATGCACTCATATATACTTATACTTTTATGCACTCGTATATACTTATACTTTTATGCACTCGTATATACTTATACTTTTATGCACTCGTATATACTTATACTTTTATGCACTCATATATACTTATACTTTTATGCACTCATATATACTTATACTTTTATGCACTCATATATACTTATACTTTTATGCACTCATATATACTTATACTTTTATGTACTCATATATACTTATACTTTTATGTACTCATATACAGCTAATTCAATAACTTTTACACACTTTTACACACTTATACACTTTTATGTACTCATATATTCTTATACTTTTATGTACTCATATATTCTCATATATTCTTATACTTTTATGTACTCATATATTCTTATACTTTTATGTACTCATATATACTCATATATTCTCATACTTTTATGTACTCATATATTCTCATATATTCTTATACTTTTATGCACTCATATATACTTATACTTTTATGCACTCGTATATACTTTTTTATACTTATACTCTTATACTCTTATACTTTATATATATATACTTTATATACATATATATATATATATATACTTTATATATATATATATATATATATATATATATATATATATATATATATATATATATATATATATATATATATATATATATATATATATATATATATATATATATATATATATAATATATATATATATATATATTATATATATATATATATATATATATATATATATATATATATATATATATATATATATATATATATACTTTATATATATATACTTTATATATACTTTATATATACTTTATATATATATATACTTTATATACTTTATATACTTTATATACTTTATATATACTTTATATATATATATATACTTTAAAAATATACTTTATATACTTTATATATATACTTTATATACTTTATATATACTTTATATATATATATATACTTTATATACTTTATATACTTTATATATATACTTTATATATATATATATACTTTATATATATATATATATATATATATATATATACTTTATATATATATATATATATATATATATATATATATATACTTTATATATATATACTTTATATATATATACTTTATATATATATACTTTATATATATATACTTTATATATATATACTTTATATATATATACTTTATATATATATACTTTATATATACATATATACTTTATATTATATATATATACTTTTATATATATACTTTATATATATACACTTTATATACTTTATATACTTATATATATATACTTTATATACTTTATATATACACTTTATATATACTTTATATATATATATACACTTTATATACTTTATATATATATATATATATATATATATATATATATATATATACTTTATATATATATATATATATATATATATATACTTTATATATATATATATATATATATATATATATATATATATATATATATATATATATATATATATATATATACTTTATATACTTTATATATATATATACTTTATATACTTTATATATATATATATATATATATACTTTATATATACTTTATATATACTTTATATATATATATATATATATATATATATATATATATACTTATATTTATATACTTTATATATACTTTATATATATATACTTATATACACTTTATATACTTATATACACTTTATATACTTTATATATATATATATATATATATATATATATATATACTTTATATATACTTTATATATATATATATATACTTTATATACTTTATATATATATATATATATATATATATATATATACTTTATATATACTTTATATATATATATATACTTTATATACTTTATATATACTTTATATACTTATATATATATATATATATATATATATATACTTTATATATATATATATATATATATTATATATATATATATAATATATATATATATATATATATATATATATATATATATATATATATATATATATATATATATATATATATATATATATATATATATATATATATATATATATATATATATATATATATATATATATATATATATATATATATATATATATATATATATATATATATATATATATATATATATATATATATATATATATATATATATATATATATATATATATATATACTTTATATACTTATATAACTTTATATATACTTTATATACTTTATATACTTTATATATACTTTATATATATATATATACTTTATATACTTTATATATACTTTATATATACATATATATACTTATATACACTTTATATATATATATATATATATATATATATACTTTATATATACTTTATATATACTTTATATATATATATACTTTATATATATATATAATATATATATACTTTATATACTTATATATACTTTATATATATATATATATATATATATATATAATATATATATATATACTTATATATACTTTATATATATATATATACTTTATATATATATATATATACTTTATATATATATACTTTATATATACTTTATATATATATACTTTATATACATACTTTATATATACTTTATATATACTTTATATACTTATATATACTTTATATACTTATATATACTTTATATATATATATATATATATATATATATATATATATATATATAAAGTATATATATATATATATATATATATACATACATATATATACTTATATACACTTTATATACTTTATATATATATATACATATATATACTTATATACACTTTTATATATATATATATATATATATATATATATATATACTTCAACATTTCCACAATATTGCTCCAGGAATTAAACCCAGAACCTCCAATAGGCCCAATCAGGACAATATTTCTCTATTAACATGTATTGCACTACACCCTGTCTCTCCATGCATTCTAGTGAGGCCTTATTCTCAACACCCATGTAGGTATGTATATATGCCTTGTAGTTTGGCTTCATGTCCATGCACATGTATGTATCTATCTATGCATGCCTTGTAGTGCGGCCTTATCGTCGATGCCCATGTATGTATGTACTGTAGTGCAACCTTATTGTCCATGCACAGGTATACATGCATTGTAGTGCGGCCTTATCGTCGATGCCCATGTATCTATATATGCCTTGTAGTTTGGCTTCATCTCCATGCACATGTATGTATGTACCGTAGTGCAACCTTATTGTCCATGCACAGCTATACATGCATTGTAGTGCGGCCTTATCGTCGATGCCCATGTATGTATCTATCTATGCATGCATTGTAGTGCAGCCTTATTGTCGATGCCCATGTAGGTATGTATATATGCCTTGTAGTTTGGCTTCATGTCCATGCACAGGTATGTATCTATCTATGCATTGTAGTGCGGCCTTATTGTCGATGCCCATGTATGTATATATGCCTTGTAGTTTGCCTTCATGTCCATGCACATGTAAGTATGTATTCTAATGCAACCTTATTCTCGACGCCCATGTATGTATGTATATATGCCTTCTAGTTTGGCTTCATGTCCATGCACATGTATGTATGTATGTATTGTAGTGCAACCTTATTGTCCATGCACAGGTATACATGCATTGTAGTGCGGCCTTATCATCGATGCCCATGTATGTATATATGTCCATGCCCATGTATGTATATATGCCTTGTAGTTTGCCTTCATGTCCATGCACATGTAAGTATGTATTCTAATGCAACCTTATTCTCGACACCCATGTATGTATGTATATATGCCTTGTAGTTTGGCTTCATGTCCATGCACAGGTATGTATCTATCTATGCATGCATTGTAGTGCAGCCTTATTGTCGATGCCCATGTAGGTATGTATATATGCCTTGTAGTTTGGCTTCATGTCCATGCACATGTATGTATGTATTGTAGTGCAACCTTATTGTTTATGCACAGGTATGTATCTATCTATGCATGCATTGTAGAGCAGCCTTATCGTCGATGCCCATGTAGGTATATATGCCTTGTAGTTTGGCTTCATGTCCATGCACATGTATGTATGTACTGTAGTGCAACCTTATTGTCCATGCACAGGTATACATGCATTGTAGTGCGGCCTTATCGTCAATGCCCATGTATGTATATATGCCTTGTAGTTTGGCTTCATCTCCATGCACATGTATGTATCTATTGTAGTGCGGCCTTATCGTCCATGCACAGGTATACATGCATTGTAGTGCGGCCTTATCGTCGATGCCCATGTATGTATGTATATATGCCTTGTAGTTTGGCTTCATGTCCATGCACATGTATATATCTATTGTAGTGCAGCCTTATTGTCGATGCCCATGTATGTATGTATATATGCCTTGCAGTTTGGCTTCATGTCCATGCACAGGTATGTATCTATCTATACATGCATTGTAGTGCGGCCTTATCGTCGATGCACATGTATATATGTATATATACCTTCTAGTTTGCCTTCATGTCCATGCATTGTAGTGCAGCCTTATTGTCGATGCCCATGTAGATATGTATATATGCCTTGTAGTTTGGCTTCATGTCCATGCACATGTATGTATGTATTGTAGTGAGGCCTTATCATCGATGCCCATGTATGTATGTATATATGCCTTGCAGTTTGGCTTCATGTCCATGCACAGGTATACATGCATTGTAGTGCGGCCTTATCGTCGATGCCCATGTAGGTATGTATATATATCTATTGTAGTGCAACCTTATTGTCCATGCACATGTAGGTATCTATGTACGCATGCATTGTAGTGCAGCCTTATCGTCGATGCACATGTAGGTATGCATGCATGCATTGTAGTGCAACCTTATTGTCGATGCCCATGTATGTATGTATATATGCCTTGTAGTTTGGCTTCATGTCCATGCACATGTAAGCATGCATTGTAGTGCAGCCTTATTGTCGATGCCCATGTATGTATGTATATATCCCTTGTAGTTTGGCTTCATGTCCATGCACATGTATGCATGCATTGTAGTGCAACCTTATTGTCCATGCACAGGTATGTATCTATGTATGCATGCATTGCAGTGCGGCCTTATTGTCAATGTCCATGCACAGGTATGTATCTATGCATGCATTCATTCACTGTAGTTCATCCTTGTATGCATTGTAGTGCGGCCTTATTGTCGATGTCCATGCGCATGTATTGTAGTGCGGCCTTATTGTCGATGCCCAGGTAGGTATGTATGTATGCATGCATGCATTCATTGTAGTTCAGCCTCGTATGCATGCATTGTAGTGCAGCCTTATCGTCGATGCCCTTGTAGTTTGGCTTCATGTCCATGCACATGTATGTATGTATGTATGTATGCATGCATTGTAGTGCGGCCTTATGTCCATGCACATGACTAATATGTAGCTAATCAATCCCCATGCTCATAACTAATACATACCTAATCAATCCCCATGCTCGTTTTTATTAGTCCGGTAGCTAGAGGTAAAAAAAGCATGCTTTTATCTTGTTCCTTTCAGGTTAGTAAGTATGTTTCTGCATGTCGACCACGTTCAAATTTCTTGTGGGCTCTTGCCAACATGTTTTCGGTTAGTATTACTACAAAACTGTATTACTGTCAAAAAGGTGATATTTCAAGTTCAATTTTAGAAAAAAACCCTGGATGATCAGAAAGCTTGTAAAAAACTACATATAAAACTATTTAAATGACTTATATCTAGTTTTTTTTGAGCTTTCTGATGTTAGTCATCTTTCTAAAATTAAATTTGAAATATCACCTTTTTTGACAGTAATACAGTTTTATAGTAATATCGACAAAAAACCTGTTGGCAAGAGACCACAAGAAATTTCATCCTGGCCGAGATGCAGAAATATACTTCTTATGTACATGCTAAATAATATACTCCGTATTTACATGTACAGACCCGATATACTTCTTATGCACATGTACATCCCCAATAATATACTTCTTATGCTTATGCCCAATAATATACCACTTATTTACATGCCCAATACACTTCTTATGCCTACGCACATGAACATGCTAAATAATATACTTTATGTGTATATGCACACGTACATCCCCAATAATATACTGCTTATGCCCAATAATATACCACTTATTTACATGCATAATATACTTCTTATGCCTATGCACATGTACATGCTAAATAATATACTTTATGTGTATATGCACACGTACATCCCCAATAATATACTGCTTATGCCCAAGCACATCCCCAATAATATACTTCTCATGCACATGTACATCCCCAATAATATACCACTTATTTACATGCATAATACACTTCTTATGCCTATGCACATGTACATGCTAAATAATATACTTTATGTGTATATGCACACGTACATCCCCAATAATATACTTCTTATCCACATGTACATCTCCAATAATATACTTCTTATGCACATGTACATCCCCAATAATATACTTCTTATGCACAAGTACATCTCCAATAATATACTTCTTATGTACATCCCCAATAATATACTTCTTATGTACATGTACATCCCCAATAATATACTTCTTATGCACAAGTACATCTCCAATAATATACTTCTTATGCACATGTACATCCCCAATAATATACTTCTTATGCACATGTACATCTCCAATAATATACTTCTTATGTACATGTACATCCCCAATAATATACTTCTTATGCACAAGTACATCTCCAATAATATACCTCTTATGCACAACTACATCTCCAATAATATACTTCTCATGCACAACTACATCTCCAATAATATACTTCTCATGCACATGTACATCCCCAATAATATACTTCTTATGCACATGTACATCCCCAATAATATACTTCTTATGCACATGTACATCCCCAATAATATACTTTTTATGCACATGTACATCCCCAATAATATACTTCTTATGCACAAGTACATCTCCAATAATATACTTCTTATGCACATGTACATCCCCAATAATATACTTCTTATGCACATGTACATCTCCAATAATATACTTCTTATGTACATGCACATCCCCAATAATATACTTCTTATGCACATGTACATGCTCAATAATATACTTCTTATGCACATGTACATCCCCAATAATATACTTCTTATGCACATGAACATGTACATGTACAGGCCCAATATACTTCTTTTATGCATACACTATCCCTAGTACACATATCATAATACTTCTTTTATCCATGCACAATCCCTAGTAGACATATCCCAATACTTCTTTTATCCACGCACAATGCCTGATACAAATATCCCTATACTTCTCTTATTCATGCACAATGCCCAGTACAGATATCCCAATACTTCTTTTATCCATGTGCAATGCCTAATCAAGATATCCCCATGCACAATGCCTAGTACAGATATCCTCATGCTGATGCATACTCATGGCTAATATGCACCTAATTAATCCGCATGCTCATAACTAATACACAACTAATCAATCCCATGCTCATGGCTAATACATACTTATCTGATAACAAGCGAGATTAGACAACATATAATAACTGACAAGCAATGATCACAACAAACTAGAAACTTGTTTCTACTTGCTATTTTGTATCACGTACTGAGTAACAACATTTCAACCAGCTATTGTTTCTTACTCTATTACGAGTGATTTTGCAACACTTATCCCACTAGTGACATCATGTAATGAGATCAAGAATATATGCAAGATGGCAGACAGCTAGCATGTTTGAGTCCAAATATCTCAAAAATCAAGCCACATATGAAACAGTAACAAAAGGCTTTTCCTACTTGTTTTAAAAGCTGAGCAACACACAAAGAATTTGTTGTTGCCATTACCCCTTTAACTCATTTCTCACCCAATCTAAATAATTATCCCCAAGCACATCCTACTATATACCTACAGTACATCTATATCCAAAACAAAATAAGCATAATACCTGCAGTCATCAATCATCCCCAAGACAAACCACGTCTTTGAACGCAACACCTTACATGTGATTTGCATCTAAAATATCACATTTAAAAAAACCCCACATTACTGCAAGTCTAATCAAATCAGAATTGTTTCAAATTACTTCCATACAATATCTCCAAATATTATTTTACTTAATTCATCCTGCAGACCTTAAAACCTGATTGCAATGCTCTTATTACTCATGATTCATATTAAGTATTTGCAATAAATGTTCATGATCTTTGTTGTTAGTGTTTCAAGCGGGTATTTCTAGCTGACAAAAAAGACATTGCTAAACCTAAAAATAGCTAATAATTGAATATACGGCACTGCTCTACTGTAGAAAAAAGAGGCAGACACCTCAAGGATTGGAAATTAACAATGATATAAAAAGAAATTTAATATTTCAAAGTTTCACTTTGTACAGACACTGTTGGAGGAGTCCTAATGTTGTGATATTTCATTCTAAAACTTGTTGTCTCTTTAGTGAATGTGTGCACCCCTGTTGCTATTTTAAATGATTATTCAATAACGATATATGCTATTTTGTCATTATTTTTAATTTGGCCAATTTGCTCATAATTTCAACCATCATTTGTTTCGTTTGTCACCTTTAGGCAAACATAAATTAACAAGCTTTTGTCGTAAAAAGGGTTCCTACCCTAACCCCTGGTATTTTTTTAAATTAGCAGCATAATTTCGGGTATATAGGATACCATGACTCCCCCCCTGGAAGCAATGGCCTATCGATATTTCTATCAAACATTTACAAATTCACAGCCATTTTATCCACTACAAGAAACATTTTTGTACACCTAACAATATCTACATCTTTCCCAAGTCCAGCACATATTTAAAAGGCAGTATGAAGCATAAAATGAACTCAAAGCACACGTGCTCTATATTCACATCCTCTGCCATATTATGGCCCACATCAAAATCCTTTTTAAATCTGTCATGTATTTCAACCATCCCTCGCGGATCCTTCTTCAATCTCTCGGATTCTCATTCAAAATATGCCCAACTATCTATTTTCAACACTATTATATTTCAACCAAATGTATACATACCAATAAAACTTCTCCATTCTCAGTAAATCAATCATGACCTCGATTCATGTTGAACAACCCATTTAACTCTGAATGTACAACGAAATAAACGTAAATATGAAATAAATATAACAAATCTGCAATACCAAAACAAAATGATCTCCTCTGCTTACCTTTTTCCAGCGAGAATCGCTGAAAAATCACTCGAGATGCTTTCTAAAACGGTTTTCTTGTCCGCCATCTCTGAGTACAGGAAGAACAACGAACAATTCCGAACTTCGTCTTCCTTCGTACATCTTCGTCACGCCACGCCACACCACGTGCAAAATTAGCATATTTCACGAAGCGACCAAACAAATTCCTACCGCGACCCGCCACAGGTCAGAATTACAGAAAATCTGAAGCCGAGTCATTTCACGACGGGAACCGAGGCACTGCCTATTTCGATGGCAACACATCCGAACCCTTCGGCGTCAACATTGGGGTTGAACAAGGTTGTCTATTGGCTATCTCTGCACTTTACTAGTTTAATACATGAATTATGTAAAGTACCAGTTGAGCTGGTGGTGCTTTGACAGTGTATTAAACAGACTCTATTTCTATATGTACTACATACTAGTTTCCATACTTTTACGTGATGAATTTAGACCTTATGATCCTTTTCCATGAACGCAGTTAATTTATTAAATCTTAATTGGATAAAATGCTATAGAAGGTATTCAGTAATCACGGGTTCAAAAGTTAACCTACATAGGATACGTCATGAGAGTAATGATACCACGCTGAGTTAACCTGTGTAACATACTCTCTCGACACCCAGGGCACAGTATTTTTATTTAGAAAATACAGGTGTTTTCCCTTTATCAGATTTTTATCTGCATCATCTCTAATTTCACGGAACAACTGAATCACAATCATTACCGTACGCAAGGTAAAGGCAAAAGCAATGCTTTATCAGATAAAAAAATGCTAAGCATTAATTCTCGCCTCTTTATATCTGATAAAGCACTCCAGCACGTGTTTCAAGTTGTACATAACATATAGTTCTTGAAGCTCCACGAAAACTCAATTTATTCTTCGTGATTGCACTACACTGGGAATAGTCTAAGCACCGGTAGAAACATAAGTGTGAGACATTGTTATAAAAATAGTTTATTGAATGCTACTATAGCTCAATTCACAACATGACACTACGTGTCAGACGTCCAAGTACATTCAAGCACAAAGTATTAAATAAATACAAATTATTTTTCAACCAAGGGAGAAAGACGATCCTCCACCTGGAGGTTTATGAACACGAGAAGATGGTCGGAACGGTTGGTCGTCGTCCACTTGTCCTCCTACACAACGCAACCACACTGGGATTTTGAGCAGTGATCTGCAGCCTCGCTTTAAGTTAGCTCACCGCCTCCCATGACAAGTTTTCCACCTTTCTTGAATATATACATCCCACCCCTGGACAAATACCCATATGAAATATAGAACCCCTAATCGATTACTTAACAATTATCACATGCGAGACATAAAACAGAACAGCGCAGAGCAAAATTGCAAAAAGAAAAAAAGATTCTGGAGATGAGAGCAGCTATGCACACCAAATCGGTCAATGATAGTGATTCTGGTGAATTTGACATTGATTTATACTTTCAATAGGTTTGTAGTACAAAGTCATCCTTTCGAAATGTAGTTGTACCTAAGATGTATTTATTACTCCACAAACCTGCTAAAGAAAACCCTGATGAATGCAGATTCCTGTGCCCAGCTCGTGAAACCTTCTCTTCTCTGTCTTTCTTGGAATACTGTGCGGGAGACAGCGGTGTCGCTGGGACATTATCCTGGGGGATTTGTATTACAGGACCACTGTACGGTTCACGTTCAACTCTCTTTGGCACGCAAACCTTAGAAGGGAAGATATTACAATCATTTCACTTTGGGTCAATAAGAGATGATCCTTACTGGACCTCTAGGAAGAACAGTTTAGAACTGATAGAGCTATCCAGTATAAATAAAGTTTAGTTTAGGTTTCCTCCTGTAGTAACACTTGATCAATAAGAGATGATCCTTACTGGACCTCTAGGAAGAACAGTTTAGAACTGATAGAGTTACCCAGTATAAATAAAGTTAGTTTAGTTTAGGTTTCCTCCTGTAGTAACACTTGATCAATAAGAGATGATCCTTACTGGACCTCTAGGAAGAACAGTTTAGAACTGATAGAGCTATCCAGTATAAATAAAGTTAGTTTAGTTTAGGTTTCCTCCTGTAGTAACACTTGATCAATAAGAGATGATCCTTACTGGACCTCTAGGAAGAACAGTTTAGAACTGATAGAGTTACCCAGTATAAATAAAGTTAGTTTAGTTTAGGTTTCCTCCTGTAGTAACACTTGATCAATAAGAGATGATCCTTACTGGACCTCTAGGAAGAACAGTTTAGAACTGATAGAGCTATCCAGTATAAATAAAGTTAGTTTAGTTTAGGTTTCCTCCTGTAGTAACACTGGATCAATAAGAGATGATCCTTACTGGACCTCTAGGAAGAACAGTTTAGGACTGAAGGAGCTATCCAGTATAAATAAAGTTCGTTTAGTTTAGGTTCCTCCTGTAGTAACACTTGATCAATAAGAGATGATCCTTACTGGACCTCTAGGAAGAACAGTTTAGAACTGATAAAGCTATCCAGTATAAATAAAGTTAGTTTAGTTTAGGTTTCCTCCTGTAGTAACACTGGATCAATAAGAGATGATCCTTACTGGACCTCTAGGAAGAACAGTTTAGAACTGATAAAGCTATCCAGTATAAATAAAGTTAGTTTAGTTTAGGTTTCCTCCTGTAGTAACACTTGATCAATAAGAGATGATCCTTACTGGACCTCTAGGAAGAACAGTTTAGAACTGATAGAGCTATCCAGTATAAATAAAGTTAGTTTAGTTCAGGTTTCCTCCTGTAGTAACACTGGATCAATAAGAGATGATCCTTACTGGACCTCTAGGAAGAACAGTTTAGAACTGATAGAGTTATCCAGTAAAAATAAAGTTACTTTAGTTTAGGTTTCCTCCTGTAGTAACACTGCATCAATAAGAGATGATCCTCACAGGACCTCTAGGAAGAACAGTTTAGAACTGATAGACCTATCTAGTATAAATAAACTTAGTTTAGCTTAGGTTTCCTCCTGTAGTAACACTGGATCAATAAGAGATGATCCTTACTGGACCTCTAGGAAGAACAGTTTAGAACTGATAGAGCTATCTAGTATAAATAAAGTTAGTTTAGCTTAGGTTAGTAATGTTATACCTTGTCACGTTGTTCACATGTCTTGTACACATAATTTGAAAATGTTGGATTTGGAACAAATTTCCCAGCACCTCTAACAACACTAAACTGTCAAAGACAAAATATTTTAACATCAACAATAAAGATCTAGATGAAGATTTAAGGACTGGGGAGGCTTCGTGTGCCTAGGGCTAAAAGGTATGGAGGGTTTAACCCTTATGAACATATGCTTGGGGATACTTAGGTGGTACATATAAAAACACCATATATTAAAATGAATTTGAGAAAAAATTGTATGTTATGGACTGAAACCAAAATACACTGGTATTTTGCAATTGCCAACACTTTACACAATTTCTTGCCAACCCTTGCTGAATTAAATAAATGCAATAGGCATGGTTAGCAGCTCATAACAAAGCAGGTCAAAGTCAGCAAAGCTTTTCCTTGTAACAGCAAATTTGAACATATGTAATGTTGTGAAGGAAGATAGTTCCCAATGACAGGACAAGAGAACTGTTCGACCGTCCACTATTGGGGGGGGGGGACTGTGTAGTATGGGCCTTATGTCTTAGGACCTCCACACACTTTAATTTGTCAACTACTTATTTTAGGTAATACACACATTGGTGAGTAAAGTGATTGTTGGTATCATTCAAATTTGTCGACGACATTTCGTCATCAATTAAAAGACGAGTCTCCTTTATCCAAAAGCAAACTTGGTTGTCGTCGACAACAAGTTATCAATAATATCTTGTCGGCCACAACTACAAAGTTGTTTCATTAGTCTGTGGGGGCCCTTGGAGGCTAAATAAATGTCTTGTGAGCACTCTTACTTATGTAAATTTCTGGGTAAAACATTACCTCTCCATCTTCATAAACAACGACACCACGAGACACAGTAGCTTGGCAAACACCATGACACTCCAGACCTTCAAATATGTTGAAGTCGACTTGCTATAAAACACAATATCTTTCGTCAATATATGAACTGCAAAGAATAGAGAATTTTTTCTTGCATTATGTGATTTAAAGAACTTTTAAAACTGTAATACAAATTACTTTGCACTTTTGCATTACTTTAAAAAACAACAGCATTATAGTCAGAACTCGTTATGAGAATCGTGTCATTGTGATATAGTTGGCAAAAAAATTCAACGAAGCATTGTAAAACAAAAGTATAAAAGGACTTGCATTAGAGTTTTAAAAGGATTTTTTAAAAAATTGCAACGAAGGCACTTTAAGCTTGAATATCCAACCGTGATTCCTAGAATTATTACTTTTCTTTTTGCATATTTGCAAGAGAACTTGCAAGCACGAGACCAGGAATAAGACACAGAGTTCAGGTTGCAAAGGCTATCAATAATGGCTCCTTTCAAACATTCTTCAATGTGTGTAATCTTTTCTTATCAAAGTCGGTTGATTTTTTTTTTCAGAGGGAGGACAAAAATCCTCGAAACAGAGCAGAGAACAACTACGAAAACTGTCTCACATGCATGAAATACACACACACACCAAACTTGGGTTAGCTTTTTTAGTGGTGCACGAGAGTCTTGGCCCACCCATACACGCTTTCCTTACCTGGTGGTGTGTCTTGCAAGATATAGTTCGGGTAGCATTAGGATCCCAAACAATGACATCAGCATCAGAACCGACAGCTATACGACCCTAAAAAAAAACAAAACCCTTTAACCATCATCAGGCAAGATTATCGTAACATACTGATTAACCCTAGAAGAAACTCTCCAAAGTAACTAAGTACAAAACCAATTTTAAAAACATGTGTCGAGCTATGACTAGGCATTCGTCAATCTATATTACATACATGTAGATTAAAAGTAAAATTTGAGTCTCAAAAATGTTGAAGCTCTCCAAAGCTATCCTGCCTCATAAAAATTGTTCTCAACAAAGTATCAATCCCGAGCTGTAGTATCGAGCTGCAAAGCATGCTAGTGAATCTACTTATCATTTACTAATTTCTAATACCAGATGATTTTTCCTGTTTTATTCGGTAACTCTCATATGGAGGAGCACTGAAGCTTATTATTGATTCAAATAAAATCTCTACCTTTTCCCGACAAAACACATCATCACACAGCCGAGTCATTGTAACTTTGTAAAAATGATATCTACCAGTACATAAATCAATTCCTACCCGAAGTAATGCTCACCTTTTGGGGATAAATATTGAAAATTTTTGCCGCTTCTGTGCTTGTTACTGCCACAAATCGACATGGATCCATTTTACCACTATGCTGGAGAATAGAGAAATATCAATGAGTTTTATATACAAAAGGTTGGGAAATTCGATCCTCTCTTCCAATTCCACCCTTCCTTTTGTTATAGTAACTAGTTAAGCACAAAAAATCATAAATTTAACAAATTCTAAACTAAATAAGGGACTGGTCATAAAGTGTTCATACAGTATGAGAGTGGGGTACATATGATATATAAATAATGAATTTCATCACTCTGCTCACCCTATATGTTATGATCAGTCCCTTGTTTTATCTTTTTTCAATTAAAAAAATTTAAAAACATTTGATCATACAATGACATTTAATACAAAACTCTACCTACCACGCCCTTTTCCCAGATTACCGACATGCGATCTTCAACGCCTGGAATTAAATTTGGTGGAAACTAAGTTAGTCCTATGTTTTTTTTGCACTTAAACTAATAAAACTTCACAAGTCTGTCAGCTGATCAATAAAAACTAAAAAATCAGCCACAGAACAAGAAAGTAGTCAAACCACACAACACTTGTTAGTGTCTTAAACATTCATAAGACCTTCTGACTAACGATGCCAGTTCAGGCGCTTGCAAGTAGGACCGCTACCTAGGATCTCAATGTGCTAGAGTTGTGTGCGATAGCAGAAAACACACAAAGCATGCACCAAGCTTGACCCAACCAGTGGTGAAACTCAGTATGACAAGTTGCAAGCTATGGAAATCTTACTTCAGGGTATGTCATCAACATAAACATGCACAAATTTCACATTCAATAACTCATCTCCAAACAATCACAAATGAAAATGGTGTTGTGGGCCTATATAGATAGGCCTTCATAACTTACCATTAACACCATTTGGTATTTTCCTGAAGTCATCTTTACCCAAAGCTTTCTGGTTTGCACTAAATGTACAGTTGTCAGTTCCTGTGCATTGAAGATCACCACTGGAAGAAAAAATAATGATATCATGTGTTAGTTGAACCCACACTGTGCCTATTGAATCAAGCATATGCCTTGGCCATGCCAGCCTCACTGTGCCTCAGAGCTGCATTAAGTATTTCCTTTTCTGGGGCAACAGAGTCACTGAGTAAATGCCTAAAAGACACCAGTAGCCAAGCCAGCCCAACAATTTGGTCATGTCATGCAAATTTAAATCATTATCATCATTCATTTCTTTTGAAATTGATTCCTTATATGGTCCATAAACACAGAAAAATTTGCATTTGCATGACCAAATGTCAGGCTTGCTTCGCCACTGAAAGACACTCATTTTTAAAAATATCTAAATCACTGCTAGTCAAGATGTATAAGAAAATGCAATGTAAAATACACTCTAGTCCTTCTCTTCAATGCTTTTATATTTGCCAAAAAGTGACCCTTTCCTTGATCGTAACTAGCTGGAGTATTTGATCAAATATCGTTGTAATTCAACTGCCAGCTATCATACATAAAGTTCAAATATTTGTTTAAATAGCTGATTGCTTGCATGTAGGGAAATATTTTCTCATTTTCTTCAAGATTTTTTAGTTTTATCCTGCTTTTTTTCTGCCAACCTCAAAACTATTCTGGAACCAATTGTCCTGTAGTCTGCCATATTATGCAGCCCCAAGTGTCAACTTAATCTCTGTAGTTCAGAGAATTGCACCAGCACCTGAGAGGCGAAGGTGAAATCCCTACTGGAGCACCTATAGTTCTAGCATACGAGATAAAGACACATTAAAGCTTTAGAAATATAAATCCAAACATACTTAGCAAGCAGGTCCATCAAATACGCTGGCGTAGTTGGGTCTGGACGTAATGGAGGACCCATCACATGACCAGCGGCATGTCTCCAACACTTGTGCCAGTAATTAGTACCATCAGTTCCGAGACAGGCAGCAATCGGTTCACCAAATGCTACACAGCCTCTCCTACGTGCATCAGCAATCACCTCAGCACTGCTCTTGCTCATCACATGAACAATGTATATTGGACAATTCACCTGGAAAAAAGACATGGAAAAACAGTGAGAAACACTCTCTACTAATTTCTAAAGTTTTCTTTGCATGAAGGCTAAATTACTTTGCATCACTTTACAACGATAATATAAACGAGGTACCAATATATGCAGTGAGCAAGTTTCCATAAAATATGGGTTAATTAAAAGTTTGAATCAATAAAATACGCATCGATAACAATTCAGAAGTTCTTTGTGAGTTTGCATTGTGAAAATAAATATTAGAAGAATAAGTATATAAATGTTCAACTAAATTATGCTAAAAATTCAGAAGTGGTTTTATGATGGGATTCAAGTGTATGAAATATCTGGAACTAACATTGTCAGTGTAGGTAGTGCAGTTAATAGTACACGAAAGGTATAGGTTCTTTCACTACCTGAATACTAACTTCACTAACGTTGTCAGTGTAGGTAGTGCAGTTAATAGTACACGAAAGGTATAGGTTCTTTCACTACCTGAATACTAACTTCACTAACGTTGTCAGTGTAGGTAGTGCAGTTAATAGTACAAGAAAGATATAGGTTCTTTCACTACCTGAATACTAACTTCACTAACGTTGCCAGTGTAGGTAGTGCAGTTAATAGTACAAGAAAGATATAGGTTCTTTCACTACCTGAATACTAACTTCACTGACGTTGCCAGTGTAGGTAGTGCAGTTAATAGTACAAGAAAGGTATAGGTTCTTTCACCACCGTGATACTATTTCTATTGTTTTGAAATACTACCCTATATAAATGGCCACAATAGAGCAGTTATCTCAACCACTCATTGCATATTTCATAATTTAAATATTGCATAATTTGCACATGCTTACTTGGCTTGCTATAGTAATTGCTCGGAGAGTTGCCTCAGCTTCGACCTGGAAGAAAAATCGATGTTAACTCATGCTGCAAATTTTCAACAGTTAAAAAGTCAATAATTGGATCATGTCTGGATCACAGATGCTGCATCGTACCCACTCTGGTCGGCACATCTCATGTCCTTCAGGCCCTGTGATACCAAGATCTACCATTTTCTTGGAGCACTAAAATATACAGTGAAATGCAATAAATAAAGTAGTCTGCCCTATACAGATGCAAGACTACACCAGGTAAATATGTTCGTGGAGTAAACTGTAGCACATATCCAGAAACCCCATAGACTTGATGCTGGTTGTTAATTTTCCCACCTTAATGCGAGTTTAATAAATAATATTTTAACAAAAGAAGGCTTGCTTTGACTTGAACACTTTTGTGCGTGTACTTGGAGAAAAGCCACAACTTTTGGCAGAACATTGACTAACTTTATTTACTGTCAAGTTTTGTACGTTGGAAGTAAAGATCGTACTGTGCAAATGAACACACAAATGAGAGACATGTGCAGGAATGACACATGCTGAAAACATTTTTATCGATACAATGTTTTATATTGTAGGACACTGGTTCATACCTCGTGAATCAAGTCTCCATTTTCAGCATGCACCATGGCTAAAGCTCCAATGTCTTTGCATTTTGAGTAAATATGGTACATTTCTTCATCTGTTGTCATCATCACTCCTTTGTAAGCCATGAATGTCTTGAAAGAATTCACCCCTATGGGAAACAATTAGATAATACATGCTGATATCCAGAGTACGGCTCAAAAAGACTTGCAGAATCGGATCACTTTAGGGGTTGCAATTGATTCAGTCTTGTTTTTATTCATGTTTTGAGTTACAAGATGACTCCATTCTTCGGAATTTGTGTCTTAGTTTTTATATTTTATTTAGAAGTTATTGTGCACAATACAGGGGTGTAAATAAATTGCTTAGATTTAATACAGTCATAAGATGGGAGTATGCAAGATAACCCTTACTTTAGGTTTCTGGCTGATTCAAATTATTCAATTATATACTACCTGAAGCTTTTTCAAAATTGAGTGAAACTCGATGATTCGAGCGAAGGTCGTTTGTCAGGAAGCTAGTAGCACCTTCACCACCATATGTCTTTGCTTGCACCACTAACTTCCTAACAAAAAGCCTTTGTTCGAAATGTTGATCTTCATCTCATCGATTCAGGTAGTAGGAGAACCTAATACCTTTCGTGATTATAATTACCTCTTTCTTTGCAAAGGGCTTCCATTTCTTTTCCAACACTTTCATCCCACCATGTGACAGCAACATGAAATGAATAATCACACACAACTGGAAGAAACCATGAGGAAAATCAGGTCACAATATTGATGAAAACATTTCATTCTAGGGAACTGTTGAAGACTCAAGTATAATTTTGAGGAAACACCACAGAAATATATACTCAGATTTATATTCACCATGCAAACATACAACCTGTTGCAGATTTGTTAGCCAGATCAGATGACCAACAATCAGTTGTAAATAGAAATTAAAATGTTTGTGGTGTTACTTCGAGTTTATCTCCACATCGGGCAAGCTGAAAAATATGTCTGACCATGGGGGGAATCAAAGCTATGACCTTTGAAATGCTTCCCTAAGGTGGTCTGCATGCCATCTGACTCAGCATAACACAACTAACACCAGTTTTACTAGGAGTACATACAATACCACTAGCAGATACATGCAGTAAAAATCATGATAGCAAAATGAGGTTTAGTTGAGAAATATTTCCAGATACCTTTTTCATCAGCCCAGTCTCGCCACTTATCATACGCAGCCAGAAGGGACTCTCCTTTTTGAGGAATGACAAAATCAACTGGAAATTAGAAATTAAACAATATATCAAATCCTGCTTGACAACAAATTTTTCCATGTTCCTTGCAGTGCAAGTCTGATATAAATCCTGTTTTTCGGATCTCCTGAGCATGGTTCTGAGATAATTATACATAACCTAACAAACAAATGTTTATGTAACACTACAGCTTTCAGTGATCACATAAACCCATAAGAAATGAAGAAAGGAAGTTGAGAAATGAAAGACATAAATAGAAAGCTAAATACAGGCAGAAATTCGACAGGAAGATTCAAAACAAGAAAATAAACTTACTGATCATGGTCGTCCCACCAGCAACAGCAGCTCTGGTGCCGTAGTAGAAATCATCGACAGCCACAGTTCCCATAAATGGTAGTTGCATGTGAGTATGGGTATCAATACCACCTTAATAGAACCCAAACACAGTGTCGATTATGATGAACAATTTTGTTTTGCTCTAACAAAGCCTGATCAACAAGACAGTTGCTGAAAAATTGGCAAAGAATGGTCAATCAATATCTTCACAATATTGCCTTGTGTGGGGTTTTAAGATATAGGCATGATTCTGAATAAGAAATAAGTATGTGAGACAGAGAATACAAGTAAACAGCCTCATTGGAGAAATCATGCAATAATAAGTGAAACGTTTTCTTGTCCTGCTTGTGATACTGTATGTAGATATACCCACCCTACTGGTGGATAGTTTTAAACACAATAACGAAACACGATGAAGTTAATTCTGAATTACCAGGCATAACAAACTTCTTATTTGCATCAATGATCTTAGCACCACCAGGAACAACAAGTGACTCTCCTACTTCCCTAAAACATAATTGGAATGGCAATCAGTCATACTAGTTACCGTCAGCGGTACTACTGATATACACAATACCAAGTCTGTTGAAATCAGACTTGTTGTCACAAGCTATGCAAACACATCCTGATATCAGCTTGTTTAACAAGTCTCTGTTGCAAGATGTCAACAGACTTATTTCAACTTGCATGACTTGTGTATATGCCTGTCAATCCTTGGAAATGAGATATTATATATTATAGATCTTCATTTCCAGACTGTTTGGCCATCACTAAGAGGTCAATATGATCTCCAGACTGTTTGACCATGCAAAATTTAAAACACTTGCAACATGCACAATTAACTAGCACATACTACCAGCCAAAAGATTGTTACAGAACATACTTGATCACACCATCCTCAATAAAGACATCCGCTTCAAACATTCGATCATGGTTGACAACAGTTCCACCTTTTATCAAAATTCTTTTGTGCTGCAATCAAACGACATCAAAGAAATAAATTGGTTGGGTCAACAGGAGTCGACATGTGAAAGTTTAAGCAAGAAATGTTTTTGACAACACATTGATGTTGACAGAAGTTTTCTGGTTTGAAATCACGAGTAGCAGCTAAGGAAATCTCATGTTTGTGATTTCAAACAAGAACAGCTGTCATCATCCACAATGGCTTGAATAACTTCTGTTTGATGACCATGTTGTCATAAACGCTGCTTGCTTATCCACATTACACAGCCCAACATGCCACAGACTTGTTGCAAGTTGTCAATATTACCAACTTGGCAACAAACTTGTCAATTTTATCAAGTTGCAAATCAAAAAATCAGGCTTCTTGCAACTTGTCATTTGCAGACTTGTTACAACTTGTTGAAACAACTTGCAGCAAGCCTGTGGATGACAAGTTTTGACAATCAACTTGCAGCAAGTCTGTTAACAACTTGAAACAGACTTGTAGTCAACAAGCTGTCGCAAGCCATGCAAACACATCCTGATATCGGCTTGTTGATAACAAGTCTCCTGCAAGATGTCAACAGACTTGTGCATTTTTAGCCGTCTAACTTAGCAACAGGATATTTCAAATTTCAAGACAGAATAATTGCTTGCACTTGACTATCATCATTATGGAATATCCTATGATGACATTTTTAAGCTGAAAATAGTATGTATACAAAAATATACAAAATGAACTTTTACTTAGGAGCAGTACATAGCTGAGTTCTCAATATCCACCTGCAAGAACTTGGCCAATTTACAGTAACCTCGATCATCTTTTATTTATACATTATGTCGTTATTATTGATATAATTGATGTTACGAATTATAAGTTTTTGGTGTAAGCAAGAAACCAAAGAAAAGTAAAACGCTTGCTAAGTGACTTGATGCAAATTTTAGCACATAGCTCTGTCGTTAGACTATATTGTGCACAATTTACATCATTTTACCACCAAAATTGGCAATTTTATTAATTTCATTTGTTTTTTCCAACTATGGGGATGTAACCAACTCACAAAAATTTACTGCAGTTTGTATCAACATTAATATTCAGTTTATTACGCTTATGCAAATATTTGCCCATATCAATGCCTCAGTTCAAGTTAGTATTATGTAATATTTACTGATAGTGCAATACCCCACAAGCTCTGAAATAATTTGATGCAGGCTTTATTTAACTCAGGGTTGCCAGATTGCATGCATAAATTAGCCAAACTTTTAACAATGCTCTTTGTTTTTCATTGTATTTGCCTTTTGTTTTCTTTGTTTTTGTGACAGTACTAATGATGGTTTGGCTTAATTATTCAAGAAATCTGGCAACCCTGAATTTAACTGCCTAGAACATCAAACTAGTCCGAGTCATTTTCACGACATTGACCCGTGAGTACCCGCACACGAGGCCAAAATTATCAAAGGTAGCTTTCAACGAAGCGTTACAAAGCCAATTTGATAAAATTATTTACAATATCCCCCTCTTTAAAGCACTTGAGACAATAAACGCTACTTTAAAAAGTCCTCTCAATAATCCGCGTAAATTTTAATTGAAATTTATCAACTGTTTGTGATTTGTGCGGTGCAAAAAAAAAACGGCCAAAATACAAAACAATAATTGATCAGCCAAACAAAACGCTCATTTCAAAAACATTAAAAAGATTCCACAAATGTAAATGTACACATGTACACGTCCATTTGCAGAAATTAGCAGTTTAAAAGTTATGAAATATAACAGTTATTCCTTACCACCATTTTCTCAGAATTTTAACCGCGTTCTTGGTGCAAAACGTCCAAAAGAACAAGCGTTCTTGAAAAGCCGTGCAACTCTGAAATTTACCAAAATGGCTTTCACTCGTATGTCGAATTCACCCCCCTGTATACCTAGTGTTCTAAACGATTTTCCGGAGGTTACTTTCAAATATCTTTTACAACTGATTATTCATGCTCTCCCCCCCGAAATACGTAAGATTTCGTTATTTTCCAGGGGTGGTCTTCATCCGGTTCAATGCAATAGACATTTTGAAAATTCCCGCCTGAATGAATGTTAATCAATTATGCGATTACGGAATGCAAATTACTCTGTGGTAATGATATATTATTACACAAGTCATAGTTGCATATTCTAAAATACCAGAAGGCTAGACCTAATACCAACACAAAGACCAACTAATATGGCTGCCTCCTTGGCATCAGCAGATAATATTTCTCTCCAAGAGATTGTAGTAAACTCTGGGACAAATGAGCTTTTTTATGATGGAAATTTAGATGAGGGGAGAGCATTGTCTTGGACCAGACTTACTAACAAAGGATCAACATTTGTTTTAGCTGCCAGCAATGGATTCGACATTTGGAAAGCAACTTTTGAAAAGATTGACCTAATAGCACAATGTGAATCAAGTGGACTGGACAGTTTGGCAATTTTTATGGATTGTCTAAAGTATTCGTTTGATAGCTCTACCATTTCTTTGGTCCGTGTGGGGAGTAAAGTTATTTTGCAGTGCACTGGGCAAAAAACTGCAATAAATTTTGATCTATTCGAAGCCAAGATCAACGACAAAAAAACAGAATTGCAGTACATGTTGTTTCATTTGACAGACAAAGTGAAAGAAATGAAAGCATCCTTAACGGAAGCAAACGAGAAAGTAGAAATGGCCCGTCAAAAAGAAAAGGACATATCGGATATACATGGATTTGGATTCGAACCGGTTCGAAAAGCTGGTCCAAGTGTAAACCGAAAACAAAAACCACAAGGAACAAGCTTGGTGAATCCTAACAGCAAAAAATCAAAACGTCCTAAAGGCATTAGCTTTGAGTGACATTTTTATGTACTCTATACCAATATTAGTCATGAAGACAGATTGCAAACTGCATGTCTAGAATTAGACAATTCTTCTCAGATTTTTCTTGGAACTATTCAACATTATTTATTTAAATTCAACATCTGACTCATTTCCAGTCACAAGGAGAACAGGGATTTCTAATAATATATGGGGGTGGGAGGGGGGGAGGGGGTGGGCATGAGGACATCTCGGTTATATTGTTATGTTACGCACACACACAAATGTTCTGCTCTTTGACCTAAGTCCTAATCTCGACCAAATTTGTGATTAGATCAAAGAATGAAACATTCATACATAACTTTATAGTTTATGGTACAACTGGCTCACTGGTGCCTGCATAGAGATATGGTACAGGGAGGGGGGAGTGCTTTCCATCATTAACTTATAACATAATGTAACATTAACTCAAACATTTCTTATAACATATGTTGATGTCATCCATGGGTATCATCATCAATAAATATAATATTCCAATAATTTATATAACCAATAGGCGACATATTTCTCGGCCATGCGCCGATAGCGCGAATTGAGAGATTAGCCCGCAACTGCCCGTCACTTTTGCCTGCATGATTCCGTTGCTAAGCAACGAGCAAAGCCAATGTTCTATAAATATCGCCAATGAATCAAAATATAAACAGTTTTATAAATTTTTGAGCGAAAACAATGGCTGGAACAGTTATTTCTAACAAGTTACCGCCAAATATTGATATAACTAAAGCTCCTTTGGCTTATGGAAAAAGAGCGCTGCCGAAATTGGTTAGTTGCCTTGTATATTGAAGCCGCTTTCTTGTTGGTTGGTATTGTTGTGAAGATTTTGTTGTTGTTTATTACATGTAGAATCGGGAATTGAATGGCGATGATCTTTTAACAAAGCACAGAGCTTTGATGTCGCTATGTGATATACTTCATGATCCTGAGAACATTTGCCAAGCATTGCAAGTTGGTAAGATTACAAGATTTAGTGTGTGTGCATAAATCAGAATGGATTTGCCCATTCCTTCACTACCAGGAAGGCCACAAACTTGATACCAGTTGTGGATTTTACCAGCTTGAGATAAGTTTGTCATTAAGTTGCATCAAGCCTGTCAGCTTCGTTAAGTTTCATCAAGACAGTATCGGCCTGATGGCAGCAAGGTAACCAGCCTAATTAGCAGACTCTGTTACCTGGCAGTCATTAAGCTGATCTTCAGACTATGCATTACCAAAGTTAAAAATGCAAATTGATGACAAACTTGTATCAAGCTGGTAGAACCATAACAAGCATCAAATCTAGGTCTCTATGGTTGTGTAATTGATAATCTACTGCAATTAATCAAGTTGAAAGCCGCTATAACACAAATCTCCTTCACTTGCTGCACTTTACCCGTGATGTTTACTCACAGATATCACCTCACCTCTCCCATGATAACTCTCTACTGATGAACTGCATTAAAACTGATGTTTTTCTTACAGGTATTGTAGTAAGTTTAAAACAGCTTCTATCAGACTTTGACGCAACAATCCGACACAAGTCAACGGAGGTTTTATATATCATTTCTGGTCACGCATCTGGACGTGATGCATTTCTTGATTATGAAATCATAACACCTTTATCAAAACTGGTATGTCACTGGTCAGTTATGCACAAACTATGTATGGTGAAACAAGGAAAAGAATTCAAAGACTCAAGTTGTTAGTTTCAGTAAAACAAGCCATTAACAACTTGTGACAAGCTGATGGGACTATCAGACTTGTTACAAGGTTGTTCCAACAAGACTGATACAGTCATGATATAACAATGCTGTTACAGTCTTATGTTGTCAACTTTGTGACAATCTTGTTACAACAGGTCTGTATCAGAGTTGTCAATCAGGAGAACCTTGTATCAAGTCTGATATTCTCGTCAAGCTATATACAAGTTGTTGCATTTAAACCTGTTAACAACTTAGCAGAATCAATGCAAACACTTGAACTTGTCGATAGCTTGTTCACAAACGTCTTTCAACTTAATAGATTTTATACTTATATACGACAATTTGCAAATAATACGTTCTTAAATTTTTGTATACTTTCACAGTTTAACGATGTTGTATATGAATCCAGACTGAACTCTCAGAAAGCAATAGAGATGCTGTCACATACAAGCAACGGTCAGGATGGCATTGTCGAGGCTGGATTGATTCCCATATTAGTGGAGAAATTATTGGAAGAAAATGATGAGATTAAGGTAGTGCAAAATTTTAATCAGAAAATTGAATAACTGGAGTATCAGACTTTGTCTACATTGTGTAAATAACTCGAATTAGTTAATATTGCTTATAGTGTAGGTAGTGCAATCAAAAGTACACAAAAAAGCATAGCTTGCTGACTTCCTGACAAATGGCCTTCATTCAAAATCTCAAATTTTGAAGAAACTATACCTTTAGCTGTTTACCAGTTGTGTTTTGCACTGCTTGTTCCTTAAGTTTGTCATTAAAAGCTTGAAATACACAGCTTAGTAACAAACTTCACATATGGTTGTTTCAACAGTCATATACACAGACTTCTTGATATGTAAGAATGTTACAAAGCTGACAACGCAAGGCTGTAACAATATTGTTATATTGTGACTGTATCAGTCTTGTTGGAACAACCTTGTAATATTAGTCTGATAGTCCCGTCAAGCTTGCTTCAAGTTGTTAACAGCTTGTAGTTGATGGTTTGCTACAAGTTGTTAGATTTTTACTGCAAATGTCTTGTACAGTAACAGATTAGCTGAAAAATTTGTAGACCAAAATTTTACACCTCCAATGTTTATATCAAACAAACAAGTGAATTTAAAAATATGATTCATATCTGGTAGATAGAGAATCTGGTAATTCAATTAATGTCTTTACTACTTTTCTCAACAGGGAGTTGTTCTAGACACGCTACACAACTGTATGAGAGTTAATACAGATGATGCATTAAAAAGCAATGCAATGGAAGTGTTTGTAGGATTGCTATCACACGAATTACCCGTAATACGTAGTAAAGCAGCCAGGGACATTATGGATTTAAGGTGATTATCGGTGTTGACGGGTGTCACACTACTGCAGTTAGACAGTGTAATTACTGTAGGTGACCTATATTGGGACCTCAAAGTCACAGTATAAGGAATAAACAGTAGGCTGGTCAGCACTGCAACACGTCTCCCTTATTTTTATGTGTTTAATGGCCAGAATAATGGCAGAGCAGCCAGTCCAGCATCTTTATTGGCCAAAAATGCAATTGAATGGCCAGAAAATGTAATTTTCTGGCCAGAAAATGTAATTGAATGGCCAGAACCCGCATAATGAACATGCATAATGCAAGATGCACAGGAACACAAACTTCAAAGGTTCAGACTCGAGTGACCCCTCTGTTTATTTTCTATTCTGTCATATAGTCTTCGTGGGTGATTTAGCTGCGCAGTGTATGAGACAGGGGTCTCTATTACCTATAACCTCTAAACAGGTGGCAGTTGAAATTCTAACCATTTAGGCAAGGATATCAAAATAGATTGTCACTCTACCTTGAGAAAGTTTTTGAAATGTAAGCCTATATAAGACACCCACCCTCTAATCCTCATCAAAATGGGGACGGGGTCATGTGACTCCACCAATCATACACTACCCAAATGGTTGTCGTACTGCACCAGTATTTCCGTTTAAGTTCTACTAGCTGGTCCACAAAGTACTAAACAATACCTCAACTGCCTAGCCAGCTGCCAGATAGTTTAGCTCTAATCTGCAAATGTACCTGACATATTCACCCACTGTGAAAACAATGAGTTTTCAAGGAAATCATGAAATTTTGTTGTTGGCAAATCACTCACGATTATGTAGCACATTTCACTTGATATTCAATTATTCTCCATGAACAGTTGAGAAAAATTCACCATCAACTGTTATAGGTCCTCTTACACTAATTTAACCTACGCATTAAATGCCTTTGCGATGCCAGTACAGTACGTCTTTGCTTAGCACAATTAAATTGTCTGGCTGGCTAATGCAACTGATATCAGAACAAGGTGGGCCCAATTTGTTTCTTGATCCTCACAGTAAGATTTCAATTGCTCAATCTATATTTTTTTGCACTTCTAGTTTTCCACTAGATGGCAAGAATAAAGCCGTTGAAGTTGGGGCGATGGTATCATTGGTTCCCTTACTCTGTGATAAGGATACTGACGTCAGGGCTAATGCAGCTGGAGCCATCATGGTGTATGTAATAAAAAGTTTGACAAGATTTAAGTTATTATAAGTAATATTTCATGGTCAATTACTAAAGGTGCAAAAAGGCCAGATTTTGGAGAAAATGTAAGGGGAGGTGGGGAGATTTTTAGGGGAGGTGCTATAATTATGATCTCTCCAAGTCAACAAAGGGTGGAAACAAAAAATACTTTACTTTTATACTTTTCATGTATTATGTCAGCTTGTCTAGTAGTAATAAATCTCATTAAACAACAGACACTAATATTTCCTAAAGCAAGCATTTATTAGGGGAGGTGCAAAAATTCTTGGTTGCGATGCTGAAAACTTTAGGAATTTGCACTTCCCCAGCACCTCTACCCAAACTCAGGCCTCAGGTGCAAGCCATGTAGGGGGTATAGAGAAATTTTGAAAACCTGTAGAATTTTGATTCCTGTGCCACGATTTGGTAACCCTATCACCAGCTTGGTATCATAAATTGTAGGGAGTATGGCCCCCATGTCACCCTCTCCCCACTCTGTGGTCTCTGTCAAGCTATTTTCACCCATCATTTAATATCTTGATTTCTATCTTGACAGAATTACAATTACAACTGCAGGAAAATACTCTGCAATTCAAGATGGTGTGTTGCCATATCTGGTCAGTTTGCTCACAGATGCATCGAGTGAAGTTCGGCTTAACGCATTGAAGGTAAATGTTTTAGAATTTGACTAATCAGTTAGTAGGTTGGAGTTCTGTTGGTATCATTTTGTGATTTTTTTAAATCTCAATATGATTCATCATTACAGTACACATACAAAAGCACACAAGTTACAAAAACATGCAAGAAGTAGTCTTTGCACTACATTGGAACAAGTTTGGAACAAGCTGTGAACAATTTGTAACAAGCGTAATCAACTATCAGACTTGTTACAAGGTTGTTCCAAAAAGACTGATAACAGTATTGTTACAAATTCGTGACAATCTTGTTGCAACAGGTCTGTATTGGAGTTGCTACGAGAACTTGTAACATATCTGCAGATCTTTTTGACAAACTTGTTGCAAGTTGTTCGAAGTTTTCACCAGGTTGTTCCAAGCTTGTAGACAACTTATGACAAGCAGTGCAAACACAACTTGTTGCTGGCTTGTTGAAAGGGTTGCTGCATGTTGTGAGATATTAAATTTACACATGTACATCACTCATTATTTATGAGCATCAAAACTATAATTATACTTATTAAGCTTTGTGGAAACACCACGTAAATTTATATTCACCATGCAAACGTACAAGAAACTTAAAACTATAATTATTTTATATGTACAGTATATATACCAGTCACAAAAGAAATGTGCATCTTACAGGCAATCACAACTTTGGCTGAAGCACCAAAAGGCCGGGAAATTTTATTACAAAATGTTAACAAGGTATCACTATGAATACTCTAAGCGACACCCCCCCCCCCCATGGTGAGGTATAGAGAGAGAGAGAGAGATACTGGGGGTCTGTACTTGACATAGACCATGAGTACTTGATACAGAGGCAACTTAACTCATAAAAAAGAGAGAAGGACTATGTTCACTTAAGGATGTAGCTTAATAATGAAGGAAAGAGACGCTGTGTTCAAAGTTAAATAGAAGAATAAGAATTTTGAGAGAAGGCTCTTGCTTAGTAGAGGGGGGTTTGGTTATAAGAATGGGTATTGCTTAATTAATAGGGAGAGGCCCTTGTTTAATAGAGAGACGGTTTTGCTCAATAAAGAGAGACCTTTGTTTACTAGAGAGACAGCATTATTTGTGAAGAGTCACTTGTCACTTTTTAATAGAGAGAACATTGCTTAATATAGAGGCTTTTGTTTACTAGAGAGAGAACATTGCTTAATATAGAGGCCTTTGTTTACTAGAGAGGGCATTGCTTAATAGAGAGATAACATTGGTTAACTAACTTCAGTATGTTAAATCATTTGTAGGTGCAAAAACTTGTCCATGACCATGACAGTCCAGCAGTAAGAAAAGCCGCACAGACTGCAGTGAAAGTAATAACTTGGAAACCATAGCAACTGTACACCATCTAGCCTGTACTCAGACGCTACCAATCATCTACGTGTGGACTACCCACCATCATGTATATAATGAAACAATGTCAACACAAAATTTGTAAATAGTAAATTCATTTTTACATGTGATTGAATTGGATTAGATGTTGTGGCTAGTAGAATGATACACATACGTAAGATCCAATTTAAAAGATGAAGATTTACTGTCATGTTTTGAAATAGTTTTACAATAAGTGGGATCATGCTGGTTCATCTTCATCTGAATCAAATTCAACATTTTCATCTTTAATCCACTTTCCATTTGAATCTAAGATCCAACCTGACATTCTCATCTCTAAATATTTCTTTTGTTGTTGTCTGTTCATTTTACTACTGCCTGTGTTACTCTCTGTCGTCTGTTGAAAATCATTAGCACAATTCCTTATCAGTTCTCTGTCTCTGTTAGTGGGCTTATTTACTCCATGCCAATTTGTTAAATCTTGCTTGTGGGAATTATTAAATGTAGGGATAAGCCTTGATTGAGTGCTACCATTATCTTTGCTCACAGATGAAGATGTAAATCCTTGAATATCTCTACCACAAATGTTACCTTTAAGGTTTGATATGTTTTGTTCAGTAGGGTTTAATCTGTGATCATTGTTATGGTCTGGAGCCATCGGTTTTTGAATTTTTTTATCAAAAATATCTTTCGAGAGTTTCAGTTCAACTCTAGATTGAAAGAATGGTTTATTTTTCTTGAACAAATCTTTTGGTTGTTCATTTGATAATCTTCCAGATTTCACAGTTTCAACACAGACGACATTCTTAAGTTTCTGATCTAGTAATTTGTTAGCACTTTGACTTGTAATGCTCGCTGCAAGCGATCTTGTTTTGGCAAGTAATGGCGCAGCTTCCAATGCATCACTGTTAAACAATTCGATTGTATTTGTCCCAGTATTCGATAGTTTGTCATTCATGCTGGCCTCTTTTAGATACGATTCTTGGTTTTGTTTTTGAATGAGTTCATTCAGGTTATGTTCTCTTTCAGTCTTTACGGACACATCTAACAGTGTAAAAATTTGTCCATTTGTTGTTACTTTGGATGTAGTCTTACTTCTTAGCAATGAAAACATGTCCTGTCCCTGTGCTATGATGCATTGTGCATGCAAACAAACTATATACTGTTTATAAATCAGAACTTTTACAGTTATCCAGAGACAAAGTCCTTTACCAGCAAACAAGTTTAAGAAATGCAAGAAAAAACATACTCTGAATAATAATGACATCTTGTAAACTCAAGACATGAATTATTCAAATAAAAGACCCTACTTTAGGGTCATTGTCAAACCAATGGTCAGGGACATTGACAATCACTCATTTCTGCTTAACATTATCTATTTGGGTACTCTACTTATCATGCTGTGTTTAAAATTTGTATAATTCACAGTAAGATTGTTTAAAAATTAAATACAATATTACCACACAATTGACATATATATATACTTGTAATATATGCAAGGCAATTTGACAATACCAATCATTCCAAAACATTACTGTCTTGTAATTCCAAGCCCATATAAGCTTGGTACAAAATACAGTAAATAAATGTGCACGATATGAGATATGCTTACTTGTTAGATGTTTCTTTCCTTGGCGATGTATCGACAGCATCGGCATGGTATCCAAGACTGGATTGTGGGGGCACACAAGACAAATATATCTAAGGAAATGAGACCAAATGTTAATATGTGGTTATATCTTAACATTATCTTACAATGAAAAATTATCAATTGTTGAAAACAGGATGCAACAAGGTTGTGGGGGCAAAATTGTTGATAATTGTTCAGTATTGTTACAACTGACAGGAGGAGATGCCGCAAAGGGGGGGGGGGGTGTGCTATTTGCTGTAAAGATGAAGTGGTTCACAGGAAGAGAAGGGCTTAAGGAGCATATGATAGTGTTGGCGATAAACAGGTAACATTGGGGTAACATTGCATATGCAGGGGGAGGTGGAACATAGGGGAGGGGGAGGTGGAACATAGGGGAGAGGGAGGTGAAACATAAGGGAGGGTGGGGTGGAACATAGGAAGTGTGGCAAAGGAAATAAGTTGGTGCAATAAGTGTAAATTAGTGTACTATAGAAGTTACGGTGGCAGCATAAAGGGCTGTACAGACATGGTCACAGAACAAAGATACACACAGAAGTCTTGCTCAAGTATATCACATCCCCCCCCCCTTTGCAGTCCCCCCCCCCCCAACTTTTGCATTGCACTGCAGATGGGTAAACTTTGTTTACATGAATTGAAACAAATTGCTGTCACTTTATCAGTTACATGTGCTTACGTAGGTTGTGTAAGTTAAGCAAGCACTTTGCTGCAACTTTACAAAATAACATGTCTGCATGTGCATTGCTGGTAGGCAGCAAATTGTATCAAAATATGTAAACAAGTTTTACCCATTAATTGCTCTTTGCACCTCGCTAAGTCTCGTGGGAGCAACCGCTTCCTGAAACAGCTACATAAAGTATACATACTTTCCACTTCTGGTTTTGTCCACTTCGTCAGCAGGCATATCTTCGGCAAACAGCTCTGCAACGCGTTGTTTCTAAGAAGAACCCCCCTGGACAGTTATATAATTGTGAAACAAAGAATAGCAAAACACTATTAATATGCAACTTTAAATACTAACAAACAGCAAAGAAATTCACTCACTTTTTGCAGTCTCAAGGCACAGTGATCGTCTCCAGCCCTCTTAAACGACATGTTCTTAAAGTGTTGCAAGCTTTTTCCTGACTTTACCCATATAAAACATATAATTTTCTTCTATATTTTTTAGTGTCGCACAACCACCTCGTATTAAGTTGGCCGGTTGTACGTTTGTCATACAAAACATATAACTAGCTCCATAATTTTATGCACAATACAAATAAATTGTTTTTTTAATCTATAAAATTTTGTTTTAGCCAGCCATATTGCGGTGAAAGTAAAAGGCGGAATGGCCTTGCGGAATGGCATATGGAATGGAATGCGGAATGACATGCTGAATGACTGCGGAATGGCGAAACGAATAAAATTTCGAGACATTTTTTTCGTTTGGCGCTTTTTTAAATTTCATTTTAAAACTTTACCGCAGAATACGTATGGGTCATGGCTTTATAGGATACCCTAAAGGTCGAAATGTCGAGAGAGCACTGGGTTTCTCACCAGGGTTGCCAGATCACTGCATTTTTGAGGCCAAATCTTCAACAATGCTCTTTGTTTTTCTTTGTACTTGGCTTTTGTTTTCTTTGTTTACTTGACTACACTAATGACGATTTGGCCTCAAAAATGCAGTGATCTGACAACCCTGTTTCTCACTCACTGGGACTGTATCTACTTCACCAAATTTAGCTAAAGCGCGAGCCCGAAGGGCGAGTAATGATTGTCGCGCTACGCGCTCCCTCTTTAGCTAAATTTGGTGAAGTAGATACAGTCCCAGTGAGTGAGAAACCCAATATATATATATATATATATATATATATATATATATATATATATATATATATATATATATATATATATATATATATATATATATATATATATATATATATATATATATATATATATATATATATATATATATAAAATTACGATCATTTTTACAGTTACAGTGTATATATATACATGCAGTTTAACAGGTCATGACACTACGGCTGTACTTAAGTTTTATTATATTTTGTTCTTCTATGAGTCAATTACAACAGTGTTCGCATCACTATAATATCAATATGTACGGTTTTGAACACCAACAATAATGAATATTTCATGAGCATTTCACACAAGAAACGCTAAATGAACAAAAAGTCCTATAATCAATCATGAATATTTCATTCCATTTCATCAACCAAAATTCATGAAATTTTCATGAATAATAAGCTCATGAAATAGTTAATATGAACAATTATTCATGAGAATATTCATGATTATTGTTTTTTAAAAATTCATGAATATTTCATGGTATTGTCATCAACCTGAAAACTAATGAAATTTTCATGAATAATTTGTTCATGAAGTAATCAATATGAACATTCATGAACATTCATGAATTATTATGTTTTTTGAAAAAATCATGAATATTTCATGGTTGTCATCAACCAATACTAATGAAATTTTCATGTCGAGAGAGCACTATTTGTACAGGCGTTTGTAAATATGTGTTCTACATTATAGAGTAAGCTAGACTATGACATTATCAACCTAGCTCGCGCAAGTCCCAAAATCTTTTTAAAGATTAAAATATCTGTAAAAAAAATTAAAATATATTAAAATATCCCTGACCTGCGAAGTTTTTATGTTGTTTGAAAACTACTGCGCTCGTTACATTGGTCATCTCGCCACCATGGTAGAACCGCTACGTCATCTTACTATAAAGATGGAATCAAATGAACCTGGACATGGTTCTGGCTATTAATAGTGATTGTGTAATGTCTCATTTTGACCGTCCTGTTGAAACACAACTGAGAGTTCATGGCAGTCTTTTGTCCTGGAGCTGTTATTGTACCCTTGCAAGGAATGCAAGATGACTTGTGTCCTATTGCGTACCCTAACTGTACTCTCATCGACTTCATCGACATGGAAAGGAGTTATCGCCGACCGTTATTATTCATGAATTTCCTCATGAACGTTAAATGGCACAGTTCATGAAAGTAGCTGTTCATGAACATTTCGTGAATTACTGATTCATAATATGTTCATGAAACTGTTCATGAATATTGAGGAATATCTCATGAACAATATTCATGACATTCTCATGAAACTGTTCATGAGTATTTGAGAAACATTTAAGGAACAATATTCATGAAATTCTCATGAAACTATTCATGAAACTATTCATGAATATTTGATGAATATTTAAGGAACAATATTCATGAAATTCTCATGAAACTGTTCATGAATATTTGAGGAACATTTAAGGAACAATATTCATGAAATTCTCATGAAACTATTCATGAAACTATTCATGAATATTTGATGAATATTTAAGGAACAATATTCATGAAATTCTCATGAAACTATTCATGAAACTATTCATGAATATTTGATGAATATTTAAGGACAATATTCATGAAATTCTCATGAAACTGTTCATGAATATTTGAGGAACATTTAAGGAACAATATTCATGAAATTCTCATGAAACTATTCATGAAACTATTCATGAATATTTGATGAATATTTAAGGAACAATATTCATGAAATTCTCATGAAACTGCTCATGAATATTTGAGGAACATTTAAGGAACAATATTCATGAAATTCTCATGAAACTATTCATGAAACTATTCATGAATATTTGATGAATATTTAAGGAACAATATTCATGAAATTCTCATGAAACTATTCATGAAACTATTCATGAATATTTGATGAATATTTAAGGACAATATTCATGAAATTCTCATGAAACTGTTCATGAATATTTGAGGAACATTTAAGGAGCAATATTCATGAAATTCTCATGAAACTATTCATGAAACTATTCATGAATATTTGATGAATATTTAAGGAACAATATTCATGAAATTCTCATGAAACTGTTCATGAATATTTGAGGAACATTTAAGAAACAATATTCATGAAATTCTCATGAAACTATTCATGAAACTATTCATGAATATTTGATGAATATTTAAGGAACAATATTCATGAAATTCTCATGAAACTGTTCATGAATATTTGAGGAACATTTAAGGAACAATATTCAGTCAGCCATACTTGACGTTCTACTTGACTTCACACATTTCAAAAGAAAACGATCGCACAAAATCGAGCGCTTGCTAAAGGCGGATTTCCATTCAGTGCAAATGTCGCGCAATCGATTTTTAGCGAGCCCTTTTTTTTGAAATTTAGCGAGCGCTTTCTAAATGAAATTTAAAAAAGCGCCAAACGAAAAAATGTCTCGAAATTTTATTCGTTTCGCCATTCCGCAGTCATTCCGCATGTCATTCCGCATTCATTCCATATGCCATTCCGCAAGGCCATTCCGCCTTTTACTTTCACCGGCCATATTGAATGCCGCGGAAATTATTGAACTTTGGAATATGGAAACTAGTCACATGATCACATATTCTAGAAATAGATTTTAGCATAAGTTGCGTGTGACAAGCTCTGGTAAAACAAAGATGAGAGTTTAGAAGCGCAACTTTATACGAGAGTTTTCTCACTTAAACCTGAACAAGAGTTACAAGTGAGCAGACAAGCGACAGTTTGTAGGAGAGTTTTCTCAACTCTCATGTCCTGGTCAAACGAGAACAAGAGTTGCATAAGAGTTGATGAGAGATGACAAGCGACAGTTTGTATGAGAATTTTCTCAACTCTCATGTCCTGGTCAAACGAGAACAAGAGTTGCATGAGAGTTGATGAGAGTTGACAAGCGAGAGTTTGTATGAGGGTTTTCTCAACTCTCATGTCCTGATCAAACGAGAACAAGAGTTGCATGAGAGTTGATGAGAGTTGACAAGCGAGAGTTTGTATGAGAGTTTTCTCAACTCTCATGTCCTGGTCAAACGAGAACAAGAGTTGCATGAGAGTTGATGAGAGTTGACAAGCGAGAGTTTGTATGAGAGTTTTCTCAACTCTCGTGTCCAGGTCAAACGAGAACAAGAGTTGCATGAGAGTTGCATGAGAGTTGACAAGCGAGAGTTTTTATGAGAGTTTTCTCAATTCCCATATCCACGTCAAACGAGAACAAGAGTTGAAAATATATTAAAATTGACTCTCACTAATGGATTTATTTGCCAACCCCTTTTTTTCAATCATGCCATCGGGGTGATTAATGGAATTATTTCAGTAGATTAAATATTGAGCGCAGTAGGTCACTTAAAAAGTTTGATAACCCTTTTTTTATGCATACTGTATATGGAATCCTCTTGCTGTCAAGTTTCAGTTCAAAGTTAAGCACAGGAAAGGGCTTCTATATTATCTAACCATATTAGCAGCTCTGTAAAAAGCGCCATTCCACTTGCTAGACAGGAGGAAAAAAGAAAACCAGATGTCTTATTCTGAGGAATTTATTGGACGTCAACACAAACGAAATGCGTCGCAAGACTTCATTTACCAGGACCTCCCTCCCAATAAACACAGCACGAACGTTTAATGATATCAAACATTTTTGATCACACAGGCACGAAACAAGAATGGCAAAAACGTTTGTTCTCCACAGGGCTCCCAAACTGCCTCCCAGGAATAGACGTCTTATCGTACGTGTGTGTGTGCGCATGAGAAAGCTTAAATCCATTCAAAGGAAACTTGAGATTTGAACTGCATGAAAAAAACAAAGTGCATGTGCGATTAACTCGGATTTCTTGAGGAGGAATTTGAACTTAGGTGAACGCGCAGCAATTAATCGTTTCCGTGCGTTTTCACAGTCATGAGAAATAGGTATGCAAATTAAATTAGCTTATACGTCGCCATTTTGAATCATAAATGATACATGCTTGTCAAATGTCTTTTTTTAATTAATGTCGCCCGAACATTAAATTTATGAGATGATACAGAATATAAGATATTTGCAATGAATTAAGAAAGCGTGTGGATTTAGCTGTAGGCCCCTGCTTGAAAGTGATTTTATACGCATTTCAAAAACTCGGTAATTTCTAAGCAAAACATAAAGCCCACTGTATTGAATACAAACTCATTCCCTCAAAGCTTTTTTTTTCAACTCAGACACAGAGTTCTAAAAGTACTTTCAACAGTCTGTTGGTAATTAGACCAACTGTTAGGGCTGGCCTTCGCGTGGAGCTCATATAATAAACACCCTTCTCAAATTTAATTAACACTCCACTGAAAGCGATTGTTGACAGGTGGGTTGGATTTCGCTCGTGGCTGTTATCCATCGTAGCTGTGCTCCCGTGATAAGACACAAAACATAACCAGTTTTCATCCGTATCTTAGGTTGATGTGGATCAGATGTTTTGGTGATAAAAATTTTCTGTCCGTGTGATGTTTCTTTTGGGAACGCCCTCCAAATCAAACTAAGAGTTGCTTCTTCAAGATTTTGTTTCGTTGCTATCATTCACAATCTAGTATAACTGTGTTGTAGTGTAGCGCGCATTTCGCTCAGTAGAGCGGAGTGGAGCTGCATGTACAGGGTGTATCAAAAAAGGTAGTGAAACTATGGAGTTCTCTAGCGCGTTCATTATTCAATCCACAGAAATCATTCCCTCACAATCCAAGAAACCATGCGTTTAGCTTCCGAATGCCACCGCTTTCGTGAAATTTGACAAAAAGTTAAGCAAATGCGAATCCAATGTATATAACCGGTCAAAATCGCATATTTTCATCGCTGAGCATTATTAAGGCAGCGAATAAGAAAAAATTCCATTATACACTGATCTGTCATGAGAACTCAATTAACGCAGCTAATACGACGCATTAATTTTACTACCTAAGACCTAAGTTAAAATTTGTCAATTTTGATTCCAAATACTACTTCCTTCACAGCCGCTATATACCTTTTCATATAAGTATCGCGCACAAGTCTGGAATTAAATCAAACCCACGACCTCAGATGTGAAAAGAAGTTGCTCTGATTGTTGTGCCAATTACTTATTTGACAACGTTTGCGAATTAAAAACGCTTCCCACTATTTGTTGCCATTTTCGACACAATGGCTAAATATACGCGCTTGGGCGGCGACCTAATTAGCATTAAACGCGAACAGATTGTTTTTTTCACATTGTTCTGTTATTTCTTTGCCTGTGAAAGGTCGACCAAAGTTGATGCGCTGAAAGATAATCTTCTCTAGTTCAAATGTTTTTCGCATCAGCTGTCGGATATTTTCAACGCAAAATGAACGCTAAAAATATTGAGAACGCAACGTCAACAGTTTAGAGAACTGATGAAGTCAGTAGGTCTAGTTTCTACAGTAATTACTGGATAAATATAACAATAGGTTTAGAACAGTTTAGAACGGATTGAACCAGGTTGATCAATATCTTTACCACATGCGGGATCCATTCGTTTCGTTGAAGCAATTTTATATGCAAATTCTATACTTGATGTAAACTTCTACTTATGTCACAGATAAAAGTACCAGACATTTTTTAAACCCACGGCTCTCTACACGACGTCCCTCGAGGAAGAATCATAATCCATATGGTGTTCACATTTCATCATCAGTGATAACACGTGAATGGTTAAGTCGATGGTGAAAACAGCCAAATGGCATTATCTTTCAATGTCATCTCATAAACAGCATAAAACCATAAGTGGTCTTATTCCATCCCTCCCTTGCCATGTCATTCAAAACGGCAGAGATCTCTTTTCGAGACAGCCTTTTCATTGGTCAATCTCGTCCTGAAGACAGACAGGCCGAGAATATAAACTGGCAGCAACAATAGATTCTTGCAAATGTTGTTGTTGGGAAAATACGACCGTGTCAGTCCCAAGAACCAGAGCCGTTCGTCTTGAAAGTTACCAGGAGTTCCACAAGAGCTTTGCTGTTGTGCGTTGTTAGCAACTAGTACGCGGTCCTCTTAATTCGAATAAGCTGCATTTGGCGAGCTGTATCGAGAGAGCGCGGAAAGTGAACAGTATTAACCGGGCAAGTTAAGAACTCGAGTTTTTGTTTAAATTCCTCACGTGTTCTGCATCGTTCGTGGTACCTTGTCAATTAGCAAAATTATCTAGAATTCTAGATCGTAAAACTGCTCCCAAGGAAAATTTCTGCAACATCAAGTACGATGTGGGTATTCTGTCGGCTGGTTTATCTTCTCTTGCTGCCTGTCGTCGCGGCAAATGCATGGACGCACGGCTTTACACCCTACGAGACACAGCAGCGAAAATGCGAGAAAATTACCGTACCGATGTGTCGAACCAACACATCCAAGTACGATCAGACGCGCATGCCAAATTACCTCGGTTTCACAAGCCAAGATCGAGTTAAGAACTTTACCGAGAAAATCGATTTGCAAAAATTGATCAAGACGAAATGCTCCAAAGATCTTGTCTTCTTTCTTTGTTCCGCACTGGTGCCCATCTGTATCTCGGGCTCCGGAAAGCAGTACCCTCCGTGCCGAAATCTTTGCCAAACTGTTTACAACGACTGCATACAAAGCGTAAAAAGGCTCAACTTCACTTGGCCACCAAGTTTGAACTGCAGTAAATTGCCCCTGCACCAGAAAGGGATGTGTATTAAGCCGGTAGCATTTGTCACGCCCAAAATAACAGGTAAACATGCATATGACTTTGTATTAAACGACTTTATGCAATTATGACTCATATTCCTGAATGCGCATCGTTAAAAAAAGCGCACGATTTTGCGCGTTTTATGTTAATATCGAACTTTGACTATTGCGCCCCTTTTATTAGCACGCGCATTTTCTGATAATTTACTATTATTTAAAGTTTCTTTTATAATCTTACAATCTTTAAAAATATTCACGAATATTCCAAATTGATCATATTTAAACGAAACGAAAAGTTGTCTGCGCGCAATTTAGCCCGCGTGCTAAATGCTAATTCCATGCCTGCTGGAATATGCTATAGTCGCCTTGGTGGTCGATAAAGACACACCGTGACCAACACACATTGCGCGAATGTTCGTGGGGAAGCGCAAATTAGAATTTAATGCGAGCTCATAAATCGCGCATTATCACAGCTTGTGTAACTGTGCGTAATTACGGCTGGAAGGAAATTGACGTATTGTTACCCAAGGTGTTACTTTTGTCTTACAACAGTCAAAATTAGCATATTGTGCACGTACCGTGTATTAGGCTATAGATTCCGTAATTCCGTGTTTGTTTGCAAATGCAATAAAGCTCCAACAGAGAGACTTAGGATTAGAGATGTAATTGGTTTAGAGTTATTATTTCAAGTGCTATTGGCTATAGATTAGTCATTCTTTGTCTCATACTTGTTGATTACTCATAGCTTTTCTTCAGCGTTACCACAGGAGGAAATAGCGTAGCCAGTAGCTCTGTCTGTTCAAAACTGTTCAGTCAGTCAGCACTTTTTCTTATAGACCTTGTGTCGACCTAGCGTACGTCATAGCTCGATTAGTTCTAAACGTGAGGGTAGAGGTCTAGTAAGGATCCTCTCTTATTGTCCAGTGTTACCACAGCAGGAAACCTAAACTGAACTTTATTTACACTGCATGGCTCTATCAGCCCAAACAGCCTTATAAGAGACCTGCGATTAGTTTAATTATACCTCTAGAGGAAGTGTTTTGTAATAGAAATTAACCCATGTGAAAGATTCACGCCTTCAACCTAAATGTTTTTCTACGCCTACAAACCCAGCCTATCACAACACGTACATTTGGTAAAAACATTCTGGCATCCAAGATATGAATTCTCGGATACAAGCAGGACGAACAACAATAGATTGAAGCTATTAGACTGTCAGTTAAGTCTTTATCGCCGTCCCATTATAAACTGCTGCGAGACACATTAATCGTAATCGCTGTTCTCGCAATGAACCAGCTGGCTTTTAGAGTATTATTCTTCACGAAAAACAAGGCTGAGTGCCATATGAGCAGAGGTGCGAATATACGAGCTCCGATCAGCCCATTTTAGATCGATTCATGCTGCGCTTTTAAGGCAACTGCCTAATACATGGCAATTGATGTAAAACCTTCTAGATTAGAGAACATTGTCGAGGGATGACGGGTCGAGCAGTTTAGAACTGATAGAGCTATCCAGTATAAATAAAGTTAGTTTAGTTTAGGTTTCCTCCTGGAGTAATTCTGGATCAATAAGAGATGATCCTTACCAGACATCTAGAAAAAACCCCAGTTTAGAACTGATAGAGCAATTAATCCAGTATAAATAAAGTTAGTTTAGTTTAGGTTTCCTCCTGTAGTAACACTGGATCAATAAGAGATGATCCTTACTGGACCGCTAGGAAGAACAGTTTAGAACTGATAGACCTATCCAGTATAAATAAACTGAGTTTAGTTTAGGTTATCACCGAGTTGATAAAGTCATGCAATATTTGCGTAAATCTCAATACCTATCGAGAACTCCGCCTTGCGGAAATATGCCAAACACTTGACTTAATACAGTGGGCGGGACTGTTGTTATGGCCAAGAGAGTGATACGACTATTCAGTGTTAAACAGGATTTCCGTCCTAATGCGATTAGCTCATATTGTCAGCTGCTATACTCTAATCCAATACGTGGCATGACAGGTTTCATTGCAAAGGAGTTGGAAGATAGAAAACAAAAGATTCCCTCATATCGAGTATAAATAAAGCCAGTTCAGATTTTCTCCTGTGGTAACACTGGATTAATAAGAGATGATCCTTACTGGACCTCTAGGAAGAGCAGTTTAGAATTGATTATTGATAGAGCTGTCCAGTATAAATAAAGTTAGTTTAGTTTAGGTTTCCTCCTGTAGGAACACTGGATCAATAAGAGATAATCCTTACTGGACCTCCAGGAAGAACAGTTGAGAACTGATAGAGCCAACCAGCATAAATAAAGTTAGTTTAGTTCAGGCTTCTCGTGCAACAACACTGGATCAATAACAGATCAACTTTACTCGACCACTACGTAAAACAGTTTAGAGTTTCTTGCACATTTACACTATATTCAAAAACAAAACAACCTTATATCTTTAACAGCTAGGTGCAACTTTGATCGCCACACGTCAAAGAGAAGATCTCGAAGAAAACCGAAACTCAAACTGAATCTCAAGAGATACGATTACGGTGAGTGCCAGTTGCTCACCCTGGATTTAAGTTTCCCCAGTTTAACCATCTGTTTCAGAACTGCACTGTGCAAGGTTATAGGCATGCTGGTATAAATCTAAATTTGACACTTATGCGAGATATCGGGTTTTTACAAAGGTTGTGATGAAACATACGCATGTCATAACTATCACAACCAATGCTTATCATGATAGCGGTATATAAAAAAGTGACTCCCAGTTGCATCTATCGAAAAAATGGGGAGAACCTCAACATCATGGAGACGCTTTTCTCACAAGACGCCCAGAACTTTTGTATGGTACTGTAGATCTATGTGCTTTCTTAATATTATCTGCTGGTAGAGCATTTCCATATTTTCCCAACAGTTTTCTGTGTGAAATACGAGACGAAGCGAGGAGGAAACAAATTTCAAGTGGTCAGTATGATATCTCAGTACGATTGTGGCACGTCTCAGCTTCCCACTGTCCCTCAGCTGTTTTTGAACAGATCATCGTGTAAAAGGAAGATAAGAAGGGCGGACGGTCATGTTTGGGTTTTGGTCAAGAAGGTAAAAAGAGCACAGAGTATGAAACACGCTATTCGCCATAATTTGTCATTTAGCAAGTGCTCCAAACAGAAGCAGTCATTGTATTTGATACAACTAGTTCATTTTTGATAACTATGTTATATAATGCAAATCATGCAACGTGCTTTTAAGATTAGACACAAAAATTTCAAAGAAAAATGGACTGATATTTCCAGTGGCAGATATTTGCAGTGGAAGTCGTGGCAAATGCTTCTATTTAGGGCACTTGCAGGGCAATATTTAGGACAATATTTACAGCATGCATTTACAGCATCTTATGTATTCAACAATACTTTAAACCATAGTTAAACGTTAACTCAAGGAATGCAAGCGAGTTGTAAAATTCATTAGTAGAATCATACTAGTATACTATTGCAAATGCTGCAATTTGATTGGTTACTCTACTCGCTATCTATTCCTCGATAGATAGCGAGTAGCGTAACAATCATCTTCCTATAGAGATTTCTTTTAAAAAAATTGCTTAAAAATCAAATTTTTTGTTGAATATTCCATGTTTGACCTCTGATTCTACTAAAACAATTAGATTACTCGCTCTCGATTTCTATGCGGTGATAGTTGATTCGGGCTTCGTCCTCATCAACTATCACCGCATAGAAATCGAGAGCGAGTAATCTAATTGTTAATTATAATATAGCGTTTGTGAATTCTAAACGCTGGTTGATTAAGAGCCGTGTTTGTATAACTGTATATCAACACGGAAAATGTTTTATACTTCTTAAGGTTGCAGCTCATATCGACAACTTTACTCCATATGCCAGAATTGCTATACATTGATTGCGGACTTTTTGTAACTCAGCCAAATCAGTTGCGTCTTTTGAAAAGCAAACGTTTTAAAGTTCATGTACGAAAAGAAGGCTTTTCTGCTTTGAAAATCTAAAGTAACATTTTCCTCTTTTTCTTTCTAAGGGAAGTAATACCTCTGAATTAACTATTGAAAGGAGTATTTATAGCAAAAAAGAAAGCGAAATGATAAAAGCACTGAAAAAACACAATTGTGTCTTAAAGGGGTAAGCATACTTTAGTTATTCTTCGTGTGTTAATAGAGAGATGTGGTAATAAAGAGATGTGTCTACCAGAGAGATGTGAAGAGATGTGTATTAGAGAGATGTACGTATTAGAGAGATGTGAGTATTAGAGAGATAAAGATGCGAGTATTAGAGAGATCAGAGAGATGTCTGTATTAGTATCAGAAAGATGTCTGTATTAGAGATGTCTGTATTAGAGGGATGTGTGTATTAGAGAGAAGTTTGTATTAGAGAGATGTGTGTATTAGAGGTGACTGTATTAGAGAGATGTGAGCATTAGACATTGCTTCAGCTTAATATTCCTTTCTTGGCAATATAGAAGAAGTAACAATGACGGTTAAAAAGCAGACGACCTGTATTAACAGATGCTTAAAGTGAATGTGGCATGTTGGCTTGTATACTGTAAACTGGCAAGTTTAATGAACCTTGTACATAAAAATATAAAGTAGTTTTAAAAAGACTAGCTAGTCAAATACCCGACTTGCTTGTTATCATTTTAAATACATAAATAACGTGAAAATATCTATATAGAAATTGTAGCGTACATTGAACAGTGGTGTGTGCACTTAGCAAGAATGCCTTCAAAAACCTTTGAAAAATGAACACAGTTAAATCGCTTATGCATTTAAGAATTTTCAAATCAGGCCTGTCAGTTGCGTTCTTGATATGCTTCTACATAAATGTAACGTTCATGGCTAAAGCGTGGCTATGTAAACTCCCCCCAAGTGTGTCTGCCACTGGAGATGAACTTTATCAGTCCATCTTTCTTTGAAATTTTTGTGTCTAATTTTAAAAGCACTTTGCATAATTTGCATTATATAACATAGTTATCAAAAATGAACTAGTTGTATCAAATACAATAGGTAATGTAGAAACAACAAACGTGATTTTGTTAAACAAACGTTTTAGTATTTTGTATTGTTAGACTTATTTGGATAGTAATAAATACTGATTTTTAATACTATGTCATTCACCATGAACTAACGTTTCAAGTGTCGTTATCATGTTTATTACTAAACTGTGCGTGTATTGTTTTAGACGTCTAACCCAGGGCAAAAACGTCAAACTTATTGAAGTTTTCAATTTTATCACTGGCTTGTTACAACTTGTAATGAACCTCTCAATTTCATCAAGTTGCAACGAGTCCGTTAAAATCATGCTTCTTGCAACATGTCTCCTGTAGACTGTTACAACAACATGTTGAAACAACATGCAGCAAGCCTGTAGATTAAAAGTTTTGACAATCAACTTGCAACAACCAAACTTGCAGCAGAGTTGTCGTCAAACGCATCCTGATATCGGCTTGTTGACAACAGGTCTTGTGCGTTTTTCCTGTGATTTGTGAAAGGTGCCTGGTTTTGTGGACTGTGGTACTTACCATTCAACCAACTATAGTGTATTCGTCTCGTAACTTTGCGGCGCTGCGAGCCCAGGGGTGCCAGGCGAACACGTATCGCAAAATGGAGCTATTCAACGCGTTTCATTGCTTGGCAACTCAACGTTTTTTTTCAAAAGATACCGAATTCTTCCTTAATGTCACGCAGCATACTCTACTAGCTCTGTCGAGTACAGTACGTGACAAAGTTTCGTAATTATCTATCATCTTACTGTCTTTCAAATTAGTGCATTTAAAAGTACCCAAAGTTTCAATCATTCAAAGTTTCATTTAAACATCATTTCAAATTCTCACCAAAAGTTCCATTTCAAAGCATCCCCGCATCCCGCCAGCGGACTCATTCCTGGTTGTAATTTCATATCGAACTTCATGACTGAAGTGCCTACGTCATGGTTATGGAGCCTGCCAATCTCAAAACGTTTGACGATTTGAAACCAAATTGCCGAATTAAAATCAAAATCAATAAATTGTACCTGTCTACAATCAAGTGTCTAATTACTGATAGTGATGATGATGCAATGAGATTGTCTGTCTTCTCACAAGCTCAGCATAGAGTCCATTGCGTTTGATCAGTTCACCATGAGTACCAAGTTCCTTTATTTTGCCTTCAGATAACACAGCTATTGAGTCTGAAAGTGAAATTATTCCATGTTAGAACAGACGATGAGGGCTAAGAAGCAAGAGTTTGTACGAGAGTTTTCTCAACTCTCATTTCTCAACTCGCTTGTCAACTCTCATCACCTCTCATCAACTCTCATGCAACTCTTGTTCTCGTTTGACCAGGACACGAGAGATGAGAAAACTCTCATACAAACTCTCACTTGTCAACTCTCATCAACTCTCATGCAACTCTTGTTCTCGTTTGACCAGGACATGAGAGTTGAGAAAACTCTCACACAAACTCTTGTTGGCCAACTCTCATAAACTCTCACGCAACTCTTGTTTTCCTTTGACCAGGTCAAAACGAGAACAAGAGTTGCATGAGAGTTGACAAGCGAGAGTTTGTATGAGAGTTTTCTCAACTCTCATGTCCTGCAACGACAGTGGACATACCGGCTTCTTGTATGGTGCTCAGACGATGCGCAATGACCAATACTGTACGCCCTTCAGTTAATTGATCCAATGCTTCTTGTACAACTCTCTCGGACTCAGCATCAAGCGCGCTGAAAATTAAAAACGATCATTCACTAAAGGTGTGGTAATCATCCTCAATGAGAACTTAACTGAAGGACGCAGCTCAACCTGATCCAGTCGAAGGCTTTCTAAGGACGCCTCTGACAGCCACCTTATGACTCATGTCTGATCTCGGAGAACGGCTGCGATAGAAGGCTCAGTTAGGAGCTAATCTCAATCCATCTTGTCAACATTCCCTGTGGGAGGAAACCAGAGTACCTGGAGAAAACCCACAACTTTCGCCTGAGCGTTGACTAACTCTTTTCACATACGTGTCATGAGTCTGAAGTGAGGATCAAATCCACGATTAATTAGGAATAAAACGAAATAATTCGGATAATAAATACCTTGTAGCCTCATCTAATATCAATATCTTCGGATTCTTTAACAAAGCCCTTGCTATAGCAATTCTGAAATCAAGGATAAGACATATTCTAGTTCATCCAGCATACGAAGAAAAGGATTTTTATAAAGTTCTTAAATAGTTTGGCTAGGGACTGTTTCTCTAATGCACTGGAAACTTGTTAAATTTCAAAACCATTTTGAAATCCTCGAAGACAAGCGTTAAGTCGTCACGAAAATATTTCGTGTACTTGAATTGGATAAGTCATTATTACCTCTGTCTTTGTCCGCCCGAAACTGTCACGCCACGTTCCCCCAGCACCGTCTCATATCCATCTGGAAACGTTTTGACGAAATCATGAGCATTCGCTTTCTTGGCTGCTTCGTACACCTAAAGAAAAACTGGTAAGACAAATGTTCCAACTTATCTTTGCAGGTGTAGTCGCCAGAGGCCTGTCGTTGTTTGGGCTGCTAGCTTAACCATGCGTTAACGCAAAATTCTAAAGAAATTTTCTAGCATTTTTTTTTCGAAATATTTCTTTGCAATTCTTCTCTGTATCGATAGTAGTTTTGGTTTCTGAAGTTTTGAAATAAACGGACGTGTAGAAATGCGGATAGACAACTCTTCTGGGAACCTAATGGTGTAATAACTAATTAACCAACAATAGTTTAATTAATAGCATTAAATAACAATTTCCGAAGTTCTTTGGGATATGTAAGGAAAATCCTCCAAGTAAGCACTTCAGAAATCGTGCTTATATTCTCGTATTTTCATGCTTATATTCTCGTATTCCTGGTGAGAAATCCATTGTTATTTCGTATTTATCTCGCAGTTCTGGTAAGAAACTCAATGTTACTATACCATTAGTTTCCCACAAGAGTTGCCTGTGGAGGAGGCTAAAATACAGAAACGAAAACAGCGGTTTAAGATTTAACCAGGGATTAGCATTAACCCAGCTTTGAATAACTGCCCCAGAGCAATCGCCTTATAGAAAACTCAAGACGTGTCTTTCTACGTGTTTATAGGGACAGGTCATATGCTGCAAAATTGAAATATTTATCTGGTTTTGAATCAGACTATATGACGCAGTTAAATATAAGACCCACATCCCCCATTTGTAATCGAAAATTATGATTCACTTTTAATGTGTTTAATTAACGTTGCCAGTGTAGGTACTGCAGTCATAATTTCAATAAATGTATATTTTCCTTCACTAGCTGAGACGATAAAACAGAATTCGACGATTCAAGCGAAAGCGTTTTGTAGGAAGTTACACTACATGAATAAGGAAAGAGAAGTCATTCTCGACGAAAGAGAAGTCAACGAAAGACCTTCGCTCGAAAAAAAAGTTGTTTGTATCGTTTCGCGTAGTGAAAGAACCTAAATCTTTTGTGAAAATCTACTTGGTTTTGGACTGATTCCAAACTAGACGATTCAAACTGGCTGTATTGTAAATTCTATTCAGACATAATCACCACCCTCCAATTTCCACAGCTTCGCCTCCGCCCTTCCCTCCCCTTACATTAGGACAAGCCCCTCACTATATACCTGCTCGTCTGTGGCGTCGGGTTTGCCGTATCGAATGTTTTCCAAAACTGACGTTGCAAACAAAACTGGCTCCTATGTAATCAATAAGAGATTATCATTAGTGTTTAATTGCATTAATAAGAAACGATCCTTTCTAGAGCTTTAGGGAGAACAGTTTATAACACTGATAAAGCTATTCAGTGTAAACAAAGTTACTTCAGGTTTCCTCCTGTAGTAACACTGGATCAATAAGAGATGATCCTTACTGGACCTCTAGGAAAAACAGTTTAGAACTGATAGAGCTACCCAGTATAAATAAAGTTAGTTTAGTTTAGGTTTCCTCCTGTACTAACACTGGATCAATAAGAGATGATCCTTACTGGACCTCTAGGAAGAACAGTTTAGAACTGATAGAGCTACCCAGTATAAATAAAGTTAGTTTAGTTTAGGTTTCCTCCTGTACTAACACTGGATCAATAAGAGATGACCCTTACTGGACCTCTAGAAAGAACAGTTTAGAACTGATAGAGCTATCCAGTATAAATAAAGTTAGTTTAGTTTAGGTTTCCTTCTGTAGTAACACTGAATCAATAAGAGATGATCCTTACTGGACCTCTAGGAAGAACAGTTTAGAACTGATAGAGCTATCCAGTATAAATAAAGTTAGTTTAGTTTAGGTTTCCTCCTGTAGTAACACTGGATCAATAAGAGATGATCCTTACTGGACCTCTAGAAAGAACAGTTTAGAACTGATAGAGCTATCCAGTATAAATAAAGTTAGTTTAGTTTAAGTTTCCTCCTGTAGTAACACTGGATCAATAAGAGATGATCCTTACTGGACCTCTAGGAAGAACAGTTTAGAACTGATAGAGCTATCCAGTATAAATAAAGTTAGTTTAGTTTAGGTTTCCTCCTGTAGTAACACTGGATCAATAAGAGATGATCCTTACTGGACCTCTAGGAAGAACAGTTTAGAACTGATGGAACTATCCAGTATAAATAAAGTTAGTTTAGTTTAGGTTTCCTCCTGTAGTAACACTGGATCAATAAGAGATGATCCTTACTGGACCTCTAGGAAGAACAGTTTAGAACTGATAGAGCTATCTAGTATAAATAAAGTTAGTTTAGTTTAGGTTTCCTTCTGTAGTAACACTGGATCACTAAGAGATGATCCTTACTGGACCTCTAGGAAGAACAGTTTAGAACTGACAGAGCTATCCAGTATAAATAAAGTTAGTTTAGTTTAGGTTTCTTCCTGTAGTAACACTGGATCACTAAGAGATGATCCTTACTGGACCTCTAGGAAGACCCATCCCAGTTGACTTGATAGCTCAATTGGTAGAGCGGCGGTCTAGAAACCCGAAGACGCGAGTTCGAATCCCGCTCGAGACAACGAATTTTTCGTTGTTCTCTGCAGTGTCAGATTAATATGAATCTAAGAAGAACAGTTTAGAACTGATAGAGCTATCCAGTAGAAACAAAGTTATTTTAGTCTGTGGTTTTTCCTCTTGTAGTAATACTGGACTAATAAGAAATAATCCTTGCTGGACCTCTAGGAAGAACAGTTTACAACTGATAAAGCTATCCAGTATAAATAAAGTTAGTTTAGTTTAGGTTTCCTCCAGTAGTAACACTGGATCAATAAGAGATCATCCTTACTTGATCTCTAGGAAGAACAGTTTAGAACTTATACAGTGATCCAGTATAATTGTAAATAAAGTTAGTTCGGTTTAGGTTTGCTCCTATAACGACAACTCACCTGGTTGATATATCCAATGAGTTCCCCTCTTAACCATGCTGGCTTTAATCTATCCACATTTAATGCATCAATCGTGATCGAACCACTGTCTACGTCATAAAATCTCTCAATGAGGGACGCCACTGTTGATTTCCCAGATCCACTGAGGCCACAGAGAGCTACCATATTACCTGCCGGAACCTTCAAATTCAGACCTAAAACACAAAGAAGATGAAGAAGATGAGAACAAGAGTTGCATGAGAGTTGATGAGAGAGTTGACAAGCGAGAGTTTGTATAAGAGTTTTCTAAATTCTCATGTCCCGGTCAAACGAGAACAAAGAATTATATGAGAATTGGCAAGTGATGTTAGAATTTCCATAAACTCCTTCAAATTTCATGCCTACCTCTAAGAACAGTTTGTCCAGGTCTGGTAGGATATTCAAAATGAACGTTCCTAAATTCAATCTCTCCTTTAATGCTGTCAATATCCGGACTGCGACCATCCTTGTTACTGATCTTCGCTTCCTGGAGCATGTATTCAAAAACACGTGACCCAGCACTCAGTCCACGGATAACTTGACCAAATAGGATCGAGATGCTACCCATTGATCTGTATTTGTTTGGTAGAAATTAAATTCAAATTCAACGCCGGTAAGCCATCCGCGTAGACTGGCACGTAATTACAATACGGCATTTAAACGCCTACTTTTTATAATATACTGATTGTAGGTGATGGTTTACACTGCCATAGTCAGATATGATAGGTACATAATAAGTGTACTTGTTTCAAATTATGCGATACACTAATAACACAGAATTTTTGGGTTTCACCTGACGTCATAAGTTTCACTGGGGGTCAACTCCAAATTGATAGACAGTTATTAGAGGGGAATAATTTTTCACGGGATGTATTAACCTTGCGTTTGGTGGCAAGTATGCGCAATTTCGTGAGATTTATTCTGGCCAGTCAATCGCGTTAAAAATAGGTGGACATGTTGTACTGTTTAGTGGCCCAACTGTCTATTCGCTTTTCTGCGCTAATAATGCAATAACATGGGTAAGCTAACAATCCGGCATCTTGGGAATGAAAATAACCGAATTCTCAACCTTTTGGGGGAACAATTCACAATGAACTTTCTGATAAAACCAAAAGAGTTTTACAGCAAAAATGAACAAAGTCTTGTTGCCTGGGGCCCACAATTTGAAGGCTGTCAACATATAGAAATACAGTTATTAGATCTAAAAGCACAATATAAAGCCAAAATGGCATTGTTTCCCGGCCTGTAGAGTGGGTTTTTTCCTTCTAGCTGGCTGTCTGACAATAACAGGCTTTTCAACAACCCAGAACTTGTTGGTTAAACAGGTAACGTTAGTTCAAGATCTTATCACAAACCTTTGAATAAGTTGTGTTGAAGCTAAAAAGCCCATGAGATCACCAGGAGATAGTTCACTACTGGCCAACATTGAACCACCAGCATAAAGAACTACTAATGTTAAGGCATTGATAGTAATGTTTGTGAGGCCTTGAAATGCGCCAATACCTATTCCCAGTTTTTCATTGAGTCTTCGTGATTTCTCAACTTCATCCGTGTATAACCTGGAAGATCAAATATTTTAATATCTCAAACATGGTGGAACTACATGAAAACGTTATCTCAAACAAGGTGGTCTAGTGTAGATAGTATTTTGCAATAAGCTGTTGTGGTTTGTGTCTGAACTACCTGAAAAAGATATCTAAAACGTGGTGGTCTAGTGTAGGTAGTATTCTACAATAAGCAGTCGTGGTTTGTGTCTGAACTACGTGAAAAAGATATCTCAAACGTGATGGTTCAGTGTAGTATTCTACAATAAGCTGTTGTATTCCCAACCAGAACCACAACAATAAAAAGGTTGATATTTTGGCCAGAACACAGTCCACCACTACTTGACAGAACACTTACAGAATCTCTTTTTCCTCCATGGCAAAAGCCTTGACAGTTCTGACATTGCCCAGTGACTCATCAGCGACAGCCAATGCTGTTGCTAACTGTTCTTGTGCCTCGCGAGACATCTTCCTCAATATGGAGCCAAGAAGAGTACCACAGATAATAACAGTAGGAACAAGGCTGCCAATCAAAAGTGTGAGTTTTGATGAGATCATGCAAAGCGTGATGACACAGCCGACCGTCTGAGTGACACTGCGCAGACCTTGCGACACAATCTGCTTGAAAGCACTCTTGAAATCTTGAACATCAGAACTCAGTCTAGGAATGTTAAGTTGTCACGCAGAATTAGGAAGAGAGTTATAGATTCAGGATTTGACAAATGATATGTATATTGCTTATTTAAGAAATATATGTACCTTAAATATTTAAGGCAGGTCAACATAAGACAAAATTTTATCCAGAAGCTTGATCAGTATTATAAACTTTCCCAATTTACCAAAAATGGATTTACTGCACTAAGAAGAGGGGTTTACAGGGAATGTTGGAAAGAAGGTGAAAAACCTGGAAGAGTATGGACAGGAAATGGGCAGGAGGTGGGAAGGAAGTGTGGGGAGACAGAACAGGATGGAGGAGTCATGCAAGGCGGGAGAAGAATGAGTGACATTCCAAGGCTTTTAGTCCTTGTTTTTAAGAAAACTATAAAAAATCATTGATTATTCATTAGTTTAACTGGAATTAAACTTTATCACCAGTCAAGAGAGCCATTGGAGGCATTTTTTTGTCCTTTTTAATGTCTACAAATGACATTCAAGTTTCAGTCCGTCATGAGAAAATGAGATAGGATGGCTTAATATAGCAACATAGTAAAGCAGTACTTCATTCACAAAAAGATACGGGGGATGGGAGATGTTTACCCCTTCCTGTCTGTCTCCCAGGTTAACATAATCCAATAGGTGAGTTTCACTCAATACTTTTACACGGACGACATGGTCAACTTCACACATGTTCCTGCTTTGTGTGTTGTGGAAGCGAGCAAATTTCTTTAAATTGTATATGTGTGCAACCAAACACAAGGTCAATACCTACAACGAATACTTTAGTCAATACGATATCTGTGCTCTATTTTCAGTTGACCACCAAGTGGTAAACGTGTCACGTGAGTGAAACACACCCATTTCACATATTTGTGAAACACAAAACAATAGCTTCAAAAGCAGTAAACATGACTGAATTATTTATTCTATGTTTCCACTAAATTGTTAGACTCTTGTGCCACCCTTTTCGCTGACCCTAAAAATGGCCACACAGGAGGCTACTAAATTGTAGTCATCTTCCAAAAATGCAGAATAAACAATTCAATCATGTTTACTGGTTTTTGGAGTTACTATAATTGTTTTGAATTTTATTAAAATACTCAGTGATTCTCAAAATATTTGTAAAATTTAGAATATTTTCAGAGAAATGGCCTAAATATAAAAAATATCAAATACCCAGAGACTTTAAGTGTAGTTCATACTTGCCTGCTTATGAGTTCACCAGTCTTGTGCGCATCAAAGAATTCGACATCTTGCTTGACTAAAGAAGTAAATAGGCCGTTCCGTAATCTTGCTGCAAATCTCTCGCCAAACGAGGACAGCAAACTAATATACACAAATGTGAGAGCCCCTTGCGTGATGTAAATATAAACAAGTTTCTTTGCTGGCTCTTTGAGGATCTTCACATAGTCTGCAATGCTTCCATTGGATAACGAAGACACAGCATTAACAAGCTCGCCAAGGAGCAAAGGCAGTTTAACATTCACAACGGCCGCACCAAATGCACATAAACTTGCGAGCAGGAGCAACCATCGGTCAGGATACAAAAACTTTAAGAATTCCCCAAATTCTATCTTGGGCTGTTTTTCCGATGCTGTCTCGGTTTTGGTTATACGTTCTACAGGTGTTTGTTGTTTGTGGCTTAATTTCATAGCACAATTGGCAATCCCAAGTTTTGCTTTCAAGCATACAGCACCAGTACAAGTTAGCCAAAGATACTTTGATGCCAATAGCTTCGGCGCTTTTGCACGAATCGCACTGGTTAGGCCAGAAAAGGTGAACATGTTTCGAGTTCCATTTTGAATTCTTGTTAGTAGACCTGATTGGATGCTACTTGAATTACTATATAAATACCTAGAATAGAAATTTGTATTCATATTTAGTATTAGCAGGGATGGGTTATTGGGTGGGGATGGGGGCAGAGAGAGTGCATTGGGGTGGGGTGAGCGTTACTCTTGCCCTGAGCAATTAGCATGCATTGAACATAAATTTGGCTGTAAGATACTTTAAATAGGCACTTGTGATTCTATGATTGCAACCATATCTAGAGACCAAACTATTCTCACTATCTGTTGCGTGTAGACAGGCTAACTTTGTTTACATTTTACTTCATGTTTTGACAGGCAAACAAGAATGAGTGATTTAGAACACCATGACATATTTTTAAAGCATTTTGCCTGCCAAAACATGTCGAAAAACACAAGATAAAGTTTTCCTGTGCATACATTTGCATGTACAGTTTTTGAGTATAATGAATGATACTTTCACTTATAGATGGGTAAACGTGTTTACATATTTTGATACAATTTGCCTGCCAGTAATGAACAGACACATTATTTTGTAATTCTAAGCAAGGTCTAATTAGGTAAGCAAACATAACAGATGAATTCATTGCCCGCGAAAGTGAAAGTAACCGGTCTATTGGTTTACCATTTATCCATCTTATTACCGGTCTACCCATCTATTGCTTTTGCCGTTTGGTTTGTATGATCATGCATTTCTCGTGCAAAAACTACACCTGTATTTTGAAGGGCAGGTGTCACACATGACCGACACTAACAAAACTTAAGTACTCCGATCAATGTGAGAACCATTTCATAAAATACACAACAAGAGTAACTTCTTATCATCATCACGAATGGATAGGAGTTCCCACAGTTGTGCATTTTATCAAGTACTCAACATACACTACAGAAAATTCTGTAATAATTTGTGCTTTGTGGAAAAACAATTTGCATATAAAATAAGGAGCCAAATGAATAATTAAACCAAGTTTATATCAAGTATCTCGCTACCTACATACCTATAAGATGCTCTTCTACTAACGGTTAAAAGACAATACGCCATAGTAACACCTCAAACAACCAGCCAATTTTGTGTTAAAATTATAGTTCTGGACCCATTTTCAGCATTTTCATTATATGTGTATTCAGATATTATTTCAGAGAAAATTTGTTCAAAAACCAACAACTGAAACCAAGGCATGGTTACTAAGCTAAACGCGATCAAAGGTACTGGTAAGTAATTTCAACATGGCTTCCTTTTCTAACAAGAGTCAAAATATGAATATGGAAGATATTGGATCATATGGATTAGATATGGATGAGCTTTCTAATAATGAGGGCTTGAATATTCATGAATCGACGGAAAGTAGCGAGGTAAATAGAATTGGTAATATTTTTCCTGAGTACAGACTGTACGACTACGTGGTTTGTTTATGAATTTCACCAGTTTAATATACGTACGGATATTGGATGATATTAATAATATGAAAATGGTGCGCGGAGTCGCAGAGATACCAGATTTATTTCGAGTGTTGAACATGATATCCTAAGAGCGAGTGCAGCGAACGAGGGCATTTCCTAGCGCCATGTATTTTTCTGTTTATTATATAAACTACAGTGTTTTCTACTAATATAAAACATCCAGAAGCTATTAGTTGATTGTTTGAAAAGCGATAATTTTCACATGTCATGATCTCACATTTGAGATTATCAATTTTATCAGTGCTGGAAATCTTTATGAAGCACTGTACTTTAAATAATAAGTATTGATAGACTATAGTCTGTCTAGTCACAAAGTTTAGTAATTCATTGCATGTAGTGATCATGTGATGGCAAACAGGCAGGTAAAAATTCGAGATTGTATTCAACCTACAATTATAGTCCTATATAAAACCCACAAGTAAGTCTCTTTTGACTTTATTTTGTAATCAGCCGGTATGGTCTGGAAAGTATGGCAATTAGCCACTCAAGAATTTTTGTTGTGTTCAGGTTTGCATACTTGGCTTAATACTGAATATGGTGAATATGGCCAGTGCTAGGTATCTAACATGCACACTGAAGTGCATTTGACACATGTTTGCACACTGTACATTTGAAATTTTTGAAACCCGATATCTTGTTAAAAACAGCCATACTTTCCAGTCTAGGTCATCAGTCTACAGTATCTGACTGCCTATCAAAGTGGATTGTTTGTACTGCACAGCCAAGATACAGTATTGGGCTGCAATTTTGATGTCTTCTAATAAATTTTCTATTAAATGTCTTCTATTAAATTGCCTATATTTTAGTCCCTATATATTTTCTATTAAATATTTTAAATCTCAGCACATAATCTTTCCAGTCTGGACTGCAGGTTCATAAACATGAAAATTTTCGAACAATCAACATTATTGATTTCTTGTGGGTACAAGACTGTTGTTTGAAACATTTGAAAATGTGAAAATAATGCAACCGACTGTGGCTAGTTTGAAAATAAGCTAGTTAAGTGGACTATTTTTTATCACTCCCTGTATACTATCCTTCTGCCCATGCCATCTTTTTGCAACATTCAGTAACTGTCTTATTAAGGTTAAGTTAACAGTATCTAGCCATCCACAGAAATTTAATGTTTATTTAATCAGAAATCTTTAGTAATGTTTGGTCACTATATACTTTGGAACTTCAGTATTAGTAGAGAATAGCCAACAATAAGTCTCACTCATGTTGGGACCTATATGTTTTTGTCTCCTTGGCTGTGACAATGCCATCATTCTAGCAGCTAAACCTGGGGCATAAAAAACGTTTGAAAAACTTCATGAGATTTAGTCTGTGCAGAGATTGTGCAGAATGGAAATATATGAGCATGCACCCCCCCCCCCAATCATCAGTAATTAATATTTGATAATTATTTTTAGTCTCTGAGGCTGAGAAACAAATTCACACAATTGCCTGCATGGTAAATATTGTTTGGCTGGACCAACATTTCAGTCCTGTAAAGTATGCATTCACCAAAGGATCTGGCCTGCACAGTCATATTTAGACAATTCAGTCATCCACGAAAATGCACAACATAAATTCCAACAAAACGTCTGGAAGCTGTTTTAGGAAAAGAAAGGAACTTTAAAAAGACACACAATGGATGTGCTGTAAAGCCATAGATTAAGGATAAACAGATGTGCAACTGGATATGTGCCAGTCTCTCATGTTCTATGCTAATATACGACGTCATATCCACGAACCATGAAAGTGTTCATAAAATCGTCAATTAATTGACATTTCTCTTTCTAATTCGTTATAAACTTTGGCTTGTGTACTCGCCAGTATACTGCGCATATGACCTGGTTTTTGTTGGCAGCATGGGCATCAGTAAAATAAAAAGGGATAACGTTTCCAGTGAATTTTGCGAAAAAATGCTGAAAGAATTTTCTTTAAAATTTGTTTTTGTTCCGACGCACATTTCGGTACTGTTGATTTCTTTGTTTTTTAACCGTGTGCTTATGTTCATCTTGCTAGTCAAAATCAGGTCTAATTAAATGTTCATTTATCTTCTACTAAATATACCGTAATTAGTCAAACGAATACGGTTTTTGTAAATAATAGAATTTAATAAATAATTTCTTCTTATCTTGTGTTCAGATTTATTTATAAATCAAAATACAATATAATCATCTTATTACGAAAAAGAGTGCATGTACCATATACTTTTGCTAACCTCATACATATATTATTCAATTTTCAACATACCTTTGTCTCGCTACTAGCCTAGTACTCACTCTTAAGCGCTTAAGATAATATTCTCGCTCTCCAAAATGCATGGTTACATAAATGTAGCTGTATACAAGACCGAATTTTGGGAGAGGTGCGCGCCTTCCCTGGGAATAGGAGAGGTGCACACCTCCCCAAAAAACCCCCCACATTCCCTTACAATTTCTCCAAAATCTGACCTTGGTTATATGTTAACTCGGTTTTTGCATGCATGCCACTTGATTTCTTATCTTTACTTCAAAGTTCAAATGGTCATTGTGGCCATGCATGTGTCTTTAGTGTTATTATAATGTTATTATAAGGATTGAAATTATTGTTTTCAGAGATTTTATGACTTTGGTTAAATAGGAACAAATTTTGTCATTGTTTAACCAAGCCTATTATTACACGAATTATTATGTATTTAGTGTTTGAAAATGTTATTATAAGGATTGAAATTATTGTCGTTTTCAGAGATTTTATGACTTTGGTTGAATAGGAACAAATTTTGTGATTATTTAACCAAGCCTATTATTACACGAATTATTGTGTCTTTAGGGTTGGAAAATGTTATTATAAGGATTGAAATTATTGTTTTCAGAGATTTTATTACTTTGGTTAAATAGGCATAAATTTTGACATTGTTTAACCAAGCCCATTATTACACGAATTATTCCATCTTCAGTGTTGGAAAATGTTATTATAAGGATTGAAATTATTGTTTTCAGAGATTTTACGACTTTGGTTAAATAGGAACAAATTTTGTCATTATTTAACCAAGCCTATTATTACACGAATTATTGTGTCTTTAGTGTTTGAAAATGTTATTATAAGGATTGAAATTATTGTCGTTTTCAGAGATTTTATGACTTTGGTTGAATAGGAACAAATTTTGTGATTATTTAACCAAGCCTATTATTACACGAATTATTGTGTCTTTAGGGTTGGAAAATGTTATTATAAGGATTGAAATTATTGTTTTCAGAGATTTTATTACTTTGGTTAAATAGGCATAAATTTTGACATTGTTTAACCAAGCCCATTATTACACGAATTATTCTATCTTCAGTGTTGGAAAATGTTATTATAAGGATTGAAATTATTGTTTTCAGAGATTTTACGACTTTGGTTAAATTGGAACAAATTTTGTCATTATTTAACCAAGCCTATTATTACACGAATTATTGTGTCTTTACCGTTGGAAAATGTTATTATAAGGATTGAAATTATTGTTTTCAGAGATTTTATGACTTTGGTTGAATAGGAACAATTTTTGTGATTACTTAACCAAGCCTATTATTACACGAATTATTGTGTCTTTACCGTTGGAAAATGTTATTATAACGGCTGCTGTATTGTTTTCAGAGATTTTATGAGTTTGGTTAAACATGATCAAATTTTGTCATTATTTAACCAAGCCTATTATTGCACGAATTATTGTGTCTTTAGTGTTTAAAAATGTTATTATAAGGACTGCTGTATTGCTTTCAGAGATTTTATGAGTTTGGTTAAACATGATCAAATTTTGTCAATATTTAACCAAGCCTATTATTACACGAATTATTGTACCTTTAGTGTTTAAAAATGTTATTATAAGGGTTGAAGTTACTGTTTTCAGAGATTTTATAACTTTGGTTAAATATGTACAAATTTTGTCATTATTTAACCAAGCCTATTATTACACGAATTATTGTGTCTTTAATGTTTAAAAATGTTATTATAAGGATTGAGTTACTGTTTTCAGAGATTTTATAACTTTGGTTAAATATGTACAAATTTTGTCATTGTTTAACGAAGCCCATTATTACACGAATTATTGTGTCTTTAGTGTTGGAAAATGTTGTTGTAAGGGCTGCTGTTAGTGCTGTATTGTTTTCAGAGATTTTATGACTTTGGTTAAATATGTACAAATTTTGTCATTGTTTAACCAAGCCTATTATGACACGAATTATTGTGTCTTTAGTGTTGGAAAATGTTATTATAAGGATTGAAGTTACTGTTTTCAGAGATTTTATAACTTTGGTTAAATATGTACAAATTTTGTGATTATTTAACCAAGCCTATTATTACACGAATTATTTTGTCTTTAATGTTTAAAAATGCTATTATAAGGATTGAAGTTACTGTTTTCAGAGATTTTATAACTTTGGTTAAATAGGAACAAATTTTGTCATTATTTAACCAAGCCTATTATTACACGAATTATTATGTATTTAGTGTTTGGAAATGTTATTATAAGGATTGAAATTATTGTTTTCAGAGATTTTATGACTTTGGTTGAATAGGAACAATTTTTGTGATTATTTAACCAAGCCTATTATTGCACGAATTATTGTGTCTTTAGTGTTGGAAAATGTTATTATAACGGCTGCTGTATTGTTTTCAGAGATTTTATTAGTTTGGTTAAATAGGAACAAATTTTGCCATTGTTTAACCAAGCCTATTATTACACGAATTATTGTGTCTTTAGCGTTGGAAAATGTTATTATAAGGATTGAAATTATTGTTCCCAGAGATTTTATGACTTTGGCTAAATATGTACAAATTTTGTCATTGTTTAACCAAGCCTATATTATTACACGAATTATTATGTATTTAGTGTTTGAAAATGTTATTATGAGGATTGAAATTATTGTTTTCAGAGATTTTATGACTTTGGTTAAATATGTACAAATTTTGTCATTGTTTAACCAAGCCCATTATTACACGAATTATTGTGTCTTTAGTGTTGGAAAATGTTATTATGAGGATTGAAATTATTGTTTTCAGAGATTTTATGACTTTGGTTAAATATGTACAAATTTTGTCATTGTTTAACCAAGCCCATTATCACACGAATTATTGATTATGTTTAACCAAAGTCATAAAATCTCTGAAAACAATACAGCAGTCCTTATAATAACATTTTTAAACGCTAAAGACACAATAATTCATGTAATAATAGGCTTGGTTAAATATTGACAAAATTTGATCATGTTTAACCAAACTCATAAAATCTCTGAAAACAATACAGCACTAACAGCAACCCTTACAACAACATTTTCCAACACTAAAGACACAATAATTCGCGTAATAATAGGCTTCGTTAAACAATGAAAAAATTTGTACATATTTAACCAAAGTTATAAAATATCTGAAAACAGTAACTTCAATCCTTATAATAACATTTTTAAACATTAAAGACAAAATAATTCGTGTAATAATAGGCTTGGTTAAATAATGACAAAATTTGTACATATTTAACCAAAGTCAAAAATCTCTGAAAACAGTAACTTCAACCCTTATAATAACATTTTTAAACATTAAAGACAAAATAATTCGTGTAATAATGGGCTTGGTTAAACAATGACAAAATTTGTACATATTTAACCAAAGTTATAAAATCTCTGAAAACAGTAACTTCAATCCTTATAATAACATTTTCCAACACTAAAGACACAATAATTCGTGTAATAATGGGCTTGGGTAAACAATGACAAAATTTGTACATATTTAACCAAAGTTATAAAATCTCTGAAAACAGTAACTTCAATCCTTGTAATAACATTTTTAAATACTAAAGACAAAATAATTTGTGTAATAATGGGCTTGGTTAAACAATGACAAAATTTGTGCATATTTAACTAAAGTTATAAAATCTCTGAAAACAGTAACTTCAATCCTTATAATAACATTTTTAAACATTAAAGACAAAATAATTCGTGTAATAATGGGCTTGGTTAAACAATGACAAAATTTGTACATATTTAACCAAAGTTATAAAATCTCTGAAAACAGTAACTTCAATCCTTATAATAACATCCCCAAACACCAAAGACAAAACAACTCGTGCAACAATGGGCTTGGTTAAACAATGACAAAATTTGTGCATATTTAACCAAAGTTATAAAATCTCTGAAAACAGTAACTTCAATCCTTGTAATAACATTTTTAAATATTAAAGACAAAATAATTTGTGTAATAATGGGCTTGGTTAAACAATGACAAAATTTGTGCATATTTAACCAAAGTTATAAAATCTCTGAAAACAGTAACTTCAATCCTTATAATAACATTTTTAAACATTAAAGACAAAATAATTCGTGTAATAATGGGCTTGGTTAAACAATGACAAAATTTGTACATATTTAACCAAAGTTATAAAATCTCTGAAAACAGTAACTTCAATCCTTGTAATAACATTTTTAAACATTAAAGACACAATAATTCGTGTAATAATGGGCTTGGTTAAACAATGACAAAATTTGTACATATTTAACCAAAGTTATAAAATCTCTGAAAACAGTAACTTCAATCCTTATAATAACATTTTTAAATATTAAAGACAAAATAATTTGTGTAATAATGGGCTTGGTTAAACAATGACAAAATTTGTGCATATTTAACCAAAGTTATAAAATCTCTGAAAACAGTAACTTCAATCCTTATAATAACATTTTTAAACATTAAAGACACAGTAATTCGTGTAATAATGGGCTTGGTTAAACAATGACAAAATTTGTACATATTTAACCAAAGTTATAAAATCTCTGAAAACAGTAACTTCAATCCTTATAATAACATTTTCCAACACTAAAGACACAATAATTCGTGTAATAATGGGCTTGGTTAAACAATGACAAAATTTGTACATATTTAACCAAAGTTATAAAATCTCTGAAAACAGTAACTTCAATCCTTATAATAACATTTTTAAACATTAAAGACACAATAATTCGTGTAATAATAGGCTTGGTTAAATAATGACAAAATTTGATCATGTTTAACCAAACTCATAAAATCTCTGAAAACAATACAGCACTAACAGCAGCCCTTACAACAACATTTTCCAACACTAAAGACACAATAATTCGTGTAATAATGGGCTTCGTTAAACAATGACAAAATTTGTACATATTTAACCAAAGTTATAAAATCTCTGAAAACAGTAACTCAATCCTTATAATAACATTTTTAAACATTAAAGACAAAATAATTCGTGTAATAATAGGCTTGGTTAAATAATGACAAAATTTGTACATATTTAACCAAAGTTATAAAATCTCTGAAAACAGTAACTTCAACCCTTATAATAACATTTTTAAACATTAAAGACACAATAATTCGTGTAATAATGGGCTTGGTTAAACAATGACAAAATTTGTACATATTTAACCAAAGTTATAAAATCTCTGAAAACAGTAACTTCAATCCTTGTAATAACATTTTTAAACATTAAAGACACAATAATTCGTGTAATAATAGGCTTGGTTAAATAATGACAAAATTTGATCATGTTTAACCAAACTCATAAAATCTCTGAAAACAATACAGCACTAACAGCAGCCCTTACAACAACATTTTCCAACACTAAAGACACAATAATTCGTGTAATAATGGGCTTCGTTAAACAATGACAAAATTTGTACATATTTAACCAAAGTTATAAAATCTCTGAAAACAGTAACTCAATCCTTATAATAACATTTTTAAACATTAAAGACAAAATAATTCGTGTAATAATAGGCTTGGTTAAATAATGACAAAATTTGTACATATTTAACCAAAGTTATAAAATCTCTGAAAACAGTAACTTCAACCCTTATAATAACATTTTTAAACATTAAAGACACAATAATTCGTGTAATAATGGGTTTGGTTAAACAATGACAAAATTTGTACATATTTAACCAAAGTTATAAAATCTCTGAAAACAGTAACTTCAATCCTTATAATAACATTTTTAAACATTAAAGACACAATAATTCGTGTAATAATAGGCTTGGTTAAATAATGACAAAATTTGATCATGTTTAACCAAACTCATAAAATCTCTGAAAACAATACAGCACTAACAGCAGCCCTTACAACAACATTTTCCAACACTAAAGACACAATAATTCGTGTAATAATAGGCTTGGTTAAGTAATCACAAAAATTGTTCCTATTCAACCAAAGTCATAAAATCTCTGAAAACAATAATTTCAATCCTTATAATAACATTTTCAAACACTGAAGATAGAATAATTCGTGTAATAATGGGCTTGGTTAAACAATGTCAAAATTTATGCCTATTTAACCAAAGTAATAAAATCTCTGAAAACAATAATTTCAATCCTTATAATAACATTTTCCAACCCTAAAGACACAATAATTCGTGTAATAATAGGCTTGGTTAAATAATCACAAAATTTGTTCCTATTCAACCAAAGTCATAAAATCTCTGAAAACGACAATAATTTCAATCCTTATAATAACATTTTCAAACACTAAATACATAATAATTCGTGTAATAATAGGCTTGGTTAAACAATGACAAAATTTGTTCCTATTCAACCAAAGTCATAAAATCTCTGAAAACAATAATTTCAATCCTTAAAATAACATTTTCCAACACTAAAGACACATGCATGGCCACAATGACCATTTGAACTTTGAAGTAAAGATAAGAAATCAAGTGGCATGCATGCAAAAACCGAGTTAACATATAACCAAGGTCAGATTTTGGAGAAATTGTAAAGGAATGTGGGGCGTTTTTTGGGGAGGTGTGCACCAAATCAACAGTACCGAAATGTGCGTCGGAACAAAAACAAATTTTAAAGAAAATTCTTTCAGCATTTTTTCGCAAAATTCACTGGAAACGTTATCCCTTTTTATTTTACTGATGCTCATGCTGCCAACAAAAACCAGGTCATATGCGCAGTATACTGGCGAGTACACAAGCCAAAGTTTATAACGAATTAGAAAGAGAAATGTCAATTAATTGACGATTTTATGAACACTTTCATGGTTCGTGGATATGACGTCGTATATTAGCATAGAACATGAGAGACTGGCACATATCCAGTTGCACATCTGTTTATCCTTAATCTATGGCTTTACAGCACATCCATTGTGTGTCTTTTTAAAGTTCCTTTCTTTTCCTAAAACAGCTTCCAGACGTTTTGTTGGAGTTTATGTTGTGCATTTTCGTGGATGACTGAATTGTCCAAATATGACTGTGCAGGCCAGATCCTTTGGTGAATGCATACTTTACAGGACTGAAATGTTGGTCCAGCCAAACAATATTTACCATGCAGGCAATTGTGTGAATTTGTTTCTCAGCCTCAGAGACTAAAAATAATTATCAAATATTAATTACTGATGATTGGGGGGGGGGGGTGCATGCTCATATATTTCCATTCTGCACAATCTCTGCACAGACTAAATCTCATGAAGTTTTTCAAACGTTTTTTATGCCCCAGGTTTAGCTGCTAGAATGATGGCATTGTCACAGCCAAGGAGACAAAAACATATAGGTCCCAACATGAGTGAGACTTATTGTTGGCTATTCTCTACTAATACTGAAGTTCCAAAGTATATAGTGACCAAACATTACTAAAGATTTCTGATTAAATAAACATTAAATTTCTGTGGATGGCTAGATACTGTTAACTTAACCTTAATAAGACAGTTACTGAATGTTGCAAAAAGATGGCATGGGCAGAAGGATAGTATACAGGGAGTGATAAAAAATAGTCCACTTAACTAGCTTATTTTCAAACTAGCCACAGTCGGTTGCATTATTTTCACATTTTCAAATGTTTCAAACAACAGTCTTGTACCCACAAGAAATCAATAATGTTGATTGTTCGAAAATTTTCATGTTTATGAACCTGCAGTCCAGACTGGAAAGATTATGTGCTGAGATTTAAAATATTTAATAGAAAATATATAGGGACTAAAATATAGGCAATTTAATAGAAGACATTTAATAGAAAATTTATTAGAAGACATCAAAATTGCAGCCCAATACTGTATCTTGGCTGTGCAGTACAAACAATCCACTTTGATAGGCAGTCAGATACTGTAGACTGATGACCTAGACTGGAAAGTATGGCTGTTTTTAACAAGATATCGGTTTTCAAAAATTTCAAATGTACAGTGTGCAAACATGTGTCAAATGCACTTCAGTGTGCATGTTAGATACCTAGCACTGGCCATATTCACCATCTTCAGTATTAAGCCAAGTATGCAAACCTGAACACAACAAAAATTCTTGAGTGGCTAATTGCCATACTTTCCAGACCATACCGGCTGATTACAAAATAAAGTCAAAAGAGACTTACTTGTGGGTTTTATATAGGACTATAATTGTAGGTTGAATACAATCTCGAATTTTTACCTGCCTGTTTGCTATCACATGATCACTACATGCAATGAATTACTAAACTTTGTGACTAGACAGACTATAGTCTATCAATACTTATTATTTAAAGTACAGTGCTTCATAAAGATTTCCAGCACTGATAAAATTGATAATCTCAAATGTGAGATCATGACATGTGAAAATTATCGCTTTTCAAACAATCAACTAATAGCTTCTGGATGTTTCACACTAGTAGAAAACACTGTAGTTTATATAATAAACAGAAAAATACATGGTGCTAGGAAATGCCCTCGTTCGCTGCACTCGCTCTTAGGATATCATGTTCAACACTCGAAATAAATCTGGTATCTCTGCGACTCCGCGCACCATTTTCATATTATTAATATCATGCAATATCCGTACGTATATTAAACTGGTGAAATTCATAAACAAACCACGTAGTCGTACAGTCTGTACTCAGGAAAAATATTACCAATTCTATTTACCTCGCTACTTTCCGTCGATTCATGAATATTCAAGCTCATCCATATCTAATCCATATCATCCAATATCATCCATATTCATATTTTGACTCTTGTTAGAAAAGGAAGCCATGTTGAAATTACTTACCAGTACCTTTGATCGCGTTTAGCTTAGTAACCATGCCTTGGTTTCAGTTGTTGGTTTTTGAACAAATTTTGTCTGAAATAATACCTCGTGTATTGTGTAAATTTCGATAATTCATGTAAGACAAAATATAGTTGTACTGTGTGGGACGCCATCGCGGGCTCAGTTAGGGGCAAGAATTAACAAAAAGTACATTTCTGACTCGCAACATGAAACAACAACCAAAATTTGTTCCTTAGTTTGCGTACGCTGGCAAACATGACAAAGAGATGCTGGGAAACAATGTTTTCCTAGTTTGCCGATATGGGATTTATTGCTACAATAGTTTAGGGTTTGAAATCGAAGAAGAAATTTTAGGTAAAATTTAAAACCACACCCCTCACCCTAATTAATAGAATCTGAAAGACCTCGCATTCGGCTCTGCAGATAAAATTCGCCCCAACCATGGATAATTTTAAATATAGGCTAATGTAACAGCTATTTATTATCAATATTTCAGTGGGGGCATTTTTCCAATCCTCTCAATCTTCCCACAGATTTCTATAAACGAAAATCCTTGAACTAGTAATTGTTTTCAACTAGCTTTTCATTATCAACCCTGCCAGGTAACGCTCGATTAGACCGCAGCCACACCTTAGCTGACAACCTGCGCGCTTGCAGGTACTAAAAACAATCGAAAATTCTTGCAAATTTCTTTCCACAAAAACTACACGAATTTTTCAACCTAATTTTCGCTGAAACGTTCCAAATATTGTCGCTTTTATATTTCGTTTAACGCGGTCAAAAAATCCCTGACAATTCTCGAAATTTATCGATGCAGATTTGTGCTATAATTGAAGTTGACTTGTTCTCGGATGGCGTCATGTAACAAAATATAGACGAAAACAAATTATCCTGATGTAGGATGAGGCGTTACATCTAAGCAATGTAGGGATAAACTAAGAAAGAGTGGGACAAAGTCAGAGGACAGAGAAATGCATATTATTTTCCTGTTTGGCTTGAGTTGGTTCGGCTTTCCGATCTTCGGTGTTCAAGGGAGCGTGACGTATGAATCACCTTTTAATATAATCGGTAAGGTCGATGCTTTGTTTTTGTCACTAGACAACGTTATAATGATGGTTAAGTGGTAAAAAGGGGAGGCTTATTAGTATTTTGTGGCCCTTCACTCGACGTTGGATAATTTCTAAAGGGGAAAAATGTGTTAATCTCGAGTGGAAATCATACACATCTCGAAATTAAAGCCAGGAACAGTTGAGAAATATTCATCATCAACTATAGGTCCCTCCGGCAGTGATCCATCATGCGTTCGTACTGGGCATTATCATCTTAAATACACATGAATTACGCTTGGTTTTTTCAATTTCCTCCATATAGTTCAGTGGTCAGAGTATTGCACTGGCAAAGCAAAGGCGTAGTTACGCTTCTTGCCGGAGGACCTATACTTGATGATGCATTTATCCCAACTGTTCCCGGATTGAATTTCAACATGTGTTTGATTCCACTCGAGATGAAGGCGCAACAACTCTTTGCAGCTCTGAGTAATTCAGTGTAGTTCTAACTGGTGTACCCGGGCTTCGCATGTTAACTTGTTTAACAGCCGTTGATTATACTTGGCAATACTAAGGTTGCCAAGGGGGCTGGTACGACTGCAAATTTATGGAAACAGCAGCGTAGGCTGTCAGACTACGTGCATGTGCTTTTAACCCCTCGCATTGCAGATGTAGCTAAGCTGAAATACGAAGGACACAGCTCAACCTGAGCCAGTCTTTCGCCGCTCTTTCAGAGCGCCACTATGATTCGTGTCTTCGAAAATGTATGTGCCCTTTCCTCAATCGTGGATTAACTGGCACACTGAAAACGCCAGCCGATAAACCTTACTTTAATACTCTTTTCATTTACTCAGGAAACGCAAATCAAGTCAAGCCACACTATCCAGAGGCTCTGGTTACGTACGGTCCTCCACAACAACCTCACACTCAACCTGCCTTCCAACGAGCTGCATTCTACCCCTCTCCCCAACAAAGCTCCTACTACCCGGGCCAGGTAAGGAGGTACACCCCTGTACAGCCAAGACCCCGCCCAGTTGTTCAACAAAGGACTTTTACTCAACCGCAGGTAAGCTCTTTGAGTGAGAATTGTGGGAGGGAAGGAATAAGGAAGGGGACCTCAAATAGAGTATTCCGATCACTGGATCATGACTGGATGACATGGAAAACAGTGAGATTTTCAAAACAATGAAAAGACAATAAAACATTCTGACCTCTGGACGACAGACCACAATATTTAGAAATAGAATTTCTCACAATAATCTTTCTTCTTTCCTATAGACAAGGGCCTACACTTATGGTCAACCACGGTCATTGTACACCCCAGCTCGACAAAGAAATTACCCCTCCACTCACCCACAACCCTATGCCCCTGTACACCCACAAGCATATCCCCAGCCTCACCAAGGCTATGCACTGCCACAAACAAGGACCTATACACACCCCGCAACAGCCTATGGTCAGCAATCCTCGACGAGGTACTTGATGTCAGCTAGACAACCAGTGTTAAGACCCGCCGTTAGACAGCCAATGGAAGCTGCAGTAAGACAGCCAATCAACACAGGTTTTAGACAACCAATCAACGCGGCTGCAGCACAGCCAATGACAACCACTCTAAGGCAACCAATACGACCAACTGCTTTCGTACAGCAGCCAATGAGAAATGCACAAAGTCCGATCATCAGAGCACTGGCGTCCAAGCCGCAAACATATCAGTCTCCAATAAGACCAGTACCCCAGAGCCTCGCTGCGAGGCCTGTACTACCCTTGGGTCTGGGAACCTACGGTAGAAACCATATACCCAGAACTCCCGGTCGGAGTTATGTTCACGGTAAACCTATCCCACCAGGGAAAGATTACTCTTCACAACAAAACCCCAATATCAAGCGAAATAAGATCGCTGTAACCAGCCAAAATAACCTGCAAACACCCGAGAAAATACAGACAGAACGGAATTATATCAACGGTGTTTCAATTCCACAAAACGTAGCAGAAGGTCCTATAAAACCCCAAATGAACCCGAACCCTGTAACTAATCAAGTACCCAAGCAATCCCTAGGTACACCTACGAAACCCAAAGCACCCATAAATTCACCTACGGGTCATAAATTGTCCTCGTTCCTCAAAAAGGTCAAAAATCTTCAGGAAACTTTAAAAGGTACCACGATGAAACAAGGACTTATTTATTACGATGATGACGTCAGCAATAAGTCACATCATCGTCCAACAAATTTCGCGCCACCAACAAGGAAACTGGGATCTATGGGTTCGCCAGGGGGTAGCAGAGTTACTTTCAACGAAGAGCCCGCAGTACGACCAGCGATCATTCCAGAAACAAAAGTCGTCAATCAGGCAGGAAGCGAACGCGTGAATATCGCTCAAAACGATGGAAAAAAGACAAACAAGTTGAAGCAAAATGACCCGTTAGAAACTGTTGAGGGTTCGCTGAATAAGAAAAATATAGTCGCTGAGAAACCGCTGTTCGCTGACAATACAGGCGCAAAACAAGCTCTGACCAATAACACTGCGGCATCAACAAAATCTTCAAAATTCTCCGCTGCCCAGGTGGACCTTGGACTTCTCAAGGAGAAAGTTCTGCACAGCAACAACTCGATATTTTTGAAACGAGTCCTACAGGTCTTGAGAAAATACACGAAACTTATGAAAAGCAGTATGACAGGGAAAAATAACTCCAGAAACGCTTCATTATCAGAAACGAAAGTACAAATGTCTTACCCTAAAGAAGTCGAAGAGTTAAAAGATACAAGCAAAATTAATAAGACAAATTCGGATAGCACAGCTGAAATTTCTAATGCTTTAAATTCAACCAAAACTGCCGTTAAGATCTTTGATATGTTAAACAGTGCAGCATCAAAAGAAAACCTAAACGCTTCGGTGGTGAAGGAATTAAACGTAGAACCCATCGTGAAAAATTCAGGTTTGACAGTGAATAGTCCGAAGCAATCTGAAAGTGAATCTGAGACAACAGTCTCGGATCTGATGTCTTCGAATGCAAAAACAGAAACGAGTGTTAAAGATGAAAACGCGAGCAAAAAGGAAATAATTACGAAGGAGAAAAATGTAGGAAAGCCTTTGTTTAGTTTTGACAAATTGAAGAACGGGCTAGAAAGAGGAAACACCATAGATTAGAAATACACTGCTTGATTAGTTGCAGCAACCATGGTGTGCTGGCGCATGTAATTCCCGCGCCCAGTTTGGAAGTGTTAGGAAATACTGATTTGCATAAAGTGCACAAAAGTCATAACTATTAATACAGCACTGACATTATGAAAAATATTGTAGAGTAAATGACATGAGTGGACTTTCACAACATATATATAAATGTTGTGAAAAGGTTAAAATTAAGCAAAGCTTATTTGTACTTTATAGTTCTATCATATATATGAGATATCTTAAATATTCGCTGAAAGTTTTGTAGTTTTTCATAGTAATAATCATGGCATAATACAATTAGTTTTTTACATATAAAGATGCTAAAAACTTACGCACAAAAAACAAACATTAGCATATTCTCCGTTGTGAAGAGCTTCGGAACATACTCGGAAGATTTCGCCACTACCTTAATTAACTTTTCATCTAATTAAAATTCTAAAACAAAAACATTGAAATAAAAGCACATTAAAACAGTCAAAATTTGGATTAAATAGCCATTTATACCAATTCAATTCGATGCCAATCGAAGTATTGTTGACAGATGGTATTCGAGATGCGATTGATGAAGCTTTTCGGTTGGATTCTGCAGCAAACGAGTTGAAAAATGAACTTCAGAATTGGTATAGGAGCGGAACAAATTCAGACGCGGCGTCGCGAGATGCGCATGTTGAAAAGGTTGAAGGCAGAAACGACTCCTATATTCCATTTAAAACTGTGAAGAAAGTTTTTGAGACTCTGAAGAAAGGTATCTGTATGTTATTATATATACTAGCCTTTAATGACCCCCCCCCTTTAAAGTGCCCCCCGGCACAATAAATAAGGGCCTCATTTATTTTGTCGGTGGAGGGAGGGGGGGGGGGTCAAATTTCCTGGGACACTAGTACTAGCTCATTAGGCACAGTGACCACAGACCAGGTTAGAAAACATACATTTTATGGCTTTTATACACTAGTCAATGCAAACCCTGGACATGGATCAAGTCCATCTCTCTTATGGTCCAAGGAATTGAAATATGGCAGAAAAACTGAGGGAGAAATTTGCCAAAATAATAATTGCTGCAGGTGTACCAAGTCTGTCTCTTAAACTTTCCCATGTTATTTGGATTCCTCACACCCTATAGAAGCGGACTTAGTGCAAGTCTATGCAAACTTCTACTCATCCTAGCCCTTGGATTACCTATATGTATTTGCCCTTTTATTGGTGAATTAGCTTGTTTGCAAATGAAGTATTGATATCCAAGCTTTAAATTCTCACATAGTTCTAGGATAGAGGAGTAGTGTTGCACATTGACCACCTTGTGTATTGCGTCTGGCTATGGTACAATATTAAACCAAGCAAGTTGCCTGTGGCAGATTGTGAGATAGATATATAGGTCACTTGCATCAATTTTGCACTCTTCACTCCTTGTGTCTTTCTTACTGTACTTATTGTTTGCAGCTCAAAGCTCTTACTAGCGTCTGCTTGTAGCTAGGCACAAACAGTCACGTTTTGAGACCTAGATGATATATATGTATATACTGAAAACAAGCAGTGTAAAATTAGACATCAGCTGTGGTTATATCTTTGTTTAGCTGGGAAGACAATCTACTTGAATGAGTTGATGGAAGGAAGTGGGCTTCATTTTGAACCTGTCAAGGAACCAACAAAGGTGCTATAAAACCTTACCATTATCATCATTATTGCTATAATGTTTGTCATTTTTACCCCCAAATGGCAAGTTACTGTAATGACTACTGTTACAATGAGCATCATGTACCAATTTGCACCAACTTTTCTAGTCATTGTCAATCAACATGGCATTCACTGTGTGATATTTATCACCATCATTAAACACCATGGTATCACCATCATCATCACTACTACAGGAAAATTTAAAGTGTTGGGGGTTGGCTGGGCACTCTCCCTTAAATTTCCAAGGATTTTTATTTGAGGAGAGGAGGATTTGATATGCTACTTAATGGAGTTATTAATGTCAATGACAATCATAGTAACTGCAGACAAAAAATTCATTATGGTGAGTTCAGGTGCTAAATGCTACAAAAAGACTGACATGGAGAACCTCGAATCTAGTCACCTTTTGAAGCCCACCTTATCTGGGTGTGCATGCTTCCCCTCCCAAAAAAAAACAATTAGCTTTTCTAAGATTTGGGTGGCAATTTTGAATTTTTTTTGGGGGGTGGGAGATCTTTCTTAAATCCCCCTATCCCACAAAATACCCCCAGTCCATGACTAGCACTAATACATGACCACAAACATCACCGTAACTCCCACCACCACAATCGCCATCACCATTGTCACAAACAGTTGCCCTCCACTACCGCTACCATGATCACTAAGTACTATTCCGTATCACAGAGTCCAGAGTTGGTTGCTCGACTTTCGAAACTACAGGAAAAGCAGGATCGGTTAAGATATCAGAACATGGTGAAAAATATCGATAAAAAGGTAGCTATCACTATCAGTATTGTCAACAGAACTGCCAGTTATCAAATAGCTGTACACGCTCTGAACACTATCAGTGCTCAACCAGTGTAGTTGAATTATAATGTCCCATTTTATCTACTTTGTCTGTGCTGAAGATTTTAGGGGCAAGGTCTTAGGCTTGACAATCACATCGACTGTACTTGATAGTTAGTGCCACAGACAGGTATAATAGCTGTTGGAGAAGTGTGCTTTTCTTATTTGATGACAATGATATTCCAGTAACATGGTTAACTTGGCTAACAATGTAATGTCGATTAAATAAGTCTGTGTACCATGGAAACATTTCCCTGCAAGAAAATGTCAAGATTGCCAAACTTCCCGGATTAGCAATGGCTCTCAATGTGCTTCTCAAACTATCTTCCTGTTTAGTTTGCTTATTTTACGCTTTCAAGGCCTGTCCTTTGCTGGGAGATTATTGCTCATTTTAGCCTCATCAAATCAGCACTTGGGTCTAATGTTAGGTAATTGGTTAATGAACTTTTCTTTAGACACTTTACAAGGAGAAAAAAGCCTTGGCATTTGAAGGTAGGCAAGATCTTGAACCAACGTTACCAGGGTTATCAGTGCAGCTCATAACACACAATAAATAAACTATTTTCAAACGTAGTGCAAAATAGCCGTTTTTTTAAAAAAAATTGCGCCATGTTTTTATGCTCAAAGCATGCAAGAATGGTTAGGACAGACCTATCAAGGACCACTCAGGTATACCCAGTATCAGTATAATTTGTGGTAACACCCATGTAAAAGCTCAGAATTCGTAAGTTCGGATCTTCTTTACTGCTAATAATGCATTGCAATGATAAATTTTGGGAAGCTTTGAAATAGTGGTGTTTCATTGAAATTAAACTGACATTGAAGTATTCAGCATGCAAAATGACTAGGCACTTACTAGCTTACGAATGGTATAGGTTCTTTCTCTTCTTGAAGCGATAAAGTGAAAATAGATGGTACTATAAACTGCACTACCTACACTAGCAACGTTAGTGAAGTTAGTATTCAGCTAGTGAAAGAACCTATACCTTTCGTGTACTATTAACTGCACTACCTACACTGACAACGTTAGTTCAAGTTATTAGCTTTATGCAGTAGTTTATAAAACTTACAGTTTCTCCAATGAATCATTTCAGTTCGATCCACAAGTCGACAACTGTCTTCTGTGATGAATTTCATCTTGTCCGTTGCTGGAACGTTTGTGTTTGGTTACGTTTGCTCACAATATGCATTCCAATACGTTGGACTGGTAAGAGAGAACAGTTTAGAACTGATAGAGCTATCCAGTATAAATAAAGTTAGTTTAGTTTAGGTTTCCTCCTGTAGTAACACTAGATCAATAAGTGATGATCCTTACTGGACCTCTAGGAAGAACAGTTTAGAACTGATAGAGCTATCCAGTATAAATAAAGTTAGTTTACTTTAGGTTTCTTCATGTAGTAACACTGGATCAATAACAGATGATTCTTACTGGACCTCTAGGAAGAACAGTTTAGAACTGACAGAGCTATCCAGTATAAATAAAGTTAGTTTAATTTAGGTTTCCTCCTGTGGTAACACTGGATCAATAAGAGATGATCTTTTCTGGACTTCTAGGAAGAACAGTTTAGAACTGACAGAGTATAAATAAAGTTAGTTTAGTTTAGGTTTCCTCCTGTGGTAACACTGGATCAATTAGAGATGATTCTTACTGGACCTCTCGGAAGAACAGTTTAGAACTGACAGAGCTATCCAGTGTAAATAAAGTTAGTTTAGTTTAGGTTTTCTCCTGTAGTAACACTGGATCAATAAGAGATGATCCTTACTGGACCTCTAGGAAGAACAGTTTAGGACTAATAGAGCTGTCCAGTATTAATAAAGTTAGTTTAGTTTAGGTTTCCTCCTGTAGTAACACTGGATCAATAAGAGATGATCCTTACTGGATTTGTAGGAAGAAAACAGTTTAAAACTTTCGGTGTACGAACACCAGATAAATTTCATTTTATCTTCCAGAGAGTAATGTTTGGTATTCTTTTGGCAAGTATTGTTGCGCTTGCAGAACTTTACTTTATGGCAAAGAGCGCTGAAATTTGACGAGGAAATAAATTAAAACATATCGATGCTATATTGATGACGTGCTTAGGCCCTGGTCAAATGAGAATGAGACAACAGGACGCAACAGGAAGTCACATCAAATACGTCATTTTGCAGCCAGGAACAAAATGGACTCATTTGAATTGTCTTATTTAGCATCATATCGAAACATTAGCGCAAGAGAAAATATTGGATTTGCTTGTAAAACACTGTCTAAAACAAATGTGTAAAATTTTCGATGGTCGTTTCTACAATTTACACCTCAAAGAGGTCGCATTATAATTATAAAAATTCCGGTGTATTCAATTTACCAATTGTGCGAAGGGTAATCGGATGTGTTGGTTTCAATAGAAATACTTTCAATAAAGACTACAGCTATCCAAACACAATGCTATCCAACTGCTTCAATGAAAAAATGTCTCAACGTTTGCATATTAAACAAATAAAATTTGCGACCCTGTTCCGCATTCGTTGCACGTAGTCTGGTAAGCGATTGTTTTCTAAGGGACACACTGTCTTTCGATGTAATAGCTTGCTTAGAGGCGTATAATTAGTTTTTTAAGACATCGGATTTAATGCTTTATCAAAAAGCAGGCTTCGAGTGTGGAGTATAGTTCAAAGCACTTCAAGCAAGTGTGATATCAAGGAATTGTCTGGGCAAACTACTCATTGAAAGTACCAGGTTTTGACTGTTACAATCAGAAGAGGTGTGTGAAAAAGGCGATTAATTTTGTTCTTTAATAATTCATGTTTTGAGTTTAGGCACAAGCTTGACTTGCGCTGGCTTATTTTGTAGTGATTTCTGTAGTGATTTGTCTTTCCTTCTTCATTCATTTATTACATTCATTTATAATGATTAATGTGCATGATGTGTAATGTGTGCACATATTACACAGTATATATCGATCTATATTGACATACATGCAGTCAATATATTGAACAACAATATGAGGTTTCAATGGGTGATGGTCGATTATAAACATGTTATACTTGTTTAGCTTTGTGGAAACACCACGTAAATTTATTATTTATTATTTACGTGGTGTTTCCACAAAGCTAAACAAGTATATTGTATTCACCATGCAAACGTACAAGAAACTTATAAACATGTTGTTGTGATTGATACTAGAACATACACTTAAATTAAAAACATTCCTTGTACGACAATTTGGTTTACTGTGTTGTTAGAGAGGTATTAAGATAGCTCGATTCCATTAAGGGTACGGGGATAATTTTGTTCAGGATATTTTCCCCGGTATTTCTGCTGGCTCTGCTGGTTGGGATGGACTATCGTCTTTAGTGAAGGACCACATACAGTAATGCGAAGTAAATACACAGAAATTGATCCAAATTTCATAAAAAAAAATAACGTTACCCGTGCCCGTTCATTGAATAAAGTGCGCGTCTTAATCTCGCCTTATACCTGTTTAGTGTTATCTAAACGACTAACCATGTTCTCTTGCGCGCTCAATGTTTAAGTTTTATAATTTAATGTCAGATTTTAATGCAATTTAAGAACAATTGCAAGTCAATATTCAATAGTAAATAAATTTCTAATTATGATTTTGGGGAGTTATAGCTGACAGACTTCGGAGTCTGGTATATTTAAATTTTGAATGGGGTGTATATTTCTTGAGGGTGGTAAGGCTAGCTTCGACGGTGTTTTGAAATGGTAAACAACATAATTGCAACCTCATGCAGGGACAATTTTTTGCTACAATAGTGTTTAAGTATACAATTAAATGCGTTATCGCCTTCGGTGTTTTAAATTATTGCACGATTAAGTAGATGAGTTAACAACTAATGACATAACCGGTGCACGTTTAGATGTTTACATTGAATATGAATTCGACTGCCATGAAGTATTTTAATAGAACACGAAACTATCGATACTCCGTAAATTGTCAACATTTTTATTCTAAACGTTTCGACATGTAGTACAAGTCATCTTCAGTAGAAGATGAAAAAAAAGTATTCTACTGAAGATGCCTTCTACTACATGTCGAAACGGTTAAAAATGTTGACAATTTACGGAGTATCAATAGTTTTGTGTTTTATAACCTTGCGAAGTGTGCAAATTTTGTATGTATTTGTACTATACGCGGGGAGAAAGTTCACTTGTCATTTTCGCGGCGGTTTCAGCTCCAAAATGGTAACTTTTTCCGCGCGTAATACAAATTATTGTCAAATATACACAAAATTTGCAAACTTCGCATGGCTATATTTTCCGTCATTTGGCCACCAAACTTTGCAATTTTCAGGGACTGCGGAGCGGTTATTTATTGGTGGGGCTAATCGAGCACCGAAGGTGCGAGATATCTAGAGGGGAAACTTTTGAAATCAAGAGCCCTGAGATGCCTGGAAACACTTCTAATTTCAACAATCATCATGAAGTGGCATATAGTTTTAATGTCTCGATTCTTATATTTTTAATGCAAACATATGTATTGAACAAAAATTATCTGGTGGGGCTTTAACCCAGCCAGCCACCCGGCTCCGCAGTCCCTGATTCTACCAACTTTAGGATATTTTTTAGTTGTGATGTTGTTCACATCGCCTGGATCCGAAAATTTAGTCTATCATGGAAATTGTCTATTGGCTCCGGTAGATGCCGTTAGCCACCCTTAAGGCCAATTTAAATGACTTGAAAAGATTCTTTATCAATGGTTGATTAAAAAACACCATGAAAAACAGTGATTTTTCTCTTAACTCAATTATCGCAGTATGTTCAACAAGACTTAAAGGATTGCTTTTGGCAAGTCCAGAAAGGCGGTCACTTAAAAGATTTATAATGATTACTGTAGCCACTTAAATTCTTTGACAAGTCTGGGCGCATCGATTTTATCTGCATGGCGGATGTAATTTAACCAACGATGTGACCTGGATGTAATCGAGCGTGCTGGTTTGAAAAGAATATTTTGTGAACAAAGAATACAGTTTTTCAAAAACTAATTCAAGTGCCTATAAAATAAACAAGTCTACACACGTCTGCATACTAAACAAATAAAATATGCTGCAATTCTTCCCGTATTTTAGATTCAAATTATTTTTAAGATCTACAGAACTCACTACCGAGTTAAGCATGGTTAGATCATGCAGAGGTAGTACATGTTCTTGAATGTGAGCTATCTTAAAGTGATCTGATGTTGTACAGAACTCACTGCTGAGTTAAGCATGGTTAGGTCATGCATGCAGAGGTAGTACATGTTCTTGAATGTGAGCTATCTTAAAGTGACCTGATGTTGTACAGAACTCACTGCTAAGTTAAGTATGGAAGCATGGGTTAAATGACGTTTGGTACGTACTGCAGGGGGCAAATTTAATAAATATGCATATGCTAATGTTAAAAGGTCCTTTTCACATGACCTTAACAGTTGTAAATTAATTTAAGACGTAGACACCACAATAAATCTCAATCAGATAACCTTAGTAATGTAAGTCATTAGTCTCTCAATACATCAAGACAAGCTCAATTCTTTCAAAATGGGATATTTACGAGGTGAAATCAGGACATACTTTGCCTTATTAAGAAGCAATATTAATACCAGTCAATTACGCGCTATTAGAACATTTGTATTGATGGACGAAAAACGCCCAAATTTGGTGTGGTATTATTTTCATTTCTTGGCAAATCAATTTCATATGCAAGTATAACTCACATAAGTCTAGGTATTTGGAGAAAAATAGAATTACTTTTAACTATTTTTATGTAATATCATCTCCTATTTAGCAAGAATGCAATAGTTAAGATAAAGAATTGATTAATTTTAATTGATCCGGTTGTTAATGGCTTTTATTAGATGAGTATTTAATTCTTGGTATAAGCAAAGTTACTTTAGGTTTTCTCCTGTAGTAACACTGGATCAATAAGAGATGATCTTACTGGACCTCTCGAAAGAGCAGTTTAGAACTGACAGAGCTATTCAGTATAAATAAAGTTAGTTTAGTTTAGGTTTCCTCCTGTAGTAACACTGGATCAATACTGAAGAGATGATCCTTACTGGACCTCTCGAAAGAGCAGTTTAGAACTGACAGAGCTATTCAGTATAAATAAAGTTAGTTTAATTTAGGTCTGCTTCTGTAGTAACACTGGACCAATAAGAGATGATCCTTATACTGAAGCACAAGAAAGAATCAAGTTTAGGACTAATAGCTATATACGTAGGATGCTAACTGTTACAGATGCAAATCCTAAACACATACATTCGTGCGAATTTCCCAACAAAATATGTTATCAAAACAACATCTGGTGAACGACGTAAAGTTCCTGACTTAAAAAGATAAGATCCGAATGAGATAACCTATCCCGAACATACACTGTCATTCAAACTCACAAAAACACTCAAAGACAGGCCATTAGACAGTCTGGTTTGAGATTCAACTACCATACCTCGAGCCATTCGATTGTATTCTTGGCTTGTCAACGCCTTAAACAAAGCACGGGCTCGCTGGACACTGCGTGACTTGCTAGAAATCTCATGAGCGGTAAACGGTCAATTAAACAAAGACAACTTTGTGTATGTAGAAGGAATCAATCCATTACTGGCGACGACATACATGTATGTGTGGTGAGGATTTATGATATCTGAACTGAATTAACTTGAAAATGCTTTGTAGAGAAGGGCAAAGCAATAAAGAATATTTCGTATATTTTAGGTTTTTCCAACGAATAACGACAGCTTATTGTAGAATATTACCTGCACTAGACCACCACGTTTGAGATATCTTTTTCAGGCAGTTCAGACACAAACCACGACGGCTTATTGTAGAATACTACCTACACTAGACCACCACATTTGAGATATCTTTTTCAGGTAGTTCGGACACAAACCACGACAAGTTATTGTAGAATACTACCTACACTAGACCACCACATTTGAGATATCTTTTTGAGGTAGTTCAAACACAAACCACGACAGCTTATTGTAGAATACTATCTACACTAGATCACCACGTTTGAGATATCTTTTCAGGTAGTTCAGACACAAACCACGACATGTATGCTGATGATATTACATTCCATGCGATAGCATATAGACGGTAAATTTACTCGTACTATGAAAATCAGCTTAACAAGAGGAACAATTTCGAGCGATAAGAATATATATTTATCCTGCTATGAAAACAAACAAAAACAAACAAACAGAGATAGGATAAAAATACTTGATGAAATATGAAAAATTAACTTCATAACTCATTCACACTTTCATTAAATTTATCCATGACGTATGAAATACTCATCTGTGCTCCTTGCCACCGTGTGACATTGCTAGATACATGACCAAATTTGCTACTGTGCACGAAAGAGCTTAAAATACAGTAGAGTAAACAAAACAAAAATTCCGATAATGGGCCTTTAACCTTTCAGACAAAATTTTGAAAAAATTCGAAAAAGGCAAAGATATTACCACATCTTGAAAGAGCATCGTAAACTTAGTAAAATTGCAAAGGTTGTTTGTGAAAAGTTCTAAAATATGGAAAATATAGCCTTGCAAATTTGCCAAATTTTGTATACATTTGTATTACGGGTGGAAAATAATACCCAGTTGATACCCTTGGGTATTCATTTCTCACGAATAATACAAAACTACAGAAAATTTGTCAACTTCGCAACGCTATATTTTCTATAGTACAACCAAACTTTGCAATTTTACTAAGGTTAGGATGCTCTTTCAAGCTGTGGTAATATTTTTTCCTATTTTGATTCTTTTCAAAATTTCGTCAAAAAGTTTAAAGGTCCATTAACAAAATGATAAGCTGAGTTTTGCCATTCACAAAATTTTATCCCGGTTAAGCTTTTTTAATGAATCCACTCAAAAATAGGTACGCGTAGTGTACATGTAGCTAACTAGCCTTAGCGAAGCAAGCCAAGACAGTTCAAATTGTAATTACGAGCTGATCTGACCGTGAGTAAAAGGCCTGGAACTAGATACCAAATAGAAATCCATTTTTCTATTTTTAATCACTTATAACTTTTATTTTCCTGTATGAAACTTGTTGAAATTCAGTAATCATGTTTGGAAAAGAAAATTGTAAGTCTACCAGAAATTTGGAAACAAACTAAATTATATTTCATCAGGGATTTAGTAGTTTGCATCGAAAAATGGATTTCCATTTGAAAACTAGTGCCAGTACTTTTCTGTGTTTTCAGATCAGCTAGTAAGCATTGTGTCTATGTTAAACAGGCGTGATCAAAATTTTGCAGGTTATGCTTAAACCCAGGTTGACTGCAATGCTTTCTGTGATGCAAGAAAGAAATGCCTTGAAATACAGAAACTGAAACAGTTTAAACCAGCTTCCAACAACTGGCCCCAGAAAAAATTCGCGCCATGAATATTTCGTGCATTAAGATAGCTCGTAAATTAAGACAGCTACTTAAAGAGATTTTTTACAGGGTGTGGTGGTTATCTTGAGAAATGCGTAGGATTGCACAAATATAGATCTCAAACAGGTCTAGCCAATAGCACCTTGTCGATGGATGAGTCGATGAAACGTTACCAGAAATGGACTTTAGGACATTAGCTTGTATGCACAAAGTTTAATAGCAAAGCAAACGTGAGCCGAGCTAAATATACAAACAGCAGTCTTGCGAAAGGTTAGACGTCTGAACAAGATTGGGTAAACGAACAAAATAAGGTTATTGCTCTGAAGTTGTTTTTCGACGTTTTGTAGAGTGATGAGGATGTGAATGGCTAGGAAGAGATCATGATTTGTGAAGAGTTGGAGCTTATATAAGGTACTGTTCTTGTCTATATTTGTACACGCGTCTTTGTGTCAGAAATCAGAATGCATACAAAGTAATAAGAATTATATTTGTGGTATTAACGAGAAATTCGAAATAAAATTTGACTCAAATTGGTGCGAAGTTTTGCTAACAAACTGGTAGGAAACCGAGGCAAAAAAGAGGTAAAACTTTAAACTTTCAAATCGATGTTGTTAAAATATGTTCTGATTTTGAACCTGGAACCAACGTTCCCAGTGTCTGTAGTTTATAAAGTATAAAGCACACAAGTCCTGGCATAGGACTACAAACGTTCGGACGAAGCTAAGGGCCCAATTCTTGTATGCGTCGTTTAAGGCAGTAAAATTAAGAACCTATAAATGGTCTTATGTAAAGTAAATCTGATTAGAACATACTTTAATTAATTTGACCGGTTTGTGACCACGAAATTTTGATCCGAATAAAGACATGCTATTAAGGTAGAAGTAATCATTATAGATACGAAGCGATCTCGAGTTTATATCCTTCAGAACAATTATCACAAATGTCCAGTTGTTCACCTCTTGGTATGATACATTTAATAATAGGACATTATCAATTGTTTATCGATCGTCAATGATATATTCAAGTCGATTGTCTCAACTAGAATCAGATAAATTATTATTAAACTTGAACTTCTGATAGACTTAATCAAGTGATAAAGATACCATAAAGAATCAATGAGAAATAATTAAATAAACCAACACTTAATTGAGAGATTAACAGAGCAAGGCAAATATATCAAAGTGACCGATGTGATAGAGTATGTACGCAAATCTACACTTAATATGACTAATTTGAATACAGTCTACAAAAGAAAAGGTAGATCTGGACTGTATCACATCGTCGAGAATGACTTTGCTATACGACCAAATGGGAAGTTATCACCTTAAATAAAGTTACAAGTACATGTGATAAGTCTATATCACAATGTGGTATGATAATATCTAGTGCTTTCTACATACTTATCGCCCTTACTGACACATTTAACATTAAACCTATCATTTTTTTGCTCCAAAGCATATTATCACTTGAACGCTAATCGGCTCAAGATTACATTTATAATGGTGTTTATATGATAGCTGCTAATTATCAACTCATTTCGATTCATTGGTGAAGGAAAGCAGTTTTTTATTGTGGGTCAAATGAAATGCCACAGATTTGATGCAATTTTTAGATCTTATAACTGTTTGACGTACATTTGTCTCTTGGTTCATTAAGTTGCATCAAGTTTGTAAAAATCAGACTTAACTGTTGAAACAACTTGCATCAAGCTTGTGGATAAAAAGTCTTCCGTGACAATCAACTTGCATCAAGCCTGTTGACAACTTGCAGCAGACTTGTTATCATCAAGCCGGAGCAAGCGATGTGAACGCATCCTGATATCGGCTTGATGACTGCAAGGTAATAAGCCTGCAGCAGACTTGCTGCAACTTTGCGCCTTTTTGGGTATGTAAGTAGCTAGTGATTTAAGAGAACACTCTGCCGAAAGTCGTGCATGGGTTTTCTCCAGGCACTCTGGTTTCCTCCCACATGGAATGTTGGACAGGGTCGGGTTGAAAACTTGCCCTTATCTGTTTTTTCGCCTCTCTAAAGTACGCCATACGTTGTTGCATGGTATATGGGCGTTAAAAATCAAATCTATAGGGGCCTATGTGTTTGCACTGTCCTGATCGTGCGTATGTTATATTCGTTCCTATACATAATTATTATGCTGTCTTTCTTCCAAAAACAAATATTGACAAACAAAAACCTTATATGGTCGGTGTCTCTAAACATAACATAACAAAATATAACATAAAATAAGTGTCACGAGATATTGATACGAATTCTAATGAGCTCTTGCGAAATGACTGTGAGTAGTTTAAAAGATGTTATCAAATTGATCAGATAAAACCACATGTTCTATAATTAGGTGTAAATCCGTCGCACGCATGATGGAAATTAAGCTTTCGTTTATCCAGGAACAGAAAGGTACATAAACAGACAGCCATGTCGCCAGTCTGGGGGACTGGTGTAGGATTAAACCATGCCATTCAAACTGCAATAGCATGCGTGCAGAGACAAAGAGCAAATCCAACTATCTAGCTATACTATAAGGCTACGTATATTCTGTAATGTTATATACTCGCAATCATAAATTCGTGCATGCAACATTTTTGTTGCAAAAAGCATTGTACGAAGTAGAATCAGGTTCTGATAGCCATTGGACATGTAGGGTAACATCTCTCTAGCAACTTGTCTCGCAACACTCTGCATTGAGCAGCCAATAAACCTATTAGTATTTGAAAATAGTTTCCAGCATCTACTCAACGCGAAAACGATTGCAAAAAAAGTTGCAAGAAATTAACGTTGTACGATGCGGGTATAACATCTTTAACCGTACAAAGTCAATTTTTGAAAGAAAGTTGCGAGACAATTTAAGTTGCATTGCGTAACAGCACCTTGCGGCAGTGTGTGTAAAATTTACGTGAACATTGAATTATCTAGGGCTTTTTTCAGGTAAGATTTAGGACCGCAAAAGGGCCCCTAAGTCTAAGACTCAATCTTGAATTAATCTTCTCACGAATGCGTTCACTCCTTCAGTGCAGTTAAAATGAAGTTGTTCGAGTTAAGTTTGTCACGGACAGAATTATTTTTAGTTGAAAACGTAAGAAATAGCCAAGACTCGCAAGACAAATCGCAAGCACATATGAATTGAAAAGATAATGACACGATCAATTTAACGCTTCGTAAAGTTAACACCATTACCCGAGAGGAGACGACCCTGGAGACGCCGGTCTGATACGGAAGCCCGGCTTAGGATTAGAGCGTATTTGATCATGGATGTGAAATTCCTTTGAGCAATTATATCTCGGCCAAAAATAAACATGAACTTAAAGCCTTCTGATGCTAAATGACATGAGCGATTAGCAAGGAAACGAGATGGTCAATTAGATCATTTAGGCCATGAGGAATATTTCAAATTGTTATCAAATGAGGTTTGAGTCTGTGAATGAGAAAAAAAGCTAACCGAAAATAGTCATAAAGATCACGATTTTCAATCATCAGTTAGTATAACCGAGAAAAACTAGGGCATATGGTATTATACGTCCTTAATTTTACCATAGCGTAGTCGAGGCATTCAGCTGTAGGAGATCTATACTCCAAACTGTTTGAAAATAGCACTTCAAAATAGGAAAATTTTAAGCTAAAGGTATGTGGCGGGACATTCTTAAAAGAAAGAGTAGTAAAACAGTTGATTCTACCAATTTATAGTGCATATACACAGCTGTATACCATACCCAGTTGATAGGGTAACTCTGCCCGACGCGTTTACATGGCTTATGTAAACAAAAAGATAGCCCTCCTGCTAGGGGTAACCCTATATCTATTAGATAGGGTAAACCTACCACTAGGAACCCAAACGCTTCCTATAAAACATATTGCAGTAAGGTAACTCGCGCTTGCTAGGGTAACCCTTCTGCTAGGGTCACCCCTATACTTCCATGTAAACAAGCCCTTAGGCTCAGCCAGGCAGACTAATTTCTTCTATATGTGACAGTAACCCACGACGGCACTTGTCTTAAAAGACATGCCCAATTTATATATAGGTGTATCAGTTGTAAGCTCGTTTTCCGGCATTGTCTTTGTGTAACGAATCGCTCCTGTTAATTGAGCTACAGCCCGTCTACCATGTAGCAAACAGCTTTCGTACTTAAGTAGTTTTAAAGAGAAAAGGAAAGCTCTCGCTTGGATATTTAAGTAAATAATTAGTGCACATTGCAGAAGCAGGCAAACTATCTCTATTAGAACAATCATATTGTGAGAACTGATGTCATTTATTAATTAAAGATGTTTTAACATAATTATAACTGGTATATATGCGGAAGCTTGCGGCACTATATTGCAAACTACGTTTTAATAAATATATCGGTTATTTCATGCTGGCAAACTGATTTCACCTGTATATATAAAGATAGTTGCATGTATATTCTGATGTGTGGTGCATTACTTGTGCATATATCCGTATTTATTTATATAACAAGGTATAAATGTATGCGAACCATGTATATATACATATAATATGGTTTTACAAAGTAACTCTAATGTATACAGAGAAGTTAAACGTATATCTAAATTACAATACCTCGGAACATAATAGCAATGCAAACATCAAAGCACTCATATATGTAAGATTAATCAGATACGAGGCAGGGGGCAGCGGAAAACCAATACTATACTCTTTAGAGCAGTGTGTCGAAACACTGAGTTAAGTTGCCGACACAATACAAAAGAGATGATTGCAGCTTTTGAATGAATGTCTGAATTGTGAGCAGTCGAGGTTCCCAGCAATGCTATAGAATTTGTACAGACACGGCGACTTTGAAATCTGTATTGTTCGAGCTAGTAGGCTGGCTATAGGATTTTACATTCACAGTGCTTATATAAAGGAGTGCGCATTTTGTGAGAATTCTATATCTGTTTGTCAATTCATAACAGCAGAGAGATCAAGTTTGATATCGCGTATATAAGAAGCTATTCTGTGAAAAGAGTTCTGAGTATTTTTGAAGGTTAGTAAATTGTAGTAAAGTATTAGTTAGATTTAATCTTTATATAGATATCTTTTAAGTGGTTAACTTGGAGTATTCTATAATGATCTGTTGAGGATTTTGTGGAAATTATCCGCAACTGCAGATATCTCAAACGTGGTGGTCTAGAGTAGGTAGTATTCTAAGATAAGCTGTCGTGGTTTGTGTCTGAACTAACTGAAAAAGATATCTCAAACGTGGTGGTCTAGTGTAGGTAGTATTCTAAAATAAGCTGTCGTGGTTTGTGTCTGAACTAACTGAAAAAGATATCTCAAACGTGGTGGTCTAGTGCAGGTAGTATTCTACAATAAGCTGTCGTGAAAAAGATATCTCAATATACGTGCAACATTTTTATTACTTCGCCCAATGATTTTAACGAGGGAATTTCAGGTGGAAAAAGCTGACCTGTATCGAATTTCAGGTGGAAAAAGCTGTACGTATCCTGATATTGTACGTTCGAATGAATGGAAGGCGGTACAGCTTTTAGAGAGGAGCAGGGGTAGCCGGCACTTTAGCTCTGAGTAGGGAACCAGCATAAAGCAAACATCAAACTGTGGCGATGCTTAAGATTCATATCGTCTTAAACACTTCTTGGCTGCTAAACTCCACGTTGGAGATATGATCTCCAGGCGGTTCATTGAGACACATACAATTCTTCTAACTGGTCAACATCTTAAAATTATCGTACAAAGCTGATATTTCATTAAATGGATGATTTATCATGCGATTTGCCGCGTTTTTAAACACTCACAGTCATTGATAAACAGTCTTTGCCAAAGTTGCGGTACTTTAGCGGTGTTTACTTATGCTTGGCAATTTAAGATGATGTTTTGTCCAGATAGCTATATAGAGAGCTGAGCCTGAGTATGTGTACCTAGCACGCAATGTACATACATTATGTATGTACAACAAAACACAGTACACACCGCATATATCAATTAAGAACTTAATAATTTAACAGCGAGTAATATGTTTCCGGCGGTTCGAAATATATATACATATTAAGATAAACTATATGGAAATTTGTACTACACTATAAGGATCTATAAGTAGAGCAACTTCAGTGGCCGATCGAGACTTGTTATATGAGACAGAGTTACATGCAGATCTAGTCATCTAGAGATGTTTTTATGATATCTTCCTGTTTCAACTGGATTAGTTTATGTGCTGAAATTTTTAGTTTTGTCACAGCTTGTCGATGTTTTACATTCTGCACTTGTGAAAGATAATACTCGAAATTAAAGTGCACTTTGACTTTATGTATGTACAATAAAACATGCTGCATATATCAATTAAGAACTTAATAATTTAACAGCGAGTAATATGTTTCCGGCGGTTCGAAATTTATATACATATTAAGATAAACCATATAGAAATTTGTACCAGACTACAAGGATCTATAAGTAGAGCAACTTCAGTGGCCGACCGAGACAGTTCTTATATGAAACAGCCGGTAAGTCTTATATGAGACAGAGTTACATGCAGATCTATAGATGCTTTTAGCGCAGATACCATGTAGCGACGCCATTCATTTTAATGACTCCATGGCCAGCATAATTTAGTATGCACTAAATTAAAATGTTGTTAAGATTAAAAGCGCTTCAAATTAAAAATAAAATATTTATGAAATATGTTAAAATAGTAGAGATTTTCGTATTTAAAGCGATGCTCATTTGGTATAAGAAAGATGAAATACATAATTATTTATATATTACATTATATATATTATATCTATTAGTACGTGTGTATCCAGAATTGTTTCAAAGGTTAGAAATTGAATATGACGGTATGCTGTCAGAAGCGACATCATTAAAAACATGTATATCTAAAAGTTTACTGTATGTAAAAAAACTGGCATTCTTTCTTCGCCTCAGAAAAACTGGCAGATTAGTTTTCAGCAAATGCCTGTCATGCACATGAAATCGCTGATAAAACTCTTCGCAAAAATGTGCTCGTGCAATCCTAGCTGTAAAAAGAGGCTGTATCAAATAAAACGAAACTCGCGGCCATAAAAGAAAATTTAACAAATTTGAACGGAATGAAACACTGCGAGAGCAAATACAATTTGTTAATGAAGCCATGTGCTGTGCCAATCTTCCCATAGACATGCTGTGAGTGTGACGAAACATATAAAAACAAAATACATGCTAAAAACTTGTTCTTTTCTTTCGAAATACATAACTTATTGTTGTTGCGTGTATGCACGACTGGATGTTTCTAGCTTACAGTTTATGTTTTTCACGGCATGCATGTTGTTGTTGTAGCTTTCATGAACGATGTATACATGAACGGCTTATGTTATGAAGTGCTTATTTATAAAAGTTTCCGGATGTAAGGTTAATTTCTTAGTGGAGATCTCGTGTACACAGCAGATGCTTATAGCACAGTTTCCTGAATAGACTTATCACACACAGAGTCGAGCACGTTGTCCGATTTCCTGCGCTTGAAAACGTATAAAGCTTAGATCGTGGTTTATACTGTTATTGTTTCAGTTTAAGTTTTGCTTTAAAGTATCATATTGCAACAATGAACATTAAAAGTATAATCATCTGTGGACACGTAAGGTTTAACATCTTATACTTTCAAAAAAATTTAGTCAAAAATGAGAATATTCTGGATTGTACATTGTAAGTTTGTGCTTATTATATTTTTCAATTCGCCATCTGAACTAGACGAACGGTTGAACACATTTCACAAACAAATTGAGAAGTTTCGATGGTGAAAAGTTTTATAATTTTAACCCAGCCTGTCAACATTCCCTGTGGGAGGAAACCAGAGGACCTGGAGAAAACCCACGACTTTCGACAGAGCGTTGACTAACTCTTTTCACATAAGTGTCACGAGTCTGAAGTGAGGATCAAACCCACGATCTCAGAGGAAAATTAAAGCGCTTGCTATGACGATTTTGTTACCAAAGCATTTGACATTTTGTTGAACGTTTTGTCAAAGAATTATTAACATTGATAGGATTCTGATAATAAAGACAGGTATAATGAATTTAGTTCGACCACACCTACCCGCCCTCTGTGGGCTTATATGCTACACTTGAACAATTTTCTTGGCATTATTGCACTCGTAAAAGCAACTGATCGGTAGATTGTCGTAGGTTTAAGAAATGGTGACACATTTGTTGGTTTATTTGGCGAGAAATGCAAAATAAGCTGTACACAGCAGCAGCTGTAGTTATTTGATTAAGCACGTAGAGTTTTGGTTAGAAATACAGTTTCCATTTTAAACTGATACAGTATAAAGGCACACAAAAACATAGAACCTATACTACCCGTGAAATGATAGAACAGAATTCCTTTCGTCCAAGAGCGTTTCAGCTTAAGACGTCGAATTCTCTTCATATCGTTTCTGGTAGTGAAACATCCTATGTTTTTGTGCGTGCTTTTGACTGAATTTCCGACACTGGTAAAGTTAAGGTATGGTTTTATTGATACGATTGCAATTTAACGACTTGTTCATCGGCTTCTGTTCAGCAATCATCAGAGCAAGCGCCTCTGAGATCGTGGGTTTGGTCCTCACTTCAGACTCATGGACTTATGTCAACGCTCTGCTGAAAGTCGTGGGTTTTCTCCAGGTACTCTGGTTTCCTCGCACAGGGAATGTTGACAGGCTGGGTTCAAATTGTAAAAATTAACTATCTGATTCTTATAAACGTCTTTCAAGTTGGGCTATAGAATCTATTAAGGCTTTGTATATATCCTAGTATGGTGAACTAATTAATGCAAGCTAAAAAGTAAACAACGTCTGAATTCAATTGCAAACACCTTTTGAGAACTCGATTCAATATTTGAACATAGAAGATTGACATTATTAAATACTTGCTTGCCCTCGGTGAGTTTAGTTATTTATAGCTAGCATGTCTACACACTGGATATTATCAAATCACTAATCTTTATTGGACTGTCCTACCTCCTGTGTGCACGCCAACCTAGATCTCTTTAATACCTCGCAGCATTGGCTTGCAAAACATTGCTCGACCACCACACCACTCCACTCCCTGTGAGATTAAAAGGTCAAAATGTATTGTGAAACCTATGGTGAAACTAAACTAACTTTATTTATACTGGCTAGCTCTATCAGTTCTAAACTGTTCTTCCTTGTGGTCCAATAAGGTTCATCTCTTATTGATCCATTGTTACTACAGGAGGAAACCTAAACTAAACTAACTTTATACTGGATAGCTTTATCAGTTCTAAACTGTTCTTCCTTGAGGTCCAGTAAGGATCATCTCTTTTGATCCATTGTTACTACAGGAAAAAACCTAAACTAAACAAACTTTATTTATACTAGATAGCTCAATAAGTTCTAAATTGTTCTTCCTAGAGGTCCAGTAAAAATAATCTCTTGTTGATTCAGTGTTAATACAGGAGGAAAGCTAAACTAAAGCTCTATCAGTTCTAAACTGTTCATCCTGATAAGTTTCCCTTAACAGGCTAGTTACATTATTAATTATTCATTCCACTGCATAGAATAAAACATAATAGTTCAAGCTTCATTGAAATATTTCCCACGCATGCTATCAATACAACCTTACAAAAACAATCTAGAATGATATTGATATATCAGTTCACTTGAAACAATGCTTTATATAAGCCGACAAATTAATCACTTTTACAACATGCGTTCAGAAGCAAATCCATCAGTCAAATGATTATTTCCAACTTGACAGAAGAAATTAACAATTATTTCAAAACAAAACACAAGTGTATATTGTGTATTGCTTTAAAATCTCATTCAATAATGTCTGCACTGTGGCTGTCCCCCCTGCGGTAACAATCTATTGCTTCGTATACAGATGCAGAGATTAATAAATTTCTGATTAATTGTACAATTGATAAGTTAGGCGTGTGTTTTGATTACCAATTGGTGTAACAGTATGTTCTTTGTCAAGTTTGTTCAATTACCTTGCATGGTAATTTGGCGCAGTGGTTAGTGTGTTTGGCTTTCATTTCGGTAAAACAGATGTGATAGAGCAATCTAGTATAAACGAAGTTAATTTAGGTTTCTCTCTGTAAACTATTCAATAAGAGGTACGTGATCCTTATTGGGCATCTAGGAAAAAAAGTTTAGAAGTGATAGAGCTGACTATTATAAATAAAGTTAGTTTTGTTAATGTTGGACTTCTACGAAGAACAGTCTAAAACGTATCAGCGCAATAGATTACAAATAAAGCAAGTTAGAGAAACACTTATGTAAAAGATTTAGGGACGGAGAAAAATATGAAATGTGACACTTGAAACAAAAATAGCAATGTTTTTATTTCAAGAAATCACTCAACACTTCAACTAGCACTCGAAAGAAGTACTTTATTTACATGTCGAAAACTTTACAAAGAAAACACGGTACAATGTTAATACGACAAATTGCAAGACATATGACTTTGGTAATCACCCTGGCTATAGGTTTAACCCTAAGCTGTCATGGTTTGTGTCTGAACTGACTGAAAAAGATATCTCAAACGTGGTGGTCTAGTGTAGGTAGTATTCTACAATAAGCTGTCGTGGTTTGTGCCTGAACTACCTGAAAAGATGTCTCAAACATGGTGGTCTAGTGTCGGTAGTATTCTAAGGCTGAAATGGGTTGTATGAAGACCAGGCTATACTTAATAAGTACCATAAAAACTTAAACCCCCACTGAGCAGAGCAATGCCAAGTTATTATAACCTTGCATTATGTGTCTGTTAATTTTCCGTTTATGTGCCTATGTCAACAGCAACATGCCGACCAAATTTGATTTTATTTCCAGTTGGCAGCAAGCAACAGCATTGAAGATCAACAAACAACGTCCATAGTACATCTATTGGAAGATTCCGAACTACTGGGAACTACACAAGCATAGAAATCGCGCAATACACGCTAAATAGTGGATTGGAAACTCATTTGCATAAATCCCGTGAGAACTTCAAGCTAACAGGTTGGTGACAAAAGATCACGTAATAACATCGTAGGCATAGCGGCCTTTATATTTTACAGGCGAGTGACCTGTCTGTTTTTTTTTGGCACCTCGTTGGAAATGAACAATGGTCAATATTGCTAGTTTAGATTTTTCTGTTAGACTATTCGCACGTGTATTTAAATACAATTTTAGATCTAATAGTGGCATTTGGGTGAAAAGGCGCTCTGTACCGCCCAGCAGTTCCGATGCTGCGCTCTGATGAGGTAGCTAGTGTACTATAACATTGTACGTAAAATTGTACAATTTTTGGTTCAATACTTGTATTGAAATGAAGTTAAAATAGTAAGTACAAAGGGCATAGCTACAGAGTTCAGGGTTTCTGACCGATGAATTCTTCTGAAATCAGTTGTTGTTTGGGCCGAGGTTTAGGGTTGATTTTAAAGGAGTTGGTAGAGCAGAACACGAATATATGAATGTACACCTCCTCCCAAATAATGCTTCAGTTCATGGCCCTGGCTCTGCCTTCTAAGATATACAAGAGTGGGCAACGCAAAGCAATGAGAGTACGGACCACTGATATTATAGGGCTTGTTCGAACTTTCCATTATTTGGCATTAACCGCATCAATCCTTTGCGATTTTACATGGAACTAGACATATTAATCAGAGCACCAGTTTTGCTTTGGAGAAAAACGCGTAAATAAAGAGCCTAGCTGTAGATCACAAGGTCACAATCACAAATAACCTACATCAGTTGTGTTACCATCATCAGGCAACACCACCCACAAGCTTGCCCTGCATATCCGACGCAATAGCACACGCAATGTTATGTTAGCAAAGGCTAAGTATTATCATTAGCGCAGGCTATTTATTACCATATGCTGCGTTTATGTTGTACCACCCATGTATGAGATGAAATCAATCAAATGTTATTGTAAATGGGAAATGACCTTTTCACTTTCACAGCAAGCCACATCACATATGCTAGCAATCAACTAATTATAGTTAATTAAACTCTAGATGATTTAATGATTGATATATGGTATATTACTGCGAAGGTTCTTTTGCTATGCAGTGTCCTTTTCAGAAAGCAGGCTGATTTTTCGTGTTGCAAAAAGTTTCCTGGAAAGTACTGCAGAAGCACAGACAAAGATATATCAGTTTCGTGATGATCTATTGTGCTTTTATCGAATAAATATTTAGTTTTATTTATAATTGTCCTTTTCATATACCTAAAAATACATATGGCAGAAGGTTCGAAAGCATTATTAGTTTTCGTCTCAGTTAAAAAAAATCAGTTGCTTTATTATTCAATGTACAAACTTGTTTTATATTTTTGACGTTAAACGCACATGCTACATGCGGTGGCCAAATAGGTAGATTGAACAAATAAATTCGGTTGCTATACATGGGCATATATGCGATTCAGTGACTGTGGCCATGACTAGAGAACCAAACTTTTGTCACTATCTGTCGCATCATTTACATGTACAGTATCTGAGTGTCATGTCTGATATTTTCATTATTGCTTTAGTCCTTTGGTTGTATGATCATGCATTTATCATGTAAAAATTCTCACATACACATCAATTACACATGTACCCAACATGCATTAAAAGTAGTTTAGAATTCCCGAGGTTTGTTATAATACTGAGTATCCCAGCTAAATTCATATAAGGACTTACAAAACATTGTCAATTGCGGCTCTGCCAGCGAGCCAATGATTTATTGTCCTATTTGACTTATCGTCTCGTAAAGATATGCCTTTTTAAAGGCAGCCAATGTCGGTCCTCTTATACTGAGGAAACATAAATCACGTATGCGCTTACAACAATAAAATTAACATAAAACTCGCAAGCGGGTGCGTCCACTTTTAAACTCCCACTTCCTTGCGAAAGAGGAAACAACTTCATTTTTAGGAAATGGGGAAAAACACTTGGGAATGCTATTCATAAAATCTCAATAAGTTCAAATAACGTAGGAAGTAAAATACCGGCTCTTTATGTCGCTTGATTTCTTGGTCCAATAAAGGCTATTGTAAGATTGAAGACTACCTTATTTGTACTGGATGGCTCTACAGTTCCTAACTGTTCTTCCCAGAGGTCCAGTGAGGATCATCTCTTATTGATGCAGTGTTACGGCGTTTGGTTCATAGATTTGGGCGAAACTACAAAAACGGATACAAAAGATTGAGTCATTGCCAGTAGTCATAATTAAGGTGCCACCTCAAAGGCTTTGACCTATTTCCTACCGCTATCACAACAACAAGTAATAAAATTTGTACACAATGTGATAATGAATATTGATAATCAGCCTACATCTCTTTTCCTTCTCGTTTAACATAGAATCGAAACCAAAACAAAAGATTTGTCAAACACCTTCGCTATGGCTTCGGGCATGATTCCCGATGGGCGATGGACATCTAGGAGGAGAAGTTTAAACCTAATAGAGCTTTTCAGTATAAATAAAGTCTGTTTAGTTTAGGTTTCCTTCTCTATAGAACTGATAGAACTATCCAGTGTGAATAAAGATTAGTTTAGGTTTCGTCCTGTAGTAACACGAGATCAATAAGAGATGATCCTTACTGGAGTTAGAACTGATAAAGCTATCGAGTATAAATCAAGCTTGTTTAGTTTAGGTTTCCTCGTGTAGTAACACTGGATCAACAGAATAAAATGCTCTGAATATGGAGTTTTATGCACTAATCGACCCCAAACCAAGCCCTAATTAAACCAACTCAGACATCATAAAAGCCCAACGGAAATTCAGAAAATGACTCAGATTTCCGTCCATCTTCTGTAAATTCTCTCAAGCGACTGGATTATATACTTTGTGAAGTCTATTGTGACCAAAACTAGCCAGGAACTAACACAATACAACTTAATGCCATAAGGAGTGTGCATTCACTCTTGTGCAAATAAAACAACGTTTGGTAGAATCTTATAAAGCCGAAGCGCGTCTAAAGTCAACAAGATCCGGACGAAGTCTTTAGTAGTGGACTGCGGTTAAAATATCACACGATTTTGTGGTTATAGATAAGTATTTTGTTGTGGTCGTTAAAGAGTTATTCCGTTTGTCCTCATTCTGTGGCCTTTGAAAGACAGGGAACGTTAATTTGAAGAAATTTTTAACTTACAAGAGTACTACTTCAGGTACAATCTTGAACTAACGTTGTCAGTGAAGGTAGTGCAGTTAATAGTACACGAAAGATATAGGTTCTTTCACTACCTGAATACTAACTTCACTAACGTTGCCAGTGTAGGTAGTGCAGTTAATAGTACACGAAAGGTATAGGTTCTTTCACTACCTGAATACTAACTTCACTAACGTTGTCAGTGAAGGTAGTGCAGTTAATAGTACACGAAAGGTATAGGTTCTTTCACTACCTGAATACTAACTTCACTAACGTTGCCAGTGTAGGTAGTGCAGTTAATAGTACACGAAAGGTATAGGTTCTTGTACTATCTGAAACAATAAAGCGAAAATCGACGTTTGAGCCCTTCATCGAAAAGCTGGTAGGGAGCTTTAGTAGTTATTGTTTCATATATTAAATGTTTCGTGTTGGGTTCATATGCATCTATGCTGAACTGCATGCATCGTTCTAATGGGGGGGGGGGGTTACATGAATCTAAAACGAGTTTTAATCTGGACAAAACTCATTCCGTTTTTATTCAACTATAAGGGATTGAATAATTTTTGCTTACATGAATCTATCTGGATTTAGTTACAACTCATTTCAGATAGAGTTCATTCCATTTCTCATTGTGGATTGAACACTCGATCTGAAGTGAAATGTCGTCCCAGAATCGTGTAAACGTGGATCCAGATGTCAAACAGGAATAGGACTCGGAATGAAAGTGGCGTTTATCGTGCGCTAAATTAGGACTGTTTGCGAAATGGGGAGTTTGGTTCACGTACCTCAATGCATAAGTACTAAAAATGGTAGAAAAATCCTCGGTATATGAATCTGAAACGAGTTCCAATCATGCAGAAATGAGGTTTTAACTTGCCACAATGTCTCAATCTTCAACTCAGTCTCTCGCCTACATGGATTCAATTTCAAGAGTCATTCGGGATTGAAACTCAAACCATGTAAGCTACCCCCATGTTCCCATACCATGCACGCGGTCTCCAGCTAACGTCATTTGACAGTGATGGAGCACAAGTTAAAGACATCGAAAACAGGACAAAAATCACCGCAGGGAAATATATAAACATTAACATGACATAGTGTATTGTCTGGGAAGCTGACAGTGTGTGTATTGCGGTCACTCAGGCCACAGGGCGTCCCAGTGGGTCATTGTGCATCAACGGCGTACCGTGGCTCTTAATTATTCGCCTCAGTTGCGATACGAGTCTGATCAGTTGTGATCGAAGAATGCTTTTGAATTTTGCCTCTCTCCTTCAGGAATGTTGTTGATTTTCCCCACACGGGGTTTTCTCATAAGGACATAGTTTTAAATAGCTCGAATCTGAGAATCAGTCAATGGCTATAGAAAATAATGCATTTACGTTCTATCAAATGTTTTCAACCAAATTACTAGTCATTGCAATCTACTCGTAGAGGGCCACTAGTTCAAGAGTTCGCCGACATTTTCTGTGCTTTGCCCTTATTTAATGAAGAGTTCATTATTAGTACTATTGTTATTGTAAGATTTCTCAATTACACTGCAGCTATAGTATACAGTGTCAGATATCAAGCCAATACATAAAGACTAGACTTAAAATTTTTAAAATCGTTCCTATATAAAACCTTTGTATTGGTCAGTTGTTCTACATGTTAAGGAAAGCGCAAAACATGCAGTCATATATACGTATCTTTATAGTCAGTAAGCAAGTTTGATTGAAAACATTTGTTTTTAATCTTAATATACATTATACGTAAGTTTATATATGAATCAATTTTAGTCTGATAAACTTTCTAAGATTTCGAAAGTACTGGAAAGAATTATAATTACATAGTGATATTTGGTGAAGCTTTCCAGCTATGTCTGGTATGATGTAATTTGTGAACTATTCGGGTTAAATTGTTGTTAAAAGAGACAAAGTAGCTTCCATAAGAAACTTGCCAAAAAAACTTCTTTTCTTCAAGTAGAACGGAAGAAAGAGGTGAGCGTATTTATTGTTTAAGGCCGCACGACGTTGTGTTGATAGTGTTAAGTTTCGCGTTATCGCGTTGTGGGCATGATAAGCTAGCTGGCAACTTTGAATATACTATGTCTATGCTAATTGTATACACGAACAGCCTGCTCGTAGCCTGAAATTTTCCAGTATATGAATGTTGTGCCTAAACTACAGAAAAAATTAGATGGTTTACAGAGGTGTACACTTGTATTGAGCATTGGGATGTTCTATAAGATAACTATAGTTTCATATTAAGCTGACACTGCAGAGAACAACGAAAAATTCGTTGTTTCAACCGAGATTTTGATCTTCGGATCTTCGAGTTTCTAGTCCGCTCCCCAAATTGAACTGGGGTTGGTTGCGAGTTTTATCCAATTTAAGTGTACGACTACTTTGTATAATACAGGCATGACAAGGCATGACTCAATTGGTAGAGCGGCGCTCTAGAAACCCGCGAAGATGCGAGTTCAAACTCCGATCGAGACAATGATATTTTCGTTGTTCTCTGCAGTGCCAGATTAATATGAATCTAGTTTTTCATACCTCTGAGGATGGCTCTGAAAAATAAACTTTATATAAAGCATTTATACTGGGCTAGTGAACTTTGTATAATAAAGATATCTGCATTGAGTTGGTATATTGTGCTAGCATGCAAAAGTGATTAGAGAGACTCAGATTTAGCTACCAATACCTCTACCGCTATACCTTAATTTATCTTCCAGCCAATCAGATGGGTCGGACCTACCCGAATTACGAGTCAAATTGAATTGTTTAAAAACTGGGAAAGGTCGCGGTAGTGGAAGAGGAAGTTCAATCTGAACCTCTTTTATAGGACTCCGCCCATATTACATTATACTCTTTCATTATTTTTAATGTAAACATTGTCTCTTAAGCTTTCTCATACATGACACTTTATTGCATAAAGAAGTACTCCATTTAGAGGCACAAGTTCGTATTTGGTGATAACTTTCAAGAATAGTTTATATGTGGATAGGTCTAGATAGATCTAAAGAATATACAAATATATATTATACTTAATTTACATCAATAAACTAATTTGCACATATGCAATTAAGAGATATATATAGGACTATATTAATTTGCACATGTAGAAAATGAGTTAGAACTAATCTCAATCAAGCAAGATCTCGACCTAACGTTGCCAGTGTAGGTAGTGCAGTTAAAAGCACACAAAAACATGGCCGGATCATTAACTACGTGAAACGATATACATAAAATTCGAAGGCTCTTCTTCGAGAAGCTAGCAGAAAAAATATGTTGTAAATTATGAAGTACTATAAGAAACCAGAAAGTTTCAATTTGTCTCTCTCGACTATGCGAGATGAGTTAGCTAGATTTCCAATTGTTTTTGAAAAATCTTCAAATTTATAGCATGATCTATACATGCAATACTGCGTCATTGTCACATTTTTAGCCAAGCACGTCAGCAATTTTGGCAACTTGAATATTTAAATTTTGGTATAAGTGCAAAAAAACAACATCGCCCGCAAAAAATCGACCGTGTGAATTGGCACTTAGACTCCCTGCCTGAGAACCATATACCCCAATAAAATTTTCATGACTTGTGGATTTAGTCTGCATGTACCACCAGCTATGAGAAAATCGACACAACGCAGTTTGTATGGCTATAATAGTGGTGAGTGGAAGTGATTTTGGACAGAGGTTTTTACAATCGAATGAATTTTCAACAATGACGATTTTTCGCAATGTTGCATGGTCACATTCCCTAGATACGCCTGCCATGGGGGTTTCGAGAAACTGCTAGAAAGCACATATTTTAAGAACACAGCTCGCAGCAGAGACCTCAGTTATAGCTGAATCACGACGGGGATAGAATTATAAATAACATTAACTTGAAGCTGAGTGGAAACCACGTCGTTCAACGCTTGCTGTGATACGAAGACTCCTCCTGTTTTTTCCATTAGGAAAGACATAAACATTTTTATTTCAGCTCAAACTCACAGTTAAATAAGACAGGTTATAAGGAAGCGTTTCTTGACTTTGAAGGTTTTACCAGACGTTTCAAATCAGACATCAAGTTTGAATCGGATATCAGCATCTCGAAGGTACATTTGAGCATAATTTGTTAACGTATATAATAACCTTAAGGGGGGAATCCTAAACGAAAATGTCGCGCTGTCGAATCAAGTCAAGCAATTAATGTACATAGGAGTTTGGGTACGTGTATATGTTATAAGATGTCTTCTATTTTAACCGCAAAGTTTTCAAGCTGTTCATGGGTTTTAAGCTTTAGTTTTTAGGGCGGTTTTTGACGCAGTAACTTTAGGAGAAGTGTTATAAGAACGTGTTTTTAACATGAAGCCATGCTGTTAGGTCTTTGTTGAGGAGAGAACTTAAAAGTCATAGCATTAAACACAATCAAACTAGTCGGTTGTATTAGATAAAATTATACTAGATCTGTTTTGTTATTTTATTGTTCAAATGTTAATAGACCCTTTATTTAAACTATGTTTTATCCAAGTCATACAACGGTGCTACAACACAGTACTTTTTAAAGTATATCTATACCTCTTGTCTCTTTGTACTCGCTTATTGCATGCCATTAGAATTCCTATTGTGAGCAGATACGTACTCTTTTAACGGTACCATGGGTTTTAGCAAGTGATAATAAGGCGTGTTTTCCAAATTTCATGATAACAGAGTCTGAAATGTGGTGGATGCATGCAGTACTGCACAAAGGTTATAGACGTGCTGGTATAAATCTTGATTTAACACGTATGCAAGAATCGGGTTTTGACAAAGGTTGTGATGAAGCATACGCATGTAATAACTACGACAGCCAATGCTTATCATGATAGCGGTATATAGAAAAGTGACTTCTAGTGTCATCTATCAAAAAAATGAGGAGCGAACCTCAACAGGATGGAGAAGGTTGCACAGTATTGTAACAACTAATTTAAAATCTACATATGTGTTTACCCTAGGAATTAGAGCGTCCATATAGTCTATTTCTTTCTGAGTTAGGATATAAAAACAGTTCAGAAAATAATTTGTCCGCTTTTTATGTATGTGTGCATGAATTTCCCCGCAAGCATTGACTACCTAACTACAGAATGGGTGGTACAACACAAGTCTAATTTGCTCCAGTTTGAACTATTGTTTTGTACCCACGACCTCAATCCTCACGACACATAGTTCTAAAGATCCAGAGCGGGAGACAAAATGAGGGACGGGGGGATTGGGGGGAACATAACCTCCCCGCAAACAATAATTAATGCTATAGTAAAAAAAATGTTACTCATGCATAGACATTATAATTGCTTCACTAGAGAATAAATTGTTTTAATCACATTGTCACCAAGTATAGTGATGCATACTAATACAGGTCCAATACTGATATATTTGTTTTATCATTATTTGTCTTTAAAACAACGGAGCCTGCAGTGACGTGGTGTTATATCCTGTTACATTCATCAACTTTTTGTTTCTTCTTATAATGATCACTTGGCAACTAAGTGTTGAGCTTGCTCGTTAACGTTGTTCCGTTCTTAAACAAAGTTCCTGTTTTTCCCCAGCCTTATATGAAGAAGCTCTGGGGCCAAAAATGAATGGTGCTACCCACCAAATATAGTGATGTTTTATTCAAAACTGCGCAACTGGTGAAACTGATATTAAAGTTCAATAATTTCAAGTTAAAGTCGCTTTTTATCTCTTTTGAGTTCAATATCCCTGGTGTCTTGCTTTTTACATGCTTTTCTGCGGCAGTTGAAAAAATCACTATCCGGTGGATAGGGTTATCCACCTATCGTACAACCGCCCCTGTGAATTATATTAGTCCAGCAATTGTGGCCATACACTATAACTGCTTTCTACTTCTCAAGACCTCGCCATGCATATATGGCTTCCACAACAACAGACCGCGTGCAAGTGCTTCAATCGACTATCACACACGAGTGAAGAATAATAAGTATCCAGCTAGCATGTCAAGTCTTCAACTTATCAGTTGTCAGTACTGAGTTAATTGTATGTCACACACACACACACCAGTTTTTCTTGTTGCAGTTTCAATGTCCAAAATATATTCGGTGTAAAGTGCCTTAAACTTGAAATGTTGCTTAAAGAGTTTAATAACAGGGTATTGATAGCGCCATTAAACCGCCCTAACTATATACGTATATACGTAATTGTAAAATCTTGGCAAATTGCCTGTAACAGTTCATAGGTAATCAAATGATATAAAGTTGCCTCTTGCCCTCTTGGCAGTCTTTCATGAACAAATGTTGATGTTACCATGCGATACAAGAGATGAAGCAGCATTCAGTAACAATGTCAAAGAAGGTGTATAGGGAGACTCTTCCATCTTATTTTTTTAGTATTTTCTGATTTAAAACAGTCTGGTTTATATATATTCAGTTACTATATCATGTTTTACAAATCTTGAAATTCAGGGTCGAGTTTTCGACATGCATTAGCGCTGAACAAAACCAAAGCAAAAGTTGATACGCAAAACCCGCCAGTTTTTTTTTTCTTCTAAAATACAAATCTAACAAAATGTTAAAAATCAATTCCCTCATATTATGTTAGTGAAAATACAATATATGTAAAGTAAATTTCGAAGCCTTTCAAAGCCGTTCCAAGTGAATAATTAAAGATTTATTGTCTGCACGTAATCATATGTTCCGCTTATGCAAGGAATCGGACACTTTTAATTTCTATAATAGCCTAACCTTAAACATGATTAAGTTTGATCCATTTTTTCGAGTTTAGCTGTGGGACGCAGCGGGAATGTGATATGATCTAAATACACTAGCCAAAATAATATTACATATTGCTAAATATATGATGAAAAATGTCCGAGTGCTTGACGAGGCATCGATATTTGCTTAAGTTCCTCTCAAATTATAGCCTTCGACTTCGTAGCAAGCGGTTTCGCGGGCACAGGGGGGGGGGGGCTTAAAATATTAGTCCAGTAAATATTACCCTTTCGACTAGAAATTATTCAACATCGAGTAAAGTTCCACAAAATCACAACTGCTTTACCATCCCATAATCGCAGACATTACCCCCTTAATGCACAAAAATCGCTGTTGTCTGCCACGTCCATATTTCAGTGGTCGGAACATTGCACCGACATCGCAAATTAGACGTAGGTTTGATTCCTGCCAGAGGAACTGTAGTTGATGAATTTCAAACGTACCCGGTTTTAATTTCGATATATATGTATATGTACGATTAACCGTTTAAAAAAGATGCTTTTCGAATCGATTGCTTTTCTCTTAAAATCTTTCTCAAGTAACTGACCGATTGACAGACCACGATGAAATTATCGAAGCATTATCAGGGGTCACGTTTCTATGATACAAAGCGCAACTGGTAAACTTATGTGTTTCACAATATACTATTAAAATTTTGAGTAACAATGCATTTTTTTTCTGGTTTTAAGTGGCTCAAGCACAATTGAACTATACTAGACATGTCGTCTTCTAAACGTGGAATTTGTACAGAGATATACGTTTATACTGCCATATGACTGTGGTTATGCCTGAAGACAGAGTTTTACTTTTAAATTAGATAAAACAATGTTATATCCTAAGCATACGAAAATATTTCTTATTATTTCACTTTCACGACGCTAAAACGAGAAGGACCTTCATCAGGAAGTTGGTCTATAGTGGTTGGAAGTTTGGTGTAAAGCTTTCGCTCAAAATGTCAAATATCCATTTGTATCTTTTCAGGTAGTGAAAGAACTTATATATTTTTGTGTGTTTTTGACTGCAATACCGACACTTGAAACGCGAAATACTGTTGGAACCTTATCCTATATTGGCACGCAACAAGCTGCCACCAATCCGCTCCACAAGAGATGATAAAAAATTCCCATCGACAAGTGTAACAAGCTCTCAAAAGTGTTTTATCTTCTTCTGAAGTACCTTAAGAACAAAACAACGTGTTTTTTTTTGAAACATTATACGGTTTTACTGAGGGGTTCATGTTAAACTAACCATATAATACGAAGCCCTGACTTCACTAGATGATCCTCAGCAGATAGAAACCATATACCGTAAAAGCGCTTCGCTTCAAAAACATTGACAAAAGCCAATATTCAAGTCGTTGAAGTGCCTTTTCGAACACGTCATAGCGACATCTGTTCCTCATTGGATGAGTCAGAGCTCACTACACCTGTATGCACGTTTAAAATTCGACTTGGCATCGACGCGCTGCCATTAATGTTCCTTATAACTGCGTGAATATATCTCCTTCCTGTCGGTTTTTGACAAGAATCCACCATCAAATCTCTTTGTAATTTCTAATGCATTCATTTCGTAGGAAGTGCTTGAGTCGAAGACAGTGAGGTCATCCAAGCATCGCGATAACACGAGATATACGTGTGGCATTGTTGGAAAGAAGTTATCTTTGAAACAATTTGACAATCTTGTAACATTTGGAAATGAGGGCGAGGATCTGCAAGCATATTTGTCTCATTTGGAGTCTAATAATATCTTCCCAAGCGGTGAACTTTTTGCCGTCGATTCAATGGACACCAGACAATCCAATGTAAGTACATATTAATGTATATATAATATATATAGCAAATATCAACATATTTATACATATATATACTATGTATATATAATCCAGTCTTCAGAATGAAATACATGAGAACGAAGGTTTTGTGGTAAGGCTGTATTTAAAATCTATCTTTCACAAGCATTTCCAGCCATTCTTGAAAGCTTATTTTAATTACGGAATATTTTTCATTTGCAATTTTGCATTTTCTCGAGGATTAAAGCTAATAGGCGGACAGACTTTTAAGCGATAAGGCTTAGTTAGAACTCATTGTCATCGTATACGTTGAAATGAATTGCGCGTTAAAGCGCGATTTAATCGCATGTCGATCCATATATGATGTGTTGTTTTGGCAACTCTTTCGGATCAATGATTTTGTACTTTCAATATGATTTTTCCTTTGTAATATGGCACTTGTCGAATATTGTATTCGATATTAAAAGCGATTTAACGAGGATCTACCATTCATTTCGCTTAAAAACCCCTGCTTACACACAGGAACAACTATGTGAACTACAAACGAATATGTTCTTAAATATCGATAATTTCTTGTCGTCTGACTTCGAATGCGCATTTATAAAGTTTCATCATATTTTTGTTATTAAACTCTTTGTAAATTATTTAACGTCTACCTAGGTTATATCATACAGTTCTCCGCCTAGTTTTAATGTAGAATTCATAACAATCTTATTCAAAGCAAACGCTTAGGCAGCCGGGTTTTTTACACAGTTTTTAATAGCAATTTAAATTCTTGAAATATCAGGGTGTTTTTTTTTGAATGACGATGACGATGTGTGCTGGATTTATATCAATTCATTTCAAAAGATCCAATTCTATGAGCACTTTAAACATTTTTTACAAGAAATGATTCTTATTGTGATTCTTCAGTCTGTGTGTATTTGAAACAATAATTACGCTAAAAGACAATACTTTAAACGCATGTATCATAGTTTGCCATTTTCCGTTTTCGTTGTCAAAGGAATCCTAAAGAAAGCATTTTTACATAATTCTTGATTCGAACAAAATTATGCCGTGACACAAGAAACCGGCACAGACCAGCACTTTCCTTAGCATTCTCTACAGGTAAACAAAGTTGTAAACTCCAAGCGAACTACAAAGAACGCTCAGCATGTGTCTAAATCGCTTTGCTGTATTTATGGATGCAAATTGACGTACTTATTTACCAATTCATAGCTATAAATTTATAGTGTGTATACCGCAAATATGAAGATGTCACAATTAAAACATTCGCGAACGTTTATTTGCTGTACATAATGTTTTTACGTATACATGCCCTACCAAAATAAGCTGTGTACAAAGGCGTTAAAAAACAAGTCGACCTTCCGTCAGGAAGTTATTAACCTTCTATCCGTACTAAGGTATCTTTTTTCAGGTAGTTCAAACGCCAACCACAATGAGTTATTATATTGATATGGCTATTCTGTAAATTATACGTTTTATAAATTAATCGTCGGCGATTCTTATCGTAGATATAGTTAAAAAGTCTCAACGCCCAGTAAGTCCGAGCTTCTTTAAAAGTACGTTAAAACCAATCGCATATTGGTATAGTATTAACAGCTTGAATATAGATTTAAATCGATTTGTTTTTTACACTCGATTCTTGTCGGCATTTGTATTACAAAACGAGACAGTAAAGGGCCCTATTTGACGTAATGTTTTTTATAATGACTCTATTGAAGCGCTATTTCGCCATGTGCTTGCATTTATAGATGAGGATTTGATGATTGATGGCTACTGAGAATTACAATACATAGAAAATGATCAAATAGATGGCTCTCTGAGACAATGTACGACACGGAAAATACATTATACCCCCCCCCCCCCCTAAGACTTCTAAACTTTTTTCCTAGAGGTCCAGTATAGCTATATAAGACCTCAATTGAACACCTAGAGATACCATCCCCTTAGCTTATATATTTTGAACTTTTGACCTCCCAAAATGCTTGTATTTCTAAATCTGTAACTAAGTGATGAGACACAAACATCACAAAGTTACTTATCTTTAAAACGTATTTCCATATGTCACTACATGGTATACTTGCACTAGAGTGTCAAGGACAAGACTACACAAACATGTAAAAAAAACTCACAATGGATTATACTCAAAGCTAAGTTGGATGTTTTACGTCTTTTCATGCAGGATAAGATGTATTATGACAAACCTTGGATTGATTTCAAAGCTGTGTGTGGGATATTATACGGTGCAAAAACAATATAATGACCGCGGTATATCAAGTCACACACCACAATATTTGAATACTTGGGGAATTAGACACTCGACATGGCTCACAGCTAATTACGGGGATTTGAAACATCGCATCTTATTATAAGCATATTACAACATGCGCGCAGCTTACTCTACTTTAGAAAATTTTTGGGTTATTTTCTCTACAAATGCAAATATGGTTCTAAAGTCACAAACATGATTAAATCTGGAGCGCTAGCACTTAAAGTATTGCATTTCATTCTGTCTGATGATGACTTTGAAGTAAAGTCGAAAATTTACAGTTTGAACCTGCGTCTTGTTTTGAAGCACATCTTGCATTCTCACGATGTCTTTTTTTCGGAATTTGCTTTTTACTTTACTTTTTTAAATTGTCGGCTGAACATGGTCTTTTACATACATGGTTTATGCTGTGTGTGAACGAAATGAGTCCAAATTATTGAAATGCTGCATGTGAATCTTATCTGGCAAAACATCTAGCTGGATGATGGATGGTTTAACTAAGTTGACATATGGCATATCAATGCGACTTAATGAAGTAGCCATTATCTTCAAGATATGTTGGTATAAGATTTCCATCCAAAAGTGTAATCGTGATTATGATCGAGTTTGTACTCAAGTGAAAGTGATGTTTGTGCTGTTACTCTGAGTTTATATCCACACCGGGAAAGCTGAAAAATATGCCTGACCCGGTGGGAATGGAACCTACGACCTTTGGAATGCTAGCCCAATGCTCATCTGCCAACTGAGCTAAGTGGTCAAGTCGGTTGGAATTTGTTGCATTTTTGTTCCAAATGGTTTCTTGCATTCCTCTTTATTGAGAAAAAAGTTACTTTTGATTACTTTAATGTATAAAGACCATTGCATGTTCTATTACAAAGCCAAAGGTTTTCCGGCTTTGGGACAAAATTAAACCTTTATATGCATGTAATAGTCATGTAATCAGTCGACAAAGATTGCTTTAATTGATTTCGCAAGACCTTTCAGCTGCGCTTTTAATAGAGAGGATACATATTATCTACAGACCTGATCGTTTTGATAAAAGCTTGTGTGAAATACGTTCAAAGTCGTTCTTTACTCTAAAGAGGGTGGGCAGGGCAGCTGTGAATAAATGTGGGAACCATAGCCATGGGACCACTTTTCGTACAAACTGTCCTTCAACTGGATAGTGATTTTTCAACTGCCGCAGAAAGTCATAAAAAGCAATGACACCAGAGATATTGAACTCGCAAGAGATAAAAAGTGACTTTACCTCGGAAATGCTGGACTTTAATCATGGGTTTCACCATTTACTGAACATGTTTAAAAAGTTTAAAAAAATCACTATCCGGTGGATAGCGCTGTTTACCTTTCGTACAACCCACTGAAGAATTTGATTTATACTGCATGAATTAAACTGTTCCTCCTAGAGGTCCAGTAAGATCATCTCTTATTGATCCAGTGTTACTACAGGAGGAAACCTAAACTAAACTAACTTTATTTATACTGGATGGCTCTATCAGTTCTAAACTGTTCTTCCTAGAGATCCAGTAAGGATCATCTCTTATTGACCCAGTGTTACTACAGGAGGAAACCTAAACTAAACTAACTTTATTTATACTGGATAGCTCTATCAATTCTAAACTGTTCTTCCTAGAGGTCCAGTAAGGATCATCTCTTATTGATCCAGTGTTACTACAGGAGGAAACCTAAACTAAACTAACTTTATTTATACTGGATAGCTCTATCAGTTCTAAACTGTTCTTCCTAGATGTCCAGTAAGGATCATCTCTTATAGTTCCCGTGCTCCTAGAAAGCTAAACTAGACTAACTTTATCTATTCTGAATATCTCTATCCATTCTAAACTATTTTTCCCAGAGGTCTAGAAATCTCAACTACGTCCTGTTTCCTCCAAAACCAATATACCCTGCATTTCAGCCATTTTTATGCTAATAAACTTGTATCATTTTGCATTGCTGATGCATAAACTGTGTGAACACTGTCAATATATCAACAAGTAGAAATTAATATATTCATTGCTCTGCAAGCATTCATGCTTATAAGGTATACAAATGAAGATCAAACATTTTAATAGTTAAAAAAGCCTCCAAAACTCCTCCCTGTGGTGTGGTAATGAGACTTAATGAAACTTCCACGACATAAAAATTGTCCTTATCTGTATAACAGCCGGAAATCTTTTATGTCACCCCGGCTGTATCAAGAGGCTTTTTACAACCACGAAGATTTTCAAACTGAACAAAACGAAACATCGGGCGAGCTAAAAAATATTCTCTAGCTTACCCGCGGCGTAGAACTCTGAATAATACCACAAATATTTTTTCACCTAAGTCAATGAAGCCAAGATATATATTTTTCATAAAATAAATCCTGTTGTTTTACTTTTTACTATTTTTCTCGCTTGGATGGCAAAAATGAATATGAACTCATAACTATGTAACGTTTGACTGGCTATTTATGATATTGCTAGGACCCCTATTCAAACAGCACTGTCTTAAATTGAACACAACAAAGAAATTAAAGTATTTCACAATAGTTTCCTTTGCACGCGATTGAAATAAAACAGTCGCGGTTTGGTCAACTTCGCTCATGGTTCAACTGATTTTAAAATTAACATTGTGTCATTTGTGTACACTGTCTGAATCATCTTTATTTTTGATACTGCCATGCATATGCATACTTATTATTATTGTATTTAAATATCTCAAACTAACGTAAGTGCAGTGTAAAGCATACAAAAATTTAGAATAGAGTCTCACTGCCTAAAACGATATAGAAAACGAGATATAGAAAGACAGTGGTGATAACCAACTATAACTGCTTGCGCTATAAACGTCAAATTCTGCTTATCGCTTTGGATCGTGAATGATGCTATGTTGTTGTGTTCATTACACATAGTTATATTAAAACATTACGTGGCAACCGGCAAACGGTTTTTTCTCTCTAAAATGAATTATATAATCATGTCACATGCCTGTACCGCCTACTGAGCGGAATACTGCCTTCATGTTAGCGCTGTTTCCGTATTCTTACGAAGCTTTTAGAAACGTGAGTTTATTAGGAGACTACATTATTTTTAAGTGCTTATTTGAGTGTTTCATTTGAGACTTTCGTGCAATTGAACAGTAATCTAAATGCGCATAGGTTATTCACCAGAGATATTATGTAGATTACTTCGACGCATAGCAATAAAACTGAAAAAAGAAACAAGCCAATGTCTTACAGAAGGAATTTTCCCGTTCTCTTAAGTAAACAAACAGTTATTTTTGCTAAAAACTTACAGAAACATAGTTATAGATGGATGCATGAGCATGTGCATGAATATTGATTTGTTTTGATATGTTAGAGAAATCAATAAAACTAGCACTCTCAAACGCGATAGCACAATTTTCTTAACCCTGCCGACTGTTTTTAACGAGCGGTTACTCCCCCCTCCGATCTATGGCCTCACAATTCACCTCTGAGCTGCTTCACGCTTGTCTATATATTACAATTCACCTCTCAGCTTCTCCCCCCCTCCCCTGTTGAATTTTCTTTTGTTCTACCTTATAGCTTATGCTTGTAGTCTTATGCTTATGTCGCAAACTTCAATTTATTTTTTTATTTTGCCTTTTGTTTTAGCTTGTGTGCTTGTGTCGCTAGTAAGGACCAGAGATTACTTTTCGCAAGCGTGTTAGTTATCCTAGAAAGCCGTTCACGATTCCAAAAAATTGTTGAAAACAATCAATACTGACATTTACCTTTAATGCACGTTCAATTTCCCACATTAATATGTCAACAGTTTAAGTGGCCCTTCAGCTGGGGGATTTATTACTCGCCAATGTTTTCTTTGTTTTCTGAAAGAAGAAAGATTTCGCTCAACACAACACTGTAAAAAATGCGGAATTCGATACTGTGAGAGACAGAAATCATATAAATAAATCGGAATCACGGGGAATTTCTCAAAGATTGTTTTGAAGTTAAATATGCTTTGAGGATGAATCTTTTGAAAGTAATCAAGTGTTTCTTGCATGAAAGACGGTTTAAAAGTATTTCGTTTTGAGCTGGATTACAATTTAAGTAAAACTATCCAGTAAGATGTAAGCTACCCTTGCTTCAGTCTTTGAAAATAGAGACCTCTTAACACTAAGTGATAATTTAAAATTGAAAATTAATCCATTAGATTTATCATGCTTTGCAACAAAACAGACTTATCCTGTATAAATTCTAGTTAGTTTAGTTTAAAAATAGTTCACTGTTATGCATAGAAGAGTACAACACAGTGAAAATGACGACGCATATAATTCAACGCAGCTTTACTGTTGTTTTTAGATTCAAGAACCTCGAAGGGCAAACACGCAAAGTAAATATTGACGACGAAGTTCGCATATGGTGTCCAAAATATTACACACAGAACACCAAGACAACGTACCAACTGCATCAGTCTAAACTTTACTTCGCTTTGTACAAAGTTGAAACTAAGGAGGAGTTTGATAATTGTGACGCGAGAAAAGGGAAAAGATTATTGTACTGTAATGATCCATCTGGCAAGAGCAGTGAAGATACAGAGGAGAGACAGATTGTTTTCATGAGCAATCCAATCAGTAGTTTCATGGATCCATATCCTCCTGGAAACACGTATTACTTTATTGGTATGTTGTATTTATATTCGTTTATTGTCACGCTATCACCATCATCATCGTCATCATCGCCATCATCATCATCATCATCATCATCATCATCATCATCATCATCATCATCATCATCATCATCATCATCATCATCATCATCATCATCATCATCATCATCATCATCATCATCATCATCATCATCATCATCATCATCATCATCATCATCATCATCATCATCATCATTAATATCATCATCATCATCATCATTATCATCGCCATCATCATCATCGCCATCATCATCATTGCCATCATCATCATCGCCATCATCATCATCATCATCATCATCGCCATCATCACCATCATCATCATCATCATCATCATCGCGATCATCATCATCGTCATCACATCATTATTATCAACATCATCGCCACCGTCACCACTAACATAATTAACCAATTTCTGTTGTTTTATGTAGGAACATCTGGTGGCATGGAGGAAGATATTGACAAAAAAGTTGGAGGGAAATGTGAGAGTCACAACATGAAGTTTGCCATTTATGTTTGCAAGGAGGAAGAAAACTGTAGTGTTGATGGTAAAATATTAAAATGCCTAGTCTACCGTAAAAGTTTTCTAAAATATGAGATTTAATATACACATCACTCAATCATGGGTTCTTGACCAGAACTGCGTCTGTTTTCTTTAGTGCTGAATGGAGGATGGTCATTATGGAAAGTAAATGAAGAAACTGGATTGTGTGAAAGAAACTGTAGTAATCCAGCACCACAGAATGGTGGCTTTGGTTGTAAAGGTCATGACAAGATTGAGTGCTCAAAAAGTAAGACAATTTATTGCTTGTATGGTGATTGTGATACTGTAATCACGGTTGATATTGGTAGGCGGTGATTGTGATGATGATGATGATAATGATTAGGATAATGTAACAATAATGATGATGATCTGGTAATGATGATGATTGTGATGATGTCAATAATGATGATCATAATGATGATCTGGTGATGATGGTGATGATGACTATGATTATAACACCATTTTAACCCTCATCTTTTCGTTGATCTAGTAATCAGTGGTCAAAAGCGAAACCCAACAACAGTAAAAGAATCAACAACAGTAACGACAACCACAACAATGAAAGAGAGTACAAAAAAGACAACAACATTAACAACGCAAAAACAGAAAGAAAACACAACCATAGCAATAAAAAGGACAGTTAAATTCCCGACAGCCACGCCAACAACATCTGTTATAAAAACATTCACAACTGACTCTGACATGTCTGATATGGATGCTCTCGGTACGTAACTTGTAGGTTCTGTCCTTATTGGACCTGTAGGAAGAACAATTTAGAACTGATAGAGCAATCCCGTATAAATAAAGTTAGCTTCGTTTAAGTTTCCTTCTGCAGTAACACTGGATCAATAAGAAACGATTCTTATTGGACCTCCAGAAAGAACAAATTAGAACTGATAGAGCTATTCATGCTGTATAAATAAACTTAATTTAGTTTAGTTTTCCTCCTGTAGTAACACTGGATCAATAGGAGACGATTCTTTTTGGACCTCCAGAAAGAACAAATTAGAGCTGATAGAGCTATCCAGTATAAATAATGTTAGTTTAGTTTAGGTTTCCTCCTGTAGTAACACTCGATCAATAAAAGATGATTCTTACTGGACCTCTAGGAAGAAAAATTTAGAACTGATGGAGCTACTCAGGATAAATAAAGTTAGTTTAGTTTAGGTTTCCTTCTGTGGTATAAAAAGAATAGTGATACATAATAATATGCAACATTGACTATTTTCATCAATTTTTTTCCGAAGATGATAAACAAGAGCCTGAAGAAAGAAATAGCGACGATGTGACATTATCAATGAAGGGCGCAGTTCTAACATTTGTTGGATTGTTCATACTCGGCTGTGTTGTCGGAATTGTACAAGTTCTAGTGATACTTCATCTAAGAAGTAAACGTTCTTCCACCAAACAGCCAGGTCAGTATTGACGAGAGTATTGATATTGATATAAAGTCAATTTGAACTATTAAATTCGTTTAAAATGTTTAAGTTGTTTTAAACATTTAGTTGTTACGCCGGAATACGAGTAAACGCTGTTTTGAATCCCCAAGGATGTAAAATCTATTCTGAAAACAAAGTAAATATTCTAGAATATTAAGTGTTGCGTATTTTAAACACCTTCTATGGTAGAACAAACTGAAGTAAATTCTGAACTATTCAGAGAGATAAACAAGGCGGAAAATCACCATTTAATGTTTCCGTGAACCTTTTTCAACAACAACAATGGCAACATTTCTGTAGTCAAAAAGAACGCCAACATTCAGCGTTGGGTTTTAGCATTGTTATATTCATAAAGAATTTTAAAAGTCAATAGTTCCATAGACATTGCCGTTCTTGTTTAAAATATGTAAATAGAAAGTCCTGAAGTATATTTAAAGTGAAGTTACAGGGTTCCAAAGTATAGCATATCAGGCCGTATCACGGATGTCGCGTCAGCAACAATAATTGACGCTTTAACTTGCGTTTCCAGTCCATTCTTTTGATTGTCTATGGTTTAAATCGCTGGTTAAAACCAAGCTTTACAGAATTTCTCTCCATTGACCTCTCGCTGCCGTCCTCACGAAACAATTCCTTGACCAGAAAATTCTGATTTACAGTCGATTTCAGCCAACTTTTCACTGCAATATTCCAAACTTCGTTGCCACAGATTTTTTCGTTGCAACTTTCGTTGCGAAGTTCAAAAGTTCATTTTAGAACTCGCAAGACGGTTTGTAAACAAAGCATTTGATTGGCTTCTTTGAGTTCCGAGACCAATCACAGACTTTGTTTACAAACCGGCTTGCGAATTCTGAAATGAACTTTTGACAATGTAGTTATCTTCTGCATTGTTTACCGCAATATAAATCACAAATACCGATCTCTTTTGAGATTTTTGCCTCATTAAATTAGTTTTAATGTACATGTTAATATGTCAATGGTCTTGGAACTATGACAACATATGTTACTTTATATTGAACTATTATTTGATATAATACTTGAATTTGTAAATAGTAAAACCACCTTTTCTTTTTCTGCAGAGGCACAAACTCCAATAAACCATGTATGACAGAATTGAGCTTGAGAAACCAAAGAAAGCTAATTCACAACAAGCTTCATTCAACAATGAAGTTCGCCATACCACTTCGACTAAGTCTGGCTCGCTTTTTTCACGTTTTCTGCGATTCAAAGTCAATTAAAGAAGTCTCGATCGAAAAAGGAGAACAGTATTGACGAAATACACGAGAATTTTACCAAAAATGAAGAGACTTTAAACCTTGAAAATGACGAACGAAAATTTAAAAGTTGAAACTTAACAAAGGAGATAAGAATTTCGCACCACGAAGCTTTGCGTGATGACCCCGCGAGTCCTTGTTTGGTCCCAGTATTTCCACGCACGGAAGCGACGCAAAAAGAAACCATCGTTTTTATCTAAAGATCAACAATTGCAACCGGTGGTAAAGTCCATGAGACTTCCCTTCATCCGCTGCTTTCAAAAGAACAACTAATTTATTTAGTACATAATATGCACAACTAGATCGCTCTTAAAGAGAGAAAAAATATTTTGAATAGATATCATTAGTGGCATTCATTTAGGATTCAAAATAGATGGTGATCATCAAGGCTCTCCCCGTGCCCCTTTTTATTTTTTCTCCGCCATTTTTTAGCACACTCGTTTAAACGTTACAGGCTATTAACACCCTAAAGTGGGAGATTATAGCTTTGTAAGAGAGTAAATATCGGTATACTGGTACATCTGCAAAATTACAGTTTTAAAAGTCCTTTTTGACATTAATGTTTATACTACTCAAAACAAAATCAATAACTTGAATATCCAGTTACAAGTACATCAAATTTTTAAAATGGTGCAGAAATGTTTACATCGCTGGCTTTACAGAATCTTTAAAAGTAAAGCATTATGATCAACAAAATAGCTGGGACAAAAACAGGTTTTAATGAATGTTCTAGAAAAAATGCATAGTTTTACAAACAAACATAAGGCAACATTCATAATCACTTATTAACATCCACTGAGACCAGTTTTTGTTTCACGTTTTAGCAATCTTGTTGCTCCTTTTTTTTGCCTTGATGAGTCCATCAAATTTATATAGATATTAAACCATTTTATGGTGTAGAGACATTTTAGTAGCTAAACGTTCGTTTGTACACTGTACACAATAACATTAATCATTTTACGCAGAAAAAAATTGTTGCAATGTTGATAAAAACAGCATTGGACAGTGTGGAAAAAAATATGATTTTGTGATTTGATTTCTTCACTCGATGTTGGATAATTTTTAAAGGGTAAATGCGTAGAATCATACACACTGAAATTACCCTTTAGAAATTCAACAATGTTATGCAGCCAACATTACTCAATGTTGTCAACAGTATTTATTGTTCAGCATTGTCACTCCTGATTCAAGCTCAACAATATATTTTAATATTGGTGATTATTGATTTAAAAGAATGTTGATATCAACATTTGTTCTGCAGACTCATTTTTTTTCCTGTGTAATCCAAAGCACGCTAATAACCGCATTCAAAGACAGATGCTATTAGAAGTAACAATAACTATGATATAATACTAACTTATTAGATTAGGGCACAATATTTAACCAAAGGCATAACTAAAGTAAACGCTATGCCAAAAAACCTATTGTAAATAAAATTGTTAAATATGTTAGAGATATTAATATTTTGAAATTAATTTATAACAGATTATGTTTGAAATTGTAAGTTTAAAAAATAAGTAAATACCGGTTTAAAAAAATTTTTGAACTGCTTTTTTTTACAACTCATGCACTGGATATGGTTTTGATCAAATCTTAGGACTAGATGGAGTATTGAGCAAGTCTTAGGACTGGATCAAGTTTTGATCAAGTCTTCTCAAGAGATGCGTAATGAATTAAATCTACTATCATTTCATAGCAGCGGACGTTTTTTGCGCTTTTTAAGTATATTTCAAATGCTACATAACCTGAACTGCTCTAGCCAACTAAAAGATACATTTAAATTCAGATGTTGCATGCGCAAAAGACTGGGGCTCATTACCTGAAAACGTTAGGGAAATAACGTCCCTCTCGCCATTTAAACGTGCAGTTTATGCATGGACATCTTTTGGAACTTGATATAAAATGGGAAGATACTCACATACATTTGCAGTGTATTAGAACACAGCTAATTCAATTAAGGTTGACAATGACAATAGTCGAATGTGCAATATGATCGATCGAATGCCAAATGAATGATGATTATTTACATGCGAATGTAAAAGATATCATTATATATAGATACTACATTTATAATCCAGCAAGGCTGCTGATGTGTTGATCTTATTTAAAACTATATTATTAGCTACCATCATTTTTTTATGCTCATGCATATTGCACATTTGCCATTTGACTATTGTTGATGTCAACCTTATCTGAATTAGGTGAATGTGTGTTTATGTATACGGATGTGTATATATATTGTGTGTATGCTTGGGAGTGTATATGTATATTATTATACGCGCATGTACATATGTGTATATATGCGTGTATGTATATTTATGTGTGTGTATGTGCATACATATATAAATAATTGTAATAATTGTAGTCACTGTTCTCCAGTTGATACCATTGAGTTATATGATCACGATATTTGAATATCGAACATAAAAATATAAAATGGAACAGTGCAAGAAAGATTACACCGAAGCTGTGAACTTTTTTAAAGAGATTCCACTCACCAAAACGTCATCCCCTTATCATGCAGCCAATCTTTATAAACTAAGTTTGGCCTGTGAAACATTAGGAGAAGATGACGAAGCTTTACAACATTTACACGAAGCAAAACGTATTGCCAAGGTTGGTGGTTCATATAGAAATTGGATGTGGTTAGTTGTCGCACTGAAGTTAAGAAAGAAATACGAAGAGATGGGATGGAATTCTAACGGATATTTCCGAGAAGCTGGATACATTGCAGACAACATACATCTGGATGATGTATCGACAATAGTCGAGACACTCAAAGAAGCAGGCGAAGATCTATCAAAACAAGTCCTTGCACTCGTTAAACTTGGGGAATGGTACTTGGATAAGGCAAAGACAACTATGAATGCCAATGATTTCACGAAGGCCGACGCACTTTTCAACGCTGCCCTCGTCAGGTCAAGACATGTACGCCATGAAATAGACGAAGATCAAATACTGAGAAGAATTGTTGAAACGTATCGCGAATTTTTAGCGACATTTGCAAAAGATGATGACGGTGGAACGAGTGTTGAAGAGATTCGAAACGAAATTGATTCTCACAAGGAGTGGGTTGCCCGAGAAAGGGAAAGCCTTAAGAAGAGATTGGATCAGAATAGTGAAACGAAACGAGACGACGAGGTATTAATAATTAATATGTCGTACTGCTAATTTGATCACATCTTTTGTACAATTGAAATAGTTTTAAATTTTGATCTTACGTATTTAACTGCATAGTTCTTACGCTCTTTTGTACAAATGATGTTTATACAACGAGATTTCTCCGCATAAATAGTTCTCGAATATACAAAGAAGTACAGTCATAACCTACTTTATAGTCTTGTATATACAAAGCTGTCAAAATCAACTGTCGAGTCTGGCGCGTCATTTTATGCAAATCGTATAATGGACCGCTGTTTGCAAGCAGATGTTTTATTTTTGCTTATGACATCTCGTTTCAAATGCCTGATTAGTGATATCATATACTGTTGTTACGAAAACCATCATAGTTTGACCAGGGGCTAAGGTTTTTCTGTAGAAGTTGTACATCCATTCAGCACTACTATGTGTTTTCACCCTTCAAAAGAGAAAATCGCAATAGAAACTGATTTGATTTTGGAATGTTATTATTTTTAGATCTATGCAGAGAAGACGTACGAGGTTTGCCGCGATATTCAAGAAATGTACGTTGGACTTGTATCAATGTTCGTTAACGAATGCGAGGCCAAGCTGGGTCAACCACCATGTAAATATGCTATCATTGCTCTTGGTTCAGTCGCACGTATGGAAGCAACACCTTTCTCAGATTTGGAATTTGCAATTTTATTTGAAGACGAAACCATAGGGAAGGAGATCGAGTATTTTCGTATATTGAGCCACTTCCTTCACCTGAAGGTAATCAACCTTGGAGAAACCATTTTACCAGCTTTGGCTATTAGAGAGCTCAATGATTTTCAGTCCGCAGACCCCGATAATAATTGGTTCTATGACTCGTTTACACCTCGAGGTATTTCGTTTGATGGAGCAATGCCATGGGCTTCAAAAACAGCGCTTGGTAGAATGGCGACGGAAGATAAACCTGCCTTGGAATTGATCAGAACACCAGAACACATGGCCGCATTGCAAGATGAGGAAACTGCTGTTAAAGAAGGCTATCATTTAGGTAAGATCAACAGGGATAATCAGTACAAGCATTACTTAATAGAGCATGGAGGAGAGGGCAGAAGATTTCGAGGTAGATTTATACTTTTTGAACCCATGCATACTATGGTTTAGTTTTACTCATGTTGTTACGGCTGCTTTCCAGACTTATTGTTTCTATAGCTACCAGAGCTACCAGTGTCTCCTCTTTTTAAATTTAAGCAATTTATACGTATGATTTCGAGAGAAAAAGGACGTGTGTTTAAGGGACGTGTGAATTTAAATTAGTCGCATTATTATTTGCACTGATTAAGATTTAAGATCCGAGCTTACGGATCAAAAGTTTGCGACTGTAAACTTTTAATTTGATATTCACCATGCAAACGTACAAGAAATATAATACATTTCGACTATTTTCACTAAATCCTATAATGCTGCGCGCGTGCATTGTTTGGGCAGCAAATCTCAGTAAACTCAAAATAAAATGTCGTCGCTTTGGCGCTATAACAAGCTCTTTCAACTCTTTCAGCTTTCTAAAGCCTCAAGCTTTTTACAGTTTTAAAGCGACGACATTTTGCTACGATGTTGGCAGAATTTGTTACCCCACACAAAGCGCGCGCACAGCATAATGGGACTTAGTGAAAATAGTGTATAACGCCTTTAAAATCGACAATTTTATTTTTGAATGTTAAACAAATCAATGCAATGGGAAAAGCAAAGAAAGGCTGCCGTTGGTTCAGAGTAAAATCAGGGTTTTAAGCTTTACATTTTGCTGATTTTCTTCGTTTATATAAATATTTTTGTGTGTGAAATTCTGCAGAAATGTTTAGAGATACTAATCACCAATTTACTAATAGACCGGCTTAACATCAAATAGGAAACATGGTGAACTGTTCAAACTTCCATGTTGTATATAAATAAAGGCATTGTGCAAAATACAGTGACCATATGTTAATCCAAACGAGTCTAAACGAATATTGAAAAAATAGTTACACCGGTTTGATTCATAATAACTTCCAAACTAGTGAAGCTATTACACTAAAATCACTTGCTGCATTAGATCGAGGAATGTCTAACTTAGATTTTGATCATTATGTTACAGTTGTATTTTTTTATTCTGTCTTAATTTAGCGAAAATTGGCTTATCAATTATTAAAATCGTGGTTTGCTCAGCTTAAGGCTAACTTATATTTCAATAAATTGTTGCAAAGGTTTGTAAGGGACTCAAGTTTGTAAATGTTCGTTATTATTTTTGTTATGTTTTGCTCCAAAAATGTATCTTGAGAGTTGTATGAGCTGTTCTCACGAGAGTTGCATCAATATTTATGTATTATTATTTCCATTTTATACAGGGTGGTCATTGATTGCATTTACTTTTAATATATGTACCTTTAGTAAGATATTTGGAACATATCACACAATCAGCAAATGCATATTTCAGAAGCGAACTTCACAACTCAGTTGTGACGGCATCCGTAATATAGAACGAAATCCGTGACTTCTTGACGCAATGCCATAATGGCTCAAGGGCTATAGGTATGCATTCATGCAAAACGAGACGCTATTCCGAAAGTATCAATCTTGTTTTTATTTTTTTAGTAATAATTTCTTGTTTCATAATAAACAATTGTCAAGTGCACTCATTTAATTATTGCTATTAATGCATGCGTGTTTTAGTGGAGTAAAGTTTGTTTAATATTTGATACGATGTTTTTTACACGTTTTAGACACGTCCAGAAATCTTCTACTGATTTTAAACATTAATATCTTCATGAATTTTCGAGAAAAATAATATATCAATTCTAAGTTAGTCTTCCCAGTATCCAATACAAGTTATTTCAGTCGAATAGCTCCACTTGTTTAGAAGTTATTATGAATCAAAGCGAAGTGCGTACTTTTTTTGGGATACCTGGTATTACTCGATTCACTTCCTGTGAAAGATTTAATCAAATATATAAAAATAGCTGACACAAATTGGGAAATTATTGCATTCTCAAAGTAATTGGCTAGAAAACTGCGTTACACTTAATGTGGTATTTTTTTACTGTAATTAACATCCTGGAGTGATTAAGATGATAAAGTGAGCACATTGTAGCTTAATCAAGTTGATATACCTCTTTTTGTAGTGCATGATATAATTATTTTTATCTTTTAGCTGATATTATGACCAGGGTAACACTGCTTTACGGGGAAGAAGCTTTATTGGTTGACTACAATAAGCGCGTGGCTGAGAAATTGAATAAAAAGTCGTCTGCAAGTTCGTCTGCAGGCGTTACCCGAGGAATTCTACAAATGATGCAGGACAATATAACCTATGATCCTGCCAGTTCCTACTTCGATTCACCTATAGGTGGTCTTTTCGACACCAAGAAACACTTCTACCGTCTTATCTCATCACTTCTTTCAGATCTAGGATTAGTGTTTAATATCAAATATCCCTCGCCGTGGGAAGTAATTTCCGAATTGAGGAATCAAAATATTATTACTGAATCGGACAGCACCGAGTTCAAAGTATGTTTATCGATTGCAAACGAAATAAGACTCAAAACATACTTTGCAAACAATGGACAGAAAGAACTGTTTTCTCCTCTCCCTCAAAGTCCAGACCCTGCTGAACAATCCACCGAACACCCTATTTTCCGCGAATTTGACGAAGATACTCTGGTTCGTCTTCTGACTACTAGCACCGACTTGCACCAACGTTGTCATAAGTTTGTTTTAAAGTACAATCAACAGGGCAAAGTAGAAGCCACTATACTCAAGTACCAACCTGTTTCTCGCCCCCTAATATTGGAGAGATTCTATTGCCGAGTACAAAATTTCTCCAAAGCGTCAAAAATCCGAGAATCTATACCCGAGGATTCGCCAGAATACGCCCAATGTGCTGGTGCTCGAGGAGATGATCACTTAAGAAAGAAAGAATGGAAAAAGGCCATTGAATGCTTTGAAGAAGCGTTGAAATGTTCCCAGGATCCATTTCACACTCTTACCTTTGAAGAAGCGTTGAAATGTTCCCAGGATCCATTTCACACTCTTACTTTTTATCGTAATCTTGTATTCTGCCTACTGCAAATTTTCCAACTTGAAAAAGCCAAAATTAAGTTGGAGGAAGCAATAAAGTTGCATGAGGAAAGCTACGGCAAAGATTTTGAGACAGTGATTTGGAGTCAGTTGATGCTGGAGCGTGGCCACCTTTCCTATAAACGTGACGAGATGCAATCGGCCATTGAATATTTTGAAAATGTTGAAAAAATGCAGGAACGAATGACGCGTTGCAATGACATACATACGGTCAATCTAAACATTCTCATGGCAGTGACTTGTAGTAAACTCAATGAAACTGATCGGGCTTTGAAGCACATAAGAAGAGTGTTGCGCCTTGTTCATAAGTTGTTTGGTGAGCATAATCTTAGTTCTGAATTGCCTAAAATTTATAAAGAGGCTGCCTATGTCTATAGAAAGTGTGGCCGTTATCACGAGGCTTCGTCGATGCTGGAGCGAAGTTTGAAATTGGCGACGACTTTATATGGCAACACCGCGCATCCAGGTAAGATTGTAAACCAATCAGAATTCCGCACTTGATAGTCAACTGCTACTTGAATACAAAACGGGTGATCAAAATGCATAGTTAAGAGTTTTATACAACCGTATCCAGATAGCTATTTACATTAGCCCTGTTACCGGACTGTCCCTTTCAAACGAGGCGCCCGGCTTCAAGTGGGCTTTCACTATGACTTGACTCAGCGGAGCGCCGGGTCAACCAGGATGAAAGTTGTCCATCATCAGCCTGGCTAGCATTGAATCCTCATTCAACGCAACTGCATAGTATGTAATTTGCTAAGTCACTATTGGCGACAAAGTTAACGCTCATTGCAAACCCTTCAGCCTGGCCGTCTCATGCCGGCGAACCGGGCTCATGTAAACAGCCCCTTAAAGAATCTTACTAAGTATATCTTGCCTTATAGGGAGATCTAAAGTTACGTCATTGTAGGATGTGTCTAAGACTTGAAAATTAGTATGATACAGAAATTCATGGAATGCCTGTACATAGCTTTTCTTTAATGTGGAGCAGAAAGTAGCAAGAATGTCTCAGCAAAATCCTTTTTAAAATGCAAAATATTCTACCCTTACTGTGATGCCAGGCGTATCATATATATATATATACATGATAATGCATATACGTCTAATCGTATATGGCGAAAGGCGTAATAGTTTTGTTTTAAACGAAGTGTTGTATCCATGTGCTGAGAGTTATGTAAAAAAGTCTGTATTTTTATGAAGTCAACATTCTTAATTGGACCAAACGTGATTTGTATCCCTTTTACCTCAAAGAACAAATTGCCGAGAGAATAATTAAACTTGTTGTTTTTTTACTTGTATAGTTAAAATAGATACCTTAACGGAGTTAGGAGAACTCTTCTTGGAAAGAAATCAAATAGATAGTGCTGTGGAGAGCTTTGGAAGTGCTTTGGAACAAGCAAGAAAATTGTATCCTGGACAGCAACATGTCGCTAATGCACTGAATAGTCTTGGAAAGGCTCTAGATCAGGCTGGAAATTTAGATGCATCTCTAGGATGTTTTCAAGAAGCAAAAAAAATTTTAGATGATCATAGTGAAGAAGATTACCTCACTCGAGCTATTGTGCTATATAACATTGGAACAACTCATGACAAACGTGGTGAGTTTCTTTTAGCTTTTCAGGTTTATTTAGAAGCTCTCGACATGAATGCATCTGACAAACGTAATAAAGATCTCTATGGAAATATTGTTAATACTGTGGGACAGTTGTATATATCGAACTACAAAGCACAAAGCAACAAAGAAAAGGCCTGTGAGACGCAGGAGGGAGTTGTGATAACAAAAGATACATGCCCTGCTTTTGTTGAAAGTTTATATCAACAGAGTTTCATGCATAGAGGCCTTGTAAAAGATGATAAAGGACGAGATGGTATGTTGGCATGCTTAGACGTAGCAAGAGAGATTGCAGAAAGGTTCAATTATAAATGTGGAAGAGTGGTACTCGTATTACTGTTATTCAGTATGAACCATGGTGAGAAGGAGCGGTTTCAGAAATCAAGGTTGTATTACGAAGAAGCTAGAGAGATGGCCAAGAGTCTGCCTCCCGGCGAAGATGATTCCGTCCTGCCAGGAGAGTTAGGCATGATTAAGGTGTTGAAAAAATAGTTTCAGTATGGAGAAGCAGCAATATTGAATGATAGTAAGGTGGCAAATATTTAACTATGCTTCTTTTTCTTTGTATTTGTTTGCCATCTTGACTGCATTAATGACAGTTTAGTTTACTTGGATGTGTAATTGACTACGTGGGTCAGTACAGACTCACTTGCCGTAATGTTTGTCGGTTTATCTTTTAAATTCATGCAGAAAAACTGTTGTAAATAAAATTATTATATATGTTAGAGCTTTTAATTTTTTGAAATTATTCAATATGGCATATTATGTATGGCATTGATCAGTTGAAACAAAGTAAGTACTTATGAAATAATTTTGTGTATTAAACTGCTGTTATTTTTTGGATTTTGATCAAATCTTTAAAACCGTATGAAGTTTGAATAAATCTCAAGACTGGATTAACTTATGGATGACAACATTTGAAATCGCATCTTGTTGGTAACGTTTCTAGTTGCTAAAATATTGAAGGACAAATAACACTAGTAATCGGCCATCTAGTTTTATAATTAAGTCTATTTTGATGAGGTCACAACCAGGATAGACTGTATAAAACGTGTTGTCAATAATCTCAGCTAATAGTCTCAGCCAGGTCATCAACCTTTGGACAGGGACACAAAGCTCTTGAGACACACGGAACTGTTGAGAATTATTATTGCCTTTTCGTGTGGACAGTTCGCATGCAATCTTCGCGACAACACAAGTATATTGTTATGCTACAATACCTGAATTTCGAAGTAAAACCATCTTTTCTTTTGTCAGCAGAGGTCCAAACACTCACAAGCCATGAATGATAGAGTTGAAGCTTGAAAACCAAAGAATGTAATCCCAATATCTTCGACAACGAGGAACGCCGTGCAATCTGTTCGACCAAGTTTGGTTCGCTTTTTTCGCGTTTTCTGTGATTCACAGGCGATTAAAATTGTCCAAGTCGAAAAAGGACAACAATATTGACGAAATACGCGAGAATTTTTACAAAAATTAAAAGATTTTACCATTGAAATCGACGAACAAACATTTCAAAGTTGAAATTCTACAAAGAAACTTTAAATTTCGCGCCGCTAGTGTTTCCACAATGGCTTTTCAAAATTTCTTCGATTTTACCTTTCTTCGAAATTTCCTTAATATCATGTTTTATTTAATTTAACGTTATGATTTATTTAGTTTTGGCCTTGAAGGGGGTGTGGGGCAATCTGGTGAGTCAATTTGACAGCCCCCTGCCCTTAAATTAGTTTAAAAGACAGTTTAAGGCGAAAATTTCCATAAATAAGGAAATTTCCTTGAAAGTGGAAACGCTACGCGCCGCGAAGCTCACGTGACGAACACCCGTCGTTTTTATCTGAAGTTGAACAGTCACACAATTATGATAGAGAACCTTTCAACTATATTGAATCTGCAACCTTTATAATATAGAAACAGCTTTCTCTAGCAATGATCAACTGAGCTATGTACATTCGTATGTACAGTATAAGAAAATCTAAGGGTTCAGGAAATGTTTTTAAGTGTTGAATTATAAGTTCAAATTTAACTTGTCTCAAACATTTCCTATGTTTCATCCAAGAGGGGGCACGACAACTCACAAGATTTTAGCCAGTCGGCAGTCCAATGCCTGTTGAACTGTCATCTTAGAACGGTTGTACGAAAAGTAAATAGCGCTATCCACTAGATAGCTGGTGATGTTTTGAAACTTTCTAAACATGTTCTCTAACTCGTAAAATCCCGAATTAAGTCCAACATGTTCAAGGTAAGGTCACTTTTTATCTCTTGCAAGTTCAATATCCCTGTTGTCGTTGCTTTTTGTGCCTTTCTGCGGCAGTTGAAAAAAATCTACTTTTCCTTCCACCATCCACTTTTTGTACAATCAGCCGAGGACGGCTTCTACGAAGTGCAAACTTTACACTCTTTGTACTTAGTGGACGGCAAGGGGGGGGGGGTGTCTGTCACTGGCATTTCTATTCATCGTCCATATCCATACTTTTGTATTAGGCGCGGAAAAATAACCACTTTTGAGCCGAACATGAAACATAATTACAGCATTTTCGGTCAAATTTGTTCAAAAGCCGCAACTTCAGAGTCGAAGCAAATTCCCAGCAGTTTTTTTACCTAAAGTTTTGAAAAAAAACGGACATGTAGAAATACAGAAACTAAAACAACGAGTTATACTTAAACCTAGGGTTAACGCTAACCTAGCTTTGAAACAACTGGCACCTGATATGTTTGTGCGTTTCAGAGATAACGGTCAACTCGAAAAACCACACATTAATACTTTGACAACTGTGCATAACACAATTTTGATTTCTTTGCCATGCTGGTTTAAAGTCACTGTTATATTCACTACAGTAAAATTTAATTTAAACGTGGCTCAAAATTTTTACCTCAGCTGTGGGAATTTCAAATCCTAACCAAAATTTTTCTACATGTGGACGGTTAAATTTTAAACCTTGAGCTGGCCAGAGTAAAGCGAATGGACAATAAGGCCACTCAGCAATGCAACTTTTCGCCCTGTTTGTATGATTTGAACGTTCTTACTGGCCAGAAAATGCAATTGACAGGCTGGGATGATGACATGCGTAATGCGATATGCGCGGACACAAAATTCACTTAGGTGGCCCTACTCTCCACATTCCTTATACTGTGCCTCAACTCTTGGTCGAAAGAGGTCCTTCGAGAAAAACCCCCTTATCAAATGCCACATGTAGATTCTTTGTATTTACAATGTCTTGCTTACAAGCGTGTGTGTGTATACTGTATAAGGGTGATTTGATGAATCATATCGTATTGTTTCCCTGTTGTTTTGTAATGAGCGCATCCAACAGTCTTAGACGAGCTTTGATGGTCTGTGAAACAAAAAAGAAAAATAAAATGTACACGCGTAAAAACACACACGTCTGAGGTCGCACTGCTTGTTTTAAGTTGTTTAAACAAGTTTGGAACAAGCTGTTAACAACTTGTAACAAGCTTGATGGGACTGTCAGACGTGTTAGAAGGTTGTTGCAACAAGACTGATACAGCCATGATATAACAATATTGTTACAGCCTTGTGTTGTCAACTTTGTGACAATCTTGTTACAGCAGAACTGTGTCAGAGTTGTTAGGATAAGTTTGTAACAAGTCTGTTATTCCCGTCAAGCTCCTTAAAACCGAACTTGTTGACAACTTGGAACAAGCAGTGCGAACACAACTCGCTGACAGATTTGATACAAGCTGCCAGATTTTTATTGATTGGTTCAAAGTTAAGTCCGTTTTAGGTAAATTAACATATTAATATTGTCTGAGCGTAGCCAGACCAATAGGGGAAAGAGAGGGTGTCTGCTATGAAAACATTATAAACATGTAATCATTGACTTCAACCAGTGAGTTCAACTACATAGAAATCAAACTAAATCTGGTGCCAAAAAATAAAGCTTACCTTGTATTCTTCATAATCGCCCTCGTGAGAACCTCTGTCTTCTTTTTGAACTTTTCTGAGAAGTAAAAAATATATCCATATTTATAAAATATATTTAGCTCTTGGCTTCCATTGTACTCCTGCAGCTACCTAAACACATATCCACCCACCCACCCAAAATTATCTGCATCAACAAACTCCCCAGAAAGTACTTGTATTCTACCAACTCCCCAAGCACAAGCACCCACCCCTCTCCCCAGCGAAAGTACTTCTAATATTCTCGAGACATACAGTACCTGCCAGTCTTTTTCGTAAAGTTGTCTTCAAAAGATTTGAGTTTTTTCCTCAATTTTTTCTTCCTTCTTAAAGCTGACGCTTGTTGTTCCCGTAGTTCGTCCCTGAAATAGAGAAACCGTTAGACGCAGGGGGAGACGTAATCAAGTCGAGCGCTTGTTCTCGTTTGACCAGGGCACGAGAGTTAAGAAAACTCTCATACAAACTCTCGCTTGTCAACTCTCATCAACTCTCATGTAACTCTTGTTCTCGTTTGACTAGGACATGAGAGTTGAGAAAACTCTCATACAAACTCTCGCTTCTCAACTCTAATCAACTCTCATGCAACTCTTGTTCTCGTTTCATCAGGACATGAGAGTTAAGAAAACTCTTATACAAACTCGCTTCTCAACTCTCATTAACTATCAAAGAATGCAAAACTTACGTTGAAGCTTGGTGTAGTATGGCATCAGGATCCTTTGCAGTTAAAAGTTGTCCTCCACCATCTGTAAGGTCATCCCCTCCCCCCGGATCGTCTGCATCAGTCGTATTGTTTCCCGGCTCGTCAACACAAATCGTCAGGGGGGAGATTGGGGACATGTCAGCGTCCAATAAGCTCTAAATAAGAAATTATAATGTTAGAATAAATATATGAGAAAAACTCTTACACAAACTCTAAAGGTAGACACAAACCTTGCTTGTTCTTGCAGGCAGCGATACCGCCAGTCTTTCCACAGTTTCAGCTGTTGAACTATCTAGTGTGTCAATTTGCGAGATTGCTGTCATTTCAAGCTCACTTGGGCGTTCTGGCGATGCTTTCCTGAAAACGTTTCAGAAACAAAACGGTTCGGATATATTCACATTGTATGTTAAACCCTTAAAAACATTGCCCAAATGATGGGGGATCCGAGGTGCCTAGGGTTTAACGTCTTTAAACGGGAAGACGAGAAAGACCTACTATTTACTGACTTGAATCTGAAGGGAGCCCTTTCTCCTTGACTATTTTAAGAGCTCGAGTAGAGCTCTGACGAAGGATTAAACCCAGGCCTCCCAGCTTGGAAGACAAGAGTGTTTGCCACAACACTACACATAAATTATTCCGTATTTCGTATTCAATATGAACTACCATTTAGAATGTACAAAGGAATTTTACCTTCTGTCCATTTTATCTTTTGATTTTGAAATTTGTGGCGACTCGGATAATTCTTTCTATATAAACCAGACATTACAATAAACAACAGGGAACAGACAGGAAAACTACTAATGTCTTACAGCGAGTGCTTATATGGCACCAGTTATAACTCCTGCTTTCTTATGACCGTATTCAAAAGAGCATTTAATACTACCAAGTAAAATAGTTTGCTAAATTTTGTCCACTTGCTTCAATCGTGAGATATTCGACGATGCTTGATATGTAAATTGCTATGGTTTTGACATCACATTGCCTTATATAAGTTGTCGCAAAACGTCTTTATTAATGTTAAAATAAATACGTAGAGTTTACAATTGCCAAATTAGCATACGGCACAACCTTGCATTCACATATGGCTAAATCAACAGAATATACACAAAACGCCACAGACTTTATGCAAGTTGTTTATTTTACCAGCTCAAGGCACGTTTTTCATCAAGTTGCTACAAACTTGTCAATTTGATCAAATCTGTTAAAATCAGGCTTGTTGCAACTTGTCGTTTGCAGACTTGTTACAAAAGACTTGTTGCAATCTGCGCGTTTTTGACAGTGTATGGGGACGTAGCTGGTGTAACGGTCGACATACCAAGCCGTAGTTAGTGATTCTTCTTTTGATTGTCCTGTATCGATCATACAGCGGTTTCATGATATCTTTATCTCGCTTCGTTGTCTGAAAGAAGTGGTTAAGGTAATGTTACAGGGCTCCAAAGTAAAGCACAACAGGCCGTATCACGGGTGTCGCGTCATCGACATTACAGCTTTAGCTCGCGAACTCTTTTGTAGTCAATTGGTGAATATTTAGCTGAAAATCGTTTAAGATAGGACATACCGGGCGTCCGTAGGCATTCTCGTGTTGTAGTAATGCTTTTTGAACAGAGAGCTTCTCGTCTTGAAGCTGATCTCGGTTCATTTCCTGAGAGAAACAAAACATGAGTTGTATATGGTAATGTAACTGTCAATTCCAACTGTGCCCCCGGAGCACCTTAGAGCGTTAGACTCGTAGGCAGTTCCCATGTGTAGGGCGGTAGCAAATACTACTGCCCAGGGGTGGGGACATGGACTATTTTGCTAATGTAGCAAGAAAATGGACCACAACCTTTTTGGGAACTTATTACTAACTGTGAGATCATGAAAAAGTTCAATATGTACTATTAAATGGAAAGTATATTTATTTAGCCTTTAGCACAGAAAAAAAACAAATGGGCCGTCATGTTTTCTTCTGTCATATTTGAACAACATGTTAGTAAGCACGGACATTGTTTCTTTGTTCGATTTTTTCAATTTTACAATTGATATCCGAGACGATTGGGATTAAAAGTGTTTTCTTTGTCCCTAGCATAGGGATATTCTAGACAACCTTTTGACCTAAAGTAAGGTGGGAAATTAGTCTATCAGATTCCCAAATTGTCTAATGGTCCACAGTTGGCCCAGGGGGGGGGGGGGCATTGGCACAGCTAGACTGATACATATAAGCAGTCAGTTAACGTCTTACATCAACATCTTCTGGCCGACCGGTGGCTTCGCGTTTCTCCTTCAATTTTTTCAAAGATATTTCCAAAGATTGCTCTACGGTTCCCGGGACGGTCGTCAACAGAGACTCTGTACCTGAGAAGAACAGCATTCTGAGTTAGGCAAACACAACCAAAAACGCCACAGACTTGTTGCAAGTTGTCAATTCTACTGGCTTGTTACAACTGGCCAACAAGTTGCAACAAACTTGTCAATCTCATCAAGTTACAACAAATCTGTTAAAATCAGGCATAGGCAATTAGGCATCGTTACATCGACTTTAAGAAACTGGCATCGAGAAACATTTCTGAAAGCTTATCTTACCTTTGGTTGCAACAGGAGGACTTTGGACTGTCAATTCAACTGGAGCTTGGTCTGCTGTAAGGAAAATTGCCCGATAAACAAACACAACATTGCTAAGCTTTTAAGGAAATTAATTTCTATCCGTTTAAAAGAACAGTAAAGACCTTTACATCTTTCATATCTAGGATGATTCTTCAGATATTTGAGCAGAAACCATGTGAGCTATCCGCTATTTTGGACAAATTTTTGAGCTCATTACATGACGTTACGAGCGGGATAAGCCTTAGAAATTACTCGTAATAAACCAAGTAACAAACAATAGTCGACCAAACGCTTTTAGTCGATGCATGATATCAAATAGCAAGTAAAAACGAGTTTCTCGCCCGTTCTGATCACCTCTTGTCACCAAGTTGATCGAAAAACACGGAAAAGTACTGGCACCAGTTGTCAAATAGAAGTCTATTTTTCGAACCAAATTAGCAAATTTCCCACGAAATATAATTCACTTTGTTTGTAAATTTCTGGTTGACTTATAATTTTCTTTATTAAAGACAACCACTAAGTTTCAACAAGCTTCACAAAGGAAAACAAAAGACGAAAGTGATTAACAACAGCAAAATGGATTTCTATTTGGTAGCTAGTTCCAGGCCTTTTACTCACGGTCAGAACAGCTAGGCTAAACAAATGAACATGCTTGAAACCAAGCTGCTTGAAAATACAAGATGCCGGATCGCTCGCATATTTCAGCAGAAATATCTCAAGACTCAAGCAAGACATGAAAAAAGCTGTCAGTTGAAAGCTCTTTCAAACGAGCCAAGAAAATTTTTTGTTGCCATTAAAACTTTAAGCCACAAGGAAAAACATATAAAAAAACGCAGAAAACATATAAAGTACAAGCAACTATAAATTAAGACTAATTGATGAATGCCAGACACTTCAATCCTTTGGAAATTACTCAACATCGAGAGGTGTGATTCGTGAAGTGCTACAAAATCATACTTGATTTACTCTCGAATAAAAACTAACCTTTCAACTTCTTTTCTTTCATTTCTGAAAGAACAGTGGATGAAAATTTATTAATGATGCTGTAGAATTGGAATGTAAAAACATTGAATGGCTTGTTTTGTTTCCACGTCATTTGTACCTTGTATTTGTCGTTGTGTTCTGTTTAATTCTGATAAATATTTCTTTATCGGAGCTTTGTCCTGGCTTGACGCGGGCTTGTGCCCATTTTCGTCCTCAAATTTCTCTTCAAAGTCTCTGACTTTCTTTTTCAGCGCTACAGAAATATAAATAACAAAATTAATACAGCCTAGTTAAAATATTGTGTTGGATCACTAGGAAGAACAATTTAGAACTGATAGATCTTATCAATATAAATAAAGTTAATTTAGTTTAGGTTTCCTCCTGTAGTAACACTGGATCAATAAGAGGTGATCCCTACTGGACCTCTAGGAAGAACAGTTTAGAACTGATAGAACTATCCAGTATAAATAAAGTTAGTTTAGTTCAAGTTTCCTCCTGTAGTAACGCTGTATCAATAAGAGATAATCCTTAGTGGACCTCTAGGAAGAACAGTTTAGAACTGATGGAGCTATCCAGTATGAATAAAGTTAGTTTAGTTTAGGTTTCCTCCTGTGGTAACACTGGATCAATAAGAGATGATCCTTAGTGGACCACTAGGAAGAACAGTTTAGAACTGATGGAGTTATCCAGTATGAATAAAGTTAGTTTAGTTTAGGTTTCCTCCAGTAGTAACGCTGTATCAATAAGAGATAATCCTTAGTGGATCTCTAGGAAGAACAGTTGAGATTCTTTGTTTATCGTACTAGAAGAGATGACTTACATTTAGCCCGTTTGGTTAATTCTTTCAGCGAGGATTCTCCTTTGGGTGAAGCTTTAGGCGAGGTACTTGGTCTAGAATAATCATAACTGAAAAAAAGATCAATACACTGCAGTAATCTTTTCGAACTAGTTGTTTCAACAGATAAGCGGCGAAGCAGAATTGCGAAGGACACAGCTCAACCTGATCCAGTCGAAGGCTTTCTAAGCACGCCTCTGACAACCACCTTATGACTCATGATCACGGAATAATAGCTACGATGGAAGGATCAGTCAGGAGCTAATCTCAACCCAGCCTGTCAACATTTCTTGTGGGAGGAAACCAGAGTACCTGGAGAAAACCCACGACTTTCGACAGAGCGTTGACTAACTCCTTTCACACAAGTGTCATGAGTCTGAAGTGAGGATCAAGCCCACGATCTCAGAGGTTAAAGACGCTATAAACCTCCTGGTCAAACCCAAACCTTGCAAAGATCAGTGCATACTTACTTTTTGTCCATCCAAAAGTGATTTTCCTGTTTGGCAGGAGGGGATGGGGGACATTCTGATGAAAACCTGGGATAAATTGAAAGCACAATTTATGTACATGGCCAAAAATCGTCACAGACTTGTTGCAAGTTGTTAGTTAACCAGCTTGTTGCAACTGTTTTCAACAAGTTACTACAAACTTGTTCATTTCATCAAGTTGCAACAAGTCTGTTAAAATCAGGCTTTTCGCAATTTGTCATTTGCAGACTTGTTACAACTTGTTTCGACAATCAACTTGTAAGAATTCTGTTCACAACTTGCAACAACTCAAACAATGCGAATGCATCCGGATATCGGCTTGTTGATAACAAGTCTGTTGCAAGCGATTTGTGTGTTTTTAACTACGTAGAATTGCATACTAGGATTACATCGTTTCATCAAACACATTGAACATTCACTGATAAGAATACAAACCCTCTAATTTCTCTTCTAGAGCGTGGAGAAACCATGGCATCGTCAAAGGTTCCACCGCTAAAAATGAATCATCGGATAGAATAAGACAATCGGTGTTGATGAATTAGTTTACAAAGGGGGTCTAAGTATTGGGCAATAATTCCCCTTTGAGACAAACTTTTGAATTAGAAATATGCATTAGCACAGCTGAAAAGAGCTTCCTAAATTTAGTGAAATTGTGAAGTTTGGTTGCAAAATATCGTAAAATGTGGAAAATATAGTCGTGTGAACTTTGCGGATTTTGTATACTTTTGTATTAGGTGCGGGAAAGTGTAATCAGATTTCGAAATGTGATTACACTTTTTCGCGCATAATACAAAAGTATACAAAATTTGCAAACTTCACAGGACTATACTTTCCACATTTTACAATGTTTTGCAACCAAACTTAGCCATTTTACTACTTTTAGGATGTTCTTTCCTGCCGTGCTAATGTATATTCCCAATTCAAACGTTTGTCTAAAGGGGAATGGTCCACTCAACTATAGGATGTTCCTGGTGGTGTAATACTTGGCCGTAATTCTACCTCAAAATTTAAACTCATCGAAATAACGCATCTATGATCTATTAGTAAATCAATTAAAACTTTGTGCTACTTCAAGGGTAAATATGTGTTAATCTCGAGTGGAAATGATACACACGTTGAACTCAAGCCCGGAACAGTTGAGACAAACTCATCATCAACTATAGGTCTTCCGGCAGAAATCGAACCCAGGCCTTTGCGATGCCGGTATGCATGGTGGAATGCTCGTATGATTTCCACTCGAGATTAACACATATCTACCCTTCAGGATCGATGGTATAAACCTTGCTTTGTTAAGGGAAGTTGAAGAATTACTATAATCAAAGCGTTTCCGCAAAGCGAGCATTGGACAAAGTCCAGCCAACATACCCATCGTATCTTTCACGAGGCGAAACCATTGGGTCATCTAGACAAAAGAGAAATTCAGTGAATTTAAGACCTGGTCATGCAAAGAAGGACGAGATCTGTAACTCTAGGCATATTTTGATTTTAGTTTCTGAAATCTGGATCCAGGTGGTCACAGCTGCGTTAGCGCAAGCCTCGTTTAACTCAGTGTTTCAGTTTCTGTATTTCTACACATCTGTTTATTTCAAACTATTATTGATCCGGAAGAGATTTCTGAAGGAATATTTCCAAGCTTACAAACAAGCCACTGAGAACTACAGTATCTTCTGATTTCTAGTTTAGCTCAGAGTTAAGCTAACCCGCTTTTGAACAGCCGACTCCTGTTTTAAAATTTACCTTCTGCTCGTTCGCCCAGTTTGTATAACTCCAGTGGAGGAACAATTGGAATACATTCCTGCGGAGGAAAAATTAAGTGTGAGTTGAGAATTTATTGTGTGAAACATCAATTTGAAGACAGGAGCGGGAACATTTAGTCTCCTTCAAGAAACGGTCGGCAAGCAATGACAGCTGACAAGAAACTCAAATTTATGCATTTCTCTCTTCCGTCTTCCTCCAAGCACAGAAATGAAACCTACCGTCATCTCTCTGCCGCTACCTGCCCTGTATGTCGCGCCTGCCCAGTCGGACACCTCTCATGTACCATATACCATGAGGGGTACTTTTACACCACTGCCAGCAGGTATCATACACTTACACTTCGTTTCAAGTTAAGAGTCGAAACAGGAGAATCTCCAGTTGGTGAATCTGACGGCAAGCTACCTCCTTCACTATCAAGCTAAAAAAACATGAAAACCATGTTCAGATTTAAGGTACTGGTTAAGTAAGTGTGGGAGTTGAGAGTTGACAAGCGAGAGTTTGTATGGGAGTTTTCTCAACTCTCATGTCCTGGTCAAACGAGAACAAGAGTTGCATGAGAGTTGACGAGAGTTGATAAGTAAGAGTTTGTATGAGAGTTTTCTCAACTCTCGTGTCCTGGTCAAACGAGAACAAGAGTTGCATGAGAGTTGACGAGAGTTGACAAGCGAGAGTTTGTATGAGAGTTTTCTCAACTCTCGTGTCCTGGTCAAACGAGAACAAGAGTTGCATGAGAGTTAAGAAGCGAGAGTTTGTATGAGAGTTTTCTAATTACCTCCACATCTCTTTCAAACGTAGCACCTTTCGGTAATTCTGGAGCTGAACGTTTCCGCCTCTATACAAACAAACACAGCCTATGGTCAATCACTGTACTGGAACAAACTTTAGGATAGATTTACAGTGGGACACACGTCGATCTTTAGGGAACTTCTTGGGGCAAATGTATGCTTCTTCCATTACATCCTCCCTGGCTGAGGCGAGTGGCAGGAACACAAAACCTAGACATTGCTACGAAAAACGTCTTACCTCGATCTTCGATGCCGCTGCGGGTGAGATGGAGTTACTTGGGGATAAATTGGGTCTCGGAGGGGGACTAGGGGGTTTTCGAGGTAATTGCTGAAAGAACAGAATAAGATAGCATTCAATATATTTCGACAAATTTAACAAGAAATCTCGACAGAAAATACTTATTGTGACTTTTGGTCTTATGTAGTTAGGCGGGCTGAAAAATTTGTCTGACCACGGTGGGAATCGAACCTTTGGAATGCTAGCTCAATGCTCTGGGTCGGTTCGATTATGTGATATTTCAAAACTAAGTCTAGTTTCTTGGATCGTAAATTAACAAGACACAAAAATCATGCTTACATTAAAAATAGCACTCAGTTTGGAAATATCACATGCTCGAACCGACCTGACCGCGTAGCTCATTTGGCAGAACATTGGGCTAGCATTCCAAAGGTCGTAGGTTCGATTCCCACCGTGGTCAGGCATTTTTTCAGCTTGCCCGGTGTGGATATAAACTCAGAGTAACAGAACAAGAAGATATAAAAAATTTAGACAAAATAATTTTACCTTGAGATCTGTTTTTACGTCAGGATCTGAGGGCTTGATATCGACTTTACCCACTTTCCTAGAATTGAAAGTAAAGAAACATTTGCATCGCAAGCGAAAAATTAAGTTGTTTATATGAATTACAGAACTACGCTTGGGCAGAAAGAATTGAAGAAGAATTGGGGCAGATAAAATGGGCTAAAAATATTTCTATCTACATGGGAAGATGTTAAGAAGATCCAGTACATTACGGGAATTCTAAGTACTGTATTTGATGTACTTTTCCAGTACATCAAATCGTTTTAAGAACTTTATCCTGATGACTAAACGAACTTGTCTTAAACATGCATATTACGAGAATTGATATTTAATAACTCCAAGATTATAGATAGATCTGAACGCTGGTCCTTATTATTACTTGTCATTCGACGCTATAAGCACAGACTTAATCACGGAACTAAGGCCTTTAAAGACTTGATAATATTCAACTAATTCCATATATAATCTCTAACTTGTATATATATCATATCACCTGATGATGACTGAAACTTAGCTGAAAGCTAGAAATTCAACATGTTTATTTTCGGAGTCGCATCAAGCTTGTTACAAGTTGTTAACAGCTTGTTTCAAACTTGTTCCAACAACTTGAAACAAACAGAAAGACTTGACAACATCCTTGCTACAACATGGTCGAAGATGGAAAAGTCTGGAGATGTCTTGATTACCCGTAGCCATTGTACCGTCGCTGTTAAGGCTCAGAGCAAGTCGTGATCGTTTCATATTATTGCAAGCATACAATCACCTTTTTTTCAGAGATGGCGGCCTTCGTGAACGCGGTGGAGGCGCCCGATGTAATGTCAACTAACAATGGGACAAAAATAATTTTTTAAGTAACGCTAGGCAAACGAGGAACGCTATAGAAACACTGGAACGATAACTTCTGGTAAAGGCCATTGATCTGTATAAAACAGGACACGTATTCATAGTAAAATCTTGAAGTTCATCGCCGCTATGTTGGTACTTCAGGTCCAGTGTTCTTTGCGGGTGTAAGAGTAAGCTTTTAGGCAGAGTTTTAAATTTCCGTACATTTCCTTAAAATAAGGAAGTTTATTTACATATTGAAAACATGGATTGAAAAAGCTTATTGATCGCAATCTTGGTGCTCCAAATTCGTCATTTCCGTTCGCTTGACTGGATGTCATTGAATACGTGGTCCAGTATTATGCATATCAATAGTAAAGACTCGTGTTTGGGTGAAGCCTACATCGGGTCAACGCTTTAAACAATGATTCCCGTAGATGGCAAACAGGGACAGAATACATGTCTCCGCAAGATTGTTTCCCAGTTTGCCATGTACAATTTCGAAGTGCAACTACGATATTGAAGGCTACGTACGCAAGAGAGAACTTGAGAATGCTCCGTCAGAGATAAATCAACCTCTCCTGCGTCACTCGGCTATAAAAGATAAAACATTGTACATATAATTACAACATGTACAGTCAATGACGAAGCCGGCGAAACATTTGGTCATGCAAATGCAATTCTTTCTCTGTTTATAGACCGCATCAATTTCTAATGAAATGAGTGATGATAATGGTTGAAATTTTCATAGCATGACTAAATTGTCGAGCTGGATTGACTACCGTATAATACAGTACAGAGAAAGGAAAATAGATTAATTAACTGGGCAATTGAACAAACCAACTGATGAAGAATACAGTAGGTACCTGGACATTGTTGTTCAAAGATAAATGCTCTTTCGTTGTGTCAAATTTTTCAGGTGAATCAAAATCAATCTGGAACAGAGAATGAGTTTGCATGTGAGTTTTTCATGTCCTGGTCAAACGAGAACAAGAGTTGCATGAGAGTTGATGAGAGTTGACAAGCGAGAGTTTGTATGAGAGTTCTCTCAACTCTGATGTCCTGGTCAAACGAGAACAAAAGTTGCATAAGAGTTGATCAGAGTTGACAAGCGAGAGTTTGTATGAGAGTTTTCTCAACTCTCATGTCCTGGTCAAACGAGAACAAGAGTTGCATGAGAGTTGACTGGTTATAAGTGCATACTAATACAGCTTTCAAACAACTCACCACGTTGATCATGAGTGGCTGTCTACTGTCCATCTCAGTTGATTTTGAACGATGTTGCCGTTTTGGCGACCTGGTGACACTCGTGTCTAATTCTAGGTCAGATTTGTGTTTATGGCGAGTCTCTACTTCTTTTACACCATCCGTCTTATCTCTTGACTCTGTAGCGTAAATTGATAAAAAGTTAGTTCAGTTTAGGTTTCCTCCAGTAGAAAGACTGGATCAATAAGAGATGATTCTTACTGGACCTCTAGGAAGAACAGTTTAGAACTGATAAAGCTATCCAGTACAAATAAAGTTAGTTTAGTTTAGGTTTCCTCCTGTAGTAACACAGGATTAATAAGAGATAATCCATACTGGACCTCTAGGAAGAACAGTTTAAAACTGTGATATCCAGTAATATTACCTTGGCTATCGGGTAGAATCTTCGCATTCTCTTGTGAAGACTTTGATCCTCGTCTTTTCTTTCTTTTCTGAGATCTGGCGCTGTTATCATCAGGTGAGAGCAGTTCTCGAATCATAGGAGGAATTGGAGGAGCTACAAATAGATTTCCATAAAAATATCATCAGCATTAAAGGCGCTATCGTTTAAGAAGCGATATTCCTCTTTCGAACGGTGTGAATGAGTATTTGAGTCATGAATGATCCCAGCAAAAGTTCCCTCATCTTACCGTTCTCAATATAGACGAGTACAAACTGTAGAATCATATTAGCATACTAACGCAAATGCTGTCATTTGATTGGTTAGTTTACTCGCTTCTATCGCTCGATAGATAGCGAGTAGCGAAAGAATCCTCCGCCTAGAGATTTCTTTTAAAAGTTTCTTTTCACATTTCACAGTTCCTTAAATCAACGATTTGTGCGAAACAAACTAGGAAACATTGCTTTTTATATAGATTATATATTTTTGAGACGATTTTTTAATTATTGAAAATGCAAGGAGATCACTTGATGCGTACCTTCTTCGCCTGGCGAATCCCACTTGTCTGATTCCTATATTTGGAAAGAGAAAAGAAATTAGAAACAATTACTTCAAGTAAGTTGCCGCAGATGATGTAGCTTTGACCACAGTCAGGAATGCACAAGTTGCAGCAAGTCTGCTGCAGGCTTGTTACCTTACAGTCATCAAGACGACATCAGGATGCGTTCACATCGCTTGCTCTGGCTTGATGATAACAAGTCTGCCGCAAGTTGTCAACAGGCTTGATGCGAGTTGATAGGTGAAGTGTTTGCATCACGAGGCGACACTTGTTCAAAAGCCGTCAAGCTTAATGACTTAACACTGAAGTAACGAAAAATCGAACAGAAACACGCCAACACGTAGCTTGGGTATAAAACTGAAAATATTTCTTGAGGAATCTTGTCCGGACCAAAAGCAATTTTGGCTTCTGTGCATAGCGGTTGTACGAAAGGCAAATATTGCTATCCACCACATAGTGATTTTTTCAAACTTTCTAAACACAATGGATAGCCTTCGTGCAAGCAACATGATTTGAAATACACGACAAATACAGAATCCAAAACAGTGCGTTAAACGTTACACTGGGATTAGCGCAAAACCAGCTTTGAACAACGAAGCCCTTCGCGAAGAAATTTTGGTCTAAAATATAACAACTTATAAGGAGAGTATACTACTTGGCACAAAATTCCAGCGTGACTTCAACAGCAACAGCACACAAAATAACAAGATGGTTTAAGCATTTTGAAGTTTCACTTCATATTTTTCGCAGGAACTTATCGCGCCGAACCAAACTGTTTAATTATACACGAATTTTGAGCGACAGCGAAAGATATAACATTGTTTGCTGAAGATAAGGAACGCGAAAGGCGATAAAAACACAATTAATAGTCATAATACTCCCAATATGTAGCGCAAAGATAAATTATGTATTTTGTGGTTTCGGCAGAATCACCCAAACTGTTACATAAGTTTGTGCAAAGCAAATAACATGTGAAACACTGTATCAAGCCTTGAAACACAGCCTTGAAATATTGCCAAATTTTGGGACACCGCAAGTGCCTAAAATTAACCGAAATCCTTGAGAATCCGTCAGAAGGTCGTATGTATGTTTAAGTATTTAAAACTAACATGTGTTGTGTGATTCGATTATTTTCCGGTTCTGTGGCTGATTTTTATTTTTATCGAGAAGCTGGCAGTCTTGTAAGTCTTAATGGAACCTTGTCAGATAGATTACCTCGCTTGTAGACGTAAGATTCTGTCCAAATAAATGCTCTTTGATGGTTTCTTGAATTGTTCTTTCCATGTACCTTTTAAAAAGTAAAACGTTGAGAGCGTCAAACGTCAGAGCAAGCGCCTTTTATCTCTGAGATCGTGGGTTTAATCCTCACTTCAGACTCATGACACTTATGTGAAGAGTTAGTCAACGCTCTGTTGAAAGTCGTGGGTTTTCTCCAGGTACTCTGGTTTCCTCTCACAGGGAATGTTGACAGGCGGGGTTGAGATTAGCTCCTAACTGATCCTTCCATCGTAGCTGTGTTCCGTGATCAGACATGAGTCATAAGGTGGCTGTCAGAGGCGTCCTTAGAAAGCCTTCGACTGGATCAAATTAAGCTGCGTCCATTGTGATTCAACTGAACTGAGTTAAATTAAACTTAAGTACTCTAGACCAGACTAAAAAAACTAAATGAGACTAACAATTTAACTAAACGGATTAGAAGATTTGGACGGAATTAAGCGAGATAATTCAATGACTACGTCCATTAAATTACTTACTCTTTTCTGGATTTTGGAGAAGAACCCAGTCTAGGACTCGACGGCTCCCTAGATGAAAAGATACAAATCGTGCATGAGAGTTGATGAGAGTTGACAACCGAGAGTTGCTATGAGAGTTTTCTTCACTCTCATGTCCTGGGCAAACAAGAACAAGAGTTGCATGAAAGTTGAGAAGCGAGAATTTGTATGAGAGTTGACGAGAGCTGAGAAGCGAGAGTTTGTATAAGATTTTCTCAACATTCATGTACAAAATCTCTCACTAAAAAAACACTCATTAAAATTTAAAGACGGCAAAATGTTAACGAAAATCGATGAATTTTGCCCACCTCATCTTTTGACTAAGTATTTATATAGAGCTACAAAACACATCTTACATGGTAAAGTCCATTTTCAATTTAGCTGTGAATGTCATAAATATATCAAAGTGACCGATGTGATAGAGTCTGTACGCCGATCCCCATTTAATGCAATTAATTTGAATACAGCCCACAAAAGAAAATATAGATCCAGACTATATCACATCGTCGAGAATGACTTTGCTATATGTGAAAGCCGGGCTTAAAAACGATAAACCAATATGACCTTACCCGTTCGGTTTGTGCCAGCAAGGAGAATTGGAACGAATGTACGGCTCGGCCTCTTCGGACGACGGATCCCAACTATGAAGAACAATTTAAACGCTCAGCATCAATTTGTGATTCGGTAAGGTGTTTGTGGTAAAATTTGTAAAAGGAAATGATGTGTGCTAATGATGCTTCCCTGGCTGCAGCTGGGAGCAAAATCACAGTACAGGGAATAGACAGGGCCACTCAATTGAAGTTTGAGTGTCCGCGCATATCGCATTACGCATCTCATTACCATTATGCCAGCTAGTCAATTGCATTTTCTGCCCAATAATAAGAATGCTGAATTGGCTGGTGGCAGCCAGTAAACTGCATAATGATAGGGCGATTGGTTGTTTACGCAAAAATGCAATAGGCACGTGATGAGATAGGCACGTGATGAAATAGGCACGTGATGAGATAGGCACGTGATGAAATAGGCACGTGATGAGATAGGCACGTGATGAGATAGGCACGGACTTTTGCACAAATCTGGGCAATAACATAAATAATGAGTTCTATTGTTTGGTAACGAAGCCTAATAGTGGGTGGAAGTGTGCTAATTATCCTCAATGAGAGCTGAGTTACGAAAGATGCAACTCAACCTGATCCAGCCTTATGGCCTATTTTCCACTTTGCGACTTTGTTCGCGTGATGCGAGGCGAAAACAAGAATGCAGCAACATGATTGGTCAAAATTGGTTGGCGAAAAAAGTCGTCGCGAACTAGTAGAAATCGTACCTACTTTTTTCTCTGTTCGCGCGAACAAATTCGCCAAGTGGAAAACGGGCTTGTGACTCATGTCTGGTCACGGAGCACAGCTACGATGAAAGGATCAGTTAGGAGCTAATCTCAACCCAGCCTGTCAACATTCTGTGGGAGGAAACCAGAGTACCTGGAGAAAACCCACGACTTTCGACAGAGCGTTGACTAAATCTTTTCACATAAGTGTCATGAGTCTGAAGTGAGGATCAAACCCACGATCTCAGAGGTAAAAGGCGCTTGGTCTCATGAAATTAAAAAATGATCAAAAGTTTAACATACATAGTTGAGGTTAGAATGGCGTCTCTCTGAGCCTTGCTGACAGAAGCATAAATGTGATTTTCAATTTTTGGTTTGGGTTCTTCGCCAATAACTAAATGATTATCCTCGCCAATACGGTACTCAGCGTAAGGAGCAATCGCTTCAGGTGACTCCTGGAAGGGAGACGATGGCTAGAGAATACAACACATTATTATCAAAACTTGTCAGCTAGTTAAACTATAGAACCATACATGGGTTTTCTGGGGGGAGGAAGTGCAACCCCCACCCTAGATATTAGCTATACATGTCACCTCCCCTAGATATTAGTTATACATGTTACCCCCTCCCCCAGATATTACTTATGCATGCCCCCCTTGATATTACATGGACATTAATCCCCCCAAAAAACCCCCCAAAATGTTTACCCCTCAAAAATATTTGTAACCCCCTTAATTTTCAGCATAATAAATTGTCTTCTGTCCAAGTATCCATCTGTCAATCTATCATGAATCATAGATTTAAGCATACCATACCTTGTCTTTGGGTTTCTTTAATTTTTTATGTTGTTCGTACGGGATTGGTATGGCGGGAGGTCCTGTAAAACTATTGTCCCTGTTGGAAAGAAATGATTCGTTGATATTCTTTAAACATGGATAAAACTACTGCATTTTTCCGGCATCAAAGTCCCACAATTAATGATTGTTCAGACGAATAACAAATAGCAAAGAGAGTGTGCCACAAAGAGCATTAAATCATAAAGCATTATTCTTACTTGGCTTCTTGCACTTGAATAAAATTACTGAGGGATGGTGATTCTTCGTTTTCACCCTATGGATAAAAAATAAAATATAATGGTTGCACTTAATGTCTTGGTCAAAAAAGATGATGAGAGTTGAGAAGCGAGAGTTTGTATAAGTCTGGAGTTTTCTCAACTCTCATGTCCTGGTCAAACGAGAACAAGAGTTGCATCAGAGTTGATGAGAGTTGACAAGCGAGAGTTTGTATGAGAGTTTTCTCAACTCTTATGTCCTGGTCGAACGAGAACAAGAGTTGCATGAGAGTTGATGAGAGTTGACAAGCGAGAGTTTGTATGAGAGTTTTCTCAACTCCCATGTCCTGATTTGGACGGAATGAAGAGTTGACAAGCGAGAGTTTGTGAGAGAGTTTTCTCAACTCTCATGTCCTGGTCAAACGAGCGCAAGAGTTGCATGAGAGTTGACAAGCGAGAGTTTGTACAGTATATCAAGCACAGCCAAACGCTTTACACATTCTACTTGCCTTAAAAATATCATCGTATCGTTCAATGAACATGCACACAATGCTGTTCGTAATGGCTTGCTCACGGAAGCCTTCAATCCCCTCGCTGCATCTGAACATGTTAGGTGAAAAGACAATGGCCAAAGAGTTTGGAGTCATTTTGTTCCATACTGAAACGATAAAATAAATCAATTCTTCAAAATACCTCCGAGTTAATTAGCCTTTCACCTCTGAGATCGTGGGTTTGATCCTCGCTTCTGACTCGTGACACTTATGTGAAAAGAGTTAGTCAACGCTCTGCCGAAAGTTATGGGTTTTCTCCGGGTACTCTGGTTTCCTCCCACAGGAATGTTGACAGGCTGGGTTGAGATTAGCTCCTAACTGATCTTTCCATCGTAGCTGTGCTCCACGATCAGACATGAGTCATAAGGTGGCTGTCAGAGGCGTGCTTAGAAAGCCTTCGACTGGATCAGGTTGAGCTGCGTCCTTCGTAATTCAGCTTAAAATCATTGAGCCGATAACAGAGCAAAAAAGAATCAAAAACAAAGTCCTACACAACCCTCACCTTCGTGCAGTGAAATATCAACAAGAAAACGACAAATAAACTTCAATAGTCCCTTCCTGGGTTCGGGCAATTTTGCAGCAAGATCCCTAAAGCACAAAAGAAATTCAGGTACGATCAGGACAGATGTCTCAAATGTTTTTGTCTTAAAATCGTCAAGTTCTCATGAATAATTTCTATACACAGACATACGTAGTGTTTCTATATGTAACAGATAAAGCATAAGCAGACGATTTACAGACACGAGCCAACGGCGAGCGCTTGCAGATCTGATACAGATCCGATGCGAATGCTTTATTGCACTTATAAAATGTGTGGATGAAAACGTTCGTATTCTTTCATGATCTCAAAGAAATAAATGATATTTGATTAGAAAATCAAACTCAAAGTTTATGTAAATCAGGGCGATTTAATATGCATTTGTTTTGTGTTTTCTTCATGAATTATTAATCATTTTAGAAATACATTCCAAAATATAGCATTTGCAAATCCTCAACGGTCATTAGCTAAATTCACCATTTCCCATCGCTGTTCCGTTAGAGTATTTTATATTTTTTGTTCTACATTATAAATAATATAAAACATTTATTCCATATTTATATACAGTTATATCAATACTCCTAGAAATTGGAAAAGCTCGTGTTTCAACACAACTTCTCGTTTTTCCAATTTTCACTCACGAATTTTGATATAAGTGTATACGTGAACACAGAAAATGTTTTATATTTCTCTTCTGTAAGCCAAAGAATGAGCAAAAATACAGCACCTCATACGAACGCAACATTCATCTTTAACATCATGATATTCTGTCAAGAAAGAAAAATCTCAGTGTAAACATGAACTGGTAATGTGGTTACCAAACAGTTTATTTGTGGTTTCACGGCAATAAGGTGTAACAATCAAGTTTTCCTCGCTAATCTCGTTGTTTCTACAGCCTGCAACACACGAGATTTACTCTCTTAATTCAAACGATTGAAAATTCAATCTAACAGATTAAATTTTCAATCTTTTTGGGATTGTTTTTAGTGATCATACGTTTTCTATTGAAAAGTAATCGAATTCAGTGACATATTTCAATCGATTGGAACACTGAAAGAGTATCCCTCAATCTATTAGATTAAAAAGTAGTCTATTAGATTGAAAAATTCTTCACCCTTTTGAAAGATTGAAAAAAATCCCTCAAACCAATGGTTTAAATTAAGGGAGTATCTAAGCTAAAAGTTACTCTCTTTGCTGTTAGCTCAGCCGATAGCTAAAGTATGTGGGTGGATTTTACTGAGTTCTATGCCTCGTCCAACCTTTTCTCTCATATCAAACACGTTTGAAACGCGAGAAAAGCTTGCTCGAGGCATAAAACTCAACGAAATCCACTCGCACATGCTGAGCTATGGACTAAGCTAAGAGCCACGAGTAACTTTGCTCAGCGGATAGCTCTCGTGTACAGGTAGACGCAACATGTAGGACTGGGGTACACCAGATTTCAAATCTGACCTGAATTCCAGCTGGATCTCAGGAGTTTTCCAAATTCGGTATTAAGCCGGATCTTTCTCAAAATCCGGTCGAATTGCCAGATTTAAAGATCACATTTTTTTTACTTATCCACAATCTTTGTATATCATAGAATTACAGAATACTGTACTGTAGAAAATACATGAGATGCGAGTTAACTGACTCGTTATACAGTGTGCCACTCTAAAATAACGGTCACAAGCAGTTTTTGCTCAGCTCATAGCTCTCGCATGTATGACAGGCTTCAAATGAATTCAGTCTGGCTAAAGGTTGCATTTATTCATCATAGATAACCAGAGCAGCAAGCAAAACTTGATGTCATGAATAGTTTTACCTTTGTAAACTTGCATAAAAGAGGTTTTGAAATTGTTGGGAATCAATGGTTCAGGAAGCTCTCTCTAAGAAGGCAAAAAAATACAACTCTGTGTCACTTCACTCCACGTTGAGTAATTTCTGAAGGGGAAAAGTGAAGAAAAAAGAACACCCCATTTTCTCAAAGTATTGTCAAAATGTTATACTTGTGCACAAAAATGCTTATATTTACACTACTCACATCTTTCAAACCATATTTTTCAAATGTCATGATCCATTTCAGAACTAACTTTAAACTAGATTTATATTAATCAGATTCTGATTACTGAACTTTTTAATGTTCTCTGCAGGATCAAATTAATACAAATCTAATGTCCCAAACTATTGCCTGGCAAATTCACACATCCAAACTCTAGTTTCCATTTAGTCGTGAATATATCAAAGTGATCAATGTGATAGAGTATGTATGCCGATCTACAATTAATATGACTAATTTGAATATAGTCCACAACAAAGAAAAGGTAGATCTAGACTATATCACATCATCCAGATGAACAAGGCTAAAAGGACAGCCCAACTGTTCATAATTGCTTAAACAAACACATGTCTTTATTACTGAGATCAGAGTAAAAACCATAGTTTCCTACCAGGAATAACTTCATCAATCCAGCGACAGACATCACGTCTGAGTGTTCTAAATCAGCATCTCTGCCTGTTGAATGAAGAACATTTTGAAGATCAAAGTCCATCCTTATTTTTGGATCAGTAATACATGGGACATCATATATATTTGTTGTTGACAAACTTATTGAATTGATTACCAGAGTCAGAAATAACAGCCAATCACCAATTGGCAATGAATTTATTTAGAATCAAAGAAGTAGCAAAGTTGCGGCTGAATGACGAGCGATGTGTTATTATAAATGTTATTTGAAGCCTTATTTTACCTGCAGTACATTTACTTAGAGGTTGTTTACATTCTAAAACCAACCTTACTCCTACTCTTAATCCTACTCTTAATACTAATCTCAACTCTAATCCCAACCCAAGCTCTAACGATGCCCAGAACAGTGTAGCAATTGCATACTTACGTGTATCAAATTCCAACTTTAACTTTTCTATAACTTTTGCATTTCCATTCACACGAAATATGCCCTCTTGTCTCATACCTGTCAAAGTTTGGAATTTATATACTCATTACTGCATGTATTTAACACTTAGTGTAGGTTTCCTCCTGCAGTAACACTGGATCAATAAGAGATGATCCTTACTGGACCTCCAGGAAGAACAGTTTAGAACTGATAGAGCTATCCAGTATAAATAAAGTTAGTTTAGTTTAGGTTTCCTACTGCAGTAACACTGGGTCAATAAGAGATGATCCTTACTGGACCTCTAGGAAGAACAGTTTAGAACTGATAGAGCTATCCAGTATAAATAAAGTTAGTTTAGTTTAGGTTTCCTTCTGTAGTAACACTGGATCAATAAGAGACGGTCTTCACTGGATCTGATATAAACAAAGTTGTTTCTAATAGAATGTATTTTTTGATTCAATAATACTAGCTTACCATAACACACAATGTAATCAGTGATCCTTTCCAGCACATATGGTATCCCATTGCTTTCTGAGTTTCTGCGAACCAGTTCATCGAGAGATACTCCAAATGTCTTTAGTTGATTAAAACTCGTACTGCCTAGGAATAGTAAGAAAACACAGGTAAGGAAACACTTGAGAATGACAAGAAAAACTCTGACAATGGGAATGAAAAGACAATGGAACATTCTGACCACTGGATCATAACTGGATGACATGGAGATTGGAGAACAGTGAGATTTTCAAAACAATGAAAAGACAATGGAACGTTCTGATCACTGGATCATGACTGGATGACATGGAGAACAGTGTGATTTTCAAAACAATGAAAAGACAATGGAACATTCTGATCACTGGATCATGACTGGATGACATGGAGAACAGTGAGATTCTCAAAACAATGAAAAGACAATGGAACATTCTGATCACTGGATCATGACTGGATGACATGGAGAACAGTGAGATTTTCAAAACAATGAAAAGACAATGGAGCATTCTCATCACTGGATCATGACGGGATGAGACGTACAGCATTTCAGATTTAGGTCAATATGACAACCAGCAAACACTGCCTGAACATGATACAAAAATTTATACTGACTGTCTCACCTTCATGTTTTCGCTTACTCATTGGAGATTTTATCATTTTCTTCATTTTTGCCATTTGCTCTTCAAGACCGCTTCTTGTGGAGCTACTTGGGTAATCCTGAGAAAATGAAAAATTGTCATATATTGGTCTAAGTACTTATACTTATGAAGGCTATTAGTCTGAGTATTTGCAGCTGAGAGTTAAAATGAGTTCAACACATCTCAAGCTGATCTAGGGCTCATAGTGAGAAAATATATTCGTTACCATATTTCCTTCTTGAAAATTTGAAGGACATTTTAGATTTGAAAATCAAAATTACATCAATTTCATAATAAATTTGATGCAATTTCCATATCATTATTTCTAACAACTTTTAATACAAAAATATATTAAAAACAGTTTGCAACAAAAAAAAGAGTCTGATCTGTGCGATTCTGTTCTGCTCCTAACAAATCGGACCCACATGTAAAAACATTTTCCAAATTTACCATCTTTTGAACATTTTTTTAATCGAAACACTATTTTTACATTTTTTATGAGCAAAAGAAACCAGAACATTAGATAAGTTGATACATTTACAGGGACATATTCTCAAAATAAATGTATCAACCACTAAAAGAAGGCAAATACTCAATGGGAGATAAAGTAGTGTCATGGATTAAGGATAAATGTATTACAGAAAAGTGTTTGGCATTTCGTAAGCAACCAGGACAAAAACATAACTTCATTTGTTGCTTAAAATATACTGGGCAACTTCTTTTCATAAAGTTCTGCAAACCAAGGCAATCTTGTGGAAAGTTTTCTAAAAATTGCTGTTTATTTTGTTGAAATTTCTCTATCTACTCCTTATAAAATCTTGCACATGTATTTGCAAGAAATGAGGGTATGTAGGACGAGCCCAAGTCATCCACACAAGACAAGAAATACCCTGAGTTGCACATCTATGTATCCTTAATCTGTGGCAGTGTGATATTTCTAGTCATCAGACCAGCTGTTGCATTCATACATAGAAACAATTATGTGGTTACCTCGGGGCCAAATTTGTAGGGCTCAATTTAAAATCACATCAAATACAGTCACACAAAATAGCCATTTTCCAAGTAAGGTTGAGGTCTCCTATGGATTTTCAAATACTGCTTATTTCAAGTACATTCAGCGTCCGGCTAGACTCCGAACTTGACGGGGAAGTTATATAATACGTCCTACAAATGTCGAAAACTTTTTCCACAAAAAAACTTACCGATTTGTGAAATTTATCCAAAGGAACGCTCGTACTTCTCAAGTATTTCATATCACCATTTTCTTTCACCCCCCAATGGTAGCAGCCACGAGAACCAAGTTAATCGAACTTTGAACAAGTTGCTAAAGAACTCTTTTAGAATCGTCCTTTCAAATAGCTAGACTTTAACGACGTCCAAGACAAAGGAGAATGGCTTAATGACCAGTATATTATGCAGTTAGCAATATACAAAATAGCCCACAGCTGTCCCACAATCTTTCTTTAAGCACTTCTGTCAAAAACCTGACTTCTTTTGAATTGCTGTTTATAACTATGTTTAAAGTATATGCATGAATATTGTGTCTTGACAAGCGATCCTCGAATCCAATATATGTTGTTGATATGAATAGTTATAAAATCTCTTTCCAAAATAAGTTTTTAATTGTATAATATATACACACTTGTATTGGAGTTTTGATCAGTATGTATACGATATGTATATAGCAAGGTACCTAATATGTATTATCAAACACTTCCAAAATACTCTGTTTACAATGCTCAGTGATATATCCCGTTTTATATAAAGGCCAAATTGCGCTGTTTTCGAGCCTTACTTGATGCTGGAGATTCACGAGAGCCGTTCAAAAGCATGGCGGATACGAGAGGTGTCATAAAAATGTGCTTTCCTGTTACCAAAACAAACCCCGAAACTCAAATAAAATCAGGTTACAAACGGAAGCAATTAGCCAAAACCGCGGCGTTCTTGAAAAGTTCGTAAACTTTAGCAAATCCTGCAAAAAAATAATGCCATTTAGTCGCGTTTCCAAGGACATTGCAAAAAGTACAAAAAATGACATAGACCCCAAACCTCGAAACTAATTTAGTCGCCGCGCACGCTCTCAAATTGAAAAAAAATGCATTGTTTATACTTGTGAAAAGGATATATTTAAAACCAAACTGTGCAATATAAGTTTAAAATTGAAACTAAATGCAGCAATACCCTGTTTATATGGTAAATGTATAAACGTATTAATACCTACTCTTTTAGCACAACATTTGGGCTTGTTTTGCATTATTCATTCCATAAAATGAAACCCAATGCATATAACAGCATTACCTGAGCTTAAGAAAAACTTGTATCTTGTCCAAAACCAAATTACAGTCAGCCCAAACCACAAGGAAACAAGTTTATGCTACAAAGGTTCAATCCAATGTTCGATGTAATTTTATACGCTTCCAGCTGTTGGCTCCCAACAATCCAAGTTTACAAGCGAAGAAATCCAACTAAAATTCGTTTATTGTTCTTTATTTTGCAGCAGGCGACAGATGAACACTAGAAGCTTCGTCTCGGTATTAAATAAAAACAAAACCCTTCTTAAAAACGTGCAAATTATCAAATTTTAAAATGTAAACAAGGTACTTTCGCTCACGAGTTGTCATCCATGATACATGAGCACTTCTTGAGCAGGTAGGCCAATATCAACCAATCAAAGTGCGCCAACATTTGCACGTGACTCAAGTGGCGATGAAAAATAGAGAACAATGATTGGTTAAAAGCTGAATAAATCACCACACCTCCAAGCATTGTTTACCGTGAAAATTGTAGTGGAATATATTATCATATTTATATAGCGTCAACTCAAAAACATGATGTAACCCTAATCCAAAACCCTTCAATTTTAATCCCACATGAAATCCGAAAATCCTTATCGTAAGAATCAGAGCCAAAGAAAGCTAGAATAGGTATTTCTTTATTGTAATATTTACATTAAATTATTTTAAGAGTCACTACAGTAAAACCCCGCTTATAAAAACCCACATTTTAAGAAGCTGTTAGGCAGGCTTAAAATTAGTTGTCCTCGCCATAGGTTTCTCTCAGTCAGAGCATGCAAATCTGACTCCATTAAAAAGAGACTGCATGTATTTAGCCTGGTGCAACTGACTGAAATTTCACAAATTAGCATGTAAAAGATACAAACACTGCCTCTTAATGGGAACAATATGGCTACAATTATGTAAGAACCTGTTTAGGCTAACTTGCAAATTTTAGGTTCTTATACGAGGCGTTTTACTGTAATTAAACGTGTTAACATTAAAAGCCTCGATTAAAGCGTTGCAGCGCGTTTTTACAATCTATTTATTGGGGACTAACAAAGTTGTATGACATTGTTGCAACAGTTTGAACAGGACAACAACAAGACCCTAGTTTTGACCAAGATCTTTGGCCAAATTTCAGATCAGTTTCCACGGCATCGAGTTCTGTCATTTGCTGATTATAAAAATAGAACATCCCACCTCCTTTTTCCACGAAAAACGTGGATTCATGTACAAATTTTGTTCACGAGTTAAAATTTACTGTACAATGTTGTTTGCCAGAACACATTTCTGCCAATGTTTCATGAGAATTTACAAGAATAAATAATTAAAATAGCCATTCATAAAAAGCCACTATTGTTAAAATAGACTTTCCTGTCATCTCCGCTATTTTTGGGCTTCGTTTTCCTGGTATTCTTCGGCGTTTCTTTGAAAACCACACGTCTTTCGTCTTTAAAATGGTTTTTGTTGGTCTCTCGAACCTCTGTTTTTCCTTTTGTGAGATCTTTCATCGCGTGGGAGAGAGTATTGAGGTATACAGTTGATGATAATGCCTCCAAATTGATCTAAAAATTCAAAAATATAGCTTTTGTTTGGCACAAAGTTTGGCTACAAATGAAACACAAATTGTTTCAGAATTAACTGAATTACATTGTCTTTTTTCTTTCCCTTTCTTTTCTTAGTTTTCTTGACCTCTCTGTTTCCTACTGGCAAGCTCGGTGGCGTCTATACGAAAAAATGCAATAGGCACTGGTTTAGAAATTAAGTTTTGAATGATTTAACTAATATTTATTTTTTCAGGTAGTTTAGACACGATAGCTTATTGCAGAATACTACCTACACTGGACCACCACGTTTGAGATATCTTTTTCAGGTAGTTCAGACACAAATCACGACAGCTTATTGAAGAATACTACCTACACCAGACCACGACGTTTGAGATATTTTTTCAGGTAGTTCAGACACAAACCACGACAGCTTATTGTAGAATACTACCCGTACACTAGACCACCACGTTTGAGATATCTTTTTCAGGTAGTTCAGACACAAACCACGACAGCTTATTGTAGAATACTACCTACACTAGACCACCACGTTTGAGATATCTTTTTCAGGTAGTTCAGACACAAACTACGACAGCTTACAGTAGAATACTACCTACACTAGACCACCACGTTTGAGATATTTTTACAGGTAGTTCAGACACAAATCACGACAGTTTAATGTAGAATACCACCTACACTAGACCACCACGTTTGAGATATCTTTTTCAGGTAGTTCAGACACAAATCACGACAGCTTATTGTAGAATACTACCTACACAGCTACACTAGGTCACATTTTACAATAAATTCAAAGCTCACATGAACAATCTCGTTACTGCTAGACGTTTGTTGCAATCTCATCTTTTTTCTTTGTCTTTTGTTCGGTCTGCTCTTTTTCTTCTTTACGACAGTTTCCGTTCCTTCACTAGAAAGTTTATTTTCTTCATTGGCATTGTTTCTTCTGCGTTTTCTTCCTCTGGATGCCATGAAGTCGACATCCATTGACATCAAAGGTTGTAAAGGCAGGTTTGATGCTGTGTGATTGAAATCTGAAAGAGTTTAAACGATTTAGGCGGTCATGATGATGATGGGATGGAACGATGATAATGATCAAGAAAATATGATCAAGATAATAATCAAAACCGGCTGAAAAGCCTCCTTGGGGAGTGTTCATTAAATTATTGTATTGATAATCAAGATAATGATGATTATGATAATCAAGATAAGGCTAAGTCATCATCATTATCTTATCAATATCACCGATGGTGATAACCAAATTGATTATTATCAAGGTGATAATTAAGATATCGACCTTTTGATGTTGATGACGATCAAATACATGATGATCAACATGACGACGACATTAATAATGGGGACAAAAATTAGAACCCATACTTGTAAATGTCTCCATTTGATCACAGCTATCCTCTGTGCAGCGTAACGTCTGATCCCTAAACTGCGCTTGATCACGCTTGTGATTCCTCGGGATCACCTTTTCTCCCTCGACTCTCCTCCGTTTCCTTGCATTCTCCTCTTCATCCATGACCTCCCCGCCTGAACGTTTCTTCCTTTTCCGTTTCTTCGACTTCTTTTTAATCTGATTCCCGGTATTCTTGTTCAATCCGTCCACATTTTGCTCTGAACTACTTGGTACTTTACTGCAGTCGTTAAGATCGCTTTTTCTGTCGGGTTTTCGGGGTGAATTGTCAGTTAATCTCGCGTTATCATCAGATGGGGTATTTTTGCTGATGTTCCTGATGGAATACTCGCTCGTATACTTGTCGTATTTCACGACAAACGGAAATGCACCATAAAAAGGGCCGTCCGTATCTTCTAAACATTCCTGAAAAGTTTCAAATTCAATTTTACACGCGTTATCACATCACAGTACAAACGCACGTAACACTGATACAGGTTTCTGGATCTCGAGGATTTCTATTTGGTAGCTAGTTCCAGGCCTTTTACTCACAATCAGATCAGCTGGTAGGCAAGATTGCGGCAATACTCACGTGTCCGAGATGCCCTCCCATGCCACAATTGTAACAGTACATTTTCGTTCGCTTTAAATCGCTCTGCAATCCACGTACAATCTCCCCTTTTTCAATCTAAAGAGAGTTTGTTCAAAGTTAAGTGATCCTAATATTTGACCTCTTGATCAATAAGAGATGTTCTTTAGTGGACGTCTAGGAAGAACAGTTTAGAACTGATAGAGCTATCCAGTATAAATAAAGTTAGTTTAGTTTAGGTTTCCTCCTGTAGTAACACTGGATCAATAAGAGATGATCCTTACTGGACCTCTAGGAAGAACAGTGTAGAACTAATAGAGCTATCCAGTATAAATAAAGTTAGTTTAGTTTAGGCTTCCTCCTGTAGTAACACTGGATCAACAAGAGATGATCCTTACTGGACCTCTAGGAAGAACAGTTTAGAACTGATAGAGCTTTCCAGTTTAAATAAAGTTAGTTTAGTTTCTCATCCTTACTGTGTAATGGTACTGCCTCCATCGATCAGGACAAAACTAAAAGGATAAAGTAAACATATTACAGATGGTCTGGTACGCTATGGTAAAAAAAAACAGTAGAAAATTGTTGTCTGAATCTTACACTCTCAAAATGACCAAAAGCATGACATCTGTTACATCTATCTTCAGAACGACATCGAGGTTTGCGACAGTTCTTCACTTGATGTCCTGGTTGACTGCAGTTGAAGCACAGTTCATTATGACAGCGTTTCTTTAGGTGACCAACCTCACCACACAACCAACATATCTTTTCTTTCTGCAGAGCAATGTAAACAATTACCATGGTGTGGTATGGTGTGTGGTGTGGTATGGTATGGCATGGTGTTGTATGGTATGGTATGGTATGGGCTGTTGTGTGGTTTGATGTGGTGTTGTATGGTAATTATGTATAGTATGATATGGTATGGTGTTGTATGATGGTGTTGTATGGTATGGTATGTGCTATGGTATGGTGTTGTATGGTTTGATGTTGTATGGTATGGTGTGTGGTATGGTGTTGCATGGTATGGTGTTGCATAGTATGGTATGGTATGGTATGGAGTTGTATGGTCTGATGTTGTATGGTATGGTGTGTGGTATGGTATGGTGTTGCATGGTATGGTGTTGCATAGTATGGTATGGTATGGTGTTGTATGGCATGGTATAGTGTGTGGTATGGTATGGTGTGTGCTATGGTATGGTGTTGTATGGTATGGTGTGTGGTATGGTATGGTGTTGTATGGTATGGTGTGTGGTATGGTGTGTGGTATGGTATGGTATGGTGTGTGGTATGGTATGGTATCTGGTATGGTATGGTGTGTGTTATGGTATGGTGTGTGTTATGGTATGGTGTGTGGTATGGTATGGTGTGTGGTATGGTATGGTGTTGTATGGTATGGTGTTGTATGGTATGGTGTGTGGTATGGTATGGTGTGTGGTATGGTATGGTGTGTTGTATGGTATGGTGTTGTATGGTATGGTGTGTGGTATGGTATGGTGTTGTATGGTGTGGTATGGTATGGTGTGTGGTATGGTATCTGGTATGGTATGGTGTGTGTTATGGTATGGTGTGTGTTATGGTATGGTGTGCGGTATGGTATGGTGTGTGGTATGGTGTTGTAAGGTATGGTATGGTGTTGTATGGTATGGTATGGTGTGTGGTATGGTATGGTGTTGTATGGTATGGTATGATATGGTATGATATGGTATGTGGTTTATGTTATGATGTGGTATGGTATGTGGTTTGGTATGGTATTGTATGGTATGGTAGGTTATGATTTGGCATGGTGTAGTGTTGCATGGTATGGTATGCACATCTTTTCCTTTGCAAAACAATGTATATCACAAAATCTCAAACCCACAAACAATGATTCAAAAGACAAAATTAAACCCATCTCACCTTCGGCTGTGTACACTCGAGTGTCCGATGTCCTATCTCGTTACAATTAAAGCAGCGACCAGAACGCTTTTTTCTCTTCCTACTTGGCTGCAAAAAAGCTAAACCATCAGAGTTTTTCACAAATAGAATTTCGAGTCTTATTATGCTTCGACACCTACTATCAAGTCAGCAGCAATAACTCCCCACTGGTCACTGTCTGATAAACTATTGTCTAAGACATCACTTTGTTCTTTGGCTTCGAATAATTTCTCTGCAGTGGCTTTCTAAATAATAATTATCATAACTTCAAATAAATTATTTACTTAGATGTGCGCAAATACACAAGTGTGCACCTTTTCACTTCAGACTCATGACACTTATGTAAAAACAGTTGGTCAGCACTCTGTCGAAAGTCGTGGGTTTTCTCCAGGTACTCTGGTTTCCTCCCACAGGAAATGTTGACAGGCTGGGTCAAATTGAAAAAAAAATCCCTGCCCTTTGGAAAGCTTGGTCAATTGGGTTCTAGGAGTTCCTTCAAAGTGGAAAATTGTTTGAAATTTATTAAAAATAACAGCAAAACATTCTGGATTTTCTATTGAGATGCAATATTTCAAGCAGTAAACTGTTGAAGAAACAAATTTTAAGTACTACTTTACTTGAATAGTATACCTTGACTGGATAGATTAATTTTTTCTTATTTTCATGCTTGGAAAATACCAGTTCAACTTCTAAAAGAGATGCGTAAAAAACAATTCATTACCATCACCATCTATTAATTACGAACTATTAGTTAGTGTTTGAAATTCTTATTGATACTCAACCTGGATAAAAGTTGGTACAGATTTCTCTTAAGTCATCTGAATCATTGGAATTTTTTTTTTCATCAATGGATGAAGGTTTTGCATCTACATGATCAGTCACTGATTCTTTGTCCGAGTTTTCGGAATCATTTGACCTATTTGTTTCAGAATCCAAACTGGTTGAAGATGTTGGATCATCAGCATGTGTCTCCTCTGAGAAATAAGTTTATTGAATTAATGAGAGTTGATAAATTAATGAGAGTTTGTATGAGAGTTTTCTCAACTCTCATGTCCTGGTCAAACGAGAACAAGAGTTGCATGAGAGTTGATGAGAGTTGACAAGCGAGGGTTTGTATGAGAGTTTTCTCAACTCTCATGTCCTGGTCAATCGAGAACAAGAGTTGCATGAGAGTTGATGAGAGTTGACAAGCGAGAGTTTGTATGAGAGTTTTCTCAACTCTCATGTCCTGGTCAAACGAGAACAAGAGTTGCATGAGAGTTGATGAGAGTTGACAAGCGAGAGTTTGTATGAGAGTTTTCTCAACTCTCATGTCCTGGTCAAACGAGAACAAGAGTTGCATGAGAGTTGATGAGAGTTGACAAGCGAGAGTTTGTATGAGAGTTTTCTCAACTCTCATGTCCTGATCAAATGAGAACAAGAGTTACATGAGAGTTGATGAGAGTTATCTTCAACCAACCTTTGCTGTTATTCTTTGGTGTTTCTACAAGCGATGATGCAAAGTGAACGCTCTGATACAGTTCTGCTTCTAACTCGCTGTCAAGGATATCATCACTGAAACACAAAAAAAATTATTCCCTACATCTTTTACACTCGCCGCAATAGAAGCGTTCCGAACATATTTGACCAATTCATATGCCCAAGTTTAGCAGTTCCTCTCATTCATGCCTCCCGTGGTTCCTCAAATTTTGAAAAGTTTGTTAAAATGTTCACAACTTCCTGTTTATTTACCACATTGACCAATCAAAATGCTCACGACTAAGATATAGCATTCTGATAGGTCAATTAACAGGAAGTTGTGAACATTTTAAGGAACTTCTTCAAAATTTTGAGGAATTCATCAGAGAAACTGCTAAACTTAAACAAATGACTTGGTCAAATATTTTTGCAATGCTTCTATTGCCGCAACTGTAAAGAAAAATAATGATGTTTCATACCTTCCATCAGATGATGTATCATTGTATAACTCATCCTCAAAAGCTCTCAAAAATTCCAAGTCTTCTCCATCATCAATCTCGCTCATGCTTGCTCCAGCCTTATCACAGGCTAAGGACGATGTACAAATTTAGGAGAAGTCATAATTATTTATTGAAATGAGACTATACAATCCAACTGCAAAATCCATCTCTTTCACAGCATCTTCGGTTAATCTAAGAAAACATATTATATAATTATACAACAAATAAATTGTGTTATAGGAATTAAAAACTAGCAAATTAACTGGAAACATTGTCTGGCTGAATAAATATTCACCAGTCATGCAAATACAAATTTTTCTGTATTTATAGACCATATGAGGAATCAATTTCTAAAGAAATGAATGATGATAATGATTTAAATTTGCATAGCACAACCAAATTGTCGGGCTGGCATCACTACTGGATATCTATGTACGCCATAGATCTCCGGCATGGACTGCAGCTTTGTTACCTACTTTCGTACCTTCATCAAAGCAAAGTCCACAAATTTGTTGCATTTTAGAATTTGCAAATTGGTTTGTAAACTGTGATTGATTGATTTGCTTTGTTGAGTTCAGGGGCCAATAATAAATTTGCATAATATGACCAAATTATTCTGGCTAGCTTAGCCACATGCGAAAAGTCACAGTGTGAGATTGGTAAAATCATATTGAAAAATAGCCAACATTTTTCAACTTGACAAATCGCATTTATGGCTATTGAATTTAAATGAAGTTATTCAAGTGTATTGTGTCGACCAAAACAATTAAAATACGTTCCCCCAGAGTGCAATCACTCCACAAGTGACAAGCTACATTGACAACCTCAAAAAATAGAATACAACATAAGAAAATACTAACTTCCAACAAATGAGCAATCTAAGTCATCTTCTTTCTTTGATAATACAGTGATTTTCCAAAGAACGACTCAAAATTGTTGACAAAAATAAAGAATTTGTACCACGTGTCATCAAAACAAATTTTTCCAAACATATATCATAATTATGCAAATTTATGTGAAACGTAGCCTGCGAACGGGTGAAAAGTAGTATATACTGACCTCGAGTAGTATGGAGTGATAAGGAATTGTCAAGCTGGATTTTGAAGAAGAACACGGCCAAAAAATAATCAAAATGCAAATGCTACAAGAACATAATGAAATTAGCAAAATTACAAAGTTTGGAGGCAAAATACTGTAAAGTGTGGAGCATATAAACTTGCAAAGTTTGCAGATTTTATACATGATTAAATTATATGTGGAAATTATTACCATTTTCTGCTCAAATGCAGCAAATCTGCCAATAAAACAGCTTTATTCGTTGTTTATCAGTGATCATTTTATTTAGTTTCATCGAAATCAGTACAATAACTGATCGGTCATTTTTACTGGAATGAGCAACGCTACTGTAGTCAGCGGACTCTCTCCGACATAAAACTGTGTACTGTCAAGCGCATTTCAATTTTCGCGGAATAGAACGCAATCGCGCGGCAATTTTCCAAAACTAAACAACAACACTACAACAGTAATAAAATTTGTTTATTTTAACCGTTTACGGTTGTTCTAGGAACTCACAATGGACGATGCGTTAGAACTGAGCGTGCAGGACAATGAATTTGACGCTGAAATTCCACAAAATGCCGAAAATCTTTGGCAAGAAAGTAATTCGAAAATGGACGTCAAATTAAACACAAATTTCGACCCCAAAGATTATATTTCGCTATCTGAGGCGAAACAAACGCTATTGGAAAACCTAGAACAGTATGATTTAAAAGACAATGCAATGCTGTGCTCGAGGGGTTCGGTTAAAAGTCGTTTGGGAATTCGAGAAAATGAGGCTGAGCTTATGGATTGTTCGGAAGCAAATGACTTGGAGAGATGTGAGGTTTCTGGACGGGAAGCTAGCGCCAGCAGAGAAGGTATTAACGCGGCAGCGAAGAGTATGTATTCAACCCTGTTATGAGTTGATTCATACAGGCTGTTTAGGTGACAGGATAGCCTGGTTATCCAGGGATGGGTCTGGTTATCCAAGGACAACCTGGTTACCCAGAATGATTTTTGTTACAAAAATTTTTCCCCTTTGACAAGATATGATTTTGAATTGCACACAGACAAGTCTACAACCAATATAAATTTGGTGTCTTTAAAAATTGCTTTAAACAAGTGCTGAAGCCAAGATGTCAATCAGATGGGGGGTGGGGGCACAGTAGGACATTGCTCTTTCCTAAGGGGGGAGGGACAATTCCCTATAGTACTTCCCATTATAAACTAAATTTAAAACTTAGCATGCAATAAGAACAAAATCTAACAGCTTAAAGAGCATGTTAAAATTAGTAAAATTGCAAAGTTTGGCTGGGAAATGTTGTAGAATGCTGAAAACATAGGCTTGCAAATTTTGCATGTATTTTTATTACAGATGAAGAAGACTACTACTTTTGACTATCAATTTTAACCCAAATATGGAAGCTTGTCTACATGTAATACAAATATAAATAAAGTTTGCATTGAGTATATTTTTCAAATTTTTTTAGCATTTCTCAACTAAAACTATGCAATTTTACTATTTTAATATGCTCTTTCTGGCTGTGCTGACAAAATTCATATTATGATGGGAAAATGTACAGTAGACTGAGTTTATATCTTAACAGCTCTACATAATCAAACAAATTCAGACATTTGATTCAATTTAGATATAACAGAAAAAGCAGATCATGTCCAACGCAGGCCCAGTATGAAAAATCTCTGCAAACGTTTGCATGCAAGATGGTATGACAATCCAGTGAAAATTGGCAAAGAAATTGCAGAAAGACTTGAGGAAGTATGCTTGAGCAGTGATTATTGATTATGTAATCATTAGATTGATTAAATGGCTGATATGCTGATCCAAGTTGATAACAATTAGATTTGCAAACAAATTGAGGAAGTGTGCTTGTGCTGTTTTTATTGATTACATAATCAATAGATTGATTACATAATCAATAGATTGATTACATAATTGATAGATTAATTACATAGTTAATAGATTAATTACATAATCAATAGATTAATTACATAATCAATAGATTAATTACATAATCAATAGATTGATTATTAAATGGTTAATATACTCTTCCAAGTTGATAATTAAATTGGCAATGAAATTGCGCTGTGATTGTTGATCATGATAGTGGCTGATAAACTGTTTCAAGCTGTTAACATACAATTGGCTAATGGGAATGTATGCTGGATTATTGATTATATAATCAGTAGATTGACTATTAAATAGCTGATGTACTGTTCCAAGTTGACAACGATTTCCAATGACTTAAATTTGAATACATAAATGCCATTAAGATTGTTTTTTTTTATTTAGCATAAATTTTCTTTGATCATCGAAACAGTGAAAATCATTGGCGGTAAAAAAACCTTGGAATTGTTCAACGAGACAAAGAGAATTCAGCTTAACGGTGGCATGAAGACTTGTAATGGAGATCGAAGGTATGAGCTGTGCTGAGGTGTACTGCAGTCATCATTGACTGCCTGTGCCAGAAAGTTCTGCGAAGTTTAAACGTAGACAATCAAAGAAGTGGACTGGAAACTTAAGCTAAAGCGATAATGACACCGTGATTCGGCTTGATACGCTTTACTTTGGAACCCTGTAACTTCACTTTAAATATATTCCAGTACTTTGTATTTACATATTTTAAACTAGAACAGCAATGTCTATGGAACTATCGACTTTTAAAACTTTTCTGACGGTCGAAAATCACCATTGAATGTTTTGGTAAAACTTTTAACAAACATGCAAAGGTGATATGTTTTGCATAAAAAATGACACAAACTTTCATGCCAGCTGAATAGCATTATGAAAAGGCTTGAATGACAAATTTTTTACTAGTTTATTTCTTTTCCCAGACGGACCAGCGGTGGAGTCTTCCTGACTTTATTAAAATCAAGCAGTTATGCTACCGAGGAACAAATAAAGAAAATCTTCAAAGAAGACGTATTCACATCAAAAGAGGCAATAAAACGCAAGAAAGCCGCTTATAATAAACGAAAGAGAGCAAGAAAACGCCTGGAACAGGAACAAGCTAGCCAAAGCAATGCTGCAAACAATGTAAAACAGGACAGTGCCACTGTACAAGCTGAGAATAACATTGTGGAAGTAACGAACAGTACGAACGAGGTCGAACCACAAGACATTAATGCTGAAGAGTGATTTTGTAGTGTATTTAGTTAAATCGAGTTTTAATTTGAGTATTAGTTTGTTGTGCAAACGTTTTGGTATGGTAATGAGAATAAAACATTTATTTTTGTGAGTTTTGGCCTGGTTGAACACATATACTCTCAACAGGTTTGTTTATAGGATAGCTAACTTACGCAAATGTACCTAGTTACTTAACAATAAATATTTTAGCCTATAATCATCATCATCTGATCGTCATCATCAAATCTTTGTTGCCACTATCCATCATCATCCTCTATTATCCCCCAATCATCTCTATACCCCCATTACCATCACCATCCTTCAACACCACCACTATCACCCAAAAGCTAAAACATGCTAGACCAATACGTATACTACCATTTAATCAAAATGTTACACCGTAATCAATGTGTGCTGGTCTCCGAACAACACGCGTTGAATACCATAACCATGATAACCTTTATTTACAAACAACATTGGAATATATAAATCTACACCTCAAGAAAGTGTCTACAACTATTTCTCCAGGAAAAAAACAAACAATACCAGACTGTACTGCAGTCAACCAATGCGTCTCGTGCGAGCGCAGATTGTCATCCCTACGCCCAACAGTGTATCTCTGTAATTAAACAAAAGATGGAGAGATGGTGAGAGATTAAGAACAACTTGGGCAAATCGTGTAAATGTTAAATCATTTTGTCGGCCAAAGGGTAAATGTGTATCAATCTCTTAATCTCGATTTACACATGTTGAAATTCAAGAAGAATTCATCATCAAGTATAGGTTCTCCTGCAGGAATTGATATGTCCGACAAGGTTTCAAATACAGCTCGCCAGTTTCTACCATGTTTACAAGAGACTCAGTCATATGCGATTGTTTTTCTTGAAATAGCGTAAATACCATATGTACAGCAATTCTGTACGGTAATAAGCAAATTCACGTTTTATTTTGACCGATAAGGTATCAAGATTTTGAAAACAGTCTGTTTAGTGCGTTGTTAATAAAGTAATATTCCCTCTTCAGTCGTTTCTTACATGTCAATTTCACAGACTTATTGCATAGAAATATTACCTGGACAGGTTGTGAAAGAACTATTGAAAACACGAGGAGAAGTGCTTTGTGAGATATGAAGACGAGAGGCATACTCGAGCGGTTTTAAATCAAGAGAAAAAAACAAGGGAGTATTTTTAATGCTTCAAATACGACCAATTTTATACCCATCCTGTGAGTTTATTTACGAAGAAATTTTGAATATAGATGTTGTTTAAACTGAGAAAATCCAGGCAAAAATTTTGTAAAAATCAACGTATGTTTTATCACAGATACACACTCATTCACAAACTTGACTTCCTTTGTACTTTCCTCAATTTCTTGAAAAGAAGCTCTTTGCTTAACTTATAAAAATTTAACCTCGTGTCATAGAAAAAGTTTTAAAATCACACAGGCAAGCTTCAGATCCTTGCTAATCTGTGTACTACATATACAGACTTTCATTTATAAATACCTTCATAGTATACGTTTGGATGTGAACCAAGTAAGATTGAAACCACGATAGTTTCTTGTTGCATCGCTTTTAAATTTGATTAAAATACGGTTGGTGAATGCTGTGATTGTTCCTAAGAAAGTAATCATCATCATCATCATTAATATCATTAACATTAACATTAACATTAACATTAACATCATCATCATCATCATCATCATTATCATCATCATCATCATCATCATCATCATCATCATCATCATCATCATTATCATCATCATCATCATCATCATCATCATTATCATCATCATCATCATCATCATCATCATCATCATCATCATCATCATCATCATCATCATCATCATCATCATCATCATCATCATCATCATCATCATCATCATCATCATCATTAATATCATTAACATTAATATCACCGTCATAATCATAATCATCATCATCGTCATCATCATTATCATCGTCATCATCATCATCATCAACACCATCAAGCATCATACACATTATAATACACATACCAGGATTTTTCTGTCCACAGTAAGTTCTCTTGGGTGACTTGGGTGTCCCACCATCGTAAATTTCCACTCTATCATACGAACATTTACTATGCTTTTCCACATTGAAATCAAGAAACCTCACTTGCAAGAGACGATCAAGGGGTACAGTGATCACCCAAGCACACTCCTTGTTATTTGGGTACTTCTGTGGATAAAGAGGCGAGGTGAAGCTTCCAGAATTACCAGTGAATTGTCTATCACACGGAACTGTTGAAAAATGAAGTAAGAATTACTCAACCTTTACTGCACAGGATAGCTCTACCAGATGAAAATTGTTCTTCCTAGAGGTCCAATAAGGATCATCTCTTATTGATCTAATGTTACTACAGGAGAAAACCTGAACTAAACTAACTTTGTTTATATTGGATAGCTCTATCAGTTCTAAACTGTTCTTCCTCGAGGTCCAGTAAGGATCATCTCTTATTGGTCCAGTGTTACTACAGAAGGAAACCTAAACTAAACTAACTTTATTTATACTGGATAGCTCTATCAGTTCTGAACTGTTCTTCATAAATGTCCAGTAAGGATTGTTTCTCATTGATGCAGTGTTACTACAGCAGAAAACCTAAACAAAACTTTATTTATACTTCAAAGCCAAAGACACATGTACACAGATTCAGAGAGCCACCTACTTTCTTTCTGAATACTTTTAGATGTCCATTCCGCCTTGAAGCCTCCCGTTCGCAATCGGTCACTTGTTTTTAACTGAACAAACATCACGTTGCCTGACGACTCAACAGTTGTGACTGAATTTGAATTGGAACAGATTAGTTTCAGGATTCGCGATTTGCTATTTTCGCCATCCCTTACGACTAGATTATCTTTGGAGCATCTTGTTTGGTTGGCTAGATTGAAGAAAGATATTTTAATAAAGTAAAGTTAAATAAGCTATCAAAATTGAAAACTCTGTACAGTTCATTCTAGCGGTCCAGTAAGGATCATGTCTTATTTATCCAGTGTTACTACAGGAGGAAACCTAAACTAAACTAACTTTATTTATACTGGATAGCTCTATCAGTTCTAAACTGTTCTTCCTAGAGGTCCAGTAAGGATCATCTCTTATTGATCCAGTGTTACTACAGGAGGAAACCTAAACTAAACTAACTTTATTTATACTGGATAGCTCTATCAGCTCTAAACTGTTCTTCCTAGAGGTTCAGTAAGGATCATCTCTTATTGATCAGTGTTATTACAGGAGGAAACCTAAACTAAACTAACTTTATTTATACTGGATAGCTCTATCAGTTCTAAACTGTTCTTCCTAGAGGTCCAGTAAGGATCATCTCTTATTGATCCAGTGTTACTACAGGAGGAAACCTAAACTAAACTAACTTTATTTATACTGGATAGCTCTATCAGTTCTAAACTGTTCTTCCTGGAGTCCAAACAAGCAGAGAAGAACACAGATGTCCTAGTCACCGTGTCAGCAAAGTCTCAGTGTTATATCATCATTATGTACCTTTCAAACGTATTTGGGTAAACTTCATTTCAACTTTTTTTCCTTGATCCACTCTGATAGTCCACTTACAAACGGAATTCTGAGGATAGTTTGGGAACCCAGGTGATATCAGTGTACCCTTGTTCTGGTTGAGCACTTCATTGCAAGCTGAGAATAAAAATAAATGCAGAGGCGAAGTGATTAATCGTAGTTATGCATAATGTACGGCGAAGTTCTAGTTGTTTCTTATTGTCATGTACTAGAAAATTATCAATCTCAAAGATACTTATTATATGCACGGTGACGTCATAAGTTGTGTAATTTGCACATCCAATACAACTGAATATCTCAAGAAGAAAAATTGTATCAAAAAGTCATGCAGTCATTCGAAGGTATCTTTGCAATCTAATAATTTGCTACAATTTCATGTCATAAGCGCTTGAAACGAAAACTCACAATGCTGGCAAGCAGTAATTCTGCATCGCTTTGCTTGCAATCTTCTGCCAGAACATTGTCGCCCGCCCCGGGACGGAGCGGGATTATTGCAGCTTCTTGTTCTTTTCTGATACCCCTGACCACATGATTTGCTGCAACGGGACCAAGCTGACCAAGCACTCCACGCGCCGTGGACAGCTACGGTGCTTCGAGTATCTTCGGCGGCTTGCGGAGCTTCGTTTATTGCAGCCACGGGTAGCGACTCTGAAGAGGGAGAAGTTAAGTTAAGAGGAGCCCGGTAAAAAACGCGCATGTTGAAACAAATCTGGTGACATCTTGGAACAACTTGTTGTCAACAAGCCGACATCAGGATGCGTTCCCATGGCTTGCGACAGCTTGTTGACGACAAGTCTGTTGCAAGTTGTGAACAGACTTGTTGTAAGTTGATTGTCAAAACTTGTTATCCACAGGCTTGCTGCAACTTGTTTCAACAAGTTGTAACAAGTCTGTAGATGACAAGCCTGATTTTAACAGACTCGTCATCGTCTTACCAAAGCCTATTCCTACGCCTCACTATTTCAACTTACTTTTTTGTTGTTCTCCACACAGATAGTTATCGTCCCATCCGTTTGTGCCATTTCTCGCGAACCACTTTATGCACGCTAAACCACGTACTGGACCAGAGTGAGACCATTGAAACCTGTAAATGGCAGCAAAGTTCTATCAATATCTTAGTCTTAATCATCATCATCATCACTATCGTAATAATCATCGTAATAATCATCGTAATAATCATCGTAATCATCATCATCGTAATCATCATCATCCTAATGATCATCATCGTAATGATCATCATCATCATCATCATCATTATCATCATCATCATCATCACCATCGTCATCATCATCATTATCATCATCATCATCATCCCAACTACTAACACATCTTACCTGTAATCAGAATCGGCAGGTACACACAAATAATTATTATTCCAGCCATCACTCTCCCTCGGCTCACTAATCTTGATACACCTCATACGAGGCTGGGCCCCCAAATCAGACCACCTCATATTGATCCGTCGTTTCGTTCCAACGGAACAAAAATAATAATTCTTCCATATTAGTTCCAATTTTCGTTCGTAAACATGCACGCAGTTATGGTCGTATGGAGTGTGAGCGAACTTTTTGAAAGTGAAGTCATCTGGCCAAGTTGGTTGTTCTGAAAATCAAAGCACGTCATGTCATGCCTGCTTTATACATGGCATTTCAGTCGCGTCAAATGCAATTCAAAGAATAATAGATAACAAAGTTAGCCTTTTAACTGTCTAGGGTTTCCCACGGTATGGTTTTTCTTTTTATTTGCTTTATGAATTGACCATTCCCCTATTAGACAAACTTTTAAACTGGGAAGCGTTTAATTATTCCAACGCTTGGAGAGAGCATCCCAAATTTCATAGAATTGTAAAGTTTCGTTGCAAAACATAGTAAAATGTGGACCTTTGCTCTTTGCAACCTTTGCATTAAGGATGCTGTTCCCAACTTTACTAAAGTATCCAATTTCAATATGTCTAATGAGGGAATGGTCCATTATTGAGTTTTAGAATACAATTTCCATGCTACAAAGTATTCTAGTGCCACAAAAGGTCTACCAGAAGAAAATACAATCAATTCACCTGTACATTTTTGTAGATTACAAAAGCGTCTGCTATAATCCTTTCCGTAGCAAGGCTTGCCGTAATTCTTTGGCACAGGGTTGGTGCAATACCGCCTCTGTTCCTGGTAGCCCCCTCCGCACACGCGGTTACATCGTGTCCAGGAGGACCAGGCTGTCCACCCACCATCAATTGCTGAACATGGTAAGTAATATTTATATGGATTACATTTTGTTGCAACTACCGAACTTTACGTAATAAATTTTAAACGAGCTGTAAAAGTGAAGCTTGGATTTATGGTTAGGGCAGGTTTTGGTTAGGAACAAGGAAAACATACTATATCCAAAGCGACTTACGTCCATCAAAAAACTTCGCACATAAAAATGCTTTGCTTGTAGCCCTTCCTGACCTTGTGGGCCATCCCAAACATCCAATGCCTCTGATTCGGCCGTTTACTGACCAATGAAACTTATACACTGAGTCATTGGCGACGCACACGTAATTGTCATTCCACCATCCCAACCTGGTAAAAATACCAAATTTAGTCAAAGTCCATGCAGTCGGTTGTACGGAGGGTTAATAGCTCTATAACGAACTTTCTAAACATGCTCATTAACTGGTAAAACCCATATTGAATAAAGTTCAGCTTTCTTAAGTTAAAGTCACTTTCTATCTCTTGCGAGTTCAATATCCCTGGTGTCATTGCTTTTTATGCCTTTCTGCAGCAGTTGAAAAATCACTATCCGGTGGATAGCGCTGTCCAGCTTTATTCCGTACAACATGTCCTTGGAGTACTTTGTAGACTCCAGACTGAATTATTGAAGGTAAACCAATTCTAATTTTGTGGTACTTTACTCGATACCGGGTAATACCTAAATTTGTTTCAATCTCGAGTGCAAATCTTATACATGTGGAAATTAAAGCCAAGAACAGTTGGGAAAAATTCATCATCAACTATAGGTCGTTCGACAGGAATCGAACCAACACCTGTGCTTTGCCGGTGCAATGCTCTGATCACTGAACTACGTAGGTAGCTGACACAAGAACAAGAGAAACTTATGAGTATTACGGTGGTAATATCTGCGAATAGATTGAATGTAGATCAATTGTGATCTTGTGGCCCTTCCCTCGATGTTGGATGATTTCCAAAAGGTAAATCTGTTCCTAATCTCGAGTGGAAATCCTACACATGTCGAAATTGAGCCGAGAAAAGCTGGCAAAAACTCATCAATTATGGCACTGCTCCAGTCTACGGAGGAAGCTGACAAGAGCAAGCGTAATGTATGTGTATCTACAGTGGTAATCTCTCTTCTCACCTGTCTTCCCCATAGGGTGATGTGATCTGGGTGCAATCTAAGGACGCTGGTTTGCCTTCGTGAGACCAAGAGATCGCGGCGCCTTTCTTCGTGGTGTTATTGCAAAGGTACACAGGTCGTTGTTGTCTTTCTTTGGGCTCGTTGAACAGCACACAGTGCTTGTTTTGAAGGCTTCGCGTCGAGAATTCAAAATCTTCAGGGAATTTTGGAAATTCTCCTTCTTTAGCTAAGCGAGACAGACGAGAAAAAGGTCATTCATGATGATTCCAATCAAAATGTCCCCACAAATGCGCAACAAGAAACGCACAAGTTGCAGCAAGTCTGCTGCGGGCTTGTTACCTTGCAGTCATCAAGGCGATATCAGGATGCATTCGCATCGCTTGCTCCAGCTTGATGATAACAAGTCTGCTGCAAATTGTCAACAGGCTTGATGCAAGTTGCAACAACTCTGACTTGACGCAACAAAATTGCACTAGGTTGGTGGTGTTTCTGGCTGTGTTTCCGAATCATCCTGAGTTCAAAATTTTATTGCTATAATTCTTCACGTTTCAATTCTTACCTGGGCAGTTGTAGACGAGATTGGCTTGTTTTATATCCAACGGACTGAGATGAATGTTTCCAAATTCTTGAATATCGCTGTTTCTCGCAACGATGGTTGCTCTTTTGTTGCTGGAAAATGCATAGTTCCCATAATGCATGATGGATTTGAAGTCGTACGTTACATTGTGGCTGTCGATGCGAATCTCGCTGTATTTGTCAAAAGCAAACCTATAGGCTGAGGGAAAAAAAATTTATTGGTTCCGTCAGTTCCAAACTGTTCTTCCTAGAGGTCCAGTAAAGGATCATTTCTTATTGATCCAGTGTTACTACAGGAGGAAACCTAAACTAAACTAACTTTATTTATACTGGATAGCTCTATCAGCTCTAAACTGTTCTTCCTAGAGGTCCAGTAAGGATCATCTCTTATTGATCCAGTGTTACTACAGGAGGAAACCTAAACTAAACTAACTTTATTTATACTGGATAGCTCTGTCAGTTCTAAACTGTTCCTCCTTGAGTTCCAGTAAGGATCATCTCTTATTGATCCAGCTGAAATAAACTAACTTCAATTTTACTGGATAGCTCTATCAGTTCTAACCTGGAACGATGTTATTCCACATGATGTTGACATATTCACTTCTATCTGGGCGATTTTGTTCGTGCCAGAAGCCGACAACATGTCCTAGCTCGTGAATAATGACGCTTGTATCAGAACATCCTCGGCCCAAAGATACGTATTGTCGTCCACCTTTGCGACCAACGTCTGCATTGCAACTGTAAAGAAAGAAATGTGCGAAGCATTGGGTCAAGTTGCATAAAAGTTGATAGGGGCTGATGAGCGAGAGTTTGTCTGAGAGTTCTCAACTCTCTTGTCCTTGTCAAACGAGAACAAGAGTTGCATGAGAGTTGATAAGAGTTGACAAGCGAGAGTTTGTATAAGAGTTTTCTCAACTCTCATGTCCTGGTCAAACGAGAACAAGAGTTGCATGAGAGTTGATCAAAACGTGGTTTGTAAATCAAATTACTATTCCTCACCCCACTCCATGCATAAAGATAACATAATTTTTATCCTTTCTTCTCTTCTTTCGGAATTTAATACACGTATACGTCTTCCACTCTTTCATTGCTTTCTCCAGATTTGACTTGAAAGTATCACGTCCAACTGAGAATTACAAAAAAACGTGTTTGAATTTATTTGAACGCAAACAAGTCTTGAAAAACCATGCAAATACTATAGTTTGTGATGTCATTTACTCACGTCGCATTCTGAAACGACGTACACAGACTTGTTGCTGGTTGTCAATTTTACCAGTTTGTTACAACTTGTCAGCAAGTTGCAACAAACTTGTCTATTTCATCAAGTTGCAACAAATCTGTTAAAATCAGGCTTGTTGCAACAAACTTATCACTTACAGACTTGTTACAGCTTGTTGAAACAACTTGCAGCAAGCCTGTGGATAACCGTTTTAACAATCAACTTGCAACAAGTCTGTTCACAACTTGCAATAGATTTGTCATCAACAAGCTGTCGCAAGCCTTGTGAACGCATCCAGATATCGGCTGCAGTTGATAACAAGTCTGTTACAAGATGTCAACGCGTTTTATGCTGTGTAAATCATTCATGTTTTCTACGACGTATGCTTTACTCACGTATGCTCTGGTCTATCACATAGGGCACCACACCCTTTTTCCAAAGCTTTCTCTCGTCCCGGGCCGCCGCATCTAGCTGGCCGTGTTGCGAGTCACTTCGAAATGGGGGTAGCCGTATGTCAAATTTGTGAACATTCATAAGTTTCTCTGCAAGAGTAAAACACTGTGTCTTTCAGCAGGGTACGTACAGGTCAGCGGAAGTACAATTTAAGGACTTTCAAGGCCATATATCATGAAGCACTAAAAGAGTTGTTAAATAATGCTCTAACTGTAACCTAAATGAATGTGAAACAGAAGTGATGAACACTTAATTTTCAGTGTCAAAAAATGTCCAGAAACCAAAGCAAGACGAATTTAAGATCTTTCAAGCACTTCTTTATGACTTCAAGGATTTTCAAGGCCTTGAATTTTCATTTTCAAATTAAAAGACATTTAAGGCCATTCAAGTTTTGTACGAACCCTGTTTCAAATAAACGATAGACTAAATAATTATCTGTAATTTCAGACTTTGCATGGTGAATTGTATTATTTTATATAAGAAATTTGTGGAACACCATGTAATTAAATTGATGATGGCCTGAGTCAAACGGGCCGAAAGCTTAGATATTTTCAATAAAATCAATTTAATTACGCGGTGTTTCACAAATTTCTTATATAAAATGAATAATTATCCCCCACAAAGCGAACCCAATAATATCACGGAACCTTTGAAGTTTTTCTGCCAGCCGCCATGTTGAAAGAAAGCTTCTCAAGCTGAAATGGACGTTTATGAACTTTACGGTAGAAAATCAGGTTAAAATCACCATCAACTTATTATTTTGCAAACGACTAACTTTTTTCATTACTAATTCAATCTACGTTATCCTATTTAAGTGATTTCAAGATAAAAATACTATCGACCAAATCAATGTTTATCCACTTACATATATCAGTTTTGATTTCGTTTGGCGCCTTTTAAATTGAAGGCTTTCTTTCAACATGGCGGCAGGTAAGCCGAAATTTTCCAGCAATATTTTGACCAAATGGCGGACGGCTTATTCACCTAAGTATATGTATACACCCCAAGAAGAAGGTCAAGGCTAAGTGTGTCTATTTTTGAGATCTTGTTGCCGCTTTGAAAACACATTTTGTCAATCGTTAGCCCATTTTAAGGTGTGTTTGTTTTCACTTGAGGTCAATGCCAGATTTAAGTACCACAACTGTAGAATCTTGTCTTGTAACACTTGTGCTTCTTCAATGACATGACGCGCGGACAATATGGCGCCGAGTCGGTCATGAGGTCGAAACTCATCCTGACGAATTGTTAGCGAGCTGATGATATAAATTAGAGTGATATTGTAATTGAGTGATTAGGTTGTAACAAGAGTGCTGGCATGTTTAATATGCTGTTGTCATTGTAATCAACAAGAGATGATCCTTACTGGACCTCTAGGAAGAGCAGTTTAGAACTGATAAAAGTATCCAGTGTAAATAAAGTTAGTTTAGTTTAGGTTTCCTCCTGTGGTAACACTGGATCAATAAGAGATGATCCTTACTGGGCCTCTAGAAAAAACAGTTTCGAACAGATAGAGCTATCGAGTATAAATAAAGTTAGTTTAGTTTAGGTTTCCTCCTGTAGTAACACTGGATCAATAAGAGATGATCCTTACTGGACCTCTAGGAAGAACCAGGTATAAACTGGACCCGTATAAATAAAGCTATTATCCTTTACTCATTGCCTCAAGATGTTCGCCAGTCACAATACATATGTAAACGTTATTAAGGTAAATACATAGCTAGTACAAATACATATTTGTCCTCTATGTGTCTAGTGTGACATCGAGGTCTACAAGTACTGACGCTTGCTGGATCTCTAGGAAAAATATTGTATTTTTTAGAAACTAGAACCAGCGCAATGTTATCGAAGGGCGTGGCACTTTAGTGTGACGTTCTTACGTGACGTAATCAACAGTCTAGTCTAATTTTCGCTACGTGATCAGCGTTTGCTGTGTTTGTTTATTTGTCTCAGCTATCCTCTATGCATGCTGGGCTGCATGTCAACAATAGCGTGTAGCTGTGTTAGCTAGCCATAATCATTTTCGTGAATTTAGCAATTTGAGTGGAACGTGCTGTGTTGAAAGTTGTCATAGAATAAGCAAAGATCATAAAAAGGTGAGGTTGTTGATTAATCTTGACCGTTGGTTAGTTAGCCGATCCAGTCTTTTAAGTCAGCACACTTTCCATAGAGTCCTTGTATGTTTGCATGGTGAATATCAAATTAAAGTAAATTTTGTGGAAACACCACGTAAGTTATCGCATGCGATAATAAACTTACGTGGTGTTTGCACAAAATTGTATTTCACTAGCATGCTATACCTGTGTTAGCTAGCCATATGTACTTCTAACGAAGTAATTTTCTTATGAACTACTTTTTACTTGTGAGGATGAAGAATTTTGTTTAATATTGACTTTTTTACTTCGTTATTTTTGTTATACTTTGGCGAAGTAAAAAAGTTTCCGGCGATCAATGTTAGCCAGCAACGAAGTAAATCTATTTCTTTTGCTTTACTTAGGTGAAAAAGATCGTATTTGCTTGCAGCGAAGTCATTTCTTATGAACTACTTTTTCAATATCGTGGCTAGAGATTTGCCGGGCGGGAAACGAATTCTTGCCCAACATATAACTTTTAACCAACATATAATTTAAGTAAAGCTATGATATTTATAGCAGCTACTTTTTACTTGTAACAAAGTAGGATTTTATTTCCTTGTGTTGTATTTTTGCGAAGTCTCAAAACGAAATAAATTATGAGCAGACAGTAAAAACTACGTATATAAAATATGTGAAATAACATATTAAATTAACATAAAACATGTAAGATAACATATATATACAAAATATGTAAAATATCTAAAACTGCCCATACACGCGTATATGCTTTCATTAACCTTCAGGCTTTGGTTGGTATTTAGGTGTTATATTTTGAGTCTAATATTTCAAATAAATGAAGCTTTTTGAAAAGTCGTTAAGCAGAAAACAGCACAGATTGTGTTATTCTTATATAAACAAAATTGAATATCTCGACAAGTAAGACAGTGATAAAAATTCTATCAAAGCAGTTATAGTGTGATTTTAACTGTGTTTCCAATTGCAATCAACAAATTGTGGGAGGAAACTTTGTCTTAAAAACACTTTAAATATCTTGCAAGTTGTTTTCGAAATATGACGACGACTTCATATCAGCTTCTCAAACTCAGTAATACTTCATGATCAAAACACAAAGGTGATCACCACCATATCGTTGTCTTCATACCACGATAATAAACGCCCATAAATTAACTCAACTTTTATGTCGTTTGCTCGCTAAATCCAAGTTTGTTTCAGAAGCAATATAAGCTCGAAATTGTTTATTACCAGCGTACAAAACACCCCAAAGTGGGTGCAAAAAACGCGGCTAGCGTCTTGTTTTTCAACACACTCTTTGGTGTTTTATTCGCCGGTAATAAACGCTTTCTCGTTTATTCAATATATTACATAACAAGACTGTTTCGTATGCCTGCATGCTATATGGCGCTGCGTGTAGTAATTCACTTACTACACGATTTAAACTAATTTCTGCCGTCAGTAATTAATGAATTGTCTGCAATCTTTAAGTGATTAGCTAATTAGTCTTCGCAATTAAGGCTTCATGTACGATTTCGACAGTGTTAGATCACAGTGTCAAAACACGAGAAAGTAATGAATCTCAAGAGGCGATTCATTGCTTTCGAGTGCTTTGATACTGTGGTCAAAACACAGAACGAGTTGTTGAAATACCTTTTCAAATGAATGCAATAAACACTTCGAATTCTGATCACACTTCTGATCACAAAATTTGCAAATTTTGTTCTTCAATTTCACAGGACTATATTTTCCACATTTTACAATGTTTTGCAACCAAACTTCACAATTCTACTAAATTTATGATGCTCGTTTCAGCTGTACTAATGAATATTCCCAATTCAAAAGTTTGTCTAAAAGGGGAATCGTTTATTGTTGAGTGTTAATGCCAATTGTTGTGTGTTAATGACTGCGTGCTCGTAAACAATCGTTCTTGTGTTTTGTTGAAATAACATACGTGAAAGACAAAAGTTTGAGCATCAAAGACTAGTGTTCGATGCAGTGTATGGGAATAGACAGGGCCACTCAATTGAAGTTTGTGTGTCCACGCATATCGCATTACGCATCTCATTACCATTATGTCAGCCAGTCAACTGCATTTTCTGGCCAATAAGAATGCTGAACTGGCTGGTAGCAGCCAGTAAACTGCGTAATAATAAGGAGCCGTGTTGCACGAGTTGCGAGTATTTTAAATGGTTTAAAAAACGATCCATTTTATACCCATCTTGTCAGTTTGTTCACGAAAAAATTCAATATAGATGTTGTATAAGCCAAAAAATCGACGCGAAAGCTTTGTGAAAACCTACGTGTGTTTTATCACATACATAAACTCTTCACAGCTATGATTTCCTTTGTGTTTTGTCGAAATCTTCCCATCCCTAGTGTTTCTTTTTGAACGGACCAAATCGGCAGAAATAATCCGACAACGAGACATCTTGTCATCGTAATTGGCGTACAGACAAATACCATTACAGGAAATCAACAGGAATTAAAGTATCTCGAAAACTCGAACCGCTGTCTTCATAACGATTGAAAGATTGCGCAAATTTTGGATGCTTCGCGAACGTTATACAATCCAACGATGACGCGCGATTTTTGCGCAAAAAGGGCTTGTTTACGGAAATTTATCAATCTGCGCAAATGAGAAATGGAATGGGATTTAGTTTTAAAATTAACAAGGATATCACTTAGTTGCTAAATTTGTACCTCAGTAAGTTGAACACGCTATACGTAAGCAATGACGATTATAGAAACAAAAAAAAACACAGTCTACTTGAGAACCTGGAGTTTTTTTTGGTTTGACTTCCTGGTTTTTATAACAATGATGGGCGATGCGGCCACACAAAGTAATAATAAATGCGTCTATATCAAGTAGAAATACATGTGGAAATTAAAGTCGGGAACAGTTTAGAAAAAGTCATCATCAACTATAAGTCCCAAGGAAGGAATGATGAATGTTTCTCAACTGTTCCCGCCTGGTCGACATGTGTCGGTGTGATTTCCAGTCGAGATTAAGACACATTTACTTATCAGAAATTATCCAACATCGCATGAAAGGCCACAAAATTATAATCGACTCTGACTACAGACTACCGATTTCGCACGCGCGACAACTGCAAATTTTCGTGCAATTTTTATCCTCAAAAGGTCACCGCCGAATGACTGAGTTACTGAAAAGTTATAGCACTCGTTTGAGCGTTTACACCCTTCAAAAGCAGAAAAAGTCCCAGTGACATCTTGTCCTTGTAGCATGACCCCACCTGGGCAGCGAGTGTGTATTATTTGAAATATAATACCATGTATACATGTTTATTGATTTATAAACGAGCATGTCTCTCGTTATCTGCGGTAATGTATATCTCCAGCTAGACAATACTGTTATCTCTGCCAAAACATTGTTCATTGGACTATGAGTAAGGAAAACTTAAAACGCTCATTCTAGAATAAGCTAGCACTCAATTCATCAAAGACTCCTTCATTGTGGCATTTTCGAGTTGGTTCTGTTAACTTGGAGGGTTAAGAGCACTTTGACACGCATCTATTGACACTGTAACGCTTATGTAACTACGAACTCAAGTTACAAATATTTGCAAGTGATGAGCCGAGCGAAATCCTATACTCGCAGTATACTATCCGGCAAAATGATCTTAAGAATAGAATATACGAGAATTAACAACACCTCCATTAAATTTCCAATCTACAATCGCGCCCAATGTTTGAGTTCTAGATTCAAAGTGAAATCTTCGAAAACGACTCTGTATAAGCTACGATACAAAAATGATTCAGTTATTTGACTTGACGCAAATATGTGAAACTAAATACACAGTGAATACACTACAAAGCATTGCATGTAAGGTTATAAATAATCTTGTAACCCACCTTTGCCTAGATTTGCCAATATAATGCGATCCATAGCGACCAACTGTCTTTCTCCGTTTACAACTAGGGCTAAACTGTGCAGCACGATACACAAGCATAACAGCTTACACTTCATTGTGTTTTCTGCGAATTTTGTCGCCAACTCCAAGTCTTCTCTGCTGGTAGCGCGAATGTATTGCGCGTGATGTCGGCCGCAATTTATGCAAGGTGTATCAACGCGAACCAACGCGAAAAGCTACGGCGTGATTGTGTTGACGCACGAGCAGGGCGAGATTTTAATAAATTGCGGTTTAACGCGTTATTTCGCTTCGTTTGTCCGTCAGCGCGCGGGGATGGGAGCAATGTGATAATGACATGAAATGATTTACCGGGGGGAGGGAGGGCGTTTCGCGTTAGCCGTGAGAAGAGAAAATACTGAACTCTTAAAGGAGATCTGGAGTCTGGATTCCTCGTGAATTTGAAAACTTTAACCAAACATGTAAGAGCAGTTCACGGTCAAAAAGCACAAGCTGTAAGAAGTCTGCTGACATCTTGCTACAGCCGTGTTATCAACAATTAGCCGATATTTCGCATTGCTTGCGACAGCTTGCTGACGACAAGTCTGCTGCAAATTGTCAACAGACTTGTCGCAAGTTGGATTCGTCAAATCGTCTTATCCACAGGCTTGCTGCAAGTTGTTTCAATAAGTTGTAACAAGTCTGCAAATGACAAGTTGCTCCGAACTTGTTTTTAACAGACTCGTTGAAATTGACAAGTTTGGCGTAATTTGTTGACAAGTTGTGAAAATAAGTTGTGAAAAGCTGGTAAAATATAGCCTCGAAAGACCATAATCGCAACTCATTTACTTTATAAAGACTGCATCGCCAAAATGATATTTTTTTATGAGTACGTTTATTTACCTTTTTAAGGTAATAGTTCGTTTATTGACATCAAAAGAGTTGAATAAAAAAAAGTTACATCAGGCGCCAAAACCAGAGACTTATATGGCATCATTGAGAACAGCCCATCTAAAATTTATGTACAATTAGGCATACCAGTCCGAACCTGAACGTTTTTTATAAAATAATTTTGACCTACCATAATTTCTACGTGGGGGAGGTGATGTCCTCTCCTTTCCTTCTCTCCATCGGTTACGTACTGGACACAGGGTAGATACTGTACCTTCTAAAGAGTATTTTGTGGAGTTTTTCACTGTCACTGCACGGTCATGTGTTTGTATCTAGAGTATAAAGAGAGATCTATAATTCGATTCTGGTCGAAAGAAGTCGGAACTATTTCTCGGAACTTGGGACTACTCAGTATGGGAGCGGTGTTTAAGCTTTGCATCTCATTCAACCGCGGTAAATATTTCACCCCCCTCCAAATTAACAGGCCAACGTTGTGGCTAGCAAAGGGTGATGATATTGGTTTGTCTAGAATTTCTTGTAATTAAGATTTCGCGGCTTTCTGGTCCAGGCAAGTAATAAGACTTCTTATAATTACATGCGGAAATCCTTGAACTCTTTTGAAATTCTAGTTCAGTTAGATCGAGTTTATTTTGGTCACTCGATGCGAGATCTTTTAATAGAAATGAGATCAGAAATGATGGCAATCGGGTAAAGCTAGGCCTGTTTCAGACGGCGCACTTTCTACTGATGAGCCGAATCTGAAGCATTTAACTAAACCCTATTTTAGCTCATTTACATTATAGGTTCGCATATGAAAAGTTCGACGTCTGAAACAGACCTCATGTTCCGAGAACGCCAGGAACACAAGTGATAGAAATCATTTATGTTCCAAGTACTTATAGTGTTTCCCTGAGTTGAGGAAATTTTTCAACAAGAACTTTTCGAGATTCCTTCGCAACTTTCATCCAACCAGTTTTTTTCAATGTAGATAACAAGTTATAGACCGTAGTGCGCCAAAGAAAACCGACCCAAAAATGAAATAATGCGATTGCATGGCCGTCTCACAAAATATAATCTAGTGTTCACATGCTCTTTACATCTTATACGTAATTCTAGCACCAGCTTAGAGCCACCAGAGGAAGGGTTATTACTTGCTGTCTCGGCAAACAGTGTCCTGCCTATGGCTATGTGGTATTATCTATCATTTGAATGTTTCAGGTGTTATTGTTGAGTCTATATAATCCACTCCGGGCAAGCTGACAAATAATTTGCCTGACCACGGTGGGAATCGAAAGCTGTACGACCTTTGGAATGCTAAGCTACGTGCACGGTGTCGCTTCCGAGCTTTTTCAAAAAGCTCCCGACTTGTTGACAGCATAAACCTCGTCTCAGGACAAAAACTAAACACTTCATGCCATCAGAGAATTTTCATAGTTCATATCGTTTTCAATTTGACTGTTGTGAAAAGGCTCCGAAACGACCCCATGTGCTCATAATAGTCTTGGCCTCTGACAGGGTGTATAAACAAGTAGACAATTGACCTCTATACAGGGTGTAAAAAAAAGTAGACAAATCTGAAATCGCTCTCTAATTCGGTAAGTGCCTCAATGTACGAAGTTTTTTTATCAATATAGAGATTGTTATGAGAAATTTAAGACTTCATTGCTCGGGGGGGGGGGGGTGCGTCTTTTACAACAAGATGATTATGACATGCGCGCAAAACTTAGTAGTAATTTTGACTTAGTGCGTGGAAAAGCTTCGGGTGGTAAATTGCTGTTCAAAATTTCAGAAAATTTTCTCTAGTCGAAGTCGTTCAAACGTCGCCCAAGCTTCCACTGGTATTTTTGGAAAAATCAGCTTTGTGCATGCTTAAGTTTATGCGCTTACCTAACAAACTAACGTCTGTAAAGTTTGAGTTCGATCCCAATGGGAATACATTGATACATCAGACATCATCCGTCTGATGATGACTGTGAAATAAAGTCGAAAATGTACAGTTTCAATTACTGCTTGTTTCATTCATATTTTGAATTGCAAGATATGTGGATACCACGATGTTTTATTAGAGAGGTTCAGATTTGACTTCCGCTACTACTACTGCTACCTTATCCCGATTTTTAAACAATCTGATTGGTCAGTTGGGTAGACCAAGCTCATCTGATTGGCTGAGAGATTGATTAAGGTAGCGCGGGTAGGGGAAGTAAAATCTGAACCTCTATATTAAGCGTGGTTCAATCGTTGGCAAACAGGCGTCAATGTATCATCCGCGCACTCAGGTTCATTACATAACGTGGACGTTTAAACTCAACGTTAAATCAACGTTGAAATGTGTTTGATAAGATTAACAACGTAATCTCGATGTTTTTTTCAAGCAACCTTGATCCAATTTTTTCAATCTTTTTTCAACGTCGATCAAACGCTGTGAAGGTCATTTCGCTGACGTCGGTTAAATATGTTCTGTGAGTCCCACAAATCGTTTTCTCATTGTAAGAAATCAGGAAATCTTAATTTAACAAAGTCTTCTCATTATTCTCCCAAAGAAAAAAAGATTCTTTGGAGAATAAAAAGAAAATTGTTTCTGAGAATAAAACAGTAATTTTTAAACAGTGATCACTGACTTCAGTGGTTTGTATAAAAGATCAGTGATCGTTTTATCATTTCACGAAATCAGGAAATCTTAGTTTAACATAGCCTTCTCATTATTCGCCCAAAGAAAAAAAATTCTTTGGAGAATAAAAAGAAAATTGTTTCTTAGAATAAAAAGTGATTTTTGGCAGTGCGCGTGGAAAGTTAACATTTGTCAAACGGTTAATCTGACCAGTATACAATCGGTGGATGAAATCCTTCGTTATCTCAAAGCTTTAAAAAAGTAATTAACTGTAGTGTTCAGAGAAAGTGTGAAAATTGAAAAGCTTATAGATCAGCTAGCATATCCCTCAAAACAATGAAGCGTAAGCAGATTGCGAATAGGAAATTCCATAAGGGAAATGAAATTCATTCAGAACATATACAGCTCCATAGACAATCAAAGGATGAACAGCAAACGTGAGCTAAAGCGATAATGACATCCTTGATACAGTCTGATACGGTTTACTTTGGAGCCCTGTAACTTCACTTTAAATATATTCCAGGACTTTGTATTCATGTATCGTTTTCCAGTGCGGATAAAAAAGCCAAAAATTACCATTGAATGTTTTAGTAAAACTTTGCAATATTTCTGAAGTCAAAAGCAACGTAAACACTGCCCAATAAAAATGAGTTTCAAAAGTCGATAGTTCCATAAACATTGCTGTTTTAGTTTAAAATATGTAAATACAAAAGTCCTGGCATATATTCAAAGTGAAGTTACAGCGTTCCAAAGTAAAGCGTATCAGGCTGAATCACGGATGTCATTGGCGCCTTAGCTCACGTTTCTAGTCCACTTCTTTGATGGTCTATGTTGAGCATGGATGTGCACTGACTTCAGTGGTTTATATAATTATATTTGAATCACTCATTCTTGGATTGCATGGATCTTCAGTGTCTTTGGCTCCAGCTTTGCTACGCTTGTTCAACAAACGTCAGTGGAAACTGTTCTCTATTAAGACTATTATCCGGTATATTAGACACAGGAATGTTATTCTTTTGAAAGATGAGAAAGACTTACAGGAAACGGAAGAAAAAATGAAAAGGATCAACCGAAGTCACGCAAGATGCCGTTTCCGCATTGAAGATCATGTCTAAATTCACGTATTACTCCGGATTACTTTGCAAATATTCTTACTAATACGCTGGATGAATAAGAGATAATCCAAATACCGGACCTCTAGGCAGAAAAGATTAGAACTGATAGAACTAACTTTTCAGCATGAAAAAAGGTAGTTTAGTTTAGGTTTCCTCCTGTAGTAACACTGGATCAATAAGAAATGATTCTTACTGGACCTCTAGGAAGAACAGTTCAGAACTGATAGAATTATCCTGTATAAATAAAGTTAGTTTAGTTTAGGTTTCCTTCTGTAGTAACACTAGATCAATATGAGATGATCCTTACTGGACTTCCAGGAAGAACAATTTAGAACTGATAAAGCTATCCAGTAGCCATAAATAAAGTTAGTTTAGACTAGGTTCCTTCTGTAGAGTAACACTAAGCCAAGTCATTTAGAACTAATATTTAATCCAAGTTAGTTTAGTTTACGGTTCTTCCAGCAGAAACGAAACAATAAGAAATTACTCGCAGAACAGTTACAGAATTCTCACATGTCTCACAATATCACTCAACGCAAAAAGCCTGTCTTGGCAAAGATTACAATAATTGTTGAAAAACAGTTTATAAGATTATCCCACATTAATTTTTGTATGTGAATTCCCAACAACTTCCTGAGTGTAATTTGGTGGAAATGTTTCGTCACAGATTTGTGTGTGTGTCCTGGTTGAAAGTTCAGTAAAGGTGAATGTACTGCGAAATTTTGACAACAATGAACGTTAATGGTAACATCCGGATGCACTTAATGATGTAGACATGTTGACAAAACCCTTGAGAGTTGACAAACGAGAGTTTGTATAAGAGTTCTCAACTCTCATGTCCTGGTCAAACAAGAACAAGACTTACATGAGAGTTGATGAGAGTTGACAAGCGAGAGTTTGTATGAGAGTTTTCTCAACTCTCGTGTCCTGGCCAAACGAGAACAAGAGTTGCATGAGAGTTGATGAGAGTTGACAAGCCGAAATTTATATGAGAGAGTTTTCTCATATATTCACTTCTACTAGTACTGAAAAGGTACTGTACATGACAAAGCTTTTAAAACTTTGTTGACATAACCCGTAGCGCGTGCAAATATGCGCAAACACTTCAAGCAGTCTATTTTAAACGCGGAAGACATTTTTAACGCGATTTATGCAATTAATCTTTGCCATTTTTGGTACGATTTTGCGAAATCAATTTTGGAGCAGTTACGTGCGTTGTAAAGGTTCCTCTCAGGCCCACAGAAGATGAGGCCATTCTTATTTGGCAGGGTTGTCGTCATCATCGGAAATGATTGTGGTAAATGTGCCAATGTTAGTGACGTTGGGGATGCCTTAGTACAGTCGTTGACAGTTTCTGCGCAAAACAATTAATTAGAATAAAGTGCTTGGGAAAATGTGCAATAGCGAATCAGACTGGTGTTCCTAGAGGTCCAGTAATGATCATCTCTTATTGATCCAGTGTTACTACAGGAGGAAACCTAAACTAAACTAACTTTATTTATACTGGATAGCTCTATCAGTTCTAAACTGTCCTTCCTAGAGATCCATTAAAGATATCATCTCTTATTGATCTAGTGTTATTACAGGAGGACACCTAAACTAAATTAAACTAACTTTATTTATACTGGATAGCTCTGTCAGTTCTGAACTATTCTTCCTAGAGATCCAGTAAAGATCATTTTTTGTTGATCCAGTGTTACTACAGAAGGAAACCCAAACTAAACTGACTTTATTTCTGCTGGATAGCTCTGTAAGTTCTAAAAATCCAGCAAGAATCATCCCATATCGTGTTTCTCTAATGATATCTATTAAGACGCATTATGCTCAAGCTAATGATGAATGAGCCATTCTATCTTGATTTTGTGGCCTCCCAAGTTGATTGGATCATTTAGAAAGTAAGCTTAGACAGACTCCTTAGAGCATTGTGCCAAAGTATGAATAGAAATTAGACTAATATGCCGTGCGAAACGTTGAAATAACATGATGTCACACAACAGATGCTTATGCGGCAAAAATTACTGAACACATGGCACAAAGCTAAACTAAATCAGCTTTATTTATACTGGATAGTTCTATCAGTTGTAAACTGTTGTTCCTAGAGGTCCAGTAAGGATCATCTCTTATTGATCCAGTGTTACTACAGGAGGAAACCTAAACTAAACTAACTTTATTTATACTGGATAACTCAATTAGTTCTAAACTGTTTTTCGTAGAAGTCCAGTAAGGATCATGTCTTATTGATCCAGTGTTACTACAGGAGGAAACCTAAGTTTATTTAACTGGACAGTTCTATTAGTTCTAAGCTAAATCTACCGGATAACTCTGTCATGTCATGAAAATAGCTTCATAATTTCATCATTATTTTTAGTATAATCGCTTACTGCAAATGCGATTTTCTGCGTCTTGGTCAAAATTTGGTTAGCTAAGACCCACCCAAGACAATATTTAGGTTAGAGCATGTTGGCGCAATTGAAGTCTGGCGATAAACAGTCACCATTAGCGAAGGGTATCGCACCGGATATGAAAAAATGATAATTTTCTCGTGGGTGGCTTGTTTTCCGCATGCGTAGGTAACGCGAGTTACAAAAACATCGCAGACGTAGGACTGCAGGTGACGGTCATTTATTGCTTAGAGATGTACACAAATACCACTAGAATTTGAATCAATGAGAGATGATCCTTACTGGATCTCTAGGAAGAACAGTTTAGAACTAATAGAGCCATCCGCTGTAAATAAAGTAAGTTTAGTTTAGCTTTCGTCCTGTAGTAACACTGGATTGATATGAGATGATCCTTACTGGACCTCTAGGAAGAACAGTTTAGAACTGATAGAGCTATCCAGTATCAATAAAGTTAGTTTAGTTTAGGTTTCCTCCTGTAGTAACACTGGATCAATAAGAGATGATCCTTACTGGACCTCTAGGAAGAACAGTTTAGAACTGATAGAGCTATCCAGTATAAATAAAGGTAGTTTAGTTTAGGTTTCCTCCTGTAGTAACACTGGATCAACAAGAGATGATCCTTACTGGACCTCTAGGAAGAACAACTCAAAACTGTTGTATCGGTATTTCTATGAACGATATATAGGCAGTAGGTTTATTTCGATATTTAAACGTTTATATTATATGAGGTTTGTAGTCACCGAGACACGTCAGTAATCGATCTGCTGTTTTTCTTACTAATTAATCTCAACGTCAGGAAATTTAGGGGAACAACCTCAATTTTCCCATAGATTTCGTATAGCTATCAATATTACCCATAGAGTTGTATATTTGTATTGTACTGTCGGCTACCTCTCATCCTCAGCATAAAAAAATACCCAAACAAAATCTCATCTCGGTGTTATTAGAAAAACAAGATATTTGAATGTCATATTTGTTCATGCCCTGTCCTACTTCCGTTGGAGAACGCCCAGACAAGGAGAAAATGTGCCTATTAAATTCAGATTTCGGTTGATTAAATCGGAATTTGGTGCGTCTCTATTCCGGGGGGATGGAGTATTTGAATTCTTGAGAAATGCCTATCACATATTTTAGTATACGTGCTCTTCCGCACGTCATTTTGAAACTTCTTATAAGAAATTCAGTTCAACAGGGTCAGTGTGTTTCGAGAAAACAATTAAGCGCTCCAGGACGCTCAATACTTAGTTAATTAATCTACAGAAATAATTATAACTCGAGTATTTCGTGCAATAGATTGAATTAAAGAAATAATTATGCAAATATAAGGTCCTGAAATATATTTAAGGTAAAGTTAGAGGGTTCCAAAGACCAAAGTAAAGTGTATCTGGTCGTATCGTGGATGTCACGTCAGCAGCTCCCATAGCGCTTTTGCTCGCGATCCTAGTCCATGGCTTTGATTGCTAAGCAGTGGCATTGCCTTGCAATCGCATGCCCATTAGAAAAATGTACTATATATCAGGTAAATCAAGTAAAAACGATATATGCAGGGTGTAAAAAAAGACGGAACCACTTAGGATTCTGAGACATTCACTTTGTCTTCAAGTACAACAGATTTTAGATCCTTGGGAATTCAAAATAAATGTCTGCTCGTATTCCGCGTTAGAAATGCATGTTATTTTAAACATGCGCAGTTGTTACGCCGAAGTACGAGTAGAAGTTATTTTGAATTCCGAGGGATCTTAAATCTATTGTGCTTGAGAACTAAGTAAATATTTTATAGAATGTTAAGTGTTGCGGTTCTTTATACACCTTGAAGAAATTATTCTATTGTTGCAATTGGAATGACTGACTATTGTGCTAAACACACACAGGTGCATTCCTAACCTCTGTTTCTGGAACTTAAAATAACTCCTATTACCATTGAAGCCAAATTACAAGTAAACCACACCAAGCGAAATGTTTAAAATGCTCAAACTGACGCAAATTCCCAAGTGTTTAATAGTTTTGTCGGGGGCGGGGACACACCCTGTCCTGTATAGTAAGAGAACATGACCTGTAAGCCCGTGATGGCACTTGTATTCAAAGTTCTCCAGTAAGACTATATATGTGCTTTCCGGTTACCAATATTCTGCAAGTGGAATCCGTTGACGGATTTCAGATTACACACCTAGTTGATGATAAGGCTTGTAAACAAACCAGCCGAAGTAAATTGATTACATGAGACGTAAGATTAGCTATTTTCGTCTTCAATTGGATTTATTTGCTTTTGTCATGTCGCAGTATTTGAGAAAAAACACTTGGAAATCTGTAATATCTTTTCCATTCCTTCTTAAGAAGCTTTTGTGCGAATGCCACATCTTTTTGTTTGATTGTTTCAGTGCTTACTTTGCAAGTAGGTTGTGAATTTTAACACTTCATTCAAAGTGGGAACGATTAAAATTTAGAGGTTTTGTCAAACGTTAGTAAAAATTGTATTCTTCTATGACACAAAATTGGACTGAAATCTCACTGTATGATGCTGTGTGATGTGTTGTTGGGAGGTATGGTGTGTTGCTGTGTAGTGTAGGGTGGTCTTGTGCAATGTGGTATGGTATGGTGATGTGTGGTATGGTGTGTTGTGGTGTGGACTATGTGGTGTAGTGTGGTATGGTGTGGTGTAGTGTGGTTTGGTTTGGTATGGTGGGTTATGGTATGGTGTGGTGTAGTATGGTATGGTTTGGTATGGTGTGGCATGGTAGGTTATGGTGTGGTGTAGTGTAGTGTGGTGCGGTATGGTTTGGTATGGTGTGGTATGGTAGGTTATGGTGTGGTGTAGTATGGTGTGGCATGGTATGGTGTGGTATGGTATGGTAGGTTATGGTGTGGTGTAGTGTAGTATGGTATGGTGTGGTATAGTGTGGTATATGGTGTAATGTGGTGTAAAATGGTTTGGTTTTTGTATAGTGTGATGTGGTATTGTAAGTCTATTACAAAAAAAATCAAGCCAGGCAGCTGGCAAGCAATGGGGGGTGTTATTAAAAAAAGTTGCTAAGCTTTCAGCGTGTCAACTTTCAACAGTTAGATTTTCCCATAATCTGACTTTAATACGGCTCTGCATTTCAAACTTTTTCGGATATTCTGTTGCAGGAAGAGGGAATGATGAATGTGCGACGACAGAAGCTCTAGGAATATGTCAACGCTTGTCTAACAACGTTAATGAGAAAGGCTAAAACGCCACATTGAAAAACCCCGGTCCCCCGTAACCGAATGCTTTAATTTCTCCATGACGTAGTTCCGGTCAGAAAGCAGCTACTTATGATGCGTCCGGCAAGGACAGAAGTGCCACTATATAACGAACAATAACATTGTATATTGCACCTAGTATCGTCTGCGCAGAGAGCCGTGATTTGCGCGTCGAAAAATCACAACCCAAGAGAAATAACTCTACGGCCATACTGTCCAGGCATGGACGGTAGAATGTGGGCAATTCTAGTGTGTCTCTTCGCGGTAGCGAGCACAGAACATACGACAGAAAAGAGTTACACCGAGTCGGAAGAGCATACGAGAGAAAAGAATTATACCGATTTGGAGGAAGTGGCTCTGAATACCACGTCGAACAGCACCGCTTTTGAACTGATCCAGGATGCTAATGGAGAGACAAGTAAGCTAAAACTATTCGTAAATGTTAACAGAATATCTTGGGTATGTTGATGTTTGGGTTCATTAGCATACGATACGTGTAGCTCGAGATTTTCTATCGAAGGCGGCGCAATACGCGCCTGACTTGGGCGCTATTAGCGTGAATTGCGTCTGTTACAAAAAACCCCGCATATATTGCGCGTTTCGTCGATGCACTTTGTACTAAATACCCAACAAATTTGCGCAAACGTGCATCTTTGCGCAAACATACATTCGAGGAAAACGCTTTCATTGCGTGCTTATCCAAGCAAATGTAAGATCTTCGTGTCGACGATTTAACCCAGAATTGGCAGAAACTGGCGATTGTCAGAGGGGTTATAGGCACTATGCTCGAAGGAAATAAGTGTTTCGGATTTCCTGCGTCCTAGGCGCCGCACGGGCACAAACCGCAGCGCATTCTTTTGGCTGCATCGCAAACAGTATTTAGATATTTGACGTGTATCAATTTTCTCCATAGGGATCAGCGAGTCGACCTCGCGATCTTTCGAAAGTCTTTCGGGAGAAAGCCTGAAGTTTTAGGTTTTAGATGCGAAATCATATCAGAATTCGGATATCCTAAAGAATTAAGGTGCAAAGATAGCCCTTTTATAATATTCAAAATCCTATTATTTTTTTACGCAGTCGGATTTGTGTTGTGGGTTTGGTATAATAACACGAGTTAATTAGAAGTTCGGCTTTATTGTGTTTGAGGTTCATCAATTAATTTGCAGAGTTCAGTGTTGTTTTTGCGATTTTTTATGGCAAGATTTCTACAATCACGCAAGCATACCAACCACGTCGTTCTATTAGCGCATTAATAGCTTGGGTTAGATAGCACGAAATTAGAACAAAAAAAATACGCACTAATTCTGATTATAAGATTTTCTTGTTTGTATGTCGTGTTAGATGCAGAGTTGTTACTAATACTAGCGATATGTCGGGATCATACATTCTAGCTTTTACACATAGGAGTTTAAAGTAGGTAGTATTAATATTACATTCACCTGTCGTGGTTTATCTCTGAAATACCTCAGAAATACAAAGATATCTCAAACGCGGTGGTCTAGCGCAGGTAGTATTCTAAAATAAGCTGTCGTGCTTTGTGTCTGAACTACTTGAAAAAGATATCTCAAACGTAGTGGTCTAGTGTAGGTAGTATTCTACAACAAGCTGTTGTGGTTTGTGTCTGAACTACCTAAAAAGGATATCTCAAACGTAGTGGTCTAGTGTAGGTAGTATTCTACAATACGCTGTCGTGGTTTGTGTCTGAACTACCTAAAAAGTATCTCAAATCATGTGGTCAAATAATGATACGCAATGAGAAAAACACATTATGTATACGAAATTTAGAAATGATTAGCAAGAAAACGGGAAATGAATCAAGAAGTTTTGCGTCATATCTAAAATAATATCAGTGAGTTACTCGCATGGAATATAATTTATGAAAAGTATCGTTTCCTGATCCTAGTCGTCATAGCAATTCAGCTCTTACACCGAACTAAGTCTAAAGTAATTTCAAATCAAACAGGGCGTAGAGTGATTGCGCAAAATAGCGCTTGCATACCATAACAGCGATAAGTGATCGTTAACTACTTGCGGTTACATATGTCTGGTAAAGGACTGGCAAGTAGTAAGTACGAACTACAAAGCTTGGGTTTCTGTTCGCTCAGAACTTGGCAAGCGCTCGATTAATGAACGGCAGTATTTCAGGAAGGAATCGGAAACTCTCCTGTGACGAATGCGCTAAAAAGTTTAAAACGATATTGTCATGTAAGCATTCAGACTAATTTAACTGTGCGCTTCGTTAGGCTAAATATTTTCGTTGCATTTTATGGTAGAGTCGAGACCAGATAGCGCAGAATCCCCCCTCAGATAGAGCAGAGCTCCCCCCCTCGGAGATTTCGTCTATTGCGGAGAATCACTTCATACAATCAAAATTTTCGACAGACATGTAGCTTAATCGTACATAGAACTTGATACATTGTAACAGTTTGAACAGAGATAAAGTAATTAGTGTAATTAGTTTCGTAGCGCGTTGTTGCGCCAATAACTCATAATGACAGCTGCACATTCTAATTGCACGACAGTATTAATTAAAGCACGGATATTATGCTGATTTTATCTCAAAGATGTCAAATATGAGATAAAGTTAATTCAACTGACTTTATTTGTACTGCCCAGCTCCAGCTTCAAAGCTGTTGTTTTAAGGGTTATCTCTTATTGATCCAGCGTTACCACAGGAGGAAACTAAACTAACTTTATTTATACTGGGTAGCTCTATCAGTTCTAAACTGTTCTTCCCGCAGGTCCAGTCAGAATCGTCTCTTATTGCACCAGCGTTACTACAGGAGGAAAGCTAAACTAAACTGACTTTTAAAAACACAATAAATCATGAGCAAAATACAAAGGAAATCATAGCCTCGAGGAGTCTTTATATGTTATAAAACACGCGTAGATTTTCACAAGGCTTTCGCCTCGATTTTCTCGGCTTATACAACATCTATATTGAAAATTCTTTCGTAAACAAACTGACAAGATGGGTATCATTACTCCTGCTCGTATTTTAAAGTATTTTACATATTACTTATTTATACTGGAAAGCTCTATCAGTTCTAAAGGTCCAGCAAGAATTATCACATATCACGTTTCTGTTAAGGCGCAATGTCATCATTAAGGATAATGCTCAAGTTAATATACGAGATATTCAATATTGATTTTGTAGCCTCCCAAGTAGATTGAATCATTTAGAAAGTAAGCTGAGAGCTTTCTGCCAAAATATGAATGGAAATTAAACTAATATGCCATGCGAAACGCTGAGATAACATGAAATCACACAGATCTTTGCAAGAACTAATCAACATATTATGCATAACCTAATGAGTTCGTCTTTGCAGATGTTCTGTCATCTTTTATGCCTTTCTCACGCCCATATTCGTTTACATACGTTTGATTTAATTAAATATATTCCAGGACTTTGTATTTAAATATTTTCAACAAGAATAACAGTAATGTCTGTGGAACTACTGACTTTTCAAGATTTTTCAAAGGGCCAAAAATGTTTTGGTAAAGCTTTTGTGACCAACATACAGTGATGACATTTCTGAAGTCAACGATAACCAAACAGCGTTGGTTTTTAGCTTTGTTCTACTCAAAAGGGAGTTTAAAATGTGGGTTTTATTTCATGAATATTGCGGTTATCGTTTAAAATATGTAAATACAAAGTCCTGAAGTAATAGTTCAAAAACGAGTAGGAGCACTTCCTCCGTGCTCCAAACACCAAGAGGAGTTGAAATTACGAGGTGAAGTTGAGTATTTTCAAAGAACTTCAAGGTGTTTTGAAATGAGAGGAAATTCTCCTTGCAGTGTTTCAACATTCTTCTCAAACGAACGAGTATTTTGCGAGAAAATCGAGCAAAAAGCTGGTCTAATTGATGTAATTTCCAGATTTCCGACGTTCTCCACGGTATCGATTTTCTTTTTACCTGCTTCATAAATTGGTAATGAGTTTGAGAAGCACTATTTTAAAGTGAAGTTACAGGGATTCCAAGGCAAGGCGTGTATCACTCCGTATCAAGGATGTCATTATCGCTTTGACCTGCGTTTTCAGTACTTGGTTACAATTTCGCTGGTATTATGAAATCAGTCGCGCGTGATTGTTTTATGTACCAACGTTTTCTAAGTAGCTCTCCACAAAGAATGTATTTCACCGTCATGTGTTAATCCCATAAAACAGAAACAAGCACCACAACGCAATTCAAGATCTAGATCGCGCGTCACCCTCACTTTATAGACAGCTTTAGCAAGCAACGTTTTTGTCAACATGGACGGCTCTTGTTTGAAATCATGAACGTGAAAGTTGACCGACTGCCATTGTTGATTTCAAACAAGAACGGCTGACGCCATCATTCGCCATCTATAACGACGAAACTTACTTCCGGCTGCCGTCCGTGTTGACAAAAACGTCGCTTGCTAAAAGCTCTCTAATATCGACAAAAATGCGTTGTTTGTAAACAGAAGAATAACTGGTGGTGCACCAAGACAGGTAGACGGTTGTTAAGCAGCTCAGCGCACGGCAATGTTTGTTTTGTGTGTTTTACGTTTTGCTCAAGGCGTTTGGCAAATGTTTGCATTTCACAGCCGGATTAGAACTGCAAATGTGTCATGCCAAAATACATTTTTTTCAGATTCAAGAGAGCACACACAGGTGGGAAAACTCTCATGCAAACTCTAGCTTTTGAACTCTTATCAACTCTCACGCAACTCTTGTTCTCGTTTGACCAGGATATGAGAGTTGAGAAAACTCTCATACAAACTCTCGCTTGTCAACTCTCATCAACTCTCATGCAACTCTTGTTCTCGTTTGACCAGGACATGAGAGTTGAGAAAACTCTCATACAAACTCTCGCTTGTCAACTCTCATCAACTCTCATGCAACTCTTGTTCTCGTTTGACCAGGACATGAGGACATTACGCAACTTGTTCCATTCAAACATAATAACCCTGCATATAATCTCGCAAAAAATCAATTAAACATCAATAAATTTGGACGCATCACGACAAATCGCTTCGTAAAAAATGAACTTTTCCTGGTTTTATTTGCATATTTTGCTCTTAAAGACCGATTAATTTATTTGGGCTTCACGAAATAATCTTGAACTAATCGTATTTGCTTTTAATTTTTGCCCGAGAATTATGAGCGTGCAAAAATACATGTTCCTTTTAAAGTCTGCCTTCTGTTTGACTTAAGTGCCAATGCATTCATTTTCGAGAACGTGGTCGACTTTTAATCTAAATCTTATCTTTTCTGGGTTCTGTTCAAATGTGGTTCAAATTAGATATTATTAAGTGAAGTGTCACATCAGACATAAATTTTCTTTGTGTCAACAAAAAACGACTAATATTAGATATCTATGACAGTAAGGTAATCAGCTATCCAGTATGGATAAAGTTAATTGTAATGATTTCCAGTAAGAGTAATCTCTAACATAACAAATTGACAACACGTGTCAAGATGTTCAATGTTTCCCGATGCTTTCTCCATTCATTGTGTTTGTACTCTACTATCACACAAGTGGGGGTCCAGACAGTGCTCCCAAAATAAATGCTCTGAGTGACTGTTGCTGAACGGTGTAGAACTGATAGAGCTAGCTATATAGTAGAAATAAAGTTAGTTTAGTTTAGGTTTTCTCCTGTAGTAACACTGAATCAATGAGAGATTATCCTTACTGGACCTCCAGGAAGAACAGTTTAGAACTGATAGAGTTATCCAGTATAAATAAAGTTAGTTTAGTTTGGGTTTCCTCCTGTAGTAAAACTGGATCAATAAGAGATGATCCTTACTGGACCTCTAGGAAGAACAGTTTAGAACTGATAGAGCTATACAGTAGAAACAAAGTTAGTTTAGTTTATGTTTCCTTTGTTGGTACTAGATAACCAGACTGCAAACCAGACATAACCCATTGAAAATATACATTATCAAGTTCGGTTTATGTTTCTGCGGTATTGATTAGTAACGCGTTGATCCAGCTTTTCACCGCATTAATTTTTCAAATGAATGATGCTAATAAGACTATTCAATGCCACTTTGCAGGATTCTACTTCTGTCCGGAAACTCTCTTCAAGGATTTAAGAAGTTCCGCTCAGCAAAGCGTGCCTTGAACATTACAAAATTCATGTGCTAATGATTCAATAGATTGACGCAGCAGCGCGTATTGATGTAAAATATGGAATCTTACCGTGGCCAGACTCCATTTCCCCTCTCTCTTTCCAAATTGCCTATGGGCAGCATATCGACCACACGGCGCGAGGATGTATCAATATATTGCACAGTTTATCCCAATCAACGGGCGTGCGCGTACTCTATATTTAGTTTTACGAAAAATTTGGAGGATAGCAGCATAAAATGAGTCAACCGCGATTTTTTTTCTCAACGGACGTACATATCGTGCTTGCGTGACTTGTTTAGTGATGCCTGCCAAATGCGCGACACTTTGAGCGCGAAAGTGGCCTGGAAATGCAATTTTAAAAAAATGGGGTCAAACGAAAACAGCACGCGGGGGTAGCTTTTGCTCGACTTACGTGAAATGTGACAGTATTGAAGGAGATGCAAGAAGAGCCAAAAAAGTATTGGCAATACTACTTCAATCGGTTCTAAGTTTGTTCGAGTATACCGATAGACTTTACGGTACGCTCGAAGTCCACCAAAAAATGTGCGAATTTTCATATATTGGGTCTGCGTTCTATTTTGTGTCAACACAAAATGCGTAAAATATTTTTTACTCCATGCCAGTCTGAAGACTGAAGATATTGAAAAAACGCAAAATGTAAAAAAAATCGGCTAGAATCACCCACCGCTAAACAACAAGTATTGCGTCGTCACGTTATATCCGCACGATTCGCATATTTTGCGAGGGTTTTTTAAATTCTATGAAAGTGATATTACATTTTTTTTCACTTACGCAAGTGGTAAAAATGAGATAGAGTGACCCGTTCATCACTATAATCAACAAATTGTCGATGAAGCTTTTCGCACATGACTAGCATATTTTGCGCTTTAAAAAAATTGTATGGAAGTGATACTACCTTTTTTTACAATTACGCAGGTGGTAAAAATGAGATACAATGAACCGTTCATCACTATAAAGTATAAGCAATAAATATTGTGTCAAGGTATTCATTCGTGATTAGCACAATTTGCGCTTTGACCTTTGTATTAAGGATTGTTTGTATGGGATGATATTTCAATTTTTACCTTTTAAATATGGCAAAGTGGGATACAATTAACTACCGCTCGACAACAAATATTGTGTCAAATTGTTCTCTCATGAATGGCATATTTTGCGTTTTGTAAGGGTTCTGGGTATACGTGTGATAGTAGCATGTAATAGACAACAAATGTCGTGACAAATTATTCTCGCAATAATAGCAAATTTTGCGCTTTGTAAGGATTTTGTGCATACATCTGATACTAGCATGTGTAAAAACATTCGTTTAGGTGAAGAGTTCAAGCCACCTTGTCGAATGAATATTTCATCATTTAATCCCTATTCTTAAATTTTACTTTATTTGGTGTGGAATCTGGACGTTGGCGTGTCCCGATGTCAAAGATTTGATCTCCTTTTAAGCCAATACGTTCTTTTAAAATGGGTTTCAACTTGACTTTTATACTGACATAGAATACAGGGGAAGTTTACATTTGTATTGCTATAACTTTCCCTAAATTCGTAGTTAATTGAATTAATAAATAAAAAAAACGCACGCATTTAATCTAATTAACTAATAACATAATTCACGGCAATATTTGCCTAAACATTTACATAATCCGCGATATTGCTGTTCTTTGGGCAATTTGCGCAGCTTGTTTTAAAAAATGCTTTTGCATAGCAGCATAGTTCACGAAGTGAAGTTGCATAGTTGCATAACTTACGTTGATAATTACATATTAAGATACAAAGTTTATTTGCATAACCATAGCGTCATTGGCATCATCAGCGCTGGCATTAAATCTAATTAAGCAAGCATGTGGTTGGACAGAAAATATCGTCAAGTACCAGAAGAGGTTTTCCTACTGAAATTGGTCAACAATCGAAGCGCGGAAAGGCGCGAATAAAAGCAACATTGTTCAATACTGATGTGTTGAAACGCAACATGGGATATGGGGGGTTGATGATGGATAGCAAATACAACAATGGCGGAAATGTCAAGCTATGATAAAAAAAATCAAACTGCATGCTTAGCAGGCTATTTCAGCTAGGCGCACGCGAGTTCTATATTCTCTCTCTAGATTCTATAATTCTTACATTACTACAGAAGGAACCCTTAACTAAACTAACTTTACTTTTACTGGATAATCCCAGAGGTCCAGTAAGGATCATCTCTTACTAATTCAATGTTACTACAGGAAGGTAACCTAAACTAAACTAACTTTACTTTTACAAATTAGCTCTTTCAGTTCAAAACCGTTCTTCTTAGAGATCTAGTAAGAATCATCTCTTATTGATGCAGTGTTACTACAGGAGAAAACCTGAGCTAAACTAACTTTATTTACACTGGATAGCTCTATCAATTCTAAGTTGTCTTTCAACAGTTCTTTTAGTAAACAGTTATGACTTATGGGGGGACAGTCAAATTGCGAAATCCTGATAATACTGTTGATTTAAGTAAGAAAACGTGAAGTTATAAAAAATAGCCAATGTCAGGGCCAAGCGCGAACGTTTTTTGACACACTCCCTGTAAATGACGTCAATATCAGTAATCGAACGATAATTAGAAAAATCAATGACATAGAACAATCAGTATTTGATAATTACTGCGCACCAGTCCTGCAGTTATTATGTAAACCAGCACATTTCTAGAAACGTTCGTATTCTATTACCAGTTCAATATCAAAACACAAATGGCAAGCTACGGAATGTACACTAGAAGATTAAATTTAGGATGAATTAAGGGGATTTCGACGTAGTTCATATATACATGTATACGTCAAAAATTATGTCGCATATAGTTCCTATGTTTTCATAACACCATCCTATTACCGGAGCAAGAGACTTGAAAATATCAGAGTTTTTAGTTGGATTCATAACTAGACCTTGTATTATTCTATAATTCTCTTCTACAGTTTTACAATTATATTTTATGTTATGATGAAACCATCAATAACCAATATCAGCAGATAACATTCGAAGTATAGCATATCTAAATTATCTAATCTATAAGAGACATGAACGAGTTATTCGATACCCGAGGAGTTTAACACTGGGTTAACTTAAAATTCAAGGAAAATTTACCAGCCGCTTGTCTATGTAAGTTTGCAAATACTCTTCAGAAATCTTGTCAGGATAAATAATTTTTGTTTCTCGAGTTTATAAATAAACGGACGTGATGTGTAGAGATAACTGTGAAAGTCATTAGTAGTTCATGAAGAAAACACGAATGAAATCATAAGCGTCTCTATAATTTATGTCATACAGATTTCTCTTGGTTTACATAAACTTTGACTTTGGTTTTCTCGTCTTATATAAGATGTATCCTCAAAATAACCGATACAGCACTGTTACTCATGTAGTAAATAGCACTTAAACTAAACTTAAAACGCAAAGGCTGTTAGCATAGTTTGCGGCGACCCGCGCAAAATGTTAATCAATTGGAGCGATCAATTCCCACGGTTCATTGTTGTCTCGGACTTGAGACGATATCTTTTTGTTTGGCTACGGATGCATTTTATGCAAATTAAGGCCTCGAAGGATGTTGTCATTTGCCTGCTCGTGCAAAAATATTATGAGAATAAAGATATTGCTTCCGTAATTGCATCAAGTGCGCGACAAACTGTAGGCGATCTGCGTGACAACAGGCGGTCCGCATCCTACGCCGCCCGATTAAATGGCGGGTTTAACTTAATGTTTTTTCCATCTGTTGAACGAGGATCTGTGTCAGGGGGGGGATGCGTTACATAGATTGGTTGAATTCTTTGCGCGTTTTTGGTATTTTGGCGGTTTTGGGTAGAGAATAGCAGTGGGTTAGGGCACACCCCCCTCTCCCCCCCCGTCTCCCCTCTCCCCCCTTCCTCTGCCTGTAAATTAATCCCTGAACTCAACTTATCATGTTTACTCGTTTATTTCGCAGACGAGAGCATCCAAGTACACGAATTCGACATGAGGTTTCCGATTGCGCAATCGGACGCAGCAGAGGGACAGGAAGATGCGCCAGTCAGAGACAGATCTGCTCTCTGGCCGGGAGGAGTGATCCCTTATGAATATGGAAACTCTATTAGTGAGTACAAGCTGACATCATACCTGCTTAAGTCCTGAGCATTTTGCTTCTTTTGCATACCAAGTTCATTTTTATCGTTTCTGCCCTTTTCGTCTAAGCAGATGTTCGATCTATAAAGTATAAGAAGCTATTTGTAAATTACAGCGCCTTGTAATGTCCGTTGGATGGACTCTTCCCATTTGAGATAATAAGAAACTTTCTCCATCAGATCTGAGTGGGATATTTTTATTTTATCAAATGAATGTGCACATATTTTTGTGTTTTGATTGCCATCTATATCATAAAGTAAATATCAAAACAACATGCACTGAAGCCAACAGTTTACTCAAAACGGAGTTAGCTCATGCTTCCTGGCATCACCATGAAAAGACAACTTAGTTAGGGTTTTCCTGCTGATTACTTGAAGAAACTTGTGGTTCAATTCAATAGCTTCCATACCCTTAACCATAATTTACAGATAACAGTTGATATTGACATGTTTAGGAAATCAGCAATGGTTTAAGAAGTTGATTCAAGGAGCAATGAATGAATGGGAAGCTAAAACCTGTATTAAATTTCGTGAAAGAAGAGCTTATGACAATAATTACATTCATATTCATATTGGAAATGGGTAAGTTGGTAAATATACCACCATCACCATCACTACACCATTATCATCGTCACCATCATAACGAGCATCACTATCACCATCATCACGATCATCATCATCAACATCCATCATCATGATCATCATCATGATCATCATGATCATCATCATCATCACCATCCATCATCATCATCATCATCATCATCATCATCACCATCATCATGATCATCATCATAATCACAACGCACAGCTAATATTCGCATTTGTACTTTATTAAATCTTTCCTAGATGTAATGCTGATGTTGGAATGGTTGGTGGACGACAAACGATCTCTTTAGGCAGTGGATGTGCCCACCACAGTGTAATACTTCATGAACTTGGCCATGTGGTGGGATTTTGGCACGAACAGAATCGCCCCGACAGAGACAACTATGTCAGAATAGTGAAAAACAATATTATTTCTGGTACGTTATTAGATATTAACGAGGAAACCCAAACTAAACTAATCTTTATTTACACTGGATAACTCATCAGTTCTAAACTGTTTCTAGAGGTCTAGTAAGGATCATCTCTTATTGATCCAGTGTTACTAGAGAAGGAAATCTAAACCAAACTAACTTTATTTATACTGCAGAACTCTATCAGTTCTAAACTGTTCTTCCTAGAGGTCCAGTAAGGATCATCTCTTATTGATCCAGTGTGACTACAGGAAGAAACCTAAACTAAACTAACTTTATTTATACTTAACATCTCTATCAGTTCTAAACGGTTCTTCATGTTTATTTCAGACTTTGAATTTGCGTTCAACAAGTACAGCACATACAAAATAAACAGTCTGGGTGTTCCTTACGACTACAAATCTATCATGCATTACTCACGCAAAGCTTTTAGTAAGAACAGGAAAGACACCATTGTTGCTTTGGATGGCAAGACGACACGTTTTGGAAACACACATCTAAGCTCCCTGGATATTTTACAGGCGAACAGATTGTACAAGTGTCCAGGTAAGAAACTAGGGACCTTACGATTTACAGAACGACAACGCGACGGCAACGTCTTAAGACAAAGAGTAAATTGAAAAGAAATGAATAATTACGGTTGTAAACAATTCATTTGAATATTGGACACGCGGTTCTCGTATTGTTTAGACCGGCAAATCACATATTTTTCCGTACTGTATGCAACGCCGACGTATTGCATGCAGCCGGTGGAATTGCAAATTCGGTTTAGTAGGACTCATTCTAAACCAGTAACTCAAGTCCTCAACTTTTTAAAATGTATTACACTAATACGATTGATAATAAAAAACTCGTGTCCTTTATAAGGACATATCATACAGTGTTTTCTTGCCGTTGCCGTCGCGTTGCCGTCCTATAAATCGTAAGGTCCCTACTGATCGCTGTAGAACGGTTCTAACCATAGACTATGAAAGGAATGAACTGGAAACGCGAGCTAAAACGCTAATGACATCTGTGATACGGCCTGATACGGTTTACTTTGGAATCCTGTAACTTCACTTTAAATATATTCCAGGACTTTGTATTTACATATTTTAAACAAGAACAGCAATGTCTATGGAACTATTGAGTTTTTATGTTTGCGTTGCTTTTTTTTACTTTAAAAATATCGATGTTACTTGTTGGCGAAAAAAGATTTACAAAAACATTCAATGGTCATTTTTGACCTAGGTTATTTTTAGGAAAAGTCGATAGTTCCATAAGCATTGCAGTTCTTGTTTAAAATATGTAAATACAAAGTCCTGGAATATTTTCTTTGATTGTGAAAACCTTGGCTAAGATCATACTCTATGCAATCTTTCTTTCAGACAAAGCAAACCAGTATCCTAGCTTTCCCGAAGACTTTACATTCTCGTTCTCTCGGCTCTCGAGCCATCGATGCACGCTCCTCTACGAACCCCACGACTACTATTGGCGGAGAAACTATCTGTGCGTGAAAACCGGGAAGAAACAGGTGAAAATCAGATGGTCTTACAAAGGAGCCCAGTCCCAAATGCGATGTACTCGAGTCTATAGTACTGCGAAGCACTATTACCTGGGCTGGAACGATAACTATCTATGTGTACCAACGAAATCGCCGTATGAGTTTAGATGGTCGGTAACTGGACCTATCCCAGGCTATCAATGTTTGCAGTGGAAACACACCAGGGATAGGCGCTGGGGGTCCAATCAATACCTCTGCGCAAAGTCGGATGATAAACGTAAGTGTAGTGGGGGCATTGTAACGGTCATCGTCCCCATTACCATCATCATCATCAACACCATCATCAACACCATCACCATCACCATCACCATCACCATCACCATCACCATCACCATCACCATCACCATCACCATCACCATCACCATCACCATCACCATCACCATCACCATCACCATCACCATCACCATCACCATCATCATCATCATCATCACCATCACCATCACCATCACCATCACCATCACCATCACCATCACCATCACCATCACCATCACCATCACCATCACCATCACCACCACCATCACCATCACCATCACCATCACCATCACCATCACCATCATCATCATCATCACCATCACCATCACCATCATCATCAAAATCACCATCATCATCAAAATCACCACTGATTGAATATATATTTTATTCGGTTCAGCTGTGGATGGAGGTTGGTCTCCCTGGTCTATGTGGAGTCAATGTACAAAGAAATGCGGAACCGGCTACCAACACCGCAAGAGAGACTGCACTAATCCTAGACCTAAAAATGGAGGACGTAGTTGTGGGACACAATCCTACGAATCACGATACTGCAACAAGCGCAAATGTGATGGTACTGTGTAAAATCTACGTGTTCGTATAAGTCCAGTTACACAGCCGGAAACGCACAAGTTCCGGCAAGTCTGCTGCAGGCTTGTTACCTTGCAGTCATCAAGTCGATATCAGGATGCGTTCACATCGCTTGCTCTGCCTTCATGATAACAGTCTGCTGCAAATTGCCAACAGGCTTGATGCAAGTTATTTGTCAAAACTTTTTATCCACAAGCTTGATGCAAGTTGTTTCACCAACTGCAAGTTGTCAACAGATTTGTTGAAAGTCGATTGTGAGAACCTGTGATAAACAGGCCTGCTGCAAGTTATTTGAACAATTACTAAGAAGTCTGTAAATGAGAAAATCCAACAAGCCTGATATTACTGTAACAGACTTGTTGCAACTTGGTGAAGTTGTTGACAAGCTGCAACAAGCTGGAATAATCAAAAGTGTTGTAACAAGTCTGAGGCGTATATGGCGGTGTATATGAGAAACGATCCAGCTCCACCGTACGAGGTCCTTAACTATGTTACTTATCATATTTTCAGATTTACCAAACTGGCCTGATGATTTTACGTATCGTTATCACTCTTATACACCATCCAGCTCAACCTGTGTGAGAACTTACGAAAGGGCGAACTACTTTCAATGGACCAACTACTATTTCTGCAGTCGCGCCGGCCGCCAGGATATTAACATGAAATGGTCGGATAATGGACCAATAAAAAACATGAAGTGTGTCTTAACCAATGAGCCTCGTGAACCTCGCAGAAATGGATGGTATAATAATTACCTGTGCGTGCCTAAGAGTTCACCGTACAAGTAAGTTCTTTTAACAGCATACCATACCATACCATACCATACCATACCATACCATATCATACCATACCATACCATACCATACCATACCATACCATACCATGCCATGCCATGCCATGCCATGCCATGCCATGCCATGCCACGCCACGCCACGCCACGCCACGCCACGCCACGCCACGCCACGCCACGCCACGCCACGCCACGCCACGCCACGCCACGCCACGCCACGCCACGCCACGCCACACCACACCACACCACACCACACCACATCACACAACACCATATCACATCCCACTACACCACACTACACCATACTACACACCATATCACCAAACTATACCACACTACACCATACAAAAGCTACTAACTGACGCATTACACAGTTTCAGATGGTCCTACTCAGGTGTAATTCAAGGTCTAGCTTGTGTCCAATGGATGGCGAAAAGAGGAGCTCACGGCTGGAATAACAACTTTCTTTGTGCTGACAAAAATAATAATGGAAAACCAGTCGTCGCAAGTAAGAAAATACAATGTAAAACATCCGCTCCTTGTCAACTCTCATGCAGCTCTTGTTCTCGTTTGACCAGGACATGAAAGTTGAGAAAACTCTCATACAAACTCTCGCTTGTCAACTCTCATCAACTCTCATGCAACTCTTGTTCTCGTTTGACCAGGACATGAGACTTAAGAAAACTCTCATACAAACTTTCGCTTGTCAACTCTCATCAACTCTAATGTAGCTCTTGTTCTCGTTTAACCGGGATATGAGAGTTGAGAAAACTCTCATACAAACTTTCGCTTGTCAACTCTCATCAACTCTAATATAGCTCTTGTTCTCGTTTAACCGGGATATGAGAGTTGAGAAAACTCTCATACAAACTTTCGCTTGTCAACTCTCATCAACTCTAATGTAGCTCTTGTTCTCGTTTAACCGGGGTATGAGAGTTGAGGGAACTCTCATTCAAGCTTTCGCTTTTCAACTCTAATGCGAACTCTCACCTGTCTTGAAATTCTTTCCTAAATAGACTTTTTCTTTTTTTGCAGCCACTCCGAAGCCTAAAGCCATTGATGGCGGATGGTCATCCTGGACGGCTTGGTCAAAATGCACAAAATCATGCGGAACAGGAACCAGAAGTCGATTTCGAAGTTGCTCCAATCCTTATCCTAAACATTCAGGCAAAACATGTTCCGGTGCGCGACAGATGAGAGAGAATTGTAACACACAAGAGTGTCCTAAAGGTTAGAAATAAATGTCATGTACTTGACCCAGTCGAAGGCTTTCTAATAAGAGCGCCTCGGGCAGCCACCTTGTGACTCATGTCTGATCACGGAGCACAGCTACGATGGAAGGATCAGTTAGGTGCTAATCTCAACCCAGCCTGTCAACATTCCCTGTGGGAGGAGACCAGAGTACCTGGAAAAAACCCACAACTTTCGGCAAAGCGTTAACTAATTATTTTCCCATAAGTGCCAAGAGCCTGAAGCGTTTCTGTGTCTTTTGCAGTTTGTGGCTTGAGATATACCGGCAACAGCGGCACATTCCGTTCTCCGAGTGACAAGAGGGGACAATTCTCCTGTACTTGGAAGATACAAGTTCCCACCGGATATAGGGTACGCCTGAGTTTTGGATTCTTCACGGTCGGAGGTGAGTGCACTTAAGTCTTAATGCAGTCGGACTTGGAGCGTTGACAAAGTTTCTATACTCAAATTATAATATTTTGTCTAGTTTCCCGGACAGATTGTTCACATGGCTCAGATTACGTCACAGTACGAGATGGAGAGCTCTCAACGTCACTACTTCTCAAATCTCTGTGTGGGTCTTGGGTTCCGGGGCATATCTTTAGTTCCGGGAACACAATGCGGGTGACCTTGAAATCAGCGAACAATATCAGGCAGGCTGGTTTTAGTGCAACATGGCGGGCCGTGGCTAAACCTACCATCGCACCTACTGTCAGAGAAGGTAGAAAATTGATTTAATCATCATTTTTATTCATCATCACCATTATCATCATCATCACTATCATCATCACCATCACCATCACCATCACCATCACCATCACCATCACCATCACCATCACCATCACCATCACCATCACCATCACCATCACCATCACCATCACCATCACCATCACCATCACCATCACCATCACCATCACCATCACCATCACCATCACCATCACCATCACCATCACCACAATCACCATCACCATCACCATCACCACAATCACCATCACCACAATCACCATCACCATCACCATCACCACCACCACCACCACCACCACCACCACCACCACCACCACCACCACCACCACCACCACCACCACCACCACCACCACCACCACCACCACCACCACCACCACCACCACCACCACCACCACCACCACCACCACCACCACCACCACCACCACCACCACCACCACCACCACCACCACCACCACCACCACCACCACCACCACCACCACCACCACCACCACCACCACCACCACCACCACCATCACCATCACCATCACCATCACCATCACCATCACCATCACCATCACCATCACCATCACCACCATCATCATCACCATCATTATTATTATCACCACGATCACCCACCATCATCACCCCACACCATTATCAGTCTCATCCACCATTATCACACTACCACCAACCACCACAAACAACGTCACCCACCTTCATCACCACCTACAATCACTACCATCGCCACTGTTTACATCATTAATTATGTCTGTTTACCCTCTAGAATGCGGCGGAACACTGACTCGCGCAAAAGGAAACATTACATCTCCAAACTTCCCGAACAAATACCCAGCGAAACAAAACTGCATATGGGTGATCAAAGTTCCAGTACATAAATTATTAAAACTGCGTTTCTTGTCCTTCGATGTCGAGAATCACGATATGTGTCGATACGATTACGTGGAGGTTCGAGATGGTTCCAGTCAGCGATCAACCTTGCTGGGAACATTTTGTGGAAACACATTGCCCAGTAAGTGGAAGCATGTATCTGAGGGCTGTCACCATAGATATAGAATGCGTCCTGTCTATTTTCAGGTAAACAAGTGACGCTACATTAAAATTCAAAATGGCCGATTTATAAGGGCAAAATAAAACTCGTGCAACTGTATTTCGCGTAGACCACTCCTCAGACAAATCCAATTTGGCGGATTTATAAGGGCAATTTTTTTTTTTAATTTGGGTACTGGCTACGTTACCAAGCATGCATTCTATATGTATTATTTCTATGGCTGTCACATATGGTAGTGGCTAGGAGTATGATATGGCATATCCATGGTTATGGGTGTTTTACCGTAAACTAAAACACTCGTATTTTCCATATTTTCACTAGTGAAGATATGAAAAGATATTTAACGCGAGAGAAGCGCATGTGTTTTCACGCGGGATTTATACGTTCTCTGTTCGCTTGTTTCGACTTCCGACCATATAATAAAAAGAACATTACATGGTTGCTTGAAGATATGAAAATTATTATCTCGTGATGAAAACTCGAAAATAATATTCATATCTCGCGGCACCATGTAATAACCTCTATATATATACAGCAGATCGCATTCTGATATCGGCTTGTTGATAAGTTGTTGCAAGATTTCAACCAGGGCGCCTTCGTTTAAGTAAGCGCCCTGATGTCAGCAGACTTGTTGCAATTCGAACGCAATTGATAGCAATTTATTAATAAACCAGCTATTAATCACGAGGGGGCTTTTCTCTTTTCTAGAAACTCTCACGGCCTTCGCAAATAGTTTATGGATTAAATTTCGTTCGGATGCGACGCAAACAAGAAACGGATTTAAGATAGAATACTACACGGAAAAACGAAGCATTGGTATGAGAAACAACATATTTCATAGAGATGATCCTCACTGGACCTCCAGGAAGAACAGTTTAGAACTGATAGAGCTATCCAGTATAAATAAAGTTAGTTTAGTTTAGGTTTCCTCCTGTACAACACTGGATCAATAAGAGATGATCCTCACTGGACCTCCAGGAAGAACAGTTTAGAACTGATAGAGCCATCCAGTATAAATTAAGTTAGTTTAGCTTATATTTCCTTCTGTAGTAACAGTGGACAATAAGAGATGATCCTCACTGGACCTCTAGAAAGAACAGTTTAGAACAGAATCTCAATCGATATGTTCCGATTTACTGTCAAGAGAGGCTACGATAGATGCAAATATACCGTCAAAACATTTTACTTGAAAATTGAAAACTATAAAATTCTTTGATGACTTTTAACTCCCAGGATATTATATCTAATAACAAAATCCCACCTAAGGCACAGAGCAGTACAACAGCCTTCATGCCATGTGATTTCTTCTGTAGGATGCAGTGGTAAAAAATGGAAGTTCTATGTCTCTGACGATGGTTCTCAGTACTGTTATTTGATCAGATACAGACGAGCAACTTGGAGTCAAGCAAGACAAGACTGTACAAGAAAGAATTCAGATTTACTGAGTATATCGAACAGCAAGGAGCAATGGTTTGTCAGGAATGAGCTGATGGCAGAGACGAAATATTATGAACTCTGGATGGGGTATAACGATCTGAGAAAGGAAGGAAAGTGGACGTGGAGCGATAGGTAGGTGGGAAATGGGGTGTGAGGGGATTGGGGTAGGTCATGGAATACTATGTGGTGATGATGGTGGGTGATGTTGGTGGTGATAGTCGTGGTAGTGATGTTGATAGGTGGTGATGATGGTAGGTGATCGTGTTGGTGGTGGTGATAGTAGGTGGTGATGATGGTGGGTGATCGTGATGTTGATGGTAGGTGGTGATGGTGGATGTCGTGGTCATAGTTATTGGTAGGTGGTGATGAAGATGGGTGAAGGTGATTATGGTTATTAGATGCGATGGTGGTATAGTGGTGTGGTGATAACAATGTTGTTGACCATTTTCAAACGATATTGATCACTAAATTTTGTTTTCAGGAGCAAAGTAAAGTTCAAGAACTGGGGCGGCGGCGACCCGAACAACGGTGGTCGCAGGAAGAACGAGGACTGTGGCGTGGTCAAACCTGATGGAAAGTGGAATGACTTCCCGTGCAACCATCGTTTTATGTATATTTGTAAAAAGAAAATTTCATGAAGTAAGCTTTAGAAATCTTTTATATTCGTTTCCCTTTTATTTTGGTACTTAAGTTAACCCATTTTAAAACTTGTCAATGTTTGAGTTAGATCAATTTGATGAGGTTTCTCGTCAACTCTAAAGAGACTCTTTATTGTTTGACCAGGACATGAGAGTTGAGAAAACTCTCATATAAACTCTCGCTTGTCAACTCTCATCAACTCTCATGCAACTCTTGTTCTCGTTTGACCAGGACATGAGAGTTGAGAAAACTCTCATACAAACTCTCACTTGTCAACTCTCATTATCCTGATTTAATCCTTGCTATAAAAGCGATTTTTGATAGTCGATAAAATTCTATACCTGCTTTTAACTTCTTTTCTCACATACCTTGGCAAATCACGTATCGATGGGAAGCTATTTTGTCTTACAATCCCAATACAGGCAGCTAAGAAACTTTTTTTGGCAAGCGAGACTTTCTGAACGCGTTGTTTGAAGCAAATTTTTGAGAAGTATGTATATTTTTTCACCGTTGAACAATTTGCATATAATTTCGATAGAAAACTATTCCCCGAGGGGGGGGGGGATTATTGAAATACTTCGACGATAAAAGCGATAGACATGAGTTTTATCACAAAATTTCCGGGTTCGTTCAAATCCAATTTGTAACATTTTGTAATTTAAATTCATCCTTTGATAATTCTAGAATATTTCTTAGAAAAGCCATAACATTTCCATATATTTTGCTTGTAGACATTCCTGCTCACTCGCACAGCCTCAGCAAAACCCTCGTACAAATTTTGCCTGATTCGCACTAGCGACACAAACACAAGCTCCAACAAAAGACAGAACAAAAAAATGCCGTGAATTGTGTAACATAACATAAGCATCGACACAAGCATAACAAGACGACAAACATAAGCTATGGTAGAACAAAAGCAATTTAAAAGAAAATTCTTTCTGCTTTGTCTTTAAAATCCTCAGAGCAACATTATTAATGCTTTGTTTTCTGGCTCATGCTTGTGTTTGATATTTTTAATAACATTTCGCTTGAAAATATTGCCCCAACAACGAAGGACAATATGTATTATCTCTGTACGGATTATTGATAGTTAAGCATGGTACAAAACTGTCGAAATGTTTACTAAAACATACCTGTGTGGGTTCGATGTAGCCATTCTGATATACCTCGCTTCTACAAGTTGCCCTATATAACTGCACTTTGCAAAGACTGTTTGTGCAATTCTGGTTTACAAAAGTACTCTTTTCGTACAACAATACTCGAGGAATGTTCTAGGGTAGCTTTCTCAAACTATTTCTTTTCTTTAATAAGACTTTTTCCAACCTTAAATGGTGAAAGTCTCGACATTTTGTTATTGAGAAATTTAATTTGAAGTATTTCCCGCCACCGCGCGAAATCGTTGTCACAAGAGACTGATACGAGTAAGGACGGGCGCAATTTATTCAGTAACAAGGACGCGACGCAGTGTATAAATAAAACCGCTTCTAATAGAAATCCGCCATTTTGTGAAAGAATCTTTTAAGATTGCAGTAATATAGCATATCTGACATTTAGATATGTGACCGCGGGCTAGGGTTGGAATCAATGTTTCTCTTTTCTCTTTCAGAATGCCGCTGATCCACAAGATATAGACAACTGAGTATTTGTTGTGCGTCGCTTCGTTTGCCCCAAGATAATTTCACTGCATGAACTAGATGCCATATAGAAAGTCGAAATTGCTATTGATAAATGGCAAAATATACAGAGTATTATAACTTTGCCAGATTGTATATTTTATTAAAGGTGTTTCGTATAATAAAATTAAGTGTCGATGTTGTATCATTCATTTGCCACTTGCCACACGACGCATTGTTTATTGTTCCAAATTTGTCTCTACAACTCGTTTACTGACCAGCGGTCGGTTGTTCGAAGCTCGTTTAGTTTAAACGGTGGACCAGCGTAGAATATTAAACAGCTCTATCTATTTAATTAACAGCTAAATTAAAATATTTCAATACGAAAAGAAAACTAATGTCTAGAGCTGAATAGTTAGGTTGCTTAACAACCGTTATTAACCAGGAATAACCGGTTGTAACAATTTGTAAAACGCATACATACTTTGATCTACATGTTTATATTGGAAAAACTAGTGATAGTATACCGATTCTCTAACCCCTGCCCCCCCCCCCCCTCACTCATTACACCACCTCTTTCAATTCTATCTACATTTCAATTTAATTTAAAATTGTCAATTCCCACTAATAATTGATTTTAGATCGTCAATTACAATTATTAAAATCATTGATAAAAACTTAGCTATTCCTACTGCGAAACTCTCGCAGAAGCGAAACCAAATCGAGTTCTTATTCTTTAGAATTCCTTTGTGATTTATAAAAATCGGCTAGCACCTTCCACGCCTTAGGGGCCATGAAGCCTTCGGGCGGTGTCTCGCCCTGTTTGGCCAGCCCGCGCATACGTGTGCCCGAGATGAAATCGTAATCTTCTTTGTGACTTGGATCGAAGAAGTCCATGCATTTCTTTTTTGTGTTGTAGGCCGCCACGCGGAATGGAACGATCTCCAGTTCCGTCAAGCCAGGAGCCATTGTTAGAACCTGCATGAAAATGAAATGGTTGAAGTTTCTGCGCGTATAAAGCATTGAACTAAATAAAAAGTTATTTCTAGTTATCATAAATGTTGTTTCTAGTTCACTGGTATAAAGTAAGAGCAGACGCCTTCAAACTCAAATTAGCAGCGACCTAATGTATTAATTTGAAACCTACATCAGTGAAATATATATTAGATTGAAAGGATAACTTGGCAATCACTGCCAGCCAGATCTTTGAAGGCAACTTGACATTCAAGTGTCATTCCTCTTCTGTTGTTTTTGTCAACCCGTATGTCGGTTGGTTGCAAAAATCAATAAATTTCAGGAGGGGATTCAGGGTTTTTACAGTTGCAATGAAAGTGAAGTGGTTTCGAGGCATTTGTTTCCTGATCTAGTTTTTACCTGGAGTTATCGTTTCAGTAACTATATAGAGTTCACTGGTTCAACCTGGCGTTATCGTTCCAGTAACTATATAGAGTTCGCTGGTTTAATCTGGCGTTATCGTTCCCGTATTTATAGAGTTCACTGGCAAGATTCAGAACCACTTATTACGAGCAAGCCGATGTGATTATACACATAAAGTTACCTTGCGACCATGAGTAGGATCATATAGATCTTCCTTGGGCGTTTTCTCCGGGTGAGGCATTCCGGCCGGATCTCGACCAACAATATAGAAATTTGCTCCGGCTGCTACCCGTGCCTTGGCATGCCATTGAACCTAAAACACAACAGGTAATGAGTAAGATCATTTATATGGGTAGCTCTACCAGTTCTAAAGTGTTCTTCCTAGAAGTCCAGTAAGGATCATCTCTTATTGATCTAGTGTTACTACAGGAGGAAACCTAAACTAAACTAACTTTATTTGTACTGGATAGCTCTATCAGTTCTAAACTGTTCACCCTACAGGTCCAGTAAGGATCATCTCTTATTGATCCAGTGCTATTACAGGAGGAAACCTAAACTAAACTAACTTTATTTATACTGGATAGCTTTATCTTCCTAGATGTCCAGTAAAGATCATCTATTATTGGAAACAACTATGGGAGGAAACCGAATAGCCTCGACAACCTTCAATAACCACAAATCACACCACATACCTCAGTGGGTCCCGCGTACATCATGGGCGACGGAAATATGGCGAGTACAGTGTTACTCGGATCCAGCACTCCGTCTTCCAAGACCGCGTGATGTTGTTTTATTCTGACAGGAAGTGGAACATCATCCTGCTTGGTCCAGCCCCCCAGAGGATGAAGGAGCAACACGGGTCTTTTGTAACCACGTTCCGTCAACTTCTTGTGCGTGTCCTAAATTAAGTGAATGTGTGATGAAATCAATACAGCTGCTGTTATTTTCAAGGGTAAGCCACAAACAATTCGATATCGCCAAAACACCACACTTGCAGGGTGCAAGCATTGATATGTATTAAAGCTGGAGAGCGCATCTATGGTTGGGTTTTGAAGCCGGAAGTACGTCACATTTTTAGACTTGCCGCCATGTTCGATGGCCCAACTTGAGCATCGAATGCTATAGATTTTCACAACAGGATGTATAGCTTTCGTTATGAAACAAAAGTTTTACGTTTTAAAGCAAAAGCTTTTTGAAAATCAGTTTTCTAAAAGCTACGTTGATTCAATCCTTGAGTGGGGCCATTCAACATCGCCGCTGCTCTCAAAATATGACGTGTTTCCGGCTTCAATTTTATTTGTGTTTTGTAATACGATGCACTATCCAGTCTTAATACATGTCAATTTTACCGCCTTGCAGGATGTTAGGCAGGCGGCCGTCTGACCGCCTGTCCTAGGGACGCCCCCTTCTGAATTTGGATGGCTATACAAGCTTGTAACATTTGTGGGATACTTTGATTTACGGTCGTATCCTGTTTAATTTATCAATGGTACGTGTTTATATCTCTTGTGCTTTTTAACACACATTTAGTATGGCTGAATATGACTGAATTCAAGTGTGATTCCGTAACAACAAAAATTGCGGCAACCTCGCAAAACACATGTTTTCGTCCGACCACGCCAATATGAGACCACACCGACGGCGAAATTTGTCAGCGAGATTTGGGATCTTCGCCAAAAGCTTGCAACAGACTGCTGACAACTTACAACAGACTTGTCATCAATCATCTGAGCGTGAGTATAAGGCCTGGAACTAGCTACCGAATAAAAATCCATTTTGCTGTTTTTAATCACCTATATCTTTTATTTTCCTTCAGGAAACTTGCTGCAACTTTGTAATCATGTTCAGTAAAGAAAATTATACATCCGAGTGATCTTACTTGCATCAATAAAGCATGTCCGTTATGGATCGGGTTCCGCAGTTGAAACGCAAACACGGCGTCCGCGTTTCTTTTCCTGAACTCGCATCGTAACTCGTTCGGAGTCTTCCTATATTCATCCAAACCATCGTTCCATTTTATTCGCTCAAACACTTCCAGTTCACCTCCAACTAACCAATCACCAGCCTCGTAACACATCTATTAGTAAGTAAAATAAAGTTTAGATATTCAGATTTCTTTTTCAGGTAGTTCAGACACAAACCACGATAGCTTATGGTAGAATACTACCTACACTAGACCACTACGTTTGAGATATCTTTTTCAGGTAGTTCAGACACAAACCACGACAGCTTATTGTAGAATACTACCTACACTGGACCACCACGTTTGAGATATCTTTTTCAGGTAGTTCAGACACAAACCACGACAGCTTATTGTAGAATACTACCTACACTAGACCACCATGTTTGAGATATCTTTTTCAGGTAGTTCAGACACAAACCACGACAGCTTATTGTAGAATACTACCTATACTGGACAGTGACGCTAAAGATATTTTCCTTACTTTAATGTATGGATGTTCCTTAGTAAACACACCCCACTGTCGACAAGCTCGTTCATCCTTGCGATGCGGGTAGAATTCTGGATTTCTTAGGATAGCTACACGTTTCCCGTTGTAAGTAAGACATAGCGCTAAAGATCCGTCCAGTCTCTCTTTTACCTCTGTGGTGACAGGTAACACTATGGGGACAGTCTGGTTAGAAACTCCCTCTGAAAAAGAAATGCCCGATGTTTAGTCCTAAATTAAACTTTACTTATACTGGGTAGCTCTATCATTTCTAAACTGTTCTTCCTAGAGGTCCAGCAAGGACCATCTCTTACTGATCCAGTGTTACTACAGGAGGAAACCTAAACTAAAGTAACTTTATTTATACTGGATAGCTCTATCAGTTCTAAACTGTTCTTCCTAGAGGTCCAGTAAGGATCATCTCTTATTGATCCAGTGTTACTACAGGAGGAGACCTACACTAAACTAACTTTATTTATACTGGATAGCTCTATCAGTTCTAAACTGTTCATACTAGAGGTCCAGTAAGGATATCTTTTATTGATTCAGTGTTACCACAGGAAGACACCAAAACTAAATTTTATTTATCCTGGATAGCTCTATCAGTTCTAAACTGTTCTTCCTAGAGGTCCAGTAACGATCTTCTCATTACCTTTGACTAGAACACCAAAATGTAAGCACTGTAAATATTCTTCTTCTTTCATGAAACCTGACAGCGGAGTGGCCCAACCTTCTGAAAGAACCTGAACCCACTGAAGATCAAGCTAGAAAACGTACGGAAGTATTCCAATTTACTTCACTCTAATTCCACCTCAGTATCCTAGACATCATTATTGAGTTGTAACATGGACTTGAAGGTACCTTCGTAAGTTTAACAACAGGTAAAGTTTCAGCTTCTTTAATCTTTATTTCTAATTCATTTTGAGGAATAAATAATTCCTGAACATTCTGGATAACCGTTGTCGGTAAGATCCCCTACAGAAAGAGACATAAGTTTAAAGCACACGAAAACATAGGATCTTTCGCTACCTGGAACGTTACAAACAGAAATCGACGTTTTGAGCGAACGCCCTTTGTCGACAAGTTAGTATGTACAAGCGTTAGCACAAGTTAATGCTAACGGTCGTATATTGTCACTACAATGCTCTGCCGACTCATATTAATCTGACACTGCAGAGAACAACGAAAACTTCGTTGTCTCGAGCGGGATTTGAACTCGCATCTTCGGGTTTCTAGACCGCCGCTCTACCAATGAGCTATGGAGCCAGCTGGGGATGGTAGCGAGTCTTGTCCAATTTAAGTGCACGAAATATTTTCGCGACGACTTAAATGCTCTGCGTGTGTAGTAGCATAGGAATCACATTTCGCAGAAACTTCGTGGATGTGTATGTGTGACAGTGCGATACCTGTTCAGTTAGCAAGTTAACAATCTTCTGAACGCATTCATTTACGGAGGTTTCGCCAGCTTTTAGAACAAGATCTGGATTTTCCGGAGGTTCGAATGGCGCATCAATACCAGTGAATCCTAAAGGCAATATTCATCAAAACATTAAAGCTACACTCATAAGTCTATGGCCATCTTGTAAACAGGGTCACTCAAGTATTTAAACTGTTCTTCCTAGAGGTCTAGTAAGGTTCATGTTTTACTGATCCAGTGTTACTACAGGAGGAAACCTAAACTAAACTAACTTTATTTACACTGGATAGCTCTATCAGTTCTAAACTGTTCTTATGGATAGCTCTATCAATTCTACTGGATAGCTCTATCAGTTCTAAACTGTTCTCTATCAGTTCCAAACTGTCCTTCCTAGAGGTCCAGTAAGGATCATCTCTTATTGATCCAGTGTTCCTACAGGAGGAAACCTAAACTAAACTAACTTTATTTAAGACATCGCTTCAATCATCGTACCTTTGATTTGTCCAGAGCGGGCTTTCTTGTATAATCCTTTAACGTCACGTTCCTCGCAAATTGAAAGGGGGGTGTCAACATAAAGTTCAAAGAATGGAAGGTTGGCCTCTTCGTGAACTTCCCGTGCCCGATTTCGAAGCTGAAATTTAAAAAAATGTTTTTGAAACTATAAATCATTCTTATTTGCAGCTGAGAGCTTCGATGAATTACGAAGGACGCAGCTCAACCTGATCCAGTGGAAGGCTTTCCAAGGACGCCCCTGACGGCCACCTTGTGACTCATGTCTGATCACAGAGCACAGCTACGATGGAAGGATCGGTTAGGAGCTAATCTCCACCCAACCTGTCAACATTCCCTGTGGGAGGAAACCAGAGTACCTGGAGAAAACCCACGATATTCGACAGAGCGTTTTCACATAAGCGTCCCGAAGATGCAAAAAGTCTACTAGAATCAAACTTGTCGTTTGCAGACTTGTATCAACTTGTTGAAACAACTTGCGGCGAGCCTGTGGATAACAAGTTTGACAATCAACTTGCAACACGCCTGTTGACAACTTGCAACAGACTTGTCCTCGACAAGCTGTCAGAAGCCATGCGAACGCATCCCGATATCGACTTGTTGAGAGCAAATCTGTTTTAAGATGTCTACAAACTTGTCCTGGCTTGCGTTGTTTTGGACTGGATGCTGGGTATTCATTTGAATGAAATAAAATAAACCTAATCCTATACGCAACTCAACTAACCCTCTTGTATGGACTGATGAAAGCCGTGAGACATATCATTCCCGAGTCAGCAAACAGCTTAGCGACCTCGCCTACACGTCGGATATTCTCGTCCCGGTCCTCGGGCGAGAAGCCCAAGTTCTTGTTCAAACCTGTCCTCATGTTATCGCCATCCAGTGTGTACGTAGGTATTCCTTGACGACACAAGTAATCTTCCAGACCCATCGAGATTGAAGTCTTTCCCGCGCCTGACAAACCTGGAAATGTTTAATGAGAAAAAATTGTGGGTTAGTTCTATAGCCAGCGGTAAACTTAGTCAGTTACTTTATTTAAGTAAAAAACATTAGTATTTACTTGAAAATTGTACTTGGGTAAAAAAAACGTGAAAAATGCTAGGAAAGAAGTTATGTTGTGATTTCAAGTGATGATCTTTGCAATGCGACGAAGAAATACTTGAGTATTTTTCGTTTCATAGGCACTTCAAGTAAAGAGATTTAAGCAAAAGTTTATACATCTTTTGTGCATGGATAACACTGCCCGCATCAAAATTAATAATTGTCCATTTTCCGACAAGAAAACCGAAGATAACCTGATGAAAAGCAACGTTTTCCACGCTTTTGGCCAACTGTTTTGTTTAGTTTCAACTCTGTGGTTTTACGATTTTCTCATAAACCGTCGGCTTGGTGTAAAGCGCTGTGGCCATAGATTTGGGCGCGATAGCAACAAAATCAGGTGAATAAATTTCCAAAGATGTTACTCAAATAAGGTAATCTATATGCAAGCGAATTAATTTGATTTTAAACCAACGTTCAGCTGGCTTATGCTCGTTAATTACAAAGAAAATAAATGTGAAGCTATTAATAACACGTCGTGTTCCATACAAAAAATTCAAGATTAGGGGAAAAAGAAATACTTAAAAAACAACCGCAAGATACGGCAAATTTCCACTCCATGTTTTAAACCCTTCCTTTTTACTTAAAGTCTTCACGTTTTCATATTAAATCCAGCTTATATCAATTTAATACCCTGTATAAGTATTTCAATTCAAAACTCAAGAAATCTAAATCAAGTCGCCTTCAATCGCTTCCCATGAGTTATTTATCATTTCAGTTCAAGAATATCAATGTCAATTACTGTAGACGATCAAAGGAATGGACTCGAAAAGCCAGCTGTAGTGCCAATGTGCATCCGTGACACGGCGTGATAAGCTTTACTTCGGAACCCTGTAACTTCACTTTAATGCATTCAATCTTCCTGGACTTCGTTTTGTTCCTTATCACTTTAAATACATTTCAGGAATTCGTTTCGCAGGTAAATTGAAAGAATTTTTCGCAGGAAATTAGGAGACATATCTTGTTCGTGTAAACAGTAGATTACCCGGAGAAAACCCACGACATTCGACAGAGCGTTGACTAACTCTTTTTACATAAGTGCCATGCACGAGTCTGAAGTGAGCGTCAAACCCACGATCTCAGAGGTGAAAGGTGCTCTGACGATTGTAAAAGCTATCGAGGATTTTTAGTTTACGGACTTACCGGTTAGCCAGACAGTACAGCCACGGAAACCAGCTTTTGTACCGAGGACTTGACCTCGTTTGGCTCTCGAAACGTGATGAGCTTGATAGTAAACGTTCGTTGACTTCACGAAGTCCTGGAAGAAAAATATGATTCGAATATTAAAACGTTGTTTTGAATGGTGTTTTGCCTGTTGGAATAGAAGTTAACAAGCGAGAGTTTGTACAAGAGTTTCCTCAACTCTCATGTCTTGGTCAAACGAGAACAAGAGTTGCACGAGAGTTGACAAGCGAGAGTTTGTATAAGAGTTTCCTCAACTCTCATGTCCTGGTCAAACGAGAACAAGAGTTGCACGAGAGTTGATAAAAGACGCTTTAAACGGACGCTTTAACAAAGCAAATCTCCTTAAGCCTCGCTTGAAAGAAAGCTCATGCATATAGTTAAGATAAAATGTCTTTACAAAATCTTTCTCAGACAGAACACACAAATTCGTCTGAATGACAAATTTTCAACTCCTTACCATTTCTGGACGCGTTCCGCGCACTGCAACGCCCTCAATATACGACGGCATTTAAAAAGCGTTTTAAAACCTCCAGAAATTACACCGCAAATTTCAAACGAACGTCTTGTGGGCAAAATTTTATCATAAACCTCCGCAGAGTCGCCGTAAGAGGCGCTGAATTAATGTGACAGACGCGTGGTTCGATTTGTAATAAAAAAAAACAGATTAGGCAGCTTTGTCGATTGCTTATTAAGAATTAACATTGTTTAAATCAATTTCATATTGGCAGCAATTGATATATATGAAGAAAACGAGAGCAATATTTTGTCGTGGTTTGTGTCTGAACTACCTGAAAAAGACATCTCAAACGTGGCGGTCTAGTGTAGGTAGTATTCTACAATAAGCTATTGTCGTTTGTCTGAACTTGTCTATACCAAAAAAATATTGAATTTCTTTACTGAAGTGTATTTATGATGTAATATTAAGTACCGTTACCTACCGCAAATATATTCAGAGTTAGTACGTCACAAATAGACATAAACACGTTACCAAAATTGCATAGATATACTCTAATTTACATAAACGTTAGCTTTAATTTCCTCGGCTAAGAAAACGTTAAATCTGCTACACGAGTCTGTGAGCTTTCTGTATTTCCTTGCCATTTTTGTGGCGAATCAGTTGTGAAAAGCACTTGTACGAACTACGAAGCACGAAGATAGTCTGTAATAACAGCACACACAAATTTCGTATATTGATATCTTAAGCTGCCAAATGCAGTTTATAGTTTTCATGTGTATTTGTAAATTATGCAACACGCGGTCGCTCTCGTGTTAGCTAGCATTACACATAAAGTCAAAGCTACCAACTCACTAAATATTACCATGCAAGATACTAAGAGGTAATAGCGACAAGTGTAGCTTAGGGTCATCCCTGGCAAAAATACTTTAATCTAGACCACCAACTCTTAAGCCCAATGGTAATTTAATGAAAAACTCTCAATATACATCAAATTGTTACCTCGTTATTATTATAAGAAATTCGAAGATCGTTTTAAGACAATTTTGCTTGAGATTTCGTATCCAATGTGAACATTATTTAAGGTGTACGCTAACTCCTGTGATAAAATCACGCCATTTTTCTGTACATTTAACAAGAAGTGCCCTGCTCAAAGGCGATTATATATTGAAGAAATTAAGTCACGGTAATTAAAAAGAAATATGTACAACGACAGTCGGCCTTGCAGTGCCTGAACAGTCGGGAATAGTTTAGAAATGCATCCATGCATCGACTTTCCACAATTCAGTTCACATGAAGGATTTTAATAGTTCATTTTTCCAGCCACTTTTTTCCTGCTCTTAAGAAATGAATACGTTTTGGATGGTTGAAGTCAAAGAACATATACTCGACGAAAACAATTAAAGCAACGCCGTATACTAGGCAAGAATCAGGCAGTTCTTGGATTATAAGATTAAGTATTTCTTCTCTAATCTCATTCCGAAGTGTACTGGGTCTCGTGTGTCTCAATCAAAAACGGAAACTTTTGTCGCAAAAGGGGAAATATAGAAAACGCCGCTTGACACCAGGTTATGGAATCAGTTGTATGTACTGTTGACATAGTGAGGAAAATTTTGAAACATTTTTGTCCTGTCCAGTTGAATTGAACCTTGACAAAGATTTCATGTTTCGTAACGCAGATTCTAAATTACAGGAGCAATACAAGACCTGCACTAAACTAACTTTATTTATAATGTATAACTCTATCAGTTCTAAATTGTTCTTCCTAGAGGTCCAGTAAGGATCATCTCTTATTGATCCACTGTTACTGCAGGAGGAAACCTAAACTGAACTAACTTTATACAGGATAGCTCTATCAGTTCTAAACTGTTCAACTGTTTTTGATCCGCAGAATGGGTTCCTTAGGAACTTAAAGGTTTAAAAGTCGACGGTTCCGTATATTTGCTCCATATAGATATAAATACAAAGTCCTGGAATACAGCGTTCCAAAGTAAACCGTATCAGGCCGTATTACGGATGCCATTGTCGCTTTCGCTCACGTTTCCAGTCCATACCTTTTCACTGCAGAAAACGGTAGCCACCTGTCTTCATATGCTAATACGACATATATTTTGTTTTGCAGAGAACCCACAAAGCGTATTTTCAGCCTACTATCATACAGTTTTCATTCTGCAAGTTCGGAAGCTCTAAGTACATACATACATTACACCACAATGTGAATGACATGACAGATCGTATTTTTTCCACTGCAAGAAATGTACGATAAGAAAACGGAATGGAATTCATTGTGTTGGACATTCTTTTGTATGCACGCTGTTGCGTTTTTGGAAGTCGATGCTTGTCCTGCGTGCAATGGCTCGAATTGCTGTAGCATAAACCGTCTTTGTCAGGCGAACTGTATTGGTGAACCGTGTACGTATTCCTACCATTGTGGCCGCAGGGAAATGTGCTGTGTCGGAAAATGTGCCCGTAGTTGCGAGCTGTGTAACTGGAGTCACACGTTCAGAAGAAAGTGCCCGCGGGGGAAAGACTGTTGTTTGGGCTCATTATTTGGAAGATGTTCTACATCGTGCGTTGGTAATCCATGCAAAGGAGCACGTCATTGCGCGCGGGGGGAGTGCTGCCATAGTGCTAGTAAGAAGTGTGCGTTGAATTGCACGGGGCAGCGTTGTGATTCGGGTTATTCTTGTGCGGGGAGCGAAACCTGCTGCGGTCGTTATACAGACCCGGACAGGAAATGTGCTAATTCGTGTGTTGGAAAATTTTGCGGCGCAAGCTGGCGCTGCCCTTCCGGAGAGTATTGCTGTAGAAGCGATAAAAATTCCAAGAAGTGTGCTCTGTCTTGCATTGGAAAATTCTGCGAACACCGCTTGGACTGCAACCTCGGTCAGTTTTGCTGCGGGAGAAACGGAGATTCTAAGAAGTGCGCGGCGTCGTGTCTAGGAAAGCCATGCGAGACATCCTATAATTGCGCGCGCAATGAGCACTGTTGCTCGGACAAAAAATGCGCGTTAAACTGCGCTGGACAGCCTTGTTCTTCAAAAAGCGACTGCGCGTCGGGCGAGTCTTGCTGCGGTCGGTTCGGAGACCCTCGTAAACACTGCGCCGTGTCGTGTCTTGGAAAATCTTGTGGCGATACCGAGAACGACTGCGCGCCAAACGAATTCTGCTGTGGCAGCGACAAAGGCAGCAAAACGTGCCGGGTGTCTTGCGTCGGTGAGCCGTGCGGCGACGCTGTCGATTGCGCGAGAGGCGAATCATGCTGCGGTCCCTATGTTAATTCCAGCAGAACCTGCGCTAGCTCTTGTATTGGGACGGCGTGTGAACGGAGAAAGGATTGTGCACCAAGGGAAACGTGCTGCGACGGAAAATGTGCCTCGCATTGCCCTCTTTGTCGCTCCGATAGTTACTGCAGTAAAGATTCACGGTGCTGTGGCGGAGGCACCGCAGAGTCAACTTATCGTTCGTGCAGAGCGTCCTGTCTTGGGAGACCATGCAGCGAGTATCAACGCTGTGCTCCAGGTGATTCTTGTTGTCGTTTTTTGTGCATGAAGGGAGTTTTTGTCCATAGACAATGAAAGGAATGGACTAAAAACGCGAGATAAAGCCCAGTCGACACTTCTCGTACGAATCCGGGATGACTAGACCCTTTTAGCTTGCATGCAAATTAATTCAGATCATGTGATCTGAAATGGTTTTCTTTTATTGGCCATTCAGCAGTCATGTGGTCTGAAATGGGTTAATTTGCATGCAAGCTGAAAGAGTCTATTCTTCTAGCCGATGTGATTGAGTGAATTGTATACGAGTGCAAAATCAATCTCTCATTTGTCCTATGCTTAGTTCGTTCCTTATTCATTCACATACGTGAGAAGGAGAAAATCCCCGATTATTATGAGCTAGGCTTAAAGACCCCCCTCCCAAACCGGACGCGATTTGCCAACGCGACACGATTTTTCGATTTTTAAAAGCAAATAAAACCAACAACGGAAAGTATGAACTTATAATCTAGTTTGCGATACAGTCTTCTTTAAAAATACCAAATACCTCGGAAAAATAGTATTAAGACTGTTTGCGACAGTTGTAGCTGTTGCCGCCATCTTGGCTTCACCCAAGCGTGGGGTTTTTATCCGGAGTTATCGTTCCAGTATTTATAGCCTTCACTGGCTTGGCTTTAGAGCAATATTAGGGTCAGTTATACAGGACGAAATAAGTCGCGACTTAACTAAGCGCGATTTACGTAAGATCCAAGCTTGGCGTATACAAGGTACAAAGTTCTTGTTTACGTCTCAGTTGATTTAAGACGGGTCTGAGCTAAGTGCAGGATCTTAGCTGTTCCGAAGATCGCATGCCTGAAACCTAAAACAAATTTTGAGCCAAAGAAGGTGCAACAGCGACAACCCACAACCAAGCAAGAAAAGCAAAGCTAAATCCGAGGATAAGAACAAACAATCCCGAACAGACAAATTTGTGAAAAACTTAGACGCGACCATTTATGCGAACTTTCGCGTCTTGCATGAGTTATTCGTAGGACGAGCTCGTATAAATGCCCAAGTTCGCGTCTTACGTAAGTCGAGTCTTGGCTAAGACGTGAATTATTCTGTCCCGCATAAATGGCCCTGTTATTATAAAGGTCCGCTCACACGATACGACATGTTGCATGCGATTGTCATTCTAGCGTATGAAAACTAATGCTAGCCGCGCCATTTTTTCTGTTCATCAGTTACAGGCAAAATTTAAAATACGACATCTTTGCACACGTTTACTCAATTTCATACGCCAAAATCAGAATCGTATGCGACACATCGCACCGCGTGAGCCGGCCTTAACTTCTCGATTCCCATTCAGGTGAAGTGTGTTGCACGGAGGTGTGTAGAAAGACTTGCCTTGGTCATTCGTGCATCCACGACGGCGGGTGTGCGGGAGCGAGGTGTTGCGGTTCAAGGCGTAAACGAAAGTGCTTAGAAACCTGCATTGGAGAACCTTGCGAGGATGAAAGCGATTGCTCATTCGGATCAAAATGCTGTGGGGGAGTCGATAAATGTCAACATAAATGCGGGGATGATTACCCGTTAGTTTCTCTGGTGGCGGCTTATGCTGCTGGTATTCTAATTCTATTATGCTTGTGCGCATGTTGTTGTCACAAGATCAGGAGGGCGGCCTACTCTCGCTGCGGCTTTTTGCGGAGAAGAGATCGACAAGAGGATGGTGTAGAACTTGAAACCGTCCGACAACGAGATGAGACAGAGATGCAACCTTCACGCGTCAACCAGCCATTACTTCCACCACAAGATCAACCTTCACATCTCGAAATGTCCCCACCTACAGACCTCGATCAGCCTCAACCACCTCCATACCTCGACGTGTCCCCACCTACAGACCTCGATCAACCTCAACCACCCCCATACCTCGACGTGTCCCCACCTACAGACCTTGATCAACCTCAACCACCCCCATACCTCGACGTGTCCATACCTACAGACTTTGATCAACCTCCACCACCCCCATATCCCGAAGTGTCCTCAATTACAGACTTTGATCAACCCCCACCTCCATACTCGGGTGAGCCCTCTCCTCAAGATTTGGACAATTTTGAAACCACCCCCAACGAGGAAACCCCACCGTTCTGTACCGACGACGCCCCACCCCCATATCAACCTTGAACACAGAATAGCCATTAATTGAACTTTTGTATTGAGTTGGCGTTGCAGCAAAGTGCTGAACAAGCCCAAGACATCGCTAAGGATCTGAGTCACTGCGGTTGGCATCGTATTTGAGACAATATAGATAATTGGAAACGAACAAAGACAAACTCATCTAACAAAACTGTTCAGAAAAATAAAGGAAAACAGATGTAAGAATTCGCGTCACATAAAGGACTTTCATCTCATCTCATTAACTTCCAATTTACATGCCTTATGTGTGGGATACGTCGGTTGCCCAAATTGCCCAAAAGTGCCATGATGAAAAGTTGCTCAAAATTTTCCTGATGGATGCGAAGTTTATAGTTCAAGCAGATCGTTGACTGTTCACAAAACACTTGCGTGACCGGGAACTCATGATTTGTACAATGGATTTGCTAAGTGATACCAAATGTTTGTTTGAAACAATACACCATGTTTCCTTGTTGAAACAATCGATTGCACAAAAGTTCGTTTTCCAGCACGAAATTACACAAACGGTGATACAACATCGACACGAAATCTGGGCGAAGCAATTTAGGGATACGTCTATTTAGAAGTCCTTGATGAAACGGCGAGGAGATAGGAGTTGATGAGAGTTAAGACTTTGCACGAGAACGTCCTGTCAAGGTAATTAAAACAAAAAAAGTAAACAGGAAATTCGCAACTGTTTGCAATAAAAGGCCTCTTTTAAACATGAAATTCTGATGGGTCGCCACGCGGAAAAAATGACGTATGCATTGTCGAACGTCTCATAAAAGAGCGAGCATTTAGTTTGTATCGTTGTAACTTTTTATAAATGTTTGGCTTCAAAAACTAGCCAGCTGAGTTCTTTAACGCCAATTACAAGAAGGCAGTAGTGTTTCAATTCGTTAGCGACTGGGGAGTTTTTGCGTTGAAGATCCAAGTTCATTTGCTCAAAAGATTCAGACAAAGAATGGCTTGGAAAGTCAAAAGGACAATGTATTTGTGTATTATATTCGTTTTGTGTAGCTCATGTCTCGGGAAATGGTGTACAAGTGACTTAAATTGTAGCTTTGCTGAAACGTGTTGCAATCAAAGCTCTGGTATAAAAAAATGTGCGAGATCTTGCACCATTGGAAAACGGTGTACATCAAGTTTGGCCTGTGGCTCAGGCGAATTTTGTTGCCTTAACGAGACTGGTGTCAGACAGTGCGCGAAAACTTGTATTATTCGGAAGACTTGCAACACGAATCAAGATTGTATATCGTCCGAGCGGTGTTGTGGTGCTGGTATCAAGACATGTGCGAGAAATTGTGCGCTCGATAACGAACTGTCGTGTCTCTCGGATCAGGATTGCGCCAGTGGCCATTGCTGTAGCAACAGAACATGTAACAAACAGTGCGACAGAAGGGAAGAAAGTGGATTTGATTGGTCCGTGGCGTATGGTGCGTTTTTTTGTATTCTTTTCATCCTTTGCTTCTTAATCGGATGTTGTAGATGCCGTTGTAGAAAAGCGAGGGAGGCGGAGGACTCGAGATGTACAACTCACGAAGAAGTACCAACCCGTGTGATCAGCGGGACTATCGACCTTGAAAATCAACTACAACAGGAATATTATACGCAGCAAGAACAATCACATGCTCAAAATTCCCCAAATCACCCTAACCATCCCCCACCTTCATACTACAATACCCCTCCACCACTCTACACTGATCAATCCTTACCCGATGCGAATCAATCTATACCCCTCGACACCCCCAATTGTTTACCACCCGCCTATCCTGACCAATCACCGCCTGCATATCAAGCTTGAGTCCAGCCCATTCAAAACAAGTCGCAAGCGACCACTGATGACTACAGGCAATTAAATAACAAATGGAAATAGTATTCATAACAAACATTAGCATTTTGACACAAGTGAACATAAGAAATCCGACGTTGTGATTGGTCCAATATGACGTGACATTCCTTTATATTCACCTACAGGTTAATATAACAGTAAAAACAAGTTTACAAAATGGCGACTAGCCGCCGTTTCGTGCAAATTATGGACAAAGAAATAAACAAAATTAAAATAACTTGTGTAAAAATACTAAAACAATTATTCGCCTCAGACTCGGTGATTTTCGGGAAATATTCACCTTGACTTCGTCTCGGTGAATATTCCCCGATAATCACCTCGCCTTCGGCGAATAATTGTTAAATATTGCTTGATATCATAAAAAGCGCTCTTTCCTTGGTGAATCACTTAACGAAACAAAGAACTCTTTATTAATTATTTGTAAAGCACTTCAGTTCAACAGATAAATTAAACGCATTTTTTTATAACAATTTCGTTTAAAACCACGACCAACTAAAGCTCCTGAAAACGAGTGCCTTCTTGTAAGATATTCTCAACTCTCATGTCCAGGTCCAACAAGAACAAGAGCTGCATAAGAGTTGTCGAGAGTTGACAAGTGAGAGTTTGTATGAGAGTTTTCTCAACTCTCGTGTCCTGATCAAACGGGAACAAGAGTTTCATGAGAGTTGACAAGCGAGAGTTTGTATGAGTTTTCTAACTCTTATGTCCTGGTCAACGAAATTACAAGTCAAGCTTTGAGTGGGAAGGCAAAATACCTATACAAAAAAACTCATTTGAAACGCTAAAGCTTGATCAACAGATACGGAGAAAACACATGTACTTTTAATCATAGAAGTGACCGAACAGGAAACACAAATTGAGTACCTTTGCGACCGTTTACGAAATTGCGAGACCGAGCCAGGGGGTGGTAAGACTGACGTGTCAGTTTTACGTTCACGCAGCTTGAGTCCAGTATATTCAAAACAAATGACGAGTGGCCATAAACTGACTACAGACAATTAAAAAAGCAACTGAAAATTTACTTGTCCACGGTTCTTCTGTAAAGTGTTAGGCAAAAAAAGACTGGAAAGAGTACAGAAAAACCGCTGAAACTAGTATTAAATACAAATAATCTTACTTATAACGACTGCTACTTCGTCGAGCTAAACTTTCTTACGTTTTATAACGGAAGATTCTAGGTTATTTTCCGTTTAAACTGCCTTCAACTTTCCCCCTCGTTTGACCGATGTTTTACCGCTGGTACAGCCATAAATCTTGCGAACTTGACGTAACGGCAATAATTTCCCCGAAACTTTTACTATTAGGCTTAAAAGGCTTGAGCGCTTGAAGGCTTCAGCGCTTGAAGACTTCCTTTGAAACACGAAAGCTTAATCGGGGCTGGTAACGGATATATTTGCATATCCACGTACTTGAAAACCACATTTCTTGCGTCACTCAAATTCCCATAGCATACTTTACTCAATAACAGTACATAACAAGTAGTTGAGCAGTTCTTCCTGTAGGAGTCAAGTCGTCGCTGATTGCTGAACGAGAAATACATTGAATATTCTTGAAACTCATTTTAAAAGATTCAGTAAGGGAATACATGGCTTGGGCAAATGAGAGAATAGCATGTATTTGTTTTATATTAATCGCCATTTTTCGATATAATTGCGCTGGAAAGTCATGTGATTATCACTGGCAATGCTCGCCGGACGAGAAGTGCTGTAAGGGAAACTGCAGCACAAATTGCTCGCTTGAATGTTCGGTTAGCAGCGACTGCACGCTGGACGAGCGGTGCTGCTATTATGGCGTATATTTTGCTCGCAAATGCGGCAAGTTTTGTAGTATTAAAACGTGCCAATATAATCACGACTGTGGCCTTGGCCAGATATGTTGCGCTCGGAACTCTGGTATTAGACGATGTGAGAGATCTTGCACTTTTGGAAAACGGTGTACATCAGATTTGAGCTGCGGCTCCCGTGAATACTGCTGCCTCAATAGATTTGGTACCAGGCAGTGTGCGAGATCTTGTACTTTTCAGAAGACTTGCAACAGGAATCAAGATTGTATATCGTCCGAGCGGTGTTGTGGTTCTGGTGTCAAGAAATGCAGAAGAGATTGCTCGCCCGAGAAAGATCTATCCTGTTTCACGGATGAAACTTGTTCGACAAGGAACATTGGGGAATGTTGCAAAAACGGCGTGTGTCAAGAGAATTGCGACGACAGTAAAGCGAGGAATTGGTATATTTCAATTGGTGTTTTTGCGTTTATTTTTTTCCTTATGGTTTGGCTTTTCATTCAAAGTCGTAGAAAGCTCCCTTGTTTTAAAGCGGCCGAGGAAGAAGCTTTAGGAAATACAGGAGGAAGACAAGATGTGGATACTGGACTTGAAAACCAACAACAATACGTAGAAGAGGTACCATCGGGTACTCAAAACTCCCAATCTCACCCCAACTATCCACCATCGTATTCTATTCAACCACCACTCAATAAATACACAGCTCCCATCCCTGATTACCCACCGCCTCCATACCCCGGCCTACCCGAGGCAGGATGCGACACTTAAGCAAAAACTTAACTTATCACCAATGGCAAGCAGTACTCTCAACTTCAAAGAAAACAGATTTTTCTCAAAGGAAACAGATTTGTCCCAAAGCTTTTGGGAAACAGATTTTTCCGAAAATTTCTGGAATTTTACAAAAGGATTTCATTTTAACGGATTTTTTAAAGAATTTCTACAATTTTAAGCAAAATCCCAAAGTAGTAATATTGTTAGAGAAACCAGTATTCTATTCATTTTAGCAATAACTAGCTATGCTTCTTTAGCTCCAAAATTCTGTTTTAACCTTTAATTAGAAAGACAGTGCACATTGAGAATAATACATTGCCACACAGAAATACCAGATTTATTGCATGTTCTATATCATAATCAACATGTACAACAATAAATCTGTTATTTCCAAGCACCCATGTATTTTTTTGTTAATTATATAAACTACAGTGTTTTCTAGCAATACAAAAGGTCCAGAAGCTTAATCATTGATGATTGTTTAAAATAAAATATTTAGTAAAATATTTAGTAAAATAATATTGATAGGAAATTACACTTGTTCTTGAAGTATTAATGAAAAACCACACTTGTGATTAGTGAAATATTTATAATACCACTAGTGCATACAATAAATATTTTGGCCAAAAATACATGCAATTAGTAGTACAAGTATATTAAGACCTATCTCAGCCAAAAAGTAGAGGTGGGGGGAGGGGAGGGTGGAAGAACCCCCAGACCTTTGACTCTGCAGCATCCAACCGGACACCATTGTACTCCATGTAAAATAATTTTTCTATAATGCATGTTACAGTTAGGTATAATATGTACGATACTTGTTCCAACTATGTTACTCTGAAAATGTCTTGACAAACACCCAGAGAGCTTTAGCCAGTGTGAAACGGACTAAAATTACACTACCTACATGATAAAAATTTTGATTTTTCAAGTGAAGGCTCAGAAATATTAGGAAGTCCTTTGCTTGAGTGTTGAAATTCTATTTGATGTTTGTGGTGTTACTTCAAGTTTATATCCACACCAGACAAGCTGAAAAATACACCTGACCACAATGGGCATTGAGCCTACGACCTTTGGAATGCTAGCCCAATGCTCTGCCAACTAAACTAAGTAGTCAGGTCAGTTCAGGTATGTGATATTTTGTACTGAGTCTAGTTCCTTCAATATCAATGTAATCTAAATACTGATCATAAAGGTTACATCAACAAACTAGACTCAGTTTCGAAATAACACATACTCGAACCAACCTGACCATGTAGCTCTGTTGGCAGAGAATGGGGCTAGCATTCCAAAGGTTTGATTCCCACCTTGGTCCCGGTGTTGAAACTCAGAGTAACACCACAAACGTCATTTTTCACCTGATAAGTACATGACACCAAGACACACAAAAATCCAGGGTTGGATATGAGAACATTTTTTCAAAAATGTAATTTTCTTATTTCTTATATCAATATAAGAACATTTTTTGTAATATAAGAACATTTTCAAAAACCTTGTCATCCAAAATCAAACACCTACAAGCTAGTTGCATTACTCCATTAGGTACAATGGGCTTTCAAAGTTATAAAAATAGTCATTACTGCAGTATTTACACAACTATTTTTTGTATATCTTATTTTAACGATGATTCTCAAATAGTGGAGATTTACAACCTTGAAGTAAAATAATTAATGAGAATAACATAAGAAAATATAAGAACATTTTTGCCTCCACAAAATTTTTTCTTATATATATAATATAAGAACATATAAGAACAACTAATATAAGAACATTTGCCAACCCTGCAAAAATCACAATTCTATATGGCAGTTCAAGATTTTAGTACAGGCAACTTTAGTCAAACCTACGAATACTCTTACCATGAAAGTGTAAGTATCTATAAATATGGACAATATGGTCAGGATATGATGTGAATATTCGATACAGTCAAGTGGTTATTTATGCATAACGAAACTTCAATGTCGAGAGTTTTAAGTGGTCTATGAAATTCGGTGTTTTAAATTTCCCCTTCCTTCAAGCGCTTGCATTTTCAATGTACTATTTGCTGCGTTTTTTAAAATAAGTCGCAGTGCCTGGTTTGTTTATAACATGAGCTTCGGCGACAAAACAAGACGTTGAGATATAAATTATTTAAAAGGCAACTGTTTTTAAACGCTTCGGCTATTAAAACATTCAAGTTTATTTCAGCTGCACGAATACTCCCGCCAGTAAGGGTCACCAGGTTACCGGCAAACGCGCAGTAAAAATGCCATTTATAATTGAGAAATGACAAAGTGGTCACGTTAAATTAACTGTAATGCAATTTTGTACTTACAACGTCATATATGTGTCTTTTATCGCTCATCTTTCCTGAATTAGGTTGAACAACACGATAGACGGCTTGTCAGAATGTTTTCACAGCGTTCAGAACGAGAATGCCAGCGTCGCTAGGTGCCACGTTGCAAGGGATTCAAATTTCGTTTTATTTAAAAAAGCCGGAACAAATAATCGCTTTTTAATGAGGAGTCTTTAATAATTCAACTGATTATTAAAATGAGAAATTGATCTTTGAGTGAATGCCACAGATTTGCAACAAAAAAATATTCGAATATTCCTTGCCGCTGACTGATATTCCTGGAAACAGTTTTCCCAAAATTCAATAACAAATAATAAAACACAAAACAACAGACACTCCGAAAATGGTAAACATATTTATTTTTAACGTTTCGACCAAGAATAAAAATGTTTACCATTTTCGGAGTGTCTATTGTTTTGTGTTCATTAAAATACTCTATGGCAACCGAAATATTAAAAAAATTCTTTTCTTTAAGGATACATCTCCGCGTGGGAGAACTTTTAAAGTGTTTGTGGGCGTTTATCAGCGGATATTTGGCGTTACAAGATGGTACGTTGTGTAAACCAAAATAAAAGTCAAAAAGGACTACAAACATTTACTTTCCAATAATGGTTTTCGTAGAGAAAACAGAAACATTAGAATAATAAACTATTTGTTAATGTAGAAGAGCAAATAAAGAATAAAATGTAAACCTTTAAAGTCATGTGAATGGCTTGTGACAGCCTCTTAACAACAAGTCTTTTGCAAGATTTCAACAGATTTGTTGCAAGTTGATTGTCAAAACTTGTTATCCACAGGCTTGCTGCAAGTTGTTTCAACAAGTTGTAACAAGTCTGTAAATGACAAGTTGTAATAATCCTGATTTTAACAAACTCAACTTGATGAAATTCACAATTTTGTTGCAACTTGTTCACAACTTGCAACAAGCCCGTAAAACTGACAACTTACAACAGGTTTGTGGCATTTTTAGCTCTGCAAAGCAACACAGAAATCTAATATCTTCTGACCTTAGGAATATCTAGCGTTGGAAATTGGGTTTTTCAATGTGATTAACTGCACAGACAACTCCTTAGAATTTCACATTCATTAAAACTGAACGCTACCTTTATTTTTAACCTCGCAAATTAAGCACCCGAAAAATTATTAGTGTAGATCTTTAAAAGATTTTTCCACGAGCGCTAGAAGAAAACTCGATGCAGCGAAAAGCCCTAAAGAATACGAATTCATGCGAAGATAATTGACCCGTTTCCAATTGGTTAGTGTTAGACATGTAATGCTTTTATATATAAAGTCAAACACAGGCCATTATTCCAAGTCGACCGGCGAGAAGACATATAAACTAATAAACTAATGGTTACAGAGGCATTAATGACAGCCTTTTGAAATAGTTCGGTTTAGGTAATATAAGATAGTTTATCGGCATGTAAGTTACTAGAATCATTTTCAATTTTGTTTTTGTTTTAAGTGGTTTCATCGGCGTCGAAATCTGGGTTCTTTGTCAAAATTGCAAAGCCTTCCAAGAATGGTGTGAGAGATAGATCTGATACAAGTGTTAAGAAAATTATCACATTTCCCGTTTATCGACTGTTTATACTGGATTTAGCTCTATCATTTCTAAACTGTTCTTCCTAGAGGTCCAGCAAGGATCCTCTCTTATTGATCCAGTGTTACTACAGGAGGAAACCTAAACTAAACTAACTTTATTTATACTGGATATCTCTATCAGTTCTAATCTGTTCTTCCTAGAGGTCCAGTAAGGATCATCTCTTATTGATCCAGTGTTACTACAGGAGGAAACCTAAACTAAACTAACTTCATTTATACTGGATAGCTCGACCAATTCCAAACTGTTCTTCCTAGACGTCCAGTAAGGATCATTTCTTATTGATCCAGTGTTACTACATAAGGAAACCTAAACTAAACTAACTTTATTTATACTGGATAGCTCCATCAGTTCTAAAAGAAACCTAAACTTCATTTACAGTTAATTAAAAGATACATTCTTCCGTGGCGAGTTCAGCGCGTTCGCCATGAGCCAACAATACAGGCGTTGTGTGAGTCTGAAATCCAGTGATTGTCTTGGGCTTGCCTGCTTGCCCAACCACGTCTACGGCCTAAAACATACAGAAAAAAAATCAAGATCTTCGCAGGCCGGTAGTGCAAAAACCTTTTTTGATAATATCAAAAGTTCGATCAAAATAAGTAAACCTTTTGATTATCCTTCGCTACATGAACTAACAAATCAAATTTGAGTTTCGGTTTACATCAATATACGACAAAAGTACTTCTTCCTACCTGTCCAACTCGTACAGACACTTGCATCGGTCGAAGTTCCGTGTCAAAAGCGACCAGCATTCGAGGTTGCATCGCAGATACCAAGTAGAACAACAAATAATGGCTTTTGCTTAGTATGGCTAAGAAAAACAATACAAAATAAAGTTAGTTAGTTTAGGTTTCCTCCAGTAGTAATACTGGATCAACAAGAGATGGTCCTTACTGGACCTCTAGGAAGAACAGTTTAGAACTGATAGAGCTATCCAATATAAGTATAGTTAGTTTAGTTTAGGTTTCCTCATGTAGTAACACTGGATCAATAAGAGATGATCCTTACTTATTTTATGAACTGACACTTACTATTCTTCATATCCAGTCCGGCCACTAAAACGGAAAGTAAGCCAGCAACAGCCACGGGTGACATCAAAGATCTATCACAATGATACGGCCCGATAGTCAAGGTACCTTTACCAAGATGAACCAGACCCTAAAAAACAAACAAGCATAACTCTCATCAACTCTTGTTCTCGTTTGACTAAGACACGAGAGTTGGGAAAACTCTCATACAAACTCTCATTTGTCACCTCTCATCAACTCTCATGCAACTCTTGTTCTCGTTTGACCAGGACACGAGAGTTGAGAAAACTCTCATACAAACTCTCGCTTGTCAACTCTCATCAACTATTATCCAGAGCTGAAGACAACACAAGTCCCCACATCTCACCTGCGCTAATCGAACCATAAACAAATTACTCGCGTCCTTATTGTAATACTGCGCCAACTGCCTCAGCATTCCAGCCAACCTTGCATTGTTGGTGCCAGCTGCAACTATTCCCATGGCAAATATCGAGTTATGTGCCACCTCGGCGTCGTTGTCGTGGGAGAGTTTACTCAGCATGTCCATGATACTGAGTTGAGGGTTGGAGGCGGAGAGCAAGGCCAGAGCCAAGGGCACAGCACGGCGGATTACTGGTTCACCATATTGAAGCTGGTAAGATAAAGATATGGTTAGTAATTGAGATACCATCATTCCCCCCCCCCCACCAATACACAACCACCACCATTATCCACTTACCCACACCCAATAACATTACCACCACACTAGCCACTACCAATACCGCTACCACCACCTCTGCCCACTTACCACAACTCCATCCATCCACGAACTCCCACTCACCATAACAGATGCTCGGTAAGGAGTATATCGGTATACCGGAAAAATTACACCAATATTATCGGTATACCGACTTTTTGGCCATGCAATTAGCAAGAAAAATTCCCGAATGTGAATAGCAATAATGCCGGTTTTGAAAGATCAAAATACAGTCCACGACAGAGAACAGATCTCCAATGACTTAGAAGCTCTTTACAAGGAATTTCAGTCATATTCAGGCACTTTCGAAACATTAAAGACCTGTCTTTGTAGAGCGATGAAGCGAAATCGATGATATGGCCATAATTATATAAAGTTTGGGTACACCGAAAAATGACGGTGGGAAAGAGCCTGCATGCGTGATTCAGATTTCTCTTAATTTGTATAAACTTTAACTTTAATTTTTAAAATTACTTTGCCAATGGATCTATAAAACTGAAGAGTTTCAAAAACCATGTTGTATTTCGCCTTCTCAATACCGATATTCCCAGAATACCTCCAACCGAACATCCCTACCACAGAACATACAGCGGTTCAACTTCTCGTTAATTTTGCTTCACCTCCCTGAAACTAATAGTATTGCAACTAAAAATTTTCAGGGGGAAGAAGGCCTCTCCTTAGCGCACTGGCTAAGCTATGAGAAGTCGAACCTCTGTATTCTCTGTGTCCCTACTCACCAAGTGTCTAAAAGTACGTAAAGCCATCTGTGCACCAATCTCTTCTCCCATTGCGATGAGTGAGATTCCCAAGACAGCTACACCCTGGTGACTTCCATCCAACTTCGGCTTCGGTTCCTCTTTAGCGGCCGCAGCAGGTGTCGTCTCTTTGGGCTTTGCTTTCGCATCTTTTGTTTCTCGACTGTCCGATTCCTTTGCCTCTTTCGTTTCTTTCTCCTTCTCCTCGTAGTGTTCGCTGCAAATGTGGAGCAAGTTCTGGATTTTCAACACATTGCCCGTACCTGGAACATAAAACAGTGATCTGCCTGCATAGTCAAAAACACGCAAGCGGTAACAAATCCGTTCAGATCTTGCAACAGAATTGTTGTCGACAAGCCGATATCAGGACGCGTTCGCATGGCTTGCGACAGCTTGTTGACGACAAGTCTGTTTCAAGTTGTCAACAGGCTTCTGGCAAGTTGATTGTCAAAACTTGTTATCCACAGGCTTGCTGCAAGTTGTTTCAACAAGCTGTAACAAATCTGCAAATGACAAGTTGCAACAAGCCTGATTTCAACAGACTTGTTGCAACTTGATGGAATTGACAAGTTTCTTTCAACTTGTTGAGAAGCTCCATTAAGATTTTTTGGCCGAGTATAAGAAGACAAAAAATCTAGTTCTCAACTGTTCTTTGTCGGTAATCCCAACATTTCGTACTAGCGCAAGAAGAACATACCAGCATATGAACATATCTCAAGCAAGACTGATGCCCATTTTCCTAACGGATCTGGAACAGCCTTAAGAGCTTCAAGTGTGGTCTCCGCAGCTTCCTGTTTACCTTAATAAGAATTTAAGAGTTTTAATATGTAATTATAATTATAATAATAATCATCATCGTCGTCGTCGTCGTCGTCGTCGTCGTCATGATGATGATGATGATGATGATGATGATGATGATGATGATGATGATGATGATGATGATGATGATGATGATGATGATGATGATGATGATGATGATGATGATGATCATCATCATCATCATCATCATCATCATCATCATCAACATCATCAACATCATCAACATCATCATCGCCATCACTATCATCATCGCCATCACTTACCTAGGTAAGTCAATCCAATTCCCAAAGCAATAAATCGACAATGAGTGTCCTTCCTCTGAGCCTCGCTTCTTTCCATCAATGCTTGAAGCAACTGTAAGCTGACCTCTCCATTACATGAACCAGCAGCAATTGTACCACAAGCTAATGCTGTTTGGCCGATGATCTACATAGAATGAAAACGAGAATCAATGAAGGCCTGACAGAACCACATATAAGTTAGTTTAGTTCAGTAACACTGGATCAATTAGAGATGATCCTTACTGGACCTCTAGGAAGAACAGTTTAGAACTGATAGAGCTATCCAGTATAAATAAAGTTAGTTTAGTTTAGGTTTCCTCCTGTAGTAACACTGGATCAGTAAGAGATGATCCTTACTGGACCTCTAGGAAGAACAGTTTAGAACTGATAGAGCTATCCAGTATAAATAAAGTTAATTTAGTTTAAGTTTTCTCCTGTAGTAACACTGTATCAATAAGAGATGACCTTACTGGACCTCTAGGAAGAACAGTTTAGAAGTTAGTTTAGTTTAGGTTCCTCCCGTAGTAACACTGGATCAATAAGAGATGACCTTATTGGACCTCTAGGAAGGACTATTTAGAACTGATAGAGCTATCTAGTATAAATTAATTTATAGCAATATATCTTCAAACAAACGAATACCTCCATTGTGGAATTCTTATCACTAAGTACGGGATACAACAGTGACAAAACATCCTCTCGATTTGAACCAGCATAAGCAAGACCGAGTCTACATTAAAAAACACCGGACATTTGAAGCTGTTTTAAACTATGTGGGAGGCTTATACGCTTTCAAAAAACCACGGGGAAAGATAATTATTTATTAGATCAACTTAAAGTGTTTATGCAACGAAATTTCACCCCGACGTTTTTCGACCTCAGTGTAGAGATAACGTAAAATGGGTTGGTAAGTTCTTTTAAAGAAGTTCATTGTCTGGCTTCTTTCGTGAGAAATTTAGCTTTGAATAACATGCAAATATCATACTTTTGACATCACAGTGCATGATGTTATTTTAAACTAACATAGATTTTTCGAACAACTTAATTTTGTCGAACAAAATTCCAAAATTAAATAACTCACAAATTCCGATTTGCTGTATTTTAGTACAACATTTAAAAATTTATCATGGATACTGTAAAAGAAATTCCTACAGCACTAAAAACTCATTATGCACTGTGATGTCATAAGTATGATATTTGCATATTATTCAAAGCCAAATTTCTCACGAAAGAAGCAAAATGATGAACTTCTGTAAAAGAAGTTACCAACCAATTTTACGTTAACTTTACACTGAGGCCATAAAACTTTAAGGTGAAATTTCGTTGCATAAACACTTTAAGAACGATCCTCGAGTACAAACACCAGAGTAAGCGGATATGACCAAAAAATTCTCAAACTTTCCAAACGTGTTAAGTAACTGGTAAACCCATATTAAAATCCAGCATTTTCGAGTTAAAGACACTTTTTATAGCTTGCGATTCCAATATCCTTAGTCTCGTTTCTTTTTTATGCCTATATATTGGGTATTTCATCTCAATCACACTCTTTTTCCTCGTAATCTTTTTTATAAATTCTTCAAAATTAAAGATAAAACGTAAACATTAACTCGGAAATGCTAAACGTTTTTCGTTTTACCAGTTGCTGAACATGTTTAGAAAGTTTGAGAAAATAACTATCCATTGCATGGCTCTATTCACCTTTCGTAGAACCAAACTCAGAGGTGTAAATTGTATTGAAGTAAAAACTGATATTTAATTACCCAACAACCGCGCCAATACGCATCACATTATTTTGGTGTAGAATATAATCAGACAGCAACGCTAAGGCGGGATCACACTCGTTCCGAACTCCAGAGTTAACTATCCCACAAGCCAGCAAGGCCCCTGCTTTGATGTAGTCCTCGGCGGAGTAGAGATATTTATCAATCTGCGTTAGACCTCCATCCACATCCCACAGTAAGATCAGTCCCAGCGATGCTGTAGTACTCATTATACCTGGAAGATGGATGTAACACCTGACTTTAATGTTTTGGGGGTGACGATGAGGACATGAGAGTGGAGAAAACTCTCATACAAACTCTCGCTTGTCAACTCTCATCAACTCTCATGCAACTCTTGTTCTCGTTTGACCAGGACATGAAAGTTGAGAAAACTCTCATACAAACTCTCGCTTGTCAACTCTCATCAACTCTCATGCAACTCTTGTTCTAGTTTGACCAGGACACGAGAGTTAATCACGGCTTACCCATATCTTTATTCTTGTAGATCCATTTTGATTTCTCATCCATAAGCAACTTATCCGCGCCGAAGCCAGCATTGAGAAACGCGTTGACGAAGGACGAGGCCAAATTCTGACGCGCTGAATCAACGGCAACGTTGCCGAATGAAGACCCTGAAATAGAAATATTCATAAAATGTTGAAAGAATCCATTCTATCTGAGCATCCTAACCAAGCTAGGGAACACACACATATATAGATGGTCATCGTATCACTGATGTATCCCATTGTCAGAGCAAGCGCCTTTCAACTCTGAGATCGTGGGTTTGATCCTCACTTCAGACTCATGACACTTATGTGAAGAGAGTTAGTCAACGCTCTGTCGAAAGTCGTGGGTTTTCTCCGGGCACTCTGGTTTCCTCCCCCAGGGAATGTTGACAGGCTGGGTTGATATTAGCTCCTTAACTGATCCTTCCATCGTAGCTGTGCTCCGTGATCAGACACGAGTCATAAGGTGGCTGTCAGAGGCGTCCTTAGAAAGCCTTCGACTGCATCAGGTTGAGCTGCGTCCTTCGTAATTTAGCAAGTAAGAGTGATTAGCAAACCTCCATTTGAACATTGTCGTGTAGTTCCAACACAACCACATCAGCGTGGATTTTGACCAGTACTTACTGTGACTTTCAAGTTGTGTCTTGTAGATGTCATCAGGGATTTTAGGCTCCATAATGTCTAACTACAAAAGTAGAAATCACAAATGTGATTATAGTGCCTAAAGTCACTAGTATGCAGTTAATTTATGTTTCCTCCCGTAGTAGCTATGGATCAATAACAGATGATCCTTACTGGACCTCTAGGAAGAACAGTTTAGAACTGATAGAGCTATCCAGTATAAATAAAGTTAGTTTAGTTTAGGTTTCCTCCTGTAGTAACACTGGATCAATAAGAGATGATCCTTACTGGATCTCTAGGAAGAACAGTTTAGAACTGATAGAGCTATCCAGTATAAATAAATTTAGTTTAGTTTAGGTTTCCTCCTGTAGTAACACTGGATCAATAAGAGATGATCCTTACTGGACCTCTAGGAAGAACAGTTTAGAACTGATAGAGCTATCCAGTATAAATAAAGTTAGTTTAGTTTAGGTTTCCTCCTCTAGTAACACTGGATCAATAAGAGATGATCCTTACTGGACCTCTAAGAAGAACAGTTTAGAACTGATAGAGCTATCCAGTATAAATAAAGTTAGTTTAGTTTAGTATTTTTCAACGCGTGGCAGATAATCAACATACCTCTCTAGCAAGTGCGAGGAAGTTGTTATTAAGGTGAGTATTGGATAAAATTTCAGTCAAATCTTCATTGTCTTCCATATCTTCATCCAATTCAAGAAATATTTGTTGTCTTGCTAACATAAACGCAAGCTGTTTCATCATTAGTTTGTTATCCGTGCTGGAAACATAACAGAACTGTAGTTCAGCAGATAGGTGATGACCAATGATTATAATGATCAATGGTAATGATGTATAATGATGATCATAGATGATGATGATGATCAACAATGATGACTAATGATCAATAATTGATAATCAATTATGAATATTAATAATGATGATGACAATGCTAATAATGATGATGATAATGCTAATAATAAATGTTGATAATGATGATCAATGGTAATGATCAATAATGATGATAATGATCAATGATGATAACATTACCTTCCAGAACAGGAAAGAAAAACCTCTTTAATCAGATCAGTATCATTCAGTTGAATTGCAATCCTCATGGCCTCAGGATATCGATCAAATTTTCTGTACATTGCCAGAGACGTCTTCAATAACTTTGTATCGTCTGGTTCAGGTACATAGCTCACACAACTAAAATATGAACACACATATATATTGATCAATGATAAGGTGTCCAAATAGGTAATAAACACAATAGTAACTAGGCATATCTGATGAACAAGAATAAATATGATGATCAGCAATGATGATGATGACAATCATGATGATGATAATGATGATCAATAATAATGATGATCAATAATAATGATGATCAATGATAATGATGATGCTAGGCATAAACAAATGCTACCCAAACTGGTCATGTAAAATCCAGCCAATGTATTCAACATTACCTGGTCAGATAAATACACACTCTCTGATATGTAGTTGCTTCGACAACATTTAGAAGATAATCCAGTTTGTCTATCTCCATCAGTAGATCACAGGCATCTGTTTCAGCATTGTGCGCCATGAAGTATGGCACGATCTCTGTGGCAAGTTTGAAGAGCTCTTCAGCAGACTGTCCAGCAGCCATCCGAGCGGAATACTCAATATGTATCTCTTCTGATAGATGTCTGGAAAATTCAATTGTAAAATCACAATTTCAGTGTTACAGCTGATTAGCTACCATATATAAAGATTTTAATAGTAATGACAATAATAATAATAATAATGAATAAATAAAGGAAATGTTGATGTACAGTACCTGACATATTCATGTCCCCATGACTCTAAGGCATCATTGGAACCCAACATGTGATATTTCAGGCACTCTCTTTCTTCACTCACGATCATGGCCAAAATAGAAATGATGTCTGCCAACAATGCCTGAGAGAACCACAAAACATTGCAAGGAAATTAGACTAAACCTAACTTTTTTATGCTTGGATAGCTCTGTCAGATCTAAATTGTTTTTCCTAGAGGTCCAGTAAGGATCATCACTTATTGATCCAGTGTTACTATGGGAGGAAACCTAAACTAAACTAACTTTATTTATACTGGATAGCTCTATCAGTTCTAAACTGTTCTTGGTAAAGATCCAGTAAGGATCATCTCTTATTGATCCAGTGTTACTACAGGAGAAAATCTAAACTAAACTATGTAACTTTATTTATACTGGATAGCTCTATCACTTCTAAACTGTTCTTCCTAGAGGTCCAGTAAGGATCATCATCTCTTATTGATCCAGTGTTACTGCAGGAGGAAACCAACACTAAAATAGATAACTCATAATTTGCCTCTGGTATACTTAGTAGAAAATTTTCACCTTATTTTCTTGGTTAGGCCACTGATCAAACAGATCCTTCATAGTCTTATAATGAGGTCGTAAAAACTTCAATGGTTTGGGAACGGACGTCATTGAGCTTGTGCTGCTTTTGATCTGTGTTCTCAACAATTCCAAGCTTGGTTTGTGTAAGTCTGGATTGCTTTCCTAAAAATGGGTGGTGTTTCTTAAATTCCAAATGAATTAAACAAGATTTGCACTCACTGAAAGAATGTTTAAACTGCAATACAAGTTCTTTCATACTTTTATGTTACAGTGCTTTGTTGATGAGATATTTCAGCTTGATTATTTTGTTTTGCAGTGATGTCTTGGTTTAAAAATGAGTTATTTCTGATTACCAATTATATATGTCCAGATTGAACACAATTCTTGAAATGGTGCAGAATAGAGAGAGAGAGAGAGAGAGCAATTGCCAACAATTCCATAGCCGGTTTTGTTGTGCATAGAAGAGATGCACAGACAGAGATATTGCTCCTTTGAAAAGGTGGATGTAAAGTCCGTAACATAAACAAACACTTTGTTTACATTACATTCTACCATATTCGTAAAATATGATATACACTATAGAAATGGAATATCTAACACTGTTAAAGGTTTTTTATGCTTATGAATATACACCTGAGTTACAATTCAGAAAAGGCTAAAATATCACAAATTTGAGCAATGTTTAGATCTGACGCACCGCATGGGCTATATACCTCGGCTTGAAACTTTCAGACAAGTACAAAATGAATTTCTTGCTTAGTATGGCCCGAGGTGAGGAGTTGCTAAGTCGGGAGGAGGGGACCCCCATAGCAGCATTATGCGAAAGTTGTTGGACCCCCCCTGACCCCCAATTTGAGGGATATCAGAGCATCGCTTTCCATGTTTGTGCGAAATTTATGGCTGTTTCCACCACGCTGAAATTTCTAAGCAGAGTGAGATTTTCTGTCATGTTTTCACATTATTTTCACTTCATTGAACATTTATAATACAGAGAAAAATTTCATTCTACATGGAAAATTCTCTCTAGTGGTATGTCGCAAGGTGGGGGTCAGGGCAAATGACTTGTGTATTACAAGACCTGACACATTGACAATTGGTAATACCTTGCTGCACCTGAATAACAGAGTATTTACTTTTTAATTTTCGCCATCTCTTTGACAGTTATCTCACTTTTCTGTACAACAAATGAACTATGTACCTTAAGCCTTTCAACGAGCATGTTCAATTCTTCTTGTAACTGTTTATCCTCTTCGCTCTGTAGAACATCAATTCCAAACTTAAAACACCTCGTACAAAAGTACAAACCGAGTTGACAGGGAATAAAACAAAGCAAAATTTGGACGAAGTTTAGGACGACTTTTAAACAGTTTTCACACCAACGACAGACTTTCGAAAATAAACAATACATCAGTTCTTTTACCATTTCTGGTTCTTCTTCCTTCTTTTTCGGATCTTTCCCCTTTTTTGTCTCATTTTTCTCATCATTTTTTTTCTGCTCAGTGCTTGTTGTCGGCGCCATGTTGAAAACTTCAATGCGCTCTTTCATGATCGTTTCCAGCCTTCTCGGAAGTGCACGGTCAGGCACGAAATCAAATCCTAATCTAATCTCTAATCCAATCCCCTCGCCTAATCTTAAACTACTTATAGGCTTACGGATTTAGGGTTGGATTAAGGATTATATTAATCTAATCCTTAAACTTAATCCAATAACTGACCATAGTGTTAAACATGGGCTTCAGGATTAGATTAGGGATTGGATTACGATTTGATTTCATGGAATTCAGGTTGTATGAGAGTTTTCTCAACTCTCATGTCCTGGTCAAACGAGAACAAGAGTTGCATGAGAGTTGATGAGAGTTGACAAGCGAGAGTTTGTAAGAGAGTTTTCTCAACTCTCACGTATTTTCCCGTATAAGGTTTATAATTACATCAGGTAATTTACTATAATTACCTATGGAATGGTGGTCATTTTTATCTAGCTATTTCGTTATCTAATTATTCTAATTATCCAATTTTCAGTACATATATTTCCTTCGTCACATTGAGTGTTCAAACTAATGTCTCCTTTTTATAGTAACATTAACAAAATATTTGAGCATACTTTAACACCCCCACTTGCTCTTATATTTTGAGCAGTAATAACCTTTCTTTTTTTTTGAGTTGTGGTGTATTGTGCGCATGTGATTTGCGTGATTTGAACCAGCCTAACTGGAAATTTAAACCTAGTCATTTACCTCTAGACCACTCGCTCATGCGTGTGAGTGTGATGTAAATAATTGACTTTAACCAATTTTTTTGTATATTTTGAGCTAAAATATTTTCAAATCCGTTGGGCGTGATTTGAACCAGCCTAACTGGTAATTTAAACCTAGTCATTTACCTCTAGACCACTCGCTCATGCTTGTGAGTGTGATGTAAATAATTGACTTTAACCAATTTTTTTGTATGTAACAAAACAAATAGTAGTGGCAAGTCATAATTTTTCTCTATATTCGAGCACTGCTATCCACACTAACAACGTACTTTGTCCACACATTCATTTAAAAAACCCTTGCAAACTTCAAAGACTATTACGGACCTCAAATTTACTTTTTTATAAATATACATTTATATACTATACCCTTCTTTCAACTAAACTACTTTATTTAGACTGGCTACCTGAATGTTCGAATTCTTCGCAACTTCGTGGCCGCCAACAAATGTCCATATTTGTCACGCGTTGAAATATCGCTATGTATACCTTTAGCAATCTGGGTGATCTTAAACACGGAAAAGTACTGGGACTACTTGTCAAATAAAAATCCAGTTTTCGAGCCAAACTAGCAAATTTCTCATTAAGTATAATTTACTTCGGTTCCAAATATTTGGTGGACTTGTAATTTTCTTTACTGAACGTGATTACAAAGTTTCAACAAGTTTCATAAAGGAAAATAATAAATATAGGTAGTTAAAAACAGCAAACTGGATTTTTATTCGGCAGCTAGTTCCAGGCCTTTTACTCACGCTCAGATCAGCTGGACGTTAGCGTCACTCCACATGCGTCACTGTTAACTTTGCTGTCAACTATCAACCGTTGTATCATGTCGTAGTAACTTAATCCCCGATCAGTTCAAATCATGATCGTGCGAAGCTGGGAGTCGTGGCTGAGATTTTAAATCACTCGCTCTTGCTCATTGGGGCAACGTCATTGATGGAAGACCTAGGATAGAAAAAAAAATCATAGCAGATATTTGGTTAAAAAGTGACATTTACCCACTCCCCCAAACACTTTCCAGTATGTATATATTTTTCATTCTTAACTTTGGCAAATCAGGAAATGTTATTGCGGAGACATTGTTTCTATCAATGTTTTCTGATGATTCCTGATAAGGAACAAACAGAGAAACATTGATTGAAAACATAATGTTTCTGTAAAACATTGATAGGAAACATAATGTTTCTGAAACAACGTTTCCAGAGGTGAACAAACAGGGAAACATTGATAAGAAACATAATGTTTCTGTAACAATGTTTCTTAACAGTAGTTCCTTAAGGCTTAACAGCAAACTTAATATCTCAATGTCCATAATCTAATTCACTTTCTAATTACAATTAAAGGAGCGATCAATCGTAATTCAAACCAGGCTGTTACGCTTACTTGAATTCAGGCTCCTAGCCATTCTATGATGGGGCCTCCCCGTTTGGACTCCGGGCAAAATGTTTTCGCCGATTATTACTTGGGTTGTATATTTATGTCCAATCATAAATTGCTCTTGTTCAAACGTCAAAGCTAGGAAGCCAAATAAATATCCTTAATTAAACAATTTTGTATAGAAATAATGCATGGTCGTGTTTAGAAATGTACAATGTACCTGTGGTTACTTCATGGTAAGCAAAATGAAGGTAAAACAGAAACAACATGTGTACTACAGCGACAATGCCACCGGCGATGAGGCCTTGTTTCTTCTGCCAAGTTCTACTCACGAAGACACTGACCTAGGATAACAAGAGTTATATGACAGTTGACAAGTGAGAGTTTGTATGAGAGTTGATGAGAGCTGCCAAGCGAGAGTTTGTATGAGAGTTTTCTCAACTTTCATGTCCTGGTTAAATAAGCACAAGAGTTGCATAAGAGTTGGTGAGAGTTGAGAAGCGAGAGTTTGTATGAGAGTTTTCTCAACTCTCATGTCCTGGTCAAACGAGAACAAGAGTTGCATGATAATTGATGAGAGTTGACAAGCGAGAGTTTGTATGAGGATTTTCTCAACTCTCATGTCCTGGTCAAACGGGAACAAGAGCTGCATAAGAGTTGATGAGAGTTCACAAGTGAGAGTTTGTTTGAGAGTTTTCTCAACTCTCATGTCCTGGTCAAACGAGAGCAAGAGTTGCATGAGAGTTGACAAGCGAGAGTTTTCTTCATCAAAAGTTCCCAAGCTTACTCTGATGAAGTAACAAAAACCAGTAAACCATTTCTTACTAACCATTCTTAGCGAAGGTAAACCACCAAACACTAACCAAAGAAGATAGAAAGATATGTGTGTATCGTGTTGAATGAACGTCGTGATGAACAAACAGATACATGGTCCAAATAACGCGTAACCCTGCAAAAAAGACAAAAAAAACAAACTCAGCATATGGTTACTGTTAACACATACTATGAACAATTCACTCTGATGTCTGTCTATATTTAGAATTGACTTTCACTACATGAAAGCATGGATCATTAAACTGGCTTGATAACAATGTTATCTCTCCACCATGAAATGTTTTCTAGTGAATGCTTGAGCTTCATTTTAGGTCATTGCACAGCACTATAGCACTGTTCTTTGCATTTCAAAAAGAGTATCTTCAAAGTTTGCCTCAACATAGAAATCATGTTTCCCGTCTCATAAACTCCACACCTCATCCATCACAGCGGCAGGAGAATCGAATGGTAACCACGAACGGTAGGAGAATAAAACGTTTCCAATTACAAAGAGAACCAGAAGACCTATGCAAAGACCTAAACTAAGCTTGACACGTGCACTATAAAAGATTCTATGGCGAAAGGAACAATGCAATGTGTGCCATGATTTAGACCACCAAGCCACCTAGAAACTTCTTAAATGAACTGTCTATAAGGAAACCCAGTTTATTTTATTTGTGATATTTATAGCGAGCACGTAATTATCACATTACAATACTTCTACTACGAGGGGGCTGCTCAGACTAGCCAATCACAATGGAGAACGAAAATAATAACGAGAATAACCAATCAGCGTAGCGCAAAAACAATGTCAATTCCATAATAAGCATACTAGTAATACGCTTAAAAATTTGAAAAAGTCGACGAATTAACTATTATGGTAAACTGTAATAATCATACACTGATACACAGCCTATACTCAGCCTTTACACAGCATGTTTCCATATCTAAACCTCGCTATCAACAATAGCGCTGGAGTCCACACAGCAAAAAACGAACAACCTGTTCTGGCCAGATGAAAACAGCCTTGAACAATGTTTTGCTGCCCACATTGTTCAAGGTTGTCAACAATATTGTTCAACATTGTTACACCTGATTGCAGGCTAATTCAGGCTCATCAACTTGTTCAGTGTTGTTGACAGCATTGAACAATGTGGGCAGCACAACATTGTTCAATCCTGTTTTCATCAGGCTAGAACAGGTAGTTTGTTTTTGGCTGTGTATGCGCAAGTGATGCCTAAGTGCCCCCTCCCTATAGTAGTCACACTGTAATAGAGGCATTTTCTTACCGTAAGAGAGAGAATTTGTAGGGAGGTAAGATGTGTGTTGCAAACATGAGCGACAATTTTAAAAATACACGAAGCACCCAGCCAGTAACCAAAGCAGACGGCGAAGGCTGTTCCCATCAGTGTCCCTTCTTGCTGTAGAGAAAATACAAGCAATGCAGACCAAATGAATACAATAGGTAAAGTTAATCTAATCTTGATCTAATCCAAATCTAGTTCAAACTAATCTATTCTAATCTCAAATTTGCAGGATGTTAGTCCAGCAATCAGTATGCCTCCACTATCTGTGTGGCAAAGAAATCTTAATCCTGATCTAACCCAAATCTGATCTCAAAGCTAATCTTAAACTTGCAAGGCATTCTTCACAATCTTCTGGTAGCCATAATCTAATCTAAGCCTAAATCCTAATATAATTGTATGCAACTTAAAGTACTCATCTGAACATTTACATTGGTATATTCTTATGGGCCCTATTTCATCAAATGTGGATTGCATTTACTTTATATCAACAAATAGTGACATCTAGTTCGACTAATTGTTTCCGTCAGGCATGAAGAGCAAAGTCCAATATTCAGCTATTGGTTGTTTTATAGTATATGTGATTTAACTACAATAGGTATGTGATAAGATAGGAACCAATTTTATCATAAATCTTAACAACATAGATACCAGTAATGAGTCCTTCCATTTAGGTAAGTATGCCTCTGAACCATACAGAATCCTATCTACTATCATGATTTAAATTATTCAGATGTTACCTACTTAGCTCCAAAGCAAACTCATTTCAAGGAGATTCTCAGAAAACAAAACACTTTAAAAACTCACCACAGTGTGTCCAGATGATTTCATGGAAAATTGAAGAATTGCGATGAGAGTTAGGACCAACATCAATGGACCATAGAGTTCACCATTCACTGTCTGATGAAAGCAATTATCACATCAATTTTATGTAAAGAGCAATATATATACAAAAGGTCATCTTCAGTGTTTTTTTGTCATGTCATGATTTGTCACTCAGCAAGAGTCATAAACAGAAGAATCTGCCCTGGAAATGTACCATTTTTGAGTACATTCAGGAGGGGGCATGCTTCTGTTTAGGGCGCTTGCTGAGTGACAAACCGTGACAACGATCTCCTGTGCTAACTCTTTTGCAATGCCACCAAACAAATTATTGGCAACTATTTATTATTGCCAGTGACTTCTAGTGGATCATGTTTTGTCCATAAGACTTTTTTACTTTTGTGACTTATATTGACAAGTTTGTAACTTTTATGTAAAAGATTGTGGAATGATCAAAATTGCACATTTACATACAAACTTACAACAGGAGATGTTTGTTTGGGAACTTGGGGCATCATCGATGCAATTAACCTAAGAGAAAAATACGACAACATCCATGATAATTGCAAGAGAACACAAGTGCACATTTATAACCACCATATATTCTTACCTTTCTCGCACTTCGTAAGGTTCAACATGAAAATAGGGTCGCAAAATGTCGATATTTGCATACAGATCAAACGCTCGCTTGGCTGTTTGTTTACCAGCATTCCAAACCTACACAAGTAATAATTGAGATGGTTAAGTTTGGACGAGCGGCCTACTATCCACAGCTCGGAAAATGTAAATGCTCGGCAATGCAAAATAAAACGACGCAATGGCAAAAAATCTATGTCGATTTTCAGAACATGTTAATAATTACTACTGTAACGGTGTAGTTAATTAAGGTAGGATACAGATTATTATTCATATAAAAAAGATGAATGAAACAAAGATATCCAGAAATTCATTATGAAACTGCTGTACATGGTTTGTACAAGTCAGTGAGTAAATTTCAAGGACATTTCAGGGAAGTTTTAAGGACATTCATGGCAAAATATCAGGGAATTCAAGGACTACAATACGTTGTTAAGTAATGCTCTAACTGGAATCTAAATAAATTTTAAAAAGGTTTAAAAGTAATGAGTAATTTCAATGATCAATTTTCGATGTCAAAAAGTCTCCAGAAACTAAAGCAAGATCTTTCAAGGAATCCTTTATAAATTCAAGGACTTTCAAAGCCTTGAATTCTCGTACCCTAATCAAGGACATTTAAAGGGCATTCAAGTTTTGTATGAACCCTGTGCTGTAGTTTTGTTTTTCACAAGTAGAGTTCCCACTTTTCAAAACCGAACTACATTATTACACAGCATTGCCATCTTAAGTTTATCAATTACGACACATAATACTGTATTAACATCCATTTGGATACATACATATCCCCCAACTTCCTCTGCCATATGTTCTCTCATTCTGTTGATGAATTCATTTTCTGACATTGAAGAGTGTGGTCGAGTTTGCTCATCTGAACTAAAAATCCGATTCAACACATATTGCATTGTAACTTAGATTAATTCAATGTCCTAATTGAATGAAAACAGACGATACAACTGACCAGCTACAGTAAGACTTTGTGAGCATTTAAGGTACCTTACCTTTCAATATCAATGACAGTCTCAGACTGAAGTTCATCTGTGTCTCCCATATCTACTACAGATGATGAATCCTGAAAAAGAAATAAATTATAAATACATAAAATAAATTATCAATTAAGAAAACTCTTGTACAAACTCTTGCTTGTCAACTCTCCCGCAACTTGTGTTCTTGTTTGACCAGGACATGAGAGTTGAGAAAACTCTGCTAAGTCAGTACATGTAATCATGGCATTGCCAAATATAGCATTGACAAGATCACAAGTATCAATTATTTAATTACACACAGGCATAAAATTATCTTTTAAATAACAATTTTTAGCTTGCATGTATTAATTTGAACACTTCGACACTCTCCATGGTCAGAAATCTTAAAAATACTTTCAAAGATAGTACAAATTACAAAACTACAAATGAATGACGTTTTAATTACTTTGTTTTAATAAGCTTTGCTGCAAAGCAAATCTCCCTACTTTTAATTAACAAGGATTGTGTCTGAACTAAACGGGGGTTTTTCCAAAGAATATTACAATAATCAATATCTCTCGGGCCTATTTGAAAACTTACCAGCTACAAAACGCATAAAACGCGTAGTGTTTTTACAGTCGACACATTTTTGAAAGCCATTAAACGCAGTCGTCCATTGAAAATATTCACAGAACAATGGAAGCACACGGTGCAGAACTTACCTGAACTAAATACCAGCTTGACGAGTTTTGGCTGCCACTGTTTGAGCTCTTGTCAGAGCCGTTTCTCTCGTCGATACTTTGCCATTCATCAAAGCCATTGCTAGACGGAGGCACTGAATCACTCGCAGCCATAATATTCTTGTTGTCGTCTTCTGCCACGTCAAAATACGCCGCCTGCTTTATTTGTCCAGATAAAAACGGCGTCAGTCTATCAATCCAGTTACACTAAAGATCAAATTTTCAGTAACTGCATTACAATAAATCAGATTTTAAAATATAATTTTGTGGAAACAAAATTATATTTTAATTTGATATTCACCATGCAAGCATGCACTGAACTTAGATCAGATTTTATACTCACTTCAGAGTTATATAGAGTTGACTAAAGAGTCGCATCACTCCAGTTATGTCTGCAGTTAACTAAGATCTAAGATTAAAATCACTGCAAGGGACTTAATTCCGGGGGGGACATAGCTCGTGTACACAAAAATTTTTTATGATTTTTGATCAAAAATTGTAACTTTTGAGAAATCTGAACTTGATGTTGCTAAATTAATTCGGTAATTGCTAATTGTATTTATTTAAATGCATAACAATATCTCATTAGAAACATTGAAAATAATTGCATTTATTAATATTAATTCTGATTTAATGACGAAGTGCATAAAATGCGCGTTCGTTGCCAAGTTACCAAGATTTGAAATCAGAGACTTCTCGTTTGTTTTGTTTTGAAGGTTTTTCATCGGAAAATGGCCGAAATACCAGAGTTAAAAAAGCTGTCAATGCACGAACTCGGAGGGCAGGTATCAGGCAAAAATTTGGGTGAAATTTCAAAGGATGTTTACACGAAATCCGAACAGGCACACAACCACTCCACGTTCGCGCTGCACGGAGCTTGTGAGGAGGGAAATTTGGGCGAAGTGAGAGATATACTTGCAGAGGGAAGAGCAGATTTGAACGCATTGATTGCAGGGCACAGAGCTCTTCGGACAGCTCTGCACAAGGCTTCAGCTTATGGGCATACTGAAGTCGTTAAATTGTTATTAAAGGTATTTAGATTTTTTTCAATGATTTGTCACTCGAGGCTACCTTAAACAAAAGCAGTCACACCCCCTGCGAATATTAAAATTTCAATATTTTCAGGGGGGTGACTGCTTCTGTTTAAGGCACTTGCCTTTTAAGTGCTTTTAATGTGTTTAGTACTATTTGTCATTGATTTGTCAGTTCAGTAACTACCCTACACAAAAGCAGTCACCCCCCTAGAAATATGGAAAACAGCACCATTTTGAATATTTCCAGGGGGTGGCTGACTTTTTTTTAATTCTCTTTGGTGTTGGTATCAACCACCTATTCAGTTCAATGGCCCAATCTTGTAAGCATGGTTACCCAACCATGCAGTTACCTGGCTAACGAGTTGATTCCTCGTTAATCTAGGCAGGTGCAAATCCTGACAAGGTGAGCAGCGTTCAACGTACAGCATTACACGAAGCCTGCATGGGCGGCCATATTGCAACGCTACTACAACTAGTACAGTATACTAAAGACTTAGATCATCGAGACAGCCATGGACAGACTGCAGCCCACATTGCAGCTTACCATGGTGAAACATCATGTCTCAATATTCTTACTGATAATGGATGTGATATAAACTGTCAAGACGATGAAATGTGCACACCAGCTCATTTAGCTGTCAAGAAAAACTACCCTGAAACATTACAGTAAGAAACTAAGCTTTAGTTTAGGTTTGCTCCTGCAGTAACACTGGATCAATAAGAGATGATCCTTACTGGACCTCTAGGAAGAACAGTTTAGAACTGATAGAGCTATCCAGTATAAATAAAGTCAGTTTAGTTCAGGTTTCCTCCTGTAGTAACACTGGATCAATAAGAGATGATCCTTACTGGTCCTTTAGGAAGAACAGTTTAGAACTGATAGAGCTGTCCAGTATAAATAAAGTTAGTTCAGTTTAGGTTTCCTCCTGTAGTAACACTGAGTCAATAAGAGATGATCCTTACTGGATCTCTAGGTAGAACAGTTTAGAGATGATAGAGCTATCCAGTGTAAATAAAATTAGTTTAGTTTATGTTTCCTCCTGTAGTAACACTGGATCAATAAGAGATTATCCTTACTGGACCTCTAGGAAGAACAGTTTAGAACTGATAGAGCTATCCAGTATAAGTTAGTTTATTCAGTCTATCTTGTCTTATTCAGATATTTGCTAGACACAGGTAATATGGACACTCTGAAGGCAGACAAACAGGGAAGAACGGCAGTGCATTATGCGGCAATGCATGGTAGCATAAGCTGTCTGAAGGTTTTCAAGAAAAGCAAGGTGGACCTAATGGTAACGGATCTGAATGGTGCTACATGCGCCCACCATGCAGCAGCCGGCGGTCACCTGGAGAGTCTGAAATTTCTCACCAAAATTGGAATTACTTTGGAGAAAAGAGATAAGAGTGGAAAAACCAGCGCTCATTATGTAAGACAGCACTGATCTTAAGAAATTTTTGATAATCCCATATTCAAGTCTACTGAATAGTAGATAGCTACTTTGGAAAGCATTCGTAATTTTTCAACGATATAGTAAGAGAAACTGGATTCATATTTTAAATCGAACACTGCAGAGAACAACTGAACGAAAAAAATTCGTTGTCTCGAGCGGGATTTGAAATCGCATCTTAGGTTTCCTAGACCGCCGCTCTACCAGTTAAGCTATCCAGCCAATTGGGATTGGTAGCGAGTCTTATCCAATTTGGTTGCACGAAATATTTTCGTGACGACTTGACCTTGAGGACGCGCAGTGTTTCAATTCTTTTTCAGAACCATCCTCGGAGATATGAAAAACGAGCAAAACAAATAGCAGTCTGTGTCAGATTAATATGAATCTGGTTTTTCAATTGGTAGAGCGGCGGTCTAGACTGAAACCCAAAGATGCGAGTTCAAATCCCGCTCGAGACAACGAATTTTTTTCGTTCAGCTGTTCTCTGCAGTGTCAGATTAATATGAATCTAGTTTCAAGAATAAGCTAGAGTAGTTTTGATGTTTTTGTTATTTACCGTTGTAAGGCTGCTCAGAAAGGAACAACAGAGTGTCTTCATTGGTTATTGGAGCAGGGTGCACGTCCCAGCTCGGCAGATGGTAAGTGTCCTGTCAATAGAATAGTTCTAGGACATTGGAAATGTCTGTTAGTGTATATTCTGTGAGCAAGCTTTCGCTATTTCAGAACCATCCTCAGAGATATGAAAAATTAGATTCATATTAATCTTTGGTTAAATCTCTGCATAACTAAAATCAATAGGTAGGGTTTATTTTAGGGTTTTTCTTTGGGCCTTTCTTTCAGAGAAGATTGCTTTAGGTAATTGAGGCAGAGGGTATTATGAATAAGAATATCGATTCCTAGTCATCATATGTGGCTGTCACTATAATTCGTATTTTTTCTTCTTTTGTGAAATGATTTCTAGCCATTTTTTTTCTTAGTTCTCGAGTTTCCAGCTGAAAAGTATTTTCAATCAATTCTATCCATGACGAATTTCTCTCAAACTACTTCATTATGGTTAACATCAACGTTATGGTGAAAAAATTGAGTCTTAAAACTTAATTTGAGATTGAGTTTTGGAGCCGTTTTACGGTCCTTAACATTCTCTGGAACCCCCCCACCCCCCATCTGCTAGATAAAATCTCAACTGGTCCCATTCTTGGTAACAATCAATATAGTCCTATAGAAAACTCCTATGATTATTCGTTCAGATTTCGGAAATACCCCTGCACATTGTGCTGCATCTGGGCACATGCCTGCGATGAACTGTTTAATCAACCACGGAACTGATACTGCCATCACAAACCACGAAGGAGACACGCCAGATATGTTGTCCAGAAAACATGGCCACACGTTGGCTAACCAAAAAGCAGGTGCACGGTAAAAACTGCATGATAGGTTAATGGACCTTTAACCTTTTAGACAAAATTTTGGAAAAAATCGAATCGAAATAGGAAAAAATATTACCACAGCTCGAAAGAGAATCCTAAACTTAGTAAAAATAGAAAGTTTGGTTGTAAAATGTTGTGAACTATAGGAAATGTAGCCTTGCGAAGTTGGCAAACTTTCTGTAGTTTTTAACCCTAAATCCAACCAGATTAAGCTTTAATCCGGCCGGATTTAACCCTAAATCAAACCGGATTAACTTTAAATCCGACCGGATTAACCCTAAATCCGATCGGATTAACTCTAAATCCGACCGGATTAACCCTAAATCCGACCGGATTGAGCTTAAATCCGAGAAGATTAACCCTAAATCTGACCGGATTAAGCCTAAATCCGGCTGGATTTAACCCTAAATCCAACCGGATTAAGCTTAAATCCGGCCAGATTTAACCCTAAATCCAACAAGATTAACTTTAAATCCGACCGGATTAACCCTAAATCCGATAGGATTAAGCTTAAATCCGAGCGGATTTAACCCTAAATCCAACAAAATTAACTCTAAATCCGACCAGATTAACCCTAAATCCGACCGGATTTAACCTTAAATCCAACCGGATTAACCCTAAATCCGATCGGATTAACCCTAAATCCGACCGGATTTTACCCTAAATCCGACCAGATTAAGCCTAAATCCAGCTGGATTTAACCCTAAATCCAACCAGATTAAGCTTAAATCCGGTCAGATTTAACCCCAAGTCCAACCGGATTAACTCTAAATCCGACCGGATTAAGCCTTGTAAATCCGATCGGATTAACCCTAAATCAAACTGGATTAAGGCAAAATCTGGCTGGATTTAACCCTAAATCCGACCGGATTAAGCTTTAATCCGGCCGGATTTAACCCTAAATCAAACCGAATTAACTTTAAATCCGATCGGATTAACCCTAAATCCGATCGGATTAAGCTTAAATCCGAGCGGATTTAACCCTAAATCCAACAGGATTAACTCTAAATCCGACCGGATTAACCCTAACTCCGACCGGGTTTAACCTTAAATCCAACCGGATTAACCCTAAATCCGATCGGATTAACCCTAAATCCGATCGGATCAACCTTAAATCCGACTGGATTTAACCCTAAATCCGACCGGATTAAGTCTAAATCCGGCTGGATTTAACCCTAAATCCGACCAAATTAAGCTTAAATCCGGCCGGATTTAACCCTAAATCAAACCGGGTTAACTCTAAATCCGACCGGATTAACCCTAAATCCGATCGGATTAACTCTAAATCCAACCGAATTTTACCCTAAATCCGACCGGATTAAGCCTAAATCCAACTGGATTTAACCCTAAATCCAACAAGATTAAGCTTAAATCCGGCCAGATTTAACCCTAAGTCTAACCGGATTAACTCTAAATCCGACCGGACTAACCCTAAATCCGACCGGATTAAGCCTAAATCCGGCTGGATTTAACCCGAAATCCGACCGGATTAAGCTTAAATCCGGCCGGATTTAACCCTAAATCCAACCGGACTAACTCTAAATCCGAACGGATTAAGCCTAAATCCGATCGGATTAAACCTTAATCCGATCGGATTAAACCTTAATCCGACCAGATTTAACCCTAAATCCGACAGGATTAAGCCTAAATCCGGCTGGATTTAACCCTAAATCCAACCGGATTAAGCCTAAATCCGGCTGGATTTAACCCGAAATCTGACCGGATTAAGCTTAAATCCGGCCGGATTTAACCCTAAATCCAACCGGATTAACTCTAAATCCGATCGGATTAACCCTAAATCCGACCGGATTTTACCCTAAATCCGACCGGATTAACCCTAAATCTGATCGGATTAAACCTAAATCCGACCAGATTTAACCCTAAATCCGACAGGATTAAGCCTAAATCCGGCTGGATTTAATCCTAAATCCAAACGTATTAACTCTAAATCCGACCGAATTAAGCCTAAATCCAATCGGATTAACCCTAAATCCGGCTGGATTTAACCCTAAATCCGACCGGATTAAGCTTAAATCCGGCCTGATTTAACCCTAAATCAAACCGGATTAACTCTAAATCCGACCGGATTAACCCTAAATCCGATCGGATTAACCCTAAATCCGACCGGATTTTACCCTAAATCCGAACGGATTAAGCCTAAATCCAGCTGGATTTAACCTAAATCTTACCGGGTAAAGCCTAAATCCGGCTGGATTTAACCCGAAATCTGACCGGATTAAGCTTAAATCCGGCCAGATTTAACCCTAAATCCAACCGGATTAACTTTAAATCCGACCGGATTAACCCTAAATCCGATCGGATTAAGCTTAAATCCGAGCAGATTTAACCCTAAATCCAACAGGATTAACTCTAAATCCGACCGGATTAACCCTAAATCCGACCGGATTTAACCTTAAATCCAACCGGATTAACCCTAAATCCGATCGGATTAACCCTAAATCCGATCGGATCAACCCTAAATCCGACTGGATTTAACCCTAAATCCGACCAAATTAAGCTTAAATCCGGCCGGATTTAACCCTAAATCAAACCGGGTTAACTCTAAATCCGACCGGATTAACCCTAAATCCGATCGGATTAACTCTAAATCCAACCGAATTTTACCCTAAATCCGACCGGATTAAGCCTAAATCCAGCTGGATTTAACCCTAAATCCAACCAGATTAAGCTTTAATCCGGCCGGATTTAACCCTAAATCAAACCGGATTAACCCTAAATCCGATCGGATTAACCCTAAATCCGATCGGATTAACCCTAAATCCGATCGGATCAACCCTAAATCCGACCGGATTTAACCCTAAATCCAACAGGATTAACCCTAAATCCGATCGGATTAACCCTAAATCTGACCGGATTTTACCCTAAATCCGAACGGATTAAGCCTAAATCCAGCTGCATTTAACCTAAATCTTACCGGGTTAAGCCTAAATCCGGCTGGATTTAACCCGAAATCTGACCGGATTAAGCTTAAATCCGGCCAGATTTAACCCTAAATCCAACCGGATTAACTCTAAATCCGATCGGATTAAACCTTAATCCGACCAGATTCAACCCTGAATCCGACAGGATTAAGCCTAAATCCGGCCGGATTTAACCCTAAATCCGGCCGGATTTAACCCTAAATCCAAACGTATTAACTCTAAATCCGACCGGATTAAGCCTAAATCCGATCGGATTAACCCTAAATCCGGCTGGATTTAACCCTAAATCCAACCGGATTAAGCTTAAATCCGGCCAAATTTAACCCTAAATCACACCGGATTTAACTCTAAATCCGATCGGATTAACCCTAAATCCGATCGGATTAACCCTAAATCCGACCGGATTTTACCCTAAATCCGACCGGGTTAAGCCTAAATCCAGCTGGATTTAACCCTAAATCCAACCAGGTTAAGCTTAAATCCGGCCAGATTTAACCCTAAGTCCAACCGGATTAACTCTAAATCCGACCGGATTAAGCCTAAATCCGATCGGATTAACCCTAAATCAAACCGGATTAAGGCAAAATCCGGCTGGATTTAACCCTAAATCCAACAAGATTAAGCTTAAATCCGGCCAGATTTAACCCTAAGTCTAACCGGATTAACTCTAAATCCGACCGGATTAACCCTAAATCCAGCTGGATTTAACCCTAAATCCAACAAGATTAAGCTTAAATCCGACCGGATTAAGCCTAAATCCAGCTGGATTTAACCCTAAATCCAACCGGATTAAGCTTAAATCCGGCCAAATTTAACCCTAAATCACACCGGATTTAACTCTAAATCCGACCGGATTAACCCTAAATCCGATCGGATTAACCCTAAATCCGACCGTATTTTACCCTAAATCCGACCGGATTAAGCCTAAATCCAGCTGGATTTAACCCTAAATCCAACCAGGTTAAGCTTAAATCCGGCCAGATTTAACCCTAAGTCCAACCGGATTAACTCTAAATCCGACCGGATTAAGCCTAAATCCGATCGGATTAACCCTAAATCAAACCGGATTAAGGCAAAATCCGGCTGGATTTAACCCTAAATCCAACAAGATTAAGCTTAAATCCGGCCAGATTTAACCCTAAGTCTAACTGGATTAACTCTAAATCCGACCGGATTAACCCTAAATCCGACCGGATTAAGCATAAATCCGGCTGGATTTAACCCGAAATCCGACCGGATTAAGCTTAAATCCGGCCGGATTTAACCCTAAATCCAACCGGATTAACTCTAAATCCGAACGGATTAAGCCTAAATCCGACCGGATTTTACCCTAAATCCGACCGAATTAACCCTAAATCCGATCGGATTAGACCTTAATCCGATCGGATTAAACCTTAATCCGATCGGATTAAACCTTAATCCGACCAGATTTAACCCTAAATCCGACAGGATTAAGCCTAAATCCGGCTGGATTTAACCCTAAATCCGATCGGATTAACCCTAAATCCGATCGGATTAAACTTTAATCCGATCGGATTAAACCATAATCCGACCAGATTTAACCCTAAATCCGACAGGATTAAGTCTAAATCCGGCTGGATTTAACCCTAAATCCGATCGGATTAACCCTAAATCCGATCGGATTAAACCTTAATCCGATCGGATTAAACCTTAATCCGACCAGATTTAACCCTAAATCCGACAGGATTAAGCCTAAATCCGGCTGGATTTAACCCTAAATCCGATCGGATTAACCCTAAATCCGATCGGATTAACCCTAAATCCGACCGGATTTTACCCTAAATGCGAACGGATTAAGCCTAAATCCAGCTGGATTTAACCTAAATCTTACCGGGTTAAGCCTAAATCCGGCTGGATTTAACCCGAAATCTGACCAGATTAAGCTTAAATCCGGCCGGATTTAACCCTAAATCCAACCGGATTAACTGTAAATCCGACCTGATTAAGCCTAAATCCAACCGGATTAAGCCTAAATCCGGCTGGATTTAACCAGAAATCTGACCGGATTAAGCTTAAATCCGGCCGGATTTAACCCTAAATCCAACCGGATTAACTCTAAATCCGACCGGATTAAGCCTAAATCCGACCGGATTAACCCTAAATCCGACCGGATTTTACCCTAAATCCGACCGGATTAACCCTAAATCTGATCGGATTAAACCTAAATCCGACCAGATTTAACCCTAAATCCGACAGGATTAAGCCTAAATCCGGCTGGATTTAACCCTAAATCCAAACGTATTAACTCTAAATCCGACCGAATTAAGCCTAAATCCAATCGGATTAAACCTAAATCCGGCTGGATTTAACCCTAAATCCGACCGGATTAACCCTAAATCCGGCTGGATTTAACCCGAAATCCGACCGGATTAAGCTTCAATCCGGCCGGATTTAACCCTAAATCGCACCGGATTTAACTCTAAACCCGACCGGATTAACCCTAAATCCGATCGGATTAACCCTAAATCCGACCGGATTTTACCCTAAATCCGACCGGATTAAGCCTAAATCCAGCTGGATTTAACCCTAAATCCAACCAGATTAAGCTTAAATCCGGCCACATTTAACCCTAAGTCCAACCGGATTAACTCTAAATCCGATCGGATTAACCTTAAATCAAACCGGATTAAGGCAAAATCCGGCTGGATTTAGCCCTAAATCCGACCGGATTTACCCGTGAGAAATGAATGCCCAAGGGTATCAACTGGGTATTATTTTCCACCCGTAATACAATTGTTTACAAAATTTGCCAAATTCGCAAGGCTATATTTTCCATATTTTAGAACATTTCACATCTAAACTTTGCAATTTTACTTAAGTGTAGGATGCTCTTTCAAGACGTGGTAATATTTTTGCCTCTTTCAAATTTTTTTAAAAATTTTGTCTAAAAGGTTAAAGTTTCATTAAAATAAGCTATTTCTAATAGTTAAAACCAATATTAATAGGTTGTTTTAATTAAAGAATACGTAAGATTTACCCGGGTAAATATAGGTTAAAATAACTCTACTCTCTTAATTCAAACGATTAAAAATTCAATCTAATGGATTGAATTTTCAATCTTTTTGGGATTGTTTTTAGGGATCGTACGTTTGCTATTGAAAAGTAATGTAACTGAGTGATGTATTTCAATCGATTGGAACACTGAAAGAGTATCCCTCAATCTATATTCAATCTATTAGATTAAAAAGTAGTCTATTAGATTGGAAAATTCTTCAAACTTTTAAAAGATTGAAAAAAATCCCTCAAACCAATCTTTTAAATTAAGAGAGTCTTATTTAAAAATGTTTGACGCGAAACCAGGATTATACATAATGACTTTTGGGACGTTCTCTGGTTTGAAATATTTTATAAATATTTATAAATATACGTCCAAAAAGTCATTAACTGTATTATTGTTAGGTCATTTGTTAAAACCTTTGATAAATGGGTTATGATTTGGTCATTTGGTCACCATATCATTTGGTCAACTTTGAGAGATTGGCTATAACGAATAAATTAGGTTGTTATAACCAATACAAAATCCTCGATCATTTTAAGTTTCTGAGTGGAGGCCATAACCTCGTTTTCCACTACAATCGTAGTGAAACGTGGCGTATTCCAGTCATCATTTGTTTTGTCTCATGGAATGCGCAGTGATACGATTGAAGCGGAAAGCGGGCTTAAAAAACTTGAACCAGCGCCTGCCTATGTAGCATTATAGGGACCCTGTTGGGGGGGGGGGGGTTATAGTGTCCATCATTATACATGCTGGTGACATCAATGAAACGTTTTCATTTCAGTGAACGGCGAAATAAAGTGCCCACATTGCGTGAGGCAAAAAGTACAGCATGAATACGACGTCAAACATCAACCGTCTGACGTTGAGAAAAGCATTAAACTAGAAGAAAAGGTCATATTTCAGTCACCCGTTAAGACCAGGTGAGAATATCCTAAAGTCATTGATCAGGGTTAAACCCACTATTGTTCTTAAATAGCTGGAAACGCGGAAGTTGAGGCAAGTCTGCTGCCAGCTTGTTACCTTGCAGTCATCAAACTGATATCAGGATGCGTTTGCATCGCTTGCTCCAGCTTGATGATAACAAGTCTGCTGCAAGTTGTCAACAGTTTTGATGCAAGTTGATCGTGAAGATTTTTTATCCGCAAGCTCGATGCGAGTTGTTTCAACAACTTCAGCAAGTCTGTGAATATCAAGTTGCATCAAGTCTGCTGCAGGCTTGTTACCTCCTGGATGTCCTTCACGGACTCTCTCTGGCTATAGCATTAGTTTTACACATCAAGTAAGAGCAAATTGGGCGTTTAGTATAAGTTCAGGGTTGCACGAGTTGTGCGACACAAACGAACCCAGCCTTCAATATTATATCTTTACCTGTGATTGCATCTTCTCAATAGACCATCAGGAACTACCAAGAGTACCGAGAGAAGACCGCAAAAGAAAGCATCACACCAGTCCACAAAAAGCAAAAGAGATCTGTCCTCGCAGTATTATGGCGAATATCTATTTACACGTAGTGAAAACAATAAATAAAGATGCAAAAATTATTAAGATAAAACTAAAACTATTTTTCAAATTGTATAAATAGAGGATATTACACGGCGGTGCGAAGATATGAATTTTATTTTCGAGTGGTTAAAACAATATTTTACGAACGAGCGCAGCGAGTGAGTAAAATATTGTTTTCACCACGAGAAGATAAAATTCATATCTTCAAACCGCCGTGTAATGTTCTGTTTATTATATAGTTGTAAACAATTTAAGACCCAAGTCAGTAATATTAATTTTCGATCAATAATGCTAAAAACATGGCTTTATTTCAATATTATTTAAGCTAAAACAATACCTGTTCATCATTTTAGTGTTTTCTTGTATTATTTCCATTTTTTCGGCACAAACATGTAGTTTTTTTCTTTAAACAAAGGTGAAAATATGTTCGCTGCTCTTACAAATATCGCCATTTTGAAAATACAAAATTATTGGCGGGAAATGATCACGTGATCGATATCTTCACTAGTGAAGATATGGAAAATATCTTACGGTGTATTTTCAGTATCTTACTGTCAACTATATAATAAATATGAATATAAAACACATAAATGTGGGAAGAATTGATACTGCATAGTTATGAATGAAACTTACCATAAACTAAAATTAACTTCAAGATGCACGTTCTGTATCATTAATTCTTACATGAAGTATTTTCACTAAACTAGTTAATACACAGCCTTCTTACGCACTTTAATTATGGAGAGGTTAAGATGCTCTCTTGTGCATGGGTACATGATTAGTGTTATTTTGTTCATAATATTCCAGACATTGACGCAAATTTCATGAAGGAAATAACGATATCTGTTTACTGGGTCCGGTGAATCGTCATACTGTAAATATAGTGCAATTCACAGTTCCAAATCACAATTCTATAAATCAGGTTCATCATCATTATATGGAGATATAGACCTCGACCTAGTTGAAACCTAGGTCCCATTGCAAATAAAAATATACAAAATATAAAAAAGTTACAAAACTATACAATGTTCACTGCTGGGGTAAAAATTCAAACCGTCAGATTAATTCTCAGATAATTCCTCGCAATCCACGAACCATTGGGAGCAATGCCCCATGGTGTTCACTCTGTCTCGCTGACGTGACTGCACCGGCTTAAACTTCAATAGAGTCTCCGTAAAGAGCGAGCACAAGCATGACAAAGAATCCCACGAGCATAAAAAAATGTACCAAAAATAACATTTTGATTGAATTCCATACTGATTTTTCACCCAATAAGTATGCCATCTCCAGAGCTTCTGGTAACTACAAGAGAGAAATTATGTTATTTATAGAAATAAAGGGGAATATTACTTCTTCATAAGGTAAAATACTACCTACACTAGACCACCACCTTTGAGATATCTTTTTCAGGTAGTTCAAACGCAAACCACGACAGCTTATTGTAGAATACTACCTACACTGGACCACCACGTTTGAAATATCTTTTTCAAGTAGTGCAGACACAAACTATGACAGTTTATTGTAGAATACTACCTACACTAGACCACCACGTAACGAGCTAACAAACCCATGACTAGAACAACAAAACAAGCTTACCATGTTAACGAGAGCAATGTACAGAAACATTCCTGCGGCAATGCTCCATATATATTTAACAGCATGTATAGCAAATCCCAAAACCAGCCCAACGACCAAGCCAATGTAACAGCAACAGGCGGACAAGAAATTTGCAAGCATCGCTTGTTTATAGGTCAAACCAGAATTTAGCAAAATTGCAAAATCACCTGGGGGAAAAAAGGATTGACATAAGACGAGTAGAGATGGATGAGCACAAGTACTAAGGTAGTGCGAGCATCTTGAAATTAGTGTAACTGCAAAGGTTTTGAAATACAAATGTTACTACTGAAATTAAATGAATTAAATGGAATATGTATTTGAACGTAAACCGGAGGTAACAGCCTGGGTCATAACCTGGCTGAGCCAAGCACATTCTCACTAGTCTGCTCACCGCTCCCTTCGCTTTGAGAATAACTTTGAGTCTTTGAACTTTTTTACTTCCCCAAAGCATAGCAAAAGTAACGAAGTAAGTAAGGAAATATTTTAAAAAAATTGAACTTCGTAAAAAGTACAGTAGGCGAGAAATTATTTTACTAAAAGTAAACGTAACGAATTTTTTCGCCCGAAGAACGCTTATTCTTTTTTGCAAACTTATAAATTTAATACTTCGAGGCTTGGTTTCAGCTGAAAGGTCAAGGACAATGGGAGAAATTAAGTCGCTTTGCTCGAAATTATTCGCTAGTGAAAACAAGCTTAACGACGTAAATGTGAATCGCTAATACTGAAAATAACCTTACCTAATTCATGAGGCAACTCTTCACAAATAACAGCCAATGAAGTACTGATGCCTGAAAAAACTGAACCACTGAACGATGCTCCAATTGCAAGACCATCAATAAAATTGTGCAACCCGTCTCCGATTATAATCATCCACGCAACTGTTGCAATTACACGTTTCTCAGAAAGCACGGGTTTTTCTGTATTTTTCTCCTTTACTGCAACAGTAGGGAAAGTCATTCCTGCATCATCGAGGTGTCCATGGCCGGTTTGAGTATGGTTGCCATTGTTGTTTGTCGGGGGGTTTTCATCTGAGGTGGCTACGGTTAATTCTGACGCACAATGCTGAAAAAATAATTAGTTCTGTTATATTTTTCTACGATCAATAAGAGATGATCTTCACTGGACCTCTATAGGAAGAACAATTTAGAACCGATAGAGCTATCTAGTATAAATAAAGTTAGTTTAGTTTAGATTTCCTCCTGTAGTAACACTGGATCGATAAGAAATGATCCTTACTGGACCTCTAGGAAGAACAGTTTAGAACTGATAGAGCTATTTATAGTTTAGGTTTCCTCAACCTGTGGGAAGAACAATTTAGAATGTATTCTTATCATACCTCATTTCTTTTGTCCATATTTCTAAATTTAAGGTACAATTTCATGGCACACTCAAGGAAAAAGAATAAATATAATCCCACAAGAATCAAGCAGCTTTTCCACAAGTGATCCCTATCACCTTCTTCCGATGGTAAACCCAATGACTGAAGCAAGAGAATACAAGACTTAAGTTTAACGCTTGAATTCTATACACCCATGCAGCTACAACATTTTGTTCAAATACACCACCACAATCAAACTTAGCAGTCAAAACAAACTGTCCAAATGCCATAGACAATTCCACGGCTGAAATTTGGGAATTGACCGCTTGTTATGAACTATAACATACTTTGGGTATAAAATGAAAAATCCCAATGCCACCCAAGACACCAACAGCCAATGCGACCATACACATTAATGTCATCTTGAAAAATGTCTTGTCCATTAACGGGACAACGAATGCACCAAGCAAAGATCCGCAACTGATGATAGTTACGAACAAAAAGCCAAATCCCCAAGCTAAACACAGAGATAGAAAATTGTACCTAAACGAACTATTTGAGTGCTTCACTACTTTGACTGTTTGACAAGCCATTTTCACACCACAAAAACAGTTTATTTAGATATCCTGGGCATTCGAGTACCTAAAGTGATAATTATTAAATTAGAAACAGGACATTGGAGATTGCGGGTCCTTTATTGGGAAGTTGAAATTGTATTTTTTAATACGCTAGTATAAGAAAGTGTGTGAAAGAAACACAAACAGTTTCGCAATACACTTTTCGGTGTTTTATACACCACATGGTATAATAAACGCTTTCTCTTTCATTATATATTGCATCAACATTTGCAGTTTTCTTATATACATGCGTACTATACCTTTAGCAGCATCTTCGTTTCCCGTTTCCTCCTTTTCCTCTTCATCTGTCTCCTCCTTTGCATGACATTCTTGTTTTGTCATCTGGTACAACATGGCGGGGCATAGCTGAATCAAGTCCGTCTTGTTGATGTTGCCATCATTTCTCGAGTGCATGCCATAGAAATGTTGACTTGTAAAACATGTCTAAAAAGGTAAAGTAGTACAAAAGAAAGACATCAGACATTCATATGATTGCCCGCCTGTCATCAACTCTCATGTAGCTCTTGTTCTCGTTTGACCAGGACATGACAGTTGAGAAAACTCTCATACAAACTCCCGCTTCGTAACTCTCATTCACTCTCATGCAGCTCTTACTGTAAAATGATCATCGTTTTCTACAAGAGAATGGATTATGCAGTACAGAGCTTTATAGGGACTTCTGGCACTAAAAAAACCCTGATAATCTCACATGTGAGATTATTTATGATAATTTCGCATGTGAAAATTATCGCTGTTAAACAATCATCAATCGCAGCTTTTGGATATTTCATATTGCTAGAAAAGACTGTAGTTTATATAATAAAGAGAAATATACATGGGTGCTTGGAAATATCAGATTTATTTCTCGTGGTGAACACGACATTCAACACTCGAAATAAATCTGGTATTTCCGTCGGTATTGTTTGTTGTTTTTACAGAAATATAGTTTAATTAAGCCAATATCGAGGTCGTTTCGCTAACGGGCATGTTTTGTTGCACGCATTTTGTTTGATGGTTCATGTATAAACACGAATAGCCAATTTATCCTCCCACAATATTACGAAGGACTAAAATCGAATGTTTGGAAGAAATATTTAACACTACATTTGGTACTTCCATATATGTGTTTTTTCTTTCAGGAATTAGATTAGAATTAGATCCACTTAGAGCTTGGAAACAACACTCATCGTGTTTCCTGGAACCCAGACGATTTACTGAAATATTTGAAGACATTCTTAAAGATCAAAGATCGGTTGTGTGTTGAGCGCTCAACCGTTCAAGAGGATATATCACCATACTTTTACGAATAAGACTGGTTTTGCAATATATGCATAAACACAATGTATGTAACAAAACAAGGTATACAGAAGCAATCCCCCAACCGATAAAGACCTGCAAGTATATAAAACGCCCAAAAACGTTTAAACACAGAAGATTAGAAGACATTAAGCTAAAAATAACAAGCAATGAATGACGACTAAAGATGTTCATGTCACATTACTGGCTATTATTAGTCAGCTTACAGCCTGCAAGCACGAAGGTTACTGCATTCTTGTAGGTGAAATGGTAATAGAGATTTGTTAGCTCACATATATTAACAACATGAAGATTAGGATGGCTGCCTTGCCTGATTGTGTCGAGCTCGTATAAAACCATTTCATAACAACTCTTTCTATGGTCAATAAAGCATTTCCAATCCGTGTGCATGCATACATTTCTCAATCTTCGCACTGATAAAAATCCATGAGTAGATCTTACTCTATTTTTGAGTATTTACCAATATTACGCAAATTTTTGAGTCATTTATACTCACTGTTTGAGTAAAAATACCTGTGTGTGTAAAAAATTACTCAAATGTTTATCTGAGTAATATTTACTCATTATCATGAGTAGTAGCAAGACTGTTATTTACTCAAAGCTTGAGTAAAATAATTGTACGCAATACTTTGAGTAAAAGCGAACTTTGACTCTTCTAATGAGTATGAAAGTTTCTTACGTACCCTTTTGAGTAAACATATACTCTTAGGGCTGTTTCCTCTAGACGGAATTTGTATAAGAGACACATATAAAAAGAAATTCATACATTCGCCGGCTGAGGCACTCAAGACCAATAAAGTTACGTCAAATATACCTGAGCCTGCGGACCACTGCCAGTTTTGTTATCGTTAAAAACTTGCAAACCAACACTCTTAAAAAGCGTCTCTATACCGGCCAAATTCATCTGACTTCCATTCCCAAATTTCTCCAATATCTCTTTGGCAGGGTCAAGCGGAGAGGTGCTTCGGATAAATATTTTGTGTTCTTGTTGGATTTTCGTTTCGAAAGGCGCATAAGAACCTTGCACAAATGAAACGACCACCAGGAAATGACTTAAAGCAACTAACAAGGCCATTATTCCCGCTTAAACAAGGTTTATATCGTTTGAAATCGGACTCGATGTTGTTTACTCAAAGACAATTACAACAATGTATAAGGAGTAAGAACAAAGACCTTAATGATAGCTATGTCGGATATTCCACCAATTCTACGAATGAGGTTTTGATGAAACATGTACAACTATATGCCCAAGCACCGTCGAAAAAAGCGGATACGGTACGTTAGTCCGTTACTTCCGGACTTACGCTTATTCTGCCAACATAACTGCTCACTAAATTCTCTTTTTTCCCTCTATATACCAAACTCTGCTGCTAAATATAAAAAGCTAATCTTCGTTACAAAATATCACATTTCTGATTCTCGCACGCATACTGTCAACACTAGATACAATACAATAGTGGTGCAACTCAAAACAAACGCTATGAAGTTCAAATGTTACAATAACTAAAAATGTTCTCAAAAGGTTTTAAAGATTTCCTACAGCTCGTTCAATTTACTTCACCAGTAATCTTTCTGATCTTCAATGTCGATATACAATTGTGATGATCCGCGTACATGGAAATCCATATGTGTTAAATGTAGAAGGGCAAGGTCCATGGACGGTGTTCTAAGATGTTGTTGATTGAAGATCATGTTTCTTGTCTGTTATGTTTTGTCATGTGTTTTGTCAGTTATCTAAGATGTCGTTGATTGAAGATCATGTTTGTTGTCTGTTATGTTTTGTCATGTGTCTTGTCAGTTATTTGTTAGATTTTCGATGTTAATGGCCTATTAACGTGAATTAGTTGTAATCGTCAAGAGCTCGCCGTGATTGGGGACTCTGTGGCGAGTATCCTGACACTACATTGTTATAGTTAGTAGTTGTCGGATTAAATCAAATCATTAAATCACTTCAACTTGCGCAGTCACAAGGCAAAGTCGAAGGTCACGATAAAATGCGTATAAACGTTTAACACATCGTATCCGACATACCGCACCAAGTTCTCCCTCGTATTTTTAATAACATTTTGGGCCTGTTCTTTTTTTAAGAAGTCATCCCTCCGTCCTTCGTTACCCCATATTTTCATTTTCTTCTTTCTCCGTCCTCAAACTCGTCCGTCCTCAAATTCTGTCAACATGTTTAATCCATTAGGTCATAAGAAAGCCGGTCGACCAAGCCAACAATCTGGATCTTCATCCCAACTCTGCCTTGTACACTTTTGATCATACTATGACAGCATGTCTTCTACTGTTCAGTTCTACGCCGCTACGTCTTGCGTCACTGCTTCACAAGCAACGTATTTCTTCGTCTTGATCAGCCGCTGAGCACCAATTGTAACGGGCCGAGCATTCTACTTCTTAGATCAACACACTCAAAACAGAGTCCGAGTGAAGGGCAATTTATTTGGTTGAAGTAGATTAATTTATAGTACAGGTTTGCATGACGTTAGCATATCTTACAATCAGTTGCTTACGTGCTAGTACCGTATTACGTGCGCGCACACCCTTCACGAAACTACACCCAGATTAACATAATCCGCGCAACGGCAAACATTCAAAACGCGCACGCCACAGCCGCTATATTCGCATTATTCACTGCCTAGTCAACCTTACCGTCGAAAAAAGCGGTTATAACAAAACAAAGTACAGAACAACCCAAAGCAATAAATATCTGCAAAGAACCAACGCCCAAAACCGTTTAAACACAGAAGATCCCAAGACAGTCAGCTAACAATATCAACAGTTGATGAGCAGAAATGAGCTTGTTACATTATTGGCTATTAGCCAGCTTATAACCACTGCATTCTGGTCGGAGATTTGGCAATCGAGATTTGTTAGCTCACATAAGAGCATGAGGATTGGAATTGCTACCTTACTTGATCGCTTCAATAAATTAAGCTCACTCGCTGCGACAGCGAGAATAACTGATTCACGTTTACAGTGTATTAATCTTATAACAACTCATTATCTGATCAACAAAGCTTTTTTAATCCATTTGCGTATACATTTCTTATTAACCTTTGTTACCTTTTTATACAGAACAGAGACATTTATTAAAGCTAAAAAAAATTCATAGGATTATTCGGCTGAAACATTCAAGAGCAAGCAATGATTCTACGTCAAATATACCTGAGCCTGCAGACCACTGCCAGTCTTGTTATCGTTGAAAACATGCAAACCCACGCTCTTAAAAAGCGTCTCCATATCAGTCAAATTCATATGATTTCCATTCCCGAATTCCTCCAATATCTCTTTGGCAGGGTCAAGCGGAGAGCTGCTTCGAATAAATATTTTGTGTTCTCGTTGATTTTCCACTTCGAACGGCGCGCGGGAACCTTGTTGACATGGAATAACCACGAGGAGAAAGCTCAAAGCAAGTAAATATGCCATTGTTCACGGTTAAAAAACTTTAAATCGTTCTGGAAGCGGACTCGATGTTGTTTTCTCTCGTCAACTTGCAATAATTACATTTCAGTGATTCTGATATATATATATAAACATTGGTGATCGAAATTTGGTACAGTGCAAAGACAAAAGCGTATTATGGAATGCCGACTGTTTCTATAATACTTGTAGCGGAAATATAATACTTGTTAGCAATTTTAATACTTCCTGTCACTGCTGGTACAAAACTTCCATGTCTAAATATAAAACTTCATTGAGAAAATATAAAACTTCACTTCATTTCAACAATACCTGCAAGCAAGCAAATATAATACTTGTTTGTGATTTTAATACTTCATGCATACTTCATGTCATATTTATACAACTCATTATCTTATACAAAACATCCATGTCTAAATATAAAACTTCATTTCGGAAAGTATAAAACTTCATTTCTAATACAAAACTTTATTGTAAATATAATATTTCGTTGTAAGTATAAAAATTCAATGAAATATGAAACTTTATTACTAATTTACGGATATAAAATTTCGTCGCAAATAGAATACTTTGTTGCAAATATCGAACTTCTATACCATACAAATTACACAACGATTTTTATGTCAGAAGCGAAATTTTTTTCTGCATTTTATGGGGCTTTATAGCCTTAGAAATGCTGTAGTGGCTGTATTTTATTTTTGTATTTTATCTTATTTGAATGTTTTTGAAATTATAGATATTTGATAATTAGCTATGAGTCCATGTGTACCCCCGTCTTAAGTGCACGAAACATTTTCGTGATGACTTAACCTTGTCTAGTGACATGTATTACCTAGTGCAGTGTTACAGTTCTTTTTCAGAACCATCCTCAGAGATATGAAAACGAGCAAGCAAAACAGAAAAAGTAGCATCGTGTGTCAAATCAATATGAATCTGGTTTTTCAATTGGTCGAGCGGCGGTCTAGAAACCCGAAGATGCGAGTTCAAAATCTAGTTCAAGACAACGAATTTTCCGTTGTTCTCTGCAGTGTCAGATTAACACGAATCTAGTTTTTCGTTCTCAAGAATAAACTAGAGTAGTTTTGATGTTTTTGTTATTTATCGTTGCAAGGCTGCTCAGAAAGGATCGACAGAGTGTCTTCATTGGTTATTGGAGCAGGGTGCACGTCCCAGTTCGGTAGATGGTAAGTGTCCGGTCAATTGAATAGTTCTAGGACATTGGAAGTGTCTACTGTTAGTGTGTATTCTATGAGCAAACTTTCGTTATTTCAGAACCATCCTCAGAGATGTGAAAAACTAGATTCATATAATTAATCTTTGGTTACATCTCTGTAAAACTAAAATCAATAGACAGGGTTTCTTCAGGGTTTTCCTTGAGCCCTTTTCTCTCAGAGAAGATTGCGTTTAGGTAAACTGCAGGGGGTCCGACGTGGCTTCCCCCTTAAAGTTGTCGAGGCGCGTGTAGCTCTCGCGGGATATCGCGTGAGATTATTCAAAAGTCGAATCTACCGGGAGATTCGGCCGAATTTCCCGGTAGATTGGGCGAATCCCATGCCTCAGGGAAAAAGCTAGGGTCAGAATTTCCTATAGGATGGTATTCGCCGAAAAATACTCTGGACACGTGCTACTAATAAAGCATTTTGATTGGACGAGCCAAGTTTGAGGTATAATATTATGGAGATATAAACCTCGACCTAGTTGAAACCTAAATCCTATTGCAAATAAAAATATACAATCAAAATATAAAAAAGTTACAAAACTATACAATGTTCACTGCTAGGGTAAAAATTCAAACCGTCAGATTAATTCTCAGATAATTCCTCGCATTCCAGGAACCATTGGGAGCAATGCCCCATGGTGTTCACTCTGTCTCGCTGACGTGACTGCACCGGCTTAAACTTCAATAGAGTCTCCGTAAAGAGCGAGCACAAGCATGACAAAGAATCCCGCGAGCATGAAAAAATGTACCAAAAATAACATTTTGATTGACTTCCATATTAATTTTCCACCCAATAAGTATGCCATCTCCAGAGCTTCTGGTAACTACAAGAGAGAAATTATGTTATTTATAGAAATAAAGGGGAATATTACTCCTTCCTAAGGTAGAATACTACCTACATGCACTAGACCACTACCTTTGAGATATCTTGTTCAGGTAGTTCAGACACAAACCACGACAGCTTATTGTAAGATAAGATACTGCCCAGAACGAGCTAACAAACCCATGAACTGGAACAACAAAACAAGCTTACCATGTTAACGAGAGAAATGTACAGAAACATTCCTGCGGCAATGCTCCATATATATTTAACAGCATGTATAGCAAATCCCAAAACCAGCCCAACGACCAAGCCAATGTAACAGCAACAGGCAGACAGGAAATTTGCAAGCATCGCTTGTTTATAGGTCAAACCAGAATTTAGCAAGATTGCAAAATCACCTGGGAAAAAATGATTGACATAAGACGAGTAGACTATTGAAGAATAGTCTTATGAAGAACAAAATGCTGAGATGGATGAGCACAAGTACTAAGGTAGTGCGCGAGCATCTTGAAATTAGTGTAACTGCAAAGGTTGTGAAATACAAATGTTACTACTGAAATTAAATGAATTAAATGGAATATGTATTTGAGCGTAAACCGAAGGTAACAGCCCTGAGCCATAACCTGGTTGAGCCAAGCACATTCTCGATCACTAGTCTGCTCACCATTGACTTCGCTTTGAGAATAACCTTAGACGTTTTCAGTTACTTCCGCAAAGTATATATAGCAAAAGTAACGAAGTAAATAAGGAAATATTTTAAAAAAATCGAACTTCGTAAAAAGTATAGTTGGTAAGAAGTAAAGTTTGTTAGAATTAAATATTGACTTTTTTACTTCAGTAACGTAAAACCGGTTTTCCACTGACGAATTTTTTCACCCGAAGAACGCTTATTCTTTTTTGCAAACTTATAAATTTAATACTTCGACTTGGTTTCAGCTGAAAGGTCAAGGACAACGGGGGAAATTAAGTCGCTTCGCTCGAAATTATTCGCCAGTGAAAACAAGCTTAACGACGTAAATGTGAATCGCTAATACTGAGAATGACGTCAATGACCTTACCTAATTCATGAGGCAACTCTTCACAAATAACAGCTAATGAAGTACTGATGCCTGAAAAAACTGAACCACTGAACGATGCTCCAATTGCAAGACCATCAATAAAATTGTGCAACCCGTCTCCGACTATAATCATCCACGCAACTGTTGCTATTACACGTTTCTCAGAAAGCACGGGTTTTTCTGTATTTTTCTCCTTTACTGGAACAGTAGGGAAAGTCATTCCTCTATCATTGAGGTGTCCATGGCCGGTTTGAGTATGGTTGCCAACTATACCAATGGAGCGCAATTCATTGTCGTTCGTCGTGGGGTTTTCATCTGAAGTGGCTACGGTTAATTCTGACGCAGAATGCTAAAAAATAATTAGTTCTGTTATTTTTTCACGACCAATAAGAGATGATTCTCACTGGACCTCTAGGAAGAACGGTTTAGAGCTGATAGAGCTATCTAGTATCAATAAAGTTAGTTTAGTTTAGGTTTCCTCCTGTAGTAACACTGAATCAATAAGAAATTATCCTTACTGGACCTCTGGGAAGAACAGTTTAGAACTGATAGAGCTAACCAGTATAAACAAAAACAGTTTGGTTTTAGGTTTACTGAACCTGTGAGAAGAACAATTTAGAATGTATTCTTATCATACCTCATTTCTTTTGTCCATATTTCTAAATCTAAGGTACAATTTCATGGCACACTCAAGGAAAAAGAATAAATATAATCCCACAAGAATCAAGCAGCTTTTCCACAAGTGATCCCTATCACCTTCTTCCGATGGTAAACCCAATGACTGAAGCAAGAGAATACAAGACTTAAGTTTAACGCTTGAATTCTATACACCCATGCAGCTACAACATTTTGTTCAAATACACCACCACAATCAAACTTAGCAGTCAACACAAACTGTCCAAATGCCATAGACAATTCCACGGCTGAAATTTGGGAGTTGACCTCTTGTTATGAACTATAACATACTTTAGGTATAAAATGAAAAATCCCAATGCCACCCAAGACACCAACAGCCAATGCGACCATACACATTAATGTCATCCTGAAAAATGTCTTGTCCATTAACGGGACAACGAATGCACCAAGCAAAGATCCGCAACTGATGATAGTTACGAACAAAAAGCCAAATCCCCAAGCTAAACACAGAGATAAAAAAATGTACCTAAACAAACTATTTGAGTGCTTCGCTACTTAAAACAGTTAAACAGTTGGGCATTCGAGTACCTAAAGTGATAATTATTAAATTAGAAACAGGACATTGGATATTGAGGGTCCTTTTATTGGTTATTGTATTTTGAATATGCTAGTATAAGTCTAGGATAAGTCCAGCATGCATGTATGATAACTCCAACATGCAATAACTTATAGATACTTCTCAAACTCAATACTTCATGATCAAAAGACAAAGGAAATCACTACCATATCGTTGTCTTAATACCACGGTAATAAATGCTCATAAACTAACTCAACCTTCATGTCGTTTTCTCGTTAAAGTCAAGTTTGTTCGAGAGGCAATACAATAAACTCGAAATTGCTTATTGCGCTACAAGCGTGTAAAAAACCCCTTAAAGTGTGTGAAAGAAACACAAACAGTTTTGCAATACACTTTTCGGTGTTTTATACACCCCACGGTATAATAAACGCTTTCTCATTCATTATATATTGCATCAACATTTGCAGTTTTCTTATATACGTGCGTATTATACCTTTAGCAGCATCTTCGTTTCCCGTTTCCTCCTCTTCCTCTTCATCTGTTTCCTCCTTTGCATGACATTCTTGTTTTGTCATCTGGTACAACATGGCGGGGCATAGCTGAATCAAGTCCGTCTTGTTGATGTCGCCATCATTTCTCGAGTACATGCCATAGAAATGTTGACTTGTAAAGCATGTCTAAAAAGATAAAGTAGACGTAGAGTTTGATTTTTTAGCTACGAAAGAAAGACATCAGACATTCATATGATTTCCCGCAGTGGCGGATCTAGCGTAGGTCAAGATTTTATTCTTTGAAAATTCATAACCAATGACATTGTTATAAAGTTATTTTGAATTTAAAATTGGGCTGCTATAATTTATTTTGACCTACGCTGGATCCGCCACTGATTGCCCGCCTTTCATCAACTCTCATGTAACTCTTGTTCTCGTTCGACCAGGTGATGAGAGTTGAGAAAACTCTCATACAAACTCTCCCTTGTCAACTCTCATGTAACTCTTGTTCTCGTTTGACCAGGACATGACAGTTGAGAAAACTCTCATACAAACTCTCACTTGTCAACTCTCATTTACTCTCATGCAACTCTTACTGTAAAGTGATCATCGTTTTCAACAAGAGAGTGGATTAGGCCTTTTATTATATGAAGTACAGTGCTTTATAGAGACTTTTGGCACTAAAAAAAACCCCTGATAATCTCACATGTGAGATTATTTATGATAATTTCGCATCAATCACAGCTTTTGGATATTTCATATCGCTAGAAAGACTGTTCATTCATTCATGTTTTATTTGATTAGGCAGGTTAAGAGTCTGTCAACTAAATAGCTGATGCGGACCAGCCATATAACTATTATGTATAAAAAAATTTACAGTAAATATGTCCCTAATTATGAAATCCATAGTTTTAAATTGTTCCTAAAAATATATAAATTAATCTTTCTTGTTGTTATTAACAGCTGCTCCTTTTAAGAAGCTTATTTTGTTGAGACTTTCTAAATCACTCTTAAGTTTTAATTTAAAAGTACCTCTATCAGTTATTTTTTTATCATCCTCACTTAACTGGTTCCATGCTATAGGACCTCTGTATCGCAAAGAAGTTCGTCCTATTTTAGTTTTACACCTAACAACGTCGAAATTTAGATTTCCTCTCCCTGTTCTTACAGTACGTTTGGTGAATAGTTCTTACAATATTTGTGAAGCTTTCATGTAATATATGCCATGCATTAGAGTTAGATTTCGTCTTTTATAAATTGTGTTTAGAGTTTCCCATTTGGCCTTTTGTAAAATTTGTTCATCAGTGAGGTCATCTTTCATAATATTATGTATCAATAGTATAAATCATTAGTATCAAATGTAACATATGGTATATATTAGTCTGGGGAACATGTTCCCCGTTGCTGTTAAATGATTTGGAACACTACCATGTAAGAGCAGCAAAGATGATTTTCCTCCAACACATGCTTCGATAAATATTTCATTTCTCTTAATAGTGACAAGTTTGCGCCAAAATATTTTGTCATCTTTCTAAGCTGTTTTTTCCACGTAAGTTTATTATCTATTTCAACACCTAGCGATTTCGTGGTTGATATAACTTTTATTTGGGATTCTCCAAATCGTATGGGTAGTGCTGGGCCAATAAATGGTCTTCGTGTTTATGTCATAGCTTCTGTTTTGTCTAAATTTGCAGTCAGCTTGTTATTGCTGCATCATTGCTGTATTTCATTTGCCATCCGATTTAATTTCCCTATTGTTGCGTGACTTGCGTCAATATTATCCGCAACATCAGCAGTGGCGTCATCAGCGAACATGAACAACCTTCAGTGACATTATCTGGTAGATCGTCAACGTATATCTTAAATAGACGCGGTCCTAGTAGAGATCCTTGTGGCACTCCATATTTCACATATTTCATATCTGTTGTTTATATAATGAAGAGAAAAACACATGGGTGCTTGGAAATACCAGATTTATTTCTCGCGTTGAACACAACATTCAACACTCGAAATAAATCTAGTATTTCCGCCGGTATTGTTTATTGTCTTTACAGAAATATAGTTTAATTATGCCAATATCGAGGTCGTTTCGCCAACGGACATGTTTTGACAGTTTTGTCGCACGCATTTTGTTTGGGTTCATGTATAAAGACGAATAGCCAATTTATCCTCCCACAATATTACAAAGGACTAAAATCGAATGTTTGGAAAAAATATTTAACACCACATTGATACTTCCGTACATGTTTTTTTCTTTCAGGAATTAAATTAGAATTAGATCCACTTAGAGCTTGGAAACAACACACGTACATCGTGTTTTCCTACAACCCAGACGATTTACTAAAATATATGAAGACATTCATAAAGATTAAAAATCGGTTTTGTGTTGACCGCTCAACCGTTCAAGGGGATATATCCACCATAATTTTACGAATAGGCCTGGTTTTGCAATATATACATAAATACAATGTATGTAACAAAACAAGGTATACAGAAACAATCCCCCAACCGATAAAGACCTGCAAGTATATAAAACGCCCAAAAACGTTTAAACACAGAAGATTAGAAGACATTAAGCTAAAAATAACAAGCAATGAATGACGACTAAAGATGTTCATGTCACATTACTGCTGTTAGTCAGCTTACAGCCTGCAAGCACGAAGGTTACTGCATTCTTGTAGGTGAAATGGTAATCGAGATTTGTTAGCTCACATATTAACAACATGAAGATTAGGATTGCTGCCTTGCCTGATTGTGTCGAGCTCGTTCGCTGCGGCAGCGAGAGAATAATGTCGGCATGTGCACTATAAAACCATCCATAACAACTCTTTCTATGGTCAATGAAGCATTTTCAATCCATGTGCACGCGTATTTTATTTAATCTTCGGTGCCTTTTTGTATAAGAGACACATTTAAAAAGAAATTCATACATTCGCCGGCTGAGGCACTCAAGTCCAATGAATTTACGTCAAATATACCTGAACCTTTCCAGTTTTGTTATTTCCGTTAAAAACTTGCAAACCAACACTCTTAAAAAGCGTCTCCATGCCAGCCAAATTCATCTGCTTGCCGTTCCCAAATTTCTCCAATATCTCTTTCGTTTCAACGGGCGCATAAGAACCTTGCACAAATGAAACGACCACCAGGAGATGACTTAAAGCAACTAACAAGGCCATTATTCCCGTTTAAACAAGGTTTATATCGTTTGAAACCGGACTCGATGCTGTTTACTCAAAGACAAGTACACTGTAAATTCAAAAGAGTTGCTTTGACCCCAAGAGGTCATTTCCGTCCCTTCTGTAAAAGGGTAATTTTAACTCCTCGCAAAGGTCGTTTCATTTCCAAGAGTAGTCTTGGCTCCATTAAGGGGTCAAAATGATTACTTGAGGAGTCTTGCGACTCTTCTCAAAGGGTACTCTAACTCCTTGAAGGGTTATTTTAGAAATATGATTTAAGTGCTAACAAGAGTTTCCTCCATTTTTTTTGGGTTGAAGGTTGTACAATATGCCAAGATAATTATTATCTGTATAAGAATAATTATGGTTTAAAAAATAGAACAAAAACAGGTTGATTTAGGTCAGTTAATTTAAGGTGGCTCCCACTTTTTCTACAATAAAAACAAATGTCTGCACAGTTGCAATAATTTTATTTCAAACAGAACATGTAAGGTTTCAAGTGTGCTTGAACTACACAGTTGCTAATAAGCAACAAAGCAATTTTAAAAGGTTTTCAATTTTCCCTTTAATTTTATAAATTCACTGACTTATTTCTAAATTCTAATAGCAATAGAGGCGGTTAGAGCTTGTTACATAATTTATAGTATAAATGTACACATGCATTGTTGTATTCAGAATAAATTCATTAGGTCAGTATCATATTTTACATTGACATACAAGCCTATGCCATTGAGAGGTGAAGTAATATTCATTGGATGATATGTTACAAACTCATCTTGGGAATAAATTTCATATTCAACCTTTCTCAGCCAATTGAACCTCATATGCATGATAATGTTTACTAAAACATACTGTGTCCATGACTTCAACAATGAACATCAACATTGATGGATCTCCACCCACAAGGATTATCTTGCGAGCAATTGCAAAAACTGGTAAGAGATTATGATATCCAGTCTGAACCACAGCACCAGTCTTGTGTTTTGTTCCTGACACAGAAACCCATATTCATTTAAATAAGCCAGTAATATATATGTTACATATCAACATCATTATTAGTACAATAATTTGTAGAGCTGAAAAGTGAAGAATTATAAAATATTTAGGGTACATGCCCATGTATATTGATTCATAGGAGACTGAGGACCCTGAGTCATGAGGCAACACAGCATGGTTCACTCAATATGTCTATATTCTGCAGAGTACCAGCATCTGGATCTATCATAACATCAATATAATTATGATGTTCCAATCATAGTTAGGAGAACTCATTTGTACACATGCACAGAACAGTTTTACTTGAAAGAAACACTATATTAAAGAAATTAGTACTGTGCTTCTTACTCAGTTATAAAAGAATCCATGGTTAATTCAGGAAACACTTGCATCACCAGTCGAAAGTAATTTGTGGTGTCCACTTTGACAGACTTTCCTGTGGCGATAGAACAAAAAATATTTATTCCATTACCATACTCTAAACATTTTAGGGTTTGTTGCAGCAGTAATGTATTTTGTTGTGAATGAGCCATTACACCCGATGGCTCTAATTGGTTTTCTTTTGTTAGTGGAGTGGTTTGTGAATCACTCCACTGCCATAACTGAACAGTTGACTAATTAACTAGTTAGCACATAGCCACATACAGCATGTGTAATGTGTACTGTATTGTGTGGAAAAATTGCGGTCATGGCTTTATAGGATACCCTAAAGGTCGAAATAGGAATATAAAACTTGTAAATTAATAAGATTGTAAATTAAATTTTTTGTAAATATGTTTAAGAATGAGGAATATTACTCATTCTTAAACATATTTATATGCCTCGTTCTTAAATATGATTAATTTACAAATTTTTTATCCCTATTTTAACCTTTAGGTATCCTATTGATTGATTGATGTAATACCTATCTTGTGTTTTTGTGGGTGGCTAACCACCTTGTACAGGGCAAAGACAAAAGCAAACCATTTCTAATCAAAGTATGGTATAGGCCTCCCAATGATCCTGCAGAAACACTTTACAAACTTAAAAAGTCCCTTCAGTTGATTAAGAATGAAAACAAAAAAAGGATAATTTTAGACGTCCATTTTCGGTTATCATAATCAACAATTCTTCACATCAGGTTTCTGAGATGGTTATCACACAGGTATCAATTATCGGAAGATCTGCGAACATCCAGCCATCCAGGGGCCGGCATGAAACTCTTAATCACTTTTTTAATCACTAATTTGTAGTTAAATAGAGATTAAGTACAAAATACGTTGTTCTGATTGGTTGACGTTTCCACGAATCATAGTTAACTTTAATCACCTTTTAATACAACCGGCCCAGATCGGTACCACCACAAATTTTCCCACCGCAAATGTTTAAAAAAATTGACAGATTCCATCGCGAAGGATCGAGCCTGCCAAGAGCTGCAATAAAGATTTGAATTACGCAGTGACAATGTTTCCAGATATGAGAACACGGAATTATTACCAGTTTTGGTTTCCGAAGCTTTGAAAGAAAGAGATAGTCGCGTAGAAATTGAGGAAATAAAACCGTAGTTAAACTTTAACCTACGGTTAAGGTCCCGTCGCACGGTGCGATTTTTCCTGCGACTTGCAATGCAATTCTACTCTTGGGTGATGTAAAATTGTTACATTTGTCCCAAATTTACATCTCTTAAGAGTAGAATTGCGTTGCAAGAAAGATTGACCCAAGAGTACAGAGAAAAGAGACAAAGGAAACATCACTCCAGTCTACAAAGAGTAAAATGGATCTCTTCTCGACCATTTATTTATCACTTAAGCCTGTTTTAAACGTCATAATTCCGTCGGATTTAATGTCGCATTTAATATAAATTTACTGTTTGACATGAATTTGACATTTAAGTGAATCCGAGATTATATTTGGAACAAGAGTCATACCTCGAATTTCTAATCAGTAAGATATTTTATATGAAATTCAACGAAAATGCAAGCTCTGAAACAGCGAAAATAATAGCATATAAACATATAAAAACATTCAAATAAAACTACTTTTCAAATTGTAAACATGAATAACGAGAGAAATCTATGAACAATTTGATGCGGTCATGAACGAAACCTGCAATAAATGCTGCAACAAATTCTTACACTAAATTTATTAATGCCTTGAACACACTTTAATTATCTGAATTTTAAAAATACAGCGTAATTCACAAGCGTACAATTATATAAAATAAGTTAATCATAAATATAAACCTAGGTCTGGGCGTAGTTAGTAGTAGGGATGGTTTCCACGGAAATAAATTATTATATCTATATATGTTGGTCAACTTCCATGCAAAAATATAGTCCTTTATCGTCACGTGCAGTGTATTGTGTTTTTACCAAATCCACCCATTCCTGATTTGCCCAATTGTTCAAGTCGCGCATGGCTAGAACTTTCCTAAAACGTTGCAATTGGTTAGCTAAGCGACAATACAATGCACACGTGACGATGAAGAACCATATTGCTACATAATAATGACTTGTAATGTGATTCCAACGCTCTTTCAAACAATCTCTTCTATTAAGTAGGTCCCGTTGAAGATAAATATACACCTACATATAAAATTTACAAAACCACAGATTCATTCCCAGCTTATAAATCATATTCCACCAACCCCTGCCAGCATTGTCTCCTCCAGTTTAAAGTTCAATAGATGCTCCGTACAAAGCAATCACAAGCATCACAAAGAATCCAAAAATTATAGCCAAATTCACCAAACACAACATTTTGATTGACTTCGACTTTGAATTTCCACTTAATACATATGCCATTTCTAGAGCTTCTGGTAACTAGAAGAGAAAAATATAATTATCTATTTGATACCATTCACATCTTATTGTAGAACACTATTTTTTTCAATTTATTTTTTGTTTGTAGTTTCATGTGTGTCTTTTTCCGGTAGTTCAGACACAAACCACGACAGCTTATTGTAGAATGCTACCTACACTAGACCACCACGTTTGAGATATCTTTTTCAGGTAGTTCAGACACAAACCATGACAGCTTATTGTAGAAAACTACCTACACTAGACCACCACGTTTGAGATATCTTTCTCAGGTAGTCCAGACACAAACCATGACAGCTTATTGTAGAATACTACCTACACTAGACCATCACGTTTGAGATATCTTTTTCAGGTAGTTCAGACACAAACCACGACAGCTTATTGTAGAATACTACGTACACTAGACCACTACGTTTGAGATATCTTTTCAGGTGGTTCAGACACAAACCACGACAGCTTATTGTAGAATACTACGTACAGTAGACCACTACGTTTGAGATATCTTTTCAGGTAGTTCAGACACAAACCACGACAGCTTATTGTAGAATAACACCTAAACTTGGACCACCACGTTTGAGATATCTTTTTCAGGCAGTTAAGACGCAAATCATTTCAACTATGAGTAAAATATTGAATCCGACTTACCATATCAACTAAAGAAATATAAATAAACATCCCTCCAGCAATGCCATAAATATATTTAACAGCATGTGTAGCATATCCCAAAATTAATCCAAACACCAAGCCGACGTAACAGCAACAGGCAGACAGGAAATTCGCAAGCATCGCTTTTTTATAAGTCATACCAGAATTTAGCAAGATTGCAAAATCACCTGGGAAAAAAATGATTAAGATAAGACTACCAAATTACTAATACCTTAACAAATGGGCAATTCTTATGGGGATCTTCAAAGCATGAAGAATGAAAAATAATTAATAAGTTCCTTGTATGTTTGCATGGTGAATATCAAATTATTATAGTGATCTACAAAGCATGAAGAATGAAATGTACGTTGAAATTTACCAAGTGAACACAACTACAAAAAACATCTTGAAATGAGCGAATTGCAAAGTTTGATTGCAATGTTGACAGTCAGAGAAAATAAGAGCAAATTTTGTATAGTCACAAGCAGAACGTTTATGCTTATTCTATTTTGTATAATTATATTATCACAAGCACTGACGTTTATGCTTGGTCTAGCATAAAATACAAAATTTGCTGATAGATTTTGCAAGGATATAATTATATTATCTGCATTTCACTAATTTAAAAATGTTCTTGCTAGATGTTCTGATAGATTTTGTTTTCACTTCTTGTTTAGGACAAAACACAGGTCCCTAATGGAATTGCTTAACCAGAAACCAAAACTGATAATATCATGAGGCTAATTCAATAAACGTTGTCTTTCCGAAAGTGCAAACTATGAGCGCAGAATGGATGGCGGATTATTGCTTATTTTCGTCTCTAAACATGGAATTATTTCTTTGAAACCGCATAGAGGACACATATAGGAAACTCACAATGGGAATTTTACTTGAAAGCAATAGACCATACCCATAATGAAGTCATTTAGTAGTTAAGCATGTAAAACTATTTGAATATGCCAATATAATTGAATGGTTTAGGTAACAAAAAGATTATTTGTGAAATAAATATGTTAAATTATTTGTTTCATTTAATGTTCTGGATGAATAAGGACCTAAAAAAATTTAACAACATTGCCATATTTAAATAGTTTTACTCGCTTAACTACTAAATGACGTCATTATGCGAAAGGTCTATTCTCAAATAAACAATTGCGCGCTCATAGTTCACAGTTTCTGATTTTGGAAAGCATCTTAATCGAAATAGCTGTCAGGCGCAGATCTAGGATATTTAAAAAGGGGGGGGGGGTGGCTGAAGAAAAAAGCGCGGCAAACAAACTATAGCGCACATATATTATCACGACAATTATCACGATTGTATATGTATTTAAGTGTACAGGGTGAGTAGCCGCGAATTTCGTTACGGTTTATTTCCATGAGTCTTTTAGTAGAGGCTAGCACAGTCATGTGGGGAGGGGAGTGGCTAGCCATCCTATCCACCCCCCCCCCCTAGATCTGCCCCTGGCTGTAGATCTGAGAATGACCTTACCTAATTCATGGGGCAGTTCTTCACAGATCACAGCTAATGAAGTACTGATCCCCATAACAACTGAACCACTGAACGACGCTCCAATTGCAAGACCATCAATAAAGTTGTGCAACCCGTCCCCAATTATAATCATCCACGCAACTGTTGCAATTACACGTTTCTCAGAACTTTCAGGTCGTTCAGCCGTATCATTAGTTAGGTCCATTTGACTATTTTTACTGGTCAGTACAGTTGTACTGTTTACAACAGTTGTGCTTTTGTCTTTTACCACAAGAGTAGGGAATGTTGCACCCCCGTTAGGGCAGTGCCCATGGCCGTTATGGGGACGGTTGTCAACTAAACCAATAGAGTGTGCTTCACCGCCATTTATAGCGGGTCTTTCATCAGGGGAGACTATAGCTAATTCTGATGCACAATCCTGAAACAATAATGATATAGTTTTGTTGGTTTTTCCAAGAGATGATCTTTACTCGACCTCTGGGAAGAACAGTTTAGAACTGATAGAGCTATCCAGTGCAAATAAAGTTTGTTTAGTTTAGGTTTCCTCCAGTAGTAACACTGGACCAAAAGAGATGATCCTTACTGGATCTCTGGGAAGAAAAGTTTAGGACTGGATCTTACTGGATCTCTGAGAAAAAAAGTTATAGAGATATCCAGTATAAATAAAGTTAGTTTAGTTTAGGTTTCCTCCTGTAGTAACACTGGATCAATAAAAGATGATCCTTGCTGCATCTCTAGGAAAAAAGTTTAGAACTGATAGAGCTATCCAGTATAAATAAAGTTAGTTTAGTTTAGGTTTCCTCCAGGAATAACACTGGATCAATAAGAGATGATCCTTACTGGATCTCTGGGAAGAAAAGTTTAGAACTGATAGAGCTATCCAGTATAAATAAAGTTAGTTTAGTTTAGGTTTCCCCCTGTAGTAACACTAGATCAATAAGAGATGATCCTTACTGGACCTCTAGGAAGAACAGTTTAGAACTGATAGAGCTATCCAGTATAAACAAAGTTAGTTTAGTTTAGGTTTACTCCTGTAGTAACACTGGATCAATAAAAGATGAACCTTACTAAACCTATAGGAAGAACAGTTTAGAGCTGATAGAGCTATCCAGTACAAAGTTAGTTTAGTTTCGGATTCCTCCTGTAGTAACACTAGACCAATAAGAGATGATCCTTACTGGATCTCTAGGAAGAACAATTTAAAATATATTCTTATCATACCTCTTTTCTTTTGTTCATATTTTTAAATCTAATATATAATTTCATGCTGCACTCAAGGAGAAGGAATAAATATAGTCCTGCAAGTACCATACAGCATTTCCATAAATAACTTTGGTCATCATCATCCAAAGGAAAGCCCAATGCCTAAAGTGTAAAAATACCACACAATGCCTTAGTTTCACACTTGGTACATGGACATGGTGTTGTTCCCGTGCAATTTCCATTCTGAATTATTTCAAAATGTTCCCAAACCTGTTGGCATAGTATGATGAAAACCACCATAAACCTGGTCTCTGGTCAAAACTCAATGCTTCGTGCGATGAGAGTTTTTATAGTTGATATTGATTGTTGTAGAAATCCTTGGAAACAATCTCGTGTGTACATAGTTCAAGCAATTACAGCTGAGCATTTAGTTCAAATACACTATCACATTACAAGATTTAGCAGTCAAGCAAATGCCATAGACAATAATACAACAGCTGAAATTTTAGAAATGATTTCATTGGAATGTACTTTTATTATTATTTAATACCTTTTTGTAGCATATGTAGCTGTTAAATTATGCAACATAAAATGCATGAAGACATTTGATATGTTACAACCCGTTTAAATTTGTAAAAATCTCTCCTCCTTGGCCTGCCAATTTTTAGTTTAAAACTTAAGCAGTTTAGTCTCTGTAAGTGAATATTTAATATATGACAATGGTTTACATGTTATTTGTGTAGTAAACTTTGTACTAGTTTGCACTAGTTTAATAGCCAGTACATCTCTTAGGAGATCCGCACAATGCTGAGACTACCAGTGTGCATATTAAGTAATGTTGATCAAGGCATTTATTCATTCACTGACAACTCATAACTTACACTGGGAATGAGATGAAAAATGCCACTGCCACCCAGGACACCAACTGCTAAAGATACCATACACATTAAGGTCTTCTTGTAAAATGTCTTTTCCATCAATGGGACGACAAATGCACCAATCAAAGATCCAACACTGATTAAAGTTACAAACAGGAACCCAAATCCCCAAGCTGAACAAAGAGATACAAAATATTACTGTACAATCCACAAGGGAAACCTCAAGTGGGCTTTGAGACAGTTTAGTGGACATATATAGCAAGTTGGATGTGATTCTGAATGTGCTGGCATACTAATTTATTTATTGATAAGACTTGGTTGTATTATAAGTTGCATAGATACAACATAATAAAAATGCTGGTCGATGTTATGTGAACATGTATGTTCAAAGTATGGTCGTCTGCCATTAATTTTCACAGCATTTCTGTTGTATTTCAGCATGATTGTTTTATAGAGTTGGCAACTATACAGCAGAATGAGTGAACCAGACTTATGATTGCTTATCATTGCATTTCAAATACAATACGTTTAAGTCTGAATCGTGTTGCAAGTTGCACAGTCTAACAGCACCTTAAATGTCATTTTCTACCTTGACTGCATTGCATTCTAGTCTGAAGTAGTTAATCTTTCATGAGGGCTCACAATAGGATCGTACAATATATTATTGAACTGGAAAACGACCTTAGGTACAATATGATAGGATACAATGCAACACAAGTAACAGGTAGCTCCAAAAGAATGGGAACCAATTACTGCGAGCCCCTTTAACATATAATAAGAATCAACAATTTCTAACAGTATGGTAAATTCAAGCGTTATAAATAGTCTACCAGATGGGAGAAGTGTAGAAGGGACTATTGCCCTACCCCTGTCTCCAATTAACTTCCTATGACAAAATGAAGCCTTCATGGTTAAATTTTAGCATGGGTCCTTCTATGAATATATATTATTCCTAACTTTAACATATCATCTCATAGATGACAAAATAGATCAATCTAGACTATAAATGCATGCATGACCAACAACTTTGCTAAGTCCAAACAGAAACCAAGTTTACTAGAGAATGAGTCAAAACAAAAGCATTTTGTCATCAATGGTTTTTAACACATACCTCTAACAGGCTTCTCTTTCCCAGTCTCTTCCTCTTCCTCTTCCTCTGTCATCTTCTCTTTTGCATGACATTCTTGTTTGGTCATCTGATACAACATGGCAGGGCATAGTTGAATCAAGTCCGTCTTGTTGATGTTGCCATCATTTCTCGAGTACATGCCATAGAAATGTTGACTTGTAAAACATGTCTGAAAAGATAAAGTATATAGTATCTCCTTCAAGATATGATATATGACCAAGACATGGAAGTTGAGAAAACTCATGGAAACTCTCATGCAACTCTTGTTCTCGTTTGACCAGGAGATGAGAGTTGAGAAAACTCTCATACAAACTCTCGCTTGTCAACTCTCACCAACTCTCATGCAACTCTTGTTCTCATTTGACCAGGACATGAGAGTTAAAAAAACTCTCATACAAACTCTCGCTTGTCAACTCTCATCAAATCTCATGCAACTCTTGCTCTCGTTTGATCAGGTCACGAGAGTTGAGAAAACCCTCACACAAACTCTCGCTTCTCAACTCTCATCAACGAACTGTGATGTAATTCTTGTTTTCATATGAGCAGAGGGCAGTCATTATAATTTGACAAGATCTTGTCAATCACAAATATAATACCATAGACAGACCACATATATTAATTAATACTTGATACCAGCAAAGATAAACAAGCTGACTTTGAAATGAATGTTGTTCGTTTTTATGACCATATAATCAATAAAATTACAAATAAACAATTATTGGATGAGGTTTTTGTGATCAATATGGAGAATTATCAATGTCAAGGTAAGAGTAATCAGTCGAGCCAAAAAAAAGACATTTCAAGTAAAGAAGACCATAAACTAAATCAAATAATTGTTTTTTCATAGATTTCAAGCCGAAAAAAATGAACATGGCACGCAAACAATAAAATTAATTGACATGTAGATAAGTCAGTTATTTGCTAGCAAATACTGGACCAGTACCTGCTAGCAGATATAAACAGCTAAGTTATCTGCTGCACGTTAATTAATTTTTGTGTGATAGTCGCATTTATTTGCATGCAGATAAAACAACAACAATGTACAATAATTGGCAATTCGTACAAATCAAAATCGAATAATATTAAATTGACACGTTTACACATTATAGTGTTAGCGGGTATATATATTACGAATCCCTAAAAAAATCCTATAACAACTCTTTCTCTAGTCAGTAAAGTCTTTTTCAATCGGTATGCGTATATTTCTTAATCTTTGGTATAAATAATACAGCATGCCAGTATGACTACAAGCACTTTTAAAACCCAAATATAAAATTCATGTATGACATATTTCGTCGGCTGAAACACTTAAAGGCCAATAAATTTACGTTAAATGTATACCTGTGCCTCACGATTATTTCCAGCTTCGTCTTTTTCGTCTAAAACTTGCAAACCAACGCTCTTGAAAAGTGTTTCCATATCGGTCAAATTCATTTGATTTTCGTTCCCAAATTTCTCCAAAAGTTCTTCGGCTGCGTCCAGAGATGGAGTGCTTCGGACAAATATTTTGTGTTCTGGTTGGACTTTTACTTCAAAAGGCACACGGACGCCTTGTATGCATGAAATAACTACGAGGAGATAGCCGAAAACAACTAAACATGCCATAATTCGCGTTTAAACAAGCACTAAAATCGTTAAAAAGCAGACCAGATGTTGTTTTTTTGGTTGTAATTTTCGGTAATATATTCATTTAATTCAGCCACGTTTCATAATGCCGCGTGTCAAAGGTTGCCACGGAGACTGGTGATGAGCACGTGCTAGCCATTGGGTTAAGAATAATTATTTTCACGGGGGGAGGGGAGAATATACAGGGTGTATCAAAAGAAAGGTAATCGAACTTTGCAGTGCTCTATTCAATCTACAGAAATCATTCTTTCGCAGACGGAAAGACCATGCTTTTAGCTTTCGATTGTCATCATTTTTGTGAAATTTGAAGAAAGATTGGGCAAATACGAATCAAATGAAAATAGCCAGTCGAAATCGCATATTTTCACCGTTGGGAGTTTATTGAAAATCTGTTGAAATTTAAACCCATTAGGGAATTGAATTACAAAATTGACCAATTTTAGCTTACGTAGTAAACTTCTGGCATTGTATCAGTGATGTTAATTGTTTCTCGTGACAGATAAATGATTAATGGGGTTTTCTTCTCTTATTCGCTGCCCTAGTAATGTTCAGAGGTGAAAATATGCGATTTCGACCGGCTATTTTCATTTGATTCGTATTTGCCCCATCTTTCTTCAAATTTCACAAAAATGACAATCGAAAGCTAAAAGCCTGGTCTTTCCGCCTGTGAAAGAATGATTTCTGTAGATTGTATAATGAACGTGCTAGAGCACTGCAAAGTTCAATTACCTTTTTTTTGATACACCCTGTAGAGGGAGAAGGGGTAATTAAATTGTAATCACGGGGGAGGGGAGCTAATTATATGGAAGGGGGCTTGAATTATATCTTACAGAATATTAGAAGACTGAACAAGAACTATATTGGTCCAAGAATTTTGAAATTTTTATGTATACTAAATATTTTAACACATTTTGACAGCTTGGAGGCTGCAAGTCCATTCATTCCATCACATTGGTTCTGCTCATAATAAAAGGGGGGCATATACAGCATATAAACACACACACAAATTTCATATCTTTTGACATTCTGAAAGTCTGTTTTATTTTCATTTATGTGCATAGCAAAGCAGAACAGTGTCAGTTACTATTACGGGAACCACTGATTATTTTGATAAAATACAATACCAACAGAAACTCCAAGAGTTTCCATTGTATTGTATTTTAGTAACTATATCATTATATGACTTTATATATTTAGTGGAAACACCAGGTAAGTTTATTATTGCAAAGCTTTCAATCCGTAAGCTCGGATCTAGGCTAGCTCGGATCTTCATCAGTGCTAATAATAATGTTTTGAAACAATAACAATAATAATTTGAAAGCTTTGCGATAGTAAATTTATGTGGTGTTTTGACAAAATTAATTTTAACTAGTATAATTTCAGATATGCATCACTGTATACTAGCTGTCATTGTGTAATTCTAAATTTTTATTTATGTTTGAGCATCTAATGCATCATCGTCTATATACCACGTAATTGAGCCACTTACTGGATGAATTGCAGTTATTGGCAAATCTAGAGTTTGCTCTTGCGATAACTTCTTAATGATTTCTCGTTTAGTTTTCCCCAGTATAAGAATGGCAATATTTTCAGATTGATTCAGCAAAGAGAATGTCATTGTCATTCTATCATAGTTTCCTAACAAGCTTGTTAACTCAATCCATTTAGCACTCTCTAACGAGCTGCTTACAGGAAAAAGCGATGCAGTATGCCCATCATTACCAACTCCAAGTACAACAAAATCTAATGAGCCATTAACGAGATGGAACCTTAATTGTCTCTCATAATGCTTGTCTCCAAAGTCATCAGGCTTGCAAAGTTCTCCAGCAATATCCACAGGCATTTGATGAATGTTAAGATATGGTATCGGAATGTGTTTTAACAAATATTTATACATATTGCCAAAATTGGAATCCTCGTTAGCTGGACTGACACATCTCTCGTCAACTAACCATATATGAACTTTGCCCCATGGGATATGTTTCATAAATGTTAATGATCGGAAAATATGTTTCCCAGTGGACCCACCAGATAAAGCCAAATGAAATACAGAACTGGTTTGGAGTTTTCTGTCAACAGCAATTGCTATATTGCTAGCAAGTTGTTGCACAACATGAAATGAATTACCATGAATGAGTCTGTTGCCACGAAAACTATGAGATCGTCCCTCGTCAACCATGTACTTGTTATGTCCTTGTTTTTCACATTCCTTACCAGGACCTGAACCAAACTTCATTTTTCCATCAACAATTTCAAAATCCAAACTCTCTAAGGTTTCTTTGGTATACAGTCGTGGTTGAATGGATGGAAATGCCTCAATCAACGGACTCCAAATTTTCCACGACATCAACAAATCGTCAATGTTGACAAACTTTTCTTTATTTCCAAAGTAAACCGCATGAATTAACGAGCTGTACGCATCATATTCAGTGTTCAATGGTTTCATGATTATATCATGATTTTTAAACTGAGATTTGATTTTAGGATCAAGAGTTAGATTCATCCAATCGTCAGAAAATTTAACATTTGGTATTGATTTTGAGACGACCGTTAGCGGACTATGAAAATTTTCCCCTTGGATGTAAAATACAAGTTCCTTTGGTACACAGTTTTCAGGCTTGTTATTTAAGTTATCGTTAATGCAGAATTTTTGCTGTTTGAAGCGAATCTTCACATATGCAAGTCTGGTGTCCAAACTCTTTCCAGAGAGCAGAATAAATGGCACGCCAGCCCACCGCTTGTTCTGAATTTCAATTCGAACTGCCGCAAATGTCAATGTGTTACTGTCAGATTTGGCATTTGGGAGTTCTTGTCTGAGCTGGGTATTGTACTGCTGGTACTGTCCATACACACCATCGTGTAGGGTTACTGGTTTTACAGCAGCTAACAAGGCTGATTTCCTAGAATTCTGAGAATTTCCAAGATGCTCATTCTCAGAAATTTCCGAAGCAACCAAGACGAGAATTTCTGTCAAATGATTCTGGAAAACATCTCGGATAACTCCGTACTCATCGTAGAAGCTCATCCTACCACTGGCATCGAGGCGTTCTTTCATAACAATACTCACTTCTTCAACATAATTCCTATTCCACATTTTTTCAAAAAGTTCACGATTCTGGTGTTTCAAATCCACAATTTGTGCTACACCAGCTTTTCCCAAATAATGATCAATGCGATATATTTCGTGCTCCTGCCAGTACCTTGCTAATTTGGCCGCAAGCTCTTTTGCCGTCTCAAGGTTGCTCCCAAAAGGTTTCTCCAGGACAACCCGAACCCATGTATTGGAGGACTTTGGTCGACACTTCTCAAAAATATCCTTGCTTATAGTCTCGTATGAAAAAGGTGGCACAGACAGATAAAAAATACGACCAATTTCTGAACTGCTTTCCAAATATCTTTGTAAGCTTTCATAGTCTTCCGAGTGTTTTAACTTGTGATACACAGACCTCTGTACAAACTCATCTTTTAGGGTACTGCAATCTGCATTTGTGCATTTAATTGAAGTGTTTAAAATATCCATGAGAATTTTATTCCCCGCATTGTTGTCCAATCGAGCACTGCCAACGAAGCGAATTTCTGTAAGATCATGACTGTTTTGCATGGACGAGAAAAGCTCAAAAAATCCATTCCAAAGATAGCGTTTAGCTAAGTCCCCGGTTGCTCCAACAAGCACAACATTTATTAGCTGCTTTCTATCACTGTTGGCAAGATTTTGCGCTATGTATGAGCAAAAAAACAACGTAAATATTAAATAGTTTGTTAAAAACGGCCATCTACCGACCGCCTTCTGTCCAGTGTCCATTTTTTGTGTATCTTTCTATATAAAATCTTTTAATCTCCATGGGTTATATCGTTATGTTACGCGCACGAAATGTATATATATATATACGTCATTTATAATATAGATCAATGACGTCATTTATACAGCATATATGCCATATGTGTTATAGACGTATTGGTGTTATAGATGTTGTGGCGTTATTGGTGTTATGGGCGTTATTGGTGTTATGGATGTTATTGGTGTTATGGGCGTTATTGGTGTTATGGACGTTATTGGTGTTATGGCGTTATTGGTGTTATAGACGTTATTGGTGTTATAAACGTTATGGCGTTATTGGTGTTATGGACGTTATTGGTGTTATAGGCGTTATGGCGTTACAGACGTTATGGCGCTATTGGTGTTATAGACGTTACTGGTGTTATAGACGTTATTGGTGTTATAGACGTTATTGGCGTTACAGACGTTATGGCGTTATTGGTGTTATAGACGTTATTGGTGTTATAGACGTTATGGCGTTATTGGTGTTATAGACGTTATTGGTGTTATGGACGTTATGGCGTTATTGGTGTTATGGACGTTATTGGTGTTATAGACGTTATGGCGTTACAGACGTTATGGCGTTATTGGTGTTATAGACGTTATGGCGTTATTGGTGTTATGGGCGTTATTGGTGTTATGGGCGTTATTGGTGTTATGGCGTTATTGGTGTTATAGACGTTATTGGTGTTATGGACGTTATGGCGTTATTGGTGTTATGGACGTTATTGGTGTTATGGACGTTATGGCGTTATTGGTGTTATGGACGTTGTTGGTGTTATAGACGTTATGGCGTTATTGGTGTTATGGACGTTGTTGGTGTTATAGACGTTATGGCGTTATAGACGTTATTGGTGTTATAAACGTTATGGCGTTATTGGTGTTATGGACGTTATGGCGTTATAGACGTTATTGATGTTATAATTATATTGGTGTTAGAGCTAGATGCGGCAAAGAACGCCGACGCCTTTGCCGAATTGGTCCAGTGTTTGAACGACCGAAGCCTGTCTCTGATTATTCGAGAAGCGAAAGATAAGGGGCGAAAAGCGTTGAAAGTACTTCGACAGCATTAAAGCAGGTAAAAAGGAGCGTGATTGCGCTTTACACCGAATTGACGTTGCTGCGAAAAGGCGAAAACGAGACCACAACAGACTGTATTATAGCTGAAACTGCTGCAACAGCCCTCAAAACCGCCGAGGAAATAATAAGTGATGGGTTGCTGATTGCTATGGTTCTGAAGGGTATAATTTACCACGAAATTATAAAACATTTTCAACCGTTGCTATACAAAGAGCAAATCACCTTCAGTGAATTCAAGACCGCTCTTCGAAACTACGAAGAAGATGAAAAGAGCTGTAACCCACGCGACAACCAAGATAATGTGATGTTCTCAAAGCAAAGATTCACTGGGAAATGTTTCAAATGCGACAAGCAAGGACACGAAAGTTCTGAATGCCGGATGAAGACAGAAAAATGGTGTGTAAAATGTAGAAGCAAGACACACAATACGAAGGACTGCAGGGCCAACAAGAAAGACGCTGCAAAAGCGGTTGTTGAACCGGAAAAAGATGATACCTAAACGCATACATTCACCTTTACACTGCTAGAAACAAGTGAAAACCTGAAGAAGACTCAAGAGACAAGAAGAAGACATGACGAAGACCCAAGTCTATTGGTAGACACTGGTGCGACAAGCCACATAATTACGTAATATTTCAAATCCGGCTATGAGGACTGGACTAGATTTCAAGTCCGCGCAGTCAACTGCAAGGACTTAAAATCTGGATCCAACTACAAGGACTTGAAATCTAGTCCAGTCCGAATTGGAGGATTTGGAATGACATCTCAAACGAATGAATTAGTAATTATATCCAGTCCTTGGACTGAATTAATTTTGATCCAGTCCTAGGACTGGATCAACATACTTCGTAAAGTATCCAGTATTATCATGTGAGGAAAATAGACTAACATGATTTGCTAATTGCTTCATGAATTACCAATGAGTTTGAGATAGACCGTTCAAAATTCGTAAGCTTTGATGACAATTATCACACAAACGCACATATTATTGAGTTAGCTGATAGGAGTAAAACTAGCGTAGTATTGGGTAAAGGAAACGCTAAAGTAAAATTATTTGATGTAATTAATATCACAAATAACAAAAATGGGTAAGAACACAACTTGAGCATACAGTAGGTTTCTGGTGCTACGAATTTTAAAGTCCCATACTTTTGTAAGCAATAAAACATTTGAAAAATAAATGTGTGTTGAAATCAGCCTTCTCTTATACTCAGAGAAGACCTTGTAACTTCTGATCAAACATACATTTCCAAATTTAATGACCCAGCTTTAGGCGTTCAATATACATCATTGAACAAAACAGATCACTATTTAAATCTAATGTCGCTGAGGCACTACAGAGACGATAAGTATTAAATAAATGGAAATGTTGTTCACTGATTGCATAAATGATCACGCAAATTATATTTTGATGTTGATGATAAAACTTATACAGCACGTTAATAACAGCAGCCTATATATAGATGCATGTGCGCATGGCAGTAGTGGCTAGCTGGTCGTAATTCAACCACAATTAGTGCAACAGCAGAGCATGACGTATATATATACAAATCGGTGCTACTGTAGTATCACCGATTTGTATATATATACGTGATGCTCTGCTGTTGCACTGATTGTGGTTGAATTACGACCAGGTAGCCACTATTGCCATGCGTGATCATTTGCTTTTCTTGTTTTCAAATATCTGCCTGTATTTAGGGGAAACAGGCAGATCTCTGGAAACAAGAAAGGCTGAACACATCAGAAACGTTAAGAAACATAATAATGGTTCAAACATCGCGAAACATGCATGGGACAATGATCATGTAATTGATTTCGACAGCACGAAAATCATTGACACAGGGAATTTCCGTAGTCGCCTAACACTAGAATCATGACATACAGCCAAAGGGAGGAATGCCGATAACAACTCAAAACCGCTTCCTCGACAATGTACAATCTTAATAAAGAAAACATAGTATCACCTTATCGTATTTCACAGTGCACATGTATACACGTCATATCTAGCTTCATTTGACACTTTCACAGTTTATAAATCATTATAAATGAACCCGTTGAAAGCAAAAGACTGGTGGCCAAAAGCTCGTAAACAAATAAATATATTTTAGTCAGAGAACGTCTCACCTTTTTCATTTATGTCTAATCCTGGCTACACATCTACGATTTTTAGTGGTTTATATTCTTCAACTATTTTTTAAAGTTCATTCTGTTGAAAACGGGTAAATAATTAAAACCACATAGGGCGAGTGTAATAGCCAACGCGGTCTGGTGATCAAGCAAAGTGGTGTAAATAAACAACGCAGCTGAACGATAATTCCCTTGCTCGGAATTATTTTTATGTTTTAGAATCAATTATAGGCTAGAGTAAACCCCGCTTAAACAATTTAAGTGGAGGACCGTTATAGCGATCATGTAGTCTAGTGGCCAATGCAAAATGTCTCAAGTCAACGAGTTTTTGGTCAAATCTTGCCCTTGTCAAAAACCCCATAGGCTTTTGTGTGGGGTAAGAATTATTATAAATATACACGCTAGATTAATTCAAAGTTATTTGAACCCATTCGCGAGCTTTTGTTCGCATTTCATCGAATAATATTTAATCATACTCTGTCGAGGAAGACCTTGAAGTTGCTTTTGAGTGTGATTACATTTTAAAATTATGTACAAATTTATTTCTAAATAAATCCAATTGAGTCTTTTGCAATATCACAAATAACAAAAATGGGTAAGGTCAAAACTTGAGCATATAGTAGGTTTCTGGTGCTACGAATTTTAAAAGCCTATATTTTTGTGAGTAATAAAACATTTGAAAAATAAATGTGTGTTGAATCAGCCTTCTCTTATACTCGGAGAAGACCTTGTAAATTCTGATCTAACGTACTTTTCCAAATATAATGACCTAGCTATAGGCGTCCAATATATATATCATTGAACAAAGCAGATCACTATTTAAATCTAATTTCGAAGAACAACATTATTGCTGGAGCACTACAGAGACGATAAGTATTAAATAAATGGAAATGTGTTTCGCTGATTGCATAAATGACCACGCAAATTATATTTTGATGTTTATGATAAAACTTACACAGCACGTTAATAACAGCAGCCTATATATAGATGCATGTGCGCATGGCAATAGTGCCTACCTGGTCGTAATTCAACCACAATCAAGGCAACAGCAAAGCATGACGTATATAAATACAAATCGGTCGTACTATAGTACCACCGATTTGTATTTATATACGTCATGCTTTGCTGTTGCACTAATTGTGGTTGAATTACGACCAGGTAGGCATTATTGCCATGCGTGATCATTTGCTTTTCTTCTTTTAAAATATCTGCCTGTACTTAGCGGAAACAGGTAGATCTCTGGAAACAAGAAAGGCTGAACACATCAGAAACGTTAAGGAACATAATAATGGTTCAAACATCGAAAAACGTGCAACGCGAAAATCATTGACACAGGGAATTTCCGTAGTCGCCTAACACTAGAAAGTCTAGAATCATGGCATACAGCTGCCAAACACAGCAATGCTGATAACAACTCAAAACCGCTTCCTCGACAATGTACAATCTTAATAAAGAAAACATAGTATCACCTTATCGTATTTCACAGTGCACATGTATACACGTCATATCTAGCTTCATTTCACACTTTCACAGTTTACTGCAATCATTATAAATATACCCGTTGAAGGCTACAGACTGGTGGCCGAAAGCTCGTAAACAAATAATTATATTTTAGTCAGAGAACGTCTCACCCTTTTCATTTATGTCTAATTGACACATCTACGATTTTTAGTGGTTTATATTGTTTAACCATTTCTTAAAGCTCATTCAGTTAAAAACGGGTAAAATAGGGCGAGTGTAATAGCCAACGCGGTCTGGTGGTAAGGCAAAGTGGCGGTAAATAAACAACGCAGCTGAACGATAATTCCCTTGCTCTGAATTCTTTTCATGTTTTAGAATTAATTATAGGCTAGAGAAAAGCCCGCTTAAACAATTTAAGTGGCAAGCGCGTGATAGCAAACACATATAGTCTAGTGGCCAATGCAAAATGTCTCAAGTCAACGAGTTTTTGGTCAAACCTAATTGCCCTTGTCACAAACCCCATATAGGTTTTTGTCTAAGGTAAGAATTATTATAAATATACACGCTAGATTAAATCAAAGTTATTCGAAGCCATTCGCGAGCTTTTGTTCGCATTTCATCGAATAATATTTACTCATACTCTGTCGAGGAAGATCTTGAAGTTGCTTTTGAGTGTAATTACGTTTATATGCACAAATTTATTTCTAAATAAATCCAATTGAGTCTTTTGCAATATCACAATAACAAAAATGGGTAAGATCACAACTTGAGCATACAGTAGGTTTCTGGTGCTACGAATTTTAAAATCCCATATTTTTGTAAGTAGAACATTTGAAAGATAAATGTGTGTTGAAATCAGCCTTCTCTTATACTCGGAGAAGACCATGTAAATTCTGATCAAACATACATTTCCAAATTTAATGACCCAGCTATATGACGTTCAATATATATATCATTGAACTAAACAGATCACTATTTAAATCTAATGTCGAAGAACAATTTTATTGCTGAGGCACTACAGACACGATAAGTATTAAATAAATGGAAATGTTTTTCGCTGATTGCATAAATGACCACGCAAATTATATTTTGATATGATAAAACTTATACAGCACGTTAATAACAGCAGCCTATATATAGATGCATGTGCGCATGGCAATAGTGTCTACCCGGTCGTAATTCAACCACAATCATTGCAACAGCAGAGCATGAGGTATATATATACAAATCGGTGATACTATATCTTGATGGTCTGATTCGAAGATACAGGGTTTTAGCACTTACGGTCTGGGGGCCGCTTCTACCCTCCCCTATATTTCGAACCAGAGGTGGTGGAGTTTATGATACAGACGGTTGAGGCAGTCAATTCGATGTCGTTGTCGAAAGGCAACCGCATTTGGTGGGTTGTCAAGGCCAATTGTGCGAAGCCACCCGTGCGCGCCATCCGTGTACAAACTTTTATTACAATACCCCGGTCCTTTTTACCATCGTTATACATTTCCAAGGCTAATCCTTCGAAGGTGACAGAATTCCTGACACCTTTTGGAACTTTTTAATTTAAATTGATTACGCTGGCGTACAATCTCTTATGACGCTTTTCAATAGCCCTAATGTAAGTGGTAGAGCGTGATTCTTTTCAATTATTTATTTGGGGTTTTTTCGCCAAAAAAGATGGCTCCCACCGTTAAGAAAAACTATAGCATTTTGAGCACGGTTTTCTGTTCAATTTTTTTCGATGGTTTTTTAGAACTTTTATTTTCTCCATTTACCAAAAATTTTGCCAGTGCGGTTAACAAGGAAATAAAAATTTTTCTTTATCAGACTGTATGATAAAAAGAAGTAATTGTCAAATTGTGACGAATTTTTTTCTAAAAAAATTTGCAAAATAGACGAAAAGACACTTTGGAAAGGGTTATTAATTCTTACACAAGACGAAAACTATTTAATGCATGGCAAGGGCAGGAATTGATCCTACCCACTTTTGTAGGGTAATTTGTATTTGACCACTGCATTACGTTGGTTATGAGGCTTCGGCAAGCTGGTTTAAGTTGTCTATACGTTCTTCTAGCCTATGCTTAATTCTTGAAACTGACGAAATCCAGAACGATTTTTATCAAAGGTAGGTATTGCTCCCGGACTCAGTGATTGGTTCTGAAGGGATACACATTGTCTTTACCACTGGACTATGTTAGTTACCACTTTCTATGTTAGTTACCACTTTGACTGGGTTAGGAATTATTATAGATATACACGCTAGATTAAATCAAAGTTATTCGAAGCCATTCGCGAGCTTTTGTTCGCATTTCATCGAATAATATTTAATCATACTCTGTCGAGGAAGACCTTGAAGTATCTTTTGAGTGTAATTACATTTTTAAATTATGTACAAATTTATTTCTAAATAAATCCAATTGAGTCTTTTGCAATATCACAAATAACAAAAATGGGTAAGGTCAAAACTTGAGCGTATAGTAGGTTTCTGGTGCTACGAATTTTAAAAGCCTATATTTTTGTGAGTAATAAAACATTTGAAAAATAAATGTGTGTTGAAATCAGCCTTCTCTTTTATACTCGGAGAAGACCTTGTAAATTCTGATCTAACATACTTTTCCAAATATAATGACCTAGCTATAGGCGTCCAATATATATATCATTGAACAAAGCAGATCACTATTTAAATCTAATTTCGAAGAACAACATTATTGCTGGAGCACTACAGAGACGATAAGTATGAAATAAATGGAAATGTGTTTCGCTGATTGCATAAATGACCACGCAAATTATATTTTGATGTTTATGATAAAACTTACACAGCACGTTAATAACAGCAGCCTATATATAGATGCATGTGCGCATGGCAATAGTGCCTACCTGGTCGTAATTCAACCACAATCAGTGCAACAGCAAAGCATGACGTATATAAATACAAATCGCTCGTACTATAGTACCACCGATTTGTATTTATATACGTCATGCTTTGCTGTTGCACTAATTGTGGTTGAATTACGACCAGGTAGGCACTATTGCCATGCGTGATCATTTGCTTTTCTTCTTTTAAAATATCTGCCTGTACTTAGGGGAAACAGGCAGATCTCTGGAAACAAGAAAGGCTGAACACATCAGAAACGTTAAGGAACATAATAATGGTTCAAACATCGAAAAACGTGCAACGCGAAAATCATTGACACAGGGAATTTCCGTAGTCGCCTAACACTAGAAAGTCTAGAATCATGGCATACAGCTGCCAAACACAGCAATGCTGATAACAACTCAAAACCGCTTCCTCGACAATGTACAATCTTAATAAAGAAAACATAGTATCACCTTATCGTATTTCACAGTGCACATGTATACACGTCATATCTAGCTTCATTTCACACTTTCACAGTTTACTGCAATCATTATAAATATACCCGTTGAAGGCTACAGACTGGTGGCCGAAAGCTCGTAAACAAATAATTATATTTTAGTCAGAGAACGTCTCACCCTTTTCATTTATGTCTAATTGACACATCTACGATTTTTAGTGGTTTATATTGTTTAACCATTTCTTAAAGCTCATTCAGTTAAAAACGGGTAAAATAGGGCGAGTGTAATAGCCAACGCGGTCTGGTGGTAAGGCAAAGTGGCGGTAAATAAACAACGCAGCTGAACGATAATTCCCTTGCTCTGAATTCTTTTCATGTTTTAGAATTAATTATAGGCTAGAGAAAAGCCCGCTTAAACAATTTAAGTGGCAAGCGCGTGATAGCAAACACATATAGTCTAGTGGCCAATGCAAAATGTCTCAAGTCAACGAGTTTTTGGTCAAACCTAATTGCCCTTGTCACAAACCCCATATAGGTTTTTGTCTGGGGTAAGAATTATTATAAATATACACGCTAGATTAAATCAAAGTTATTCGAAGCCATTCGCGAGCTTTTGTTCGCATTTCATCGAATAATATTTACTCATACTCTGTCGAGGAAGATCTTGAAGTTGCTTTTGAGTGTAATTACGTTTATATGCACAAATTTATTTCTAAATAAATCCAATTGAGTCTTTTGCAATATCACAATAACAAAAATGGGTAAGATCACAACTTGAGCATACAGTAGGTTTCTGGTGCTACGAATTTTAAAATCCCATATTTTTGTAAGTAGAACATTTGAAAGATAAATGTGTGTTGAAATCAGCCTTCTCTTATACTCGGAGAAGACCATGTAAATTCTGATCAAACATACATTTCCAAATTTAATGACCCAGCTATATGACGTTCAATATATATATCATTGAACTAAACAGATCACTATTTAAATCTAATGTCGAAGAACAATTTTATTGCTGAGGCACTACAGACACGATAAGTATTAAATAAATGGAAATGTTTTTCGCTGATTGCATAAATGACCACGCAAATTATATTTTGATATGATAAAACTTATACAGCACGTTAATAACAGCAGCCTATATATAGATGCATGTGCGCATGGCAATAGTGTCTACCCGGTCGTAATTCAACCACAATCATTGCAACAGCAGAGCATGAGGTATATATATACAAATCGGTGATACTATATCTTGATGGTCTGATTCGAAGATACAGGGTTTTAGCACTTACGGTCTGGGGGCCGCTTCTACCCTCCCCTATATTTCGAACCAGAGGTGGTGGAGTTTATGACACAGACGGTTGAGGCAGTCAATTCGATGTCGTTGTCGAAAGGCAACCGCATTTGGTGGGTTGTCAAGGCCAATTGTGCGAAGCCACCCGTGCGCGCCATCCGTGTGCAAACTTTTATTACAATACCCCGGTCCTTTTTACCATCGTTATACATTTCCAAGGCTAATCCTTCGAAGGTGACAGAATTCCTGACACCTTTTGGAACTTTTTAATTTAAATTGATTACGCTGGCGTACAATCTCTTATGACGCTTTTCAATAGCCCTAATGTAAGTGGTAGAGCGTGATTCTTTTCAATTATTTATTTGGGGTTTTTTCGCCAAAAAAGATGGCTCCCACCGTTAAGAAAAACTATAGCATTTTGAGCACGGTTTTCTGTTGAATTTTTTTCGATGGTTTTTTAGAACTTTTATTTTCTCCATTTACCAAAAATTTTGCCAGTGCGGTTAACAAGGAAATAAAAATTTTTCTTTATCAGACTGTATGATAAAAAGAAGTAATTGTCAAATTGTGACGAATTTTTTTCTAAAAAAATTTGCAAAATAGACGAAAAGACACTTTGGAAAGGGTTATTAATTCTTACACAAGACGAAAACTATTTAATGCATGGCAAGGGCAGGAATTGATCCTACCCACTTTTGTAGGGTAATTTGTATTTGACCACTGCATTACGTTGGTTATGAGGCTTCGGCAAGCTGGTTTAAGTTGTCTATACGTTCTTCTAGCCTATGCTTAATTCTTGAAACTGACGAAATCCAGAACGATTTTTATCAAAGGTAGGTATTGCTCCCGGACTCAGTGATTGGTTCTGAAGGGATACACATTGTCTTTACCACTGGACTATGTTAGTTACCACTTTCTATGTTAGTTACCACTTTGACTGGGTTAGGAATTATTATAGATATACACGCTAGATTAAATCAAAGTTATTCGAAGCCATTCGCGAGCTTTTGTTCGCATTTCATCGAATAATATTTAATCATACTCTGTCGAGGAAGACCTTGAAGTTGCTTTTGAGTGTAATTACATTTTTAAATTATGTACAAATTTATTTCTAAATAAATCCAATTGAGTCTTTTGCAATATCACAAATAACAAAAATGGGTAAGGTCAAAACTTGAGCGTATAGTAGGTTTCTGGTGCTACGAATTTTAAAAGCCTATATTTTTGTGAGTAATAAAACATTTGAAAAATAAATGTGTGTTGAAATCAGCCTTCTCTTTTATACTCGGAGAAGACCTTGTAAATTCTGATCTAACATACTTTTCCAAATATAATGACCTAGCTATAGGCGTCCAATATATATATCATTGAACAAAGCAGATCACTATTTAAATCTAATTTCGAAGAACAACATTATTGCTGGAGCACTACAGAGACGATAAGTATGAAATAAATGGAAATGTGTTTCGCTGATTGCATAAATGACCACGCAAATTATATTTTGATGTTTATGATACAACTTACACAGCACGTTAATAACAGCAGCCTATATATAGATGCATGTGCGCATGGCAATAGTGCCTACCTGGTCGTAATTCAACCACAATCAGTGCAACAGCAAAGCATGACGTATATAAATACAAATCGGTCGTACTATAGTATCACCGATTTGTATTTATATACGTCATGCTTTGCTGTTGCACTAATTGTGGTTGAATTACGACCAGGTAGGCACTATTGCCATGCGTGATCATTTGCTTTTCTTCTTTTAAAATATCTGCCTGTACTTAGGGGAAACAGGCAGATCTCTGGAAACAAGAAAGGCTGAACACATCAGAAACGTTAAGGAACATAATAATGGTTCAAACATCGAAAAACGTGCAACGCGAAAATCATTGACACAGGGAATTTCCGTAGTCGCCTAACACTAGAAAGTCTAGAATCATGGCATACAGCTGCCAAACACAGCAATGCTGAAAGCAACTCAAAACCGCTTCCTCGACAATGTACAATCTTAAAGAAAACATAGTATCACCTTATCGTATTTCACAGTGCACATGTATACACGTCATATCTAGCTTCATTTCACACTTTCACAGTTTACTGCAATCATTATAAATATACCCGTTGAAGGCTACAGACTGGTGGCCGAAAGCTCGTAAACAAATAATTATATTTTAGTCAGAGAACGTCTCACCCTTTTCATTTATGTCTAATTGACACATCTACGATTTTTAGTGGTTTATATTGTTTAACCATTTCTTAAAGCTCATTCAGTTAAAAACGGGTAAAATAGGGCGAGTGTAATAGCCAACGCGGTCTGGTGGTAAGGCAAAGTGGCGGTAAATAAACAACGCAGCTGAACGATAATTCCCTTGCTCTGAATTCTTTTCATGTTTTAGAATTAATTATAGGCTAGAGAAAAGCCCGCTTAAACAATTTAAGTGGCAAGCGCGTGATAGCAAACATATATAGTCTAGTGGCCAATGCAAAATGTCTCAAGTCAACGAGTTTTTGGTCAAACCTAATTGCCCTTGTCACAAACCCCATAGGTTTTTGTCTGGGGTAAGAATTATTATAAATATACACGCTAGATTAAATCAAAGTTATTCGAAGCCATTCGCGAGCTTTTGTTCGCATTTCATCGAATAATATTTACTCATACTCTGTCGAGAAAGATCTTGAAGTTGCTTTTGAGTGTAATTACATTTATATGCACAAATTTATTTCTAAATAAATCCAATTGAGTCTTTTGCAATATCACAATAACAAAAATGGGTAAGATCACAACTTGAGCATACAGTAGGTTTCTGGTGCTACGAATTTTAAAATCCCATATTTTTGTAAGTAGAACATTTGAAAGATAAATGTGTGTTGAAATCAGCCTTCTCTTATACTCGGAGAAGACCATGTAGATTCTGATCGAACATACATTTCCAAATTTAATGACCCAGCTATATGACGTTCAATATATATCATTGAACTAAACAGATCACTATTTAAATCTAATGTCGAAGAACAATTTTATTGCTGAGGCACTACAGATACGATAAGTATTAAATAAATGGAAATGTTTTTCGCTGATTGCATAAATGACCACGCAAATTATATTTTGATATGATAAAATTTATACAGCACGTTAATAACAGCAGCCTATATATAGATGCATGTGCGCATGGCAATAGTGTCTACCCGGTCGTAATTCAACCACAATCACTGCAACAGCAGAGCATGAGGTATACAAATATATACAAATCGGTGATACTATATCTTGATGGTCTGATTCGAAGATACAGGGTTTTAGCACTTACGGTCTGGGGGCCGCTTCTACCCTCCCCTATATTTCGAACCAGAGGTGGTGGAGTCATGATACAGACGGTTGAGGCAGTCAATTCGATGTCGTTGTCGAAAGGCAACCGCATTTGGTGGGCTGTCGATGCGAACTGTGCGAAGCCACCCGTGCGCGCCATCCGTGTGCAAACTTTTATTACAATACCCCGGTCCTTTTTACCATCGTTATACATTTCCAAGGCTAATCCTTCGAAGGTAGCAGAATTGCTGGCACCTTTTGAAACCTTTTAATTTAAATTGATTACGCTGGCGTACAATCTCTTATGACGCTTTTCAATAGCCCTAATGTAAGTGATAGAGCGTAATTTTTTTCAATTATTTATTCGGGGTTTTTTCGCCAAAAAAGATGGCTCCCACCGTTAAGAAAAACTATAGCATTTTGAGCACGGTTTTCTGTTGAATTTTTTTCGATGGTTTTTTAGAACTTTTATTTTCTCCATTTACCAAAAATTTTGCCAGTGCGGTTAACAAGGAAATAAAAATTTTTCTTCATCAGACTGTATGATAAAAAGAAGTAATTGTCAAATTGTGACGAATTTTTTTCTAAAAAAATTTGCAAAATAGACGAAAAGATACTTTGGAAAGGGTTATTAATTCTTACACAAGACGAAAACTATTTAATGCATGGCAAGGGCAGAAATTGATCCTACCCACTTTTGTAGGGTAATTTGTATTTGACCACTGCATTACGTTGGTTATGAGGCTTCGGCAAGTTGGTTTAAGTTGTCTATACGTTCTTCTAGCCTATGCTTAATTCTTGAAACTGACGAAATCCAGAACGATTTTTATCAAAGGTACGTATTGCTCCCGGACTCAGTGATTGATTCTGAAGGGATACACATTGTCTTTACCACTGGACTATGTTAGTTACCACTTTCTATGTTAGTTACCACTTTGACTGGGTTAAGAATTATTATAGATATACACGCTAGATTAAATCAAAGTTATTCGAAGCCATTCGCGAGCTTTTGTTCGCATTTCATCGAATAATATTTAATCATACTCTGTCGAGGAAGACCTTGAAGTTGCTTGTGAGTGTAATTACATTTTTAAATTATGTACAAGTTTATTTCTAAATAAATCCAATTGAGCCTTTTGCAATATCACAAATAACAAAAATGGGTAAGGTCAAAACTTGAGCATATAGTAGGTTTCTGGTGCTACGAATTTTAAAAGCCTATATTTTTGTGAGTAATAAAACATTTGAAAAATAAATGTGTGTTGAAATCAGCCTTCTCTTATACTCGGAGAAGACCTTGTAAATTCTGATCAAACATACTTTTCCAAATATAATGACCTAGCTATAGGCGTCCAATATATATATCATTGAACAAAGCAGATCACTATTTAAATCTAATTTCGAAGAACAACATTATTGCTGGAGCACTACAGAGACGATAAGTATGAAATAAATGGAAATGTGTTTCGCTGATTGCATAAATGACCACGCAAATTATATTTTGATGTTTATGATAAAACTTACACAGCACGTTAATAACAGCAGCCTCTATATAGATGCATGTGCGCATGGCAATAGTGCCTACCTGGTCGTAATTCAACCACAATCAGTGCAACAGCAAAGCATGACGTATATAAATACAAATCGGTCGTACTATAGTATCACCGATTTGTATTTATATACGTCATGCTTTGCTGTTGCACTAATTGTGGTTGAATTACGACCAGGTAGGCACTATTGCCATGCGTGATCATTTGCTTTTCTTCTTTTAAAATATCTGCCTGTACTTAGGGGAAACAGGCAGATCTCTGGAAACAAGAAAGGCTGAACACATCAGAAACGTTAAGGAACATAATAATGGTTCAAACATCGAAAAACGTGCAACGCGAAAATCATTGACACAGGGAATTTCCGTAGTCGCCTAACACTAGAAAGTCTAGAATCATGGCATACAGCTGCCAAACACAGCAATGCTGATAAAAACTCAAAACCGCTTCCTCGACAATGTACAATCTTAATAAAGAAAACATAGTATCACCTTATCGTATTTCACAGTGCACATGTATACACGTCATATCTAGCTTCATTTCACACTTTCACAGTTTACTGCAATCATTATAAATATACCCGTTGAAGGCTACAGACTGGTGGCCGAAAGCTCGTAAACAAATCAATATATTTTAGTCAGAGAACGTCTCACCCTTTTCATTTATGTCTAATTGACACATCTACGATTTTTAGTGGTTTATATTGTTTAACCATTTCTTAAAGCTCATTCAGTTAAAAACGGGTAAAATAGGGCGAGTGTAATAGCCAACGCGGTCTGGTGGTAAGGCAAAGTGGCGGTAAATAAACAACGCAGCTGAACGATAATCCCTTGCTCTGAATTCTTTTCATGTTTTAGAATTAATTATAGGCTAGAGAAAAGCCCGCTTAAACAATTTAAGTGGCAAGCGCGTGATAGCAAACATATATAGTCTAGTGGCCAATGCAAAATGTCTCAAGTCAACGAGTTTTTGGTCAACCTAATTGCCCTTGTCACAAACCCCATAGGTTTTTGTCTGGGGTAAGAATTATTATAAATATACACGCTAGATTAAATCAAAGTTATTCGAAGCCATTCGCGAGCTTTTGTTCGCATTTCATCGAATAATATTTACTCATACTCTGTCGAGAAAGATCTTGAAGTTGCTTTTGAGTGTAATTACATTTATATGCACAAATTTATTTCTAAATAAATCCAATTGAGTCTTTTGCAATATCACAATAACAAAAATGGGTAAGATCACAACTTGAGCATACAGTAGGTTTCTGGTGCTACGAATTTTAAAATCCCATATTTTTGTAAGTAGAACATTTGAAAGATAAATGTGTGTTGAAATCAGCCTTCTCTTATACTCGGAGAAGACCATGTAGATTCTGATCGAACATACATTTCCAAATTTAATGACCCAGCTATATGACGTTCAATATATATCATTGAACTAAACAGATCACTATTTAAATCTAATGTCGAAGAACAATTTTATTGCTGAGGCACTACAGATACGATAAGTATTAAATAAATGGAAATGTTTTTCGCTGATTGCATAAATGACCACGCAAATTATATTTTGATATGATAAAATTTATACAGCACGTTAATAACAGCAGCCTATATATAGATGCATGTGCGCATGGCAATAGTGTCTACCCGGTCGTAATTCAACCACAATCACTGCAACAGCAGAGCATGAGGTATATATATACAAATCGGTGATACTATATCTTGATGGTCTGATTCGAAGATACAGGGTTTTAGCACTTACGGTCTGGGGGCCGCTTCTACCCTCCCCTATATTTCGAACCAGAGGTGGTGGAGTCATGATACAGACGGTTGAGGCAGTCAATTCGATGTCGTTGTCGAAAGGCAACCGCATTTGGTGGGCTGTCGAGGCGAACTGTGCGAAGCCACCCGTGCGCGCCATCCGTGTGCAAACTTTTATTACAATACCCCGGTCCTTTTTACCATCGTTATACATTTCCAAGGCTAATCCTTCGAAGGTAGCAGAATTCCTGGCACCTTTTGGAACCTTTTAATTTAAATTGATTACGCTGGCGTACAATCTCTTATGACGCTTTTCAATAGCCCTAATGTAAGTGATAGAGCGTAATTCTTTTCAATTATTTATTCGGGGTTTTTTCGCCAAAAAAGATGGCTCCCACCGTTAAGAAAAACTATAGCATTTTGAGCACGGTTTTCTGTTGAATTTTTTTCGATGGTTTTTTAGAACTTTTATTTTCTCCATTTACCAAAAATTTTGCCAGTGCGGTTAACAAGGAAATAAAAATTTTTCTTCATCAGACTGTATGATAAAAAGAAGTAATTGTCAAATTGTGACGAATTTTTTTCTAAAAAAATTTGCAAAATAGACGAAAAGATACTTTGGAAAGGGTTATTAATTCTTACACAAGACGAAAACTATTTAATGCATGGCAAGGGCAGAAATTGATCCTACCCACTTTTGTAGGGTAATTTGTATTTGACCACTGCATTACGTTGGTTATGAGGCTTCGGCAAGTTGGTTTAAGTTGTCTATACGTTCTTCTAGCCTATGCTTAATTCTTGAAACTGACGAAATCCAGAACGATTTTTATCAAAGGTACGTATTGCTCCCGGACTCAGTGATTGATTCTGAAGGGATACACATTGTCTTTACCACTGGACTATGTTAGTTACCACTTTCTATGTTAGTTACCACTTTGACTGGGTTAAGAATTATTATAGATATACACGCTAGATTAAATCAAAGTTATTCGAAGCCATTCGCGAGCTTTTGTTCGCATTTCATCGAATAATATTTAATCATACTCTGTCGAGGAAGACCTTGAAGTTGCTTTTGAGTGTAATTACATTTTTAAATTATGTACAAGTTTATTTCTAAATAAATCCAATTGAGCCTTTTGCAATATCACAAATAACAAAAATGGGTAAGGTCAAAACTTGAGCATATAGTAGGTTTCTGGTGCTACGAATTTTAAAAGCCTATATTTTTGTGAGTAATAAAACATTTGAAAAATAAATGTGTGTTGAAATCAGCCTTCTCTTATACTCGGAGAAGACCTTGTAAATTCTGATCAAACATACTTTTCCAAATATAATGACCTAGCTATAGGCGTCCAATATATATATCATTGAACAAAGCAGATCACTATTTAAATCTAATTTCGAAGAACAACATTATTGCTGGAGCACTACAGAGACGATAAGTATTAAATAAATGGAAATGTGTTTCGCTGATTGCATAAATGACCACGCAAATTATATTTTGATGTTTATGATAAAACTTACACAGCACGTTAATAACAGCAGCCTCTATATAGATGCATGTGCGCATGGCAATAGTGCCTACCTGGTCGTAATTCAACCACAATCAGTGCAACAGCAAAGCATGACGTATATAAATACAAATCGGTCGTACTATAGTATCACCGATTTGTATTTATATACGTCATGCTTTGCTGTTGCACTAATTGTGGTTGAATTACGACCAGGTAGGCACTATTGCCATGCGTGATCATTTGCTTTTCTTCTTTTAAAATATCTGCCTGTACTTAGGGGAAACAGGCAGATCTCTGGAAACAAGAAAGGCTGAACACATCAGAAACGTTAAGGAACATAATAATGGTTCAAACATCGAAAAACGTGCAACGCGAAAATCATTGACACAGGGAATTTCCGTAGTCGCCTAACACTAGAAAGTCTAGAATCATGGCATACAGCTGCCAAACACAGCAATGCTGATAAAAACTCAAAACCGCTTCCTCGACAATGTACAATCTTAATAAAGAAAACATAGTATCACCTTATCGTATTTCACAGTGCACATGTATACACGTCATATCTAGCTTCATTTCACACTTTCACAGTTTACTGCAATCATTATAAATATACCCGTTGAAGGCTACAGACTGGTGGCCGAAAGCTCGTAAACAAATCAATATATTTTAGTCAGAGAACGTCTCACCCTTTTCATTTATGTCTAATTGACACATCTACGATTTTTAGTGGTTTATATTGTTTAACCATTTCTTAAAGCTCATTCAGTTAAAAACGGGTAAAATAGGGCGAGTGTAATAGCCAACGCGGTCTGGTGGTAAGGCAAAGTGGCGGTAAATAAACAACGCAGCTGAACGATAATCCCTTGCTCTGAATTCTTTTCATGTTTTAGAATTAATTATAGGCTAGAGAAAAGCCCGCTTAAACAATTTAAGTGGCAAGCGCGTGATAGCAAACATATATAGTCTAGTGGCCAATGCAAAATGTCTCAAGTCAACGAGTTTTTGGTCAAACCTAATTGCCCTTGTCACAAACCCCATAGGTTTTTGTCTGGGGTAAGAATTATTATAAATATACACGCTAGATTAAATCAAAGTTATTCGAAGCCATTCGCGAGCTTTTGTTCGCATTTCATCGAATAATATTTACTCATACTCTGTCGAGAAAGATCTTGAAGTTGCTTTTGAGTGTAATTACATTTATATGCACAAATTTATTTCTAAATAAATCCAATTGAGTCTTTTGCAATATCACAATAACAAAAATGGGTAAGATCACAACTTGAGCATACAGTAGGTTTCTGGTGCTACGAATTTTAAAATCCCATATTTTTGTAAGTAGAACATTTGAAAGATAAATGTGTGTTGAAATCAGCCTTCTCTTATACTCGGAGAAGACCATGTAGATTCTGATCGAACATACATTTCCAAATTTAATGACCCAGCTATATGACGTTCAATATATATCATTGAACTAAACAGATCACTATTTAAATCTAATGTCGAAGAACAATTTTATTGCTGAGGCACTACAGATACGATAAGTATTAAATAAATGGAAATGTTTTTCGCTGATTGCATAAATGACCACGCAAATTATATTTTGATATGATAAAATTTATACAGCACGTTAATAACAGCAGCCTATATATAGATGCATGTGCGCATGGCAATAGTGTCTACCCGGTCGTAATTCAACCACAATCACTGCAACAGCAGAGCATGAGGTATATATATACAAATCGGTGATACTATATCTTGATGGTCTGATTCGAAGATACAGGGTTTTAGCACTTACGGTCTGGGGGCCGCTTCTACCCTCCCCTATATTTCGAACCAGAGGTGGTGGAGTCATGATACAGACGGTTGAGGCAGTCAATTCGATGTCGTTGTCGAAAGGCAACCGCATTTGGTGGGCTGTCGAGGCGAACTGTGCGAAGCCACCCGTGCGCGCCATCCGTGTGCAAACTTTTATTACAATACCCCGGTCCTTTTTACCATCGTTATACATTTCCAAGGCTAATCCTTCGAAGGTAGCAGAATTCCTGGCACCTTTTGGAACCTTTTAATTTAAATTGATTACGCTGGCGTACAATCTCTTATGACGCTTTTCAATAGCCCTAATGTAAGTGATAGAGCGTAATTCTTTTCAATTATTTATTCGGGGTTTTTTCGCCAAAAAAGATGGCTCCCACCGTTAAGAAAAACTATAGCATTTTGAGCACGGTTTTCTGTTGAATTTTTTTCGATGGTTTTTTAGAACTTTTATTTTCTCCATTTACCAAAAATTTTGCCAGTGCGGTTAACAAGGAAATAAAAATTTTTCTTCATCAGACTGTATGATAAAAAGAAGTAATTGTCAAATTGTGACGAATTTTTTTCTAAAAAAATTTGCAAAATAGACGAAAAGATACTTTGGAAAGGGTTATTAATTCTTACACAAGACGAAAACTATTTAATGCATGGCAAGGGCAGAAATTGATCCTACCCACTTTTGTAGGGTAATTTGTATTTGACCACTGCATTACGTTGGTTATGAGGCTTCGGCAAGTTGGTTTAAGTTGTCTATACGTTCTTCTAGCCTATGCTTAATTCTTGAAACTGACGAAATCCAGAACGATTTTTATCAAAGGTACGTATTGCTCCCGGACTCAGTGATTGATTCTGAAGGGATACACATTGTCTTTACCACTGGACTATGTTAGTTACCACTTTCTATGTTAGTTACCACTTTGACTGGGTTAAGAATTATTATAGATATACACGCTAGATTAAATCAAAGTTATTCGAAGCCATTCGCGAGCTTTTGTTCGCATTTCATCGAATAATATTTAATCATACTCTGTCGAGGAAGACCTTGAAGTTGCTTTTGAGTGTAATTACATTTTTAAATTATGTACAAGTTTATTTCTAAATAAATCCAATTGAGCCTTTTGCAATATCACAAATAACAAAAATGGGTAAGGTCAAAACTTGAGCATATAGTAGGTTTCTGGTGCTACGAATTTTAAAAGCCTATATTTTTGTGAGTAATAAAACATTTGAAAAATAAATGTGTGTTGAAATCAGCCTTCTCTTATACTCGGAGAAGACCTTGTAAATTCTGATCAAACATACTTTTCCAAATATAATGACCTAGCTATAGGCGTCCAATATATATATCATTGAACAAAGCAGATCACTATTTAAATCTAATTTCGAAGAACAACATTATTGCTGGAGCACTACAGAGACGATAAGTATTAAATAAATGGAAATGTGTTTCGCTGATTGCATAAATGACCACGCAAATTATATTTTGATGTTTATGATAAAACTTACACAGCACGTTAATAACAGCAGCCTCTATATAGATGCATGTGCGCATGGCAATAGTGCCTACCTGGTCGTAATTCAACCACAATCAGTGCAACAGCAAAGCATGACGTATATAAATACAAATCGGTCGTACTATAGTATCACCGATTTGTATTTATATACGTCATGCTTTGCTGTTGCACTAATTGTGGTTGAATTACGACCAGGTAGGCACTATTGCCATGCGTGATCATTTGCTTTTCTTCTTTTAAAATATCTGCCTGTACTTAGGGGAAACAGGCAGATCTCTGGAAACAAGAAAGGCTGAACACATCAGAAACGTTAAGGAACATAATAATGGTTCAAACATCGAAAAACGTGCAACGCGAAAATCATTGACACAGGGAATTTCCGTAGTCGCCTAACACTAGAAAGTCTAGAATCATGGCATACAGCTGCCAAACACAGCAATGCTGATAAAAACTCAAAACCGCTTCCTCGACAATGTACAATCTTAATAAAGAAAACATAGTATCACCTTATCGTATTTCACAGTGCACATGTATACACGTCATATCTAGCTTCATTTCACACTTTCACAGTTTACTGCAATCATTATAAATATACCCGTTGAAGGCTACAGACTGGTGGCCGAAAGCTCGTAAACAAATCAATATATTTTAGTCAGAGAACGTCTCACCCTTTTCATTTATGTCTAATTGACACATCTACGATTTTTAGTGGTTTATATTGTTTAACCATTTCTTAAAGCTCATTCAGTTAAAAACGGGTAAAATAGGGCGAGTGTAATAGCCAACGCGGTCTGGTGGTAAGGCAAAGTGGCGGTAAATAAACAACGCAGCTGAACGATAATCCCTTGCTCTGAATTCTTTTCATGTTTTAGAATTAATTATAGGCTAGAGAAAAGCCCGCTTAAACAATTTAAGTGGCAAGCGCGTGATAGCAAACATATATAGTCTAGTGGCCAATGCAAAATGTCTCAAGTCAACGAGTTTTTGGTCAAACCTAATTGCCCTTGTCACAAACCCCATAGGTTTTTGTCTGGGGTAAGAATTATTATAAATATACACGCTAGATTAAATCAAAGTTATTCGAAGCCATTCGCGAGCTTTTGTTCGCATTTCATCGAATAATATTTACTCATACTCTGTCGAGAAAGATCTTGAAGTTGCTTTTGAGTGTAATTACATTTATATGCACAAATTTATTTCTAAATAAATCCAATTGAGTCTTTTGCAATATCACAAATAACAAAAATGGGTAAGGTCAAAACTTGAGCGTATAGTAGGTTTCTGGTGCTACGAATTTTAAAAGCCTATATTTTTGTGAGTAATAAAACATTTGAAAAATAAATGTGTGTTGAAATCAGCCTTCTCTTTTATACTCGGAGAAGACCTTGTAAATTCTGATCTAACATACTTTTCCAAATATAATGACCTAGCTATAGGCGTCCAATATATATATCATTGAACAAAGCAGATCACTATTTAAATCTAATTTCGAAGAACAACATTATTGCTGGAGCACTACAGAGACGATAAGTATGAAATAAATGGAAATGTGTTTCGCTGATTGCATAAATGACCACGCAAATTATATTTTGATGTTTATGATACAACTTACACAGCACGTTAATAACAGCAGCCTATATATAGATGCATGTGCGCATGGCAATAGTGCCTACCTGGTCGTAATTCAACCACAATCAGTGCAACAGCAAAGCATGACGTATATAAATACAAATCGGTCGTACTATAGTATCACCGATTTGTATTTATATACGTCATGCTTTGCTGTTGCACTAATTGTGGTTGAATTACGACCAGGTAGGCACTATTGCCATGCGTGATCATTTGCTTTTCTTCTTTTAAAATATCTGCCTGTACTTAGGGGAAACAGGCAGATCTCTGGAAACAAGAAAGGCTGAACACATCAGAAACGTTAAGGAACATAATAATGGTTCAAACATCGAAAAACGTGCAACGCGAAAATCATTGACACAGGGAATTTCCGTAGTCGCCTAACACTAGAAAGTCTAGAATCATGGCATACAGCTGCCAAACACAGCAATGCTGAAAGCAACTCAAAACCGCTTCCTCGACAATGTACAATCTTAAAGAAAACATAGTATCACCTTATCGTATTTCACAGTGCACATGTATACACGTCATATCTAGCTTCATTTCACACTTTCACAGTTTACTGCAATCATTATAAATATACCCGTTGAAGGCTACAGACTGGTGGCCGAAAGCTCGTAAACAAATAATTATATTTTAGTCAGAGAACGTCTCACCCTTTTCATTTATGTCTAATTGACACATCTACGATTTTTAGTGGTTTATATTGTTTAACCATTTCTTAAAGCTCATTCAGTTAAAAACGGGTAAAATAGGGCGAGTGTAATAGCCAACGCGGTCTGGTGGTAAGGCAAAGTGGCGGTAAATAAACAACGCAGCTGAACGATAATTCCCTTGCTCTGAATTCTTTTCATGTTTTAGAATTAATTATAGGCTAGAGAAAAGCCCGCTTAAACAATTTAAGTGGCAAGCGCGTGATAGCAAACATATATAGTCTAGTGGCCAATGCAAAATGTCTCAAGTCAACGAGTTTTTGGTCAAACCTAATTGCCCTTGTCACAAACCCCATAGGTTTTTGTCTGGGGTAAGAATTATTATAAATATACACGCTAGATTAAATCAAAGTTATTCGAAGCCATTCGCGAGCTTTTGTTCGCATTTCATCGAATAATATTTACTCATACTCTGTCGAGAAAGATCTTGAAGTTGCTTTTGAGTGTAATTACATTTATATGCACAAATTTATTTCTAAATAAATCCAATTGAGTCTTTTGCAATATCACAATAACAAAAATGGGTAAGATCACAACTTGAGCATACAGTAGGTTTCTGGTGCTACGAATTTTAAAATCCCATATTTTTGTAAGTAGAACATTTGAAAGATAAATGTGTGTTGAAATCAGCCTTCTCTTATACTCGGAGAAGACCATGTAGATTCTGATCGAACATACATTTCCAAATTTAATGACCCAGCTATATGACGTTCAATATATATCATTGAACTAAACAGATCACTATTTAAATCTAATGTCGAAGAACAATTTTATTGCTGAGGCACTACAGATACGATAAGTATTAAATAAATGGAAATGTTTTTCGCTGATTGCATAAATGACCACGCAAATTATATTTTGATATGATAAAATTTATACAGCACGTTAATAACAGCAGCCTATATATAGATGCATGTGCGCATGGCAATAGTGTCTACCCGGTCGTAATTCAACCACAATCACTGCAACAGCAGAGCATGAGGTATATATATACAAATCGGTGATACTATATCTTGATGGTCTGATTCGAAGATACAGGGTTTTAGCACTTACGGTCTGGGGGCCGCTTCTACCCTCCCCTATATTTCGAACCAGAGGTGGTGGAGTCATGATACAGACGGTTGAGGCAGTCAATTCGATGTCGTTGTCGAAAGGCAACCGCATTTGGTGGGCTGTCGAGGCGAACTGTGCGAAGCCACCCGTGCGCGCCATCCGTGTGCAAACTTTTATTACAATACCCCGGTCCTTTTTACCATCGTTATACATTTCCAAGGCTAATCCTTCGAAGGTAGCAGAATTCCTGGCACCTTTTGGAACCTTTTAATTTAAATTGATTACGCTGGCGTACAATCTCTTATGACGCTTTTCAATAGCCCTAATGTAAGTGATAGAGCGTAATTTTTTTCAATTATTTATTCGGGGTTTTTTCGCCAAAAAAGATGGCTCCCACCGTTAAGAAAAACTATAGCATTTTGAGCACGGTTTTCTGTTGAATTTTTTTCGATGGTTTTTTAGAACTTTTATTTTCTCCATTTACCAAAAATTTTGCCAGTGCGGTTAACAAGGAAATAAAAATTTTTCTTCATCAGACTGTATGATAAAAAGAAGTAATTGTCAAATTGTGACGAATTTTTTTCTAAAAAAATTTGCAAAATAGACGAAAAGATACTTTGGAAAGGGTTATTAATTCTTACACAAGACGAAAACTATTTAATGCATGGCAAGGGCAGAAATTGATCCTACCCACTTTTGTAGGGTAATTTGTATTTGACCACTGCATTACGTTGGTTATGAGGCTTCGGCAAGTTGGTTTAAGTTGTCTATACGTTCTTCTAGCCTATGCTTAATTCTTGAAACTGACGAAATCCAGAACGATTTTTATCAAAGGTACGTATTGCTCCCGGACTCAGTGATTGATTCTGAAGGGATACACATTGTCTTTACCACTGGACTATGTTAGTTACCACTTTCTATGTTAGTTACCACTTTGACTGGGTTAAGAATTATTATAGATATACACGCTAGATTAAATCAAAGTTATTCGAAGCCATTCGCGAGCTTTTGTTCGCATTTCATCGAATAATATTTAATCATACTCTGTCGAGGAAGACCTTGAAGTTGCTTGTGAGTGTAATTACATTTTTAAATTATGTACAAGTTTATTTCTAAATAAATCCAATTGAGCCTTTTGCAATATCACAAATAACAAAAATGGGTAAGGTCAAAACTTGAGCATATAGTAGGTTTCTGGTGCTACGAATTTTAAAAGCCTATATTTTTGTGAGTAATAAAACATTTGAAAAATAAATGTGTGTTGAAATCAGCCTTCTCTTATACTCGGAGAAGACCTTGTAAATTCTGATCAAACATACTTTTCCAAATATAATGACCTAGCTATAGGCGTCCAATATATATATCATTGAACAAAGCAGATCACTATTTAAATCTAATTTCGAAGAACAACATTATTGCTGGAGCACTACAGAGACGATAAGTATGAAATAAATGGAAATGTGTTTCGCTGATTGCATAAATGACCACGCAAATTATATTTTGATGTTTATGATAAAACTTACACAGCACGTTAATAACAGCAGCCTCTATATAGATGCATGTGCGCATGGCAATAGTGCCTACCTGGTCGTAATTCAACCACAATCAGTGCAACAGCAAAGCATGACGTATATAAATACAAATCGGTCGTACTATAGTATCACCGATTTGTATTTATATACGTCATGCTTTGCTGTTGCACTAATTGTGGTTGAATTACGACCAGGTAGGCACTATTGCCATGCGTGATCATTTGCTTTTCTTCTTTTAAAATATCTGCCTGTACTTAGGGGAAACAGGCAGATCTCTGGAAACAAGAAAGGCTGAACACATCAGAAACGTTAAGGAACATAATAATGGTTCAAACATCGAAAAACGTGCAACGCGAAAATCATTGACACAGGGAATTTCCGTAGTCGCCTAACACTAGAAAGTCTAGAATCATGGCATACAGCTGCCAAACACAGCAATGCTGATAAAAACTCAAAACCGCTTCCTCGACAATGTACAATCTTAATAAAGAAAACATAGTATCACCTTATCGTATTTCACAGTGCACATGTATACACGTCATATCTAGCTTCATTTCACACTTTCACAGTTTACTGCAATCATTATAAATATACCCGTTGAAGGCTACAGACTGGTGGCCGAAAGCTCGTAAACAAATCAATATATTTTAGTCAGAGAACGTCTCACCCTTTTCATTTATGTCTAATTGACACATCTACGATTTTTAGTGGTTTATATTGTTTAACCATTTCTTAAAGCTCATTCAGTTAAAAACGGGTAAAATAGGGCGAGTGTAATAGCCAACGCGGTCTGGTGGTAAGGCAAAGTGGCGGTAAATAAACAACGCAGCTGAACGATAATCCCTTGCTCTGAATTCTTTTCATGTTTTAGAATTAATTATAGGCTAGAGAAAAGCCCGCTTAAACAATTTAAGTGGCAAGCGCGTGATAGCAAACATATATAGTCTAGTGGCCAATGCAAAATGTCTCAAGTCAACGAGTTTTTGGTCAAACCTAATTGCCCTTGTCACAAACCCCATAGGTTTTTGTCTGGGGTAAGAATTATTATAAATATACACGCTAGATTAAATCAAAGTTATTCGAAGCCATTCGCGAGCTTTTGTTCGCATTTCATCGAATAATATTTACTCATACTCTGTCGAGAAAGATCTTGAAGTTGCTTTTGAGTGTAATTACATTTATATGCACAAATTTATTTCTAAATAAATCCAATTGAGTCTTTTGCAATATCACAATAACAAAAATGGGTAAGATCACAACTTGAGCATACAGTAGGTTTCTGGTGCTACGAATTTTAAAATCCCATATTTTTGTAAGTAGAACATTTGAAAGATAAATGTGTGTTGAAATCAGCCTTCTCTTATACTCGGAGAAGACCATGTAGATTCTGATCGAACATACATTTCCAAATTTAATGACCCAGCTATATGACGTTCAATATATATCATTGAACTAAACAGATCACTATTTAAATCTAATGTCGAAGAACAATTTTATTGCTGAGGCACTACAGATACGATAAGTATTAAATAAATGGAAATGTTTTTCGCTGATTGCATAAATGACCACGCAAATTATATTTTGATATGATAAAATTTATACAGCACGTTAATAACAGCAGCCTATATATAGATGCATGTGCGCATGGCAATAGTGTCTACCCGGTCGTAATTCAACCACAATCACTGCAACAGCAGAGCATGAGGTATATATATACAAATCGGTGATACTATATCTTGATGGTCTGATTCGAAGATACAGGGTTTTAGCACTTACGGTCTGGGGGCCGCTTCTACCCTCCCCTATATTTCGAACCAGAGGTGGTGGAGTCATGATACAGACGGTTGAGGCAGTCAATTCGATGTCGTTGTCGAAAGGCAACCGCATTTGGTGGGCTGTCGAGGCGAACTGTGCGAAGCCACCCGTGCGCGCCATCCGTGTGCAAACTTTTATTACAATACCCCGGTCCTTTTTACCATCGTTATACATTTCCAAGGCTAATCCTTCGAAGGTAGCAGAATTCCTGGCACCTTTTGGAACCTTTTAATTTAAATTGATTACGCTGGCGTACAATCTCTTATGACGCTTTTCAATAGCCCTAATGTAAGTGATAGAGCGTAATTCTTTTCAATTATTTATTCGGGGTTTTTTCGCCAAAAAAGATGGCTCCCACCGTTAAGAAAAACTATAGCATTTTGAGCACGGTTTTCTGTTGAATTTTTTTCGATGGTTTTTTAGAACTTTTATTTTCTCCATTTACCAAAAATTTTGCCAGTGCGGTTAACAAGGAAATAAAAATTTTTCTTCATCAGACTGTATGATAAAAAGAAGTAATTGTCAAATTGTGACGAATTTTTTTCTAAAAAAATTTGCAAAATAGACGAAAAGATACTTTGGAAAGGGTTATTAATTCTTACACAAGACGAAAACTATTTAATGCATGGCAAGGGCAGAAATTGATCCTACCCACTTTTGTAGGGTAATTTGTATTTGACCACTGCATTACGTTGGTTATGTGGCTTCGGCAAGTTGGTTTAAGTTGTCTATACGTTCTTCTAGCCTATGCTTAATTCTTGAAACTGACGAAATCCAGAACGATTTTTATCAAAGGTACGTATTGCTCCCGGACTCAGTGATTGATTCTGAAGGGATACACATTGTCTTTACCACTGGACTATGTTAGTTACCACTTTCTATGTTAGTTACCACTTTGACTGGGTTAAGAATTATTATAGATATACACGCTAGATTAAATCAAAGTTATTCGAAGCCATTCGCGAGCTTTTGTTCGCATTTCATCGAATAATATTTAATCATACTCTGTCGAGGAAGACCTTGAAGTTGCTTTTGAGTGTAATTACATTTTTAAATTATGTACAAGTTTATTTCTAAATAAATCCAATTGAGCCTTTTGCAATATCACAAATAACAAAAATGGGTAAGGTCAAAACTTGAGCATATAGTAGGTTTCTGGTGCTACGAATTTTAAAAGCCTATATTTTTGTGAGTAATAAAACATTTGAAAAATAAATGTGTGTTGAAATCAGCCTTCTCTTATACTCGGAGAAGACCTTGTAAATTCTGATCAAACATACTTTTCCAAATATAATGACCTAGCTATAGGCGTCCAATATATATATCATTGAACAAAGCAGATCACTATTTAAATCTAATTTCGAAGAACAACATTATTGCTGGAGCACTACAGAGACGATAAGTATTAAATAAATGGAAATGTGTTTCGCTGATTGCATAAATGACCACGCAAATTATATTTTGATGTTTATGATAAAACTTACACAGCACGTTAATAACAGCAGCCTCTATATAGATGCATGTGCGCATGGCAATAGTGCCTACCTGGTCGTAATTCAACCACAATCAGTGCAACAGCAAAGCATGACGTATATAAATACAAATCGGTCGTACTATAGTATCACCGATTTGTATTTATATACGTCATGCTTTGCTGTTGCACTAATTGTGGTTGAATTACGACCAGGTAGGCACTATTGCCATGCGTGATCATTTGCTTTTCTTCTTTTAAAATATCTGCCTGTACTTAGGGGAAACAGGCAGATCTCTGGAAACAAGAAAGGCTGAACACATCAGAAACGTTAAGGAACATAATAATGGTTCAAACATCGAAAAACGTGCAACGCGAAAATCATTGACACAGGGAATTTCCGTAGTCGCCTGACACTAGAAAGTCTAGAATCATGGCATACAGCTGCCAAACACAGCAATGCTGATAAAAACTCAAAACCGCTTCCTCGACAATGTACAATCTTAATAAAGAAAACATAGTATCACCTTATCGTATTTCACAGTGCACATGTATACACGTCATATCTAGCTTCATTTCACACTTTCACAGTTTACCAAGTGTAGAACAGTCAGGACTATCCAGAAAACCAGGATCGAATCTTTAAAATTGAAGTCTTGCGATAAAAATTCTCATTTTTCAAGCATATTTTCGCTCAAAATCAAACTTTTCACTCCTCGTAACTTTCCCCAGTGTTTTCGAACAAGCCATTTTCCCCGCGCGGTTCCCGCCTTTTGCTTCAAATTTGGCTTCATCCAATCATACGACGAAAACATAGGAGTTATCGTTCCAGTTGTATTAGAGTTCACTGGTTCCGACTTGATTGGCTTTTCTGTTTATTTCTATTCTGTGGTGAAAGTCTGCAGATGCTGAAATTTTTATTTGTTAATTTACAAACCTCTTACGCACATCACAAAATATATCTCTGGAAAAATTGAAGGTGATTTTTAAATAATCGCCAAAAAATGTGTGAGGGTTTGGTGGTGGAATTTTGAAATAGACGGACGTCCTGAATTTAGCTAAATTGATTCAAACCAAAAATTTATCTGGAACGATTTTTTTTGTATAATTTATAGCTCTGGCAAGTTTAATCCTCTGTGTGCATTGGGATATTTTTGTAGAGCTTTAGCGGAAATCATTTTATAAGCTGCTTGCTTTGTGAGCGTGGACTTGTGGCCACATATCGTTGGCATTTTAACTGGCTCCATGTCGTCACATATTTAGCACGGTAGGGGTGAACCGTTACTAAATGTATATGTGGGTATTCTGGAACAAAATGATTTCGATACTTTGTGTGTTGTGTCAAAGTTAAAAAATTCGTGAAACAAACAAGAATATAATACTGAGTTTTGGTGTTAAAGTATAATGTTTATTTACAAATGTGTAACATTGTGCTTTTCAATTTGACTATGGTTTCTGTAGTCGACCACTTACTGTTCTTTAATTTGATTTCTTGCTGAAATCTATCTAGTTCTGATGGATCCTATTACATTTTTCCCCAGCCAACAAGCGCTTCGAGGCTTACATTATCATGGTAAATAATGGCAACTGATCGTTATCTTGTTTGATTACGAAAGGTTTTCCCGCTGGTAACGAAAACAAGCAATCTACTAGGGACATTGAGAGATCACTTTACCAGCTCATGTTCTGTGTGCAGAAGAGGCGAACTGAGATTTCTGTAGCAATCATGGCTTTTTGGATTGCTGTCTTCTTAGCAACAATACAACGTAAGTTTCCCTTTATTGTTTTACATGGCAACGTTCAGAATAGTACCATGCTTTAAGTTGGATGATGTACTTCTTGTTGTATCTTCTTATATGACTTTATTGTGCTTATATATGTATCTCATACATCAGGGTTATATTTTATCCTGTGATAATACTTATGCATTTCGTTTAAATTTATGGGGAAAAGTTGATGACTTAAAAATAATCGCAGTTTAATATAAATATAGTTTCAAAGCTATGCTTTCCGTGTCATACTGTCAAAATTCTAAATGGTTTGCATGGGGTATGATAGTTGAATGAGTTTTAAATTCGTGGAAATACATTGTGTGCTAAATATTTGGGTATTGACTGTCTGAAAACGCGGTTAACTGTGGCTCAATTTTGTTTTACAATGAGTATATGCTGGAGTGTTACCACAGAATAAATTGCTTTCAGAAGAAATGCCGTCAGGCCAGATGCGGCCAGTTGTTTTTTTAAACCTGGCACTTAGATTTTCAAATCTCGCTTCAACCTCGGGAGCAAAGCGGCCGCAGTGACAAACGGACTTTACAATGCACAAGGTTCTATTTTAGAATAATTTTTTTAAGCTTTAGACTCGCTTTTTTTCAACTGGCACTGAAGCAGAATGTGAACGCGGTTTTTCAGCGTTCAGCAGCGCTAAGAGCTAGGAATTTGGACTATGTTGCTAATGTTTTAAGTGTTTGCTTTGTAGATCTTGCGTTGATTGACTATACAAACACTGTATTTTGTTTGTGCACAGGTGGCCCAGAAATCGGTGGTTTTTAACCTTAAATAAATGAATCTTGTGTATAATATTCCTTTTACAGCTGTCAGAAACTTGCGGGACTGTTTTGTTCTCGCGCGATAGTCGGTCAGTCTCGCGCGACGTTCGTTTAGTATTATTAGTTTAATATATAAAACTTTGTGTAGCATTTTTTAATCTGTACATGCCGTTACTGGGCAATGCCAGACTGCCCCAGACTGCAGAGTATGGCACTTTTCGACGAGATCTCTGGTGCACAAAAGCAAAACATTGTGGTGCAGGGGCGCAAAAATACTTGTAGGTGCGCTTGAAAAGGCAGCCAAAGAAAGAAAAGTGGTAAAACCTTGCAAAATACAGTGTAAATACAACGTTTTGGGCCAAAATAGAGTGTAAAATTTGCTATAAGCCGCAACTAAGTGCGTGAAGATTTTCTTGTTCAAAAATTCTCGGGTGCGTCGTTGACAAACTCTGCAGTCTGGAGACTGCTAGTGCTAGCTTGCGCATTTATGTTTTGCGTTTATAAAGTTCCGCACATAAGCTTTGCTTCAACGCACCTCGGGACAGGCCTTTGGGTTAAAGCTTAATTTTCCCACCGCTTTCGTAGTTCTGTATTTCAAAACGTCCGTTTATTTCAAAATTTCAGGAACCAAAGGTACTATTGATTCAAATAAGATTTCTGAAGAAATATTTGCATCGTTCTCTGAAAAAAGCAGCCGGGAAAATTTTTTTGAATTTTGCGTCATATACCAAAGTTTTAAATGAAACAACTGTCCCCAGATCTTTATTAATGTGTTCAGCAGCGTAAGTCAAATTCTTTGAAGGAAAGTAATCGATATCGTGTCTGAATCTTCGGCATCAATTGAACAAGTCAGTCCTGCGAGTTAAATGCAATTCCAGATGTGATTCAAAACAATTTGTTGATATTGATAATTTTAGCATGCCTTGCAAGCGCCTATGTCAAGGTCATGATCTAGCGATCAGAATGTTTAATTGCTTTTTCATTGTTTTGAAAATCTCACTTAGTTCTCCATGCCATCCAGTCATGATCGGCAGTGATCGGAATGTTCCATTCTTTTTTATCACAATATTTAACTCTATTTTTAAGATATTTCCTGCGCGCCAGGAGACGATATTTATAACAAGCAAGTGAAGAATCAGTGGTTTAAAGATGGAGATGATTTAACAAAGATGAATTTAGATCTCACTCCAAACACAAACCCGGCGAAGAATGTCATTCTTTTCCTAGGTACGATAAGGGTTTCTCTGTATCAATTACAGGTGAACCTTCCTGCTCCTCTAGGAAGAACAGTTTAGAACTGATATAGCTATCCAGTATAAGTTAGTTTAGTTCAGGTTTGCTCCTGTAGTAGCTAAATCTTTGGCGCTAAATCTGTTCAAATTTCAGGTGATGGTATGGGTATTAGTACAACAACGGCAGCGAGAATTTTTGATGGTCAGCAAAAAGGCAAAGCCGGTGAAGAAAATGTGTTAAGTTGGGAAAAATTTCCACACACAGCGATATCAAAAACGTACAACGTTGATCAGCAGATCCCTGACTCGGCTGGGACTGCGACAGCTTTTGGGTGTGGAGTGAAAACTGATGCAGGTTGGGACATCTAAAATTAAGAAAAACGTTTTGAAATATAAAATCAGTTTGTTCACAATAACCAGGTGTAATAGTCATGTTGGGCTCGCTATTCGGGTTGTGTTTGAATGAATACAAAGCTTAATCGAGTGGTCATGGGGTAGAGAGGTACCACGAGAGGTAGGTTTTCAAGATGGCGGTGCTGTTTTTCCAGATTCCTGGAACGAGAACGAATCAACAACCAGATATTTGTAACATTTGTGGAGTGTCAGAAAGTTGGGTGGGTGAATACAATCCGGGTGGATTTTGGTACCAAGGCACATTAAGGATGATCATTTCTGTGAATTATTTTCAGGAATTCTTGGCTTAAACGAGAAGGCGAACTACGCCGATTGCGACAGCGCCAAAGGCAACGAAGTGTTATCGATCTTAACGTTCGCCGAACTCGCTGGAATGTCAACGGGATTGATCACCAATACCCGTGTTACCCATGCCACACCGGGGGCTTTCTATAGCCATTCCGCATCACGTGATTGGGAGAATGATCAAGCCGCCAGGGGAGATTGTGTTGATATATGTAAGTAGTTGTGCATGGTTAATTTCGAAATCCTAAAAATTTGGAAAATTTGCAAAATCTGAGAAATCCGACATACACTTATATATGGTGTGTATATGCTTGTGGTTCTACTATATCTACACCGGTACAAACAGAAAAATATGCCTGACCACGGTGGGAATAGCCAAAAATTAAGATTACAAAGTAAAAGACAATATTATCCGAAAACAGAAATAAATAAACGGCACGAAAATTGAAATGGTTATATTTCGATGCTATTGACTAAATTCCTCAAAATAGCACTGACAAAGTGTTTGAATATTTGCAGCTAAACAATTGATAGAGTACAGCTACGGTGATGGTATCGAAGTTGTCCTCGGGGGTGGCTGGAGAAGTTTCTACAAATGTGGAACAGTTGCCCCTGATGGGGATCTTTTAAATGGCAGGAAATGTCGTATGGATGGCAAAGATCTTACCAAAGAATGGGTAGAAAAGTATGAAAACTCGGCCTATGTTACAAACAGAACTCAACTGAAGGACATTGACGCAAGCAAAGTTGATCATCTTCTAGGTATGTTATGCGATTCCATTATTAGCGAGAATGCGGATGTAAAGTTTTACTTGATTAGATTGTTTGTCTGTAAATTTGTATTTTTTGTTCTTATTGTTATGATTACGCGACTTAATTCTTGTTCATGAGCAGGCTTGTTTTCATCGAGCGGTATGGCGTACCACGTTATGCGAGAAGAATGGAACAGAACATTTGAACCCACCATGGAAGAAATGGTTGAGAAAGCCTTGGAAATCCTCAAGAAAAATCCGAAAGGATTCTTTCTGCTTGTTGAAGGTACCGTATATGACACATATCCAGTATAAAAGATACATATCCAGTATAAATTTATAGTTTAGTTCAGGTTTCCTCCTGTAGTAGCAGTGGATCAATAAGAGATGATCCCTACTGGACCTCTAGAAAGAACAGTTTAGAACTGATAAAGCTATTCAGTATAAAAAAAAGTTAGTTCAGTTTAGGTTTCGTTGTGTGGCAACACCATATCAATAAGAGATGATCCTTACTGAACCTGTAGGGAGAACACTGATGACGCTACCCTATGTTTGATCAATAAACTCTGTAAATTGTTAGGTGGAGAAATCGACTGGGGACACCATGAGGGTCGGGCGCATGTAGCTCTTTCACAGACTGTCGTGTTTGCTAAAGCTGTTCAAAGAGCTCGAGATTTAACGAATGATGGTAAGTTAGGGAGAGAAGGGGATGGTAAGTGCAGGTCAGGTACTGCTATTGCTTTGGGATCACTCCAAAGTGTAATGGATGGCTTAGTTCTATGCTTTGGTCAGTAGATTTTAGTTAGCCATGATCTCTTTCGTGCTTTGAGGGCTTTTCGTGAGCTGTTCCAGGTTCAGCCCTTGTGATGCCTGTGATTAAAGTAAGTTCAAAGCTTTTCATGGGGTACGCTTGGTCCATGGTGATGATCATAAGCTTGCTCCCTGTCGATATAGATTCACTGGAATAATGCTACTAACATCATAGTTAACGGTGTTGTTTAATTCTTACAGAAGAAACCTTGCTCATTGTGACAGCTGACCACTCTCATTCCTTCGTAATGTACGGCAAGGCCAAGCGTGGGACTCCAATTTTTGGTTTCTCGGGCCCCAGACCCAAAACCGCAGACAATTTCCCAATGTTAACCTTGGCCTATGCTAACGGTCCAGGGGGGTTAAAACCTGGCCAGAACCGAGCTAACCTTACTGGGGCTGATTATAATGCTACTGATTTTCGACAACAAGCCTTGGTTTTCACCAGTAGCGAAAGTCATGGGGGTGAAGATGTCGGTACGTTGAAAACGTTTGTCGAAATATATTTTAACTTAATGTTTTTATATTTGCGACAGCTTAATGTAGAATTCTACCTACACTAGAATACCACGTTTGAGATATCTTTTTGAGGTAGTTAAGACACAAACTACGACAGCTTATTGTAGAAAACTACCTAAACTAGACCACCACGTTTGATGCAATGACGTAACGTGCGCTGGGATGCCTGTGACACTACCTACCTACACTAGACCACCACGTTTGAGATATCTTTTTCAAAGAGTCAGTTTCTTATCTATAAACTTAACAAAACCCATGTATATTTTTAAGGTATTTATGCTACTGGTCCGTTCTCTCATCTGTTTCATGGTGTAGTTGAACAGAGTTACATATTCCACGTGATGGACCACGCACTATGTCTCACTGAGAGCAAGCAGAAATACTGTACCAAGCCACGTGACCGAGGTGGTCCGAGCCCATCAGCCATTGGGAATTTGGCATTCAATGTCTCAAGCTTGCTGTCCGTATTATTGCTCAGTTTTCTGCTTGTAAAATGACATGTTTGCAATTTTTGGTTTGATAATATTGTTTTTAATGTTTTAGTAATGCACTAATGCTATTAATTCGTGTGTTAATTAGGCTTTGATTAACGTTAAATTCTACCAGTGACGTGTAAACTTACGAGAAACTTAAAAATATGAAACTTCTAGGAACCTTTAGGGGTCATTGGCACTTATTTCTAAATAATAACAATAGAGCCCATGCATTTGTGTAATAAAATCTTAAAGAAATTGTGTGCGTGCTCATAGACACTTCCCGAATTTGCTTGAGTGCACACGAAACAATAGCTTGAAATCGAGGCGGGGTATGAAGCCTATTTAAAAGAAGTGCTTTTTATGCCCACAGAATAAATTCGGGAAGCGTCTATTGGAGTTTATGTAGATATCAAACAAATTCAAATTATACAATTATACTCATTAGCATAAAATGCGAGAATAGAGGAATTCGCAGGTACTCCAACTCTTAATCTCCAATCCAATCTGTAACAAATCGGACAAAACTCTCTGAACAAAACCATGGATAAAAGATCATCATGAATTTATTATATCTTTAATCAGTCCTATACCAGTGAACTCTAATACAACTGGAACGATAACTTGGCCGCCATCTTTGAAGCCAAATTGAAGGCCGCCATGTACGTCACGCCGCGAAAATATGACCTATTTTCAAAAGCTCTTTTCGACCCTTTAACTTCGTGTTTTAGAGCCAGTTAGGTGCTAAATATTTTCTAGATAGATTGAAATTTCATGTACCTCAACTTTCTTGGACGTCCAGTAAGGTTTTAAAATATTTTTTGGCTGCTAAAAATGAAAAACAGTTTCGGCGAAAACTTTGTCACAAAATATCTTTTTTAAACAACTGTTACCTCTCGAGTTTTAACAGTTAGATGGAAGAGGCTGCCAAGAACTATCCGTAACCGAAGTTTAAAGCTTTAAAGCTAATGCTATCTGACGAAAAATGTTAGTTTTGTACGTATTTTTAAATCAACCATACAAATACACCACTTTGAAAACCTCGATTCACTCACGTTTTAGAAGGGCTACAGCAAAGAACAAAAGCTCAAAATAAACAACGATACCTGGACTTTAGCACAAGATAAGTTTTGGAAGAGTTGACATGTTTTAAAGCAATATATTCTTGAGTTGAAGAGCGTAGTTTGCTTCGTAGTTTGCTTCGGCACGTTGAAACTTTCGTCATTTTCCAGAGTAAAAAACTGATAGCCCTCAATTTTTGCCGTAACCAAGTGTAGAACAGTCAGGACTATCCAGAAAACCAGGATCGAATCTTTAAAATTGAAGTCTTGCGATAAAAATTCTCATTTTTCAAGCATATTTTCGCTCAAAAACAAACTTTTCACTCCTCGTAACTTTCCCCAGTCCTTTCGAACAAGCCATTTTCCCCGCGCGGTTCCCGCCTTTTGCTTCAAATTTGGCTTCATCCAATCATACGACGAAAACATAGGAGTTATCGTTCCAGTTGTATTAGAGTTCACTGTCCTATACTTATGGTTAAAATCCTAGAGCTATGTGATTAACGATTGGATTAAGAGATTAGATTAGGGTTAGAGATTAGATTAGGATCAGTCACCAAATTTTTCGTCTTTTCCGCCAAAGACGCCGGAAAAAAGGTCACGTGTTATATTCTCTATTTTTGTTATTATGTTAAATTGTATTTTCTGTATTTTCTTATGGTCAAATGTTTGTTTTTAAACGGTTGGATGGTTTGCGGAATTGGTTAAAAGGAAGGGCACTTTTCATTTCATCTTTGAGGTAGATACCACGTTAGTTTTATGAAGTGTTGTGCATTGAGTCGAGTAAATACTAAATTGGTGTGTGTTAACATTAGTCCCACCTGGAGCACATTTCATACAGACACTTGTGTTAGTCATGCTTTATAAAGTTGAAATACAGAAGGTAGACTTTAAAATCATGAAAAAACAAGTATTGGAAAGTAGCTCTTGGTAATTATGTGTAAACTATTTAAATTCATGCTCAATTAACTATGGAAACATGTTTGAGAGCTCTGTATCGAATTTGATTCATAATACTGCAGCTGTATTTGTCAGAACAATCCATCAAAAGAAATGAATAATCATTATATATGATAGAAATTTGATTCATTTCTTTGAACTGATTCTTCTCCCACTACGACTACACTTTTGACAGCAAAAGTTCTTTTGACATTTGAGCGCAGTTGCTAATTTGACAGTAAGGCATTTTTTCTGAATTACGCTGTTTTGGAAAGACTTGACATGGTGTTAACTTTACTTAACTCATGTCAATTTGAGTTTGGTGGGGTTTTAGTTATGGTGCTATAGAATCAGCAAATACAAATACTCAACTCTTTATTTTATTTCAGTTTACGATGTCGGCGTCTGTTGTTTGTTCTTTGTGTTGCCATTGTTATTTTCATCCTGTCGCCGGCTTTGAGGAATTTTCATCCTTCAAAGTACTTAGGATCTTATCATATTGGTAAGAATGTTAATTTATAATATAACACCATGATGATTTTACTGGGATGAATTGTGAAACATAGGCATTATATGTTTAAAAACACTTAGCTGGAAGATTGGTACCAGTATTTTAAGGGATATTATCCAGCAAAAATTATATTGACAATTCCTTGTAGCTAGTGTTAAAACTAATTTAGGTTAGCAAAGGATCAAAATTAAAACGGACGTGCTGCTGTCTATTTTTGTTATGATCAATTATATTGTAGATTGTACAATTCTACAATGGTAGAAATGCAGAATAGCATTAAGTCTGCTGCAGGCTTGTTACCTGGCAGTCATCAAACCGATATCAGGATGCGTTCGCATCGCTTGCTCTGGCTTGATGATAACAAGTCTGCTGCAAGTTGTCAACAGGCTTGATGCAAGTTGATTGTCAAGACTTTTTATCCACAAGCTTGATGCAAGTTCTTTCAACAACTTGCAAAAATGTCTGCAAATATCAAGTTGCGTCAGGTCGGATTTCCACAGACTTGATGCGACTGGATTGAGCCATTACAGGCTTACAAGATGCAACTTGATTACAAACTTGTATTAAGCTGGTAAAATCCACAACTTCCATCAAGTCTGTGGCGTTTCTTGCTGGAGTGAGTAATCTGTGATTATATCACTGGCCTTAGCATGGGTACAACAAGAGGTGGACAACCATTATGCATGCTGATTGAACAAAAGAAAGTCCTGTAATGATACAGTTGTTTTATATAGATCAGGCGTATGTCTGTCTAGAGAACAGACTATCTCATTGGAAGGAGGCGGTGGAGTCCAAAGATGCTGTAATTTTTCACAATCCTCTCGAGTCCAAAGAGGAGTCGGAATTGGTTTATGTTGGTGAGAATCTTTTGAAACTCTCCAGTTTAAAAATTATTCTTGTGGTTATTCTCTGTCTAACATTATGTGATAGGATCAGATACAAAAATTAGTTGTCTCAAGCAGGATTTGAACTTGCATAGATCTTGTCAAATGGGATTCTACCAATCCCAGTTGACTCGATAGCTCAATTGGTAGAGTGGCGGTCTAGAAAGCCGAAGATGTGACTTCAAATCTCGCTTGAGACAATGAATTTTTTATTCTTCTCTGCAGTGTCAAATTAATGTGAATCTAGTTGAATGAGTTTGCCAAGCTTTTCATGCATGTATATGTGGATTTTTTGCAGGTAGCCGAAAAAAATTGCTCTTAGCTCTGTGTGGTTCAAACTAGCCCACTTTGCTTGAATTAGTCAAACCACACAACACTTGTTAGTTCCGACCAAGGATCTCAGTTAGCTTCAGGCACTTGCAGGTAGTACGGCTACCAAGGATCCCAACATTTAACAGGCATGGAGCTTTTTTTTTGTCCAATGCAGAGGCAAAAGTCTTGCAGTCTTGAATGTCAGCGCCAGCGCAAAGAAAAAGCTCGGCAAACTTGCTCAACCATGAATCTAGTTTTTCACATCTCTGAGGATGGTTCTGAAATAAACAACTATGGAATACCATGTGTCTTTTGTGAAAGTGTGAATTTTCCTTAACTAGGTAATGGTGTCATTGGCATGTCTTTAAATGGTGACAAGTATCTGTACATCAGTGATGGGGAATCGCTATCCATTCAGGTTCCTTATGAATCCTTGTTGATGTTTACTGTTGATCAAAAACAGAGTCAAAGAGGTAATGATGGCCACTCATGTCTGCAAAACAAATTTACTTTGGCTGTTAAGTGTTTTTCAGCATGCTAGCTCATTTTCTCGACATATTGCCTAGCAGTAGCTAATGTGATAATCATAGAGGCAAATATTCATACTGTACATTTATCATATTTTGTTTGGAAGGTCAGTGAGAACAAATATTTATATGAGTATTTGCCCTTCAGTTATTGGCAGTGATTATGTCACTGTTAACTAATGAGTGTCTATGTTTATGAAATATTCAGAATTTAACAATCTTTTGCTGCTAACATTGGAATATACCTAGCTTACATTGTTCTAGGTTGTCAGCAATGTTGTTTAGCCTTGATTCAGGCTCAACAATATCATTGACAACTACAGTACGACTATTGCAGGCAGCAAAACATTGTTCAGTTCTTTTAATACTGCAAGCTGTCAGTTGCTAGGCCACTGCCATTTTGCAGTTTTTCTTTTCCTAAATACACTACGCTTCTTATTTCAATAGAGGCAATGGTGATTGACTTACGAAGAGGCACAGTGCACAACGTTCACAGTTACTCAAAGGTACAGTGATTGCTTGTTATTTGTAATGTAGTTACTGGATTACCAATCTCGAACCTTGCAAGATTAGTTTGCAATCCAGTTGATCTGAAAACACGGAAAAGTACTGGCACTAGTTGTCAAATAGAAATCCATTTTTCGATCCAAATTATCAAATTTCTCATGAAATATAATTTACTTTGTTTGTAAATTTCTTGCAGACTTATAATTTTGTTTATTAAAGATAGTTACTAAGTTTCAACAAGTTTCAGAGAGGAAAACAAGAGATATAAGCGATTAACAACAGCAAAATGGATTTCTATTTGGTAGCTAGTTTCAGGCCTTTTACTCACGGTCAGGTTAGCTAGATGCTAATGAGCTTATTTTGGTTCTCTCGCACAGGACAAGAGCTGTGTTGTTCTTGAACATGTTGTTTACGCTGACCAGAACGAACCGTCGTTGCTTGTTCAAGAAATCATCGTCAACAACCACGCGGTATTTACACTATACAATAACACACAAAAATACTAGGTTCCTTCACTACCTGACATCAGACACGATACAAACAGAATTCAGGCCTTTGTCTGAGAGTTACATGTAGCACAGAGGTCGGTTGTACGAAGGGTGAGTAGCACTATCCACTGGATAGTGATTTTTTTTAACTGCCGCAGAAAGTCATAAAAAGTAATGACACCAGCGATATTCTGGTCTGTGGCAAATGTTTAGAACTTTTGTTCTTCGCTGTGATTGGTCAATTTTACGAATTCTGAAATCGACAAAGAAACATGAACGAAAAAGTGAACGTGTAACGCTAGTGTCTATTTATAATGAACAATATTTTTCGACTCTACCACAATTAATGCATGGTTTATTAAGCTTATCGGGGGAAAAGATCTTCAAAGTTACACCCATATCGGTTTAAGCGAAATACGTACGTTAATTATTGCATAAAATGTCGATATTGAAGCAGCAGTTTGTAATTCTTCGTGGCGCCACTGGCATCAGTTGGCAACATGAAGTTGTGTATTACACTACTTTTTTCATCTTAGACGTCGTTTTTATGTCTGAATTTCTATCCTATTCGGTGGATACCTTTTTGAAGACTATTGACTGTTAACTATATGGACTACAGTGGCTGGAGTTGAACAAAATAGGTACAAAACGAACAATGGGTGTATTAAACATTTGCCACAGACCGGGATATTGAACTCACAAGAGATAAAAAGTGACTTCAACTCGAAAATGTCGAACTTTAATATGTGTTTAACTAGTTTCTAAGCATGTTTAGAAAGCTTTCAAAAATCACTATCCGGTGGATAGCGCTATATTCGCCTTTCGTACAAACGAACCCAGTACTGCAGTATGTAAATTGATTATGTAAATGATACTACATTCATTGATATCACTTTTTAAGTAGTGAGTGGTTGTTGAGAGGCTTTGTATTGTGCTGTAGCATGTTCCAGTTCAAGTGAATTTCAAGCACAATGGACACACGAGGTGGAAGAAATCGAAAATGCACAGTGAAAAGTAAGTTGGAAAATTCTCTCATCTATGAGAATTCGTTCTGGGAGTTGTAACACTGAATGATCCTTGCTAGACTTACTGGAAGAACTGTTTAGAATGGACAAAGCTATCCAGTATAAATAAAGTTAGTTTAGTTTAGGTTTTCTTCTGTGGTAACACTGGATCAATAAGAGATGATCCTTACTGGACCTCTAGGAAGAACAGTTTAGAACTGATAGAACTATCCAGTATAAATAAAGTTAGTTTAGTTTAGGTTTCCTCCTGTAGTAACACTGGATCAATGAGAGATGTCCTTACTGGACCTCTAGGAAGAACAGTTTAGAACTGATAGAGCTATCCAGTATAAATAAAGTTAGTTTAGTTTAGGTTTCCTCCTGTAGTAACACTGGATCAATAAGAGATGATCCTTACTGGATCTCTAGGAAGAACAGTTTAGAACTGATAGAGCTATCCAGTATAAATAAAGTTAGTTTAGTTTAAGTTTCCTTCTGTAGTAACACTGGATCAATAAGAGATGATCCTTACTGGATCTCTAGGAAGAACAGTTTAGAACTGATAGAGCTATCCAGTATAAATAAAGTTAGTTTAGTTTAAGTTTCCTTCTGTAGTAACACTGGATCAATAAGAGATGATCCTTACTGGACCTCTAGGAAGAACAGTTTAGAACTGATAGAGATATCCAGTATAAATAAAGTTAGTTTAGTTTAGGTTTCCTCCTGTAGTAACACTGGATTACTTTAGTCTTTCAGCGTCGAAGCCTGGATTAGCTGACATACCACTCAGTGTTGTCACAAACACGATGTCTCATCCGAAAAAGAAGGACACAGACCTCGTCATCGCTGTTGGTTCTTCCTCCATTGCACCAAACGAAATGGTTCCTTTTGAAAGGTACGTAGACAAAACGAAAAAAAAAACATTCAAGTTCTCTGTCTGGACGTCCTTATTCTTTACTGTAATATATGTATCTTTGTCTGTTTTCAATTTTTCAGCGTTAAAAGTCTGCAGTTTTTAACAGCAGTTCTTTCGCAAGATGTCCCTCGCGTGAAACCAACAACTAATGCACCATTGATGGCTGAAAAAGGTCTACGAAAAATGGTTGTTCAGGTACAGAACACACGACAGCACATTTCGGGAGCTATCCAGTAAAAATAAAGTTAGTTTAGTTTAGGTTTCTTCCTGTAGTAATACTGGATCAATAAGAGATGATCCTTACTGGACCTTTAGGAAGAACAGTTTAGAACTGATGGAGCTATCCAGTATAAATAAAGTTAGTTTAGTTTAGGTTTCCTCATGTAGTAACACTGGATCAATAAGAGATGATCCTTACTGGACCTCTAGGAAGAACAGTTTAGAACTGATAGAGCTATCCAGTATAAATAAAGTTAGTATTGGCAATTTAATCTTGTAGAAATTGAAAAAAGGGATCCAAGAGGAAGAATCCTTGCGTGAAGATCAATCGTCAACATGGAGAAAGGTGTTTAACTTTTTCCTAGAAGTGTTTAACGACTCTTCCACATGTCGTTGTGTACAACCATTTGATGAGAATGAAGTTTTTACCCAACTAAACTTTCCAAATTACATCGCATGCATATCGCTGTGAAACCCCATGCCAATTAATGTAAACCAGTAACCAGCACTCGTGATTGCAAATGAAAAATTGGTCTACTGCGGCCGGTTGTTCAAAGCTGGGTTGGTACTAACTCCGGGTTAAAGTTTAAACCAATGTTTCAGTTTCTGTGTTTCTACATATCCGTTTATTTTAAAACTTTACAACCATTCATAAAGACAAGATTTCTGAAGAAATATCTCGCAATACTATCAACAAGCTACTGGAAAGTTTGGGAAAAAATTTTATGTTAACCCAGGGTTAGCTTACCGGCTTTTAAACAACTGGTCTACAGGCACTCATCCTTATGAATTCATTTCAAAGGTGATTAAAATACTCGCGGCTGTGTTGTATTGTAAATATACGATCGCTTGTCTTCGACTTCGGATTGTATATTCAACTCAACACAGCCGCTCATATGGTTTTGTTTTTTTTAACAACTTTATTGGACTTAGCTAGTACAAAAATAACATTTACAAGTACACAATAACATAAACTAATAAATTACATTGTATTGTAAACATTACGAATAGAGCCGGGATTTTTCGCATTCTTACATCTATTTTTGTCTTAAATTTTGTTCAGATCTGGAAAAGTGGAGTGTCGATTCCAGTGAAGCACCATCCTGATACTCCGGACGGAAATAAAGTAAATATGACAATGTACTATGTTCTGTCGAGTTTAACGGCTTCTCCCATGATAGAACCATCTAAAACGTATCCTGGACGATGTTATCAAGGTGTCCCTACTATGTAAGTAATCAAGAATTGTTAGTGTGTTGACTACCTCTTTTCAAATGCAGTTAATGTTGTGAGTCTGACCTGAGGATCAAATAAACTTACGATCTCAGACATAAAAGGCGCTTGCTCTGAGGATTGATTTGGCGAAGCGTTGCGAATATCCGGAATTTTTTCAGGAAAAAAAGGGCAGGACTTAAAATGTAATTTTGTTGAAACACCACGTAAGTTTCCTATCGCAGAGCTTTCGATCCGTAAGCTCAGATCTTCATCCGTGCCAATAATAATGCAAGATGAAGACGAACTGAAAGAAAGAAGAACATCAGAACTGCAAGAAAAACTGTTCATCTTGAACTGCAAGATGAACTGATGAAGATCCGAGCTCACAGATCGAAAGCTTTGCAATAATAAACTTACGTGGTGTTTCCACAAAAGTATATTTTAATTTGATGTTTACTATGCAAACATACAAGGAACTTAAGGGCAGGACTTGTCGTTCGCGTATTACTTATATACACTTGGTGTGTTATCATTTCAGGCATACAGCTTTGCTGTGGACAAAACCTAGGACTGAGGAAGATGTCACGAATCTCGCTTTGAAATGGAAGAAAACTTTAATCACGCATGGCTGCGAATCTTTCTTTGATCGAGGTGGGATGTGCATAAAGTTAGTTTAGTTTAGGTTTCCTCCGGTAGTAACACTGGATCAATAAGAGACGATTCTTACTGGACCCCTCGGAAGAACAGTTTAGAACTGATTGAGCTATCCAGTATAAATAAAGTTAATTTAGTACAACTCTCCATTATAACTATGTGTAATTCTGTATTCAGGCGCTGTCTATCTCCATCAAGCAATGGTTTTGAGTTTCGGTGGTTTCACTTTTGCCCAAGGTCGTTTAGAGTTCGCGGCTAACCCAGCCACTCTTCAAACAGACATATTCTTTCACCATATCGAGTACTACGGCAGTTTTGTCAGTGTTAAAGTCTTGGTCAGTCAGCAGTGGTCGCAGGCGGCGGAAATAAAAGTTTGGGCGGAAAATCAGGCCAAGTTGTTTGCCTGCGAGGCGGGCTGTCAGTTTCATCCTGTCATATTAAGGTCAGTGTTACAGTGTTGACAACACATTGCGAACGATGTCGAAGGAACTAGACCCAGTCAGTTTGGAAATATCACATGCTCAAACCGACCTGACCGCGTAGCTCAGTTGGCAGACCATTGGGTTAGCATTCCAAAGGTCGTAGGTTCGATTCCCACCCTGGTCAGGCATATTTTTCAGCTTGTCTTATATAAACTCAGAGTAACACCAAAGGCATGAAGGTTTTGAATATCTATTTTCAGTTCCAAAGCGATGACCTTTCCTGTCAAAATCACTTCACCTGTCACACCATTGCTGTATATATCAAATAACGAGACCCATCTTCTGAGTGTCAAGAATATGGACTTTATAAAGGAAGCTTGGAAAGGTTTGTAATAAGACGCTTGTCTCGAGCTGACTCCGTAGCACAGTCAGAAGACACAAAACCACAGGATCTTCCACTGCACAGTTAGAAACGCACAAGTTACAGCAAGTCTGCTACAGGCTTGTTACCTTGCAGTCATCAAGCCGATATCAGGATGCGTTCACATCGCTTGCTCCGGCTTGACGATAACAAGTCTGCTGCAAGTTGTCAACAGGCTTAATGCAAGTTGATTCTCAAGATTTTTTATCCACAAGCTTGATGCGAGTTGTTTCAGCAGCTATGAAATAAGTTGTATCAACTTATAAGTTGTATCAACGAATGGCGAATCTGATAAAGGCAACAGGCTTGATGTAACTTGATGACAAACTTGCATCAAGCTCGTAAAATCCGAAACTTGTTTATATAAGTGTTAGTAAGGTTGATGGTCTAGGGCTTTTTAACGACGCCTCTGACAGCCACCTTATGCCTCATCTATGATCCTGGAGCACAGCTACGATGAAAGGATCAGTTAGGAACTAATCTCAACCCAGCCTGTCAACATTCTCTATGGAAGGAAACCAGAGTAGCTGGAGAAAGTGAAACAGACAGAGCGTTAACTCTTTTCATAAAATTGTCATGAGTCTGAAGGGAGGATCAAACCCACGATCTCAGAGATGAAAGGCGCTTGCTTTAACGATTGCGTTCTCGTCTTCTATTTTTTTAGACACTCGTTTCCAAAGCAAAGAATCTCGCAGTATTCTTCCAGCATCGTTTTGGGCCAGTGTCGCTTTTTTCATCATTGGGTTCCATCTTTATCTCGTCAAACTGATCTATACCGAATGTCATCGCGATACTAGAACTGGACGATTTGCAAAATGATAGCTCCGGTATAATATAGGCATAGAATTTGAAATGATAGGGGAATTTCAGACGTGTTTTTAGACTGCGCGCTTTTTTATGTGGTAAACCTTGTAAGGCTCTCCTCCGCTAACAAAATTTATACGATTCCCTAGTTAGAAGGATCTTTTAAAACTGTGTTTGTTTTCTTTCTTCTAACGCGACATATTTTAGTTGGTTTGAACTTTTCATTGCAAACAACGCGATGTATAATGAGCTCTCGTTTAAACTTATTATTATATTTGAAAGTTCAAACAATATCTACTACAATATCTTAATTTGGAAGAAAGGAAATGAAAAACTTGAAAATAATACACATGTAGTTTTAAACGACCTTTCCAACCTGGAATTTTCGTGAAAAAATTTCCTGTCACGCTAAATATCCCCCCCCCCCGCAATTAGCACTCTAGGTACGGCGCTGCCACATACTTGCGGCCCACTACATCGTGTGAAATTCGGCTATAGTTCACTGTAATAAGTTCCTTGTATAATTGCGTGGTGAATATCAAATTGAAATATAATTTTGTGGAAACACCACCTAAGTTTATCGCAATAAACGAACGTAAGTTTATTATTGCGATAATAAACTTAAGTGGTGTTTCCACAAAATTATATTTTGATTTAATATAGTTCACTACTGATTCACTCGATGGACAACAAAGTTCGTTACATAAAAAAGCGCAATGTGTGAAATAGGGTTATACTGTACTGTAAGTGTTATAAGAATCGAGGGTGGTACATGTAGATAAATTTTGTACATTACATAAACGCATACATTTTAGATGATTTGGGCAGGAAACGTGAGCAAATGGATGGGAAATTAAGTCTCCTTGCAAAAGGCATGATTTTAAAAAAATTGGGCTTGTTGCAATTTGTCATTTGCAGACGTGTTAAAACTTTTGAAACAATTTTTGTTACTTCAAGTATTTTGGATAAATACAGTACAATAATTTCCAATCTATTTGCTCATGTTTAAAATTCTCTTATAATCCATAAAGTATAGAAATTTAATTGTCAATATTTATAAATAAAGTACAATCTATTTAATTTAGCACTCATTTCATAATGTCTCGCATTTTATGCTAATCAGTTGTTATGCCCATCGGGTAAAAGACATAGGTACAAGAACCCTGGGGTTCATTTTCCTGTATTGAAAAATTTTTTAAAAGGCGACATAATTTAGCAAAATGGCGCTGAACTGGACTTCTGCTCAACCACTTCCACCGGGCTGGGAAGCAAGATATGACTCAAATTATAAGAGATAGTAAGTTGAATAAAATCTACATTGGAAACAAACAATTAGGGAGTAAACGAAGTATTTTATATGTGTGCATTTGCTGTCAAATGCCATAATGTCATTTACTTCATCTGAACTTAAGTATAAAGATCTCTTTCTGTGTAGAAAACGTCAAAAGAACTCAAGGCAACGTCGATATTTCTAGTCGAAATAATTGTGCTAGATATGTTTAAAGAGCTGATAGATTGTTTTAGCTGCTTTAGCTTACAATATAAACCGTAGATTGACTGACATTTGAACTGTGAACTTTTTTACATACTTGAACATTTTGAAAGAAAAAATGTCAGTGTTCCGTGTTGAAATGACTCCAATAACTTACTGTTTGGCTATTTGAAGAGCCTTGCAACAACTTGACTTGAATTTAATCCAAGTGTATACAATACATCAATCAACTTCGTATTTTAAATCTGTTTGGTACACACATAGATTCATCTTTTGTTCTTTATACTCATTGACAAGACACAAGCCTACTACACAGCCAGAAATGCCACAGACTTGATGGAAGTTGTGGATTTTACCAGCTTGATGCAAGTTTGTGATCAAATTGCATCAATCCTGTTGGCTTCATCAAGATTATTGAAGAAAATCAGATTTGATGGCATATTGGGGTGATGTCAGTATACTCACATTGCCTTACCCGAAAATGTCAAAATTGTACTGACCAGGGGGGGGGTTGAGATGTGATTGCACAGGCTGTGAAAAAACCTAGAAAAATTTTCTAGAACACCCCTTCCTAACAGAATGGTGTCGCTACACCCCTGTTTTCGGCCAAAATCTTGTCATGGCCAGAAATTTAAGACATTGCGCCCGTGCGCTAGCTATTGTGAGGGCAGCGTTAGTTCGCAAAAATACTAACGCTTTGCTAATGCTGTGCTTTGCACGGTTTTAAAGCCTGGTTTCTAAGCTTTATTTTGATACCAAACATGGAGAACCTACTGGAATACATCTTTATAAAAATTGGATTTCATTCGGTGGAAATTTGGTTGAACATAAACATTTGTGCTGTAATTGTTACAGCAACGAGTTAAGAATTTTGTGTTATTAATCACGAAAATGTAATCTGTTGGACTAAACAAACAGCTTTGAAAATTTTTGTGGAAGTGGTCGAACATATATTAATTGCCAAACAAACCCGGCAAACTGCCCCAAGAACAGATGGGATCCAACTGGTGACACTAATGTATAGCTATTGCGCGAAGATGGCAGATAATGAAGAGAACTATTAAGAAGGAATGAACGGAAAATAGTTGTTTAAAATGTAACCAGTTCCACGTACGAATTAATGAAAAAAAGTACGGCAATGCAATAACGAAGCCCTTGCAAAGATTATTCCAACTCGGCAAATGCTTTTAGTACGGTATTGCGGTTGTATTTTGTAAATTTTTCATTAACTCCCATGTTTTAATGCTAATTGTGGCAGCCATATTTGTTCAAACAATCACGTCATGTCCAGTGCCAATGTCTTAAATTTCTGGCCATGTGGAAACTGCAAATTAATCAGCAATTTGGGGTGACTCATCAGAACACAGGATCAGCTTTGACTGATGTTAAACTAGTTAAAAACATTTTTACCAAAGGATTTTTCTTTTTTAGTTACTTCATTGACCATGCCACTCAGCAAACCTCTTGGACTGATCCAAGACAAACTTATGCTGCAAGAATGCAACCTGCTCCAGAGCAGATTCCTATGCGAAACCTCTCGGTAAGGGATCTGTTGGTGCCTGTCAGCCTGCTTAGCCAAGATACCCGGTAGACAAGATATCTAGAATTGCATGCAGCTAACCAAAAAATACTTTGCACAGATCAAAACTGCTTTCTATATGCGCACACAGCTAGTACTTATCAAGCTATAGTATTTGTTATAAATGTTCACATTTTGGAATTCAAACAACTTTGTCAAATAGAACACACAGTGTTGCCAGTGGTGAAGCCAGCCTGACATTTGGTCATGCAAATGCAAATTTTTCTGTGTTATAGACCGTATAAGGAATCATTTTCTGAAGAAATTAATAATGATGATTTAAATTTGCATAGCATAACCAAATTGTCTAGCTGGCTTTGCTGCTGAGTGTTACCTAACCTCTTGCTACTAAAAAATCTAAGCTCATTTTATTTAAGACTGGACTTGTGATTTCATTCGTGTGGGTTGCATTATCATAGTCGATCTCTCCTGTGTCGAGGGTTTTTCTCCTGGTGTACTTGATCCAGTTTTTCATATGTCTATATGTATAATGCCTGTGTGTTTGGCACTAAAAGCTAAAATTACTAAAACATGTTGAACTGATCGACATATTACTGTTTATTTAGCCCCGACAATCATCAGCACAGTCATACTTGGGCCGAACAGCATCATCATCCAGGTCACAGGTAAACTGTCTTTGGTTTTACATACAGTTGCTCTTTCAGAAGTAGGGTTTGAGTTCTATTGATAATAGTTATTGGCCATAGGCTGTCCATTTGCAGTTCATAAATTTATGAAATTTGTCGACTGATGCAAGTAGGAACACTCTAATTTGAACCCTTCCTTGTACTAATTGATTAATTTTATTTTATATAGGAGACTAATTTTCAAATGTCAGTAAGTACTATGACTAAAATATTTCATAGTAAAGCTAGCCGACCTTATTGCCAATATTAAAGATATTACATACCCTATGATATTGCTATATTAATAGATTGATACTTCTGCTGATGATAATGATGATGAGGAATGGAGAAATGCTTTGTTACTCAGTTCAATGGAAAATAATGACAAGAAGAAACGCCTGCTATTTCACGAGAAAGTCAACAGTAAGATTGTGTCAGCACTGCATTCTCTTGGGCTTGGCTCATACTGGCTCAAAACTGAGTTAGCGCCTAATGTCCCTTCAATGTTTTAACCATCATTTTCTAAATTGCAGTGAAAGAAAAATTCAAGCGAGAGTTTAAGGAACTTGATGGTGTTCTTGTTGAAAACACGGTGGAAAAGGTGATTGGTGTTTTTTTTATGAGACCTGGCACTCGCAAAACTATACCGGCCATGACTGTAGTTGTTATAAGATAAGAGTATTAAGAGATAATGGTCAATCATTTCATGTGTCGATCCCAGCTTGGTAGCTGTATGCTAAAAGCTGCGTTTTATGAGGCTAAGTAAAATCTACGTAACGTTAAAATGAGCTTTATGTCTATTGCACAGCATGAATATGAAGAAGATATTGTGAGAGCCGTACTCTCATCTTTAAAAGGTAAACATTTATTACAGTTTAAAATAGACTTTCTTATATCACGTTTTGGTTTATACGAAGGAGAGTTGAGAAAACTCACATACAAACTCTCGCTTGTCAACTGTCATGTAACTCTTGTTCTTATTTGACCAGGACATGACAGTTGAGAAAACTCTCATACAAACTCACGCTTGTCAACTCTCATCAACTCTTATGCAACTCTTGTTCTCATTTGACCAGGACATGAGAGTTGAGAAAACTCTCATACAAACTCTCGCTTGTCAACTCTCATCAACTCTCATGCAACTCTTGTTCTCGTTTGACCAGGACATGAGAGTTGAGAAAACTCGCATACAAACTCTCGCTTGTCAACTCTCATCAACTCTCATGCAACTCTTGTTCTCGTTTGACCAGGACATGAGAGTTGAGAAAACTCTCATACAAACTCTCGCTTGTCAACTCTCATCAACTCTCATGCAACTCTTGTTCTCGTTTGACCAGGACACGAGAGTCGAGAGAACTCTCATACAAACTCTCGCTTGTCAACTCTCGTCAACTCTCATGCAACTCTTGTTCTCGTTTGACCAGGACACGAGAGTTGAGAAAACTCTCATACAAACTCTCGCTTGTCAACTCTCATCAACTCTCATGCAACTCTTGTTCTCGTTTGACCAGGACACGAGAGTCGAGAGAACTCTCCTGCAAACCCTCGCTTGTCAACTCTCATCAACTCTCATGCAACTCTTGTTCTCGTTTGACCAGGACACGAGAGTCGAGAGAACTCTCATACAAACTCTCGCTTATCGACTCTCATCAACTCTCATGCAACTCTTGTTCTTATTTAACCAGGACATGAGAGTTGAGAAAACTCTCATACAAACTCTCGCTTGTCAACTCTCCTCAACTCTCATGCTAATCTTGTTCTCGTTTGACCAGGACATGAGAGTTGAGAAAACTCGCATACAAACTCTCACTTGTCAACTCTCATCAACTCTCATGCAACTCTTGTTCTCGTTTGACCAGGACACGAGAGTTGAGAAAACCCTCGTACAAACTCTCGCTTCTCAACTCTCATTCACTCTTGCTTTTTTCATTTTACGTCCAGATGCTCACATTGAAAAAGAGCGAAAGAAACGAGAAGAAGAACTAAGAAAAAAGAGGGAGAAGGAAGCGGAACTAAAGAGGAAGGCGGCTGAAAGGAAGAGAGAAATAGATAGAATGAGAAGAGAAATGAGAGAAAAGAAAGAAGAGGAGAAAAAGAAAGCGGAGATGGAGGCCAAGAAAAGGGCATTATCTCAAGCCGCTGCTGCCAAACCAAGTATGTTTCGTTTGTATTTCTGCTAATAACTAGGTGATCTGAAGACACGGAAAAATACTGGCACTAGTTGTCAAATAGAAATCCAGTTTTCGAGCCAAATTAGAAAATTTCTGATTGAGTATAATTTACTTCGGTTCCAAATTTCTGTTGGACTTATAATTTTCTTTACTGAACAAGATTACAATGTTTCAACAAGTTTCATAAAGGAAAATAAAAGATGTGAATGAATAAAAACAGCAAAATGGATTTCTATTTGATAGCTAGTTGCAGGTCTTTTACTCACGGTCAGATCTGCTGGAAGGCGTCGGTTGTACGAACGTTGGATAACGCTGCCGCAGAAAGACATAAAAAGCAATGACACCACGGATACTGAACTCGTAGGAAGACATAAAAAGCAATGTCACACCAGGAATATTGAAGAGATAAAAAGTGACTTTAACTCGAAAATGCCGAACTTTAATACGAGTTTTACCAGTTACTGAACATGTTTAGAAAGTTTTAGCTGAGTCCTTCGTAATTCAACTTAGCTCCCAGTAAGGATAATTAGCACAATACTATTGCACTGTATGTAATGTTTTCTTTATTTTTCGTTGACAGAAGCCACAGTGACTGTCCAAAGTCGACCAATTTCTACACAGAAAGTGACTCAACCTAAACATACTTCACAAACAACACCGGAAGCCAAACCAACTGCAGCTCCGGTTAGATCTTCGCCAACTCCGGCTAGAGCTTCAGCGACTCCAAAACCTAGTGCAAATAAACAGGTCTACATCTCGTCGAACAGGTTACAAGCTCTTGGACCACAGGCGTCACTACGACAAGGACCTGATCGACGAAATCTAATGTAAGTCCAGTTTGGTATCTGAACTAACATTATAATGGATAACTCTTTCATTTTTAGATGTTTTCCGAGAGGTCCAATAAAGATCGTCTGTTATTGAATTTGTTACTACAGGAGGAAACCTGAACTAAACTAACTTTATTTATACTGGATAGCTCTATCAGTTCTAAACTGTTCTTCCTAGAGGTCCAGTAAGGATCATCTCTTATTGATCTAGTGTTACTACAGGAGGAACCTAAACTAAACTAACTTTATTTATACTGGATAGCTCTTGACTATCAGTTCTAAACTGTTCTTCCTAGAGGTCCAGTAAGGATCATCTCTTATTGATCCAGTGTTACTACAGGAGGAAACCTAAACTAAACTAACTTTATTTATACTGGATAGCTCTATCAGTTTTAAACTGTTCTTCCATAAGTGGTCATAATTGACAGAATTTTGAATTTTGTTTGTTTTGTTATTTTTTGCAGACGCTACAGCACACGCGCTGCAGGGCCAAATACCTCTCTCGTTTCCGGACCAATGAGGGCCAACTGCAAAGGACCAAGTGGAGTTCAAGCGAAGATATCCCTTAGCAAAGGTAAATAAATTGTACCTTTCATGTTACCACATTGGCTAGTTTTGGTTTGGTCTTATAGTAACACTGGATCAATAGCAAGTGATCCTTACTGGACCTCTAGGAAGAACAGTTTAGAACTGATAGAGCTATTCTGAATAAATAAAGCTAGTTTAGTTTAGGTTTCCTCCTTTAGTGACACTGAATCAATAAGAGATGATCCTTACTGGACCTCTAGGAAGAACAGTTTAGAACTGATGGAGCTATCCAGCATAAAGAAAGTTAGTTTAGTTTATATTTCCTTCTGCAGTAACACTGGATGAATAAGAGATGATCCTTACTGAAACTTTAGGAAGAACAGTTTTCGAAACTGTTCTTTCTAGAGGTTAAACATTAGAAGTTACAAAATGATTATTACTAAATATATTTATTTATGCTGTTCAGGTCCGCAACCGTCTCTTCGACAAGGACCGCAATGTCGTATGGTCCATGGTCAAGCACGTTCAAATATAACTGGACAGCGTTCTCCGTTTGTCAGCGCGGTTTAACCTTTGGAATTAGAAACAATATTAAATATGAATTAGATACAATAATTAGCATACTGCGCGGTAAGATATTTAGTATTGAACAAATATTTGTGTACAATATCTTGCGCATGAATTTCCAGACAATACTGTACAATTTAGGGATTGATTTATATTCTTGCTCTATAAATATATATTAGCTGATTATAAATTGCGGGCAGACTGGCGCAATACAGTGAATCTCAGATCAGGCATATACCTAAAATAAATCTTACACAAAGTATTTGTCCCTCGTGGTTTCCCGCCTCCACCTCAGGCCTTGCGCGGGAACATTTTAAAAGTTTTAAATTTTTAATAAAATTTGTTTCATGGACTTTCGTGGACTTTTTCGTCGATTTTTATCCTTCTTTCATCACAGAATGCTGCTTTTGGTAAGTAGAAATATTTAATATATATTATTGAACTATATTTTTGACATATTCACGTAAAAATGCAGGCGATATAGTTAGGTATTTTTGACAGAAGTTCATGAATGTTTGAAGTCATAAGTCATTTCTGTTTGCGATAAAATTGCTGTATAAGTTGGTACGCCTGAAGTCCTGGAAGATTTAATGCCTTTACGTGCTTGCAGCCCTTAATGTAAAGAACGCTTTGTTTACATTTTGAACTGCTATATTTGCAAAATATGATTTACTAACCGAATATTGCTTTGCTCGTAAATCAGTGTTTCGATCCAAAAAGCATTCGAAAGATGTGTTTACGTCTTTGGGTCCCATTTGTTATGAGTAGAACCGAGTGTTTAGAGAGGATGCTAACCCATCTTTAGGGTTTAAAAAGTTATTAACAATTTGGTATATAAAAATCTCTGTTGTTTTTACAACAAAATAAAAGTATTTACAAAATCTTGTTTCAAGATTTGAGACAATTTTGTCACAATTCTTATGAAACTGCAAGAATTACAGTAAGCCATTAAACTTAGGAACCTGTAGACACTTGCACAAGAATTGTCTTGACACAATGCTTGGGCTCTCGAGTTCTTCACAACTAGTCACCAAACTTGAAACAACAGTTTTAAAGCTGTTTCTGCTCAGTAATGCCTAAATATGCTATGATTACAGTCAATGTGACATGAAAATATCCAATGTTCATCTCTGTATAAAAATTTATCTTGGGTAACTAATGGCTAAAGTGGATAACTTATGGATAAAGTGCATAACTTATGGATAACTTATGTTTAACTTATGGATAACATGGATAAAAATTGGCTGGAGCCATGATAATATTCTACATATCTATACTACAATATTCTGAGACAACCAGTACATTGTCAACTACATCTCGAACTAACATCACCATTGTCAGTAGTGAGTATAGTGTCTTACTCAAATTAAGGCTGTGTCTTAATTGTAAAAAAGCTTGAGAATTAAGAGACAGATTTAATTGAAAGGCACTATTTTCTTAAAAACAAGGCACCACACATGATACTTCATGAAGAAAAAACATTTGGGATTTGGGAAAGTTTAACAACTTTACGTCTAACTTTGACAACTGGGTTGTCTAAAAATACGCATCTCAAACCAGGGGCATAGCCAGAACTTTCAAAGTGAGTGAAGGAGCTCTGTGAAAAGACGAGTCTGAATTGGGCATTGCTTTATAGACATATTGATGTCAATGATGAGATGAAAATGGCTTGAAAATCTATCTATGGATATATACCCATTTCTTAAAATCAACTCTGGCACCGCATTGTCTATGCTGAACCTTTCTACAGTATCTACCAAGAGGCGGGGGGGCTCACTTGGGCCTTGGCTCCCCCCTGGCTACGGCCCCGTCCCAAACCCCGGTCTAAAATCTATCCCGCCACTTGATAATCTCGTCAATTTCTGATATCATTCTGAACGCGAGCCTCACGGAGATGACTTGCAACACCAGCACAAATCCGCCGACGATGCCCGCGTACATCGCGTGGTCCTTGAACCAAGTCTCTAACGCCTCCAGACAGCCGGTCGTGTAGATCTTCTCCTCGCGCTCAACGAAATCGTACTGCTTGGTAAAAATGCCGAACCCGCACATCCGATTCAGCTGGTCTTCGCGGCAACACGAGAACGGCACCGAGCAAAAGCTGCCATATATATGCGTCGTGCTCTCCTTGTCTGCCGCGCTGCAGTTGAAGTACGGGTTCTTGCTCCAATCTTCGGCCTTGATGGAGCCACAACATTTGAGTTCCAATTGTATGTAGTCGATCAACGACTCCAAATCCGGATCGTCTTGGTATTTGAGTATGGCGTCTTGGAAAACGTCGTCCACCTTTTGTTTCAAAGAGTTCTTGGCAAAATAAGCTGCAAGACCTACGGCCACTTGTAGCAGGATTATGAGGATGATAGAGGCATAAAAGAAGCGCAGGAGACATTTGTTTTCTCGTAGTGCTCCGAGAGCGCCGCAAAACGAGACGATGAATATAACCACGCCGACCGTTAGCATCAGCGCGGCCGGGTCAAGAAATAACCCGTCCAATTTGCCGTGCAGTTTTCCCTTTTCTTGAAGTGCGACTATCCCAATAGCGCCGATGAAGACGCCGCATAACAGGAAAAACATGTTCTTGAAAAACATGCTGTATTTCACGCAACGGGAGGTTCGCAGTTCGTTGCTGGGATCGGATTTCGCATGATTTGCCGTACCGTTGGGGTTTTCTGGAGCGACTTGTACTTGTCGAACTCTCGTGATGGTCATTTTAAAACCTTGCTAAGCCGTTTGCCGTTTGTATTAGTAGCTCCGAATTTGTCGACTGAATTTTATCGTTAGAAAGATCGCTTCGAATGTAAATCTGACCGTAATGTCTGTCGGTGGGAATTCCTTTTCCTAAATTCCTTTTCCTTAAGTGGATTAACGCTTTTGTAGTTTTGAAATGTTACAGCGAACGGCTTTTTTGTTGAGCGTATACTCGGTTTTAGTCAGATTTATGTTGTGGTGTACGACAGTGTCAGCTGTTGTTGACAGTGTTTGCTGTCGGCAAAGTTTTGATGCTTTCAGCAAAAATATCAACAGACAATATGTAAATTATCACCGTTGGTCAATCTTGCTTCTCACAGAGTTAGCGGGTGTTCTCTAGCTTCCTTCGGTATCTCCTAAAGTCCTTTTCTTTCACTTGTTTTCCGTTCGTTCACTGCCTTTTATCCGTTGAACGACCAAAGACAGATATCAATATGCTGTTTCCAGTCTTGTATAATCTTTGGCTTCAAAACTTTCCGTGTCTTTGTATGGCAGAAAGTCTTTCATAGACTCTGTTTCAACTTCTTTGTACTGCTGAGAGTCGCGTTCTTTGTAGCCAAACTGTTCGCGTGAATGTTTTCGTTATTTAATCTCGAACGAACGTTGAAAACTTTTCAGTGAGTGGGATTCACTGTCCGTGGGTGCAAGCCTATTGACCGTAATTCCGTTCTTTAAATGCGATATGACGCAGTCTTGAATATCTTAGCCATCGGCTGGTTCGACACCTTGAAATAAAAAGTAATCCGTGTAAATATACACGTACAATAATTAACAACGCTCAGTTTCGTCCTGTAGACCGTATTTTTCAAAGTCGACTGCGTTTATTAAATTGCTCTGCCATTGCCCGGCATCGTGTGGGACTTTATTGGCTAGCAATTGACGGATTTACCTTCTCGAAGATTTCTACATTGAACCGAGGAATGTTGAGCTTTGAATCTAAAATTCTTTGTGAATATACATGAGATATTATGTAATACTTTTGCTGGCTGTTTCTCGTTCAGTATTGCTTGTCTAATCGTCCTGTCTCGTTTAACTGTAACCCCACTTGAAGTTGCTAAACAACTATAAATGTCTATTCTTTTTGTTTGGGTTTTACGTTCTCTTAAAAGTAAATATTCGAAACCTTCTCAAATATGAACGTTGTGTTTGTACTACTACTTCGCGCTAGATACGAAATGCTTCGTCGTATGGGACATTTCTACTCAATGAATTTCGTGAATCTTTGTAATTTTATAGTCTGTGAATTATACCAAGGTTCCCTGCAGGTATTGCAGTAAATAAAGCGTGTCGTTGTTTAGAATTAAACAGACAAAAGGGATCGATATTTCGTGTATGAGCATAGCTTTATGTGAGTGTGACGTAATGAGTTTTGTACAATACGATACACAACAGTATACCTTTGAAGTGTTTAGAATCATCTGATTTCTATGCTCTGATAAAGGTCTTTCAGATCAAACGCTTTAAGGTTACAAATCAACGCTTCAAGGATTCGGACGGGATTTGAGCCTCACAAAAAGCTAACATACGTAGAATAGAATATATCCTGGCTTCGACTTTCAACGGATTTACATACCTTTAATTATTAAACAGGAATAATGATATCTGCCTTTCTGGTTTGAAAACACCAAGTATATGCTCAAATTTTACTCGTCCTTTTCACGCTCTGTCCGCTGAAAATATCTTGCCCTGTTGCAGGCTTAATTGCTAGTATCGACCTGTGGTCAATATCAAACAATCCTTCAAGTTTTAAGCGGATTTCCTCTTCTTGTAATATCAAGTTGCCTCAAGGTTCCTAGCCTACTCAACTCTTTACATCTTAAATGCTTTCATTTTCCTCGACGAAGCAACACCGCAAGGCTATAGCCTTTCAAAGTATGTTTGTGTGCCGATTATGCGAAAAACAGCTGTTGGCTGTATGCATGTATGAGTTCCGCGTGTCATTTTGTCGATATTTGACCCCAATGTTTTATGACTGCGTTTGTTTGCGTCAGGTATGTTGCTAGGCGACGATACGTGTCTTTCCCGTCTCCATATAACTGCAGACAAAATCAGACAAAATATTTCTACATCGTTGGAGCGGTTTGATTTCGACATAAATTCTGGGTGGTCCGGATTTGGTGGGCTGGGCTGGGGCCCAGACCTCGGAACAAGAAACTGCACCCTCCAGTTTTCCCGTCGAAATCATCGCAAGTTATCTCTGCTTTGAATTTCATTGATTGCTTGATGACATTTTCAAAACCTGCCACTCTAGTCCTCGGGCGGTTTTATTAATGCTTGTGGCTGTGATGTGTCTGTAATATCTGCAGGTATATTTTGAGCTCAGCTAAACCCTTGTTCTCATTTGACCAGGGCATGAGAGTTGAGAAAACTCCCACACAAACTCTCGCTTGTCAACTCTCATCAACTCTCATGCAACTCTTGTTCTCGTTTGACCAGGACATGAGAGTTGAGAAAACTCTCACATAAACTCTCGCTTCTCAACTCTCCTCAACTCGCATGCAACTCTTGTTCTTGTGGGACCAGGACATGGGAGTTGAGAAAACTCTCATACAAACTCTCGCTTGTCAACTCTCATCAACTCTCATGCATTTCTTATTCTCGTTAGACCAGGACGTGGGATTTGAAAAACCTCTATACGAACACAAACTTCTTCAATCGTACCGAAAAATTTTACTGTGCACCATTTCAAAAAAAATATTTATGTAACACAGTTTGTTTAGTATAATTATCAGTATTTAGGCAATCAGTCATTAGTAACAGGGCGTGGCGGTCGGTAAGAAATTTACATTTTTTCCCTGAGCCCCTCTCTTGTGAGTCCACACTCTACCCATGTCGGTCTAGATGGTGCTTCACCTGTCACTCCCACCCGTTACCAAAGACTGCTCGCCTGTGTGCTCTGCTCATAAAGCAGTGTTAATTGAGAAATTCTTCCTAGAAGAAATATTATACTCACTCTTAGAGTGACTACTTAGAGATAATTACATTCAATATGAAGTACATTATGAGAGATCCTCGCATGTGAGCAAATTTTCCGCGATTCCCTTTTTATATAGCTTGCGTCGTAGGACCGGCAGTGTTCGAAGGCCATTTTGGATAAGTCTAGAATATCAAACAATTCAGCGTGTTCATGGGAGAACTAAATTCAAATATTCGACCTGAGAAGAGCACCAATGAATTATAACTATTAGATTCATATTAATCTGACACGCAGAGAGCAACGAAAAATTCATTTAAAATTAAAATATAATTTTGATTTTTATATAAATATAGCACCACGTAAATTTTCGCAAGCTCGGATCTACAACAGTGCTAATAATAGTGCGACTAATTTAAATTCACACGTCCCTCAAATAGGTAAAATGTCATGATTTGTATTTGAACTCCAAATCTCGCTCAAGACAACGAATTTTTCGTTGCTCTCTGCAGTGTCAGATTAATATGAGTCCAGTTTTCATATCTCTGAGGATGGTTCTGAAATGGAAGTGTATAAATACATATATAATGTTTAAAACTTAAATCCAGTTATTCACAAAATAAACGAGAGCGCGATGAAATTTAACTTATTCACCGTTTAAGCCAAACGAGATTCGAACTTTCATACATTTGTTTGACTAGAGCAACTTGCAAAATTCCCGATTTGGCTGGCTTTCATGTTCAAGTCTAATGCCAAAATTAACGTTATTAGTTTTGAGTCGACCACTTTTGAATGGCTTTCTTTCTTTAAACCATCATTCTCGCATTTAAAATACTGTCAGTGCTCAGACCGTGTGATTGAAAAGCACTGCCAAAGGTATTCGCAAACTATCTTCTGTCGAAGCATGGGAATCAGTGCTCGGAAAAATGCTCGCATATTTAACTGCTTGCTTTAAGAAGTAATTCTAACTTTCATTGATTATAATTCATGCCACGTTTACCAACTAATTGGAAAATCAGTAGTTTAGAAATTACATGTAAACGAAGGATATAGGTTCTTTCACTACCTAAGGGCTAAAGTCCTTTGTACTATTGGGGTTGTTGGTCTCGGTTTCTGGTAGTGAAAGAACCTTTATCTTTTGTGTTCTTTTGACTGTATCACCAACACTGGCAATGTTTGTTGGAAAATGTATGGGTCTTCTTTATTGGAAGTAGAGTGCATATTGATTTTCTATGCTGTGGAAAGGATCTGAGAAATACTGTACAGATTAATGCAATTTCCGTACTATTGATTTTCAAACTTTCCAATGTGATGTAAATGAAGAATAAAATTTGATTGAAAGGATCTCTAGCTAACCATTATTACCAATTATAAATTTGGAATATGAGAAGTGTTTATAGCGTTTAACTACATAAAAACGTATATTATGCCTAATGGATTTTTAGAAATATCGTTGAAGATTTGATTATCTGATTAAATTTAATGTTATTTTCTGGCAATTTTTGCTCTTTCTGAGGTTGAATTGGGCTAAATATTTACGCCTGCGCCCACGAACATGCTATTGTTCGATCAGCGATTAGCTCCATGGCCTCCACACGCTGCCATCGTCCTGCGCGGGGGCTTGGGGACTAGCATGAGAAGTACCATTCAAATCACGTGAATTTGAAAGGCTATTATTCGACGAGTCTGTGATGTTTCCAGAAAGTTCGTGGCCGTGTGTTATTGTGGACGTCGAGGAGGCTGGTTCTAGTTTTATTTGCTGACTTGGCAATAATTTCGTCTGCGTCAGCGAGGCACGAAAATTAGGACTGGGCGCCAGAAGAGCCGCTATTTTCCCCGTTATTGCAGGGGTAGGCAAAAGTATATGGGATGGGTTGAAATAGTACGGCAAATGTTCACGATGGCTAACTGGTGATATTGAGGGATCCTTTTGGATGGGCGCGGATAACGATGGATCCTTTGGGATAGCTGTTGATATTTCGGGTGTTTGATGGATAGATGTTGGGTATGCTGAGGGGCAATATTGTTTCGTGGGTGCTTGATTGCTAAGCACCGCGTGGCAAGTGTTGGATAAGTAGGTTAGAAGCCTTGTGCGAACTTTGACCTCAATATCGGGTGTGTCAATGAGAAAGCGACTTATTTCCATAGCGCTGTGGTTGAACCCGGCTCTATAGTGTGCCATCGCCATTGGATCTGTGGCTGCCGATGCTGAAACAACGAGAAAATAAACAATACATCAGTGTTCAGCAAAGTACTTAAATTTTATCCTTTAGTAAGAAGTAACACCTCAGTTTTTACTTAAGTAGAAGTCAAAGAACTGACTCAAAATTTCACTTAAGTAAAAGTAAAAGAATTGCTTGAAATTTTTACTGTTATGAAAGTATTGGAAAATAGTGTATGCAAAGTACCACAGGAATAGAATTTACTAGAACATTAATTTGGGGATAGTAAACCAGGGGTAATAGCCATGAGCCATAGCCTGGCTGAGCCAAGCACATTCTCTCTCATCTGCTCACCGCTCACTTCGCTTTGAGAATAACTTTGAACACTTTACAAATTGGTTGTCACTACGTCTAGAGGAGAGTTGAAGAATCTTAGAAATATATGTTTAAATATTATGATATTGTGATGCTACTCCGAGTGTAAGCCACACTGGGCAGGTTGAAAAATTTTTGCCTGGCCACAGCGGGAGTCGAACCAGCGACCTTTGGAGAAGTAGCATCACAATAACAGTAGCATCACAATATCATAATATCATATTTACCCGAGTACAACATCACCATTAGTATATATATAATATATGTTTAAAATTGCAAATTATTGTGTACAAGGAACTTGGTTAAAAAACTGCAGTTCAGCACACCCACAGTAGCTTGTCAACTATTTTCAGCAGTTCTGTTCCTTTGGTAAAATCTTTCCTGCATGTTCAGGGTGTATTTATTTGTTTTGATTTCTGAACTCATTCAGCGACTCAAAGCTTGAATTATTGAATGCGGTAGAACAATGCTTTGCCGGTGGCAGATTCTTAACAGCCCTTTCAAAACAAAAAAGATCTTGTGAAATGCCGGATGCTTTAATTGAAGGAAGCTTTCAATTTTTGGCGTCCAAAAACACAATCTTCCCTGCCGGTCAAGTTCACACGTTTTCAAAGCATACCTGTATACTGACTCAATTTCCTGATTATTGTATTCGAAGAAGTCTTAAGCTGATTATCACAAAATTATGGACTTCATATATTGGAATAAGGGAATTTAGTACTGTAGCGTGGTTTGTTTAAATCCTGTTTAATCAAGTTTAGGGCTCAGTTATTGGAAACCCTAGTTTGACTTTGAAGCTATCTCAGATTGATCCAGAGGGAAACCTAAACTAACTTTATTTACACTGGATAGCTCTATCAGTTCTAAACTGTTCTTCCTAGAGGTCCAGTAAGGATCATCTCTTATTGATCCAGTGTTACTACAGGAGAAAACCTAAACTAAACTAACTTTATTTATACTGGATAGCTCTATCAGTTCTAAACTGTTCTTCCTAGAGGTCCAGTAAGGATCATCTCTTATTGATCCAGTGTTACTACAGGAGGAAACCTAAACTAAACTAACTTTATTTATACTGGATAGCTCTATCAGTTCTAAACTGTTCTTCCTAGAGGTCCAGTAAGGATCATCTTTTATTGATCCAGTGTTACTACAGGAGGAAACCTAAACTAAACTAACTTTATTTATACTGGATAGCTCTATCAGTTCTATACTGTTCTTCCTAGAGGTCCAGTAAGGATCATCTCTTATTGATCCAGTGTTACTACAGAAGGAAACCTAAACTAAACTAACTTTATTTATACTGGATAGCTCTATCAGTTCTAAACTGTTCTTCCTAGAGGTCCAGTAGATCATCTCTTATTGATCCGGTGTTACTACAGGAGGAAACCTAAACTAAACTAACTTTATTTATACTGGATAGCTCTATCAGTTCTAAACTGTTCTTCCTAGAGGTCCAGTAAGGATCATCTCTTATTGATCCAGTTTTACTACAGGAGGAAACCTAAACTAAACTAACTTTATTTATACTGGATAGCTCTATCAGTTCTAAACTGTTCTTTCTAGAGGTCCAGTAAGGATCATCTCTTATTGATCCAGTGTTACTACTGCAGGAAACCTAAACCTAACTAATTTAGAAGTTCAGTCCTTACGTTAGCTTTGTTACTGCTACTAGACAAAGAAAAGCACCAATACTAAAACATCTTGACCCTATGGAATCCCCCACTTCTCTATATATTGTGTTCATCAATTGACTGAGGGTCTAATTTTTTCCAGATCGCAAATTTGTGATGTGTCGAAGCATGCAGCTTGTGGTAAGTCGCCGTTTAATCTTTTCTTTGTATTTTGGATTTTTCTGTTTGCTTATTTAATCTTTAATAACCCTCCTTGCCACTCACCTTTCTCCTGTTGTGATCGTATTGACTTTAAATATTGGACCGTCATCTCCAAGATGTCTGCCTTCTCAAGCTTTGAGCAGCAGGTGCTCTAAATAGTTGGTAAATAGAAAATATTTGATCAGAGAAGTGATCCGATGTTGCATTGGAATTGAGCAAAGTTTTCTCAACTCTCGTGTCCTGGTCAAACCAGTACAAGAGTTGCATGAGAGTTGCATGAGAGTTGAGAAGCGAGAGTTTGTATGAGAGTTTTCTCAACTCTCATGTCCTGGTCAAACGAGAACAAGAGTTGCATGAGAGTTGCATGAGAGTTAACAAGCGAGAGTTTGTATGAGAGTTTTCTCAACTGCAGACATAAGATTTTAGAAAACTTTAATCCAAACTCTCGCTTGCTATATCTTCTGTTTGCTTGACAACACTGACCACAGCATCAACATAATTACAGCTTTACCCACAGTTTCTGATAATTAATAATTTATCAACAATTTCCTGCTGAAGCGACAAACACAATACACAAACCATTATAGGACCAACGCCCTTAGAGTTACTAAGTATTCAACGTCTGAAATTTGATTTCCTTATCGCCCGGCGTGGGCTCACAATATCTTGGTGATCGTTTTATTTGTTAAAACACAATTTCTTAAGTGCCGAACAGCTACTACTGTAAAGTGTTAAGGTCAAGCTCGCACACTTTTGTCTGTATAGGATCATGTCTCCTTGTAGGTCACGCTTGCTCTTGTGCGAATACGGCCATTGACTATATTTGTGCATGTCGTAATGCGTTTGAGGAAGCTAGCTCTCAGAAAGAATGTGTAGCAATATTTATAGCGTAGAATTCAGGTTGCTAGTCACGCACATATAAAACCATCTTGTTTCGTTTTAAACGGACCTCTAGAGGGTTAATTTAGTTTAGGTTTCCTCCTGTAGTAACACTGGATCAATAAGAGATGATCCTTACTGGACCTCTAGGAAAAACAGTTTAGAACTGATAGAGCTATCCAGTATAAATAAAGTTAGTTTAGTTTAGGTTTCCTCCTGTAGTAACCCTGGATCAATAAGAGATGACCTTTACTGGACCTCTAGGAAGAACAGTTTAGAACTGATAGAGCTATCCAGTATAAATAAAGTTAGTTTAGTTTAAGTTTCCTCCTGTAGTAACACTGGATCAATAAGAGATGATCCTTACTGGACCTCTAGGAAGAACAGTTTAGAACTGATAGAGCTATCCAGTATAAATAAAGTTAGTTTAGTTTAAGTTTCCTCCTGTAGTAACACTGGATCAATAAGAGATGATCCTTACTGGACCTCTAGGAAGAACAGTTTAGAACTGATAGAGCTATCCAGTATGAATATTAAAGTTAGTTTAGTTTAGGTTTCCTCCTGTAGTAACACTGGATCAATAAGAGGATAATCCTTACTGAACCTCTAGGAAGAACAGTTTAAACCTGATAGAACTATCCAGTATAAATAAAGTTAGTTTAGTTTAGGTTTCCTCCTGTAGTAACACTGGATCAATAAGAGATGATCCTTACCGGACCTCTAGAAAGAAGAGTTTAAACCTGATAGAACTATCCAGTATAAATAAAGTTAGTTTAGTTTAGGTTTCCTCCTGTAGTAACACTGGATCAATAAGAGATGATCCTTACTGGACCTCTGGGTAGAAGAGTTTAGAACTGATAGAACTATCCAGTATAAATAAAGTTAGTTTATTGTAGGTTCCTCCTGTAGTAACACTGGATCAATAAGAGATGATCCTTCCTGGACCTCTAGGAAGAACAGTTTATAATTGATAAAGCTATCCAGTATAAATAAAGTTAGTTTATTGTAGGCTCCTTTTGTAGTAACACTAGATCAATAAGCTGGATACTTGGACTGCGGGCAGAGTTCAGGTTTTGCTATGATACTTAAAGCTAATAAGTGTGCCAATACATTTCGCCTGCCCGACTCCTGGCCTAAGTAAACGAACTATGCGGCCAAAGCATCCGTAAATATTCGCTTTTTGTGTCTCAAGCAAAAAAACAAACACGACTTAGGGTTTCGATTAAAGAAATGTGGACAAAGCCAATATACGCTTGTAGAAAGATGTCTTGCGATGTCTTACATGATAAACTCGTATTAGGTAATGGTAGAAAGATGCCTCGATGGTATGCATGACCTCTTAGACGCGATGGAATGTGACTCTTTTATAACTCTGTTGTCAAACACCATGTTCACATAAGTACATAATGGCAAGGCGTAATAAAAACCATGATTACATTTAAGATTACGATGGAACTAGACTCAGTTCGGAAATATCACATACTTGAACCGACCTGACCGCGTAGCTCAGTTGGCAAAGCATTGGGCTAGCATTCCTAAGATGGTAGGTTCGATTTTGACCGTGGTCAGACATTGTTCCGCTTGCCCGTTGTGGATATTGACTCAGAGTAATTTTAACTCTACAGTTGTTCCGAACTCTAATTCCAATTTAAGACGTTAAAGTCCAAGTCCAAGTTCTATTTCTAATTTAAGACGCCAATTTTAACTGTAACTCTAGTTCGAAATTCTGTTCCAATTTAAGACACTAATTTCAACTCTAACTCTCTGACTATTCCAACTTCCAATTCCAATTTAAGACGCTAATTTTGACTAATTAGTTCTAAATGCGACTGTACAATATACTCACATCTTTTTTTCGCGATTCTAAAAGCAAATTCTTTAATTCGTTTAAGCTGTTGTTGATGCGTTCTCGTCTCCTTTTCTCCATGATTGGTTTTGAAGACTATAAAAGTGAACGTTTAAAGTCAGTTTCGATTTACGTATATATACTGTACATTTGTCATATGCTTTAAGTTTGATTTTAACAAACAAAGTTGAAAAAGGGACGTTGTCGAACTCTAGTTCGCGAGAATTAGACTTTGATCCGAATATTGGAACTGAGAAAACTCTCATGGAAACTCTCGCTTGTCAACTCTCATCAACTCTCGTGCAACTCTTGTTCTCGTTTGACCAGGACATGAGAGTTGAGAAAACTCTCATACAAAAACTCTCGCTTCTCAACCCTCATCAACTCTCGTGCAACTCTTGTTCTCGTTTGACCAGGACACGAGAGTTTCTTGTTAATGAGAATGGCGATGTGGCTACTCAAAGTTTTCTAGTTCATGCATGTCAATTTTCTTACCAGTCTTCACTAACAAACTTAAAATGTTCTTTTATGCAGACTCTATATGATGTACAAGCGGTCATCGATGCGAGTAAGTTATGAACAGCATTTGTTTTATAATTGGTTGCAATTAACAGATCTAGATCACATTTATATTTGGTAAATAAAATTTGGTAGATATAAAATTTTGATGAATCCAATTGAACTATTACCAATTATCGTTTTTAAAACTCTGTATATATATATATATATATCCTTTCAATTCGCCCGACTTCCGGCATTCCTAAGTTTTCCCAAGAGATTGCATGGGAAGCACTGATGAAGATCCGAGCTTACAGATCGAATGCTTTGCGATGATAAATTTACATGGTTTTCCACGAAACTATACTTTCGATTAATACGTATGACGTGTTAGCATGCAAAACATACAGGAATTGCGTTTGAATGCTCTTAGATTGTTCCCGGTTTGAATCTCGCATATTTTTCATTTATTTTATGCTCTGATGCTACGTATTTTTTGCTCCTGCAGTGACTGTGCACAAAATTGTCCGGTGTTAAATTTTTTGAACAAGCCCCGTTCAAAGACTTCTTTTCTCAAAATAATTTCGGCAAAATTTGCTTGAATGGTTTATTAGCTGAGACATTGTAGCGCTTCAAGCTTTCCTGTTAGCGAGGCAAAGATTTAAGTTATAGCAAAGAAGTTACAAGGCCACCTAACAACACGGCATTATTTCCACGCAAAATGCTCACAATTTTAGTCGAACGTGCGAGCCCTTGCGCGCCGTGTTTTTCGTGTTCAGACGAACAGAAAAAAGACACTCTTCGCATTTAAATTTATTGTAATTCCTTCGCACAAAGACTGAGCGATTAACCCCAGTTTAAATTCGTACGCGTGGTGTAATGTCCGCACCAATAGCAAAACAACAACCGGCGTTTATAGCTAGAAATACATATGTTTAAATATATATTTACAGGCATATCGCAATAACCGGTGTTCTGAATAAAACAACGCTAAAATTAATATACCCAGTATAATGCACTCGTACAGTTGGAACTCATTAGGCCTTTGTGCACTTGGTTTTTGACACAATGAGAATGTTTTATCGTGCAGAAGTGTGCGGTATATATAAACATGTAATAAAGGTGATTTAAAAAGTAACGAAAATATTCATCGTCAAGCACCGCAGATACATTCGCTTCGAAGAGGCAGAATTGAAAATGTTAATCCGCGTATGCAAAGTTCCTGTTTGCCAAAGCAATCGTCGCACTGGTAATGCTCGACACGAATAAGTTTATATGTTTATGACTTTGGTGTGGGTATATTTGAAGTACAAATAGCTAACTCGTGACCGGCATTGGGTCGTGTCGCAGATAGAAAAAAAACGAGATTTCGCATTGCGCTGCGATGTTCTTGTGTGTAATTTCGCCATCGTATTTACTGAAGCATACTGCGTTTAACCTTTCGTTTTCACATGCAAAAGACATTTCAAATATGCATATAAACATTAGGCGTACATCGACTTTGAACTGCGAGGAAAAAACCTCCGTCTGAATTTTTTTAACCTTTTAGGATCTTGGTCTGTCGTTCGCTGCAGCAGCTTGGTCGCCCGAATGTTATTTTAATTCGAGTTCATACAGTATGCAAGAATTTGTTATCTCTCAGCCTGACTAATGCATGATTGACTCCGCAAGACGAAAACTCATTTCGCCCGAAATAATTTTCATACTAGAGCATTTGAAAGTTTTCCTAATTATTGATAGCGTAGCATTCTTTACTTCCTACCTTCCTTCTTTGAGACATTTTGTTTGTGTTGTTGCCGTTCTTATCATCTCCGATGCCCATGCCAAACCTAGCCCCGCAGTAACTACAAGCATTTAAACATGAAAATGACCGTTCTTTGTTAAATACCAGTTAGATCTGCTGGCGTTTGGTCACGGGAATGCTCATTCAAAAGGCCTGTCTGTGTGACCGTGGGAAAACGCGCGCAAAAGCGCGAAACTGGGTCCGAGGACACGCACCAGTTGCGGCGTGGCACGCGTGGGCGCATGCCTCGCGTCTACACTTCGCGTGCCGCAATGATAAACTGTCTCTGGGTGCTTGCAGTTTGCCTTTGTGCTTCTTCTGTCACAATCCGTCGTTTCTTCGCTTATTTCTCGCGTTGTTTTGAAGGTTGCTTCTTCGCATGGCCGATATCGATGGTGAACTGATGTAACGTTCGGAACATGGTCGCAATGAGTCGTGGAAATTTTGTTATTTGTTACTGTGCTTTGAAAGTTATTGTTCGATTTCATAATTTTGTTACTAGCTCTCACTTGTAAACTCTCATGCAACTCTTGTTCTCGCTTGACCAGGACATGAAAGTTGAGAAAACTCTCATACAAACTCTCGCTTGTCAACTCTCATCAACTCTCATGCAACTCTTGATCTAGTTTGACCAGGACATAAGAGTTGAGAAAACTCTCATGCAAACTATCGTTTGTGATGCCAGAGAAATGCTTTTCGTATAACGAAGAAGCGTAATTTCGTGCCAAATTATTGCCTTTCTCTAGTGTTAGATATGAAATGAGTTGAAGAAATGAGTTGTTTGTTTCGTAGTTGTTGAGTCCATAATGGGAAAGAGTTCTTTTTCAAATTTTTCTTCAAGATACAAATGTTGAATATACTAGAAGATTTTTTGATGCTAGAAGGTTTTTTTATACTCGCGCCGCTAACTGCCGCCTTGTGCGTGCAAGGTTATTTTTACCTGCCTCTTCCTTCATGCATAGTTCAAAGAGTACTTTAGGATGAATCTTAACCGCAAACGACCTGAGCGAGAAAAGTCAAGTGTTTTTCAAGCTTTTGATGTATTACATAATTCCTGATTCACTTAAGTACCAGCAAGCTGAATAATGACCTCTTTGTTTGTTGATAGTGAGTTCTGTACAACATCAGATCACTTTAAGATAGCTCTCATTCAGGAACATGTACTACCTCTGCATGATCTAACCATGCTTAACTCAGCAGTGAGTTCTGTACAACATCAGATCACTTTAAGATAGCTCACATTCAAGAACATGTACTACCTCTGCATGATCTAACCATGCTTAACTCAGCAGTGAGTTCTGTACAACATCAGATCACTTTAAGATAGCTCTCATTCAAGAACATGTACTACCTCTGCATGATCTAACCATGCTTAACTCAGCAGTGAGTTTTGTTCGATGTTATTCAATCATTCTTCGCCTAAAAAAACTAATAGTGCAATTATTGGTATTGTTATGTGCCTACAATTTTTTGATGCAAACACGTTCTAGAAAGATAAAGTTGGAGCTGATATGACAAAAAATATAGACAAAAATATCTCGGAATAATATCCCTTAAAATACAGCTCAGCAAATCCGCGGTTGCAACAGTGTATCCATGACGTACCGTTGATTCATAAACTTTGTTTGGCAATTTATATCATAACTTCGGCATTGAGTGTTTTGAATTTTAAAGGCACATTTTCAATCCCCGCATTCCATGCAATAATTCCAAGCTATTTTTACTTCTACTCGACACAATGGCGAAATTCTCGTGTCATTCTCAAGGGATTATAAAGCGTAGAAACTATTCGTTTGTTTAATGAGGCATTAGAATGATCAAGACCACATGCTGAACGCATTGTAGCAATTCCAGAACATGTTAATGCTCGTCTCGAGCCAGCGTGTGTTTGCAGAATCAAACTGCGTTCACTGGTGCATAATTACAAACGGAATGTAGGGCTGTAGGACTTAGGGGGATGAACGAGGATGACGAGGGTACTAGTTATGGACTTTTAGGGAGCTTTGGATTTCACTTCAGGAATTGTACTATAATTGTACTATTTAGTGTCCTGTATTTTGCTCATGTCTTGAGAACAGCAGATGATCAAAAGCGAAGACGGTTTTGTAGGAGAGAATGTAAGAACTAAAAATTTCGTAGTTGTGCTCGTTTTCGTAGACGTGCGTAGCTAAATCTAAAGCTCCCTTTTGTCAGCATTCAGAGGTGATTCACGCTAGCTATTTAGTCTTCTGTTGATCCGAAATCGACTCACAGGCGTATCGCGTCAAGGTTTCGCAGTATGTTTAATACAAAGGCTGATCGTCATGCTTTAACGTCTCCAGACTCCCGTTTAGTGTGGCTTCACCAGGAATGATCTTATGTTGTGCAGCTGCTCTTTGTACACTCCAACTTATGACTGGAGTGTTGAAACATTCGGTTGTGAATGCAGTTCGATCAGACTTTGCTTTCATTTAAACACAACCATAGCGTGAACCGAGCGCTATTACACCTGGCTGCCGTGAACAAGCTGGGTTAAAAAGGAATTGAACACTCGAATGACCATCGGAAAGAATCGCATTTTAATCACATTACGGTTGTAGGCGTGTACCAAAATATTTTTGCATTGTTCAATAGATGTTTTTTAATCTTCCCACCTGGCTCTTCCGTCCAGGAGACCATTGCGGCAAGCGACGGTTGTTTAAAAGTTAAGAAAGAGGATCGATGCTTCATTAAAGGCAACCTGCTGATAAAACTCGCGTAATTATAAACACAAAGAAAGAGCGAGCGGTGTTGAGCCCAAAGAATGTGCCGAAGAAGCACTTTTGTACAGCTAAGTAAACAAGTCAAGGCCGTGGAAATTGTGTATAGATAAAATGGGGTGTGTGTGCTTGATTTTAGTCACTGTAATTAGTATCCTCCCCAGTTTTTACATTTCAGCTTTGGGTAAATGTTTGTAAAATAAATGTCAAAATGAAAAAAATTATGCAAGTAAAAATACCGAAAGTATATCCCACTCCCCTAAAAACGAATGAAGAATTGTCAGGTGACCGATTTACGTATTTCAAAGATAAAATTGAAAAGATAAAAACTCTGTTGAAAGATGAAAAGATAAAAAGGACTAAAGGTTCACTGTGTAAAGGTAACACGTGATTTGGATGTTTAATCAAATTCTCAGCGTGTGCTGGTTTTTTAATGTGGGTTACCTTGAAGCACTCAAGAAGTAAATTAAATTCTTCTAACTGCATCTTGGTCTTATGTGCTCGCCTGAAAATCATGTTTTAAGTGTTACAAATCGTGATTGCGTTCAAGATTTCGCTGATATCGAGGCAACCAGACTCAGTATGGAAATATCCGACATGTTAGTTGGCAGAGCATTAATTGGGCTAGCATTCCAAAGGTCGTAGCTTTGATTCATATCTCAGAGATATGAAAAACTAGATTCATATTAATCTGACACTGCAGAGAACAACGAAAAATTGGTTGTCTCGAGCGGGATTCGAACTCGCATCTTCGGGTTTCTAGACCGCCGCTCTACCTAATGAGCTATCGAGCCAACTGGGATTGGTAGCGAGTCTTATCCAATGTAAGTGCACGAAATATTTTCGTGACAACTTAACCCTTGTCTTTGAGGACGCGCAGTGTTTCAATTCTATTTCAGAACCATCCTCAGAGATATGAAAAACTAGATTCATATTAATCTGGCACTGCAGAGAACAACGAAAAATTGGTTGTCTCGAGCGGAATTTGAACTCACATCTTCGGGTTTCTTCGGGGTTTAATCGAGACAACGAACTTTTCGTTGTTCTCTACGGTGTCATCACGTTGATGTGAATCTAGTTTTTCGATTCCTAGCGTTGTGAGACATATTTCTCCGCTTGTCTGTTGTAGACTCAGAGTAAGACCACCATGTGATGTGGTACGAAACACAAAACAACTTTCAGGCTTATGCTGTCATTTTCGTAAATATTTCTCAATGGTTGCTAACGCTTAACTTCCAATTACGTCGTGTCAAACACTCGAAAACCACAGACAAGTCGAAACGTGTCTTCTCATTGTGTGTGTTTATAATTATCCAACCGAGTTATTGTGTACAGCAATTCAATGAACATAATGAGATGGAATGCCACACTGACATTGGCCTGGGCCATTTTAGGGTTGCCCACTTTGCTGAAACGCGGATAGCGGACGCACGGGTGACGGACTCGCGTTAAACGGTAGCACGGATAGTTTAAAAACGGTTTGAAAATTGCGCGCTATTTCAAATGTTACAATTCGATGTCAAACATGAAAGTCAAATTTAGTTCTTTCTATTTGTTTTACGAAATATGTCTGTTTTATTTTGACAGGTTTAGACGTGTCTTATAATTATGTATCTATTTATAATCGCCCTGCTGTGCTATTTGTTATAAAATTCAATAGATTAGGAAGATTTGGAATGCAAGGTATGGGAGCTGCCCACACTAATCTCGAACTAACGTTACCAGTGCAGTCACAAGCACAAAAATATGGCACCTTTCACCACTTTGAACGATCTAGGCGGAATTCAACGTTTCCAGCGACAGCCCTTCGTCTGGAAGTTAGCAGTGAAAGAACCTATACCTTTCGTGTACTATTAACTGTACTACCTACACTGGCAACGTTAGTAAAGTTAGTATTCAGGTAGTGAAAGAACCTATACCTTTCTTGTGCTATTAACTGCACTACCTACACTGACAACGTTAGTAAAGTTAGTATTCAGGTAGTGAAAGAACCTATACCTTTCGTGTACTATTAACTGCACTACCTACACTGGCAACGTTAGTGAAGTTAGTATTCAGGTAGTGAAAGAACCTATACCTTTCGTGTACTATTAACTGCACTACCTACACTGGCAACGTTAGTGAAGTTAGTATTCAGGTAGTGAAAGATCCTATACCTTTTGTGTACTATTAACTGCACTACCTGCCCAGGCAAGGTTAGCCCGACATATGTTCTTGTTAGCCTACACTTATACAAGTCGTAAACACATATTTGATAAATTGGACAGTATGTTAGCGTATGGTAAACATGCGGTTCACGGATGCCGGCTTCCAGGTGCTCGAAGCAATATAATATACACTCTTTACCTGCACGTCATAATCCTTAAATTTCTCCTCCAAATGCCTCCCAGCAACAATTATAGATATACAAGCATTAAAGCCCTATATGGCTTAAAAACAACAGTCGAACTGAGCGTTCTCTGATATTTAATATTTCAACATTTTATTGAAGCTTAAATTATATGAAATTTTATACAAATATATATATATATTTGTTCTCTAGTATAAACGCATGTGCAAAGTTTGTATATTTTCCAACGGCACCCAAGCTTTATTTCTTTTAATAAGGCAATCTGTCTGTCTGTCGATCAATTTAAATGGGTAAGCACATAGATAATGACCATAAACTTACCTAAGTATATAATAATGTATGTTTTTTATTATGTAAAATATTTACAATTTAAATCATATCATAACAGCATGGTTTCCGTTTGTTCATCTGAAAGGCCGTTATTCAAAAAGTTCGTTTAAAACATTTTATACAGGCCTGACTCCTAAGAGTGATATTCACCGCATGCCACTGTTTTGCGGTTTTGACCGCAGAAGTGCGACCTACTTTTCTTTCACGCTTATATTCATCAGTCTCTGAATTATTGTAGCGTATGCCTCGATGTATATAGTGTGTCTCAGAAAAAATGCGACTCGAACGAAAATTTCGATAGAATCATTCTTCATAATTCATAAAGATTAGCTTTTTTTTTTGAAAGTCGAATATAATTATGGTATTTTGTTATGTCGACTTGCTTTGCTGTTCATTTGAAGTCGAACATTCACCAAGGCATCACAGAAACCTTGCTTTTTGATACAAACCATGATTCTTCTCAATTTCCCAACTTTCTCGCAATGCACCAGCCAACGTTTGATTGCGAAATGAAAGTCAATGTTTAATCCTCATTCGACATGTGCGCCGTTCTCACTAGTAGTGAACTGAACACAAACCATGTCGGTATAATATAAAGAGAAATAGCTGCACTTTAAGTGTAACTTTCTCCAAAGTTGAATTTTTGACATGCAGAGTTTCTGCAAATGCGTTTCATTGTGCTCATCTTGGGATTCGAGCGTTTTTAAAGCATAAATTAATTTTTTTAATTTCTCAGTCGTATCGAAACGACAGCAGTCGATATTCAGAGACAGACTAGACGACATTTGCCAACTTCTTGTTTCATCACTTCTTTTAACTGTATTTAAAAGTGATTTTTCTTGAATCCGTCTGCTGTTATCAGCTTATTTACTCCGTGCAAACAGATTTATTCGCTGAAACAACGCGATATTCGCAATAGGATGGGCTTCAATAACACGTCTTACGTCATATCATGTTTTCCGCTTGCTCAAGTGACTTCAAGATGGTTTTAGTACAATTAAGTCCTTTGTAGGAGACAAACAACAAGCGATGTAGTTTGGTAAAAACTCAACGTAAATTTATTATCGCAAAGCTAAGTCTCTTATCGCGAGCTCGGATCTTCATCAGTGCTAGTATTAAATGCGACTTATTTAAATCCACTCGTCGCACCTTATCGATATAGCTAATTGAATGCTTTAACTCCCTAACGAGTTAATAGTTTTGATGTATTACCAGTTAACAGTTTTATCTTTAAGGGCTATACACTGCAAGTAACAGTTTTGTAGTTGTTTTGCATAGTAAATGCGTGATTTTCATGAAAATCTTCAAAGTGCGTCACGTGCTAATAACATTTGGTATGAACACTTTTAACGTTCTTTATTAATAGACTCGTCCCTCGCTATGGATTCGAAAGGCGAAAATTCCAAGCTTAAACTGAGGAACAACCTCGTTCCCAGGGCCTCTGTGGTGGAACGTGAGGTGGAAGGCCCTGGCAGAAGCTGGCGGTCACGTGGCAAATTTTCCAATATAGCTAGAAAATTTTTCTGCCAAATTGTGGAGTACTCGATTTCTGTTATTAATTTTCCAAATAGATATTGGTAAATTTCGTCATGTGACAACGCCAAGGCCTCGGTCCATCACATGTTTCCACAAAGAGGCATGCAGGCAATCCAATCTGAAGGGATCCGGTTAGACACAATCTGTAATGCCGTCAGTTATGCTCTGTACAAACATTTATACAAATCTCACATCCAGAGAGAAGATTGCTTAGATTCTTACCTTCACTTTAGCTGGCGTCATAGTTTCAAAAGCTTTTCCTCGAGAAGTTAACTCCCGCAGCAGTATGAAATCAAGCGCAATTTCCCCTGTAAACAGTTCCAAGATAATTCCACAAGTTGACTGCATCAAACTGTTGCAAAGAGCATGCTTTTCTGGACAATAAATTATACAATAGAGTCACCAGACTGGATGGCTGTTTAGTTTAACAAATACACGCAGTTGGATATTGTAAACATGTAAACAAACACAAGTGTGGTTGCTTATTGGACAAATTGAAATATTAACCACGAAACTCGTGAAGGAGCCGATTGTTAGAGACTGATAGATCTGCCATAGCATACTTCGGGCCATTTCCTGAAAGCTGTGTTAAGACTGGTTCACATATGCCTGCGACTGTATCATTATGCCTCTACTTGCCGCCGAAATACCGGCAAAGTTGAACTCAACTCAAATTTCCTGGCCTACCGCCGATGTAACTGTGGCACTGGAGGCAATCGACGAACAAATATTCACATAATTGACGTTTTAAACTACCGCCGGCATCGTCGCTGGCATATATGTGAACCACGCTTTAGCGCTAACCCTTGGCTAACGTTTACCTCGCTTTTTTAGTTTCTGCATTTCTACACTTCAGTTTATTTCAAAACTTCAGAAACTAAAACTACTATCCAGACAAGATTTCTGAAGAAATGTTTGCAAGCTAATAAACAAGATGTTGGAGGAATCGCTTTCAATTAAAGTTAACCCCGGCGTCAATCTAACCCGCGTTTGAACGACTGGCTTTGCATAAGCGGAAAACAAAATACAAAATTTAAGCTCCGTACGACAAAAAAATATATTTAATTAAATACAGCATTATTAAAGTGCATTTCTAAAATATATATACTGGACATATATTCGGTTAAAGATATTTGGACAGTATTTTGGTCCCTGACCAGCATTGTCATTTTTTAGCATTGCTTTCCAATTTAGCCTAAGTCAGAACTGCATTGCAAGGATCTCAGCGTGTAACCACCTTTAGTAACCGTCCGTGCGCGTGCTTTAAAGTTACACGTATTCTGTCAGCCATCATTGATCTCTCTGCGTGCGACAAGTCAACACAGATACTATAAATCAACCACATTGGCCGATATTGGTATTCTTGTTGATAATTAATATTTTCTCAGGGGTTTCTCAATTCTTGCTAATCCTCTTCAAATGTAATTCTACCAGGTCCATGATTTTTCATATATCGTCTAGAAAAGAGACAGTGAGAATTAGGAGCACTTTGCCATGTCCAGGCTTTTTGTTAATATCAGTGGATAAATTCACACCCAGTCTTTGTGATCATATAAGATCAGTAACACTTGCCTATATGATTTATATTTATTGTTTTGTGCCAACATTTCTTTCATTTCTTCTTCTTTCTCCGTCTGATATTCCTACATAAAAACATCAGAATGTGTTTAAAACCTTCGCAGTACGCTCCTGGACTTCAGAGTTTGTTTATAGAAGTCTGGAATCGCGATAAAATGAATGAGAGATTAAAATGCTCCTACACAAATGAGTAATTTTGTCCTAAACGTGTATACAGATGTTTCTTTGCGCTCCGCAAATGTTAACTTAAGTTGTTTTATGTTTTTATGACACACTATTATTTTATGTATTTACAACGGAACACAGCACAACACAGCATAAATCACTAGCACACCACTCAACAGCATGAACGAGTTGACAAACTCAACAACGAGGACCGTGTGCAGTTGCATTTAAAACAGACTGTCTTATAAGTTCTTTGATCCATACACTGGGTGCTCTAACATAAAAACTGTTTTTTATATGCGTCTGTTCTGCTCCTCTGTATCGTTAGAAGAATACTATTAATCTTTAATTCTTACCGTGAGATTTTCTGGTATCCATAACTCTCTCTCTATAAGTTCTTCCTTATCATGTTCGCTTGTAGCCTTTCAGAATAAGATCAGTATATGAATACTCAGTCATTGTACATGGTTTGTTAACGAGTATGGCTAAAAATAATGTTTCCTGGTTTGTCCACCTTTAGGAAACATGGCTTGGAAACAATGTTTCCTGGTTTGTTCACCTTCGGGAAACATGGCTAGAAAACAGCGTACAGTACTCCAAACACAATCTTATAAAACAATACCTCCCATTGCATCTGCGACAAACCAAGTTTTTTCTTTGTCAAATATTCCTTTTCTTCATGACCGTATTCCTCACCGCGTATCGTGAATTTCCAAAACCAACGAGCTTTGAATATTATGTATTGAACCAAATAATAAGGACTGAAAGATAATAGCCGAGAGTTCAGCGTTGCTTTGTATCAATGTCTTCAGTAGAGTGAAGTCAATGTCTTCACTAGAGTGAAGTCAATGTTTTCCCTAGAGTCAAGTCACTGTCTTCACTACAGTCAATTAAATACCTTTTAAATACAGTACCTGAATATAATTTGGACCCATAAAACTTGTAAAAGTGAAGGTCGACTATAGCCACCTCTGTAAAATAAGACAAATATACACAAGAATTACAATAAAGTATGTATATAACAATTTGTTAACTCAGACAAAAATAGTCAAAAGTGTTTTAACGCTATAATATTTCCTCTACACGTGGACATAAAATAATGACTCGCTCATTACACTAACCTTATGTCGACATTTCTCTCGACTACACCTCTTAAGATACTTTCTTCTTCCTCTTTAACTTCCTCCTAATGGATAATATGATGTGACTAAGTACTTCAAATACTGTCCATAGTTATCGTTATGTTTTTATCACCTTGAGATGTAGTTCTTTCTCGATCTATTAGACCTGGTCAAACGAGGATAAGAGTTGGCAGTCACAAAACTGGGTTAGCCTCTGTAATTGATGCTTTTCCAACACAATCCTGTATTTCATTGAAGTAAAAACACAGCCAAAACAGAACACTCATTTATTCTTTGATTGTGAAGCTTTAAAATGTTCTCTGTGACTGCCAACTCTCATGCTACTTTTCATCCAGCCTCTACCTTTGGTCGTTTCTTCTTTTTCACGCCATTTAAAAGGCCTTCTTGTAGAGCGATGTTCATAGCCTGGCAAGAAGAATACTCCTGGGTTAAAATCCGACCTTCTGTAGGATTGAATTTCGGGTGTAAACGATTTCAAAGCGTTTACAGTAAGAAAAGAATGGTTCAAAGTAAGCAATTGTAACCTTGTTTCTGTATTTGGGTTCTCTCAATGCATAAGATACCGCCTCGTTATAACGTTGCCAGCCATGAAGATACTATGGACAAAATACATCATATTTCAGGTATTAAAAAAGAACCCCCTCCCCCCGGTACCCAAGATCTCGCCCCTACATTTTCGAAGATCACTCGAAATTTGCGGTTAAAAAATGTATTTAACCCAGTAATGCAAAAGTAATGTTACAGTTTGTCTACCACAAGTGGGCCCACTTAGACAACACTCGCGCATAGACTCCACCGGTATTGTTGATAGTGAGGTTTAGATATGGAAACATGCCCTGAGTACGAGCTGTGTATCAGTGTATGATTATTTCAGTTTACGATAGTAGTTACTGTAATTCGTTGACTTTTTCAAATTTTTAAGCGTATTACTAAACAGTATGCTTATTTTGAAATTGACATTGTTTTTGGCTATGCAGATTGGTTAACTGCCATTTTTGATCGATTTTCTAGTTTCGGTTTTCAGTGTTATTGGTTAGTTTTGTGTAAGAGGCCTAAGTGCCTACAGTAGGCGCCTAAATTAGCCCAAATCACTCCAACCTAAATTTCGTCCCTGTACCTGAAGGACACTGACGATAGTAATAGTGACAGCGATCACTATTCTCACATCAACTTGAGGAGACACCTGTCTTCTGTAATATCTGTAGTAGTTGTAGTATGCCTCCTCTGAAAGATGAGGAAATGTGTTAAAGTTAGTGTATTGTTTATAAATGTGGAGTGAGGGCAGTGGGGGCTGGGAGGAGAACATCAGTCGCACCTGGATGATCAAGCATGTAGTCATAGTCCTTGCGTTGTTCATCATCTTTCAGGATCTGAAATGATTATATAGGATAATATACTTTGGCATGTGGATAGGGAAATTAAAGGTATGGCTGCCTACAGGGGGGTGGATCTCAAGTTATTCTGCAGTGTGCAGGGGGGGGTTCACTACCACTTTACAAAGAGCAAGCATCATCTTTCAAGATCTGAAATTCAGGATTCTCTACTTTGGCTTGTGGAGAGAGGTCTAAGGGGTTCATTACAGGCAAGGCTGACTATGAGGGGGGAGGGGTAGATCCCAAGTTAGTCTGTAGTGGGACAGGGGTGCTTATTAGGATAGCTTTCAAAATAAAGAAATAAACCCAGCATTATGAGTTGAGGAACTGTGCTCAAAAGCCTCAGATTCAATGCATAGAACCTCTGGCTATAACCTCTGGCCTTATATATGTTAATTTTTTTATTTTAATAACAATTGTTGACTGACATTACCTCAACCGCTGTTGCAATTGATCTAAACTTTTCTTCAGCATCGCTTCCCTGAAATTTATAAAACAGGATTATTTAGTAGTTAATTTCTGGGTTTGTTACTAACCTCCCGATAATGGACCTCTGTATGTTTTAGTTTATTCTAGTTAAACAATTCCTACTCATTGTAATCTAATTTATAAAATTTCTTACCTTGTAGATATCTGGATGGTATTTCTTTGCTAATTTTCTGTATGCTTTTGTGATTTCACTCTAGATAAAGCAATGGCATCTAGTCTAAAAACAAATGAATTATTCCAAGGGGATGATGTCCTGGCTACTATTGAAGTTCATATTTCAAGAGTAGTTCTACTCAGAAGGAATGATTTTTTGATGACTTGACACCTATTTCATGATTTCTTGGAAGTTTCAAGTGATATGTAAAGTTACCAAAACTGACCCTAAGATACTATACAGAATATCACAGGTAATGAAAATTTTTCAAGCCAGGTTTTGACTGTCTGAGCTTTGAAATGGTTTTTCAATCAAGGAAGACTTCCACAAAACACCTGTTCTCAATATTTTGATTGCTGAAGGCATAAAATGTACACTGAACTATACTATTATAGCAGGGTACCAATTAATTATCATGCAGGTACAATTATGTGGGCGTCAGTGACTCAAACTTCCTGCTATAGTGCTATCTTCCTATATGCCTACACAATGCACATTCTTTGATTTCAAATAACTGTCCAACCTTTGAATGTCACTGCAATGTGTTTCATGATATTACTGTTTGTACTCTCAAGCAGTTTCACTTGTAAATTGCAGACTGTTCTGTTTATAGACAAGTTATAACTGTAATACTAAAAGTTACACTTGGCATTAGTATCTAATAGGCCAATATATTTAATTGCTGAGATGAAGACTTTCAAATTTGATGTAAAATTTGTCGAAAATTTTATATGGACACCTGTTTAATATGAAAGTTGGCATAGTTTAAATTAAAATATAAGTTTTAAAGAGGTTTTCTTGAAAAGGAAATATGGTTGAATTATAGGGAGCAATGGTCGACAAAGTGAAGGGGGAAATTTTAATACATATATCGGCATTTTTCAAACCTTCGAGGCCGCTCTTGTAACACCAAGAACTATATAAAGGAAAATCACACAAAAAGAACAATTAATAAAAAAAATTATGTTTACAAAAAAAGTTAATATTGACAAAATATATTAAAAATCTCGCGAGATTCACGAAAATCCCGCGTGTCCACGAAAAATGCTCGCACACGATTGGTCAGTTTCGCACAGGTGATCAAATCCCGCGAGGGCCACCCGTAATTACAAGCAATAACAAATCGATTTACAAAGCAACGTGTTCCTAATTACAAAACTCTTTATAAAACTGACTTCAAAAGCCCGAGTTACTCTTGCCGTTAAAATTTACTAGAGTGTACCGATTTGTACACGCGTCTACCTACCGTCATAGCAGTTCTCGCTCCCGCAATACAAGCCTTCAAAAAAGCCATTAGCTGCGTTAAAAATTGAAAACAGCAGAATAAAACGGAGAGCTGTGGTTTGTTTATGTTCGTTCATGGCTCAATATATTTTTGTTTTGGATATCGAAGCCCGCGTTGACACTTGGGCGAGGGGTCAGCGGGTTTGAAATACTTCGTTTTACGACAATGTAATGGACTGTGGCGGAAATTATGCGAAAACGCAATCTGCCTAGCTTTCTGGACCATTGAATTCTACACTAGAAATATTTTTAAAAATCCTACTTTACCATACAAACTCTCGCTTGTCAACTCTCATCAATTCTCATGCAACTCTTGTTCTCTTTTGATCAGGACGTGAAAGTTAAAATATTCTCGAGAGTTGCCAAGCGAGAGTTTGCATGAGAGTTGACACGACATCATAACGCGTAGAATGATAAACGTCTTTAACATTTGTTCAAAATCGTAAAATTGAATACTTGAGCTATAATAAACTATAATGAATATTGAACATTCAAGTAACGAATTTAGTTATAAATATCTAAACTAAATTCTTTTTTATATTTATTATTCTCTTGCATATATCTTCTGTGTAATTTGTTGGAGCCCCCCCCCCCATCCATGGAAATCGGCATTTTGTTGTTAGGGCTAGTGTGCCTAAGTAAAGCTTTATGTATGTATGTATTTACAGTTAAATCAACGTTCAAATTCCTTTGAAATCTCATTCTTGATAGCCAGTAGATATCTAATATAAGAAAAAACACACTCCGAAGAACAAAATCTTGTAAACTCAAGATATGAGCTATTAAAAACAAGACAACAGTTTTGCGGTTGTTAACAGCTCATAACTTTAGTCTACAAGATGTTGTTCTTCGGAGTATGTTTTTTCTTATATTTCATTAAATTGCCTGCCAGTAGATATCTGACGTCTTTATTTTGATTTTCGTCCATAGTTTAACTCCGCTCCACCACTGAAAGGCAGGTCAATACCAGTCAAGAACGAAGCCTCGGCTGCCACGTAGAGACAACATTTTCCCATCTCTTCTATAGAACCCATTCTCCCTAACAACTGGATGATAATGTATAGCAGTTGATATGTATTGATGATGATGGTGAAAACGGTACAATGGTAAGTTAACGATGATTCTCGTTTAGGTAATAATGTGAACAATAGAGCACAGTTTCCATTTGGTCGTAAATTTCTTGGCAAAGTCATTCTCGACGATGTGATATAACCTAGATCTACCTTTTCTTTTGTGGGCTGTATTCAAATTAGTCATATTAAGTGTAGATCGGCGTACATACTCTGTCACATCGGTCACTTCGACATGTTCGCGACATTCACGACTAAATGGAAACTACTTAGGCTTAAGGAAGTTACCAGTCATGATGATGAAGTTATTATACCTGTGCTTTTTCGCCGTCTTTGATTGCTTTATCTTTATCAGCCTCTCCAGAGGCATATTCATCCCATAAGGGCGTCCACACATTGCCTGGAGAAACACTATACAGTAAAAGGTAAAGCCCCGTTTACACAAGCGATTTTTGTTTGATAATTTTCTGTGACAAACACACCTTCTCGTGTGGATTATGGAACAAATACTATTTTTGTTTCAAGCAAAAACTTGCTTTCAGCAGCACGAATACACGCACGAAATCGTGCATGTCTCATATTGGTAATTGGCAGTTCATTTTTGCCACATAAAAACTGGCAAATTAGTTTTTCAACAAGCGGTGCGAACATATCCTCATATCCACTTGAGAAAAACCTCGTACGACTTACTTGCTTAGCTTGCGGATCGGTTCTATATATCGGTTGAATAGCGCTATCCACTGGATAGTGATTTTTTATTTTTTTCAAACTTTCTAAACATGTTCATGCAGTAACTGGTGAAACCCATATTAAAGTTCAGCATTTTCGAGTTGAAGTCACTTTTTATCTCTTTCGGGTCCAATATCCCTGTTGTCATTGCTGTTTATGGTCTTTCTGTCTCTGTGGTAATTACAAAATCACTATCTGGGTGGGTAGCGGTATCTACCCTCCGTACAACCAGCCCTTGCATACAAAAAAGAAAGGTTGTGCTGACCAGTTCACTCGTACACCATGCTTCGCTTCGTCCACAGCTAAGGCGCGAGTCATCGACGCTATACCACCCTGAGATAAGAATACAAGAATGAATGGAAGGATTGTTGATATTCTTGTGTTTATTTTTCGACAGCTCTATCAGTTCTAAACTTTTCTTCCTGGAGCTCCAGTAAGGATCATCTCTTATTGATCCAGTGTTACTACAGGAGGAAACCTAAACTAAACTAACTTTATTTATACTGGATAGCTCTATCAGTTCTAAACTGTTCTTCCTAGAGGTCCAGTAAGATTATGTCTTGTTGATCCAGTGTTACCACAGGAGGAAACCTAAACTAAACTAACTTTATTTATACTGGATAGCTCTGTCAGTTCTAAACTGTTCTTCCTAGAGGTCCAGTAAGGATCATTTCTTATTGATCCAGTGTTACTACAGGAGGAAACCTAAACTAAACTAACTTTATTTATACTGGATAGCTCTATCAGTTCTAAACTGTTCTTCCTAGAGGTCCAGTAAGGATCATCTCTTATTGATCCAGTGTTACTACAGAAGGAAACATAAACTAAACTAACTTTATTTATACTGGATAGCTCTATCAGTTCTAAACTGTTCTTCCTAGAGGTCCAGTAAGGATCATCTCTTATTGATCCAGTGTTACTACAGAAGGAAACATAAACTAAACTAACTTTATTTATACTGGATAGCTCTATCAGTTCTAAACTGTTCTTCCTAGAGGTCCAGTAAGATTATGTCTTGTTGATCCAGTGTTACCACAGGAGGAAACCTAAACTAAACTAACTTTATTTATACTGGATAGCTCTATCAGTTCTAAACTGTTCTTCCTAGAGGTCCAGTAAGATTATGTCTTGTTGATCCAGTGTTACTACAGGAGGAAACCTAAACTAAACTGACTTTATTTATACTGGATAGTTCTGTCAGTTCTAAACTGTTTTTCCTAGAGGCCCAGTAAGGATCGTCTCTGATTGATAAGATAAGATAAGACATGTCACACTGTACCTTGGTTGCACAATACGCGACTGCTCCTTCCTGGCCGATCATTGATACTAAACTTGATATATTAATTATATTTCCTTTGGTTTGTCGCAGATATGGCAAAGAAAACTAGAAACAAAACACAATATCAAATCCCATCAAAAACGTTTCAAGAATTTTGGTAGTAAAAGACGAAAATGATACTGTAAGTACTACCCTATATTTTCTATACTATGTTCTAAGTGCTTTGTGTATGTTTTACTGTTTAATTTTGTGGAAACACCAGGGAAATCTATTCGCAAAGGTTTCGATCAGCATTATTAGCGCTTATGAAGATCCGAGCGTTCGGATCGAATGCTTTGCGATTGTATGTTTACGTGGTGTTTCAATCCTCAAAATGATACTCATATTACGTTCTCTCTTTGCAAAAACACAACACTTTGATAAAGTGACACTATTATTATTACCATCCTTAGCAATTCTTAACATTTGAGCATAGAATTCACAAACTCGGCTAACCTTGCATAATAGAAAATAGCTGACTAAGTTAAATTCTAACAACCCTTTAAAAGCGTCAGTGGTTGTATCGTCAATCGTCGTTGTCGGCGGATCTGAAAACAAGTTTTAAATTAGAGCAAATCTTTGATGACAAGTTCGAAATGAAATTTAAAATTTTTAATCAAAAATCATGATTATATACATAAGATTACGTTGAAATACTCACGCCATCCTGCGTTATTAACTACACAATCAATCTTTCCATATTTTTCTACAGTTTTTTCTACTAAATTCTAAACAGATATGACAAGAGAATTTGATTTAATACGGGTTGTGAAAGAGTAAAATGGGAGTTGTTTATTTTCGGCTGAGAAAATGGGATTCTATGCACCGGGAACGGGGTTCGTCAGTCAAAAACAATATGATGGGATTAAGATTTAAGCAAGAGCGCCTCCTGGACTATAGGATTTGTGGTCTGAGACACTTGGGTTTAATCAAAATTTGGTCTGGGAAATACGAACATCAGACAATTTACTAAAATATAAGAAAAAACATACTACGAAGAACAGCATCTTGTAAACTCAAGATATGAGCTGCAAGACAACAGTTGTGCGGTGATATTTCGACTCTATTTCAAAGTCATTGTCAAACCAGAATGATTGGAATAGAGTCGAAATACTCTATTCCAATCATTCTGGTTTGACAAAGTAGAAAAAGTCGAAATATCACCGCAAAACTGTTGCCTTGTTGTCACCAACTCGTATCTTGAGTTTGCAAGATGTTGTTGTTCTTCGGAGTATGTTTTTTGTAACAAATGGGAACAGGGATATCCTCTTTTAAAAGGCTTTCTTGTGAGCTAGGAAAGTTAATCACGTTAACTCATTTGTGATGCAAAATTATCCTGCACCTTAAGATCTTGTTCTTTTCTTATATCACATAAGACAAAAAATGATTCTCCTGCAGCACTTTCGTTCAATTCCTTTTCCAATTTTCTACCAGTTGCCTCTGAAATACACGGTATACGGAATTTGAACGACTCTTCTCTCGTGGATCACCGCTATAATGTCACATGGTCATTCACTGTTGTTTTGGGGCATTTGATCCTTTCACAACTCGTGGGTTGTGGGGCAATGGGGCAATGCCCATGAAACGAAATTTTGTCAAGGATTTTCTGCATTGCATTGGGAAGATAAATTAAATTCACAATGTAACTTCTTTTGTAGAATTTTTGTAACTGTGTTCTTTTTCAAGATATTCAACTTTGTTGGATATGCAAATAATACAACGTTTGACATCACATTGCATAATGATTGGCTATGAGATTGCTTATAACAATAAAAAATAACTGAAACTGCACTTGTATGTGCGTAAGCTACGAGTAATCACTAGGCCTTCTCATTTATGTGCCATAGTTTGACTTCTTTGAAATAAATGAAACTTTTCCTAACGTCATTACGTAATGTGATGTCATACGTTGTATCATTTGAACATCCAAGACTGCAGAATATCTTGACAAGGAACAAAGTTATATTGAGCTAGAAAGTTATATCGTGATTTCAAGTTATCTTTGCAACCAAGAGAATACTTGACACATTTTAGTTTTACAGGCACTTTACCAATTTCAGTTTCAAGAGCTCAAGATGCAATTAGATTTTCTTGTAATGAAAACAGTGATAAAATGGACTCACGACACAGTTCATTTCTTTACCTCCTCTAGCACAAAAAACAACTTTGGATCCTTCCTTAACTAAAAAACAAGAACTCATATCAAGCTAAATTGAAATGATCATCTTTTTGGGGAGACTATATGCTTGGTTTAATATTCAGCAAATCACTAGATCTATATCAATGTTATCTTTGATACATCTCATCAGAAATGTCTGCCGAGTCCATACAAAGGCATGAGATCCAGGGGGGGCATACTTCCCCAAGAAATTTATGATTTCTAGGTTCTCTAAAATGCTATTTTTTATTAAATGTAGGTTTATTCCCAATTTAAAAGCCATACATCAGTGATTTTTGTGCCTATTAGAACACTTTTTACTTTAGATTTTAAAAAATCTCAAAATCAATTATTAAAATAACTGAGAGGACTTATCCCCTAAGTTAAGCCACTGGCCAAAAGTTGTGGGTTTTCTGTAGCTACTCTGGTTTCCTCCCACAGAGAATGTTGATTGGGGGGGGGGAGATTGTAAAACTTCAAATATTTTTGAATAAAATGAAATAAAAAATCACAACTGATCACAACTGATCAATGATCAACGGCCTCGGCATCTGCTCGAAATATCTCTTCTGATCAGACCACAGTTGGTGATCAGACCCCCTAATTAGACCTAAAGAATGAAGCATTCTTATTGGTCAGTTACAAAATGAAGAGCCAATGAAAATCATTCAGGTGCTACAATTCTACCTAACTCATCATTACAGGTTGTTACAGGTATCTTGAGCGCAATTTTAATTTGCATATTTTTGCAGAGTATTTGCATCCAGGTATGGGTGTGGTAACTTGGTTGTAATAATGAATTCAGGGATCAGAATATGATTAAAATGCCCAGCATCAGTCAGGCCGACATTCCAAGCTATTCTCAAAGATACATGACCATTCTATCTTCCATATTCACACGCATAGGTGTAACTAGAGCCTTATAGCACTTATGCGGGTTTTCCCTGAGGTTATTGTCCTCACCACCAAGCCTCGTATTGACGCATACGTTCTCTTCACATGAAAGTGAGACTTGGTGGTGAGGACAATAGCTTTAGGGAAAACTCGCATAAGTGCTATTGAGAGTTGCATATTCACGTTTCGGTTTTAAATCGGTTTAAAAATAATCGACGGCAGAACGAGAATATATGAATAAACAGCCTCCGAATTAACGCTACAATTACGCCCGTTTGGAAAGCCAAACATGCATTTATTTAAACATTTCTTAAACAAACAAAGCTTTCCTGGCAAATTCCTGGCCACAAACAAATATTCGATTCATAAAATAACCGCACGCACAATAAATTTCATAAATGTATCAATTATTGTTTGCATATAATAGCATTCTTGTGAATGTTTTGTTCGGCAGTTTTGTCATGCATATGGTTTTGGGATGAGTAGGTGCATATAAATTAGACCATTCCAAAATTGTAGGATGCACATGCATGTTGTATCACTTATCTTTGCATATGCGTAGCAGCCTAAACTAATATGTTTATACATGTATTCTGTGTCATGTTTGCCAATCATGAAATCGTGAGAGCACAAATAACGAACGCCTTCCGCTCACCAGCTAACTAGATACATTACGAGTGATCTAGTCTGCAGCCATCATATTGTTACATATATAAGAACGCTAACAACAACTATACATAGTCGCAAGGGCTGCAGGCTGCAGCCATCATATTTTTACATATATAAGAACGCTAACAACAACTATACATAGTCGCAAGGGCTGCAGGCTTAATTGAGCATTCGTAATGTATCTAGTTAGCTGGTTAGCGGAAGGCGTTCGTTATTTGTGCTCTCACGATTTCATGATAGGCAAACATGAGGCAGAATACATGTATAAACATATTAGTTTAGGCTGCTACGCATATGTAAAGATAAGTGAAACAAACACTACAAATACCAATTTATTTATGCATTATATATACCAATTTATTAAAATATGAGGCAAACATAATGATAGGCAATATCACAATAATGATAGGCAAACATGAGGCAGAATACATGTATAAACATATTAGTTTAGGCTGCTACGCATATGTAAAGATAAGTGAAACAAACACTACAAATACCAATTTATTTATGCATATATATATATATATATATATATATATATATATATATTTAAAAAACAACTCTAAACGCTATCTCGGCTGTGCGCGAGACGAAGCGCGAGCTTGTTTACAACTACGATTGCGAATTCCTCCGAGAAACTTGCACATCAATTTGTAACATTCCATCGTAATATTGCAACATTGCTCGCAAAGAAACATCCGGTTTTACTTTAACGTCCAGTCTTTTATAAATTAAAGCCTTTTGTCGAGTATTATGTTAGACAATCGCGATTCCAGCGGGAACTCGGACCCTCAGAGCTGCAATGTTTTGATATGCGGATAAATTATCCTATGAGATGGATCTTATGCTCTAGTCGACAGTGACAATTGCTTACCAAACTCACGCACAATTCCTTCTCCGATTCCCTTTGAGCCGCCGGTGACGATCACAATTTTATCTTTGTACCGGAGACGTGACTCCATCGCTTGGATAGCAACAGTGACAACCTGCGGGATATTGGACATTAATTTTAAACTGCCTCCTGGCACGCTCTTATTAATAAGCCAATGTGTAATTTATTCGCATATAAACGACTTTGAGCTATATAATATACATAACAGAATTTTAAACAACATGACCTCAAGTAATCATAGAATGACCAGGTCTACCCAGTTGCTGTCAAATTTTTGAGATCAGATTAATAATACATCATTTTGGTGCGACTACTGAGCTATATACACTACACAGTTTGGATAGAAGTTTGCGCCCGTTGCCTCCCCCGTCTTTATGGAACCCAAAGCCGCAAGTACCTCCCCCTGGCAACAGTTGCTAGGCAACTAATTATTTAAAACCACAAATAATATTGTCAATTCGAGCTTCTACGGGAAAAAATCCTCAGATTTTGCAGGGAGATTGAACGCAAGTCAACGCGGATAACTTAATCGCATTAGCTGTACAAATTTCTTAGATTCTGTCGGTGATTTTAGTCGATTGTTTCAAGGAACGACCATCCAAAATGGATTTTTAATTTACATAAACAGCCATTCTAATTCAGGACCTTTGGGCAGGTGTTTATTCCAACGTTCTTGACGAAAAGAACCCCGTATTCGGTTGAAGGAAGTAGAAATTTAATAACATGCTGTCTTCGGAAGGAATTGATGCGTCAGAGTCTCAAGAAAACGTCCGAACGCAAGGTATCTAAAATTTTCAAATTTGTTTTGGCTAGAACTGTAATATACAAGTCAGTTGTACAAGCTAGGAAACAAATAACAAATCTATATTTAAGGTTGTACATTAAAATTTCTTCATAAATTATAATGCTGTTATTGCTGTTATGCCAAATCGCTTTCGTTGTGTGGTAATTGTTCTAGGAATCCGTAGTGAAATGTGCGTGTTTAATCTCAACGCAGAAACATCTGTCCGTATCCATAATATCCCAGTTTTACGCATAATGTTTACTTAATGTATAATGCTTTCAATGGTTTAATGATTTTATAAATGTAGTATTGAATAAGCAGCATTAATTGTTACTCCCAAGGTCTGCGTTGTTCTCAGATTATTCACATGGGGGCTTACAAGTAAGAACCTTCAAAACATATTCAAAACAGGATGAAGTTCTTGTCTTCTTCCAGGATAAAAGAATATTTAATTAGATCTAGTATGGGACACCAGCATGGGTTAACAACATTGTTTTATAGTGTGCCCCACGAGATTGCTTGCGGGTTAAGATTGAATCTTCTGTAATTTCTTGGAACTTCTTGTACAATTGTCTGGCTTTAGACAGCTAGAATTATATCTCATAGTTAAGTTCATCCTTTACTTAAACACTGATGCATCTAGAACCTGCTGTTTTTTGTCAAAATATTCAGTGGCAATAGTTACACAAGTACAATAAACCTCAGTAAACTGGTGGTTTTCAATAACTATTCAAATTGATCTGATTTTTTATTTCAGCCTAAATGTTGCACTCTGTATAAAAAACTTTACATCATTTTCTATGATCTGAGTTTCACGTTGTAACATGGCTGAAGCTGTCAAAGTTATTGTGCGATGTCGGCCTTTAAACAAACGGGAGATGGACTTGAAGTGCGAGACGGTTGTCAAGATGGACTCATCAATTGGCCAGTGTCAGTTATATAAACCAGGTAAATATGTTTGGGAAATGTAGTTTAGGTTTCTCCTGTAATAGCACTGGATCAATAAGAGATAATCTTTACTGCACCTCTAGGAAGAACAGTTTAGAATTGATAGAGCTATCTAGTATAAATAAAGTTAATCTAGTTTAGGTTTCCTCCTGTAGTAACACTGGATCAATAAGAGATGATCCTTACTGGACCTCTAGGAAGAACAGTTTAGAACTGGTAGATCTATCCTGACATTAAATGCACAACATTAATAGGTTTATTTACATTTTTAAACGACTTAGGTGAAAAAGAACAGCCGCCAAAGTCATTCACTTTTGATGGGGCATACTACACAGACTCTACCACACAGACAATCTACAATGATATTTGCTTCCCACTGGTCGAGGGGGTGTGCGAGGGTTACAATGGTACAGTATTTGCATATGGTCAAACTGGTTGCGGGAAAAGTTTCAGTATGATGGGCATAACCGAGCCAACAACGCAGCGAGGAATCATACCGAGGGCATTTGAACATATTTTTGAGACGATTGACGTGTCGGAGAATACAAAGTTTTTGGTGCATGCTTCCTACCTGGAGATTTATAATGAGGAAATTAGGGATCTGTTGGGAAAGAATCATAAGGTAACTGGAAACACTGAAAATCCATATCATTCTATTCATTTTTTATCCAATATTTAGCTTCTTGGGCTATTCTGAGACTGGATGCCTTATTGCATCTGCTTATTGCAATCTGCTTTTTAGCTTCCTAATCATCCCCACTCTGCCTTTCTGTAACAATTAGTAATAAAAGACCTGAGCATCTTCCTCTTTATTATTTCCTCTTATTATTTACCCCCTTAGCTGCTCATCACTGTTTATCCCTCCCCACTATTTACCCCTCTCCCCACAATTTACCCCTCTTCCCACTATTTACCCATCTCCCCACAATTTACCCCTCTCTCCACTATTTAGCCCTCTCCCCACTATTTACCCCTTTCCCTACTATTTACCCCTCTCCCCACTATTTACCCCTCTCCCCACTATTTACCCCTCTCCCCACTATTTACCCCTTTCCCCACTACTTATCCATCTCCCCTCTATTTACCCATCTCCCCGCTATTTACCCATCTTCCCTCTATTTACCCATCCCCTTAGTATTAACCTCCGCCCACTTTTCACCTTTCCCCGAATCTACCCTCAATTTAATACCCCTTTCATACATTGCAATCCAGAGGTGTTGATAACGAAATGTCACCCACCTACTTTATTGCACGCCCTCAATAAGCCACATCCTAAATCAACACTAATTTTGCTTTCTCAAGTTCCGAAATGGTGTAGAAATACACAAACTAAAAAGTTGGTTAAAGTCTATCCCAGCATTTGCACTACCCCAGCTTTGAACTACACTACAAGCTAAAACAACCATTTCTTTGTGTGGTTGATGTTTTTATTTCACTAACATTTTGTTTTTTCGTTGATCAGTCCCGTTTAGAGCTCAAAGAACATCCTGAGATGGGAGTGTATGTGAAGGATCTTACTATGATACCTGTACACGATGTCAAAGACTGCGAAAAAGTCATGGGAATGGGAAACAAAAACCGCTCGGTATGTTAATTTATCGCACGTGTGCTCCGAAGAAACACTGCATCGTGAGAGTTGAGAAAACTCTCATACAAACTCTCGCTTGTCAACTCTCATCAACTCTCATCAACTCTTGTTCTCGTTTGACCAGGACATGAGAGTTGAGAAAACTCTTATACAAACTCTCGCTTGTCAACTCTCATCAACTCTCATCAACTCTTGTTCTCGTTTGACCAGGACATGAGAGTTGAGAAAACTCTCATACAAACTCTCGCCTGTCAACTCTCATCAACTCTCATGCAACTCTTGTTCTCGTTTGACCAGGACATGAGAGTTGAGAAAACTCTCATACAAACTCTCGCTTGTTAACTCTCATCAACTCTCATGCAACTCTTGTTCTCGTTTGACCAGGACACGAGAGTTGAGAAAACTCTCATACAAACTCTCGCTTGTCAACTCTCATCAACTCTCATGCAACTCTTGTTCTCGTTTGACCAGGACACGAGAGTTGAGAAAACTCTCATACAAACTCTCGCTTGTTAACTCTCATCAACTCTCATGCAACTCTTGTTCTCGTTTGACCAGGACATGAGAGTTGAGAAAACCCTCATACAAACTCTCGCTTGTTAACTCTCATCAACTCTCATCAACTCTTGTTCTCGTTTGATCAGGACACGAGAGTTGAGAAAACTCTCATACAAACTCTCGCCTGTCAACTCTCATCAACTCTTCCCCTGGTTGCGTAGCTAACAATAGATTTATTTTCTTGTCCTAGGTTGGAGCGACTCTCATGAACGCGGACTCATCCCGCTCGCACTCCATATTCACAATCAAACTGGAGATGGAAGACACGAGTTCTGATGGCGAGGAACACATCAGAGCAGGAAAACTAAACCTTGTTGATCTGGCAGGAAGCGAGAGACAAGCCAAGACTGGGGCAAGTGGAGACAGATTGAAAGAAGCAACGAAGATTAATCTATCTTTGTCTGCTCTTGGCAATGTTATCTCCGCTCTGGTTGATGGGAAATCTAAACATATTCCTTACAGAGATTCCAAGTTGACACGTTTACTACAGGTAAGTGACAGCTTTATCAGTTCTGAACTGCTCTTCCTAGAAGTCCAGTAAGGATCATCTCTTATTGATCCAGTGTTACTACAGGAGGAAACATAAACCAAACTAACTTTATTTATACTGGATAGCTCTATCAGTTCTAAACTGTTCTTCCTAGAGGTCCAGTAAGGATCGTCTTTTATTGATCCAGTGTTACTACAGGAGGAAACCTAAACTAAACTAACTTTATAAATTCTGGATAGCTCTATCAGTTCTAAACTGTTCCTCTTAGAGGTCCAGTAAGGGTCATCTCTTATTGATCTAGTGTTACTGCAGGAGGAAACCTAAACTGAACTAACTTTATTTGTTCTGGATAGCTCTATCAGTTCTAAACTGTTCTTCCTAGAGGTCCAGTAAGGATCATCTCTTATTGATCCAGTGTTAAAAACTGGAGGAAACCCAAACTAAACTAACTTTATCTACGTTGAATACAAGTCATACTAGTCTTGCGTAAGCTCTACAAGCTTTTTTTTATAGGACTCGCTCGGTGGTAACACGAAGACCTTAATGGTTGCTTGTCTCAGTCCAGCGGACAACAACTACGATGAAACGTTGAGCACGTTACGTTATGCAAACCGAGCCAAAAACATCAAGAATAAACCGAAGATTAACGAGGATCCGAAGGATGCATTATTGAGGGAATATAAAGCTGAGATAGAGAAGCTGAAGGAAATGCTAATGGGACAAACACAAGTCCCGATGGAGCTACAACAACCAGGTTGGAATGATCTACTGCAAGTCTGCTGCAAGTTGTCAATTGGCTTAATGCAAGTTGATTGTCAAGACTTTTTATCCACAAGCTTGATACAAGTTGTTTTAATAACAACTTGCAACAAGTCTGCATTAGATATCAAGTTGCATCAAGTCTGATTTTCAAAGACTAGATACAACTTGAAAAAGCCAACATGATGAATAATTTGTAAAGGGTTAATTAGTTTCGACTTTACTCTTTAGAAATTACCCAACATCGTGTGAATTTCCATTAAATCATAATAAGTTTTGTTCGACGCATCTCGTTTCTCTTGAGTTTTGATAAGTTTCGCTTATTCAAGGTATTGCAGCGTTGGTTTCAGTTCAAAGCCAGCCTGACAATCAGGCGCAAGAAAAGTTAGCTGAAGAAACTAACAGAATTAAGAATGAATACGAAGAAAGACTGGCAGAGATGAAGAAGATGTTTGAAGAGGAACAAACGAGTAAAGAACATTTGAAGGATGAAATGAAAAGATTGAAGGCAGAATATGATCATAAATTGAGTTCGGTTGAGAATCAATATCCTACTCATGTCAATTTGGTAAGTATGCTGATATAGCGTATCTCATGTGCTCTTCATGTCTCATATTGATCCAGTGCATTACTACAAAAAGAAACCTACACTAAACTAACTTTATTTATACTGGATAGCTCTATCAGTTCTAAACTGTTCTTCCTAGAGGTTCAGTAAGGATCATCTCTTGTTGATCCAGTGTTACTACAGCAGGAAACTTTAACTTTATTTATTTATTCTGGATAGCTTTATCAGTTCTAAACTGCCCTTCCCAAAGGTCCAGTAGGGATCATCTCTTATTGATCCAGTGTTACTATAGGAGGAAACCTAAAGTAAACATAAACTAAAAGTAAACAATTAAATTAAAGTAAACAATCTTGCCTTTCACAGCTGCAGAAAGAACCAGATAATAATACTCAAATCGTTCAAACGGAAAGTAACAATAAAACGAAAGATGTTGCTAACAATAATGTCAAGAATGATGATAAACAAACTGCGGTAAGATTCACGATAAAACTTTGATAAATAAAAGCATTTAACTGCACTAAAATTAATAAACTATAAATAAATGTTTCCATTACTGGTATTTATAAACATTAAATTTTAAAACCTATTTTATAATTATATTAAGTGTAATTTTGTAGAAACACCACGTAAATTTTTTTGCCAAAGCTTTCGATCCGCAAGCTCGGATCTTCATCAGTGATAATAAATCAGTAATAATAATAATCATTATTAATGCAGTTTTTTTATTTCTTTTTAGAATTCAGGAATGCCTGCCGCGGTTATGAACGACGGGAACCTGGAAACTACCCGCGTTCCAACCTCCTCACCAGTCCTAGACGGTTCCGCGGCCGCAAATCCGACGATGACCGCTGAACAAATGCAACAGGAAGCGTTTGTCCGCTTGCAGAATCTTCAACATCAAATCGTCGGAGGCGATCGGAAAGACGACAGCCAATTGAAGGAGAAACACAAAAAACGCAAAGATCACGTGTTCTCGCGAAAGGAGAAGCTCGTGAACGCGTTGAAAACGTTGGATAACAGCGACCAGATGGTTATAAAGGTAAGGTAGTTGGTTAACATGGGGGTATCTTATTGAGATGTACTTGCAGCTAAGAGCTACAAGTTGAATTAGGAAGGACGCGGCTCAACCTGATGCAGTCGAAGACTTTCTAAGGACGCCTCTGACTGCCACAGATGCAAATATATTCTCATTTTCATCACAAGGTGTATGATTCATTGCAAGACGAAATCAAAGCGAAAAACAAAAAGATGAAGAACCTCCAAGATGAGCTGATTCTTGCCAAGGGAGAAGTCGAAGATCTCCAAATCGAGTTCGAGCGCGAGAGGGAAGACTACCTGGAAACGATTCGGAAACAGGAACGACAAATGGCGCTTCAGAAACTAATACTAGAAAAAGTTCAACCTTTGTTGAGAAGAGATTGTAACTACTCTAATCTGGACCGAATGCTAGCCGAGAGCAAATGGGACGACGATGGCAAGATCTGGATTGTCCCCGAAGTTGCCGTAGAGCGTACTACCCTACCTATGCCAGGTGCTGGGGGTGTTATTCCGTCCCCGCGGAAGTCCAAGACGGGCAACTCTCCTCCAAATGGCTACTACGAAAACGGCGAGGAGGATAAATTCTTGCAGCATCTGAATCGCACGGGTAGCAGCGAGATCGCGGCGTCCTACTTCGCACCGAAGCGCGCAAATCGCATTCTGGAATCGCAGAATTTGCGAAGGCAGGACAACAGCAACGAGGGGGCATTTCGACGACCCGCCAGCCCGTTCCATGAACGAGTCAGTCCAACGGAAACATTCTCTGCCGCTAACATGAGGCCCGTGAGGTTGGAGTCTTTAAACCCTTCGCTCGTCGGTGGGAAAAAGTCGAAAAAGAAAAAGCAGTTGGATAGCATATAATTAAATTGAGGAAATGTAGAATTAAGTTATTAATATTATTATATGTACCAGCGCACATTATGACGTCCAGCTGATGCTTGAAGCACAACACATTATTTCACAAGACAGGGTCTTTTTTCAGCAGTGTGACCAGTTCTGGCTATTGTGCTGGAGTCGACCTGTTATTGCAAAGGTACTTTGAATGCTATTAAATTATTAATTTTTGTCAATTTTATTGACTTTGTACCATGCGGAGATTGGAGTTTCTTGTTTTATAATGAACGAATTGTGAGTGTACATTAGTGAAACTGTGATATTGGCTCAAACTGCTTGTAAATTTCAAGAAAGTGTTGCATTTTGTATTAGACGGATGTAAATACAGCTTCCGCTTTTGTGCACAGACGAGCCCAGCTCATGGGGGGAATTAAATTTAGGCAATGGCCCACAATTGTAATTTGTAAATAAAGTTTAAAACATTTAACGCAGTCTATTTTTGGTTTGTAAATGCTGTAGGTACATGCAATGTTGGACTAAACAAGTGCTCTCTTGTCCTAACCTCCTGTGTTGTTCATCCAGTGTTTCTACAGGAGGAAACCTAAACTAGCTTTATTTATCCTGGATAACTCTTTCAGTTCCAAATTGTTCTTCCTAGAGGTCCAGTAAGGATCATGTCTTACTGTCCAGTGTTACTGAGGAAACCTAAACTAAACTAACTTTATTTATACTGGATAGCTCTATCAGTTCTAAACTGCTCTTCCAATTCTCTTCTTTCAACATAATATGTACAAAGTGTGCAAGCGCTTCTGCCATTGCGCATGTCTGGGGAGCGTCCCACATGCATCAGGTCGTGCCAATCATTATAAATGTTCTTGTAAAAAAGGTCAATACCCGGGAGTAACACAGATACATCACATGTTCTGTTTTGATGACATTGTGATCACAGATTCTCCCCAGATTAATAACATTGCCCTCTGATGACTACAAGGTTTCAAGAACATCTTGTGGACAGATACGGAGCAAACATTTTAGTTGCAACCAATTTATTGCACCCAACTTTACATCACGCTAAGCACATTACTAATGTAAGCACAGCCACAGTATAGGGGAATAAAAAGTAGAGCCACCTCTGGGAAGAACATTTTAAAGCTGATAGAGCTATCCAGTATAAATAAAGTTAGTTTAGTTTAGGTTTCCTCCTGTAGTAACACTGGATCAATAAGAGATGATCCTTACTGGACCTCTAGGAAGAACAGTTTAGATCTGATAGAGCTACCCAGTATAAATAAAGTTAGTTTAGTTTAGGTTTTTTCCTGTAGTAACACTAGATCAATAAGAGAAGATCCTTACTGGACCTCTAGGAAGAACTGGTTAGATTGATAGTGCCATCGAGCATAAATATAAAGCTAAACAAAAAACAAAATACCACTATAATAATTTTATTCAAACACTCATTTCCTCATATTATATACACAGTGCAAAATCCCTCGCTCTTGTTAGTCTATGATAATATTTAAAAATACCCAACACACATTCCATGTGTAATATATAATATATACTACAGTTCGAAATAACACGAGAGTTAAAGTAGATTAGTTTATGACGGTATATATGCAATACTACAGCAACAAAACGTTGCAGTTCTTTGCCAAGACTACACAATGTTTGTGAAAGTGAAAAAGTTTATTGTAGACTCAAGTACTCTAAGTTACGATTTCTAAAATTCTCGGCGAGTTCCTTTAACTTCGCCCCATCGCATTCATTCTCCGAATTCTTCTGAGATATTTCTTTGTCAGCCGCGGTGTCTTCGATAGTTGGACTGCGAGCCTTCTCTGAAGAATCATTCGTAATCTCTTGCAAGCTCGCACGGTTAGAAGACGTCTTGCTGGCAACCTTCCGCTCTTTCATTCTTCTCTGACGATTCTCCTTGTACGCGTTCAATTTTGCCTGAAGCTTTTCCTCGGTAGCTTTCTCCTGGTGGCGGACATGCTGCTGGACATTTTCCTTGGTCTGTTTCACTTTGAAGCTCTCAAGTCGACAGTGTTCAACCTTTGCGCTCAAGATTGCCTTGCGATTTTCTTCAGATCTTTGCTGTTTCTCTCCGATCTTTTCCAGCAATTTCTCTGCCTCGTCCAAATCGGCTGCTTTTCTCGCCTTTCCCTCTCGCTCGGCTTGTCTTTCCCAGACCTGTTTCAACGCGACCAGATTTTGCTCTCGTACTTTCTCAGCGTTCTCGAACTTCTGTGCTATGTTTTCCTTTGTGCTTTCGGAGAAGTGTTGCTCCTTCTCTTCGCGTAGTTTCCTCGCTTGTTCCACTCTGTCCAAATCCGCTTTCGCCTTCTTTCGAATCTCAGCTTCGAAAAGTTGCCGTTTGACCGCAGAACGATCCAATCTCACTTCTAACTGCATCAGTTTCTTGGCGCTGGACGCTTCCATGCTACGATTTAGGCTCTCCTTCGCATCCTGTATCTTTGCCTGTTGTTTTTGAATCCTTGCCACTTTCTCGTTGATACTAGCATCGCGGTTCTCCTTGCTAACTTCGAACTTCTGTCTCATCTTCTCGGCCGTTGCCGTAGCCTTTTCCTCGATCTGGCGTTCTTTCGATTCTTTGACATCGTCGATTTTAGCCGCTCTCATTCTGGCCGATTCCTGCCTGCCAACGTGGTATTTGTGGTAGTTCTCTTTGAATTTCTCGAACTTTTGGGAGAGCTTGTCCTTCACGGATTCGCGGAATGATTTCTCTTGTTTCTGGACCATTTCTTTAGCTGCATCGATCTTTCTTGACTTCTCTTCGAATCTCTCCGCTCGCTCGCTTGCAATGGCGTCTTGATTTTCGGCAAAGATGAACAGACGTCGCTGATATCTTGCTTCAGTCTCGCGTCTCTTTCTCTCTTCGTAATCGGTCATGGCTTGGCGGACAACTGCTGCGTGTTCCTCGTTGTTTGCGAGCTTGAATCGCATGTCAAGCTCTCTTGTCTAAATTTGGATAAGATAAATAAGTTTATATTATTAAATAAATTTAAGACAGTTTTCCTGGCATCTTTTTTAGGTTTCCTCCTGTAGTAACACTGGACCAATAAGAGATTATCCTTACATGGACCTCTAGGAAGAACACTTTAGAACCGATAGAGCTATCCTGTATAAATAAAGTTAGTTTAGTTTAGGTTTCCTCCTGTAGTAACACTGGATCAATAAGAGATGATCCTTACTGGACCTCTAGGAAGAACAGTTTAGAACTGATAGAGCTATCTAGTATAAATAAAGTTTGTTTAGTGTATGTTCCTTCCTGTAGTAGCACTGGATGAATAAGAGATGATCCTTACTGGACCTCTTAAAAGAACAGTTCAGAACTGGTAGAGCTATCTATTCATCTTACCTTTCGTCTTCTCTCAGCAGCAGCGATCTTTTCGTCAATATCCTTACGTGTCAAAATTGCTTGTCTTTTAGGCGTCAGCTGAGGCTCCCTGGCGTTTGGTACTCTCGGACTTAGGATGACCTCGTAGCTGATGGCTTTGGCAGCACCTGGAGTCGAGTTTGATGTTTCACCAATGTTTAAATCTGCAACAAATATAAGGTATAGTTGTTTGAAGTTTGGTCAGGGTTTTAGGCTGGTATTGTAGGTGCAGTTATAGTTGATATATCGAAACGTTAGTTCCCTTTTATTTTGGTACTTAAGTTAACGTTTTAAAACTTATCAATGATTGAGTTAGATCAATTTGATGAGGTTTCTCGTCAACTCTAAAGAAACTCTTTATTGTTTGACCAGGACATGAGAGTTGAGAAAACTCTCATACAAACTCTCGCTTGTCAACTCTCATCAACTCTCATGCAACTCTTGTTCTCGTTTGACCAGGGCACGAGAGTCGAGAGAACTCTCATACAAACTCTCGCTTGTCAACTCTCATCAACTCTCATGCAACTCTTGTTCTCGTTTGACCAGGACATGAGAGTTGAGAAAACTCTCATACAAACTCTCGCTTGTCAACTCTCATCAACTCTCATGCAACTCTTGTTCTCGTTTGACCAGGACATGAGAGTTGAGAAAACTTTAACACAAATCTTCGCTTGTCAACTCTCATGCAACTCTTGTTCTCGTTTGACCAGGTCATGAACGTTGAGAACTCTCATACAAATTCTCGCTTGTCAACAGTCAGTCTCATCAACTCTTATTATATTGTGAAATATCCATCCTTCTACGCTAAGATGGAGCTAAAATGTTTAGCTACTTCCCAGGCTATTTCATTTTTAAACCGATAATATAGTTGCGACAACGATCAATTAAATATAAACTGTACAAATAAATTCGTTGGTATCGGGTTTCAAAACACTTAACACTCGTTAATTTTCCGGTTGATTTCTTTGATCTCAAGTGTTTTATAAACTACAGTCAGGCCACTTGACTTGTTTAGCTAAACCGTAAATTAATGGTCGGATTATAAGAAGACTTATAGATATATTCGCTTGACGCCACGAGCATAAAGACCTTTGAAAATAATCGCCTCAAAATCATTGTATGGTTCATTGCCTTTGCACATGTTTCTATTCAAAATGATCTAGACATTTTATGCATGCGTGCTTTTGAAATATAGTTGTCGTGTGTCTGTACAGTGTCAACATTATAAATCGATACAAAGTTTGTAAGGTTGCGAAGAAAAAGCTTTAAGATTTTTTGATTTATTTGGGAACAGTTTATAGAACCTCTAGGAAGAACAGTTTAGAACTGACAGAGCTATCCAGTATAAATAAAGTTATTAGTTTAGTTTAGGTTTCCTCCTGTAGTAACACTGGAACAATAAGAGATGGTCCTTACTGGACCTCTAGGAAGAACAGTTTAGGACTGAAGAAGCTATCCAGCATAATTATATTAGTTTATTTCAATTTTACATAACAGTGGCTCAAAATATACCTTCCTTGCTGTTCGTAGCTCCCATATTTTACACCGATTGCCAGCCACAAATATAGCCGTAAATTAATATTTTTCTCGACGGAATAATACCTGCAAAACAAGAGCATATGTTCGGAAAACACAACTAGAAAATCTATGTTAATTTCGAACCAGAAGGTTTAAATCTTTACCTTTTTCGAGATAAAATAACGGTAGGTTTTCCCCAGCAGTTGTTTACATGAAGAGCTTTACAAGGAAATAAAAATTCGAATTTCAAATTCCCACCGTTTGTACGCGTCATGCGTGATGGCTGATGCTGATTGGTTGGAAATCGCGTGGCATAATGCTATCGCGTGATCGCGTGACTTGCGGCACAGCGTACCCAAATGATTCAATTCAAATGTATTCGGTTTTCATGCAATTTGTACTGCAGGAGAATGGACCTTTAACCCTTTAGACGAAATTTTGGAAAAAATCGAAATAGGAAAAAATATTACCACAGTTTGAAAGAGTATCCTAAACTTAGTAAAATTGTAAAGTTTGGTTGTAAAATGTTGTAAACTATAGAAAATATAGCCTTGCGAAGTTGGCAAATTTTCTGTAGTTTTGTATCATCCGTGAGAAATGAATACCCAAGGGTATCAACTGGGTATTATTTTCCACCCGTGATACAAATGTATACAAAATTTTCCAAATTCGCAAGGCTATATTTTCCTGCATATTTTAGAACATTTCACAACCAACTTTGCAATTTTATTATGTTTAGGATGCTCTTTCAGGATGTGGTGATATATTTACTTGTTTCGATTTTTTTCGAAATTTCCCATAAAAGGTAAAAAGTCCAAATCAATCCAGCCGTTAAAGGGTCTCGACGTCTCCATTACAAAACGCTTGCTTTGTAAGTTCTGTTTGGTTTCAGCAGTCTTGCCAAGCAATAAATTATTTACTTCTAATCTGCATATAACCTGTCGTATTATTTACCTGTGATATTTTAATATCTCCATGGCAGTGGGCCATTTGCGGTAATATTCGACATGTAATATTTCGCTGTCGTTAGAGCACTATATTTTCTCAAAATGTCGTCGAACAAGGTATCTCTTACAAAGGTAATGGCACTCGATGAATATCAATATTCTATAGGTATTTTAGGAATAATTTTTCCGTTTTGTAAGACATTTAAACAGGATATATTTTCCATTTTAACTTGTGCAGGTGTTTTTGGTGTTTGCGATTATACGGAGTTCAGGTTAGTTTCTGGCAATTTTTTTTCTTTAAAACACTCTCAAAACTTTATTTTTTCTCGTGTAATAGAAGCACGCTTCTTTTTGTAAAGTTTTGCGATTTCTGGTGAACTTATCTTTACACTCGCAAATTATACATATCTGCTACAGATGCAATATTGATTCTTATTATGCTTAAGTAAATACGACGTTTATAATGTATTAGTGTTGCTGAAAGCCCTGTAGATTGTGTTTAATGAGACAGAGCTTAATATTAGCAGCTTACAAAACGTCAAAGTGACGGCCTTAATTCATAATATGGCTCTTTCTAACTTGATATGCTGCATATTTCATATTTTGATTCAAGTTGTATGATTGGGGTTTTCGCTCCTGCGAGAAGGAACTATAGACAGTTTGTAAACCCATTATTGCTCTGCGTGTTCCTGCTTGAACTCTCGCGTGTGAACCCTCATCAACTGTCATGCAACTCTTGTTCTCGTTTGACCAGAACATGAAAGTTGAGAAAACTCTCATACAAACTCTCGCTTGTCAACTCTCGTGCAACTCTTGTTCTCGTTTGACCAGGACATGAGAGTTGAGAAAACTTTCATACAAACTCTCGCTTGTCAACTCTCATCAACTCTCATGCAACTCTTGTTCTCGTTTGACCAGAACATGAAAGTTGAGAAAACTCTCATACAAACTCTCGCTTGTCAACTCTCATCAACTCCCATGCAACTCATGTTCTCGCTTGACCAGGACATGAGAGTTGAGAAAACTCTCATACAAACTCTCGCTTGTCAACTCTCATCAACTCCCATGCAACTCTTGTTCTTATTTGACCAGGACATGAGAGATGAGAAAACTCTCATACAAACTCTCGCTTGTCATCTCTCATCAACACTGATTCGACCCTCGTTCTCGTCTGACGAGAATATAAGAGTCTCTATTGCAGGTTCCAGTTACTTGTTATTTTCCGCCGCTAAAATATGATTTCATTTTATTTCAGTCACACATGCAAGCATAAGCAGCTCAGCCATCAGCACATCACCAGTCACAACACCGCAATCCATATCATCCAACGCCACCACTAGCATACCAAGCTCGAGTTCGACCCCAGGTCCGGGCGGACCTACAAGTAATGTGTCAACGGCCCCACCTACTGGTGGTGCACCGAGCGGAGGGCCTACAGCCCCCACTCAAAACGTGTCAAACCCATTCACAATTCCATGGCATCTCATATATCAATTCACAAATCCGCCTACGACAACAACTCCACCGCCGACGACAAGTAAGACTCACCCCTTGTATACTAGGTGATTTGAAAACACGGAAAAGAACTGGCACTAGTTGCCAAATAGAAATCCATTTTTCGAGCCAAACTAGCGAATTTCTCATTAAGTATAATTTACTTCGGTTCCAAATTTCTGGTGGAGTTAGAATTTTCTTTACTGAACGTGATTACAAAGTCTCAACAAGTTTCATGAAAGAAAACAAAATAGATAAGTGATTAACAACAAGAAAATGGATTTCTATTTGGTAGCTAGTTCCAGGCCTTTTACTCACGGTCAGATCAGCTAGTAATCATTTGGATCGCTTGTACAAAGGCGGTATATTCGAGTATCTACTAGATAGCGATTTTTCAATGATAAAATCATCCATTGATTGATCTGACTAAGATTAGTTTTACTATTTAGGAATTAATATTTCTTTTACACAGCGTAAAAGCGTAATACGTCTGTCGACGTCTTGATTATTAAAGGAATGCCCAAGTGCAGAACGTCTTTATATCGGTATTTGTTGCACTGAACCGTGACCAACATGCAAGTAACTTTGTTGGGTGTGTTAATATGAGGTAGATACGTTATGTGACCCCCTCCCCCCGCCCCAGTTATGATGTGTCATTGCAGCTTATATCCTCACATATACTCAAGATATCCTTAGTACTTCTAAGCTATACTTAGCACTCCTTAAACTGCTCAAATATTCTTAGACCTCCTCAGACCTTCTTAGACCTCCTTAATTGTACTTAGCCCTCCCTGGACATGCTTAGCACTGCTCATATATGCTTGTATCTCCTAACTATATCTAAGGAGTGCTAACTGCAGCAAGGAGAGCCAACGAGGCCTGTGATTAGGTCTCAGGATGTCTAAGAATATCTGAGCAGTGCTAAGCATGTCTATAGGGAGTGCTAAGTATACCTAAGGAGGCCTAAGGACGTCTAGGAATATTTGAGCAGTGCTAAGCATGTCTAAGGAGGGCTAAGTATAGCTATGTTTAGTATAACTAAGTATACTATAATGTGGTAGTGGTATAACTAAGTAGTACGAAGTAGTATGTTTAGTATAACTAAGTATAACTAAGTAGTACTAAGGATGTCTTGAGTATATGTGAGGATATAAGCTGTAATGATACAACGGTGGGGGGGGAGGTCATAACGTATCTGCCTCATATTAACACACCCAACGAAGTTAATTGCATGTTGGTGACGGTACAGTGCAACAAATACCGAGATAAAGACGTTCTATATAATTCGTAAGCGAAATATCTAATTTGTGAGCCAGAAATTATGTCTGTCTTATAGCCTAGTTGTTCCATAATTTCTCTCGTTCACCATCCTTACTCGTTAAAGATACTGAGAACGCGAGAAAATATAATCTGCATCTTCGGTGTGTTTATTATTTTCTATTATCTTTTCAGTTCCTACAACACCGGACCCGTGCGTCTTTGCAAAAAGGCCCACAAATATGGACAAATGCGCGAATGCATCGTGTGCTCTGGTAATATATACACTTTTTATATGCCCGTTTACATCTGATCACAGTGAAGGATTTAATTGTAAGAACTCGTTAAGCACGCTGACTAAAGCGCAGTATGGCGAAGAAACAGTAGGGCTACTCAGCAGTGCAACATGTCTCCCTGTTTTTATCAATTGACCAGAGTAATGGCGAGTCAGCCAGTTCAGCTTATTTTAAAGTGCCACTGCAACGAAAAACTCTTTCATCCAATTTTAAACGCAACAGAACAACATTTCCATGCGAGCCTTAATGGCGTTTTCAGTTTCTCGATATCTTGTTTCGTTTTAGAGATATTAAGGTTTTTTGAAACATGCAAATTAGGTATTTCTGACGTCATCTACTCACGAATAATAAATTACATTTATCAAATGGTAAATATCTCTGTAATTAGCAGGCATAAATTTTTCACACTTTGCATGATTATAACAATTTGGTAGCTTCACACCACTATTCCTATTGTGTTGTTCCAGCATAAATGATTTTGGAATAAAAGCTTTTAAACTGTAAAATAAATATCTTAATTTCATTTTTCCTATACACTGTATAATAATTTAAATTCAATAAATGCGATCTAAATGTACATACAACCATTGTATTATGTGCAGTGAAGTAAATATTGTTTAATAGGAGAGAAATAAGAAATTTTTGTTTTTCAAATACAAGACATTTGCATCCGAATGATCTCCATGGCAATAGCATAGTGTGAACAGTAGTGTGCGTTTACCTAATCACTACACTCGTGCAAAGTTAGAAAAGGTTCTGGCCATTACATCCAAAGATATTCATCATTTTAGATATATAATTTATTATTCGTGAGTAAATGACGCCAAGAGACATCTAATTTGCATACTTTAAAAACCTAAATATCTCGAAAACGAAACGAGTTTGTGAGAAACTGAAAACACCATTTTGACTCATCTAGAAATGTTGTTTTGTTGTGTTTAAAATTGGATCAAAAATTTTTTCGTTGCAGTGGCACTTTAATGCCTCAAAATCATGTTACGCTTCACGTAATCCCGGGTAAGTGGGATCATATAATCAGCCCCTAAGACAGAAGACAAAAGAAAAAAATTCAGTCACGTATGCGACGTAGCCTTACCATACCCGTTTTCTGAGCTTGTTTACGCAAAAATTTTCAATGTAGAACATTTGAGCAAATGTTTTGTTTGTGTAAATCAACGTTGATCTTTATCACATATAAAGACTCCTTTACGGCTGGGGTCTTTCTTTGTGTTTTCTAGTAGCGTAGCCAGCTGGACGATTTAGTCCTGCCATGCAAATATTTCCGTGTTCCTTGACTGTGAAAACAACAACTTCTAAAGAAATAAATAATAATGTGATTTGAAATTTACATAGCCGAACTAAATTATTATATATCGATCTAGCTGCGCCACTGGTGGTTTCCTCTTGACTACATAGTAATGAGTTTTTGAAATGTACAATTGCGATCTCTGAAAGAGGGATAATATTGAAGTATTTTTGAAATTGTTTTCTTCTAGAATGTTCTGAAAGATATGGAGTTTTACATCAGTTGTGAAAAAAGTGGAAGCGAGGTGAATTAGAATATTTTCTTCAATTCAGAATGATCGCTTTTTTACTGCAGAGCAATGTCTCATTTTTTTGTCACTGAGTTCAGTGATGCAATCGTCAGAGCAAGTGCCTTTCACCTCTGAGATCGTGAGTTTGATCCTCACTTCAGACTCATGACACTTATGTGAAAAGAGTTAGTCAACGCTCTGTCGAGAGTCGTGGGTTTTTTCCAGGTACTATGATTTCCTCCCGCAGGAAATGTTGACAGGCCGGGCTGAGATTAGCTCCTAACTGATCCTTCCAGCGTAGCTGTGTTCCGTGATCAGACATGAGTCATAAGGTAGCTGTCTGAGACATCCATTGGAAAGCCTTCGACTGGATCAGGCTGAGCTGCGTTCTTCAGCTTAATGTATTCAACGGCTCTAAGAATGGTTAGGGTACCCTTTCTTAATTTGTAGGACCCAAGTTATTTATGCTATGAACTCATATTTTTTCATTGTAGAATTACTACAAACATCCAACGTCATTGCCAAATATGGGAGAAATGTTGGCACTGAAGATTTCGGAGGATATTAAAGAGAAACTGTCAACAAACAAACCTGTCAACGATACTGTTGTTATAGTAACCGATCAACTGGGTTAGTAAGGAAGTAATCCTTACTGGACCTCTAGGAAGAACAGTTTAGAACTGATAGAGCTGTTCAGTGTAAATAAAGTTAGTTTAGTTTAGGTTTTCTGCTGTAGTAACACTGGATCAATAAGAGATGATCCTTACTGGACCTCTAGGAAGAACAGTTTAGAAGCGATAAAGCTACCTAGTAATTAATAAATAAAAGTAGTTTAGTTTAGGTTTCCTTCTGTAGTAACACTGGATCAGTAAGAGATCACCCCTCTAATTTCAGGTATTGGTGCTTCAACAATGGATTCCTCAATGTACACTAACATTTCTCGTGGCATGATGGCGTTTCCTAACATCTCAATTGACGGCACGAAGGAAAAACTTGGTAAACGAGCGGACAACAGGATTTTGTATCCCAAAAAAGATCTTCCTATACGATCTGGTCTTGTTCAGGTCGCCTGGAGCATTTCTGAAGCGTGGAAAACCAATGTTCCAAACGATGAGATTGAACCTTTCAGAGAGTAAGAAATATAATTAATGATATTCCTAATTATTTAATTAATTTGCCTAGACATGACACGGGGAACAATGAGATTTTCAAAACCATGAAAAGACAATGGAACATTCTGATCACTGGATCATGACTGGATGACATGGAGAACAGTGAGATTTTCAAAACAATGAAAAGACAATGGAACATTCTGATCACTGGATCATGACTGGATGACATGGAGAACAGTCTATAGACCAATTGCACTTATTGACCCGTAGCAAAACTTTGCATATAATGAAAGAATCTGGAGGATATTAATTCACATTCTGTTGAGCGGTTTGTTTCAAGTTGTCCTCCACATGTCATGCATGATCTCATTTGAAGGTCAACTGAAATGGGTCTATACAGTCTATACATTTATTCCTTTTTTTCAATTCTGCATGTCTTTTCTTGTAGTATTGTTTGGCGTTTGCCAGTCGCGGACATGAAGGTGATAAAGAACAAAATATTGGTAAACAAGGAGAAACCAGATCTTACCATAAACAGTCCAGTTATCACATTCAGTCTGCAACCAAAACCTCAAACTCCGCTTGAAAATCCCTTCCTTATTGAATTTAAAAGAATGAAGGTTAGTGGAATGGTTGAGACAAAAAGATCTAATAGTCATAGCAAGCGCCTTTCATCTCTGAGATCGTGGGTTTGATCTTCACTTCAGACTCATGACACTTATGTAAAAGGAGTTAGTCAACGCTCTGTCGAAAGTCGTGGGTTTTCTCCAGGTACTTTGGTTTCCTCCCACAAGGAATGTTGACAGGCTGGGTTGAGATTAGCCCCTAACTGATCCTTCCATCATATGGTGGCTGTCAGAGGCGTCGTTGTAAAGCCTTCGAACAGATTATAATTGCAATCAATTCGAATCTTTTTAGAGTGATGGTGTCAGGTACCACAGATGCTATTTCTGGTCAGAGACGTAAGTATACTATTGCTTTCAGTTCAGTTCAGTTCAGTTCAGTTCAGTTCAGTTCAGTTCAGTTCAGTTCAGTTCAGTTCAGTTCAGTTCAGTTCAGTTCAGTTCAGTTCAGTTCAGTTCAGTTCAGTTCAGTTCAGTTCAGTTCAGTTCAGTTCAGTTCAGTTCAGTTCAGTTCAGTTCAGTTCAGTTCTGATAATAGTAGAATCATAATTCGCTCTCATTAGCTATTACCGCATAGAAATCTCGAGGTCGTAATCTAATTGTTAATCAAAAAGTGGAATATTCAGGACTTTCTTAACTTTCAGGTCATCATCTAGTGGATTTTGGTCCAGTATTGGCAGTAGTGTTGTCTCATCCAATGACACTCATACTGTATGCTCATACAATCACATGTCGACCTTCGTTGTGCTGTCAGAAATTCACGCTGAGGTAGGCGGACAGTAAATGTGCTCGTACCCACCATTTTGTTTCGGAGAGACTGTACTCCTCTGCAAACGTATCGATGCACCTACTGTACAAATGGACAACTTGTATCTAAATTTAAAGAAAACAGCTAGGAGGAAGATAGTGTAATTAGTAAGATAAAGAAGTTTAGTGGCGAAATGTTGTAAAGTGTGGAAGATGATATAGTCTTGCAAAGTTTGCGGATTTTATATATGTTAATTTGTTACCAATTTCGGCTGAAACATTACAATATTTTCCATACATAATACGTACTTACGTCACAGTTGACCATGTGGTGTCTAGCGGAAGGCGAGAATTGTATCTCATACAACACAGACCAGAATAGCTTGTGAAACTCTCTAATTTTATCGATGTATTGACAAAGTAATTTTGAGAATAAATCAGTCTTGTGTGAGACGAGAAATCAAATTCAAAGTTTATGCAAATCAAGACTCCATACAGACTCCTTCACGCTCATGATTTCGTTTGTGTTTTTTTCGAGAATTATGAATGGGTTTCACAACGTTATGTACAAAATACTGCATAAATAAGATTAAAAATGTCTCGTTTCTGAGAAACACTCAGCTAGATAAGCGTGGTAAAGCATTGTGCGGAGTACTGTATCGAATCTATTTCTTTCCTTCAGGCTGACGATGCTGCCAATAAAGCCGTTCGTATTGTCGCGATTGTCTTTTGTGTTCTTTCCATTGTTGCTCTCGGTGCGACTATTCGCATGACAAAGAAACTTGGGTATGTATAATGCCGTCTTGTTTGTAAAATTATAAATATTTCTTCAGAAATCTTGTCTGGATCAATGACAGGTGTTATCTCTGAAGTTTGTAAATCAGAAGACTTGTAAAAAATACAAGCGCGTTCGCGAGAACACCAAGCGTTGGGTCCGTTTTAGATCAATTATTAATGATAGATGGTAGTGTTAGTACAGAAGGAAACCTAAACTAAACTAACTTTATTTATACTGGATAGCTCTTCAGTTCTAAACTGCTCTTCCTAGAGGTCCAATAAGGATCATCTCTTATTGATCCAGAGTTACTACAGGAGGAAACATAAACTAAACTAACTTTATTTACACTGGATAGCTCTATCAGTTCTAAACTGTTTTTTTCTAGAGATCAAGTAAGGATCACCTCTTATTGATCCAGTGCTAGATGATATATTCTTTTTTCAGGTGTATGGATAACGATCGTGTCAATATTCATATTCATTTGTGCGTTATTCTTATCATCGGGTACATCTTCTTTATCATTGGGGCAATCAAAAGTGACGTCAAGGTATTTCAAATGGAGAATTAACGATTTTACGGTAAAAAATGGACAACTTTATTATCAACTGTTCTCAAAAACTCGCTGCAATATTGTGCTGTACCCCGTCAGCAACTGTTGTCAACAGCCATTGTTCACGGTTGTTCACGGCCAGCAATCTTTGTTCAGTCATTGTTGACAATTATCAACAAGCTTGTTTCGTCAACTATTGTCGGTTCTTGTTCTAACACCATTGTAACAACTATTTTTCTTCGTCAACATCAAACAGCTATTGATCGAACAACACTCAACAGCACTGTAATTTAACAAGTGTTGTTAAACCTTGATAACAATATTGTTCAGGCGTTGTTCAGAGGACGAACTTGCAGCAACTTGATCAAGGAAGACCTTAGCGATGTTCTTGTTCCTTTTTCAGGTTCTAAACGATATCCTGGTGACAGTCCTTCATTTCTGTCAGCTTTCACCATTTGTTTGGCTGTTTCTTGAAGCTGTGTACTTTATCAACACAGTATGGCCAATATTTGACTACAGAAATACGAACACTCAAAAGTTTTACATTTCACTTGGCTGGGGTAAGGCTTTATCGATTGCACTCGATAGCTTCTCATTTCTGAACTGTTCTTCTTGGAGGCCCAGTAAGGATCATCTTGTTTTGATCCAGTGTTACTACAGGAAGAAACCTAACCTTTATTTATTCTGGATAGCTGTATCAGTTCTAAACTGGTCTTCCTAGAGGTCCAGTAAAGATCAGGATTGGGAAATTGTTCATCTCATTTGTTTTATAGCCCTGACGGTAGCTTTTGCTGGAGCCACTGCGGGATTTGATTTTCCTCACAATGGAAAACCTTTGGCTAGTGAAATGTAAGTGAATATCGTTTCCCATTTAATTATCATCTTTACCAAAAATCTTCAACATCAGAATTCATTCTCCACAGTGTTTGGGTTTTCATCGACAAGGTATCGTGTGGTTATTACTTTGGACCATTCTTGGCTTTCTTCCTGGTGAGTAAAACACTACAAGGTTTCATTACTGTACCTGAACGAGATGATACAAAGTTTGTTTCTCATATTTTCTTGGCGTTTGTTGTTCAAACATTAGTCTGTAACAGGAATTGTCCATTGCATGCTAACATGATTCTCCACTGTTTCTAGATTAACATCGTTCTTCGTGTTGGATTAGTGATTCGAGTCACTATTAGTCCCGAAAAATGCAACAGCGAAAAAGTTCCTCTTCGGATCAAGTATGTACAAATCTTTTTAGATTTCATGTGGAATGGATTCATTTTTAACTAAATTTACATCCATTTCAGGTTCCGTTTTGTATTCGCCTAAAACTGTTGTGAAACATGTTTTAAAAGCATGTTTTTAACTGACGCTGTCAGCATGTTTATCAAGCACGAAATATTTCCTGGTGAGATGACTTTTATTCATGATTTTTTAGGGTGAATCTTCTAACAACTGCCCTGTTATCTGCTGTTGTGTTCCTGGCGTGGTATATGGGAGTCCAGGCTGTTAACAACACTGAAACCAAAGGATATCATTACGGTTTTATCGTCCTGTATTGTTTCCAGGTATCTTATATTGATTCAGCATTTCAATAATGAATTATCTTTATTTATACTGGATAGCTCTATCAGTCCTAAACTGTTCTTCCTAGAGGTCCAGTAAGGATCATCTCTTATTGATCTAGACTTGGATCTTGGCCTTGAGAAGGACATGTATTTTATAAAATTTACTAATGTATTTTACTTTTTAGGCATTTTTGGTTTTCGTTATCTATGGATGGCAAAATGAAGAGGTAAGGTTGTGTTTCTTTCCTGTTGTTCTGTATTCTCTTGTCTTGAAAAAGTTCTGGACAAATCAATGACTGATTTCCTTTCGTTTAAGATGTGGTCTTTGCACAACAAACGGAAAGACGAAGAGAGAAAAGTCGAGGTAAAATATCTTGCAATTCAGACTGAAGTTTTTGTCAAAACCGAAATGTAAGACGACGTGAAATTGGTTAAATTATCTAAATTGAAATAGTCGAGTCAGTTTACCACATTGAGGAGGACAAGACTTAAAATATCTCAATTGACAAAGTTTTCCGAGGACTGGTTAGCGTTTTATAATCCTGAACCATCCTGTCAGCATTCCCTGTAGGCGCAAACCAGGGCACACAACCAGAAACATCACAGACTTTGTGAGAGTTGTGATTTTTACCTGCTTAATCATTGCATATTTGTCATCAAGTTGCATCAATCCTGTTTGTTTCTTTAAGTTGCATCGAATCTGTGAAATTGCATCAGTTAGGAGCTAATCTCGGCGCATCTTGTAAACATTCCCTGTGGGATGAAACCAGAGTACCTGGAGAAAACCCTCGACTTTCGGCAGAGTCTTGAGCAACTCTTTTTACGTTACTATCCACAGTCAGAATCAGCATCTGTGGGTGGGTTTAAATCAGTGATCCTTCCATCGTAGCTGTGCTCCGTGATCAGACATGAGTCATAAGGTGGCTGTCAGAGGCGTCCTTAGAAAAAGCCTTCGACTGGATCAGGTTGAGCTGCGTCCTTCGTAATTCAGCTTTGCTCTCAGTAAGGACCCTCATTTACTGCCGAATGCTCAATTCCTGCTCAAATTTCTTTTTCAGGAAAGAAAAGTTACTTTCACTTACGTTCCATGATCATCTTCACAAAGTTTATCGCAGTAAACCGTAGATCAATTTAGAATTCAACACTTCAGATATGGAAGATCAGAGCACTTTTGCAGATTTAGTTGCCAAGAGGACAGTTTGAAACATTGAAGCATTTCTAAAAATTTCTACAATTTGCACATAACTTTCTAATAACCTATAAGCAGTAACAATTACCAAGGCATTTAGCTCGCCCAACATTTGCATTAGCGTTTCGTCGAAGCTGTGAAAGAATTGAGACAAGGAAAAATAGAAGTTTGAAAGAGTTGCAATTAACCTTATCACCTACCTCAAGGCTTCCAAAATGCAAGCATTTTCCCCTTGCGCTTCCATAAAGCCTAATTCGCACTAGCGACACAAGCACAAGCTAAAACAAAAGGCAAAACAAAGAGATGAATTGAAGTTTTCGACATAAGCATAAGACTACAAGCATAAGCTATGACAGAGCAAAAGAAGATTCAAAGGAAATTTCTTTCTGCTTTGTGTTTAAAATCTCCGAGCAATATTAATGCTTTGTTTCCTTGCCCGTGCTTGCGTTGCCAGTGCGAACCAGACCGAAGTCATTGTCGCTTTATTTGCTCCAATCTCACATAATATGAGGGTCTATATATATTTGGACTGATTTGGTCTAGAATGCAACTTAGATAATTTTTGCACATGTGGTATAATGTATAGACGATAAAAAATGTCTTACTGTTGAGGCACTGTTATTGCACTTGTAAATAGTTTTTCAGTCAATAAAATTGTTAAAAATGAGTGATACCCAGAGAAATACATCTATATTAGAAAGAACAGGCTCGTGACATCCCCTTCCCCTCCCACAATCCTGCCTAATTTAGACCACTTTTGAGGGTTTTCCGGGGGGGACTCAAGTTGTTTAGAAGTAATGTCGTGTTATGGGGGGGGGGGGGTTATAATTGGTCTGCTATTATTACCGCCTATTAATCCAGTTTAGATTAGCGTTACAGATCAGATTACAGTTTAGGATTAGATAAGCGATTATATTAGGATTAGATTAAGATTACCAAACTCAGAAGCGCCAAATTTGTCGACCAGAGAACATGGCGGCAAGGTTCTTGTACTTTTGGAAAGTTTCACAGATTTCAAAGAGTTTTACAACTTCCTTTAAACAACTTATTGCTAAACGAAGGTTCAAATATGATTCCTCGTGTTCTAGAGTTAGCTTCCAGTCCTGCAGGTCGCTTTATTCGTGCAATTTTGAGCGGAGCAAGCGAATTATAGGCGTTTGCGGGAACAATTTGGGATTAGCGAACTTGCAGGGCATTTGTGGGGCGACAGCACCCAGACGTTTTTACTCGAGGGGTAGAAAAACAAGCAAGGATACCAAGGGGGTGAAAAAACTACAAGAAAGCGACGGAAATGATGAATTAGATGAAGACTTGGAAAATTTTGAGGTTTTAGAAAAACTCCGTGAAAGGACTGGGCTTGAACGGGGGCACCAAGTCATGGTGATTCAACCGGATTTTAAATGGGGAAGAAATCGATTTCATTTGGAAACTGTAGACCACATGCTTGGGGAAGCTTTAAGTCTAGTGCACTCAATTAACAACTGGAGTGTTGTTGAGGGTCGAACCGAGCCAATCAGAAAGCCGGATGGTCGTTATTTCTTCGGCAAAGGGAAATTGGAAGAGTTGACGAAGCTGGTGAAGAAGTTAAAGGTGACAGCATCTTTAAGTGCTGTGTTTTTGGACGTCAGTCGGTTGACGCGAAAGCAGCATGCGGAGCTCGAGGAACTATGGGAAGTTAAGGTTTTCGATCGCTTCAGTTTGGTCGTTCAGATCTTCAAAGAACGAGCGGTCACCAGCGAAGCCAAAGTTCAAGTTGAACTGGCAGAATTAGGATATATAAGGTACTCGGGTCTAATAATTACCTTATAGATTCACCTTATGTGGTACCAATTTGGTGCTACCCTTTTTAACCAATCAAAACACTTCTTAAGTAGTTTTAAAAATTCACTTTAAAATTATGGTGGTCATATCTGGGATGAGTTTTGATAACCTGACTGTCCTGATATGATGTCTTGAAATCTATTGAGACTTCACATTAATTGCTGAATATGTCTTTTTTGGCTGAATTTGCCTTTTATGAAAAACATGATTTTTAGTCTTAAGTAGTTTTAAAATTTCACCTATGGTCTCTTACAACTGGTATTGCAGTGATATCTGGGATGAAATTTGATAGCCTGACATGATGTCTTGAAATCTCTTGAAACTTCACATTAATGGCTAAATAAGTCTTCTTTCATGAAAAACATCATTTTAACCACTCAAAACACATTTTAAGAAGTCTTCAAAACTTGTGCTATTTCCTGTGGTATTTGGGCCAGGTCAATGGACAAATGCCATGATGGACTAAATTTTGTTCCAGGTATTGTGAACAATGTCTTATACCACAGCTAAAAAGAGCATGCTGAAATAGTAAAATTGCAAAGTTTGCTGGCGAAATGTTGTAAAAACGAAGAATATAGCCCTGCAAAGTTTGAGATTTTTGTATATACTTAGTTAGGAGTGGAAAAAGTTATGATTTTTAAGCTGAAATTGCCACGAAAATGGTAATCTTCTCCCACTTAATACAAATATTCACAAAATTTGCAAACTTGTCATGGTTATACTCTTTGTTTTTTTCCAAAATTTCGCCACCAAACTTTGCGGTTTTGCTAATTTCAGCATGCTCTTTTTAGCTGTGATGAAATGTTTGTTCATAATGCCTGGAGCAAATCTAATCTAGCACAGGAATTGTCTATTTTTGAATGTGAGAATGGAAGACTCCCCTTTTAGACAAACTTTTGAATAAAATAAAGAAAATTCATAAGCACAGCTGAAAAGAGCATCCTAAATTTAGAAAAATTGTGAAGTTTGGTTGCAAATCATTTTAAAATGTGGAAAACATAGTCCTGTGAAGTTTGCAAATTTTGTATACTTTTGTACCATGCGTTGAAAAGTGTAATCAGAATTCGAAATGTGATTACACTTTTCCGCCCATAATACAAAAGTATACAAAATTCGCAAACTTCACAAGGCTATATTTTCCGCATTTTACAACGTTTTGCTGCCAAACTTCATCATATTACTAAATTTAGGATGCTCTTTCCAGCGGTGCTAATGAATGTTCCTAATTCAAAAGTTCGTCTAAAAGGGAAATGGTTCATTCGTTCCATTTTCTCTAAGCTCGATTCTTAAAAATGTTTCAGGTCTCGTCTGGTTCTGGACGACTACACGAGCTATGATCAACAGAGAGGAGGCACGCATAGCCTTGGGGGAAGCGGAGAAACACATCTGGAAGTTGCCAAGAGAATGCTGACTTTAAGACAACAGAAACTGAAAAAGAAGCTGGAAGCGATTAAGAAACAACGGAACTTGATCCGACATGATCGAGCCAAAAGAAAACTTCCCGTTGTATCTGTTGTCGGCTACACAAACGCAGGTATAAAAAGAAGAGTTGCTTCTTATCATTTTCTTTTAGGCCCTAGGCCTTGGTTAAACAAGCATGAAAAGCACCAAAATGTCTGCGATTGGCTCATGAATACAGATGATGCTATTTGTCTAGTAGTTTACTTACAACTCTACTCGACTCTCTTTTTCTTTTGAATGGTCTTGCGCCAGGTCAAACGAGAATTCCGGGCCGTTCATGCGAGTTGTCACTTACAAATTGTCACAGAGAACATTGTAAGCTTCACACTGAAAAAAAAATGAAAGAATAAGTGTTTTGACTGTGTTTTTACTTCAATAAAATACGTGACTATGTTCGAAAGGCATCAAGCAGAGCAACAAACCAAGATTGTCAACTCTCATTAACTCTCATTCTTGTTTGACATGGTTTTTCTGTCTGAATGGTTACATCCAATATTTGCTCTTTTACTCAAGTTTCTGCTTAATCGAAATAGTGAAATTCATTACCACAGCATTGAAGAACATCCTAAAGTTAGTGTAACTGCAAAGTTTGGTTGTGAAATCTTGTAAAATGCGTAAAATATAGCCTTGCAAAGTTTGCGAATTTTGTATACTTTTGTATTACGCGCGGAATATCGATACCACTATGCAGAAAAGGTATCAATTTTCCGTGCGTAATGCAAAAATATACAAAATTCGCAAGCTTTACACTGTTATATTTTTCACACTTTACAGCGGTTTTCAACAAAACTTCACAGTTTTAGGATGCTCTTCAATGCTGCGTTTTTAGCTTCAACTTTTACTATTTCAGTGGCGGATCTAGCGTAAGTCAAACGTACTAACCACAGCTCATTCTAGGATATATTTACATTTTAAAATACCTTCAAAGCAACGTCAATGGTTAGATTTTATTCTTTTGAAATTCATAACCAATGACATTGTTACAGTATAAAGTTATTTTGAATTTAAAATTGAGCTGCTATAGTTTATTTTGACTTACCCTGGATCCGCCACTGTACTATTTCGATATTTTTTAAAATGTGTATTATGCAATCGGTCCATTTGAAATGATCGTATTTCTAGGCAAAACAACGCTTATCAAAGCCCTGACTCATGACTCGGAGATGCGGCCTGAGGACAAGCTATTTGCAACGCTCGATGTGACGGCGCATCGCGCTAAGTTGCCCAGCGGTATGACGGCTTTGTTTATTGATACCGTTGGATTTGTATCCGACCTACCTCACGAACTGGTCGAGTCATTTTCTGCGACACTGGAGGACATTGCTCACTCGGTGAGTGGAGAAACTTAGTTATACCTACTCTCTAGGGGGGGAATTGAAACCAATTTGATTCAGTTTTTCTGAGTTTTGAGTTGAAATACAATGCTAAACGTGACACAATGGGCCGTATATCAAATGAAAGCTATTAAAAAGTTGTATTTGGTGTAAAAATTGTGACGCTTTAAGTGAAAAACAATTAACACCTCAAACTTTGAAGGGAAATTTGCCGTATTTTCCAAAATTGCAGTTTGTATTTTTTAGGCATTTCTTTTTTGTTCTCAAAAGTCAGAAAAACTAACTTGGCTTCACCTATTAACTGAACTTTTGTATTGAGTTAGCGTCACACATGAGTTAGTATTACAGTTCACTGCACTCTACCAGCCAGAGTTGAGTTTCTTTCAGGCGCTTTCTTTTGGTCCGTCTTTTGTAGTGAAGATTGTGTTTCGGTTAACTACAGTAGTCTGAAGTTGCTGCCTCTAAAAGGTAGTGGAGACAGAGGGTTTTATTTGAAAAGGAAGTAGAGAGTCATAGACATATTCATTCTAGATAGAAAACTTTATTTACCCACCCTGTCAACCGAAGCTGATATCCACAGGGGACGCGTTAGAAGAGATTTACAATAGTTATAAAGAAAATTACAGTAATAGCAACAGTTAGTTAGATAGTTAATTACAAATAGTAGAAAGAATATGAAGTAGTACAAATTAAACAGTTATTTTTAGAAACATTAGAGCAGTTATTTACGAAAGGTATAAAGATATAGTTATTTGCAAAACAGTATAAAGTTATTATATGTTTTCTACTTAGAAATATGAGCAGCAATTGTTTTTTGAAAGCATGATAGGGAATTGCTTTCTCTAATTTCATTTGGAATAGAGTTGCATAGTTTAGTAACGTCGTACATAAAACTATTTCTCATGCCATTGGTGCGTGATTGTGGTAAACAAAGAGTAACTATTATTATAATGCGTAGTTTGTTTTTCTTGTGCTGCGAAATGTTTTTCAGCCTTTTTTTATCAACTCTCTGTTTTCTGACCGAAAAATCATTTCTATCCGTGACAAACTCCATTCGAATAACTTTGTTTTAACCGCGCCGATCGTTTTGGTGAGAAGATTTAGTTTCAAAACCTAATTTAAGGTTGAGCTTTTAGGGCATTTCCTATACCTAACACCGAGATACAGTTATAAAAATCATCACTCCTAAATTTTATTCATTTGTTTAGGATTTGCTTATTCATCTGCGCGACTGCAGTCACCCAGAATTTGACGCTCAGAAAGTTCACGTTTTGGACATTTTAAAAATGCTCAAACTTCCCAAGTATTTGATGGAGAATATTATCGAAGTTCATAACAAGGTTGATCTGAGGTGGGTTTATCAGCTCTCGTGCCCTGGACAAACGAGAAGAAGAGTTCATGAGAGTTGACCAGCGAGAGTTTGTATGAGAGTTTTCTCGACTCTCGTGTCCTGTTCAAACGAGAACAAGAGTTACATAAGAGTTGATAAGCGAGAGTTTCTATGAGAGTTTTCTCAACTCTTATGTCCTGATCAAACGAGAAGAAGAGCTTGTATGAGAGTTGACAAGCGAGAGTTTGTATGAGAGTTTTCTCAACTCTCATGTCCTGGTCAAACGAGAACAAGAGTTGCATGAGAGTTGACAAGCGAGAGTTTGTATGAGAGTTTTCCTAGTTATTATACCAGCCCAGCAAATTCTTTTCTACTTTGCCATTCATTGTTCTATATTTTATTTGTGATTGTAGAGAATCTATCTCAGATGCCAGTAGAACAAACGAGGAATGTTTCGAAGTCTCCGCCTTACATGAAACAGGTCTGGGTATCTTGTGGACAGCAATTGAGGAGACTTTGTTTAAAACGACCGGAAGACAGATTAAAACCATAATTATCCCACAAGATGGACCTCAATTGAGGTGAAGTACATTTTAGCTCTCTTTAGAAATCCAATAAGGATCATCTCTTATTGATCCAGTTTTACTACAGGAGGCAACCTAAACTAAACTAACTTTATTTATACTGGATAGCTTTATCAGTTCTAAACTGTTCTTCCTAGAGGTTCAGTAAGGGTCATCTCTTATTGATCCAGTGTTACTACAGGAGGAAACCTAGACTAAGCTAACTTTATTTAGCTATACTGGATAGCTCTATCAGTTCTAAACGGTTCTTGCATGCAAGAGTCCAGTAAGGATCATCTCTTATTGATCCAGTGTGACTACAGGAGGAAACCTAAACTAAACTAACCTTATTTATACTGGATAGCCAGAAAGGATCATCTTTTATTGATCCAGTGTTACTACAGGAGGAAACCTAAACTAAACTAACCTTATTTATACTGGATAGCCAGAAAGGATCATCTTTTATTGATCCAGTGTTACTACAGAAAGAAACCTAACTAACTTTATACTGGATACATCTATCATGCCAATGCCACACTCGAAACACTCCTCTGACACTTTCCTTGTATTTTCAGTTGGTTACATCATGAAGCAACAGTCAGCGAGACAGAAAGTACTCCAGATGGTGAACTGAAAGTCAAAGTAATAATGGACGAGGCGGCTCTGGGAAAATACACTTCGAAATTTGGGAGGATTGACCAGAGGAGGTAGGCAGGTTTACATAAAATGTGCAGAGTGTTTGAACATCAATTCAGTTAGGTGAAAAGCACAGAATATATCACATTCACAGAAATGCATGTGCGCCAATAAATTAAATGATTATCAGTGAGTTAGTTAGCTGTTAGTTAGTCAGTTGGTTAGTTGGTTAGTAGCTACTTAGCTGCCTGACGGGCTGGGAATGTAGTTGATTATGTTTTTTTTTCTATTTAGTAAGTTAGTATACATAGTTAGATTTAATAGTTCTATAGTTAAGCCTGCCGTGCGCGACAGTTATTGGCTGAGCAAACGTTCCTCGTGCTTGAATCTTAGCTCAGCCGATAGCTCAAAATATGTGGGTGAATTTACTGAGTTTTATGCCTCGTCCAACCTTTTCTCTCATATCAAACATGCTTGATGCGCGAGAAAAGTTTCCATGAGGCATAAAACTCCATGAAATCCACTCGCACACGCTGAGCTATGGACTAAGCTAAGAGCCACGAGTAACTTTGCCCAGCGGATAGCTCTCGTGTTCTGTAGGCGTTACATGTAGAACTGGGGTACACCAGATATCAAATCCGGTCTGAATTCCAGCCGGAGCAGAGGAGTTCTCCAAATTCGGTATTAAGCTGGATCTCTCTCTAAATCCGGTCGAAGTACCATATTTAAAGATTACAATTTTTTTACTCATCCATATATCATAGAATTTTAGAACACTGTATTGTAGAAAATGCATGGGATGCGAGTCAATTGACTCGTTATATAATGTGCTACTCTAAACAAGAGGTATTTAAGAAATATAAAACATTTTCTCTGTTAATATACAGTTGCATCAACACTAGTGGAATTGGAAAAACGAGAAATCGAGTTTTTCCAATTTTCTCGACTGTGGATATAACTGCATATCAATTCGGAAAAGAGTTTTATATTCGTTTGATAATATGCAGCACAAACATACTGTAAACAAAAACAACTTCAACAGAAAAACACTGGGAAATTTCCGTGTTTGACATTGAATTCTATCAAGGCGGCTGTTAGCCAATGATATTACAAATGATATATTCTATTATTTATAATATATGAAATTAGAATGGGAGGGTTATACTTACATATATAATATTTTATGTATTCAGGTGGGAATTGTAATTTCGAGTGATGCTATTCTTACCTAATATTCCCGTAGAAATAAGTACGTTATATTATTTTTGTATCTATTCTCTCTTGTTTGCTCATTTGGTCAACGCAGTAACTACCTCATTAGACTTTTATCTAAATACGGTTCTGTCCTTAGCAATCCCTTACTATCCCAGTCTATCACCAAAGGTACCCTCATGTCCCTCAATTCTTTATCACTATGCACAAACTTGTATCCCAGAACTTTCATCACCTGCTTACAAGTATTTTGAATTTCGTCCACTAACGGCATTGTAAGCCTGCGCCGCCACATGTGTGGTACAGCGGACGAATTTCGCGTAGTCGAATAATATTCAAAATTTGATGATTTTGTATTGTTCTGTAGCCAACCAATCACATCCTTCGATTGAGCGACGCCTGCGAACTGAAAAATTTCGTTGTAAACGGCCAGCGGTTTTCTCGAGACGTCTTCATAGCGAACCATGGCATACGGCCGACCGAATTTCGACCTTTTTGTCCAGTCTTTTATGTCACTCGCCATCTGCTGGCATAAGTTGACGGCAATAATTCGTATGTATTTAGCGACAGCGAATCGAATCGCGGCACTTTCGCGAGATGTAGAATTTTCCTCCCGCGGCAATTTTTCGAGAAGCCACGACACGCGCGATGATATGATCCCGCGTGGATCGCGAACAAGATGGATAACCTTAAATGAAGTATGCCAGGACTCCGTAAGGAAATCTAAATTTTCCCAGTGTGCCATGCGAATGGTCTTAATGACCGTGTGAGGCCTGGTACGACAAATGCTTGTCAGTAACGTTGCGTTTATTCGTCGACATAAATGCATTTTGTGTGAATTCACCCTGGGATCGCAAAGTTTTTTAGAACTCAATGATTGACTTTTCAGGCGAAATGGTGAACTTGTTAACGTATTTACGAATAATGGGTACTTTGTGAAGTCACATTTGAATATGGTGTCGAGTAAATTTCGGATAAGCGTATCGTAAAGTATCGGAAAACGTCGACGAGCGTCGAGAAACGAATCTATAGTATGAATAGGTTCGAAGAGATAGAATACATTCGGATCACGATTGAACATTTCTCCGAGGAACGACGAACCGGACCGATGGTAGGCGACGATAAGCACGTTCGCGTTTCCGTGAGATTCTTGCGACTTCTCCCCGCGGGAATCGTGTGTTCCACGCGAGGAACTTGATCTTCCTGCGCGAGCTCCACGCAAGATATCCCTCGTAATTTCATCATCATCCTCTTGTTTTTCGACTTCGCGTAACGTGTGCGCGTGTTTTTTGTGCGTGTTGTCCACGCGAGTTTGCTTAGAAATTTGTGGATTCTTCGCGCGTGTTTGCCTCGGCACTTGAAAGCTTTCAATGTCTGAAATCTTGTTGTCGATTTTTGCTGCAGAATATTGCGTGTTCCCTTCTAAAGCTTTCGTGCTTCCTTCTAAATTTTTCGTGTTCTTGTGTGTGTTTTCGTGTTCAGCATCTAGTTGGAGCGTCTTTGACTGGTGGGATTCATAAAAACGCTTTCGTATCATGTAAACGTTTTCTTGAAAGCGTCTTCGTATTGCTTGGCCGAAATCGTCCTCACTAAAATTAGTCTCGTTTTGCGCCTTGGCCAAGTCTAGAATTCGGTCGAAAATATTACTGTCAAACTCCATATCCGGGTTCATGTCAGCCTTGCTCTTGTCTTTCTTCATCTTCGCTCGCCATTTCAAAGTATTATTTATATTAAAAGCTCCATTCCTTTGTTTGATTTCCAGCAGTAGTTTGCTTGCTTCTTTAAGTTGGTTGTAAAATGTTAGCATGACGTAGAAAGTTAGGAAAACGATCAACATGACTCCACATCGTAGAAAGATTGATTTTCTGTATTTGAAAGTTATTGCATAAGGTTTTTTTGTTCCTGCTGTAGTGGCGTACACTATCTCGGTATTTTTATCCATCGTGGTTTGTTGCGTTGAGTTCTATAAACGCAGTAAATGTTAGCTTAGGTTTCCCGGATCAGTGTGTGGAAACCTTCCTGGACCTCTAGAAAGAACAGTCTAGAACTGATAGAGCTATCCAGTATAAATAAAGTTAGTTTAGTTTAGGTTTCCTCCTGTAGTAACACTGGATCAATAAGAGATGATCCTTACTGAACCTCCAGGAAGAACAGTCTAGAACTGATAGAGCTATCCAGTATAAATAAAGTTAGTTTAGTTTAGGTTTCCTCCTGTAGTAACACTGGATCAATAAGAGACGATCTTCACTGGACCTCTAGGAAGAACAGTTTGGAACTGATAGAGCTATCCAGTATAAATAAAGCTACTTTAGTTTAGATTTCCTCCTGTAGTAATACTACCTCTAGAAAGAGTGCAATCTTCATTTCTCAATGTAAACAGGTACATTTGATTGTTGCTGCCTTGGTCTATTGATATCGTCTTTGTTTTCAGTAATCCAAAGACACAGGTAGCTTTGTTTGTACTGGATAGCTCTACCATTTTTTTCCAGAGGTTCATTAGGAATCTTTCTTTAATCAACCTGCTCTTAATTTAAAGGCAGTGCAAAAGTTTACTAAGAATTGGTTGCATGCGATTTCAAAATTTGGTTTAAAAATCACCTGAACTCTTGAATGTCTCCCACGGCCAAGATACGAATGAATAAGCATTATTTCTTTTGGACTTTTGATAATTGTCGTTTTTTGAGATGCATGTTTTTAACCCACGCTGCTTAGTGTGTACAAACAAGTCAGTTCTATATCTCGTCGGCTGTTTCTGGCTAAAATAGTAGCGGCTTCACTGCCCGCTTAGATGAGTTTCGACATGTGACACTTTCGGAAAGTATTGTTTGTGGTTGACAGCCGCTAAGTCGTTGCTTGTACGTTTAACGGTTGAGTTGTTTATTAATGCATCAACGAACTCGCGGGTTTTTATACTGATAGAGCTTTCCAGCATAAATAAAGTTAGTTTAGTTTAGGTTTCTCCTGTAGTAACGCTGGATCAATAATAGATGATCCTTACTGGACCTCTAGGAAGAACAGTTTAGAACTGATAGAGCTATCCAGTATGAATAAAGTTAGTTTAGTTTAGGTTTCCTCCTGTAGTAACACTGGATCAATGAGAAATGATCCTTACTGGACCTCGAGGGAGAACAGTTTAGAACTGATAGAGCTATCCAGTATGAATAAAGTTAGTTTAGTTTAGGTTTCCTCCTGTAGTAACACTGGATCAATGAGAGATGATCCTTACTGGACCTCTAGGGAGAACAGTTTAGAACTGATAGAGCTATTCAGTATAAATAAAGTTCGTTTAGTTTGGGTTTGCTCCTGCTATTGTAGACAGTATGTGTAAGTTTAATAATAAGACTCTCTAACTTGCAAAGATATAATTTCTTGTTCTATTTGAATTGAAGAAGAATTGTGGATTTTTTTCATGTTTTCTTTTACTCTTTCCTTCGGCTTCTTTGTTCCTTTATATAGAAATATATCGCTAGCTAAGTTATATACAATACATATAAGTAGCTACTAATGTTTTGGTCGATGTCGCGTTCCTAAAAATATTTTTCTTCCTCTTTATTGCCCCCTTGTTCTTTTATCAAAGTTATCCTGTCCATCAATGCTCGTTTTCTTTTTCCAAAAATTTGTAAGCGTTGGCCAAAAATCTCGCCATAACTTTGTTTTTTGTTTGGGGGATCTTCGCCTGCAGCCTTGCTCTGTAGATCTTCACCTTCTCGTGTGGATAACGTTCTTGACTTGATAGCAAGGTCTCCCTCTTTCCTTTTATGTAATCACAGAAGAATCCTGGCTCGCAATTCGCAGCTGCACAAGAAATTGCCGTCGTTGCCAGTAAGACAAACAGAATTAATTGTGACATTCTGTAATGGGAAAAATATGAAGGTTATGAGATTTGAGAGTATATTTAGTCGACACCAAAAATGCATATTAACTTAATTTGTACTGAATCACTCTATCAGTTCTAAACTGTTCTTTCTAGAGGTCCAGTAAGGATCATGTATTGTTGATCCAGTGTTACTACAGACGGAAACCTAAACTAAACTTACTTTATTTATACTGGATAGCTCTATCGGTTCTAAACAGTTCTTCCTATAGACGTCCAGTAAGTTTGGATATTTCCCAAGTCTTTGAAGTCAATTTGTATTGAGCTGTTTTCTGATTTTCCTTCTTATATAACAGTTGAGTGACATGAATAATTTAAAACATAATTTAATAGATCGTGAATGTGCGTATATGTATCATGCTGTTTATGTAACACAAATATAATAAGCGAGCGATTGGGTTCACTGTTGGATATGATTGATTAATTGTTCGACTGATACACAGTTCTATTTTTATTGAAACCTTTCTAGTACAAATCATTCTAATATAGATATCTCTCTAATACAGACGTCTCTCGAATACAGACATTTTTCTAATGCAGACGTCTTTCTAATATAGACATCTCTCTAATACAGACATCTTTCTAACATAGACATCTTACTAATACAGACATCTTTCTAATATAGACATCTCTCTAGTGCAGCCATCTCTCTAATACAGACATCTCTCTAATACAGACGTCTCACTAATGCGGAAATATCTCTCATAGAAACATCTCTAGTACAGATTTCTCTCTAATACAGACATGTCTCTAAAGGCCCTGTCACACGGTGCAATTTTTCTAGCAACTTGCAACGCAATTCTACTCTTAATTGATGCAAATTTGTGACAAATGTTTGGTATGTTAAAAACATATTGGCAAACTGTGATGGAAACTTGTATTTGCCAATTTTACATCTCCCAAGAGTAGAATTGCATCGCAAGTTGCATGAAAAATTGCACTGTGTGACAGGGCCTTAATACAGACATCTCTCTAATACATACATCTCTCTAATCTGTAATACACATTTCTCTCTAATACACACATTTCTCTCTAATACACGCATTTCTCTAATACAGATATCTTTCTTCAATACACACATCGCTTAAAGAGGCATCTCTCAAATATAGACGTTCCAATATTGACATTTCTCTGCAATACATGTTTTGCCAAACGAATACAAACTCTGTACCGCAAAGTCAAAGACAAAATTCAAGCTGGCTGATCTCGCAGACTTGCGTGGCGACAGAAAATAATTGGTGTATAGGACACTGAGTATTTCATTGATCTCCGTCGTTTTTAATCTCCAAGCTTCGTTCTTCGTTGCTTGAAGTAATATAATTTGCGCTATTAAAGTTCCGGGCTTGCTGGTTGAACGAGGCAGACATGATGCTATCTGCCAAGCCAAAGACAAAATCCAGCTGTTAAGTGCTGCGATTAATTCCTGATGATTTGCGTGCCTGCATGTCTTTGTAATTGATGTGCAGGATATAACCTCTACAGTCTGACAAAAGCTCTCTTTGAGCCGAAGTATTTTCTTGATTTATAGTTGTCGAAGGTCATAGCTTACAGGTCGAAATTTTGCTCTTCAAAACTTAACTGCTCGGTGCATTCTTGCAAATTACTTAGTACTTCTATTACATTTTGGGTCTGTTATTTGAAAATCGTTTATGTAGCCTTAATGGTGGATAGGTCAAATTCAAATCACGCTCCCATTTACAGAAAGTAAATAAAGTTTGTATCTTGCACAAACATGCCAATTATCATTTTCATTTGGGATTACAGGATAACTATGTATATTTGAACATGTCAAGGTTTGATAGAAAAATCATACAACGTGGTCGGACTCATGTCGATAAGGAAAATTCCACATGCAGCTACCTGCACGTGTACAGGTTTGAGGTATTAACGTATTTCACGCGGTCAGGTAATAACAGTGTTACGTCATAAACATATAGTATTGTAAAATTGTCTTTAAAGTAAAAGTCAAACATTGAAATGGACCATTCCCCAATTCGACAAACTTTTATATTCGAAAACAATTTTAGCACAGTTGGAAAGAGCTTCCTAAATTTAGTGAAATTGTGAAGTTTGGTTGCAAAATATTTTAAACTGACGAAAATATAGTCCTGTAAAGTTTGCGAATTTTGTATAGTTTTGTATTATGAACGAAAAAGCGTTACCACTATGTGGGAATGTGGTAACGCTTTTTCCCGCGTAATACAAAAGTATACAAAATTCACAAACTTTACATTACTATATTTTCGACATTTTACAATATTTTGCAACCAAACTTCACAATTCCACTAAATTTAGGAAGCTCATTCCAACTGTGCTAAAATTGTTTTCAAATTTAAAAGTTTGTCTAATTGGGGAATGGTCCAATAGTTAAATTTTGAAAATTTTTTAAATAATATTGACGAAGCATTAAACCGACTGAAACAGTACGACAACCAGAGTTCAGAAGTCCACAACCTTAAACCTGTTTGGCTAAGTCGACATCAGCCCACCTTTTTGTTCACGTGTACGACAAATGCTACAACCATTACTATGAAAGGATCGCCCCAGCTGGATTTCAGTAGTAGATGCTGAGAAGCCGAGAAGTGAAAACTCTACGCAAACGAGCAGACAGAAAAAGACAAGAGAGACCAACAAAGTCAGAAGAAGAAGACTATTGAACTGCAGAATTAATACCTGTAAAGATTCCTCTACCTCGCGTATATATCCAATAAAACAAAATTTATAACAACTTCATAATGTTTTACTCACAACAAATCTGTTTCGTATGACAAGCAATGCTTGCCACACTCGTCAGGTGATGTCGCGTCTGATGTTGTGATCTAGGGAAACTTGATATATATAGTTTTCTTTCATGGTTGAAATTTGAATTAAGTTGTTCGATGAATGCATAGAGGTGCTTGATGTTCTAGACTTGAACACGGCTTAAGTTAAACAGCTTTGAACAACTGACTACTTTTATCTATAGAGTTATAGCTGCAATTATAACTTGAATTTGGTGCTAGTGTGCGGTGGCATAGATAGCACAGAAACAACGCACAATACTAGTTAAAATTAATTAAGCGGAAGTCAAATGACTCACAGCGTAAATTGCATTTTAAAAACCCAGGTGTAATGCGCTGTTTTTTATCGCCATACATGTGTAGGAGTGCATGTTGTTATGTTTTCGTAGGCAGCCCGAAAAAGCTCTATTTCTGTCATTCTTTTTCTACCTAAACTAATCTTTATATATACTGGATAGCTGTATCAGTTCGAAGCTGCTCTTCCTAGAATTCATGTAAAGATCATCTCTTATTGATCCCAGGGCCGTCGCTAGAGCGCCAATTGGGGTGGAAATGGGGTGTATATTCATTTATGCCATACTTATAGAGATTTACGCGAAGTAAACGGGTGAAATAAAAATCGTATTTTCACTATGGAGAAGCGAATAAGCGTTTTCATTGGCCGTACAATTTTTTTCACTTGTGAAAATTTGTCTATTGCTATTGTTTTGAAAATTTATCGTATCAGCATTTTGATTGGCTATACGGTTTTTCTCACTAGTGAAGAAAATCGTATTGTTATTTAAATTGCTCACAACATGGCCGGCGTGTTGGGGAAGGAGCGAAAGGGTATTTGGCTTTTATGTCTAAAAGAAGAAGAGTTTCCTCACTAAAAACATGAAACAGAAAGAAGAACAGCTTTGACTCACTATTTAGGCCAAATAACGGAGAAACAAATGGTATGATTCTGTTTTGAGAGTTCAATATTTTGTTTCGACAATGTTCACCTTTGACAGGTTTCCAGTTGTAAAATAATCTCTATATGTTTGGTATAAACAAATTACTGCATGGTTGGCTGGTTTGTACGATTTTATTATGCACTTGTTGTGAAAGATTGCTAAGCTCACTCGTTCGCTGCGCTCACTCGTTCGTTTAGCAATCTTTCACAACTCGTGCATAAAATCGTACGCACTCGCCAACCATGCAGTAATCTCTATATATTCAGGTTCTGCCCGACTAGTTTCTTTTGAAATAAAGTTGATTTCAAAAGACGTCAGTCGGGCAGAACCCGAATATATGACTACACCCCCCCCCCCAATAAGCGTTCTAGCGACGGCCCTGATTGATCCAGTGTTACTAGAAAAGAAAACCTAAACTAAACTAACTTTGTTTATACTGGATAGCTCTACCAGTTCTAAACTCTTCTTCCTAGAGGTCCAGTAAGGATCATCTCTTATTGATCCAGTGTTACTAGAAAAGAAAACCTAAACTAAACTAACTTTGTTTATACTGGATAGCTCTATCAGTTCTAAACTGTTCTTCCTAGAGGTCCAGTAAGGATCATCTCTTATTCATCCAGTGTTACTACAGAAGGAAACCTAAACTAAACTAACTTTATTTATAATGGATATCTCTATCAGTTCTAAACTGTTCTTCCTGGAGGTCCAGTAAGGATCATCTCTTATTGATCCAGTGTTACTACAGGAGGAAACCTAAACTAAACTAACTTTATTTATACTGGATAGCTCTAAGCTGATAATAATCCAGGAAGTATATAGAGTTCAGTTTTCTACATCTTGTGACAATCTTGAGCGTGGCGCGTGATCTTCACAAGTTTCTCATAAAAATTTCCAACGACGCCTGGCAGTCCAGAGTGCATTCTGTGTAAAGTTCACGCCGAAGATTCGTGATTGTACGCTGACTTTTATTACGAATTATATTATGATTTTTGAAACTCCTCGCCGAACCTGTGTCTTTGCCAATGGATACTTCCGTCCCACGAAAAAAATTGCATCAACTGTCTTGTGACCGGCGAAACCGAGAGGAAAAAGACGTACAACGAAAACACATGCGAGGTAGAAATTGGTTGCCGGCATATGTTTCGAGGAAGCGAGAGCGCAAGGTGTTAGTTTTGCGGTGAAAAATGACTCGGTATGAATTCTTCTTCAGTGGATAGAAATAAATCGCGTGACTCATCTGTTTGCATCGACTTCGAAGGGATTGGAGCTCTAGAGTTCTAGACTGTCAGCCTGATACATTTCCCCATTGGTTTGGAAGAAAAACTATGCGCGCAGTTTTGTTGGCATAATTTTAAAGACTTACATCAATTTATAAAGTTATTTGTACAAGGTATGTAATATTATATAATCATTTGTACAATTATTGAACTTTTGCAATTGATTCTACACCGGTAGCAATTAGGTAGTTTCATTTTACTTTAATTATTTTGAACCGTTGCATTTCATACCACATTGTAGCAATTAAGTAACTGAATCGAAAGCAATAGGGTTTACTTTTAGATTTGCTTGTAAACCCAAAGTATATTGTTTCTACGTTGTTAGAAAATGGATCCTTCTATAGAGCGCAAAAGATCGTTCGGAGAAAGTACACCTTTGCTTCGTGATACCCCAACCGAGCCAGTCAACGACCGTACGACCCAAACATTTCCTGAACAGTCCATTTTCACATGCGCAATAGTTTGCATTCTCTTTACGGAGTTATGCGAGCGATTGACATTTTATGGTATCGGTAGTAACCTGGTCTTGTTTGCAACCGAAAGTGATCATTTAGGACTAACTCCATCTCAAGCATCAATTTTGGCATATGTGTTTTCAGGTATGTTAGAATAATTCTTACGTTGGACCCAGATTCCTATGACACTACAGTACTGGAGCATGCATGTCACTGCTGCAGATTAATGTGATGCCTAAATTGCAGGAAATCACATTTCTAAGGGCATCCCCAACCCCAACCCCCCATAGATGACTCATGCATTCAGCATCAACCTTCCCTACATCTCTAGATCTTACTGCTTGTGGACACAGGCTGCTGGAGGACCCACTCATCATTGAGTGAAGTGCCACAAAATCACAATACATTTCGTTTACTTTTTTCTAGGGACATGTTGCACCATGCCGATCATAGGTGGATGGCTTGCGGACTCAAAGTTTGGAAAATTTTCTGTTATCCTTTTCAGTACCATTGTATACTTAGTTGGCACTGCCTTGCTTCCGCTTGGCTCAATCTCGCGTAAAGACGACACGATTGAATGGGCTGTTACAGACTTGACCACAAAACGAGCCTTCAAGATATCAGTTTATGTCTCTGGCTTATTCTTGGTTTCTCTTGGAACAGGTGGAATTAAAGCAAATGTTTCCCCATTTGGGGCAGAACAAGTTTCAAATCGTGGTCCTGGTGCTATTCAAGGTGCTTACTGAAGATTATTCATCATCACTATCATCATTAGCGTCATCATCATTACCATCATCACTATCATTTTTTTATTTATTTTTTTATTTTTTTAACTTTAGCCGTTAACACAAACATAAACACAATAATTATACAAACAAGAAAACGGCTCAGGGACACTACCACAGCGAGAGCTAATTCCGTTAGTGACCTGTTACACAGCAAATAGAGAATGTCACGTAAAGTACGTAAACACGTAAAGTCACGTAATTTGTTCGAGGAGACCATTCTCTTGTTTGATTTGAATGTGTTGTGATGTTTGTTGATTACTCAGACAGAATATGAATTTTAATTAATTTTAATATGAAGTTTAGTGTGTAAACATCTTTATATTCATCTTCATCTTTATCTTCTTTTATTTTATATTAATTATTGGTCTTTTACTGTATGCCTCGATTAGCCGTGCTATATTGCATACAGTATTATTTTTGTGAATTTTCTAAATTTGATTAATTTTAATAATAATAATAATAATAATAAAAGTACAATAACAAGAAATATGATTGCAGCATAATGAATTTTACACCCAACGAAGAGGACAATACAGAGTCACACACTACAGAGTCACACACTACACACTATACACACTACACACAACACCAAATGCTAATATTATGGTTGGATTTAAAGATAAAAAAGTTGTGCTGCAATGAACAATTATTAAAAACAACATTTCTCTCTTCCTGCAAGCTGTCCTGCTTTATAACACTTTACACAAACTGATTTCCAAGTCTGCATATTATCCTGATCATTATCATCATCACTCTCATTATCATCATTGCTATTATCATCACTATCATCATCATTATCATCAACATCTCCACCATCATCATCGTATCGTCATCACCAATAATTTTCCTTTCTCGTTCACTAGCATTCTTCAGTTGGTTTTATTGGTTCATCAATATTGGCGCTTTACTGGCGAACACATTAGTCGTGTATGTCCAGCAATATGAGTCCTACTTTTGGGGGAACCTTATTCCTGCTTTAACATTAATCCTAGCAATAATAATATTCCTTGTTGGTAAGCAAAGCTACTGTTTACGTCCTGCTTCAGGAAGTGCACTTGCAACTACTTTAAGCATTGCTAAAGAAGCCATTAAAAAATCTTGGAAGCCATCACTCTCGGGTTCATTTGTCGATCACTGGCTGGACCGGGCTAAGCTGTGTTACGGTGGTTCCTACAGCAGCTGGGAAGTTGAAGATGTGAAGAAAGTTTACAGACTGCTTCCCATATTTGGAACGTTCATATTGTACTGGACAGTCTATGCCCAGGTACGTTTTGGAAGTATTTTTTCTTTATTTTCAGGAATCCTTCCTCCTTTCCCTTAGAATGCTATAGCACATGCAGCCATTTGTCTAGCTACTCAACTCCCTATCCATTCCTCAATCGATAGCGAGTAGCAAAACAACAATTTTCCTGTGAGTTTTATTTTTTCAATTCAAAGACAATTTGCAGTATTTTTCCAAATCAATTTCTATGCAGTTATAGTTGGCTATCAGGAGAGTCGACACAGTCGTACAAACTCAGTCTCACTTATCAGCTCTCATGCAACTCTTCTTCACGTTTGACCAAGACAAGAGAGTTGAGAAAACTCTCACACAAACTCTTTCTTCTTGACCCACTGCATAGGAATCTCAAGCTGGTAATTCAATTGTTACTCATCAGCACAAGAACCATTGCTAACCAAACTTTCTTGTCCCTAGATGGGCACATCCATGATTTACCAAGGTGAGTACATGAATACTGAACTGGGTGATGGTTTTAAGATTCCTGTTGCTTCCCTCTCGCTCCTCGATAGTCTTGGAATTTTACTTCTCATCCCCATTGTTGATAAACTAGTGTACCCTCTGTTGGGGAGATTTAACCTTCGTCCCAGTCAATTGGTGCGAGTCGGACTTGGTATGCTTATTGCGTCTTCTAGTATGGCTTGTGCTGGTGCTTTGGAGTGGTACAGAGTGAGATACTGTTGTATATCACAGTTAAGAGGAACAGAAAATAATACTCAGGTCGCTGACATTACCATATTTGCTCAAATACCACAGTACACATTAATTGGTCTCAGCGAGGTTTTCACAAGCATCACAGGTATATATCATTCCCTTATGTAGCTAAAGTTTGTTTACATAAATCAGTAAGGAATGATCCATTTAGAGCTGATAGAGCTATATAATAGAGTTTGGTGTAGGTTTCCTCCTGTGGTAACACTGGATCAATAAGACATAATCCTTGCTGCACCTCTAGGAGGAACAGTTTGGAACTGATAGAGCTATCCAGTATAAATAAAGTTAGTTTAGTTTAGGTTTCCTCCTGTAGTAACACTGGATCAATTAGACATGATCCTTACTGGACCTCTAGGAAGAACAGTTTAGAACTGATAGAGCTATCCAGTGTAGATAAAGTTAGTCAGGTACTGCAAAAATGAACTTGTATAAACGTTTTAATATCATTTTTAAGGTTTTGAATTGGCATACACGGAGGCTCCAAAATCTTTACAAGGTGTTATCATGGGTGTGTATATTCTCACAACAGGGCTGGGCTCTTATGCCGGGGCTGCACTTGTCGGAATCGTCAACGCAATTACAGGATCAAGTGACGCTGGCAAAAAATGGTATCCAGACAAAGGCAATATCAATGATGGTCATTACTTGGCCTACTATTTCTTCTTGCTGGCTGGAGTAATGATTCTTAACTTCGTACTTTACATTTTTGTCGCCGCGAGTTTCAAGGGAAAAAAAGAGTCGGCGAGGAGAGCGAATCTTCCGGCTGATAGCGTCGCAAACGCGAAACAACCTGGCGTACCCAGGGAAGATATTCAAGATGATGATTGGAGTTCTGATCTTCATACTTCGAGTCGGGACTCCGATAACATCGAATTATCTCAGGGGCGTGGCCAGCTCTAAACAAGTGTGTGTGTGTGTGGGGGGGGGGGGGGGGGGTAAGGACAGTACACACGGATATCCAGCTTAAGCATGGTTTATTTCACGCATTTCAAGCAGCTGTTTAGAAACTTGAAAATAAAAAACGTTGCGTAGAATGTGTTTCAAGAAACACGAGACGGCGATGATGATCAATAGACTCCTCCCCTCCTGCATTTTACCCGGTTTTAAAGATGTCCACACCCCTCTCCCGTGGCGTCGACCCCTGCATTAAGCCTTCCCACCTCTATTGTAACTCGTTTTATATTTTTTAATCCACACAGTGAGGATAATTTTGTATTAATAAATTTATTTTGAGTAGGTCGGACGGCTGGTTGTTCCAAACTTAGCAAACGCAACCCTGGATTAACACGTAAATTCCAAAACAAAGCATGCAAACATTTTTTCAGAAATCGTATCTAGATCTATGTTTGTAAAGTTTCAAAACAAAAGGACGTGTAAAAATACAGCAAGTAAAACAGTGAGTTAAATTTTAGCCTCGCCAGCTTCAAACACCGGTTCCTCTAAATCATCAGCCAAGCTGAACAAAAAGTAAGCAATTATTTGTAAATGAATACATTGTAGTTTTGTATCGAACTTTTTCCTAGCCTCATTTTCAAAATAGTCATGGAATGAAACGACCTCAAAGGCTTAAAGTAAAACAAATGTTGGAACCATACACTCTTAATTCAAACGATTGAAAATTCAATGTAATGGATTGAATTCTCAATCTTTTTGGGATTGGTTTTAGGGATCATATGTTTTCTATTGAAAAGTAATCTAATTGAGTGACATATTTCAATCGATTGGAACACTGAAAGAGTATCCCTCAATCTACATTCAATCTATTAGATTAAAAAATAGTCTCTTACATTGAAAAATTCTTCAAACTTTTGAAAGATAGAAAAAATCCCTCAAACCAATCTTTTAAATTAAGAGAGTAAAGTTGTTTTATTCTCGTTACTTATTCCAAGACTATTTTAATAATAATGAAATATTGCTGTAAGGTCAAAACTTTTAAATGTTTGTAATAAATTTAAAATTAAATAAAAGTAATTTACGTTTGAGCATGTGTGCCAAATTTTAGCGGAACGTGGAAAACGTAAATGCGGAATGTCGGCCAGTGATACTTTTGAATGACTTTCAGAGGGCGCAACGTAAGTGCACTGTAATGTAAGACCACTCATGTTCGTTTCATGTGCAGTATTCAGCTATTAAAATTATTAGAATATACAGTGGGGGTCATAAGTCTGAGTCCACTCCAATTTTTGTGAGCCACTTAGAAATATTGTCATACCTCCAAAATTTTTACGAATTGAAACATACACATTAGGTTCTTAAACATGTACATTAGATACTCAGACATTCATATTATATTTGGAAGTGCTTCGAACATTTTTTGCTTTAATTTTTTTGCAATGTTTCCCAATTTTGGCAATGTTAGTTTTTGCTGTCTCGAAGATTTAAATCGAGTTAGAGGAAAAATGGTTACCCTGAATAATGAAGTGTCTTTGAGAATTGAGATGACAATTTCTAGTTGCCAAATAGCTATAATTTTGTCGTCAAAATAAGCATAACATTGTAATTGAGCCCACAAGAACAGAAAATTTGATAAAGACAGAGTGAGAGATTGTGGTGTCAAATTAACATTGCAACGTAATTTTAGCAAAAACAGTCTGGACAGATGTTTTAATGATCAGTTCGTGATATCTAAATGGAAATCAGTATTCCCAAACATCATCACATTCACCAAAGGTGTGCTGTACTGCGTGGAAAAGGCTGTGTGGAAGATGACTCATAAACGCTGCTCTAATTTGTGTAAACTGCATTTAACAAAGACATGAAAAGCAAGTAGATTTAGTGCTCATTTGCTTCAGCCTTAATCTCCTTTCCTTAATCTAATTGCAAACTTATGGGGCCATTTTAAAGAAAAAAAATGAAGTAGACAGCCAGCAGCCAGGACAACTTTTGAGATAAAATCATTCCTTGTCAAAAACAAATTACACCTGTTTTAATCCATAATCTACGATGAAATAAATGCAAAAAAACAGCACAAAATATTTTAAAAGCAATGATTTAGGGCAGAAAATAGTAAAATTATAGTTTACTTAACTTGATTCCAAAGAAAGAAGATTTCTAGTTTTTTTGCAGAGCCACAATGTTGAAAAAATGACAAAAAATGGGTAAATGTCAACTGGACCCAGACTTTCGACCCCCACTGTATAAATAGCGACTTTACATTTCATATTTATAGATTCGATTCATCCTTTATTGTACTATTCTAAGCTGGTAGACACTTGTTATGCTCATCGATACGAGCATGGAATACAAATGGAGACCTTCATAGTAAACACATCCGTTCTAAAAAATGAGAAAACGAGAAAGACTGTAAGAACAAGTGATATGGATCTCGTGGAAGAACAGTTTGGAACTGATAGAGCTATCCAGTACAAATAAAGTTAGTTTAGGTTTCCTGCTGTAGTAACACTGGATCAATAAGAGATGATCCTTACTAGACCTCTAGGAAGAACAGTTTAGAACTTTATATAATACCTCATTAAATTCTGGTCGTTTAATTGGCTGATTATGGTCACATGATATTAAATAAAATGTCCCATTTTGCAAGAGTGCAATGGAATACGTTCCATTGCACTCGAGGAGTGCAATAGTTTTTTCCATTGCACTCTTAATGGTTTTAATAAATCCTATCCGTCAAAATCCTCCTCGTACGATGATCGCAGTGTACTTTAAACAATGATCTGGCCAAAACAGACATGACGTAAATGGGATTTATTTCCTCTTATGCAGTTTAAAATAAAGTGTTCTTAAAAGCAATGGTCTATTTCGGTATTATATAAAACAAATAAGGAATGTTTTTATTCGTGCAATGGTAAGAATACTTTCATGAGGTGAAAGATGGAATGTTCCATTCAACGAGGTGATAGCCGAGTACATTATTTGTATATTCAATATAATTTAGGCTACCCTGTCGCTTTTTCTGTTTTGGATATTTCCGTGATAGGGATGTTCAGAAGGTGGTGGGGATTGACGACGCCCAGCTCTTCTTTGAGCTTGTTGTTGACGCTGTTGTGGTCGTTGGTGGTGTTGTCCTGTTCTTGCGGTGGCTTCCTCTTCCTGGAGCTGCATTGCATATTGATAACTGTAAAGAAAACAAATCCTTCCTTGATTAAAAATATCAAACTCAAACTCTGTTTAGTGATCCTTAAGACTCGTACATAAGACATAAAGATATCATTTTTATTGTAACTTACTCAAATAGTTCTTGTTCAATGAGTGGGTCATTGGTACCTCTGTTTTCGTGGGGTTCTTGGGGTGCCGGGTTAGGCGTGTCTTCCGAGGCTGGTTGTTCATTTTGAATTGACAGCGCCAACATATAACTGTAAAATATTAAGATTGTATTAAGAATTTATTGATTAGAATTTATTATTAAGAATTACGTTGCATGAGAGTTGAGAAGCGAGAGTTTGTATGAGTGTTTTCTCAACTCCCATGTCCTGCATGGTCAAACGAGAACAAGAGTTGCACGAGAGTTGATGAAGGTTGAGAAGCGAGAGTTTGTAAAAAATTGCCTTTGCTTGAGCAAATTTCAAAGTCATAAAGGCTGCACCCTGTAAATTTAACATTGACATCGAGACCAGTTTTGAGTTTTGGTAATATACTCAATGCATCTTGCATATTCTGTTCAAAGTTTTTTTGTGTTCCTTCAGGCATGTTCTTTAAGATAAAAGAATGTTGTTAGGGAAAAAAGTTATTCACACTAAATAACTCTATCAGTTATAAACTGTTCTTCCTAGAGGTCCAGTAAGGATCATCTCTTATTGATCCAGTGTTCCTACAGGAGGAAACCTAAACTAAACTAACTTTATTTATACTGGATAGCTCTATCAGTTCTAAACTGTTCTTCCTAGAGATCCAGTAAGGATCATCTCTTGTTACTATAAAAGAATATACAAGACTTTTAGATTTACTAATTAATACCTGTAAAAATTCCTCTACCTCGCGTATATATCCAATAAAACAAAATTTGTAACAACTTCATAAAGTTTTATCACAACAAATCTGTTTCGTATGACAAGCAATGCTTGCCACACTCGTCAGGTGATGTCGCGTCTGATGTTGTGATCTAGGGAAACTTGATATATGCAGTTTTCTTTCATGGTTGAAATATTTGAATTAAGTTGTTCGATGAATCATGAATGCATAGAGATGCTTGATTTTCTAGACGTGAACACTGCTTAAGTTAAACAGCTTTGAACAACTGACTCCTTTTATCTATAAAGTTATAGCTGCAATTACAACTTGAATTTGGTGCTAGTGTGCGGTGGCATAGCACAAAAACAACGCACAATACTAGTTAAAATTAATTAAGCGGAAGTCAAATGACTCACAGCGTAAATTGAATTTTAAAAACTCAGGTGTAATGCGCTGTTTTTTATTGCCATACATGTGTAGGAGTGCATGTTGTTTATGTTTTCGTAGGCAGCCCGAAAAAGCTCTATTTCTGTCATTCATTTTCCACCTAAACTAATCTTTGTATATACTGGATAGCTCTATCAGTTCTAAACTGTTCTTCCTAGAGGTCAAGTAAGGATCATCTCTTATTGATCCAGTGTTACTACAGGAGGAAACCTAAACTAAACTAACTTTATTTATACTGGATAACTTTATCAGTTCTAAACTGTTCTTCCTAGAATTCCAGTAAGGATCATCTGTTATTGATCCAGTGTTACTAGCGAAGAAAAGCTGAACTAAACTAACTTTATTTATACTGGATAGCTCTATTAGTTTTAAAGTCTTTAAACTGTTCTTTCTTGAGGTCCAGTGAGTATCATCTCTTATTGATCCAGTGTTACCAGTGGCGTAGCCAGCCCGATAATTTAGTCCCGCGCTATGTAAATTTCAAACATTATAATTATTCATTTCTTTAGAAATTGCTGTTTTTACAGTCACTGAACACGAAAATATTTGCATAGCGGGACTAGATCGTCGGGCTTGATACGCTACTGAGTGTTACTACCGGAAGAAACCTAAACTAGACTAACTTTATTTATACGGCATAGCTCTAAAGTAAAGGCCTCTAAGCTGATAATAACCTGATTTTTACATCTTGTGACAATCCTGAGCATGGCGCGTGATCTTCACAAGTTTCTCATAAAAATTTCCAACGACGCGTGCCAGTCCAGAGTGCATTCTGTGTAAAGTTCACGCCGAAAATTCGTGATTGTACGCCGACTTTTATTATAAATTATATTATGATTTTTGAAACTCCATGCTCTGTTTATTTATGCAAATTGCCAATGGATACTTCCGTTCCACGCCAAAAATGGCATCAACTGTCTTGTGACCAGCGTGACGGAGAGGAAAAGACGCACAAGGAAAACATATGCCAGGTAGGAATTGGTTGCCGGCATATGTTTCGAGGACGTGAGAGCGCAAGGTGTTAGTTTTGCGGCGAAAAATGACTCGGTATGAATTCTTCTTCAGTGGATAGAAAGAAATCGCGTGACTCATCTATTTGCATCGACGTCGAGGGGATTGGAGCTGTAAAAGTCTGGCAAAATTAGAGTTCTAGACTGTCAGCCTGATACATTTCCCCATTGGTTTAGAAGAAAAACTATGTGCGCAGTTTTGTTGGCATAATTTTAAAGACTTACATTAATTTATAAAGTTATTTGTACAAGGTATGTAATATTATGTAATCATTTGTACAATTATTGAACTTTTGCAATTGATTCTACACCGGTAGCAATTAGATAGTTTCATTTTACTTTAATTATTTTGAACCGTTGCATTTCATACCACATTGTAGCAATTAAGTAACTGAATCGAAAGCAATAGGGTTTACTTTTAGATTTGCTTGTAAACCCAAAGTATATTGTTTCTACGTTGTTAGAAAATGGATCCTTCTATAGAGCGCAAAAGATCGTTCGGAGAAAGTACACCTTTGCTTCGTGATACCCCAACCGAGCCAGTCAACGACCGTACGACCCAAACATTTCCTAAACAGTCCATTTTCACATGCGCAGTAGTTTGCATTCTCTTTACGGAGTTATGCGAGCGATTGACATTTTATGGTATCAGTGGTAACCTGGTCTTATTTGCGACCGACAGTGATCATTTGGGACTAAGTCCATCTACAGCATCAATTGTGGCATATGTGTTTCAAGGTATGTTGGAATAATTCTCACGTTGGACCCAGATTCCTATGACACTACTGGACCATGCATGTCACTGCTGCAGATTAATATGATGCCTAAATCGTAGGAAATCACATTTCTAAGGGCGTCCCCAGCCCCCCAACCTCTCTATAGATGACTCATGCATTCAGCATCAACCTTCCCCACATCTGTAGATCTTACTGTTTGTGGATACAGGCTGCTGGAGGACCCACTCATCATTGAGTGAAGTGCCACAAAATCACAATGTATTTCGTTTACTTTTTTTCTAGGGACATGTTTCACCATGCCAATCATAGGTGGATGGCTTGCGGACTCAAAGTTTGGAAAATTTTCTGTTATCCTTTTCAGTGCCATTGTATACTTGGTTGGTACTGCCTTGCTTCCGCTTGGCTCAATCTCGCGTAAAGACAAAAAGAGTGAATGGGCTGCTACAGACTTGACCACAAAACCAGCCTTCAAGATATCGGTTTATGTCTTTGGCTTATTCTTGGTTGCTCTTGGAACAGGTGGAATTAAAGCAAATGTTTCCCCGTTTGGGGCAGAACAAATTTCAAACCGTGGTCCTGGTGCTGTTCAAGGTGCTAACTGAAGATTATTCATCATCACTATCATCATTATCGTCATCATCATTATCATCATCACTGTCATTTATTTATTTATTTATATATTTAACTTTAGCCGTTAACACAAACATAAACACAATAATTATACAAACAAAAAAACGGCTCAGGAACACTACCACAGTGTGAGCCAATTCTGTTAGTGACCTCTTACAGAACAAATATAGAATGTCACGTAAAGTACAATAACAAGAAATAAGATTGCAGCATAATAAATTTTACACCCAACGGAGGGGACACTACAGAGTCACACACTACAGAGTCACACACTAAAGAGTCACACACTACACACTATACATACTACACACAACACCAAATGCTAATATTATAGTTGGGTTTAAAGATAAAAAAAATAGTTTGGTTAAAAATATTATAGCCAAGACAACTATTTTAAAAAGAGCCATGACGCAATGAAATTTTAAACGAGAATTTATTGAAGCTTACGTTTCGTTGCTACTCGCAACATCTTCAGAGCATTATGAAGATATCTAATATGTACAAAGGTTTTTATATACAGTGTTACAAACGGTTATAAAATTTAAACAGGTGAATAGAAAAATAGCATATAAAACATGAACATAACACAGGATTATATTACATTACACATATACAGATATCACAGACAGATAACAACAGAGAGTTAATACAAGGTCAAAGGTACAGATCGAAGATTGGCATTAAGCGATGGTTGAAATTTAGAGATAAGTAGACTCTCTCGTAATTAGAGTTCAAAGGTAAAAGAACAGGAAGTCAGGATAGAAAAATCATCAGGATCAATAGGATGGCCAGAAGATTGATGGTGAGACAGAATGTTAGAGAAGGACGGTTTTGAGAGAGGTTTGCCAGTACAAGCCGAAATTTCCATATGTTCCGAAACGCGCGTATGAAGGGGGCGAATAGTTTCACCGAAATACAATGCATCACAGCATCGACACTTAAATTTGTAAACAACACGCGATCTCAAACCAAGAGGAATGCAATCTTTAAATCGAAAAAAGATGACAATCTTTGTACCGGTCGAGAAATACACCGTAGTTGAATATGCGGATAGGCAGGGGAAAATAGTTTAATGATTTGTTTCCAAGTTTGAATAGAGTGCAGGCCAGTATATGGTAGTGAAAAAATAACCAATCTTTTAGGAGCAATTAGTTCAGTAGGCGCTTTTTCGAAAATTTTATTTGAAAACGAACGTACGACTTTATCAAAAAACTTCTCAGGATAACCATTTGTAGTCATAATCTGTCTAAATTTCTCAATTTCAGTATGGAGAATAGCATATAAGAAGACGAAATATTGAAATATCGAAAAAGTAAAGTATTAATTAACCCTCGTTTGTACGTAATCGGAAATTCAAAATTAGTGAAAAGGACAGAAAAAGTAGGTTTACGATAAACCGTTGTCGAAAATTTTCCAATAGAAAATAAAATATTCCCATCGAGAAAAGGAAGACATTTATCTTTTTCAACCTCATATGTGAAAATGATATTAGTGTGCTTAGAGTTAAGGTAATTAAGAAATGGTAAAATATGGTTACGTGATTTAAAAACAATGAACGAATCATCAACTTAGCGCCGATGCAAATTTACATTCCGTAGACGGTCGGTAGCATCTTTAATGGTCGGTAGCATCATTGATCTCGTTCCCCTAGCGTCTGCCTAAGCCTAAGCGTCTGATAAAACTAATAGATTTTGCGTTTTAAAATTTTAAATAATCCAATCCCTGACCCAAACCCTAAACCTAACCCTTACAAAAATCGTATATAAAAGGGAAATAATATAAGAAAAAATGTTTGACGAACTTTAAAAATAAAAAAAGCCTGAGGTGGGATTTGAACCCCTGCATATTCTACTAGAAATCGCACGCCTAAACGACTGCGCTAACAACGAGCTAGCTGGAAAACCGTCAAAACAATTTCTATTTATAATAAAACTTCGTCTAGTCGAGACGAGAGGAATTTAGGAACGAGATCAATGATGCTACCGACCATTAAAGATGCTACCGACCGTCTACGGAATGTAAATTTGCAGCGCCGATAGTATAAAGGTTTGAATTCGAAAGGACAATCTTAAGCCAATTAGTCTCATGAAAAGGAAGAAAAAATATTAGCAAGTAAAGGTCCAAGAGGTGAACCCATGGCAAACCCATCAATTTGGTCATAAAATTTTCCATTGAAAATGAAATGGCAGTTTTTGATGGCTAAATTTAAAATTTAACAAATTCGTCTCGTGAGAAACCTTCAAAGTTGTTTGAATTAGAAAATAATTGGTTCGCAATAATTTTAATGGTTTCATCCAAAGGTATGTTAGTAAACAGTGATCGTTACATCAATACTAGCCATAACAACATTGTTGTTAAATTTTTGTTCAAACAATTCCTGTAAGAAAGAAAATGTATCATTAATTGGGTGTAAAATTAGACAAACATCTCAGCTGGAATGACCAAGTTAACTGTTTAATGAAAAAATTGAACTCACGATTTTTCCTATTGAAGAGTGCCAAAGGTTATCTGTCTGTTTCTGGTAGAAAGTTGTTGTATAATGCGTTGATTAAATCAACACTGGAATATTGTTGCACAGTTTGGGGCAATTGCTCAAACGAACAATTATCAAGACTTTTAGGATTACAAAAGCGTTGTGCCCGCCTAATCCTTGATGCGAATCTATCTGATGATTCAGTAGCATTATTTTATACATTAAAGTGGATTCCCATAGATGACACTATTCGTGTACATAAATTGTGCATGATGTATAAAATAATCAATAAAATGTGTCCACAGTATTTTGATAACCATGTAAGCTATGTTAAGAATCGGCATGAATGTTGTACTAGAGCATCTTCTAATATGAAATTATATAGTTGTACCGAAATGCCATACAAGATCTGGACGTTGCTTTCATGCTAGTGCTGTTCGTCTTTGGAATGAACTTAATGTGGATAGCATGAATATTAGTGGGTTAGGTCATAGACAATCAACAGAATGGACTGGAAACGCAAGCTAAAGTATCAATGTTGCTGACGCGACATCCGTGATACGGCCTGATATGCTATACTTTGGAACCCTGTAACTTCACTTTAAATATACTTCAGAACTTTCTATTTACATATTTTAAACAAGAACGGCAATCTCTATGGAACTATCGACTTTTAAAATTCTTTATGGATATAACAAAGCTAAAACCCAACGCTGAATGTCTGCATTCTTTTTGACTGCAGAAATGTCGCCATTGTTGTTGTTGAAAAAGGTTTACGGAAACATTAAATGGTGATTTTCCGCCTCGTTTATCTCTCTGAAAAGTTTTAAAAGTCGATAGTTGCATTCAAATTTCTGTTCTTGTTTAAAATATGTAAATACGAAATCCTGAAATGTATTTAAAGTGAAGTTACAGGGTTCCAAAGTAAAGCGTATCACGGATGTCGCGTAAACTTTAGCTTGCGTTTCCAGTCCATTCATTAGATTGTCTATGGTTAGGTAAATTTAAAAAACACTTAGTTAATAAAATACTTTTAGTAAATGAAAGTTGTGATCATTTTCTGGTCACACAGACATTCTAATTGAAATATGTAGATATTGTAATTTAAACTATATATATTTTTGGACCACAATGTAAAATACTGGTTTACCAGTAATTTGTGTAATCCTGTAATAAAGTTCATAAAGTTCATAAAGAGTACTGACTGACAGAAATAGGACGAAGCAAAGGAACGAGAAATTTTGCAATATTGAAAGAATGACTGTTGATAGATGAGACGATAGGACGAAGAGGAATATTAGGCTTATGGACTTTGGGTAACCCATATAAAATACCAGGCCTTGATCCAGTTGGAGCTAACTTGCTAGATAGTTCATTACTAATAACTTTAGACTTATTAAGCTTACGGAAAGCACTGTAAGACGTTTTCTCCGTCTTACAGTGCTTTCCGTAAGCTTAATAAAAGATTATAAAAGATTATAAGCTGATTATAAAAGATTATAAAATGTAAGACATTTTATAATCTTTTATAATCTCTATGCCCATAGCCCTCGGCCAAAAACAAGAAATTATAACAAGTCCACATGCATTGTATATACAATACAAATATCTCGAAACACTAGAGCGGTACTTCAACACCTCTAACTTACGGATATGAAGCCAGTTTTCATATAATTTCAAATGCTTGTGGACAGATTTAATATCAGCCTCTCAGCACTACCGAGTCGTGTATAAATTCGTAAAATATTCGAGGACTTACGTATAGTGTTTATTATCACACACTTCTTCGTGCAACAGAGATCGGGGTCCTCGGACTTCATGATAAAAACATATTTAAAGTTCCCTTTTCGATGCAAAACATTCATAGCATTATTTTTAGTTGCTTAATGCTTTATAATAGACAAAAAAAGTTTTGACTAAATTTCTAATTTTTTTGTTTAAGACCCCTTATTAATTCTAAGCATACTAATATCATTTTCACATATGAGGTTGAAAAAGATAAATGTCTTCCTTTTCTTGATGTGAATATTTTATTTTCTAATGGAAAATTTTCGACAACGGTTTATCGTAAACCTACTTTTACTGGCCTTTTCACTAATTTTGTAAGTTTTATTCCGATTACGTATACAAACGAGGTTTAATTAATACTTTACTTTTTCGATATTTCAATATTTCGTCAACTTATGCTATTTTCCATGCTGAAATTGAGAAATTTAGACAGATTATGACTAAAAATGGTTATCCTGAGAAGTTTTTTGATAAAGTCGTACGTTCGTTTTCAAATAAAATTTTCGAAAAAGCGCCTACTGAACTAATTGCTCCTAAAAGATTGGTTATTTTTTCACTACCATATACTGGCCTGCACTCTATTCAAATTCGGAAACAAATCATTAAACTATTTTCCCCTGCCTATCCGCATATTCAACTACGGTGTATTTTTCGACCGGTACAAAGATTGTCATCTTTTTTCGATTTAAAGACGCATTCCTCTTGGTTTGAGATCACGTGTTGTTTACAAATTTAAGTGTCAATGCTGTGATGCATTGTATTTCGGTGAAACTATTCGCCACCTTCATACGCGCATTTCGGAACATATGGAAATTTCGGCTTGTACTGGTAAACCTCTCTCAAAACCTTCCTTCTCTAATATTCTGTCTCATCATCAATCTTCTGGTCATCCTATTGATCCTGATGATTTTTCTATCCTGACTTCCTGTTTTTCTACCTTTCAACTCTTATTACGAGAGAGTCTACTTATCTCTAAATTTAACCATCGCTTAACGCCAATCTTCGATCTGTACCTTTGACCTTGTATTAACTCTCTGTTGTTATCTGTCTTATATGTGTAATGTGATATAATCCTGTGTTATGTTCATGTTTTATATGCTATTTTTCTATTCACCTGTTTAAATTTGAATTTTATAACCGTTTGTAACACTGTATATAAAAACCTTTGTACATATTAGATATCTTCATAATGCTCTGAAGATGTTGCGAGTAGCAACGAAACGTAAGCTTCAATAAATTCTTGTTTAAAATTTTATTGCTTTATGGCTCTTTTTAAAATAGTTGTCTGGGCTATAATATTTTTTAACTAAACTTCGTTTTCCGCCTGGAATATCGATTGCCACAGTTTTAAAAAAAATTGTGCTGCAATGAACAATTATTAAAAACAACATTTCTTTCTTCTTGCAAGCTGTCCTGCTTTATGACACTTTATACAAACTGATTTCCAAGTCTGCATATTGTCCTGATCATTATCATCATCACTATCATTATCATCATCGCTATCATCATTATCATCTCCATCATCTCCATCATCATCACCAATAATTTTCCTTTCTCATTTACTAGCATTCTTCAGTTGGTTTTATTGGTTCATCAATATTGGTGCCTTACTGGCGTTCACATTAGTCGTGTATGTCCAGCAATATGAGTCCTACTTTTGGGGGAATCTTATTCCTGCTTTAACATTAATCCTAGCTATAATAGTATTCCTTGTTGGTAAGCAAAGCTACTATTTACGCCATGCTTCAGGAAGTGTACTTGCAACTACTTTAAGCATTGCTAAAGAAGCCATTAAAAAATCTTGGAAGCCATCACTCTCGGGCTCATTTGTCGATCACTGGCTGGACCGGGCTAAGCTGTGTTATGGCGGTTCCTACAGCAGCTGGGAAGTTGAAGATGTGAAGAAAGTTTACAGACTGCTTCCCATATTTGGAACGTTCATATTGTACTGGACAGTCTATGCCCAGGTACGTTTAGGAGGTATTTCTTCCTTATTTTCAGGAATCCTTCCTCCTTTCCCTTAAAATGCTATAGTATTTTCAGGCATTTGTCTGGCTACTCAACTCCCTATCCATTCCTCAATCGATAGCGAGTAGCAAAACAATGATTTTCCTGTGATTTTTATTTTTTCAATTCAAAGACAATTTGTAGTATTTTTCTAAATCAATTTCTATGCAGTTATAGTTGGCTACCAGGAGAGTCGACACAGTCGTACAAACTCAGTCTCACTTATCAACTCTCATGCAACTCTTCTTCACGTTTGACCAAGACATGAGAGTTGAGAAAACTCTCACACAAACTCTTTCTTCTTGACCCACTGCATAGGAATCTCAAGCTGGTAATTCAATTGTTAATCATCAGCACAAGAACCATTGCTAACCAAACTCTTTTGTCCCTAGATGAACACATCCATGCTCTACCAAGGTGACTACATGAATATTGAACTGGGTAATGGTTTTAAGATTCCTGTTGCTTCCCTCTCGCTCCTCGATACTCTCGGAGTCCTACTTCTCATCCCCATTGTTGATAAACTAGTGTACCCTCTGTTGGGGAGATTTAACCTTCGTCCCAGTCAATTGGCGCGAATCGGACTTGGTATGCTTCTTGCGTCTTCTAGTATGGCTTGTGCTGGTGCACTGGAGTGCTACAGAGTGAGATTCTGTTGTATAACACAGTTAAGAGGAACAGAAAATAATACTCAGGTTGCTGACATTACCATATTTGCTCAAATACCCCAGTACACATTAATTGGTCTCAGCGAGGTTTTCACAAGCATCACAGGTATATATCATTCCCTTATGTAGCTAAAGTTTGTTTACATAAATCAGTAAGATATATCAGTAAGATTTTTGTAAATATCTTCCTTGACTCTTTTTTAATTGTTTGACGCCCCTTGTGGAAACCAACTATTTTGTTGACAAGATTAGCGTCAGTAAATAAAGTTTTACATACATATGTACATACAAGACATGATCCATTTAGAGCTGATAGAGCTATCCAGTATAAATAAAGTTAGTTTGGTTTAGGTTTCCCCCTGTGGTAACACTGGATCAATAAGACATGACCCTTACTGGACCTTTGCGTAGAAAATTTTAGAACTGTGAGAGCTATTCAGTATAAATAAAGTTAGTTTACTTTAGGTTTCCTCCTGCAGTAACACTGGCTCAATAACAGATGATCCTTACTGGACCTCTAGGAAGAACAGTTTAGAACTGATTGAGTTATCCAGTACAAACAAAGTTAGTTTGGTTTATTTTTCCTCCTGTAGTAACACTGGATCAATGAGACATGATCCTTACTGGATCTATAGAAAGAACAGTTTAGAACTGATAGAGCTATCCAGTGCAGATAAAGTTAGTCAGGTACTGCAAAAATGAACTTGTATAAACGTTTTAATATCATTTTTAAGGTTTGGAATTGGCATACACGGAGGCTCCAAAATCTCTACAAGGTGTTGTCATGGGTGTGTTTCTGCTCACAACAGGGCTGGGCACTTATGCCGGGGCTGCACTTGTCGCAATCGTTAACGCAATTACAGGATCAAGTGACGCTGGCAAAAAATGGTATCCAGACAAAGGCAATATCAATGATGGTCATTACTTGGCCTACTATTTCTTCTTGCTGGCTGGAATAATGATTCTTAACTTCGTACTTTACATTTTTGTCGCCGCGAGTTTCAAGGAAAAAAAAGAGTCGGCGAGGAGAGCGAATCTTCCGGCTGATAGCGTCGCAAACGCGAAACAACCTGGCGTACCCAGGGAAGATATTCAGGATGATGGTTGGAGTTCTGATCTTCATGCTGCGAGTCGGGACTCCGATAACATCGAATTATCTCAGGGGCCTGGCCAGCCCTAAACAAGTGTGTGTGTGTGTGGGGGGAAGGGGGGGGGGTAAGGACAGTACACACGGATATCCAGCTTAAGCATGGTTTATTTCACGCATTTCAAGCAGCTGTTCAGAAACTTGAAAATAAAAAACGTTGCGTAGAATGTGTTTCAAGAAACACAAGACGGCGATGATGATCAATAGACTCCTCCCCTCCTGCATTTTACCCCGTTTTAAAGGTGTCCACACCCCTCTCCCGTGGCGTCGCCCCTGCATTAAGCCTTCCCACCTCTTTTGTAACTCGTTTTATATTTTTAAATCCACACAGTGAGTATAATTTTGTATTAATAAATTTATTTTGAGTAGGTCTGGATTGAATTGTCAATCTTTTTGGGATTGTTTTTAGGGATCATACGTTTTCTATTGAAAAGTAATCTAATTGAGTGACATATTTCAATCGATTGGAACACTGAAAGAGTATTCCTCAATCTATATTCAATCTATTACATTAAAAAATAGTCTATTACATTGAAAAATTCTTCAAACTTTTGAAAGATTGAAAAAAATCCCTCAAAAAATCCCAAGACTATTTTAATAATAATGAAATATTGCTGTAAGATCAAAATTTTTAAATATTTGTAATAAATTTAAAATTAAATGAAAGTAATTTACGTTTGAGCATGTGTCAAATTTTAGCGGAACGTGGAAAACGTAAATGCGGAATGTCGGCCAGTGATACTTTTGAATGACTTTCAGAGGGCGCGACGTAAGTGCATTGTAATGTAAGACCACTCATGTTTGTTTCATGTGCAGTATTGAGCAATTAAAATTATTAGAGCATATAAATAGCGATTTTACATTTCATATTTATAGATTCGATTCATCCTCCATTGTACTATTCTAAGCTGGTAGACACTTGTTATGCTCATCTTTACGAGCGTGGAATACAAATGGAGACCTTCATAGTAAACACATCCGTTCTAAAAAATGAGAAAACGAAAAAGACTGTAAGAACAAGTGATATGGATCTCGTGGAAGAACAGTTTAGAACTAATAAAGCTATTCAGTATAAATAAAGTTAGTTTAATTTAGGTTTCCTCCTGTAGTAGCACTGGATCAATAACAGATAATCCTTACTGGACCTCTAAGAAGAACAGTTTAGAACATTATATAGTACCTCGTTAAATTCTGGTCGTTTAATTGGCTGATTACGCTCACATGATATTAAAAAAATGTCTCATTTCGCAAGAGTGCAATGGAATACGTTCCATTGTACTCCGAGGAGTGCAATAGTTTTTTCCATTGCACTCCTAATGGTTTTAAAAAATCCCATCCGTCAAAATGCTTCTCGTACGATGATCGCAGTGTACTTTAAACAATGATCTGGCCAAAACAGACATGACGTAAATGGGATTTAGATCCTCTTATGCAGTTTAAAATAAATTGTTCTTAAAAGCAATTGTCTATTTCGGTATTATATAAAACAAATAATGAATGTTTTTACTCGTGCAATGGTAAGAATATTTTCATGAGGTGAAGGATGGAATATTCCATTCAACGAGGTGATAGCCGAGTTGAATGGAACCTTCTATCTTTCACTGAATGAAAATATTCTTACCATTGCACGAATAAAAACATTCATTATTTGTATATTCAATATAATTTAGGCTACCCTGTCGCTTTGTCTGTTTTGGATATTTCGATGATAGGAATGTTCAAAAGTTGGTGGGGTCTGACGGCGCCCAGCTCTTCTTTGAGCTTGTTGTTGACGCTGTTGTGGTCGTTGGACTCGTTGGTGGTGTTGTCCTGTTCTTGCCGTGGCTTCCTCTTCTTTCTGGAGCTGCATTGCGTATTGATAACTATAAAGAAAACAAATCCTTGCTTACAAATATCAAACTCAGACTCTGTTTAGTGATCCTTAAGACTCGTACAGACGAGCAAGTTTTCCTTCACAGGCTTTAACAACTGTATGTTTTCGTAAAACTTTCTATGACAACCTACGTGGCGATATTTCCCCGCACTCAAAAAGTAAACAAACTTTTATTTGGAGTTGGTTTTTTGCTTTTAACACCCGAAAGAAGTTCTACAAGTTAATAGTTTCATGCATAGACATTTTATATTCTCGTTTAAAATAGGCAAATATAAAGCCATGGAAAAGATCTAAAGTGATGCCAGAGGATTTCAAAAGTAAAGCGTCAAGATGTCATTATCGCTTCAGTTCGCGTTTCCAGTGTGTTCCTTTAAATGCCTATGGTTAAATTCAGCAAAGCAACGTATGTTAGGTGAGTATTTTAAGCTGAACTCTTGCTTAAGCATGACATAAAGATATCATTTTTATTGTAACTTACTCAAATAGTTCTTGTTCAATGAGTAGGTCATTGGTACCTCTGTTTTCGTGGGGTTCTTGGGATGCCGGGCTGGGCCTTCCTTCCAAGGCTGGTTCTTTTTATGCATGTGTTGATGAAGAATGTTCTGGGCTTATGACCATAGCCTGTGAGAAACAAACTTAAAATCCATTACATTTAAGGCGGTCCTAAGTTGAAAACTGTGTTAGCTGTGACGTAATTACCGGAAGGTCTATTGACAGGGCCAACATATAACTGTAAAATATTAAGATTGTATTAAGAATCTATTGATTAGAATTTATCATTAAGAATTAGGTTGCATGAGAGTTAAGAAGCGAAAGTTTGTATGAGAGTTTTTTCAACTCTCGTGTCCTGGTCAAACGAGAACAAGAGGTGCACGAAAGTTGATGTGAGTTGACAAACGGGAGTTTGTTTGAGAGTTTTCTCAACTCTTATGTCCTGGTCAAATGAGAACAAGAGTTGCATGAGAGTTGCATGAGAGTTGACAAGCGAGAGGTTGTCTGAGAGTTTTCTCAACTCTCGTGTCCTGGTCAAACGAGAACAACAGTTTCATGAGAGTTGACGAGCGAGAGTTTGTTTGAGATTTTTCTCAACTTTCATGTCCTGATCAAATGAGAACAATAGTTGCATAAGAGTTTAATCAGAGTTTGCTTAACTAACATAGCCACTTCAGTTATGAAAGCAAACACAGGGCAAGACCTTTGTTGAAATATAACTCTTACTCTTGGTCTTTTTGTGACAAAGGTGTTGCAAAGGTGTGACAAAGGTGTCTCTTTGGTGTTGCAGTTGTGGCGGAGACTGGCTCGCTCCTCATTAGTAAACTTTTGAAATTATAATCAACAAACATTCCATCACCATCAACGCTAGATAAAGTCTGCCAAATTATTTTCTCTTCTGTAAGAAATCCTTGGTCCGTCAGCAGTAGAAATAGTTCCCGCTTAAAAAGAAACATACCATACGGGGTTTTAAGTTTTGGTAATGATGAGAAATGTGTCTTGCTAGAAAAGGTAAAATTACAGGAATATGCAGCGTAAATTTTAGGTTGGGCGCATTTCAGAATATACCTGATGCTTGTACAATGTACTAAAGTGATTATTTCTGAAGAAAACACACAATTTGTCATCATTGAGTTTGGCATTTAATTCACAGACTCCATGGTATGTGAGTTGGCTTGCTGTTTCTGCCAAAAATGATTCTTCCAATAAACATTGTAAAATATTAAACCAAAAGACAATGAGTAATGCCAATTTGTTTAAACTGTAACAGTTCATGAAGCACGAACGAAACCCACCTTCCGAAAATAATTGGCTGTCGTTGTTACTTTCTTTGCTTGCAATAATTTTTTCTACAAGCTGGTTATAACCTAAATTCGCTGTTACAGCTTTGTATTCGGTACTTTGTGGGTCAACCAACCATCCGTGATGCAATTTAATACCCAGTAAATCAAATATGACACATTCTGTCGTCACCAACGCTAGGAAACACAAAATAATTTAGTATCTTGTAAAAAATTGCCTTCCGACTTGAGCAAATTTCAAAGTCATAAAAGCTGTACCCTGTAAATTTAACATTGACATCCAGACCAGTTTTGAGTTTTGGCAATACACTCAATGCATCTTGCATATTCTGTTCAAAGTTTTTTTGTGTTCCTTCAGGCATGTTCTTTAAGATAAAAGAAGGTTGTTAGGGAAAAAAGTTATTCACACTACAGTGCGAACCATGGTATTAGTTTTATAAGATATTTACGCCGTGCGTATTCAAAATGAGCAGTGCTATTCATCAAAACTTAAGAACATCAAAACAAAGTTGTGAGAAGATCCTGGCGATATTGATATGTGATTTTAGTCACATGACAGAAAAAATATGGCGCTGTTCCATATTTGAGGTGGACCACGCTATTAGTTTTAAAAATATGATAACACGATAGGACCTCGTTTTTAACTTAGTTGGAAGTGGAAACGACATTCTTTAACCAAAAACAGCATAGGTAACAACAAGAGAATGTTTTACTTCGAATAAACGAACTTGGTGTCATAGTTGAAGGACTTTCAAAGATTACGTGGAACGGTGGAAAAGAGGAATTCGGGATTTCTGAAATGGATAAGAATGGGAGGTATTAGGCGTTTGAAGGAGAACTGTTCGTAAATTATCATGATCAACGTCGTTTGAGAAAGTTTGCTTTGCCATATATCTTCAGAACTAGCAATTATGATGGAACCAACATGTCTTCATATGTTCCTAAATGTGCAAAAGAGACCTCTGATCCCTATTTCCGCTGTTACCAGCAGAATTCGTTTACTTTACCACTTTTTTGTTGACTCCTTAGCTTCGCCGGTCACATACCATCATTGAATATCAATAATCTAACCCATGCATGCATTATCATGCTGATTTCGTCTGCCCGTCAAAAGGACAAACTTCTGTTGTGCTCTCAAGCATCTTTTGCCTCAATCCAGTTCCAAACGTTTATTCCACGACACCAGTTGAGGTACTTTTAGAGTTATTATTGCTCACCAGGAGTCCATCATTGCTAGTTTTGAAGATATATGGCAAAGCAAACTTTCTCAAAATGTTGATAGACGTTGATCATGATAATTTACGAACAGTTCTCCTTGAAACGCCTAATACCTCCCATTCTTATCCATTTTAGAAATCCCGAATTCCTCTTTTCCACCGTTCCACGTAATCTTTGAAAAATCCTTCGACTATAACACCAAGTTCGTTTGTTTTCAAACCAAAACATTCTCTTGTTGTTACCTATGCTGTTTTTGGTTAAAGAATATCGTTTCCACTTCCAATTAAGTTAAAAACAATGTCTTATCGTGTCATCGTATTTTTAAAACTAATAGCGTAGTCAACCTCAAATATGGAACAACACCACATTTTTTTCAGTCATGTGACTAACATCAAATATCAACATCGCGAGGATCTTCTCACAACTTTGTTATGATGTTCGTAAGTTCACTGCTCGTTTTGAATGCGTACGGCATAAATATCTTATGAAACTAATACCATGGTTCGCACTGTAAATAGCTCTATCAGTTATAAACTGTTCTTCCTAGAGGTCCAGTAAGGATCATCTCTTATTACTATAAAAGATTATATACAAGACTTTTAGATTTACTAATTAATACCTGTAAAGATTCCTCTACCTCGCGTATATATCCAATAAAACAAAATTTATAACAGCTTCATAAAGTTTTATTCACAACAAATCTGTTTCGTATGACAAGCAATGATTGCCACACTCGTCAGGTGATGTCGCATTTGATGTTGTGATCTGGATATATATAGTTTTCTTTCATGGTTGAAATATTTGAATTAAGTTGTTCGATGAATGCATAGAGGTGCTTGATTTTCTAGACTTGAACACTGCTTAAGTTAAACAGCTTTGAACAACTGGCTCCTTTTATTTATAGAGTTATAGCCGCATTTATAACTTGAATTTGGTACCAGTGTGCGGTGGCATAGATAGCACAAAAACAACGCACAATACTAGTTAAAATTAATTAAGCGGAAGTCAAATGACTCACAGCGTAAATTGAATTTTAAAAACTCAGGTGTAATGCGCTGTTTTTTATTGCCATACTGCTCATACATGTGTCGGAGTGCATGTTGTTTATGTTTTCGTAGGCAGCCCGAAAAAGCTCTATTTCTGTCATTCTTTTTCCATCTAAACTAATCTATATATATATAGCTCTATCAGTTCTAAACAGTTCTTCCGAGAATTCCAGTAAGGATCACCTGATCCAGTGTCACTACAGAAGAAAACCTAAACTAAACTAACTTTATTTATACTGGATAGCTCTATCAGTTCTAAACTGTTCTTCCTCGATGTCCAGTAAGGATCATCTTTTATTGATCTAGTGTTACTACAGAAAGAAACCTAAACTAGACTAACTTTATTTATACTGGATAGCTCTAAACTGATAATAATCCCCGAGCCAACGGCGCGAAGCGCCGTGCGAGGGTACCAATTCCGAAGGGTGGTCATTTCTGATCTCAGGAATATGGCGGACTATCAGGAGTAGCAAGCACTTAAGGCATCCAAAAAGGCGAGAAATAAGACGAAAACGATTGCCACAAGACTCTTGAAGAGAGATTAATTCGTGGAAAATACAGAGAAGCGCCAAGAATTGACTATGGCGTGAAACACAAGGCAAGTTTGTTGATAGTGCGTATTTATACTTGTGTTTTAATGCTTTATAAAGGCCGGCTTGGCCGTACTCATCCAGTCTATTCACTGTTTAAATTCCAGAGTAAGTTTATGTTTTGTAAATGCAAGACTGTCTTCTTATTACTAATGTAATTAATAGGTCGTATTTTATACGAAATTTAAGCTTACATTAGGCGTAATAACATACTGATGACAAATGTTGTGCCATTTAAAAAAATTGTCAATAAAACAAGGACTAAAAACTGATATTTTGTCATTTTGAAAAAATATACAGAAAGAATAACAATTGCCCGTGTTGCTATCACAACAACCTATACAAGTACACACGTAAAAATCTCACAACTTGTAACAAGTCTGCAGACAAGCCGTCAACAAGATGTGTTCGCACTGCTTGTTCCAAAGTTGTCAACAAGTTGTTCCAAACTTGTTGACAACTTGTAACAAGCTTGGCGAAAATATCAGACTTGTTGCAAGGTTGTTCTAACAACTCTGATACAATTCTGTTGTAGCAAGTTTGTTACAAGATTGATAACACAAGGCTGTAACAATATTGTTATATCATGCTATATCAGTCTTGTTGGAACAATCTTGTAACAGGTCTGATAGTCTCATCAAGCTTGTTACAACTTGTCAACAGCTTGTTCCAAACTTGTTCTAACAAATTCGGAACAAGCAGTGCGAATACATCTTGTCAACAACTTGTGAACAGACTTGTTACAACTTGTTTGCAGGTATGTAGCAACTTGTGCGTTTTTACGCGTGTACTTCATGTAATTCCGAAAATATAGTTGCATGCTCTTAGTTAGTGGCGAGGGGTTTCTGCATGCATGTATTTCTAGTCCAGAAAGTATATAAAGGTCAGTTTTCCACATCTTGTGACAATCCTGAGCGTGGCGCGTGATCTTCACAAGTTTCTCATAAAAAATTCCAACGACGTGTGACAGTCCAGAGTGCATTCTGTGTAAAGTTCACGCGGAAGATTCGTGATTGTACGCCGACTTTTATTATAAATTATATGATTTTTGAAACTCCATGCTCTGTTTATTTATGCAAATTTCCAGTGGATACTTCCGTCTCACGCCAAAAATAGCATCAACTGTCTTGTGACCGGCGAAACAGAGAGGAAAAGACGTACAAGGAAAACATATGCCAGGTAGAAATTGGTTGCCGGCTTATGTTTCGAAGAAACCAGAGCGCAAGGTCTTAGTTTTGCGGCGAAAAATGACTCGGTGTGAATTCTTCTTCAGTGGATAGAAATAAATCGCGTGGCTCATCTGTTTGCATTGATTTCGAAGGGGTTGGAGCTGTAAAAGTCTGGCAGAATTAGAGTTCTAGACTGTCAGCCTGAAACATTTTCCCATTGGTTTAGAAGAAAAACTATGTGCGCAGTTTTGTTGGCATAATTTTAAAGACTTACATTAATTTATAAAGTTATTTGTACAAGGTATGTAATATTATATAATCATTTGTACAATTATTGAACTTTTGCAATTGATTCTACACCGGTTGCAATTAGATAGTTTCATTTTACTTTAAATATTTTGAACTGTCGCATTTCATACCCCACTGTCGCAATTAAGTAACTGAATCGAAAACGATGGGGTTTACTTTTAGATTTGCTTGTAAACCCAAAGTATATTGTTTCTACGTTGTTAGAAAATGGATCCTTCCATAGAGCGCAAAAGATCGTTCGGAGAAAGTACACCTTTGCTTCGTGATACCCCAACCGAGCCAGTCAACGAACGTACGACCCAAACATTTCCTGAACAGTCCATTTTCACATGCGCAATAGTTTGCATTCTCTTTACGGAGTTATGCGAGCGATTGACATTTTATGGTATCAGTGGTAACCTGGTCTTATTTGCGACCGACAGTGATCATTTGGGACTAAGGCCATCTACAGCATCAATTTTGGCATATCTGTTTCAAGGTATGTTGGAATAATTCTCACGTTGGACCCAGATTTCTATGACACTACTGGACCATGCATGTCACTGCTGCAGATTAATATGATGGCTAAATCGCAGGAAATCACATTTCTAAGGGTGTCCTCCAACTCCCCCCCCCCCCCCCCCATAGATGACTCATGCATTCAGCACCAACCTTCCCCACACCTGTAGATCTTACTGTTTGTGGATACAAGCTGCTGGAGGACCAACTCATCATTGGGTGAAGTGCCACAAAATCACAATATATTTGGTTTACTTTTTTCTAGGGACATGTTTCACCATGCCAATCATAGGTGGATGGCTTGCGGACTCAAAGTTTGGAAAATTTTCTGTTATCCTTTTCAGTGCCATTGTATACTTAGTTGGTACTGCCTTTCTTCCGCTTGGCTCAATCTCGCGTAAAGACGACAAGAGTGATTGGGCTGCTACAGACTTGACCACAAAACCAGCCTTCAAGATATCAGTTTATGTCTCTGGCTTATTCTTGGTTGCTCTTGGAACAGGTGGAATTAAAGCAAATGTTTCCCCCTTTGGGGCAGAACAAATTTCGAACCGTGGTCCTGGTGCTATTCAAGGTGCTAACTGAAGATTATTCATCATCACTGTCATCATTATCGTCATCATCATTATCATTATCATCATCACTATCATTTATTTATTTATATATTTAACTTTAGCCATTAACACAAACATAAATACAATAATTATACGAACAAGAAAACAGCTCAGGAACACTACCACAGTCTGAGCCAATTCTGTTAGTGACCTGTTACAGAACAAATATAGAATATCACGTAAAGTACAATAACAAGAAATATGATTGCAGCATAATAAATTTTACACCCAACGGAGAGGACACTACAGAGTCACACACTACAGAGTCACACACTACAGAGTCACACACTACAGAGTCACACACTACAGAGTCACACACTACACACAACACCAAATGCTAATATTATAGTTGGGTTTAAAGATAAAAAAAATTGTGCTGCAATGATCAATTATTAAAAACAACATTTCTTTCTTCCTGCAAGCTGTCCTGCTTTATGACACATTACACAAACTGATTTCCAAGTCTGCATATTGTCTTGATCATTATCATTATCACTATCATCATTATCACTATCATCATCATCATGACCAATAATTTTTTTTTCTCATTTACTAGCATTCTTCAGTTGGTTTTATTGGTTCATCAATATTGGCGCCTTACTAGCGTTCACATTAGTCGTGTATGTCCAGCAAAATGTGTCCTACTTTTGGGGGAACCTTATTCCTGCTTTAACATTAATCCTAGCAATAATAATATTCCTTGTTGGTAAGCAAAGCTACTGTTTACGTCCTCCTTCAGGAAGTGTACTTGCAACTACTTTAAGCATTGCTAAAGAAGCCATTAAAAAATCGCGAAGGCCGTCACTCTCGGGTTCATTTGTTGATCACTGGCTGGACCGAGCTAAGCTGTGTTACGGTGGTTCCTACAGCAGCTGGGAAGTTGAAGATGTGAAGAAAGTTTACAGACTGCTTCCCATATTTGGAACGTTCATATTGTACTGGACAGTCTATGCCCAGGTATGTTTTGGAGGTATTTCTTCCTCATTTTCAGGAATCCTTCCTCCTATCCCCTAGAATGCTATAGCACCTGCAGCCATTTGTCTGGCTACTCAACTCCCTATCCATTCCTCAATCGATAGCAAGTAGCAAAACAATTTTCCTGTGAGTTTTTTTTTCAATTCAAAGACAATTTGCAGTATTTTTTTAAAATCAATTTCTATGCAGTTATATTTGACTATCGGTATCAGGAGAGTCGAGGCAGTCGTACAAACTCAGTCTCGCTTATCAACTCTCATGCAACTCTTCTTCACGTTTGACCAAGACATGAGAGTTGAGAAAACTCTCACACAAACTCTTTCTTCTTGACTCACTGCATAGGAATCTCAAGCTAGTAATTCAATTGTTAATCATCAGCACAAGAACCATTGCTAATAAAACTCTCTTGTCCCTAGATGAACACATCCATGCTTTACCAAGGTGAGCACATGAATATTGAACTGGGTAATAGTTTTAAAATTCCTGTTGCTTCCCTCTCGCTCCTCGATACTCTCGGAGTCCTACTTCTCATCCCCATTGTTGATAAACTAGTGTACCCTCTGTTGGGGAGATTTAACCTTCGTCCCAGTCAATTGGTGCGAATCGGACTTGGTATGCTTATTGCGACATCTAGTATGGCTTGTGCTGGTGCACTGGAGTGCTACAGAGTGAGATACTGTTGTATATCACAGTTAAGAGGAACAGAAAATAATACTCAGGTTGCTGACATTACCATATTTGCTCAAATACCCCAGTACACATTAATTGGTCTCAGCGAGGTTTTCACAAGCATCACAGGTATATATCAATCCCTTATGTAGCTCAAGTTTGTTTTCATAAATCAGTAAAACATGATCCATTTAGAGCTAATAGAGCTATCCAGTATAAATAAAGTTAGTTTAGTTTAGGTTTCCTCCTGTAGTAACACTGGATCAATAAGAGATGATCCTTACTGGACCTCTAGGAAGAACAGTTTAGAACTGATAGAGCTATTCTGTATAAATAAAGTTAGTTTAGTTTATGTTTCCTCCTGTAGTAACACTGGATCAATAAGAGATGATCCTTACTGGACCTCTAGGAAGAACTGTTTAGAACTGATAGAGCTATCTAGTATAAATGAAGTTAGTTTACTATATATTTCCTCCTGCAGTAACACTGGACCAATAAGACATGATCCTTACTAGACCTCTAGGAAGAACCATCGGCGTACGAGGCGGGGGGCTGGGGGGGGAGGCTGCAGCCCCCCCCCCCAGCTTAGTCTGAAATATTAATTAGTCGGGCAATTTGTACTTGAGCGTCGGGCAATCGGGCAATCTTCCTATTTGCGTAAAACTAATTTGTTCTTTCATGCATCTAACAAATGTTATAAACAGAAAAATCGTGAAATATTAATAAATATTCAAACATGGCTAAATGAACAATATGCATGCGTAAAGTGACAAAAAATAATTAGAATAAACATGCTTTTCCGATGTCATCGCGTCAAAAAATAAACATGCTTTTCCGTCAGACATTGTTCAATGTTGGTGCAGATATTCCGAAACTTTTTGTCTGATAACCCTGTTTCACATGAAATCAAGAGAGCTGCAGCCGTGGTGAAGACCCTGTACGAAAACGAACTTCATACTGTCTTGCCAGTCTTCTACAAAGCAAGCTCTATCTTGGCAACCATCCCAGCTACGTCATGTTCGGCAGAGAGATCTTTCAATGGGCTGCGAAGAGTGAAGACGTACCTTCGTTCCACAATGGGTCAAGAACGTCTAACTAGCATTTTTCTTCTTTGCATTGAGCGAGCATATACTAATAGAACTCTTGAAAATGACATGGACAGAATTATTGATGTTTTTGGCCATCGAAGCCACCGTGCCTCACATTTCTTTTGACAATATTTATAAGCTAATATAATAAAAGGGACAAAATTCCTCACCCTCTTCATGCACAAAATCTCACCACACAACGCAGGACTAGTTTTCAAAATTTTCCGGGGGGAACCATGGACCCCCCCTAAACATGTTCGCACCATCGGCGCTCGTCGGGCAGACTGACGTCCGCCCCCCTAAAATTTACAAGCCCGTACGCCTATGGGAAGAACAGTTTAGAACCGATAGAGCTATCCAGTGTAGATAAAGTTAGTCACGTACTGCAAAAATGAACTTGTATCAGCGTTTTAATATCATTTTTAAGGTTTGGAATTGGCATACACAGAGGCTCCAAAATCTTTACAAGGTGTTATCATGGGTGTGTTTCTGCTCACAACAGGGCTGGGCACTTATGCCGGGGCTGCACTTGTTGCAATCGTCAACGCAATTACAGGATCAAGTGACGCTGGCAAAAAATGGTATCCAGACAAAGGCAATATCAATCATGGTCATTACTTGGCGTACTATTTCTTCTTGCTGGCTGGAATAATGATTCTTAACTTCGTACTTTACATTTTTGTCGCGGTGAGTTTCAAGGAAAAAAAAGAGTCGGCGAGGAGAGCGAATCTTCAGACTGATAGCGTCGCAAGCGGGGAACAACCTGGCGTACCCAGGGAAGATATTCAGGATGATGGTTGGAGTTCTGATCGCCAAACTGCGAGTCGGGACTCTGGATAACATCGGATTATGTCTGGGGCGTGGCCAGCCCTAAACAAGGGGGGGGTAAGGACAGTACACACGGATATCCAGCTTAAGCATGGTTTATTTCACGCATTTCAAGCAGCTGTTTAGAAACTTGAAAATAAAAAACGTTGTGTAGAATGTGTTTCAAGAAACACGAGACGGCGATGATAATGAATGGTAATAATTCCGTGTTCTCAGTACGCGAAATTAAATTTTAATCCAAGCCCTACATCTAATCAAATCTTCAATCCTTTAAAGTTAAAACATAACAAATAAAACACTGGTTAGGAATATGGTTTGGGTTAGGGCTTGGATTAAGATTTGGGTTAGGGCTTGGATTAAGATTTATATGAGAACACAGAATTATTACCTGATCAATAGACTCCTCCCCCTCGTGCATTTTAGCCGGTTTTAAAGGTGTCCACACCCCTCTCCCGTGGCGTCGCCCCTGCATTAAGCCTTACCACCTCTTTTGTAACTCGTTTTATATTTTTAAATCCACACAGCATGAATATGATTTTTATTAATAAATTTATTTTGAGTAGGTCGGACGGCTGGTTGTTCCAAACTTAGCAAACGCAACCCTGGATTAACACGTAAATTCTAAAACAAAGCTTGCAAACATTTGTTCAGAAATCTTGTCTAGATCTATGTTTGTAAAGTTTCAAAATAAAAGGACGTGTAAAAATACAGCAAGTAAAACAGTGAGTTAAATTTTAGCCTAGCCAGCTTTAAACACCGGTTCCTCCAAATCATCAGCCAAGCTGAACAAAAAGTAAGCAATTATTTGTAAATGAATACATTGTAGTTTTGTATCGAACTTTTTCCAAGCCTCATTTTCAAAATAGTCGTGGAATCAAAACGACCTCAAAGGCTTAAAGTATTTAAACAACTTTATTGGGACCATACTTTCTTAATTCAAACGATTGAAAATTCAATCTAATGGATTGAATTCTCAATCTTTTTGGGATTGTTTTTAGGGATCATATTTTTTTGTGTTGAAAAGTAATCTAATTGAGTGACATATTTCAATCGATTGGAACACTGAAAGAGTATCCCTTAATCAATTAGATTAAAAAATAGTCTATTTAATATATTGAAAATTTCTTCAAACTTTTGAAAGATTGAAAAAATCCCTCAAACCAATCTTTTAAATTAAGAGAGTAAAGTTGTTTTATTCTTATTACTCATTCTAAGATTATTTTAATAATAATGAATTATTGCTGTAAGATCAAAATTTTTAAGTATTTGTTATAAATTTAAAATTAATTAAAAGTAATTTACGTTTGAGCATGTGTGTCAAATTTTAGCGGAACGTCGAAAACGTAAATGCGGAATGTCGGCCAGTGATACTTTTGAATGACCTTCAGAGGGCACGACGTACTAAGTGCATTGTAATGTAAGACCACTCATGTTTGTTTCATGTGCAGTATTCAGCTATTAAAATTATTAGAATATATAAATAGCGATTTTACCTTTCATGTTTATAGATTCGATTCATTCTTCATTGTACTATTCTAAGCTGGTAGACACTTGTTATGCTCATCGTTACGAGCGTGGAATACAAATGGAGACCTTCATAGTAAAACACATCCGTTCTAAAAAATGAGAAAACGAGAAAGACTGTGAGAACAAGTGATATGGATCTCGTTGGAAGAACAGTTTAGAACTGGTAGAGCGATCCAGTATAAATAAAGTTAGTTTAGTTTAGGTTTCCTCCTGTAGGAACACTGGATGAGTAAGAGATGATCCTTACTGGACCTCTAGGAAGAACAGTTTAGAACTGATAGAGCTATCCAGTATAAATAAAGTTAGTTTAGTTTAGGTTTCCTCCTGTAGTAACACTGGATCAATAAGAGATGATCCTTACTGGATCTCTAGGAAGAACAATTTAGAACTGATAGAGCTATCCAGTATAAATAAAGTTATTTTAGTTTAGGTTTCCTCCTGTAGTAACACTAGATCAATAAGAGATGATCCTTAGTGGATCTCTAGGAAGAACAGTTTAGAACTGATAGAGCTATCCAGTATAAATAAAGTTATTTTAGTTTAGGTTTCCTCCTGTAGTAACACTGGATCAATAAGAGATGATCCTTACTGGACCTCTAGGAAGAATAGTTTAGAACTGATAGAGCTATCCAGTATAAATAAAGTTATTTTAGTTTAGGTTTCCTCCTGTAGTAACAGTGGTCAATAAGAGATGATGCTGACTTGACCTCTAGGAAAAACAGTTTAGAACTTTATATGATATCTCATTAAATTCTGGTCGTTTAATTGGCTGATGATGGTCACATGATATTAAATAAAATGTCCCATTTCTCAAGAGTGCAATGAAATACGTTCCATTGCACTCCGTGGAGTGCAATAGTTTTTCCCATTGCACTCTTACAGCGCCTTTCGTAATTACGCGGCCACGACACATTTGGCGCCAGTCTGAAACATGCGTTTTGGCTGCTGTCAATCAAAATTACGATAACTACCGAATAGAATCCGATCGATTTTGAGGAGAGAGATTTTGGAAATTCTCTTACCATCTTGAAGTATACAGCACGAGTCGTCGACGAAGATAATTGGCTGTCGTTGTTACCCTGTTTGCTTGCAACAATTTTTTCTACAAGCTGGTTATAACGTAAATTCCCTATTGCAGCTTTGTATTCGGTACTTTGTGGGTCAACCAACCATTCGTGATGCAATTTAATACCCAGGAAATCAAATATGATACATTCTGGCGTCACCAACACTAGGAAACACAAAATAATTTAGTATCTTTTGAAAAATTGCCTTCACTTGAGCAAATTTAAAAGTCATGAAGGCTGTACCCTGTAAATTTAACATTGACATCCAGACCAGTTTTGAGTTTTGGTAGTATACTCAATGCATCTTGCATATTCTGTTCAAAGTTTTTTTGTGTTCCTTCAGGCATGTTCTTTAAGATGAAAGAAAATTGTTAGGGAAAATAGTTATTCACACCAAATAACTCTATCAGTTATAAACTGTTCTTCCTAGTCCTAGAGGTCCAGTAAGGACCATCTCTTATTACTATAAAAGATTACATACAAGACTTTTAGATTCACTATTTAATACCTGTAAAGATTCCTCTACCTCGCGTATACATCCAATAAAACAAAATTTATAGCAACTTCATAAGTTTTATTCACAGCAAATCTGTTTCGTATGACAAGCAATGCTTTCCACACTCGTCAGGTGATGTCGCGTCTGATGTTGTGATCTAGAGAAACTTGATATATATAGTTTTCTTTCATGGTTGAAATATTTTAATTACGCGATGAATGCATAGAGGTGCTTGATTTTCTAGACTTGAACACTGCTTAAGTTAAACAGCTTTGAACAGCTGACTCCTTTTATCTATAGAGTTATAGCTGCAATTATAACTTGAATTTGGTGCTAGTGTGCGGTGGCATAGATAGCACAAAAACAACGCACAATACTAGTTAAAATTAATTAAGCGGAAGTCAAATGACTCACAGCGTAAATTGAATTTTAAAAACTCAGGTGTAATGTGCTGTTTTTTATTGCCATACATGTGTAGGAGTGCATGTTGTTTATGTTTTCGTAGGCAGCCCGAAAAAGCTCTATTTCTGTCATTCTTTTCCACCTGAACTAATCTTTATATATACTGGATAGCTGTATCGGTTCTAAACTGTTCTTCCTAGAATTCCAGTAAGGATCATCTGTTATGGATCCAGTGTTACTAGAGAAGAAAACCTAAACTCAAACTAACTTTATTTATTTATATTGGATAGCTCTATTAGTTTTAAACTGTTCTTTCTAGAGGTTCAGTAAGGATCAGCTCTTACTGATCCACATCCGCAAAAACGCACAAGTTGCTACAACAGACCTGCAAGTTGTAACAAGTCTGTTCACAAGTTGTTGCACGATGTATTCGCACTGCTTGTTCCGAATTTTTTAGAACAAGTTTGGAACAAGCTGTTGACAAATTGTAACAAGCTTGATGCGACTGTCGGACCTGTTTGACAAGATTGTTCCAACAAGACTTATATAGCATGATATAAAAATACTGTTACAGCCTTGTGTTATCAATCTTGTAACAAACTTGCTACAACAGGATTGTATCAGAGTTGTTAGAACAACCTTGTAACAAGTCTGATATTTTCGTCAAGCTTGTTACAAGTTGTCAACAAGTTTGGAACTACTTGTTGACAAACTTGGTACAAGTAGTGCGAACACATCTTGTTGACGGCTTGTCTGCAGACTTGTTACAAGTTGTGAGATTTTTACGTGTGTAGTGTTACCAGTGGCACAGCCAGCCCGATAATTTAGTCCCGCGATGTAAATTTCAAATCATTATAATTATTCATTTCTTTAGAAATTGCTGTTTTTACAGTCGCTGAACACGAAAATATTTGCATAGCGGGACTAAATCGTCGTGCTGGATACGCTACTGAGTGTTACTACAGGAAGAAACCTAAACTAGACTAACTTTATTTATACGGCATAGCTCTACACTGATAATAATCTGATAACACTGAAGTATATAGAAGTCAGTTTTCTACATCTTGTGACAATCCTGAGCTTGGCGCGTGATCTTCACAAGTTTCTCATAAAAATTTCCAACGACGCGTGACAGTCCAGAGTGCATTCTGTGTAAAGTTCACGCCGAAGATTCGTGATTGTACGCCGACTTTTATTATAAATTATATTATGATTTTTGAAACTCCACGCCGGAGATATGCGAACTCTTGTGCATGGAATGCACCATGCCTGCCAGTTCATGATGACCATGAAGTTTTTACTTTACCCGAAATTTTCTATTCGGTGTTTTAGTGGGCAAATATCGCTTTGCTGCTCAAAATTTGATACTTTGATACATACCCAATGGATACTTCCGTCCCACGCCAAAAATGGCATCAATGTCTTGTGACTGGAGCTGTAAAAGTCTGGCAAAATTAGACTTCTAGACTGTCAGTCTGAAATATTTCCCCATTGGTTTAGAAGAAAAACGATGTGCGCAGTTTTGTTGGCATAATTTTAAAGACTTACATTAATTTATAAAGTTGTTTGTGCAAGGTATGTAATCACTTGTATATAATCATTTGTACAATTATTGAACTTTTGCAATTCATTCTACACCGGTAGCAATTAGATAGTTTCATTTTACTTTAGTTATTTTGAACTGACTCAGGCGCGGATCCAGACCGTGGCGAGCTCTGGTGGCGAGTTTTTTCCACTTAAAAATATGCCGGGTTGACCGTTTTCATAATATTATTTAAATCAAATATTTTGCCCTTTATTGATTACGCATACCTCGGTCGCGGTTTCATATTCTATTTCGTTAATTTCGTCTCTCGTGTAAATTTGGATTTCAATTTCGTATCAAAAACGAAAAAACTACCGAAATAAATGAAATGTATTTTGCCGTTTGAAAATATAATAGTTCAGTTAACACTGAACTATATAACTCGCTTGAATCAACCTGATTTTCAGGGTCTCCACCTCGGCTAAACCGCTACCCGCCCGTAATTTGAATCTGCGATCACAACTTTACAGTCAGCATGCATAAAATTGCGCAATGGTTACTAAATATAGCAACTTTTAGCCACGATCAGCCACGGGGCAGCGCTGCGAACCAATCATAGGGTAAGCTTAAATCACGTGAGCCACGGTGGCTGCATTTTGGTTGCGTAATGCATATCTCATTGATACTCGATCTTTGTCAGCCTAGATACTAGGCCTTCTTATTTCTTCTGGAGACGAGAACAAAAATATACTTAGGGGGGGGGGGAAAGCGAGAAATAGAAATTTTCCCGTGCATTCATCTCTGTGACGTCATGAAACGCGTGGCCGCGCTCATGAAACGCGATGGGGAAAGCCTAGTAACTAGGCTGGATCCAGTGAACTCAAATGGCTGGATCTCTGTTATTCAGTTTTATTCTAGCGAGATGACCGCTTTCCGGTCCTAAAGCAGCTCGTTGAAATCTTTGAGTTTCAACATGTAAAGGCGAATGAGAATATTTCAGGGGAAATGTTGTTAGTAAGGCAAAGGTGTCAGAAATTTGTTACGGACGAGAAGATGCACCTTGTAAAGTCTGGCATAGGAAATATATCTGTACGCACATGTGAGTTTTCAAAGCTGCAGTTCTCGAGGAGCCAACTTGAAAGCTCTGCGCTTAATATTCCTGTTAGGTAAGAATTTTGAATCGGCCTAATTTGAATATACAAACAATTATTGAAATGCACTAGTAATTTTATTCGTGTGTAATTTTTTTTTTTCTTATTAATGAAGCTCGGTTCGAACTTCGAACTTCGAAGGTTTCGAACACATGGCGTGATGCCGCCTCACTGTTCGGACAAGAGGCTAGCATGCAATCATACTATCATCTGTTTTTTGAATTCAGCTATTGAACAGTTTAATTTATTAATATATCAGTATTTTCATGATGCGGCTTTGTAGGACTGACTAAAAGTCAGTGTTGGCTGTTATAAATTGTTTAATTGTGTCATTGTTCAATTGTAAACAATGCTATTTTGGAGTTGAGTTTATTAGTATCAGCCCAATATTATAGTTAACTTCCTATTTAGCAGGCAAAAATATGTCTTAACTCTTAATACTTTTAGCACTTTTTTCTATATTGTAAGTGAATAATGCCAAATGGCTTGATTGTTTTACTCCCAGGTGACAGAGTGATATAATGTAATCATTAAAGTAAAGTTATTAACATATATGGTGCTAGAAAATCCTTGTAACAAACTCTAAATGACTTACTAACTTAAAATATTTTTGATTATCATTCCTATCAACTAGTCACTACTTCACTGATTCAGTCTTACTCTAGTGTATGACCTAACCTCACTAAGCCACATGTTAAGAATGACTGGAAAATTTATTAAGTTTTATCGACACTTCCTGAATTTGCTTGAGTGCACACGAAACAATAGCTTGAAATCGAGGCGGGGTATGAAGCCTATTGAAAAGAAGTGTTTTTATGCCCACAGAATAAATTCGGGAAGTGTCTATTGCTGCTAATTATTGATAATGATATGATTAGTATTATAACCTTTGCTCTTTGGCTATTGGTGCAATTTATGCACCCAATACTGTTACATCTTTTTTCACAAGGCCAAACCTAACAATGAGGTTTGTGCTTCAGAACTATATACAATAAGCATGGTTTTTCAGATCAACTGGGCTTGCTAGTTTAAACTAGGCAGCCAGTTTCATTATAATTTCTGAATAGAAACAATTTTACTTTACATGCAAACTAGTCTGACCCATTAAGTTAGGATCTCACTTGCCAGGGTGCCCAGTCAGCCTGCATGAAAAGTGTATCATACTGTACTGTACTGATAAAAATAATGTAAATTTATAATTGATACCTGAATGATTTTTATTAGTACTTCAGCTAATGGAAACCATCTCTTTAATGCATGTTCTATTGCATTAACTGGGAATTAGAGTTTGTCAAATTACTTGAGATGCCTCACAAGTATAGAATTGTTTGAGAATTGAAAGTACTTTCATACGCCAACCATCCCCTTTTTGAATCCCAGTACAGAAACAGAGCGTTCACTTCACTTAACAATGCCTTTGCAATGTGTCTATCTGATGCAGCCCTTACATTTTTTGAGCAGTGAATGGCACTGAAATTGAATATGTCTTTCTTCCATTCTGCTTCAATGCCTCAGCGCTATTTTATTGATTGAAAAATTCCATCTACAAAGAATCATTTTGTTGCCTTGTGTCAACCAGTTAAAGCCCTTCATCCTGGAGAGCATTATTTTGAGGCACACCTTCGAGCCTTACTATCAGGCTCGTAACTAGCTATGAGTCAACCGAGTCATTGACTCGGTAGAAATTTGGGGACTGAAATTTAATTAAACGATTTAGGTCTGGGAAGTCGATTCTCCTAAATAGATTTATTTATTGACTTAGCGGTCTTAGGAAATACTTATGATATAAATATGAAATCCTCGCTCAATTCAGGAAATTGGGTAGTCAAGCGCCCAACGGGGTAACGTGGGGATGCGTAGGTATACAATATTTTTTTAACAAAATGGCGGATCCACCGATGAAATTGCATCATTTCGTATAAGATTAATTTCTCGCCAGAATACTACTCAAAATGCTGGAAATAGCGTATCTGAGCTTTAAGAAATCCAAAATTTTCGGGGGGGGCAAGCCCCCAGACCCCCCTAGCCGGCTCGTACCTACGGTGCTCGACTCAGTTGTAATAGAATCCTAGTTACGGGCCTCTTACTACTGTCTGCCAAGCCAGTTCATTATGAAGTTGCTCACAAGCGTACCTCTACACAAGTCACTACAGTCAATTTGACTGTGAAGCCAGTTCATCCTGACATTCTACATGCGGCACCTTCCTCTACATGAATGACTTCAATAATATCTACAGCCAACTGGTACAAAAAAAAAGCAAATCCGGATAGACGCGCTTCTTCCGAAGAAACGAGTATGTGAAACGCAAACCAGTGCATCGAGTCACAGTGATAGTCCTAGCACTAGTCAAGCCTTTTCTTTCCCCCACGTAACTCCCACCACTGAAAAGTCTGACACCGAAATGCCACGAATCTTTGGATCTCCGGATATCTGGCCAGATGATATTCTCAACTACGTAAATCTTGGGTCCAGTCTTCCTGAGTCTAAAAAATATGATATTCTTTGTCCGCATTGGAAAGTCTGATTATTCTTTTCGTTCCGATGAAAATACAGGTAGACGTTTCCAATATGAATGCTTAACACGATTGCCATGGTTGGCTTTGCTGCGGAAAACGGTAGTTTTTGCATCAATTGTGTCCTTTTTGGTGGTGAAAGCACGCATAATGTAAGCAAACTGCAAAGATTAATGACCAGCGCTCTTCGTTCGAGTGCTTCTGATTTCCAAAAGTTATGTCAACATAGTGAAAAATCCAATGTTCAAGCAATGGCAACACCGCGCTACACAATTCAAAATTATGATTGAAAAGAAGACCACTGGAATCGTTGTGCAGCTGAATACAGCCAGGCAAGAACTCATCGAAAAGAATCGGTCCCGACTTCTCCCAATTATCGATTGCATTATAACTTGTGGTCGTTCAAAGAAGACCCTGGCAACTTTATCGAAATACTTAAGCATGGTGCTAGATGTGGTGACCCTATAGACATGCTTTTCAGTGACATTGCGACAATCCAAACATATAGATCAAAAACTATTCAGAACGCAATAATTAAAGTGTGCGGCGAAGTAGTAACTGAAACACTTGTCAATGAGATTAAACATGCAAATTTTTCACTGTTTTGGCTGACGAAGCTACTGATTGTTCTAACGTGGAACAAATGGCGATTGTTTTAAGATTCATCGACAATTTTTTTAAAGTTAGAGAAGAGTTTCTGGGTTTTATTCCGTTTACGAATGGGTCTCTCAGGCGAGGCTTTGTTCACTGAGATAAAAAATTGTATTCCAAACTTTGACCTCCGTATGGAAGAGCGTCGCGGGCAAGTCTATGATAGGGCGGGAAATATGGCACGTACAGTAAATAGTCAAAACCGGCGATTGAAGCAGTAGCCTGATTAAAACCGCTTTTCCCCACAGTAGGTTTTCGAACCAATCAAATTTTGATCAACTACTTTAATGGTCGCATGTAACATCGGCCTTATCCACAGAAAAGATTTGCAGGAATTATCGATACAACCTCGATAGATAATAACCTAAATATTTTTTTACGAAATTTGCCTAAGAACACAGTAAATGGTGTTTCTGGCAATGGGTTTCAAAATTTTTTTCGGGAGCAACGCCCCCTCCCCCCCCCCCCATAAGTGTTCGTTGAAAAAAGGTCAGGTCAGCCACGGTCAGATTTTGAGCTGCATCCGCGCCTGAACTGTTGCATTTCATACCCCACTGCAGCAGTTAAGTAACTGAATCGAAAACAATAGGGTTTACTTTTAGATTTGCTTGTAAACCCAAAGTATATTGTTTCTACGTTGTTAGAAAATGGATCCTTCGATAGAGCGCAAAAGATCGTTCAGAGAAAGTACACCTTTGCTTCGCGATACCCCAACCGAGCCAGTCAACGACCGTACGACCCAAACATTTCCTAAACAGTCCATTTTCACATGCGCAGTGGTTTGTATTCTCTTTACGGAGTTATGCGAGCGATTGACATTTTTTGGTATCAGTGGTAACCTAGTCTTGTTTGCAACCGCAAGTGATCATTTGGGACTAACTCCATCTACAGCATCAATTTTGACATATCTGTTTCAAGGTATGTTGGAATAATTCTCACGTTGTACCCAGATTCCTATGACACTACTGGACCATGCATGTCACTTCTGGAGATTAATATGATGCCTAAGTCGCAGGAAATCACATTTCTAAGGGCGTCCGTAACCCCCCCCCCCAACCCCCTATAGATGACTCATGCATTCAGCATCAACCTTCCCCACATCTGTAGATCTTACTGCTTGTGGATATGGGCTGCTGGAGGACCCACTCATCACTGAGTGAAGTGCCACAAAATCACAATATATTTTGTTTACTTTTTTCTAGGCACATGTGCCACCATGCCAATCATAGGTGGATGGCTTGCGGACTCAAAGTTTGGAAAATTTTCTGTTATCCTTTTCAGTGCAATTGTATACTTGGTTGGTACTGCCTTGCTTCCGCTTGGCTCAATCTCGCGTAAAGACGACACGAGTGATTGGGCTGCAACAGACTTGACCACAAAACAAGCCTTCAAGATATCAGTTTATTTCGCTGGCTTATTCTTGGTTGCTCTTGGAACAGGTGGAATTAAAGCAAATGTTTCCCCGTTTGGGGCAGAACAAATTTCAAACCGTGGTCCTGGTGCTATTCAAGGTGCTAACTGAAGATTATTCATCATCACTATCATCATTATCGTCATCATCATTATCATCATCACTATCATTTAGGAACACTACCACAGTGTGAGCCAATTCTGTTAGTGACCTGTTACAGAACAGATATAGAATGTCAAGTAAAGGAGAATAACAAGAAATAAGATTGCAGCATAATAAATTTTACATCCAACGGAGAGGACACTACAGAGTCACACACTACAGAGTCACACACTACACACTACACACACTACACACAACACCAAATGCTAATATTATAGTTGGTTTTAAAGATAAAAAAAATTATGCTGCAATGAACAATTATTAAAAACAACATTTCTTTCTTCCTGCAAGCTGTCCTGCTTTATGACACTTTACACAAACTGATTTCCAAGTCTGCATATTGTCCATATCCTTATCATCATCATTATCATTATCATCATCACTATCATCATCACTATCATCATCATCATCTCCATCATCATCATCATCATCTCCAATAATTTTCCTTTCTCATTTACTAGCATTCTTCGGTTGGTTTTATTGGTTCATCAATTTTGGCGCTTTACTGTCGTTCTCATTAGTCGTGTATGTCCAGCAAAACGTGTCCTACTTTTGGGGGAACCTTATTCCTGCTGTAACATTAATCCTAGCAATAATAATATTCCTTGTTGGTAAGCAAAGCTACTGTTTACGTCGTGCTTCAGGAAGTGTACTTGCAACTACTTTAAGCATTGCTAAAGAAGCCATTAAAAAATCTTGGAAGCCATCACTCTCGGGTTCATTTGTTGATCACTGGCTGGACCGGGCTAAGCTGTGTTATGGCGGTTCCTACAGCAGCTGGGAAGTTGAAGATGTGAAGAAAGTTTACAGACTGCTTCCCATATTTGGTTCATTGATATTGTACTATACAGTCTATTACCAGGTACGTTTTGGAAGTATTTCTTCCTTATTTTCAGGAATCCTTCCTCCTATCCCCTAGAATGCTATAGCACCTGCAGGCATTTGCCTGGCTACTCAACTACCTATCCATTCCTCAATAGATAGCGAGTAGCAAAACAATAGTTTTCCTGTGAGTTTTATTTTTTCAATTCAAAGACAATTTGCAGTATCTTTTTTAAATCAATTTCTATGCAGTTTTAGTTGGCTATCCGGAGAGTCGAGACAGTCGTACAAACTCAGTCTCACTTATCAACTCTCATGCAACTCTTCTTCACGTTTGACCAAGACATGAGAGTTGAGAAAACTCTCACACAAACTCTTTCTTCTTGACTCACTGCATAGGAATCTCAAGCTGGTAATTCAATTGTTAATCATCAGCACAAGAACCATTGCTAACCAAACTCTCTTGTCCCTAGATGAACACATCCATGCTCTACCAAGGTGAGCACATGAATATTGAACTGGGTAATAGTTTCAAAATTCCTATTGCTTCCCTCTCGCTTCTCGATATTCTTGCAATCCTACTTCTCATCCCCATTGTTGATAAACTAGTGTACCCTCTGTTGGGGAGATTTAACCTTCGTCCCAGTCAATTGGTGCGAATCGGACTTGGTATGCTTATTGCGTCTTCTAGTATGGCTTGTGCTGGTGCTTTGGAGTGGTACAGAGTGGGATACTGTTGTATATCACAGTTAAGAGGAACAGAAAATAATACTCAGGTTGCTGACATTACTATATTTGCTCAAATACCCCAGTACACATTAATTGGTCTCAGCGAGGTTTTCACAGGCATCACAGGTATGTATCATTCCCTTATGTAGCTAAAGTTTGTTTACATAAATCAGTAAGAGATGATTTATTTAGAGCTGATAGAGCTATCCAGTATAAATAAAGTTAGTTTGGTTTAGGTTTCCTCCTGTAGTAACACTGGATCAATAAGACATGATCCTTACTGGGCCTCTAGGAAGAACAGTTTAGAACTGGTAGAGCTATCCAGTATAAATAAAGTTAGTTTAGTTTAGGTTTCCTTCTGTGGTAACACTGGATCAATAAGAGATGATCCTTACTGGACCTCTAGGAAGAACATTTTAGAACTGACAGAGCTATCCAGTATAAATAAATTAGTTTAGTTTAGGTTTCCTCCTGTGGTAACACTTGGTCAATAAGACATGATCCTTACTGGACCTCTAGGAAGAGCAGTTTAGAACTGATAGAGCTTTCTAGTGTAGATAAAGTTAGGTACTGCAAAAATGAACTTGTATAAACGTGTTAATATCATTTTTAAGGTTATGAATTGGCATACACGGAGGCTCCAAAATCTTTACAAGGTGTTATTATGGGTGTGTTTCTGTTCACACAAGGGCTGGGCTCTTTTGCCGGGGCTGCACTTGTCGGAATCGTCAACGCAATTACAGGATCAAGTGACGCTAGCCAAAAATGGTATCCAGACAAAGATTATATCAATCATGGTCATTACTTCGCCTACTATTTCTTCTTGCTGGCTGGAATAGTGATTCTTAACTTCGTACTTTACATTTTTGTCGCCGTGAGTTTCAAGGAAAAAAAAGAGTCGGCGAGGAGAGCGAATCTTCAGGCTGATAGCGTCGCAAGCGCGAAACAACCTGGCCTACCCAGGGAAGATATTCAGGATGATGGTTGGAGTTCTGAATTCCATACTGCGAGTCGGGACTCCGATAACATCGAGTTATCTGAGGGGCGTGGTCAGCCCTAAACAACTTGAAAATAAAAAACGTTGCGTAGAATGTGTTTCAAGAAACACGAGACGGCGATGATGATCAATAGACCCTCCCCCTCCTGCATTTTACCCGGTTTTAAAGGTGTCCACATTCCTCTCCCGTGGCGTCGCCCCTGCATTAAGCCTTCTCACCTCTTTTGTAACTCGTTTTATATTTTTAAATCCACACAGTGAGTATGATTTTGTATTAATAAATTTATTTTGAGTACACTAGGTCGGACGGCTGGTTGTTCCAAACTTAGCTAACGCAACCCTGGATTAACACGTAAATTCCAAAACAAAGCTTGCAAACATTTGTTCGGAAATCTTTTCTAAATCTATGTTTGTAAAGTTTCAAAATAAAAGGACGTGTGAAAATATAGCAAGTAAAACAGTGAGTTAAATTTTAGCCTAGCCATGGCCTGCTTTAAACACCGGTTCCTCTAATCATCAGCCAAGCTGAACAAAAAGTAAGCAATTATTTTTAAATGAATACATTGTAGTTTTGTATCGAGCTTTTTCCAAGCCTCATTTTCAAAATGGTCCTTGAATCAAAACGACCTCAAAGGCTTAAAGTAAAACAACTTTGTTACAACCATACTCTTTTTAATTCAAACGATTGAAAATTCAATGTAATGGGGATTGAATTCTCAATCTTTTTGGGATTGTTTTTAGGGATCATATGTTTTCTATTGAAAAGTAATCTAACTGAGTGACATATTTCAATCGATTGGAACACTGAAAGAGTATCCCTCAATCAATATTCAATCAATTACATTCAAAAATAGTCTATTCGATTGAAAAATTCTTCAAACTTTTGAAAGGTTGAAAAAAATCCCTCAAACCAATCTTTTAAATTAAGAGAGTAAAGTTGTTTTATTCTCGTTACTTATTCCAAGATTATTTTAATAATAATGTAATATTGCTGTAAGATCAAAATTTTTAAATATTTGTAATAAATTTAAAATTAAATAAAGTAATTTACGTTTGAGCGTGTGTGCCAAATTTTAGCGGAACGTGTGCGAAACGTAACTGCGGAATTTCGCCCGGTGATACTTTTGGATGACTTCAAGAGGGCGCGACGGAAATGTATTGCAATGTAAGACCACTCATGTTTGTTTCATGTGCAGTATTCAGCTAGTAAAATTATTATAATATATAAATAGCGATTTTACATTTCATATTTATAGATTCGATTCATCCTTCATTGTACTATTCTAAGCTGGTAGACACTTGTTATGCTCATCGTTACGAGCGTGGAATACAAATGGAGACCTTCATAGTAAAACACATACATCCGTTCTAAAAAATGAGATATGGATGTCGTTGGAAGAACAGTTTAGAACTGACAGAGCTATCCAGTATAAATAAAGTTAGTTTAGTTTAGGTTTCCTCCTGAAGTAACACTGGGTCATTAAGAGATGATCCTTACTGGACCTCTAGGAAGAACAGTTTAGAACTTTATTTAATACCTCATTAAATTCTGGTCGTTTAATTTGGTGATTATAATCACATGATATTAAATAGAATGTCCCATTTCGCAAGAGTGCAATGGAATACGTTCCATTGCACTCCGAGGAGTGCAATAGTTTTTTTCCATTGCACTCTTAATGGTTTTAATAAATCCCATCCGTCAAAATCCTCCTCGTACGATGATCGCAGTGTACTTAAAGAATGATCTGGCCAAAACAGACATGACGTAAATGGGATTTAGGTCCTCTTATGCAGTTTAAAATAAATTGTTCTTAAAAGCAATGGTCTATTTCGGTATTATATAAAACAAATAAGGAATGTTTTTATTCGTGCAATGGTAAGAATATTTTCATTCGGAGAAAGATGGAATGTTCCATTCAACGAGGCGATAGCCGATCGAGTACATTATTTGTATATTCAATATAATTTAGGCTACCCGTCGCTTTGTCTGTTTTGGATATTTCCATGATAGGGATGTTCAGAAGGTGGTGGGGTGTGACGGCGCCCAGCTCTTCTTTGAGCTTGTTGTTGACGCTGTTGTGGTCGTTGGTGTTGTTGTCCTGTACTTGCCGTGGCTTCCTCTTCTTCCTGGAGCTGCATATTGATAACAGTAAAGAAAACAAATTCTTCCGTGATTAAAAATATCAAACTCAAACTTAGTGATCCTCAAGACCCGTACAGACGAGCAAGTTTTCCTTCACAGGCTTTACTTGTTTCTGTGTACGCGAAATTTGACAAAATTTTTTCTCGACAATTTTTATGAGGCCGCGTGAGATAGTACGTAAGGAACCATTTCCGTTGTCAAGCGTTCCTTGTTGCACGTACACACGAGCAAGTTTCCTTGTTGAAAGGCTGGCACGACTAGCTTTTAAACCAGACTCCTTGTCAAGGAAAAATCAGTGTCAATTTTTGTCAAGTAAAACTTCCTCGTCTGTACGGGGCTTTAAGGTTGTTAATGTTGCTGACGTGACATCCGAGATACGGCCTGATATGCTTTACTTTGAAACCTGTAACTTCACTTTAAATATATTTCAAGGTTTTGTATTCACATATTTTAAACAAGAACAGCAATGTCTATGGAACTATAAACGTTTACACCACTTTTTTTTCCGGGGTTAAAGTTGGTTAGAGTTGGTTTTTAGCTTTTAACACCCGAAAGAAGTTTCACAAGTTAATAGTGTCTTAGACATTTCTATTCTTGTTTAAAATAGGCAAATACAAAGCCATGGAAAAGATCCAAAGTGATGTCAGAGGATTTCAAAAGTAAAGCGTCAAGATGTCATTATCGCTTCAGTTCGCATTTCCAGTCTATTCCTTTGAATGTCTATGGTTAAATTCTGCAAAGCAACGTATGTTAGGTGGGTGTTTAATGCAGAACTCTTGCTTAAGCATGACATAAAGATATCATTTTTATTGTAACTTACTCAAATAGTTCTTGTTCAATGAGTGGGTCATTGGTACCTCTGTTTTCGTGGGGATCTTGGGGTGCTGGGTTAGGCGTGACTTCCGAGGCTTGTTGTTCATTTTGAATTGACAGCACCAACATATAACTGTAAAATATTAAGATTGTATTAAGAATTTATTGATTAAGAATGTTAAGAATTAGGTCGCATGAGAGTTGAGAAGCGAGAGTTTGTATGAAAGTTTTCTCAACTCTCATGTCCTGGTCAAATGAGAACAAGAGTTGCATGAAAGTTGATGAGAGTTAACAAGCGAGAGCTTGTATGAGAGTTTTCTCAACTCTTATGTCCTGGTCAAATGAGAACAAGAGTTGCATGAGAGTTGATGGGAGTTGACAAGCGAGAGTTTGTATGAGAGTTTTCTCAACTCTCATGTCCTGGTCAAACGAGAACAAGAGTTGCATGAGAGTTGATGAGAGTTGAGAAGCGAGAGTTTGTATGAGAGTTTTCTCAACTCTCATTTCTTGGTCAAATGAGAACAAGAGTTGCATAAGAGTTTGAATCAGAGTTTTCTTAACTAACATGGCCACTTCAGTTATGAAAACAAACACAGGGCAAGGCCTTTGCTGAAATATAACTCTTACTCTTGGTCTTCTTGTGACAAAGCTCTACTCTTTGGCGTTGCAGTTGTGGCGCAGACTGGCTCGCTCCTTATTGGCAAACTTTTGAAATTATAATCAACAAACATTCCATCACCATCAACGCTCGATAAAGGCTGCCAAATTATTTTCTCTTCCGTAAGAAATCCTTGGTCCGTCAGCACTAGAAATAATTCCCGCTGAAAAAAAACATACGATACGGGGTTTTAAGTTGTGGGAATATGCAGGAAATTTTAGGTTAGGCGCATTTCAGAATATACCTGATGCTTGTACAATGTACTAAAGTGATTATTTCTGAAGAAAACACACAATTCGTCATCGTTGAGTTTGGCATTTAGTTCACACACTCCATGGTATGGGAGTTGGTTTACTGTTTCTGCCAAAAATGATTCTGCCAATAAACCTTGTAAAATATTAAACCAAAACACAATGAGTAATGCCAGTTTGTTTAAACTGTAACAGCTCATGAAGCACGATTGAAACCCACCTTCCGAAGATAATTGGCTGTCGTTGTTGCCCTCTTTGCTTGCAACAATTTTTTCTACAAGCTGGTTATGACCTAAATTCCCTATTGCAGCTTTGTATTCGGTACTTTGTGGGTCAACCAACCATCCGTGATGCAATTTAATACCCAGTAAATCAAATATGACACATTCTGGCGTGAATTCAAAATCACCAACACTAAGAAACACAAAATAATTTAGTATCTTGTAAAAAATTGCCTTCACTTGAGCAAATTTCAAAGTCATAAAGGCTGTACCCCGTAAATTTAACATTGACATCCAGACCAGTTTTGAGTTTTGGTAATATACTCAATGCATCTTGCATATTCTGTTCAAAGTTCCTTTGTGTTCCTTCAGGCATGTTCTTTAAGATGAAAGAAGGTTGTTAGGGAAAAAAGTTATTCACACTAAATAGCTCTATCAGTTATAAACTGTTCTTCCTAGAGGTCCAGTAAGGATCATCTCTTATTGATCCAGTGTTACTACAGGAGGAAACCTAAACTAAACTAACTTTATTTATACTGGATAGCTCTATCAGTTATAAACTGTTCTTCCTAGGGGTCCAGTAAGGATCATCTCTTATTACTATAAAAGATTATATACAAGACTTTTAGGTTTACTAAATAGCTCTAAACTGATCATAATCCAGGAAGTATATAGAGTTCAAAATTTCTACTGCCATAGAGTATTTTAATTAATAAAACAGGCACGCCAAAATCCCTACAGATTCTCTGTAGTGTATAAATTCGTCTGCCCGGGATGTAATGCTTCCTACATTGGAAAAACAGACAGATGCCTTTACACCAGAGTCAAAGAGCACGCGAAGTCAGATAAGACTGAAATTTATAATCACGTGCACGAATGCGAACAATTTGAGCATGTTTTTTCTTTATTAAATTTACCATCTAATTTGTTAGATATTAAGTATCGTATTAGTATAGTTGATCTAATTTTCAATCATTGTTACATCATCGATCGTTCAAATGACTGGTCCTTATTGCTATTTAAAGAATCCTACCACATTCGTCGCTCTGATCCACCGCTCAATCATGGCGCACGTGCATCAAAAGAACTAACGTTAGAAGAATTTGAAACACGCAAGCAAACTTTGGAACACGCACGCATATTAATAGCGCAACCACAGATTAAATTCCATTTCTCCTTCACTCCTTCTCCGACTGATACTCACAATTTATACTAATGCAGACTACAAAGCATACTGACATATATCAACCATACCAACATTTATTAGCAGTGTAACAGACTTAATCTGTGGCGCAACTTTTAAATTAACAGTTATTCTACTAAAGATGACTTGTATTACATGTCGAAAAGTTTAGAATAAAAATGTTGACAATTGACGTAGTATCAATAGTTTTATGTTTTATTAATATAGAGTTCAGTTTTCTACATCTTGTGACAATCCTGAGCGTGGCGCGTGATATATCTTCACATGTTTCTCATAAAAATTCCAACGACGCCTGACAGTCCAGAGTGCATTCTGTGTAAAGTTCACGCCAAAGATTCGTGATTGTACGCCGACTTTTATTATAAATTACATTATGATTTTTGAAACTCCACGCCGGAGATATCCGAACTTTTGTGCATGGATTGCACCATGGCTGCCAGTTCATGATGAGCATGGAGTTTTTACTTTACCCAAAATTTTTCTATTCGGTGATTTAGTGGGCAAATATCGCTTTGCTGCTCAAAGTTTGTGTCTTTTCATGCTCTGTTTATTTATGCAAATTGCAATGGATACTTCCGTTCCATGCCAAAAATGGCATCAACTGTCTTGTGACCGGCGAAACGGAGAGGAAAAAGACGTATAAGGAAAACATATGCCAGGAAAAAACGAGAAGAAACGAGAGCGCCAAGGTCTTGGTTTTGCGGCAAAAAATGACTCGGTATGAATTCTTCTTCAGTGGATAGAAAGAAATCGCGTGACTCGTCCATTTGCATCGACTTCGAAGGGATTGCAGCAGTAAAAGTCCGGCAAAATTAGAGTTCTGGACTGTCAGCCTGAAACATTTCCCCATTGGTTTAGAAGAAAAACTATGTGCGCAGTTTTGTTGGCATGATTTTAAAGGCTTACATCAATTTATAAAGTTGTTTGTACAAGGTATGTAATACTATAAAATCATTTGTACAATTATTGAACTTTTGCAATTGATTCTACACAGGTAGCAATTAGATAGTTTCATTTCACTATAAGTAATACCATGATCACCTCGGGTTCTTTTGTTCTCGCCGGGTGGTTTAATCACGATATTCCCGGCTATAAGCGGGGAGATCTCTAATTCTCCCGGCAAAGCCGGGCAGATTTCTAACTTCTCCCTGATTAAAAGTCATGAGGCAAAAATTTTTCTTAATAGCTTTTACACACAAACAAAATAATCAATCGAAAACAATAGGGTTTACTTTTAGATTTGCTTGTAAACCCAAAGTATATTGTTTCTACGTTGTTAGAAAATGGATCCTTCGATAGAGCGCAAAAGATCGTTCAGAGAACGTACACCTTTGCTTCGGGATACCTATGCATTTCCCAAGCAGTCCATCTTCACTTGTGCAATAGTTTGCATTCTCTTTACGGAGTTATGCGAGCGATTGACATTTTATGGTATCATTGGTAACCTAGTCTTGTTTGCAACCGAAAGTGATCATTTGGGACTAAGTCCATCTACAGCATCAATTGTGGCATATCTGTTTCAAGGTATGTTGGAATAATTCTCACCTTGGACGGGGACCACTGATCTAAATTACTGGATAAAGCTTCTGTCATTGAAGCCAATGGCGGCCATTTTGGACTGTCCCATATAAATTTACATTGGTACTATTGAGGTAGTAGAAGAGGTTTTTACAGTTTTAGGTTATTGGTGGGAATGGATAAATATTGTGTGAATGAAATTTCTTTTACAAATAATTTCTGTTTTCTTTTAAACTTGCCTGTGAATAACGAATTGGGGATAGTCCAAGATGGCCGCCATGGGTTCATTATCAAGTGTTTTAAACCTTCTCAAACCATTAGAAAAGTTGTGGCAAGCTGTCTTGGCAGTTAATACGGGAAAGACATTTCCCTCATAATTTCGTCAGTTTTAATTTACATGTCGCGATTTTATTTGCAGAAATTTTGATCGATTTTAGTATATCATCTCATTATAAATATTCTGGCTTCAAAATTGGGTCACTGAATTCAAAAGGATGCCTTATCCAGTAATTTAGATCAGTGACGGGGACTCCTATGACACTACAGTACTGGAGCGTGCATGTCACTGCTGCAGATTAATATGATGCCTAAATCGCAGGAAATCACATTTCTAAGGGCGTCCCCAACCCCCCCCCCCTTTCCCTATAGATGACTCATGCATTCAGCATCAACCTTCCCCACATCTGTAGACCTTACTGTTTGTGGATACAGGCTGCTGGAGGACCCACTCATCATTGAGTGAAGTGCCACAAAATCACAATATATTTGGTTTACTTTTTTCTAGGGACATGTTTCACCATGCCAATCATAGGTGGATGGCTTGCAGACTCAAAGTTTGGAAAATTTTCTGTTATCCTTTTCAGTGCCATTGTATACTTGGTTGGTACTGCCTTGCTTCCACTTGGCTCAATCTCGGATGAAGACGACACGATTGAATGGGCTGCTACAGACTTGACCACAAAACAAGCCTTCAAGAGATCAGTTTATTTCTTTGGCTTATTCTTGGTTGCTCTTGGAACTGGTGGAATTAAAGCAAATGTTTCCCCGTTTGGGGCAGAACAAATCTCATACCATGGTCCTGGTGCTATTCAAGGTGCTAACTGAAGATTATTCATCATCACGATCATCATTATCTTGATCATCATTACCATCATCATCATCACTATCATTATCATCATCACTATCATTATCATTATCACTAACATCATTATCATCATCACTATCATCATTATCATCATCATTATCATAATCATCTCCATCATCATCATCATCATCATCATCATCATCATCATCATCATCATCATCATCATCATCATCATCACCAATAACTTTCCTTTCTCATTTTACAGCATTCTTCAGTTGGTTTTATTGGTTCATCAATATTGGCGCCTTACTGGCATTCACAGTAGTCGTGTATGTCCAGCAATATGAGTCCTACTTTTGGGGGAACCTTATTCCTGCTTTAACATTAATCCTAGCAATAATAATATTCCTGGTTGGTAAGCAAAGCTATTGTTTACGCCCTGCTTCAGGAAGTGTGATTGCAACTACTTTAAGCATTGCTAAAGAAGCCATTAAAAAATCGCGAAGGCCGTCACTCTCAGCTTTATTTATTGATCACTGGCTGGACCGGGCTAAGCTGTGTTACGGTGGTTCCTACAGCAGCTGGGAAGTTGAAGATGTGAAGAAAGTTTACAGACTGCTTCCCATATTTGGTTCATTCATATTGTACTGGACAGTCTATGCCCAGGTACGTTTTGGAGGTATTTCTTCCTAATTTTCAGGAATCCTTCCTCCTATCCCCTAGAATGCTATAGCACATGCAGCCATTAATTTGTCTGGCTACTCAACTCGCTATCTATTCCTCAATAGATAGCGAGTAGCAAAACAATAATTTGCCTGTGAGTTTTATTTTTTCAATTCCAAGACAATATGTATCATTTTTTAATTCAATTTCTATGGAGTTATAGTTGACTATCTGGAGAGTCGAGACAGTCGTACAAACTCAGTCTCACTTATCAACTCTCGGACTCTCATTGCAACTCTTCTTCACGTTTGACCACTTGAGCACTTGAGACATGAGAGCTGAGAAAACTCTCACACAAACTCTTACTTCTTGACTCACTGCATATGAATCTCAAGCTGGTAATTCAATTGTTAATCATCAACACAAGAACCATTGCTAATCAAACTCTCTTGTCCCTAGATGAACACATCCATGCTCTACCAAGGTGACTTCATGAATATTGAACTGGCTAATGGTATTAAAGTTCCTGTTGCTTCACTCTCGCTCCTCGATATTCTCGCAGTCCTACTTCTCATCCCCATTGTTGATAAACTAGTGTACCCTCTGTTGGGGAGATTTAACCTTCATCCCAGTCAATTGGTGCGAATCGGGCTTGGTATGCTCATTGCAACATCTAGTATGGCTTGTGCTGCTGTACTGGAGTTGTGCAGAGTGAGACACTGTTGTATATCACAGTTAAGAGGAACAGAAAATAATACTCAGGTCGCTGACATTACCATATTTGCTCAAATACCCCAGTACACATTAATTGGTCTCAGCGAGGTTTTCACATGCACCACAGGTATATATCATTCCCTTACGTAGCTAAAGTTTGTTTAGTACATAAATCAGTAAAACATGATCCATTTAGAGCTAATAGAGCTATTCTGTATAAATAAAGTTAGTTTAGTTTAGGTTTCCTCAAGTAGTAACACTGGATCAATAAGACATGGTCCTTACTGGACCTCTAGGAAAAACAGTTTAAAATTGATAGAGCTATCTAGTATAAATAAAGTTAGTTTAGTTTATATTTCTTCCTGCAGTAACACTGGATCAATAAGACATGACCTTACTGGACCTCTAGGAAAAACAGCTTAGAACTGATAGAGATATCCAGTGTAGATAAAGTTAGTCAGGTACTGCAAAAATGAACTTGTATAAACGTTTTAATATCATTTTTAAGGTTTCGAATTGGCATACACGGAGGCTCCAAAATCTCTACAAGGTGTTATCATGGGTGTATTTCTGCTCACATTAGGGCTGGGCACTTATGCTGGGGCTGCACTTGTCGCAATCGTTAACGCAATTACAGGATCAAGTGACCCTGGCAAAAAATGGTATCCAGACAAAGGCAATATCAATCATGGTCATTACTTAGCGTACTATTTCTTCTTGCTGGCTGGGATAATGATTCTTAACTTCGTACTTTACATTTTTGTCGCGGTGAGTTTCAAGGAAAAAAAAGAGTCGGCGAGGAGAGCGAAGCTTCAGGCTGATAGGATCGCAGGCGGGGAACAACCTAGCGTACCCAGGGAATATATTCAGGATGATGGTAGGAGTTCTGATCTCTATACTGCGAGTCGGGACTCCGATAACATCGAATTATGCCTGGGGCGTGGCCAGCCCTAAACAAGTGGGGGGGGGGGGTAGGGACAGTACACACGGATATCCAGCTTAAGCATGGTTTATTTCACGCATTACTAGCAGATGTTTAGAAACTTCAAAATAAAAAACGTTGCGTAGAATGTTTTTCAAAAAACACGAGACGGCGATGATGATCAATAGACTCCTCCCCTCCTGCATTTTACCCGGTTTTAAAGGTGTCCACACCCCTCTCCCGTGGCGTCGCCCCTGCATTAAGCCTTCCCACCGCGTTTGTAACTCGTTTTATATTTTTAAATCCACACAGTGAGTATAATGTTGCATTAATAAATTTATTTTGAGTAGGTCGGACGGCTGGTTGTTCCAAACTTAACAAACGCAACCCTGGATAAACACGTAAATTCCAAAACAAAGCTTTCAAACATTTGTTCAGAAATCTTTTCTAGATCTATGTTTGTAAAGTTTCAAAATAAAAGGACGTGTAAAAATACAGCAAGTAAAACAATTCTTTTTACCAACCACTCAATGGCGGTCACACGTGCTTTTTCGGTCTCCGTTATAATTTTATTATTCTATGTAATCTGTGGAGAAAAGCTGTTAACTTTGACTTGGAAAAATACCGAGACTCGTAGCTGCTACGAAATTGTAAACAACGAATGTCTCGTTGATAACCACTGCCTTAATTTCGTCAACAATGTGATGATGGGAAGCGCCATCTTGGATATGTCCAAGCAAGAATTCGGAAATTTCTGGCTCCTAAACAGCCTTATTACCCAAATACTATGGCATGTTTTCAGCTTAGACGACTCGTATTATCATGTGGGGATGTTAAGCCAGATCCTGGTCCGACTACAAACAGTATTACGTGTTTTATTTGTGATAGAACGGTTGCCTGAAATCACCGCTTTGTGAATTGTACCCACTGAGCTATGATTGTACCATGTGTGAACGAACGTGTGGTGGCGCTACGCCGAGTGAATACAAAAGAATGCAGAAAATGTCAAACATTGTTTGGTCTTGTTCCTTGCGTTTACTCTCTGCTATGCCTTTTGCTAACTGCAGTATTGATTCTGATATATCAGCTGTGAATCTGATGGCTGATTTCAACCATCAAACCATGATATCTACAAATACAACTATACCGAACAATGGAAGTTTTCGCAATCTTAGCTGTGGGCCTGTGGCTGTGCGCTTATAAACGCCCGCTCCTTAAAAAACAAGTTAATAGAATTTCAAACCGCTGTTTACGCAGAAAATCTCGATATTATCGCAGTCACCGAGACATGGCTGGATGAAAGCGTTTATGACAAAGAAATTTTATCGTCTGGATATGATATTCATAGACGAGACAGAGAAGGCAGACATGGTGGAGGGATTTTACTGGCCACGAAAAATCGTATGACTACCTTTCGAAGGTATGACTTAGACTGATTGTGAACTTATATGGGTTGAAATAACTACGAATATAAAATTGCTTTTCGGTGTATTTTACCGCCCGCCAAATACTGATATACAGTACGATCGCTTCATGCAGTGCAAAATGTCGCGCGATCGATTTTTAGCGAGCGCTTTCTTTTGAAATGTGTAAAGTCAACCACAGCTAATGAGATTGGTTCCGCTTGACTGTTTGTAATTCAAAAGAAAGCGCTCGCTAAAAGTCCGACTTCCTTGCAGGCAGGGTTGCCAGATCACTGCATTTTTGAGGCCAAATCGTCATTAGTGTAGCCAAGTAAACAAGGAAACAAAAGCCAAGTACAAAGAAAAACAAAGAGCATTGTTGAAGATTTGGCCTCAAAAATGCAGTGTCTGGCAACCCTGCTTGCAGGCCACCTATGAATTAAAACGAACTTTGTCATATATTCCCTGGCATGTGGCTATGTTAGACGAAGATATTAATCAAAATCTCATTAAATGTGAAGATTTATTGCGGGCGGTTATAAATGAATTCATTCCAACAAAACAGGTCAAGAATAAACATACTCCCCCTTGGGTTGACTGAGAACTGAGAAGTTAAGAATTTGTGTAGAAAGAAGGATCAGACCAGTCGTAAAGCGCTCCATACTAAAAACCCGGCACATATTGAACGATTTAAGCAATTAAGAAGGGACGTCAAGAGACTGATCAACAAGAAATATCAAGCCTATTTAACCACTCTAGCCGATTCCGTTCAATCGGAACCGAAAAAGTTCTGGAGTTTTTACAGTGTTAAAGGGAAATGGCAACAAAAAATTTTATTGTCTCATTTCAAAGAGACTCTGAAAACAATAAATAGAAGTCTATTGCAAAATTTTTATATCTGTTTTACTTCGGGCCGGAGATATTCTCACCTAAATCAACAAACTGTCCGCCATCTTGGATTAATTATCAACCTCATTAACAATGTTTTGGTGACGTCACAACAGGAATAAGCCTGTCGAAAATCCTCCTAAACACCTATCAACAATCAAATATTGTTTGAAATCTTCTCAGTCCGTGCTGGAATCCGAAACACTTGCCGTACATGTGGTTATGAGAGCATATTAACCATTGTGTCGTAAGAAAGAAAATCGCGTAATCCCAGTTGTGACGTATCGTGCATATCCAGAAATATCCAAGATGGTGGACAACTAAAGATTTCAAGTCAAAATATCTCACCAAGTAAGGCAGATATAAGAATTCTGTAATAGACTTCTATATATTGTTTTGGAGTCTCTTTCAAATGAGACGATAAAAAATTTTGTTGCCATTTCCTTTAAAACAAATTCTAAAAGAATTCCCAATGCGTTAAAAAAGAACAAAAGAAGAAAAATCTCCAGTAACTAACTCTCTTGACAAAGCAAACATGTTCAATGAATTTTTTAACTCAGTGTTCAATAATTCAAGCAATGAACCTGAAATTCCAGGTACACATGAATCTGTCTTGAAAGACCTTGGTCAATTGTCGGCAGTTTATGCACAAGTCTCTGATGTAAAAAAATCCTTGTGTGACCTCCAAGTTTCTAAAGGCCCTGGCCCTGATGGATTAACTGCTCGCCTCCTCAAGGAATTATCAAATGAAATCAGTGAACCATTCACAAAGATCATGAATCTGTCATTACACGAGGAGGTTTTCCCCACTAAATGGAAAGATGCAAACTTCACTCCAGTTTCAAAATCTGATCCAAAAAATGTTGTCACTAATTACAGAGGTATAGCACTGCTCTCTATTCTTTCTAAAACTTTCGAAAAATGTATAAAAACAAGATTATATTCTCATGTGAAAGGTATTCTCTCCCATAATCAACATGGTTTTAGAAAATCAAGATCTTGCGTAACTCAATTATTAGATTTTGTGCACTCGATAGCCGAGACTCTCGGTAACGGTGGTCAGACTGATGTATTATACCTAGATATACCTGTAATCAAGAAACTATGCATTCATATGGTCCGACAACATTTAGAATACGCATGTGAAGGATGGTCTCCGCACCTCCGCACCTCCGCACCAAGAATATTTGAATTTTGAAAGACTTAATAGAAGCAGTACAACGCCTGCTACAAGGCAAATGATTAAAAACAAGTCATACATGGACAGACTTAAGGAACTAAAGCTATTAACTCTAACATCTCGAAGAAAATTATTAGATCTAACTTTTTTCTTTAAATGCTTGCATGGTCAATGTGACTTAAATGTTCTTAATTATGTTGACGAAGTAAAATCACCATACAACTTAAGAAATTCTGAACTCTCTTACAAGCCTCGTTTTGCCAGAACGAATGTTTTAAACTTCTCTTATTTCCATCGAACCACCGTAGCATGGAATGCCTTAACTTTATCTATACGACAGTCGACCTCGACTGAACAGTTTAAGTGTAGTGTATTTAGTCATCTATTTGAGATAGAACAATCATAATGACATAAATCCTTTCTTAATTTATAGCTCTTATATATTGTACCCATATGACAATGATTAAGGTAGCTATTCCATTAGGAGAGTTTCCCTGTTCTAGCTTTCCTGTAAACAATTTTTGTTGTTGGTAAATCTTAATAATAATAATAATAATAATAATAATAATAATAATAATAATAATAATAATAATAATAATAAAAGAAAACAGTGAGTTAAATTTTAGCCTAGCCAGCTTAAACACCGGTTCCTCTAAATTATCAGCCAAGCTAAACTAAAAGTAAGCAATTATTTGTAAATGAATACATTGTAGTTTTGTATCGAACTTTTTCCAAGCCTCATTTTCAAAATAGTTGTGGAATGAAAACGACCTCAAAGGCTTAAAGTAAAACAACTTTATTGGGACCATACTTTTTTAATTCAAACGATTCAAAATTCAATCTAATGGATTGAATTCTCAATCTTTTTGGGATTGTTTTTAGGGATCATATGTTTTCTATTGAAAAGTAATCTAATTGAGTGACATACTTCAATCGATTGGAACACTGAAAGAGTATCCCTCAATCAATTAGATTAAAAAATAGTCTATTAGATTGAAAAATTCTTTAAACTTTTGAAAGATTGAAAAAAATCCCTCAAACCAATCTTTTAAATTAAGAGAGTAAAGTTGCTCTATTCTAGTTACTTTTTCCAGGACTATTTTAATAATAATGAAATATTGCTGTAAGATCAAAATTTTTAAATATTTGTAATAAATTTAAAATTAAATAAAAGTAATTTACGTTTGAGCATGTGTGTCAAATTTTAGCGGAACGTGGAAAACTTAAATGCGGAATGTCGGCCAGTGATACTTTTGAATGACTTTCAGAGGGCGCGACGTAAGTGCATTGTAATGTAAGACCACTCATGTTTGTTTCATGTGCAGTATTCAGCTATTAAAATTATTAGAGCATATAAATAGCGATTTTACATTTCATATTTATAGATTCGATTCATTCTTTATTGTACTATTCTAAGCTGGTAGACACTTGTTATGCTCATCGTTACGAGCGTGGAATACAAATGGGACCTTCATAGTAAAACACATCCGTTCTAAAAAATGAGAAAACGAAAAAGACTGTAAGAACAAGTGATATGGATCTCGTGGAAGAACAGTTTAGAGCTGATAGAGCTACCCAGTATAAATAAAGTTAGTTTAGTTTATGTTCCTCCTGTAGTAACACTAGATCAATAAGAGATGATCCTTACTGGACCTCTAGGAAGAACAGTTTAGATTTTATATAATACCTCAATAAATTCTGGTCGTTTAATTGGCTGATTATGGTCACATGGTATTAAATAAAATGTCCTATTTCGCAAGAGTGCAATGGAATACGTTCCATTGCACTCCGAGGAGTGCAATAGTTTTTTCCATTGCACTCTTAATGGTTTTAATAAATCCCATTCGTCAAAATCCTCCTCGTACGATGATCGCAGTGTACTTTAAACAATGACCTGGCCAAAACGGACATGACGTAAATGGGATTTAGATCCTCTTATGCAGTTAAAAATAAATTGTTCTTAAAAGCAATGGTCTATTTCGGTATTATATAAAACAAATAAGGAATGTTTTTACTCGTGCAATGGTAAGAATATTTTCATGAGGTGAAAGATGGAATATTCCATTCAACGAGGCGATAGCCGATCGAGTACATTATTTGTATATTCAATATAATTTAGGCTACCCTGTCGCTTTGTCTGTTTTGGATATTTCCATGATAGGGATGTTCAGAAGGTGGAGGGGTGTGACGGCGCCCAGCTCTTCTTTGAGCTTGTTGTTGACGCTGTTGTGGTCGTTGGTGGTGTTGTCCTGTTCTTGCCGTGGCTTCCTCTTCTTCCTGGAGCTGCATTGCATATTGATAACTATGAAGAAAACAAATCCTTGTTTGATTAAAAATATCAAACTCAAACTCTGTTTAGTGATCCTTAAGACCCGTACAGACGAGCAAGTTTTCCTTCACAGGCTTTACTTGTTCCTGTGTACGCGAAATTTGACAATATTTTTCTCGACAATTTTTACGAGGCCGCATGAGATTGAGGCCGCATGAGAGCACGTAATGAACCATTTCCCTTGTCAAGTGTTCCTTGTTGCACGTACACACGAGCAAGTTACCTTGTTGAAAAGCTGACACGACTAGCTTTTAAACCAGACTCCTTGTCAAGGAAAAATTGTCAAATTTTTGTTAAGGAAAACTTGCTCATCTGTACGGGGCTTTAAGGGTGCTAGTAATGCTGGTGACATGACATCCGAGATACGGCCTGTGATATGCTTTACTTTGAAACCTGTAACTTCACTCTAAATATATTTCAGGCCTTTGTATTTACGTATTTTAAACAAGAACAGCGATGTCTATGGAACTATGGACGTTTAAACCTTTTTTTTTCGGGGTTAAACAGGTTGTAACACACTAATGTATGTTTTCGTAAAACTTTCTATGACAACCTACGTGGCGATATTTCCCCGCACTCAAAAAGTAAACAAACCTTTATTTTGTCTTAGGGTTGGTTTTCGGCTTTTAACACCCGAAAGAAGTTTTACAAGTTAATAGTTTCTCAGACATTTCTATTCTTGTTTAAAATAGGCAAATACAAAGCGGTGGAAAAGATTTTAAGTGATGTCAGAGGATTTCAAAAGTAAAGCATCAAGATGTCATTATCGCTTCAGTTCGCGTTTCCAGTGTGTTCCTTTAAATGCCTATGGTTAAATTCAGCAAAGCAACGTATGTTAGGTGGGTATTTCAAGCAGAACTCTGGCTTAAGGATGACATAAAGATATCATTTTTATTGTAACTTACTCAAATAGTTCTTGTTCAATGAGTGGGTCATTGGTACCTCTGTTTTCGTGGGGTTCTTGGGGTGCCGGGTTAGGCGTGTCTTCCGAGGCTGGTTGTTCATTTTGAATTGACAGCGCCAACATATAACTGTAAAATATTAAGATTGTATTAAGAATTTATTGATTTAGAATGTTAAGAATTAGGTTGCATGAGAGTTGAGAAGCAAGAGTTTGTATGAGAGTTTTCTCAACTCTCGTGTCCTGGTCAAACGAGAACAAGAGTTGATGAGAGTTGACAAGCGAGAGTTTGTATGAGAGTTTTCTCAACTCTTATGTCCTTGTCAAACGAGAACAAGAGTTGCATAAGAGTTTGAATCAGAGTTTGCTTAACTAACATAGCCACTTCAGTTATGAAAACAAACACAGGGCAAGACCTTTGCTGAAATATAAATCTTACTCTTGGTCTTCTTGTGACAAAGTTCTACTCTTTGGCGTTGCAGTTGTGGCAGAGACTGGCTCGCTCCTCATTGGCAAACTTTTGAAATTATAATCAACAAACATTCCATCACCATCAACGCTCGATAAAGTCTGCCAAATTATCTTCTCTTCCGTAAGAAATCCTTGGTCCGTCAGCAGTAGAAATAATTCCCGCTGAAAGAAAAACATACGATACGGGGTTCAAGTTTTGGTAATGATGCAAAATGTGTCTTGCTTAACTAGAAAAGGTAAAATTACTGGAATATGCAGCGTAAATTTTAGGTTGGGCGCATTTCAGAATATACCTGATGCTTGTACAATGTACTAAAATGATTATTTCTGAAGAAAACACACAATTCGTCATCGTTCAGTTTGGCATTTAGTTCACAGACTCCATGGTATGTGAGTTGGTTTACTGTTTCTGCCAAAAATGATTCTGCCAATAAACCTTGTAAAATATTAAACCAAAACACAATGAGTAATGCCAGTTTGTTTAAACTGTAACAGTTCATGAAGCACGAACGAAACCCACCTTCCGAAGATAATTGGCTGTCGTTGTTATCCTCTTTGCTTGCAACAATTTTTTCTACAAGCTGGTTATGACCTAAATTCCCTATTGCAGCTTTGTATTCGGTACTTTGTGGGTCAACCAACCATCCGTGATGCAATTTAATACCCAGTAAATCAAATATGACACATTCTGGCGTGAATTCAAAATCACCAACACTAAGAAACACAAAATAATTTAGTATCTTGTAAAATATTGCCTTCACTTGAGCAAATTTCAAAGTCATAAAGGCTGTACCCTGTAAATTTAACATTGACATCCAGACCAGTTTTGAGTTTTGGTAATATACTCAATGCATCTTGCATATTCTGTTCAAAGTTTTTTTGTGTTCCTTCAGGCATGTTCTTTAAGATGAAAGAAAATTGTTAGGGAAAAAAGTTATTCACACTAAATAACTCTATCAGTTATAAACTGTTCTTCCTAGAGGTCCAGTAAGAATCATCTCTTATTGATCCAGTGTTACTACAGGAGGAAACCTAAACTAAACTAACTTTATTTATACTGGATAGCTCTATCAGTTCTAAACTGTTCTTCCTAGAGGTCCAGTAGGGATCATCTCTTATTGATCCAGTGTTACTACAGGAGGAAACCTAAACTAAACTAACTTTATTTATACTAAATAACTCTATCAGTTATAAACTGTTCTTCCTAGAGGTCCAGTAAGGATCATCTCTTATTACTATAAAAGATTATATACAAGACTTTTAGGTTTACTAAATAGCTCTAAACTGATCATAATCCAGGAAGTATATAGAGTTCAAAATTTCTACTGCCATAGAGTATTTTAACTAATAAAACAGGCACGCCAAAATCCCTACAGATTCTCTGAGTGTATAAATTCGTCTGCCCGGGATGTAATGTTTCCTACATTGGAAAAACGGACAGATGCCTTTACACCAGAGTCAAAGAGCACGCGAAGTCAGATAAGACTGAAATTTATAATCACGTGCACGAATGCGAACAATTTGAACATGTTTTTTCTTTATTAAATTTACCATCTAATTTGTTAGATATTAAGTATCGTATTAGTATAGTTGATCTAATTTTCAATCATTGTTACATCATCGATCTTTCAAATGACTGGTCCTTATTGCTATTTAAAGAACCCTACCACTTGAGAGATAAAACATTATACTTGACCTTCCAACAGTTAAATCTGCCATGGGACAGTCCACATTTAAATATGCTGCGGCTAAAGACTGGAACTCGTTGCCTTCCGAATTAAGGGACATTACATCACTCTCCCGTTTTAAACGTTCTGTTTATACTTATCTTGCAGCTATTGACAATGCATCCCACATATGGAGTATATAATTGGAAATTGTTCAGTAAATAGTATTTGTATAGTCTGTAATTCGTTTTAGGTCAGTAACATATATGACTGTATATTCCTGTTAAAATATTCATAAACACTGTTCTCCCGTTAATACCAGCAGTATTGCTGATGGGATAATCAACATGTACAGTATAAATAAAGTTATTATTATTATTATTATTATTATTATTATTATTATTATTATTATTATTATTATTATTATTATTATTATTATTATTATTATTATTATTATTATTATTATTATTACTATTATTATTATTATTATTATTATTACATTCGTCGTTCTCAGTCCACCGCTCAATCATGGCGCACGTGCATCAAAAGAACTAACTATTTTCCGTTAGAAGAATTTGAAACACGCAAGCAAACTTTGGAAAACGCACGCATATTTATAGCGCAACCACAGATTAAATTCCATTTCTCCTTCACTCCTTCTCCGACTGATACTCACAATACTAATGCAGACTACAAAGCATACTGACATATATCAACCATACCAACATTTATTAGCAGTATAACAAACTTAATCTGTGGCGCAACTTTTAAATTAACAGTTATTCTGCTGAAGATGACTTGTATTACATGTCGAAACGTTTAGAATAAAGTGTTGATAATTTACGGAGTATCAATAGTTTTGTGCTTTAATAATATAGAGTTCAGTTTTCTACATCTTGTGACAATCCTGAGCGTGGCGCGTGATCTTCACAAGTTTCTCATAAAAATTTCCAACGACGCCTGCCAGTCCAGAGTGCATTCTGTGTAAAGTTCACGCCGAAGATTCGTGATTGTACGCCGACTTTTATTATAAATTATATTATGATTTTTGAAACTCCACGCCGGAGATATCCGAACTTATGTGCATGGATTGCACCATGGCTGCCAGTTCATGATGAGCATGGAGTTTTTGCTTTACCCTAAATTTTTCCATTCGTGGGCAAATAGCGCTTTGCTGCTCAAAATTTGTGCCTTTTCATGCTCTGTTTACTTATGCAAATTGCCAATTGATACTTCCGTTCCACGCCAAAAATGGCATCAACTGTCTTGTGACCGGCGAAACGGAGAGGAAAAAGACGTACAAGGAAAACATATGCCAGGTAGAGATTGGTTGCCGGCATATGTTTCGAAGAAGCGAGAGCGCAAGGTCTTAGTTTTGCGGCGAAAAATGACTGGGTATGAATTTTTCTAGAAAGAAATCGCGTGACTCATCCATTTGCATCGACTTCGAAGGGATTGCAGCTGTAAAAGTCTGGCAAAATTAGAGTTCTAGACTGTCAGCCTGAAACATTTCCCCATTGGTTTAGAAGAAAAACTATGTGCGCAGTTTTGTTGGTATAATTTTAAAGACTTACATTTATTTATAAAGTTGTTTGTACAAGGTATGTAATATTATATAATCATTTGTACAATTATTGAACTTTTGCAATTGATTCTACACAGGTAGCAATTAGATAGTTTCATTTCACTACAAGTAATAGCACGATCACCTCGGGTTCTTTTGTTCTCGCCGGGTGGTTTAATCACGATATTCCCGGCTAAGTGGGGAGATCTCTAATTCTCCCGGCAAAGCCGGGCAGATTTGTAACTTCTCCCTGATTAAAAGTCATGAGGCAAAGTTCAAAGACACGACAAAAAGTTTTCTTAATAGCTTTTACACACAAACAAAATAATCACGCTAGAATGTTAATGACATTAAGATATAGTGTTAATTACTCGACTTATTAATATTCACTTTTCACTAAGCAAGTCACACAACTACAGGGTGACCCAAAAAAACCCAAAAACTATTGAAAATGATCTATTGTTAGAATTTCAATGCCTAGCACTAAATTGAACCCACGAGTGGATAAACTATTGACATAACCGTCCTAATTAATAGTAATACTCAGTGTTAACCATTTTTATGCCAGACAAAAAAACTAAACCTACGAGTGCATATTAAAAATGCAATCAAATTTTATGCATGGGTATTTTAGCCTATTCAGTTTGGTTTTTATCAATATTACCTACAGGTATAAGTTGTTTCAGCCAGGAAAATGACGACATCAAACAAACTAACAATATAGTATTGTTTTCATTATTCTAAGCCTGATTTGCTTTTAGAGTTTAGAGAAAACAATTTACAAATGTAAATTCCCATGGGCAAAACAAACGTACTTTACAAAAATATCTTAATTTTTCAACAAGTGCTAGGGCATTCAAATGTTAACAATATTAACAATAGGTGATTTCAATAGTTTTTTGGGTTTTTTGGGACACCCTGTATATTATAAAGAAAGTAATTTATCTACTTTGTATACATCATTGATCATGCATTGTATTACACAATACACTTACTGTCAATTAATTTTGTGCAATGAAAACACTAGCCTCGCCTCGGTGATCATGAACAGAGAACAAATAGAACTTTCACAAACCTCCTTGGTTCGCGGGAGATTTAATCACTATATTCTTAAAAACCATGGTATTAGTTTGTAATACCATGATCATTGTAATATTATGGTTGTCGAAATTTCCTGCATCGTTCGTTGCATACTTGGCAATGAATGATGGAGAAACGATTTAAGACATTTTCAACTGATGGAAAAGTGTCCGTATGTCGAAAAGAGGCAGTACCGAAGAATACAAGAAAGCATACGTCATGGGGAATAAACGTGTATAAAGAATGGGCGAGATCTCGAAAAAAAGCGATTAAAGATTTTCGTCCTGAAGGCAAAAAGTACCCCGAGGCTCCTGAAGATATATCACCACTAACAATCGATGAAATTAACTAATGGTTTTCCAAGTTTTGCCTTGATGCAAGGCAAAAAAATGGCAAGGAATACAGGTATGAAGTTCTTTATTCCTTGTTTTGTCCACTAAACCGTGTTATTCGTGAATCCCAGCCCGGCCTCATGTTATTCAAATCACTGCATTTAAAGCCGCTTCGGGATGTACTCGACAGCCGCCTAAAAGACCTGCAGTCACAAACTCCGTTCCAAAAGAAGGCAAAGGCTCCAAGTCAAAAAAGGTGAACAACTGCCTTGGACGACAGGTTCCTTGGGCACTCATTCTCCTGCTGTTCTTCTAGATACCCTTGTTTTTTTGCTGGAAAAATATTTGCTCTGCGAGGAGGGCAGGAGCATAGAGATCTTTGCTTTGATAGCTTCGATTTCGCCGAAACTGAGGATGGGAAGACTGTGGTAACGTATCGCGAGAAGACATGAAAGGCAAACCAAGGAGGGCGTAAGCGAAGAAAACTTACGCTGAAAGAAGTGATTCATATTGAAGATGGAGCAGACGAGAGATCGTTTATTTACATATTTAACTTCTACATGTCAAAAATGGTAATTGCATTTCTTTTGTGTGTTTTTTAATTGCATGAAAATTTATTTCATATTTCAACGCTAACTTGAGTACTTCTTGTTTTATTAAAGCCCAAGAGATGACGATATTACGTAAATTTTTGTACTTGAGGCCAAAAACAAAGTGGAAATTCGGAATGGAATGTTGGTATGAGAAACGGCCAGTGGGAACAGTGGGTCATAACACGCTGGCATCGACTTACAAACGAAACTGTGATTTAGCTGGTTTAGAAGGACAGTACTCCAATCATTCTGGACGAGCGACGGCTGTGACTACACTTCTAAAGGCAGGTATTCCGGATAAAATGGCACTGCAAAGGACGGCTCGTCGTACTTTAGAAAGCTTGCGAGAATACCAGTCACTGGATACAAACGACACGAAACGTGTATCGGATGCGCTGAGTTCCACGCGCGCTGATAATGCTGAGATTTGCGAGAAACAGCAAATTTGTGTGGCCAATAGTAATAATATCGAAGACATTAGTTCTGACATGTTTGGTGAATTTGATGTAAGTGATATTGAGTTGATTCAGGCATTGGAGTCTTACGAGACTAGTGTGCAAGCTGAATGAAGAAGTTCGTCAGGTGCTAAATAACCTTGATTTTAATGGTTTTTTTTCGAATTGTACCATTGGCACGTTAAATTTGTATATTAATAACAAATAAGGCATTTGTAGTTTGAAGGAAAAGTTTGTGTGTTGTTCAAAGTGTGCGTTTTTCTTTTGCTTTTATCATTTGCTAGGTGAGAATAGGCTAATACTATAATACGACCGCTAGAATGGCTAGATTGTATAAATAAATTTTAATGAGGTTAATTCATTGATTAATTCAACCTGAAAAGACAAAAGAAATTGGGACAACCATGATATTACTTTAATTATTTTGAACTGTCGCATTCCATACCCCACTGTAGCAATTAAGTAACTGAATAGAAAACAATAGGGTTTACTTTTAGATTTGCTTGTAAGCCCAAAGTATATTGTTTCTTCGTTGTTAGAAAATGGATCCTTCGATAGAGCACAAAAGATCGTTCAGAGAAAGTACACCTTTGCTTCGCGATACCCCAACATTTCCCAAGCAATCCATTTTCACATGCGCAATATTTTGCATTCTCTTTATGAAGTTATGCGAGCAATTGACATTTTGTGGTATCATTGGTAACCTAGTCTTGTTTGCAACCGAAAGTGATCATTTGGGACTAACTGCATCTCAAGCATCAATTTTGGCAAATCTGTTTCAAGGTATGTTGGAATAATTCTCACCTTGGACCCAGACTTTTATCACACTGCAGTACTGGACCATGCATGTCACTGCTGGAGATTAATATGATGTCTAAATCGCAGGAAATCACATTTCTAAGGGCGTCCCCAAACCCCAAACCCCACAGATGACTCATGTATTCAGCATCAACCAAGGTTCCCCACATCTGTAGATCTTACTGTTTGTGGATACAGGCTGCTGGAGGACCAACTCATCATTGAGTGAAGTGCCACAAAATCACAATATATTTGGTTTACTTTTTTCTAGGGACGTGTTTCACCATGTCAATCATAGGTGGATGGCTTGCGGACTCAAAGTTTGGAAAATTTTCTGTTATCGTTTTCAGTGCCATTGTATACTTAGTTGGTACTGCCTTGCTTCCGCTCGGCTCAATTTCGCGTAAAGATGACAAGAGTGATTGGGCTGCTACAGACTTGACCACAAAACGAGCCTTCAAGATATCAGTTTATGTCGCTGGCTTATTCTTGGTTGCTCTTGGAACGGGTGGAATTAAAGCAAATGTTTCCCCGTTTGGGGCAGAACAAATTTCATACCGTGGTCCTGGTGCTATTCAAGGTGCTAACTGAAGATTATTCATCATCACGATCATCATTATCGTCATCATCATTATCATCATATCATCACTATCATTATCATCATCACTATCATCATTTCATCATCATCATAATCATCTCCATCATCATCATCATCATCATCATCATCATCATCATCATCATCATCATCATCATCACCAATAACTTTCCATTCTCATTTTACAGCATTCTTCAGTTGGTTTTATTGGTTCATCAATATTGGCGCCTTACTGGCATTCACAGGAGTCGTGTATGTCCAGCAAAATGTGTCCTACTTTTGGGGGAACCTTATTCCTGCTTTATCATTAATCCTAGCAATAATAATATTCCTGGTTGGTAAGCAAAGCTTCTGTTTACGTCCTGCTTCAGGAAGTGTAATTGCAACTACTTTAAGCATTGCTAAAGAAGCCATTAAAAAATCGCGAAGGCCGTCACTCTCAGCTTTATTTATTGATCACTGGCTGGACCGGGCTAAGCTGTGTTACGGTGGTTCCTACAGCAGCTGGGAAGTTGAAGATGTGAAGAAAGTTTACAGACTGCTTCCCATATTTGGAACGTTAATATTGTACTGGACAGTCTATGCCCGGGTACGTTTTTGAGGTATTTCTTCTTCACTTTCAGGAATCCTTCCTCCTATCCCCTAGAATGCTATAGCACCTGCAGGCATTTGTCTGGCTACTCAACTCGCTATCCATTCCTCAATAGATAGCGAGTAGCAAAACAATAATTTTCTTGTGAGTTTTATTTTTTCAATTCAAAGACAATTTGTAGTATTTTTTTAAAATCAATTTCTATGCAGTTATAGTTGGCTATCAGGAGAGTTGAGACAGTCGTACAAACTCAGTCTCACTTATCAACTCTCTGTTACTCTCATGCAACTCTTCTTCACGTTTGACCACTTGACATATGAGAGTGAAAAAACTCTCACACAAACTCTTTCTTCTTGACTCACTGCATAGGAATCTCAAGCTAGTAATTCAATTGTTAATCATCAGCACAAGAACCATTGCTAACCAAACTCTCTTGTCCCTAGATGAACAAATCCATGCTCTACCAAGGTGAGCACATGGATATTGAACTGGGCAATAGTTTTAAAATTCCTATTGCTTCCCTCTCGCTTCTCAATATTCTCGCAGTCCTACTTCTCGTCCCCATTGTTGATAAACTAGTGTACCCTCTGTTGGGGAGATTTAAGATTCGTCCCAGTCAATTGGTGCGAATCGGACTTGGTATGCTTATTGCGACTTCAAGTATTGCTTGTGCTGGTGTACTGGAGTTGTACAGAGTAAGATACTGCTGTATATCACAGTTAAGAGGAACAGAAAATAATACTCAGGTCGCTAACATTACCATATTTGCTCAAATACCCCAGTACACATTAATTGGTCTCAGCGAGGTGTTCACAAGCATCACAGGTATATATATGTATCATTCCCTTATGTAGCTAAAGTTTGTTTACATAAATCAGTAAGACATGATCCATTTAGAACTAATAGAGCAATCCAGTATAAATAGAGTCAGTTTGGTTTAGGTTTCCTTCTGTGGTAACACTGGATTAATTAGAGATGATCCTTACTGCACCTCTAAGAAGAACAGTTTAGAACTGATAGAGCTATCCTGCAGCATAAATAAAGTTTGGTTTATGTTTCCTCCTGTAGTAACACTGGATCAATAAGAGATGATCCTTACTGGACATCTAGAAAGAACAGTTTAGAGCTGATAGAGCTATCCAGTATAAATAAAGGTAGTTTAGTTTAGGTTTCCTCCTGTAGTAACACCGGATCAATAAGAGATGATCGTTACTGGACCTCTAGGAAGAACAGTTTAGAACTGATAGAGCTAGGGACTGGTCATAAAGTATACGGGGGGTGGGCTATGGAAATTGGGGGGTGGGTCATGAATTTTTGAAGTCACAAATAGGGGTGGGTCATGACAATTTTAAGGATATACTGGGGGGGATATTTGAGGATTTGTAGTGCCAAATAGGGGGTGGGTCATCTATATTTTGTAGGAAAATCAGGGCTGGGCCACACAAAATTAGCCTTTTAATAATTAAATGTTTATAGCCCCCCCCCCCCCCCCCCTACTTTATGACCAGTCCCCTATTTAATATAAATAAAGTAGTGTACTTTATATTTCCTCCTGTAGTAACACTCGATCGATAAGACATGATCCTTACTGGACCTCTAGGAAGAACAGTTTAGAACTGATAGAGCTATCCAGTATAAATAAAGTTAGTTTAGTTTAGGTTTCCTCCTGTAGTAACACTGGATCAATAAGAGGTGATCCTTACTGGACCCTTAGGAAGAACAGTTTAGAACTGATAGAGCTATCCAGTGTAGATAAAGTTAGTCACGTACTGCAAAAATGAACTTGTATAAACGTTTTAATATCATTTTTAAGGTTTGGAATTGGCATACACAGAGGCACCAAAATCTCTACAAGGTGTTATCATGGGTGTGTTTCTGTTCACAGCAGGGCTGGGCACTTATGCCGGGGCTGCACTTGTTGCAATCGTCAATGCAATTACAGGATCAAGTGACGCTGGCAAAAAATGGTATCCAGACGAAAAGAACATCAATGATGGTCATTACTTGGCCTACAATTTTTTCTTGCTGGCTGGAATAATGATTCTTAACTTCGTACTTTACATTTTTGTCGCTGTGAGTTTCAAGGAAAAAAAAGAGTCGGCGAGAAGAGCGAATCTTCAGACTGATAGCATGGCAAACGCGAAACGACCTGGCGTACCCAGGGAAGATATTCAGGATGATGGTTGGAGTTCTGATCTCTATACTGCCGGTCGGGATTCCGATATCATCGAATTATCTCAGGGGCGTGGCCAGCCCTAAACAAGTGGAGGGGGGGGGGTAAGGACAGTACACACGGATATCCAGCTTAAGCATGGTTTATTTCACGCATTTCAAGCAGCTGTTTAGAAACTTGAAAATAAAAAACGTTGCGTAGAATGTGTTTCAACGAACACGAGACGGCGATGATGATCAGACTCCCCCCTCCTGCATTTTACCCGGTTTTAAAGGTGTCCACACCCCTCTCCCGTGGGTTCGCCCCTGCATTAAGCCTTCCCACCTCTTTTGTAACTCGTTTTATATTTTTAAGTCCACACAGTGAGTATAATTTTGTATTAATAAATTTATTTTGAGTAGGTCGGACAGCTATTTGTTTCAAACTCAGCAAACGCAACCCTGGATTAACACGTAAATTCCAAAACAAAGCTTGCAAACATTTGTTCAGAAATCTTTTCTAGATCTATGTTTGTAAAGTTTCAAAATAAAAGGACGTGTAAAAATATAGCAAGTAAAACAGTGAGTTAAGTTTTAGCCTAGCCAGCTTTAAACACAGGTTCCTCTAAATCATCAGCCAAGCTGAAAAAAGTAAGCAATTATTTGTAAATGAATACTGTAACTCGTAGTACCGTCGCCCTTGGACTTCAGCGAAACGCACGTTATACTAATTCATACGCAGATGATAAAAGGAACGTTCAAATAAGAATCTCCTCAATATAAATCGAAATATATTCACCGTGGTTTCTAAACAACGAATTTACAAAACATACAATTACTAAACTATACAAACTATTACAAATTGACAAAACAACGTAGGACAAATACCTGACTGTTAATCCTCCTGACTACTAAATAATACGCTACACCTTTCTACTCCGTCCAAATTTAAATATCAACGAATTACAAATATATGACGCGAGTTCACTCTTCGAAAAGACAAAACATGTGTTCTCACTCGCCCGTGTTTGCGGGTTAATCCCTAAATTCAGGCTTCGTCCAACTAGATCCTACAAATACATTGTAGTTTTGTATCGAACTGTTTCCAAGCCTCATTTTCAAAATAGTCGTGGAATCAAAACGACCTCAAAGGGTTAAAGTAAAACAACTTTATTGGAACCATACTGTCTTAATTCGAACGATTGAAAATTCAATCTAACGGATTGAATTCTCAATCTTTTTGGGATTCTTTTTAGGGATCATATGCTTTCTATTGAAAAGTAATCTAATTGAGTGACACATTTCAATCGATTGGAACACTGAAAGAGTATCCCTCAATCAATTAGATTAAAAATAGTCTATTAGATTGAAAAATTCTTCGAACTTTTGAAAGATTGAAAAAAATCTTTCAAACCAATCTTTTAAATTAAGAGAGTAAAGTTGTTTTATTCTTGTTACTTATTCCAAGACTATTTTAATACTAATGAAATATTGCTGTAAGATCAAAATTTTTAAATATTTGTAATAAATTTAAAATTAAATAAAAGTAATTTACGTTTGAGCATGTGTGCCAAATTTTAGCGGAACGTGTGCGAAACGTAAATGCAGAATGTCGGCCAGTGATACTTTTGAATGACTTTCACATTTCATATTTATAGATTCGATTCATCCTTCATTGTACTATTCTAAGCTGGTAGACACTTGTTATGCTCATCGTTACGAGCGTGGAATACAAATGGAGACCTTCATAGTAAAACACATCCGTTCTAAAAAATGAGAAAACGAGAAAGACTGTAAGAACAAGTGATATGGATCTCGTGGAAGAACAGTTTCGAACTGGTAGAGCTATCCAGTATAAATAAAGTTAGTTTAGTCTAGGTTTCCTCTTGTAGTAACACTGGATCAATAAGATACGATGATCGCAGGGTACTTTAAACAATGATCTGGCCAAAACAGACATGACGTAAATGGGATTTAGTTCCTCTTATGCAGTTTAAAATAAATTGTTCTTAAAAGCAATGGTCTATTTCGGTATTATATAAAACAAATAATGAATGTTTTTACTCGTGCAATGGTACGAATATTTTCATGAGGTGAAAGATGGAATGTTCCATTCAACGAGGCGATAGCCGAGTACATTATTTGTATATTCAATATAATTTAGGCTACCCTGTCGCTTTGTCTGTTTTGGATATTTCCATGATAGGGATGTTCAGAAGGTGGAGGGGTCTGACGGCGCCCAGCTCTTCTTTGAGCTTGTTGTTGACGCTGTTGTGGTCGTTGGTGGTGTTGTCCTGTTCTTGCGGTGGCTTCCTCTTCTTCCTGGAGCTGCATTGCATATTGATAACTGTAAAGAAAACAAATCCTTCCGTTATAAAAATATCAAACTCAAACTCTGTTTAGTGATCCTTAAGACTCGTACAGACGAGCAAGTTTTCCTTCACAGGCTTTAGTTGTTCCTGTGTACGCGAAATTTGACAATATTTTTCTCGACAATTTTTACGAGGCCGCATGAGTTAGTACGTAAAGAACCATTTCCCTTGTCAAGTGTTTTTTGTTGAACGTACGCACGAGCAAGTTTCCTTGTTGAAAAGCTGGCACGACTAGCTTTTAAACGAGACTCCTTGTCAAGGAAAAATTGTCAATTTTTGTTAAGGAAAACTTGCTCGTCTGTACGGGGCTTTAAGGTTGCTAATGTTGCTGACGTGACATCCGAGATACGGCCTGTGATATGATTTACTTTGAAACCTTTAACTTCACTCTAAATATATTTCAGGTTTTTGTATTTACATATTTTAAACAAGAACAGCAATGTCTATGGAACTATGGACGTTTAAACCTTTTTTTTCCGGGGTTAAACAGGCTGTAACACACAACTGTATGTTTTCGTAAAACCTTCTATGAAAACCTACGTGGCGATATTTCTCCCCACTCAAAAAGTAAACAAACCTTCATTTAGAGTTAGTTTTTAGCTTTTAATACCCGAAAGAAGTTTTACAAGTTAATAGTTTCTTAGACATTTCTACTTTTGTTTAAACTAGGCAAATACAAAGCCGCGGAAAAGATCTGAAGTGACGTCAGAGGATTTCAAAAGTAAAGCGTCAAGATGTCATTATTATCGCTTCAGTTCGCGTTTCCAGTGTGTTCCTTTACATACCTATGGTTAAATTCAGCAAAGCAACGTATGTTAGGTGGGTATTTAAAGTAGAATTCTTGCTTAAGCATGACATAAAGTTATCATTTTTATTGTAACTTACTCAAATAGTTCTTGTTCAATGAGTGGGTCATTGGTACCTCTGTTTTCGTGGGGCTCTTGGGGTGCCGGGTTAGGCGTGCCTTCTGAGGCTGGTTGTTCATTTTGAATTGACAGCGCCAACATATAACTGTAAAATATTAAGATTGTATTAAGAATTTATTGATTAAGAATGTTAAGAATTAGGTTGCATGAAAGTTGAGAAGCGAGAGTTTGTATGAGAGTTTTCTCAACTCCCATGTCCTGATCAAACGAGAACAAGAGTTGCATGAGAGTTGACGAGAGTTGACAAGCGAGAGTTTGTATGAGAGTTTTCTCAACTCCCATGTCCTGATCAAACGAAAACAAGAGTTGCATGAGAGTTGATGAGAGTTGACAAGCGAAAGTTTCTATGGGAGTTTTCTCAACTCTCGTGTCCTGGTCAAACGAGAACAAGAGTTGCGTAAGAGTTGATGACAGTTGACAAGCGAGAGTTTGTATGAGAGTTTTCTCAACTTCCATGTCCTGATCAAATGAGAACAAGAGTTGCACGAGAGTTGACAAGCGAGAGTTTGTATGAGAGTTTTCTTAACTCTCATGTCTTGGTCAAATGAGAACAAGAGTTGATAAGAGTTTGAATCAGAGTTTTCTTAACTAACATAGCCACTTCAGTAATGAAAACAAACACAGGGCGAGACCTTTGCTGAAATATAACTCTTACTCTTGGTCTTCTTGTGATAAAGCTCTATTCTTTGGCGTTGCAGTTGTGGCGGAGACTGGCTCGCTCCTCATTGGCAAACTTTTGAAATTATAATCAACAAACATTCCATCACCGTCAACGCTCGACAAAGTTTGCCAAATTATCTTCTCTTCCGTAAGAAATCCTTGGTCCGTCAGCAGTAGAAATAATTCCCGCTGAAAAAAAACATATGATACGGGGTTTTAAGTTTTGGGAATGATGCAAAATGTGTCTTGCTTAACTAGAAAAGGTAAAATTACAGGAATATGCAGTGAAATTTTAGGTTGGGCGCATTTCAGAATATACCTGATGCTTGTACAATGTACTAAAGTGATTATTTCTGAAGAAAACACACAATTCGTCATCATTGAGTTTGGCATTTAATTCACACACTCCATGGTATGTGAGTTGGTTTGCTGTTTCTGCTAAAAATGATTCTGCCAATAAACCTTGTAAAATATTAAACCAAAACACAATGAGTAATGCCAGTTTGTTTAAACTGTAACAGTTCATGAAGCACGAACGAAACCCACCTTCCGAAGATAATTGGCTGTCGTCGTTGCCCTCTTTGCTTGCAACAATTTTTTCTACAAGCTGGTTATAACCTAAATTCCCTATTGCAGCTTTGTATTCGGTACTTTGTGGGTCAACCAACCATCCGTGATGCAATTTAATACCAAGTAAATCAAATATGACACATTCTGACGTGAATTCAAAATCACCAACACTAGGAAACAGAAAATAATTTGGTATCTTTAGTAAAAAATTGCCTTCACTTGAGCAAATTTCAAAGTCATAAAGGCTGTACCCTGTAAATTTAACATTGACATCCAGACCAGTTTTGAGTTTTGGTAATACACTCAATGCATCTTGCATATTCTGTTCAAAGTTTTTTTGTGTTCCTTCAGGCATGTTCTTTAAGATAAAAGAAGGTTGTTAGGGAAAAAAGTTATTCACACTAAATAACTCTATCAGTTATAAACTGTTCTTCCTAGAGGTCCAGTAAGGATCATCTCTTATTGATCCAGTGTTACTACAGAAGGAAACCTAAACTAAACTAACTTTATTTATACTGGATAGCTCTATCAGTTCTAAACTGTTCTTCCTAGAGGGCCAGTAAGGATCATCTCTTATTGATCCAGTGTTACTACAGAAGGAAACCTAAACTAAACTAACTTTATTTATACTGGATAGCTCTATCAGTTCTAAACTGTTCTTCCTAGAGGTCCAGCAAGGATCATCTCTTTTTGATCCTGTGTCACTACCTTCTTTATACCTGGGGGATTTCCTTCAACACCACATCGCCCAAGTAGTCCATCAGTTGTTGGGTCGTGACCATTTCTTGCATGCGAGGAAATTCAATTGTTCTGCGCAGCAATAGTATATTAATAATCGCTAAGAGAGGACATGGTCCATTGTCATTCTGAGTCACAATAGCTGTCTTAACCCCTTTCCACACAATCCATTTTATGTAATGTGGGCTATTATTGTTATCTGTATATATGTCTTGATTATTTTGATTATTGATTGTATCCTCTTCAACATGATCGTTTTTATGGATTACATTAGTATTATTTTTGGATGCATCCAAGATCTCCGTAGAATCTGATTCCGAAGTTTGAGTTTTGTTCACTTTTTCGGCCGTATCTTTGTTTTCTAAGATTCTCTCAACTGACGTGTTTTCGGAATGTTCGCCAGAAACAGGTGTATTCCTTAATTGCGCTCCGATTTGGGTGTTTTCATCGGTTAAATCACTCGAAACAGCCTCAGAAATAGACTCCATGTCTGTCGCTACCTCAGAGGCCTTGCTGGGGCTTTTATCTGCTTCAAAATCACCCATTTTCGTTGCATTTTCTTCTAAGTTCGACGTGCATTCACTTGGTGGGTCCGCTGAATTTGTGCTCACATTAACCCCGTTTTTTTGCTCCATTTCGGGCAACGTTTCGCTTTCTTGCGAATCGGAGACGTTGGCGTTATCCATAATAACAATTTCTTTAAAAGTGCATCATTTTAAGTGGGATATTGTCCACATAAACACGATAAACACGATAAACGAAGTTTATATTTTGTCAATAAATCCCAAATGTTACATCGACCGGAAATGGATGAACTGCCCCTCTGGTCTCTTAATTACTTGCTACTGGATTGCGCACAGTCGTTGCCCAAAACTATGTTTATTTTGAAGAATTTTTACCAAAGTCTTTTTACTTTGAAGATTTGCAGGTTTTGAAAATACATACCAGCTAACAGAACTATGTTTTGTTTTGCAAGTTGTCAATTTTGCCGGCTTGTTGCAGCGTCTCAACAAGTTTTAATTTCATCAAGTTGTCTTTAATTTAGTTTAATTTAGTTGTCTTTAATTTAATTTAGTTGTCATCAAGTTGTTGAAAAATTCTTGCAACCAATAATCTGGCTGTTGCAAGATGGCAACAGGCTTTTGCAACTATGTAGGGATTAGGGACACGTTTTTCGTATTCTAAAACTAGAATTATTGATGATATTCATCAACTTTAACCGAAATCATTAATCCAGTTCATTATCTTTTCTATAGAGATCAGTAAGTGGCGGGAAAGCTGTTTTTCTTCTCGTTTGTGGAGTCTAAATTGACTTCAAATTTACATAATTTTTGAACATAAATGTTGATAAAATTGGATGAAAGACTGCCCATTAAAGGTGAGTTTTTGTATCATGATGGAGTCCAGTTACTCTTCTTGTAGTACAGCGCATTTTTACTAAATTTTGGGCAAAATACTTAAAAGCGCTTGTCAAATAGTGGCTTGGGTAAAGCGAAACGTGTTTCAAAAACAGGCTTTAATCTCTTTTTCAGCATTTAGCAAGTGTTTTGTAAGATATTTGGTTTAAATTACGTGTTGTGCGGTCATGTTAGATCTTACCTCTGTTTTATTAGTTATAATTTCTGCAAAATACTGTCATTTGCGGCAAATGCAAGTTTTTAGAATTCACAAAGGATTCGTTTGCGATAGAATTGTGATAGTGCCAATGAATTGTTTAACCTGATTAGAATATCCACTTATCAGTTAAACATGCCCCTTATCAGTGGCGGATCCAGGGTAAGTCAGAATAAATTATAGCAGCTCAATTTTAAATTCAAAATAACTTTATAACAATGTCCGGGTTATGAATTTCAAAAGAATAAAATCTAACCAATGAAGTTCCTTTGAAGGTATTTTAAAATGTAAATATATCCTAGAATGAGCTGTGGTAATTTATTTTGACTTACGCTAGATCCGCCACTGCTTATTATTGGCTATTTTTATGTAGTTTTATTATATAAGTGGGTTTCACTCAATACTTTTATATAGGACAATGCTCGTTCTTTACTGGACCTCTAGGAAGAACAGTTTAGAACTTATAGAGCTATCCAGTATAAATAAAGTTAGTTTAGTTTAGGTTTCTTCCTGTAGTAACACTGAATCAATAAGAGATGATCCTCACTGGACCTCGAGGAAGAACAGTTTAGAACTGATAGAGCTATCCAGTATAAATAAGGTTAGTTTAGTTTAGGTTTCCTCCTGTAGTAACACTGGATCAATAAGAGATGATCCTTACTGGACCTGTAGGAAGAACAGTTTAGAACTGATAGAGCTATCCAGTATAGATAAGGTTAGTTTAGTTTAGGTTTCCTCCTGTAGTAACACTGGATCAATAAGAGATGATCCTTACTGGACCTTTAGGAAGAACAGTTCAGAAGTGATGAATGTAGGTAACACTAAATGTAAAGTATTGAATTCATAAACAAATTGAAACAATTAATGATTAATATAATTAATCAAAGATCAATATTGATATGTAAATAGAATAAAATTTAATGTATATGACATTCTTTGGCTCATTGTTAATACTGACTCCCTTTTTATAACCATTACAATATAGTAACTCAATATATGGATCATTACTTGTAATGTTTATTAATATTTTTTTCCTGTTTCTTGTTGCTATGATAACGGACTGTTTAATTGATTAATTTGGCTGGAAATGACCTTTTTAAAGTTTTTAATCATCATCTGTCACGACTCTACTGGCGGGATGTAAGATGCGTGTTCACGATGATAAAATGCGTGTTCACAGTCATAAAATGCGTGTTCATCATCATAAAATGCGTGTTAAAGATCGTAGAACGCGTGTTCACGATCATAAAATGCGTGTTTACAATCGTAAAACGCGTGTTTGCGATCATAAAATACGTGTTCACGATAAGAAAATACGTGTTTACCATCATAAAATGCGTGTTCACGATAATAAAATACGTGTTAACCATCATAAAATACGTGTTTAACATGACCATAAAATGCATGTTCACGATCATAAAATACGTGTTTATGATAATAAAATACGTGTTTACCATCGTAAAATGCGTGTTCACGATCATAAAATGCGTGTTTACGATCATAAGATACCTGTTTGCCATCATAAAATGCGTGTTCACGATCACAAAATGCGTGTTCACGATCACAAAATGCGCTTGCAGATCACAAAATGCGTGTTCAAGATCATAAGATGCGTGTTTACGATCAACTCACGCACTGTACCACATGATACTCTCCCTAAATATAGATATACATTCTCTCAAACATTAGCAATACGCATTAAAGTCGTATCACATTCATTCGTTATGTCTGGATCTCTATAATTAACTCCTCCATTCCCGTTCATCTCCACAGTTGGCGGGAGCGGTTTCAGCATTTTCCAAGCCAGGACAAAAAATAGAATAGTAAAAAATTTCGAAACGGTTGCTACGGCTGCTGTGACGTAAATCAGTTTCTCGTTATCGTATTCAAGGCAATTACCGCGACTTCCACATCTAGAGAAAGATACATAGATATTGCTAAGACTGGGTATGGGTTATATTTCAATATAATGGTACTGGGTATGGGTTATATTTGCTCTGTCTTTATGAAAACATTGTCATCAGAACAAGCGCCTTTCAACTCTGAGATCGTGGATTAGATCCTCACTTCAGACTCGTGACACTTATGTGAAGAGATTTAGCCAAAGCTCTGCCGAAAGTTGACTGGGCGGGTAGAGATATCGTAAAATGCACATTGTGTTCCCACTGCTTGTTCCGAGTTGCTGGAACAAGCTGTTAACAACTTGTAAGAAGCTTGATCATGATGGGACTGTCAGATTGTTGCAAGTCTGTATCAGAGTTGTTAGGACAACCTTTTAACAAGTCTGACATTCATGACAAGCTTGATGCAAGTTGTTCGAACATAGGACAACCTGTTGGCTTCTGGCAAGCTTGTTAAAAGTTGTGTGCTTTGCAAGTATGCTTTTCGCCTACTCATTGTTTCAATGAAAAGGTTTGTTTCATTAACAAATTCTTATGCGAAATTCTGTGACACAATGGTATGCCGTATTATCGTATACACACAAGATAATCAAAGCAATTGGATAGACTTACTTGTTCATTAATTTTTTTATTGATTAATTATTGGTTTCGTTTGTACAGTGTGAACTGAAAGTACTAGAGTACTAAAAAACTTACTTGTCTTGCCATAAAATACAAGTGGTATCGATAAGTTTGCCGTACACTATTGGACCTGGGATTGCGCCCAACAATCGAATAAATATCATCTGCCATCCTAGTGAATACGCTTTTAAATTGCTAGGCACGGATCTGAAAATATATCGAAAAGGTAATGTTATATGAAGCTGGTGAAGATAATGATTGATTGATTATTGATTGATGATGATGATTATTTATGATTGATTGTGATTGATTGATTGATTAATTGATTGATTGATGATGATGGTTGATTATTATTATTATTATTGATGATGATTGAAAATAATGATTGATGATGGTTATTGATGGTGATGATGATTGACATTGATTGATAATTATTGGTGATTGATATTGATGACTGATGAGGATGATTGATGATGACTCATGATCATTGATGAGGGTGATAATGATGATGATAGTGATTAATGATGATGATGATGATTGATGATGGTTATTGGTGATGATCATACTTTACCTGAGTATAGCAATGACGGTGGGTGTTTGTGCGAGGAATGAGGTGAAACCAAACAGTGCTGTAAGAAGAACAAATATAGCAGCCTTTGTTCCACATTTAGATGGACATTTTCCGTACGCCAGCTCTTCACTGCCTGAACAACGACAACCTGTAAATATCTGTAAAAATACGATCAGTTAGAAACCTTTAATCATTTGGGCTTTCATAACAAGGGCAGCTCGGTCAAATTGTGAATCGTGTTTATTGTAAGTAAATTAGCTTGAAAACATGGATGCGTAAGAAAACGGGAGAAATTTTGAAGAAAAATTTAGAAAAAAAAACACTTTAAAAAGAACTAGTTTAAAACACTTTTAAAAGAAAACAATTATCTCTCGGGAATGTATCTCGAAACAGATCTAAACCGGTTTTAAAATATCTCTATCCTAGTAAGGTAGTCATACAATTTTTTCAAAATTTCTTTGTCTCTCTTTTTCCTATTTACCACCCCATATAAGGACAGCTTTGTGCAAATACGCAGTGGAAGTGTCTCTGGAGTATTTGAGACCCACGTCGAGAGGAGCTTAGTTTTGAATACCTTTTCTGATTCTCGTTTTGTTGTACATCTTGCGATGCATGGTGATCTGTATGTCGTGGATGTTTGAGTGTCGCATACTGGGAAATATAACCAGTTTCTGCAGTCACAGTTCAAGTCACAACTTGTGATCAGTTCATCGTTGCTTCTGTTGAAATGGAGGCGTTGTTTTAATATTTGGTTGGGTTTTGGTGTGGTATATATGTTGTGCTGTCACGTGGTGTGGTATAGTGTATGGAATTGGCGTGGTGCAGTGTGGTATGGTATAGTGTGGAATGAAATGGTATGGTGTGGCGTGGTGTGGTGTGGCGTGGCGTGGTATGGTATGGTACTGCATGGTGTGGTGTGGTGTGGTATAGTATGGTGTGGTGTGGTAGAGAAGGGAACTAATATAATCTTGTTCTTTTCACTAACCTATTTCCAGCTGGCAAGGTCAATCCTACCACTTCTTGACCAGAACATTTAGTTGTTAAATACAGTATACCGACAACCATACTTAAGAATGTTGTAAAACACACAGTCTTGGTTGCTTGGATGCCGTTCAGTTCCAGTTTCTTGCTGATGTAAGCACCTGGTGGTTGCAAGATGAATTAGATTTTAGTTTGTATGTGAATTTCAGAACTGTTCGAGAATATGTCTGACTGATGAGTTTGTATGAAAGTGTTCTCAACTCTCATGTCCTGGTCAAACAAGAACAAGAGTTACATGAGAGTTGATGAGAGTTGACAAGCGATAGTTTGTAAGAGAGTTTTCTCAACTCTCATGTTGTGGTCAAACGACAACAAGAGTTGCATGAGAGTTGACGAGAGTTGACAAGCGAGAGTTTGTAGGAGAGTTTTCTCAACTCTCATGCCCTGGTCAAATGAGAACAAGAGTTTCTCACCTAAAATTTGCCCTCCTAGGATGGGGAGAACAACAGCTGTTCCATACAACCAGCTTAACTCCGACAAGGGGGTGTTATATAGAACATATATGACTTTGGGAAAGAAAGCCATTGCAGCTGTTACAACGAAATATTCTAAGGCGCTTCCTAGACACAGAAATACGTAGCCAGGAATGCGGAATAACTCTTTGGTTACGGATGGAAGTTTTTTAATATCCATGTAGTTAATAACTTCAGATAGTTGAAATACCTAGAAAAATAAATGTATTCCTTGCAACATAGCTCTATCAGTTCCAAACTGTTCTTCCGAGAGATCCAGTAAGGATCATCTCTTATTGATCCAGTGATACTACAGGAGGAAAGCTAAACTAAACTAACTTTATTTATACTGGATAGCTCTATCAGTTCTAAACTGTTCATCCTAGAGGTCCAGTAAGGATCATCTCTTATGGATCCAGTATTACTACAGGAGGAAACCTAAACTAAACTAACTTTATGTATACTGGATAGCTCTATCAGTTCTAAACTGTTCTTCCTAGAGGTCCAGTAAGGATCATCTCTTATTGATCCAGTGTTACTACAGGAGAAAACCTAAACTAAACTAACTTTATTTATACAGGATAGCCCTATCAGTTCTAAATTGTTCTTCCTAGAAATCCATTGAAGACCATCTCTTATTGATCCAATATTACTACAGGATGAAACCTAGAGTAAACTAACTTTATTTTATATTTATATAGCTCTATGACCATCATTCTTATCCCTTGTTATCCCTCAATGTACTTACATGTGATTCGTCACTTGCATTGTTTTCACCGCCTAATGAATTCCTGGAATATTTCTTTGCTATAGTGCTGGGAAAACCAAGCATCCATACAGAGAGGAATATGGCAGTAATGATTCCAATGACATTACCAATCCACCAGTTACCGATCCAGCGAGGGTCGCTGGGCGTCATATCAGTGTCTGCTCCTGGATCAACGTAGATAGACAGGAATACTCCTCCCACGAGAATACCAAAGGCAGAACCTAGGTAAGATATTGGAGCTTGTTATGCTAAGAAACTAAATTGAACGCAAAACTATATTCATCCGTGGTCGGTTGTTCGAAAGGTAAATAGCGTTATCCACCGGATAGTGACTTTTTAAAAACTTTTTGGACATGTTTACTAACTGGTAAAACCCATGTTAAAGTTCAACATTTTCGAGTTGACCTCAGTTTCATCTCTTGTGAGTTTAATATCCCTGGTGCCAATGCTTTTTATGCCTTTCTGCGGCAGTTGAGACAATCACCTTTCGTACAACCGGCCTCTGAACATTAGCTTAGTTTCTGAAGTACCGAATCACTGGTAATCATATCTATCTTTCTCTGGCTTGAGGATAACAAGCCTGCTGCAAGTTGTCAACATGCTTGATGCAAGTTGATTCTCAAGACTTTTATCCACAAGCTTGATGCGAGCTGTTTCAACAACTTAAAGCAAGTCTGCAAATATCAAGTTGCATCGAGTCTGATTTTCACTGGCTTGAATCAACTTGATAGGGCCAACAGTGACACAGTGTATATAAGGAGGCCACGATTTCATTAGTATATATTAATTACAGTCAAGTGTTACCCTAAAATAGCGTCGGTCAAACAAACGAAGTTGGTTAAAACTAATTTTAAAGAAAATATTTACATAAGAGTTCATAGTTTTCTAAAAAAAGTCTTACCCACTGTTCCTGACGAACCAAAAAATCCGATATAAATTGGAGCAACTTTCTTTTTAACGCTTTCGTCCAGATATGCAACTCCTAGGACATAAAGGGGCGCGCCTGCTATGCCGATTAAGAACATCCCAAAACAAAATATCGCGGGGTAATACCATTTCCCGAGAGCTTTGTTGTCGCATGTCACTTCATTGTCCTTGGTCATGTTTACTGTACACACATCTGGCAGTTGTCTTTCTCCTGAACAGGGAACAGTATTGTTAATTATTATTGTGGTAGCTGGACAGCTGTATCAGGTAATCGTGGACGTCCTTTAATATTACATGAGAAACCTAAACTAAACTAACTTTATTTATACTAGATAACTCTATCAGTTCTACACTGTTCTTCCTCGAGGTCCAGTAAGGATCATCTCTTATTGATCCAGTGTTACTACAGGAGGAAACCTAAACTAAACTAACTTCATTTATACTGGATAGCTGTATCAATTCTAAACTATTCTTCCTAGAGGTCCAGTAAGCATCATCTTTGATTGTTATGCTACAAAGTAAAATCCAAGGTTTAACTTTCGTTAGAGCTCAGTTATAAAACCATCAAAAAAGTTTTTATCAAAAATAAAACCATCTGTTTTTAATATTGTTTTCTCATAATAGACGTACTCCTATGACGCATGACTTGAATTTTCTATTCATACCTGCTTCATATTTCCCAATCACTAAGTGTGGTAAAATGAACACAAAGTTTGCAATGCCCAAAATAAACAGCGCCCAACCGAGCCATCTTGATTTGCTTTGTTGTCCTCCGTAGTAACTAACGAACACAGTGACAAACAGACAAGCTACATCATACATACTCGTGACAATTCCCATCACAGAACTAGGAAAGAAAACACATTATAATTTATGAAATCGTATGTATAGTTAGGTCTATATTAGAATATCTTTTGAACAGTTAAGCTGTCGTGGTTTGTGTCTGAACTCCCTGAAAAAGATATCTCAAACGTGGTGATCTAGTGTAGCTAGGTAGTATTCTACAATAAGCTGTCGCGGTTTGTGCGTGAAGTACTTGCAAAAGATATCTCAAACGTGGTGATCTAGTGTAGATAGTAGCTATTCTACAATAAGCTGTCGCGGTGTGTGTACTAGCAAAAGATATCTCAAACGTGGTGGTCTAGTGTAGGTAGTATTCTACAATAAGCTGTCGTGGTTTGTGTCTGAACTACCTGAAGAAGATATCTCAAACGTGGTGGTCTAGTGTAGATAGTATTTATGATAAGTTGTCGCGTGGTTTCTGTCTGAACTACCGGAAAAAGATATCTCAAATGTGGTGCTCTAGTATAGGTAGTATTCTAGAAAAGCCTACCTTGAAAGTCCAAATCGTTTCTCGATAGTGGACACAGCAACAGAATAGGTTCCATTTATAACCATACTGAGAGAAAGGTAAAACAGGCAGAGAAATGTCAGTAACCATTGTGGACTATTGAAGCACTGCAAGCTATTGGGACGAAATTTAAACCAGCCGAAACGTGTCGATGCCATCTTCACGAAGCTTTTTATCTACAACGGAACCAAATGCGAAGAATTAACTTGCTTGTGAATATGGATAGATATGACGTTCGCTAGTTTAATCAGAGAAATAGTTGTTTAACATCCTTCTTACAAGACTAGCGAACATCCGTAACGGAATTGTACTCGGTTCTCATTGTAAGAAACGGATGAAAACCCTGTTGTTCGATGGGAATATTAACTGGCATTGCAGCAGAGAATTTATAAACAACTTCAATGTATTATGCAATCGCTTTTATTGTATTTGGGAGAGGGTTGTTACTGGACCTCAGGGAAGGAGGATAGAGCTATCTAGTATAAATAATGTTAGTTTAGTTTAGGTTTCCTCCTGCAGTAACACTGGATCAATAAGAGATGATCCTTACTGGACTTCTAGGAAGCACAGCTTAGAACTGATAGAGCTGTCTGGTATAAATAAAGTTAGTTTAGTTTAGGTTTCCTCCTGTAGTAACACTGGATCAATAAGAGATGATCCTTACTGGACTTCTAGGAAGCACAGCTTAGAACTGATAGAGCTATCTGGTATAAATAAAGTTAGTTTAGTTTAGGTTTCCTCCTGCAGTAACACTGGATCAATACGAGATGATCCTTACTGGAACAGTTTGGAACTGATAGAGCTATTTAGTATGAATAACGTTAATTTTGTTTTGGTTTCCTCCTAAAGTCGGACTGGATCAACAAGAGATAATCGTTTTTGGACCTCTAGGAAGAACAGCTCATAAAGCTATCAAGTACACGAAAAGACATTAAAATCTCAAATACTTTCTAAAGATAGTTATTTTTCATTTTTGAGACGTGATGCTATTTATAAATGCTAAAAGAATATTTGTGTCAAATTAAATCCTTCCGACCTTATCAAGTACTATTTGTAAACATGAGTTTCGGAAATCCCCTAGACTGCTGAAAATCGTTCATATTGAGCATACCCAGGTGGCCTACTGGAAACATATACAAACTAAATGAAACCGGATGTGGTTAAACGGAAATGATACATTACACCCTGGGATGACCTGGTGGGAAATGCTTGCCCCCGGGTCGAGCTATTGTCAGGCTCAATCGTTAGCGGGGTATGTTGCTTTGACTGCACGGCTAGGCAGTCTTCTATGACATGATTAATGAGACAACATAGTGATTCGGTGTGAGGAGATATCCTACCATAATCATAGTTTTCTACTTGTCTGGTGTGGACATCACTTGGAGAACATCACTGAACATATATTATCTATCTTAGTACAAATTTCATCATGATTAATATATGTGTATGTTCATCATGTTAATGTCTACATTTATTAATGCACTCGTCTTTTGTGTCGAGAAAATTCATCTTTTGTGTGGAGCATTTGTTTATTAAAATATAATTTTGTGGAAACACCACGCAAGTTTATAATCGCAAAGCTTTCGATCCGTAAGCTCGGATCTTCATCAGTGCATTGATATCATCGTTTTGTAAGTAGGGCCCTCTAAGGACGCCTCTGAAAGCCCCCTTATGACTCGTGTCTGATCACGGAGCACAGCTACGATGGAAGGCTCAGTTAGGAGCTAATCTCAACCCAGCCTGTCAACATTCCCTGGGGAGGAAACCAGAGTACCTGGAGAAAACCCACGACTTTCGGCAGAGCGTTGACTGACTCCTTTGCACATAAGTGTCATGAGTCTGAAGTCAGGATCAAACCCACGATCTCAGAGGTGAAAGGCGCTGGCTCTGACCGGATTGCTCAATGTAACTATTCAGCATTTGCAGATACTTAGTTCAGCACTTAGTTATACTCTAATGTATTGCATTTTATAACATTTCCTGACTATCAATGAAGGTTTTTTATAAGTCGAGGCTTTTCAATGTGGGAGAGCACAATTAGACGAAAATTAATAACTTTAAGCTTATGACCATGGGAAAGTCTGTTTGACGATACTTCATGTAGTATTCGTATATTGAGCTGACTAAGCTATGACGCTATCGGAACACGAGATCAGCCTTCCCAGGGGTCCCTGCAGTGAATGAGTAAACCACTGAGCTCAAGTATTCGATTTTGCAATGTGTGACTGGAGTTCAAGTCTTATAGCCTAGCAAGTATTATAGAGCATAAATAAAGTTAGTTTAGTTTAGGCTTCCTCCTGTAGTAACACTGGATCAATAAGAGATGATCCTTACTGGACCTCTAGGAAGAACAGTTTAGAACTGATAGAGCTATCCAGTATAAATAAAGTTAGCTTAGTTTAGGTTTCCTCCTGTAGTGACACTGGATCAATCAGAGATGATCCTTACTGGACCTTTAGGAAGAACAGTTTAAAACTGATACAGCTATCCAGTATAAATAAAGTTAGTTTCAGTTTACAAATTATTTCTTTGTTTATGAAACATGTTAACAAAACTGCAGCTTGCATACCGTTCATTTTATCACAGAGAAACAATTCTTTTTCAAGCTGTGAGGGTATAAAAAGAGATTAATTGATCCCACAGAGCTTTCCTTGCAATTTGATTGGTTAAAAATGTCACAAAATTCCGATGTTATAGTGTTATATACCCCATGTTGATATGTATTTGCAACAACATTGACGGAACATTGTTCATTATTATAACTAAGAAATCGTAAGGTAATTTACTTTCATATATAAAGATGAAATCTTTCCAAACGTAAAAAATTACTTAATAATTTTTTTCTTTTCTTTACATCACTTGGATAATATATACGCATACAGAGAGAGAACATCACCGAATATAATTATATAGTCAACATGACAAACCCCGCCATGATCAATGGTTTTACTGACTTGACCGTTATACGCGTCACGTGAAATGTATCTACATTTTGGACTATAATTAAGAATCTTATTGTTGCGGATCTCTGCCTCCCCCCCCCCCAGACAAGTGCCACGACAAGATTAATTTGTCGTTTTTCTCTCGCTCTTCCTACGTACGTGTCATGGGGGGTCTCAATGGAAAGCATGTTATAAAAGTTATTAGAGTCTTTTCAAACAACATGTTGTTAATTGTACAAGGCTTATTGATGAAGCACTTCACTTAGTGTAAATGTCATATACCCGTAGGTTATTCATGTTTGGGGATGCCCCAGGGAGCGAATTAAACCAGTCCTAAGGCATGATGAAAATTTCATCAAGTCCTAAGACTTGAGCCACAAAGACACCAGCTATTTTGAAATCAATACCAAGCCCATGATCGAGCTGCATTCACGACTAAACGACAATCCTGTCCAGTATCTTCATCAACTGTGATCCTCGATATTAGATCACCCCTGATGAGGACGCTAGACTGGATTGTCGAAACGTTGGGTCAGGAATGCACTCCGATATCAAGATTTGCGTATTCTCTGTTCAGTTTCAGCTATAGAGCTCAGCATGCTTCGACTTCATCACAATATCACGACGCTTTTACCTGAAAAAATTATGATGACTAAATTTATACCGAAAGAGAACAGCATTCTTTTTCAATAGCTAAGTGTTTAGTTGATTGTATTTAACCATTTATGTCAAGGTCAAGTGCTTGGCATCGTTTAATATATATAATTAACACCCATTATGCTATTACATTAACCAAATTAACACATTACAACATAACAAGCTATTAGTCAATCAGACTTGCCAATCAAAAACAAATAGGGACAGAAATAGATTTAATGGGCCATTTTTATATTAGCATGCAAATGCAAGAAACTGGCTGTCTGAGCTACAATGCAAATATTTGAACAACGCATTTGCGATGGCATTTAGTGTTACCGTACCAAAATAATATGCCTAATGCCTTTTTTATGTTGTGTAGTTAATTATGTATTTTTTTCCTTTTAGTTTTGTCTCTACAGCTTTATTGCAACAAGAAGAAAATGTTCACAGAAGCGAACAAAGGCGAGATAGCAGTTTTTGGATGAATGTCTATAAGGTGAGTTTTATAGTATAAAGCTATGTTGAGGAGTTTATTTGATGTTATCTGCATTCAACCAGCGCCCAGCGTGTAGACTCCATACCGCGATGTGCTTGGATGCTCTTCAAAAGCGTACTAAATACTTGGGCTTCTTACTCTAAGTAACAATAAACCACAAAACAATTGTGGCAAAAAACAAACAAACAATTGTGGCATAATTTTCGTAAGCAAGGTTGGTTTAATGATCAAAGCTACACGGCATTAAAATTTCTGGAAGCAAAATTAAGCATTCACTTAAACGCATCAAATGTAAAACTGTTTGAAACAAAGCGTTTCTTGTAAAAGTTTAAGAACTTTACAAATATTTCTGAAGTTACAAGTGCATATTTGCTTTGATAAAGTCTTTTTAAGTATATTCGAACTACTGTTTGCTACCAATGTCGGTAGTTCAGTTAAAGCTCACAAAACATATACGAATTTTACTACCTGAGACGATATAAACAGAACTCGTCGCGCTTCGAGCGAACGGCCTTCTCAGAAGGTTCGTTTTCCTGTTTTAGTGGGATTTTTTGCTTTACAATGATCGCGCGATGAGTCAGGATGATTCGTATTATGTGTCTGAATTGTTTTTTAAATGTTTGTGAATTCTTTTCTGCGTGGATATCGTGTGATGGGATTAATGGTTGTTTGTTGTTTATATTACTATAGAAATAGACTAATAACTTTGAATGAATAATTTTGATGAGCTGATAAGAGCTAAAGCGATTAAGTTAAGCCGGAACGATTAACTCTGATGATGAACTGATAAACGGTTAATTCTGTAGCATTTGTTTATAGCATTTGTTTACCTGCATGGCCTAAAATACCAGACATAAATTAAGATACAGTATAAATGCACGTGTTATAGTATTCTATAACTTTGGAAAACAGCGTCGTATAAATTTATTGTCGAAAAGCTAGCTTTCGATCCGTAAGCTTGGGTCTTCTTCAGTGCTAATTAATGATCAATATGTGATTATTATTATTATATAAATGTGTTAGTTTTGGTTTGCGAAATGCAAAAGGGTGCTCAATGACATATAGACAGCGGAAAATGTATAATCGTGCAAAATACTCAAAAACTTACCACTACAGTCTGTTTCATGTAAGAGGAACATTAGAATATACATGTAGTATGGATGTTACAAAATCAATTCCTCTGGGAAAAGTCACTTTCTTACATACTATGTGAACTATGGATTACAAATTATATATTGCCAATATTTTACAAATTATTTAGAAATTATTTTGGGTTTACCTTATACCATGTCAATGTTTAGTTTGGTCTGTAAATTTGGTTTAGCAATAGTCTATTTACAGATAATATAACCTGGGGACGATTTTTTCACACGGTATTTGCGTCATCTTCCTCTCGATCGTGCAGTCTGCTCAGGAATTTCTCTGTTATATAATTTGCTTTTTCTAAACATGCATTAATTATATCTTCCGACTGCCTCGTCATTATCCCTGCTGTTCACGAGGGAGAATGCAAAACGGCCGCAACTGTGATAACGCTGTTTACAAACAAAAGATAAACAATTTTGATCAATCTAACTGCAGCTACTCATATCACACCGTTTAAAAGGGAGATACTGTATATGATTTCTCCTTGCACAAAAAAGCTGTTACGGTAGCTTTTTTAAGATTGGCAGATCGCCAACCAGATTTCAAATGAGTTCGTGATAACTGCTCAAGAGCTCTCACCCTAACGATAGAGCGACTTTCTTCAGGACATCCCCGATACTTCAGGATACTAATAGTTAAGAGTATCCTTCATTAGAAAAATCATACAATTTTACTTTTGCAATTGCAATCTAATTCCAATAGCTTACTCTACTTGTTATCTACTGAGATCCAAATATATAGCAAAACAATTTTACTGTCGAATTTTTTGTGCAATTCTATATCGCCTCGAAGAAATCCCTTGATATAGCATGAAACTCAGTCAAATAATATTGACATCTGCTTTATAGCTCACCAAGGTCAATTCTGTCACTGAAATTCATAGAATTTTTGGAAAGTTTTGCTTCATGGCTTTTTGTTAACCGTTTACACACAATACATTTTTCAAAATTTGAATCCTTTTATTTCAAAACAACTTTAAACAATCATAAAGGTCAACCAAGGCTGAGAAAATTAGATTTCATTGTTTCAATTTGATAAACATTGCCCATTGAGGCACATACATAATGTCTATTCAATTGGTATTTCCTGTATGGAGGATGTCTTTTACTTTCAGTTCTCACTCCTTGCATTGCATTCATTGAAGGTTGTGAAAATACTATTGAAGATTTCACAAGTTTTTAAATTCGAGTTTAAATTCAGCTTTAATGTATGAAAACTAATCACATTAGTCGGTATGGGTGAAATTGATTTCATGTTGTAATTTTGTAATTTAAGGTATGCCATATAAAAACTACCAATTAACTGATTATCAGGGCTGGCCAGAAAAGAAATTTGATCAAATAAATAGGTCGTGATAGTGTCCTTTAGCAAATATAGCAAAATACCTTTATGTTTACAGGAGTTTGAGCAGATGTTTCATGTATTTTACAACCAGATTTATACAGTTAACATTTTGTATTACAAATAAACCATGCTCCATTTACCTAAACAGCATGAAAAATTTGTAGTATATATAGCTTCGTTAATTTATATGGCCTATTTTTAACTGCTTCTGCTAATCATATTAACTATTAATGAAAGTGAAGTACTCAGAATTAATGAAAGTTGACATTTTTGCTACCCAGTTGCCATTCAAGACGGAAACTGCAAAGTACTGTATAACTGTACTTAACTGTCGTGAAGCAATAGCTTTAATTTGTCAAAGTTACGGCCGCAACTCGCTTGCAATTCTTACTTCTTCCCTGCGATTTCTGTTTATATAGTTTTAAGATGTCTCAAACTAACGTTGCCAGTGTAGGTAGTGCAGTTAATAATACACGAAAGGTATAGGTTCTTTCACTACCTGAATACTAACTTCACTAACGTTGCCAGTGTATGTACTAGGTAGTGAGTTAATAGTACACGGAAAGTATAGGATCTTTCACTACCTGAATAACTTCACTAACGTTGTCAGTGTAGGTAGTGCAGTTAATAGTGCACGAAAGGTATAGGTTCTTTCACTCCCTGAATACTAACTTCACTAACGTTGTTAGCGCAGGTAGTCCAGTTAATAGTGCACGAAAGGTATAGGTTCTTTCACTACCTGATAAGATAAAGTAAAAATCCCTTCGTCGGGAAGTGAAAATCACTCCTGACTTATCGACGAAAGACCTTCGTTCTGTAAAACGTGGATTTTTACTTGATTGTTTCCGGTAGTATAAGAGCCTATACCTTTCGTGGATATATTTCTAGCCTAATGTTCTACGCTTGAAGTATGACAATCAGTGCTAGTGATTCATGTAGATGTATATTAGAATAGCACAAAGTTATTCTAATACATAAGTAGATAAACCATTTAAACGCATACCCCAGGATAAGAAACATCACAATGAAATATGCTAGTGTATTCGTGCTTTTTGTAGTACCGTCATCGTGTAGGTGTGACAGTGGGTGGAATACTATCCACTATTCTTGCGTTGAAGTATATGCATAGTACTTTAATCATACACAGTCTTACCTTGTTCGAAAACCAACTTGCGGATATGAACGTTACCAATAACAATGACAAATCCTTTCCGTTGTTTCTGCTCGACCTTGCTTTGAAATTCTCACACAAGTACTCTAAATGGATTTCAATTCATTGTTGTCGTAATTACCACACGATTCAGTTTACACCGAGGCTTGGAGCTTGGGCCAATTCGGCGCCAACCTCGTCAAATATACCCTAACGCAATTTCCCTTTTCGAAAACAAGATAAATTAAAAACATATTTTATTCCACGTAAAATAAGTCGCCCGCCGAGTTGACTCCAAAACAAAACGTTTATTTAAAGTTTAGAAGTGATTTCGACTTATAAGGCTACACCCCGTAACGTCCTCGGGAAATTAAACTTGATTTAAACTTACCTTGGTGAAACCTTGAGTTTTTACTTCGATCAAAAACACCGCAGTTGAACTGGTTTGATTTGCTTTTAGACTCGACGTGAAACGTTCGCTAACTCGTAGGTGGTTAGCTGTATGAGTTTAGCAATGCAAGGTCTGTTGTCGTGTTTAATCTTTGTACACCAGTTGTTTGTTAAATAACCCGTACGAAGAGTCCTGTTTTCAGGAAATATTAGGAGGCTCCGCAATACTTTGCTACCAAAAGACCCTCTCACCTCCCTCCAGCATTTGCATAATATGATTAGGCTTGCTATAGGTTTCCGGCGTAATTGTGTGGAGCGAATGTGCTGTATACTCCTGATTGACAGAGTATTTGATCACTTGCTGAGGGGTATTCTTTGACGGAACACGAGGACGGCTGGAGATCTAGCGTACATACGTGCATATCTAATGAACATTTTTATGTTTAGCCTTTTGTAACAATGTTAAAGTTGTGCGGGTTCCTTGTTGATATTGTGTTGCTACTGGAAGTAAGCTAAGGCAAGACTAATTTTTGTGTACTGAGTAGCTCTATCAGTTCTAAACTGTTCTTCCTATAGAGGTCCAGTAAGGATCATCTCTTATTGATCCAGTGTTAGTACAGGAGGAAACCTAAACTAAACTAACTTTATTTATACTGAATAGCTCTATCAGTTCTAAACTGCTCTTCCTAGAGGTCCAGTAAGGATCATCTGTTATTGATCCAGTGTTACTACAGGAGGAAACCTGAACTAAACTAACTTTATTTATACTGGATAGCTCTATCAGTTCTAAACTGTTCTTTCTAGAGGTCCAGTAAGGATCATCTCTTATTGATCCAGTGTTACTACAGGAGGAAACCTAAACTAAACTAACTTTATTCATACTGGATAGCTCTATCAGGTCTAAACTGTTCTTCCTAGAGGTCCAGTAAGAATCATCTCTTATTGATCTAGTGTTACTATACAGGAGGAAACATAAACTAAACTAACTTTATTTATACTTGATAGCTCTATCAATTCTAACCAAAGGTCCAGTGAGGATCATCTCTTATTGATCCAGTGTTACTACAGGAGGAAACTTAAACTAAACTAGTGGTCCGGTAAGAATCATCTCTTATGTTGGTGTAAAGAGACCGTATTGATGATAACTTAAAAATACTATTCACTCGCTAAGAAAGCTCTATCTCAAAACGTTTCGAACAATAATGGGAAACGTTTGGAGTTTAGAGTATTTTACTACAAGATGACAAACATATTTGGCAAAATATTATTTAAAATTCTTTTTTGTGTTTGCTTATATTTCGACACAGAAGGTGGGAGCACCACTGCTGTTTAAAAACAATCATTGATTACGGTTAAGAAATGCTTGGCTGCCGGCGTTGTTTTAAACATCGGTCATGGCTTTATAGGATACCCTAAAGGTCGAAATGTCGAGAAAGCACTGGGACCGAGTTGCTCCTGTGTTTTGTGTATCCTCATACATATAATAACTATCAATATCGAGTCATTCTTGGGTTGTCACATCTCTCACTCACTGGGACTGTATCTACTTCACAAAATTTAGCTAAAGAGGGAGCGCGTAGCGCGACAATCATTACTCGCCCTTCGGGCTCGCGCTTTAGCTAAATTTGGTGAAGTAGATACAGTCCCAGTGAGTGAGAATAGTTTTAATATAGCAAAACAGTACGCTTAGTGCAATAGCAAAACAGTACGCGCTACGCGCTCTCTCTTTAGCTAAATTAGCGAAGTAGATACAGTCCCAGTGAGTGAGAAATACACAAAACACAGGGTCAACTCGGTCCCAGTGCTCTCTCGACATTTCGACCTTTAGGGTATCCTATAAAGCCATAACCTTTAAACATCTTGCTAAAAAATTCCAGGGGACATACTTGAACCGTTGTGGATCACCCATGCAAAACATGGATTGTGTAGGGTTATTTTATAGTTGCTCCATATAGTCTCCTAAGTACTCTTGTTTCCTCCTACACCTCTGGGAAGAACAGTTTAGAACTGATAGAACTATCCAGTATAAATAAAGTTAGTTTAGTTTAGGTTTCCTCCTGTAGTAACACTGGATCAATAAGAGATGATCCTTACTGGAACTCTAGGAAGAACAGTTTAGAACTGGTAGAGCTATCCAGTACAAATAAAGTTAGTTTAGTTTAGGTTTCCTTCTGTAGTAACACCGGATCAATACGAGATGATCCTTACTGGATCTCTATGAAGAATAGTTTAGAACTGATAGGACTATACAGTTTAAAAAACGGTAATTTTAAGGTCTTTTATAATTCTTTTTCAGCTTCCATATCTGACAAATTAAATTTATATCACTATAATTTTGTGGAGAAACCACGTAAATTTATTGTTGTAAAGCTTTCAAGGAACTTAAATTAATTTAATTTATATGTATTGAATGGAATATATATAATCGTGCAAAATACCTCAAAAACTTACCACAAAATGTATAATCGTGCAAATACCTCAAAAAATACCACTATATACAGTCTGTTTTATTCAGAAGTAATCTTTAGGTGGAAGACAGATTTCGAAAACGTGTGCATTTTTACACTTAGGGAAGAAACGTGGACGAGTGAGTGTTAAAATAGCATACATTCCTTTCTTTGTTTACAGCATAAACAAAGAAAAGAATGCATGGAGAACCTGCGTCCAAAGGGTTTAAACCGGGAGCTGGCTTCGCAAATGCCTGATGCAATGTTCTGGCACAGATTTAAAATGTTTTTGCTCCTTAAGATGAAGGTAGCTGATGTTTGGCATGGGTGTTATTAAAATTGCTATTATATAAGCAAACGAACGTTATTTTTATTGTTATATACTACGAAATAAACAATCACATAAACACTCATTCAATCCTATTTCGTATAATTTTTAACATCAAACATAACTCTCAGAACTCTTCGACCAATGTACAGCAAATGACCAAGTGTAAGTATCAAACGTGGTTTAAAAAACTTATTGAATTCAAAATTTTTAAATTGAAATCAACCAATCAAATCCCCTAAATCCATAACGAATTTAATTCCTAAGCCTTCGATAAGTTTTTTTAATATTTTATGTATCCAACTCATTCAAGTCTACATATGAATTTTACTAAAGTCTGAAAGTTTTTCAAGTTGGTCCGCCATTTGGTTCAGTTCGTTTGCTGGAAAACTGTCGATCTGAAGCCCTAAGGAATCCTGTTCAACGGGCTCGAAGCTGTTTGATGGTGCTTGTATATTCAGAGGTTGGTCTTGCTCTTGTTCTAAACTGGACATACTGGTTCCAGAACATCGTACTGGGTTCAGGGGTTGCGGTGGAATGCTGTAAATGTCGTCAAAGAGCTAGAAAGGAAATGGATGGGTATTATTTAGGCGGTGGTATGGCACGGTACGGTACGGTACGGTACGGTACGGTACGGTACGGTACGGTACGGTACGGTACGGTACGGTACGGTACGGTACGGTACGGTACGGTACGGTAGGTTACGTTACGGTACGGTACGGTACGGTACGGTACGGTACGGTACGGTACGGTACGGTACGGTACGGTACGGTACGGTACGGTACGGTACGGTACGGTACGGTACGGTACGGTACGGTACGGTACGGTACGGTACGGTACGGTACGGTATTCTTTGATACGATGCTCTTACCTCAGTAGGGATTTCTCCTGTATCTAGAAAAAATCATTTTATTGTCAGTTGATTGTAGTTACCATCTAAATATCTTCCCTAAAATTTCATTAGAAACTAAAGTTTTCGTACCAGAATAGAGAAATCTTCCAGCGCTGTTGACACCAGATAAGATTGGGTTGTTACCCTGTAGATCATGTCTTATTGTACCATTATGGACGTGTTCTGCAGTAAGTCGCATTCCGGCTGGTGGATAACTTGTTAAGTAGCGTGGCCTTTCCTGCGTGAGATAACCATGATTTTGTGCTGCATTGTGAAACATATGAATATCTATGTAAATATTTAAGTCTAAATCTAAGGACGTGAAAAGCAAAGAGCTATGGATATAAGCTTGTTCCAGCTTGTTGAAGCTGATAGCTTGTTTCAGAATACTGCCTGCACTGGGCCGCCGCGTTTTAGATATCTTTTTAGGTAGTTCAGACACAAACAAGGATAGCTTAATTATTGTAGGATACTATCTACTGCACTAGACCACCACGTTTGAAATATCTTTTTCGTGTAGTTCAGACACAGATCACGACAGCTAAATGTAAAATACTACCTGCACTAGACCACCTTGTTTGAGAGATCTTTTTCAGGTAGTTCAGACACAAACCACGACAGCTTATTGTAGAATACTATACCTACACTAGATCACCACGCTTGAGATATTATAGTTCCTAGTTTTTCTAATGATAATTTTATGCTTCCAATATTAACCCATTTGCACTTTCGAGATTGATAAGCACTTAAACGCGACAAAATACTAATTGTTTTTTTACGTAACGCTTTAAAAACTTGCGATTTCGAAAACGAAATACGAGTTAAATTTAGCCGCATAGTACATACACAAGGCGACATGAAGAAAACTAAAACTTATATTCGTTTCCTGCGGTAAACTTAGTTGCGTAACATCAGAGAAATTCAGCTGCGGGTTATACATATATTGCAGTGTGAGTGTCTCTTTTGCACCTAAGCGGTTAATATATTTTCTTCTGTAAACAATACGAGATATTTAACCATAACAGTCGCGGTGAAAACGAAATTACATTATTTATTGAATAATAAACAGGACTCCTTCAAGCTCTTTGTTGTGCAGAACAAGGAAAATGTACCCAACAATTACTCTTCAAAAGCGAAAATTACTGTAGCCAAGATGCGTTTCATGCAAATAGCTTTGCAAAAAACCGGCTTGTCGGCAACGCTGTTTCCTAGATAAACTTCTCTATTTTGCTGTGTTTAAAAACCTTACAGAATTTGATTCGGTGCTCGCCTGTTTCATCACTTTCAAATGTATATAGAAACACGATTGCAGGCATGTATATATTTTATAGGTACAAATAAAATTTGCTAACTGCTTGTCGAATTTTCCGTATGAAATCTATCACATGAATAATCACTCAACCCGCATTCAGACTATACTCCTTAAGTTACGAGTTAGCAAATCTGCTATGTAAGCTTAATATTCCTTCGCCATTATGCAGTGAATCTGGGTGGTGGTCAATCTTAAATGTAGTGACGCTTATACTGCAGTACTGAATTGAGCACATAATATGAACCTGCAGATTCCTGCTAGCAAGTACCATGTTAACATATAGAGATAAACTCGACTGACCAAGATATCAAACCCAAGAGAAGCTTGCATTTGTTACTACAGAACGGTGATATGTCTGACTTCCTGACAACCCTAATTACACCCATTTCGCAGTAGCACACCTCGCCATGCTATCTGAAAAATTCACATAATATCTTACCACAGTCTTGGTAGGGATATTGCTGCGACGGCGTTCGCTGATCCTGAAACTCAAAAACTCTGCAAGCATTTGGCCCTTTTGCTATTCGTTCATGCTTTAACTCTTTGATATTTTTACAAATATTCAAATTCATTCGAAAGTTGCACTTCCACGATTTCGGATTTGGAACGTCTACGTTCGGCTGATATTTCCCCGACGTAATAGCCCAGCTCTTGAAGAGATTCGCGTCTTTTTCCAAGGACCATGTCCCTCGAGATTTGTGCGGCCAACGAATTATGGCGGTTCGGCGAGCGCGATCTTTCCATCTTGCGTCTTCACTGCACATTTCGTTGTCTAAAACATTCACTAGCCAGTCTTTGAACCTCGGTTTACGGTGGGGCTTTGAGAGCGACATCGTTTAGTTGCTGATGTATGGTACGAATGGTGTGGTGGTGTTATATGCATTAATGGTGCGAAGTTGGTGCGAATATAATTATATAAATGTACCTAATTAGCATTCTATATTTATTACGTCAAATAATGTGTCGCTTCCTTAATAATGAGTGTTCTTATGCAGATCCACGTTTTGATTGAAATGATTATTTCGTCCCAGAAATGCGATAGAATTGTTGCTAAATATATTTGTTGTTGTATAAGAAGACTTGTTGTTGGCAACATATAGGCATAAGAATCGATCAAACGCGAGCGTTGTTAACTATGCCGCCTTAATTACCACCCTAGAAGCAAGAATCCAAATCATATTGAATTTGAGAGGGTTTCCCTATATTCGTCCGATGTATCATAACTTCCTGATGGTTTATCATGATGTTAACAGAATATACCTTAGGTAGTGCAGTTAGTGGTACACGAAGAGTGCTGGTTCTTTTACTACCTGAATACTAACTTCACTGACGTTGTCAGTGTAGGTAGTGCAGTTACTAGTACAAGAAAGGTATAGGTTCATTCACTACCTGAATACTAACTTCACTAACGTTGTCAGTGTAGGTAGTGCAGTTAATAGTACAAGAAAGGTATAGGTTCTTTCACTATCTGAATACTAACTTCACTAACGTTGCCAGTGTAGGTAGTGCAGTTAATAACACAAGAAAGGTATAGGTTCTTTCACTACCTGAATACTAACTTCACTAACGTTGTCAGTGTACTGCAGTTAATAGTACACGAAAGGTATAGATTCCTTCACTACCTGAATACTAACTTCACTAACGTTGCCAGTGTGGGTAGTAGGTTCTTTCCCTACCTGGAGTGATAATGCATAAAATCCTACACTTCAAGCACTATACTAATTTCCTGACAAAGAGCCTTGCTCGAATCGTTGATTTTCACTTTATCGGTTTCAGGTTTTAATAACCTGTACCTTTCGTGTACTATTAACTGCACTACCTACACTGGCAACGTTAGTTCGAGATTAAGTTTTGTAATGTCGAATATTATTGATGTGAAAAATGTCAAGAAAACTTTAAACAGATGTTATGGTAGGTTAATATCTTTTGAGCCAAAATATATGCATATTATAATATCACGATTAATCCTCTTGCAATTTCGTTTTCACTTTATACAGGGGAAAAACATTCCTAATTAAAACACATAGTTCTACACGATAAGCATGCATTGGTTTCTTTGTACTAAAACAAACAAATCGCACTCAAGGTTTAAGCTTTCTTCTTTTATATAAACCAACTTTCTAGACAAACTTTGGTAACAGTATTACTGGTAAAGCTTTATAACCATATAGATGCACTGATCATTATTACAGAGTTATATTAAAAGCTAAATTGATTAAACGAGTATTGATTTCAAGAAATCGAAAGCAATTATATTGGTTAATTATATGCATGCTATTTTGAATTACTGATTATTTGTATGTATCTTAATTGGATTTATCTACTAGGGTGAAAATAATTTTGCTACCATAAAAGTGTTCTATGTAGGTTCTAATTCTGATTGTGTCTTTTTCAGTTTGTCGATGGGGACACAAACTATAAACACATTATTGTAAACTAACACCATAAATTATCGGAAATATCTGTCACAAGTATAAGCTTGATAGCCGGACTGGTATTTTTTTGTTTAATTACCAGTAGTTTCAATGTAACAGACTGTGTGAGACTGCGGTTAACAATTTGGCTGGATGAAGGTGTATATGACATCAAACGCTGATGCAAGTATGTTATTAAGTTTGATCAAGCCTGTTGCCTTCATCAAGTTGCATCAAGTCTGTGAATATCAGACGTTACTGTGACGTACTTTTGGTGCAAATTCGTTCCTATACATATATACATAAGACAGTTTTGGCTTCACGGATACGTATTGAAAAATTCAAGCAATGGATCCCCTTAGCATCATGTTTTCAAAAATAAAATATCGCTTTACAGAGAACCCTATGATGTAGAAATCAAACATTTCGTCTTAACTTTAAGTGCGCATCGATTACTCGATAAAGGTTGAATGATTTACAGTATTCCATATGGAATGCTATAAAATTTTTTGTTAAGATAACAACTTAAAACTAAGTATCTAACCCGCATTTTCTTGCTACCGAAACGACCAAAAAATAAACGGGTTGAAATAACCAAATATTTTGTTATTTTAACCAATGAAACAATTAATTTAATTTGCAAACATGGCACATGCGTCGAAGAGACAACCAATTTATTTTTATAGTGTCTCTGCAAAACGTATATTATCATATTAACCTTTCGCTTTGATATTCTGAATTTCGTTGCGAAGTTTGGAAGTTCGTTGCGAAGTTTGGAAGTTCATTTTAGAATTTGCCAGCCGGTTTGTAAACTAAGCATTTGATTGGCTTCTTTGAATTCAGGTACCAATCACAGCCTTTGTTTACAAACCGGCTTGCGAATTCTGAAATGAACTTTTGACAAAGTTCGGAATATTACAGTAAAAACTTAGCTGAAATCGACAGTAACCCCATAAATGATATATTAATATGACACCACAAGTTGCAAATAGAATTTTATTACTTTCTCTAACTCTTACAAGAAAGCAGTAAATTAAAATAAGATACTTTACTACTAACGAACTTTTAAAGACACGACGTTTTGGAAAAGTCTGTTAGACCCGGTTTACACTGTCAAATCTTCTGTGATCACATTGGTAATTTATCATCGCAAAATGACAAGTTTTAAAAGATTTATAATCAAAACTTGAAGGTGGCTAAGCATTAAATACTTAGTCACTTTCCTCAATAATTTCTTACAAATAATTAAAAACCTAAAATTTACCAACGAAAAACTTCCACTGTGATCACAGAAAATTTGACGGTGTAAACCGGGGCTTAAAGTATTAGCATGGTGGCACAGTTGTTCAGGGGCCAGTTGTTCAAAGCTGGATTAGCACTAACCCTGGGTTGAAATTTATCTCACTGTGTGAGTTTCTGTATTTCTACATATCTGTTTACTTTACAACTTCGGGGCCTCAAACTACCATCGATTTCGACACAAGTTTTGAAGAAATATTTTCGAAGTTTAATTTTAATTTTACTTTAATCCAGGGTTTAGCTAACCGGCTTTTGAACAACTGGCCACAGCATCAATGTAAATAAGCTTTTAGCTTTCTGAGTTTCTGTGTTTAATAAAGTTTATTATTATTATTAAGTATAGTGGAAATATTTCCTTAGAAATCTTGTCTGACTGGATCAACAGTGCAGTTATGGTTTGTGAAGTTTTGAAAAAAACGGAGGTGTAGAAATACAGAAACTATAAAACCAGGGTTAGCACCAACCCAGCTTTGATCAGTTGAATTTCATTAGAAAATGATGATATGCTCTTAATAAAAGTAAAACTGATGAAAAAGGATTCTGTGCCACAAAATAAGCCAACGTTTTGACGAACTTAATGGCTCTGGTTAAATCCGCAGTCATTCACTTCAGACAAAAATTTTATTCATTCAGTTTCTTGTGGTTGTACCATACACAAAAAGATCTAGGGCCAGTTGTTTAAAAGCTGGTTGGCTTGGCTCTGGCTTGACGTAAAATTTTTAGGTATTTTAGAGAAGTTTATTTTAAAGCCTGGACATTTTCTTTAGAAATCGTATCTCAATCCGAACAGAAGTTTTGGCTTTTGAAATTTTGAAATAAACAGAAATGCAGAGACGGAAACAGTGGCTTGACGCTAACCCAGCTTCAAACAACTGCATGATTCTAATCACAATGCTTATACAAATATGTATTTTTATATTTCATACTTTAATAATAACACTCGCTATTAAGACCTGATACTTTATGTCCAGGCCATGTTGAGTTACTAGTGCTGATCATACTTGTGCATAGTTTACCACGGTTGTACGAAACGTGAATCGTGCTATCCACTGGATTAGTGATTCTGGGAAACTTTCTAAACATGTTCAGTAACTGAAGAAACCCATATTAAAGCTCAGTATTTTATATAAAGTCACTTTTTATCTCCTATGAGCTTAGCACCATTGGTGTCCTTGCAGTTTATGTTTTTCTGAGGCAGTTTGCTATAGCGACCTTGATGCGACTTTCCTATACGGCGCCAGACCACTAATAATGCTTCGATAAGCTATGTACTATACCTTAGCACTATTTATCAAATCGTACACGTATCAAATCTTAATTGTTTCTTATTCAAAGACTGAATCATGCTGAGGCAACGTTGGACAGAGTTCCTCAAAGTTTATCCCATCACAATTACTCCAAACGCTTGAGAAACTTTCCGTACTTGACCGTTCAATAAATCCACTATCAGTAGGACTGGGGATCACAGAATGACGTAATGTTTCCGGGTTCAGTAGTTGGGCACCGTTCGTTCTACTTTCCAGATTTTCTTGATGAGAATTCGTAGTGTTTTGTTGAGAATCCGTCACTATCTTTAGGTTTTCGCTGGGGTTGTAATCGCTAATATTGGGTAATAATTCTGGAATACAACCCGGGTAACAAGTCGTTTCTAAGGCTATGAGACAATCTTCAAAATTGTTTTTATTTGTGGCTTGTTGGGGGTCGTAATTCTTCGGGGTTGTTTCGAAGCTTGAAGACAATTGATAATATTGTTGCATTTCTTTGTTTATAATATCCTCGTCATTAAAGGGGAGTCCGATCCCAAGCTGGTTAATATTACTGTAATGTTGGTCAAAGAATGGGTTGAAGAATTCTGAGAAACTGGTATTTGAAAATTGCAGGTCGTTATTCCAGAGGGATGGTTCATTAGTTGATTTCACACTGTTCATCCAGTTATTTGTGTATGGATCATCGCTCATAGGAGGCATTGTCCCGGTGGGGTCGTTGGAAAACTGATAAAATTCCAGGAGGTATTCACGGTTGTTGACTCTATTGAAACTTGGGTCAGATTTGGTCAAAAATCTTTGACATGTTTTAGCTGGTTGTTTGAAGGTTTCATCTTGTTCCTAGAAATAAATAAGTCGATTATTTAGTTGTTAATTTGGAGATTAAATACAATTGATGTTTTATTATTGTAATTTTAGTCAATTAGAATTGTTGGCGAGTCTTAATCATCCAATTTAGTTTAAACAGTGGCTTAAGTTAAAGTAGACGAATAAAGTAGACCAATCTCTCACCATTCTTCCGGCCCTGATTGTGGTGATATTAACCTTGAACACTTTAAAGTTGTCCATGTCGTGTTTGTCTGTCAGATCCAGAAAATTGGGAGGTTTTAAGTTCATTCGGAAATTTGTTTTCATCTGTTTCTCGTCCTCTTTGTTGGGCCGCCAAGTTCGAGGACTTTCGTCCCTCCAGAGCTACAAGTCACAAAAAAATGTCAATAAATAAATTGTTTCCAAGATGCATAATCAAAACCAGGTTCTCATTATCACCGACTTATGAGTTGAATCCTTTTAAAAATATTCTCCTTCATTCACCAGCGACAATAACAAAACCAGCTTTATGCATGCTCGTGGTCTTGTGCTTGTGCTTGTGCTTATGTCGATGCTTATGTCGCACATTTCACTGCCTTTCTTTGCTTTGTCATTTTTTAGCTTGTCCTTATGCTGCCTTATGAGCATCATCCAACTTTACGCCACAAACCTTAAACAGCTCTATGCATTCTTGCGTCCAAAATCGGCATTTGGCATTCACCCATCGCACGGCAAATATTCGTTCCTTCTTGTTCAACCAGAAAGCATTATCTGGCGACCTCTGTTGGTCTAGGACCTCCAGTAGCCACTCCACAAAACGAGCGTCTCTGTTCTGTCTTCGAGACATCTTGAAAAAGTTTAATGCAACAAATGAACTTCAGGGCTCCAAGCTTTTATTTTGTATTGTGGGGAATTACCAGACGGTATTATTTTTCATTCATTTGTGATGATCCCAAGTGCCACTTGCACTAGAAAATAATTATACTTTAAATGTAATATTGCATCATGATTTATTTATGTATGTTTTCTACTAAGTGTATTCTCCAGAAACTGGTATTCGTGGAAATACTATGCTACATCAAAGTGATAAACTTTGCTCCCGCTCTCTGTTGAACAGCTAATATAACTTAGTTCGTCAATAACATGTAAATTAACAATTAATTAGTTACACGATAGCCGATATTCTTTTCTTTGTAGTTCGGGGCTCGGTTCTTCAAAGCCCGACCGTTTAGCTTAAATGGTGGATATGAGTCAATTTTAACACACTTTCACTCATCTCGTGGGTGCCTGCACTTAACTTTTTAAAATTAAACATGTTGTTATATACATTGGTGTTCTTTTCAGGTTGAAATATTTGAGCAGTTGAGCACGAAAGACCAGGTTGCAAAAATGTTTTTTTCTTTGATAAGGGATGACTTTGAGTTACCCAAAGGCAAGTCTACAAATTTACTTTAGAGACGTTTCGAAGCGGCTGTTGCTTTTGCAGCAGAAATTAGTTAACTGCATGGACTAACCTGTCTTGTGTATAAAGGCGCGATATTTGCGAGGAATTCTAGTATAACGCAATATATCGGCAGACATATAAAAGAAGAGCCGTCGGAATGCAAATGCCGAAATGCCGAAATGCCAAAATTATCCAGGCATCTTTATACAGCATGCTTCCGATGTGTTCAGTGATGCCAAGCTAGTTGAAATATGTATTAACCATACATTCTAGGAACGAAACTGATTATAGCAAAATAGCATTCCACGTGAGTTGATATAGGTGTTGTGAAATAGAATTTGATCCCTATATCCCTGTAGTAAGACTGGATCAATTAGAGATGATCCTGACTAGACCTCTTGGAAGAACAGTTTAGAACTGATAAAGCTATTCAGTACAAGTTAGTTTAGTTTAGGTTTCCTTCTGTAGTAGCACTGGATCAATAAGAGATGATCTTTACTGGGCTTCTAGGAAGAACAGTTTAGAACTTATACAGGGTTATCCAGTATAAATAGTTCAGGTTTAGTTCAGGTTTCCGTCTTTATATACTATATGTAGCGTAAATGATTTCCTTCGTAGAGCGATTCAACAGCATCGCGCTTTAAGACTTGGCAAGCTCTAGAAATGACGTAAATACCATTAAACATGCCTGTTTATAATTTGCATTTTTACCTAGAACTACAGTCAATTCATAGAATTCATTCGTGTTGTTGTTTTTTTCTCAATTTCACACCCAATGCTTTCACATCTTATATAAGAGTAGCAAAATTTTGGTTACCTGCTGGTTAGAATACCAACGTTTACATAACCTGGATTGTTACTAGTGTTTCTGTAAGTTCAGCGAGGGAGGCTTACCTAGTCTGTTTGACATGGATTGGAGTTTTGTAACACTTGCAAGTACATAACACTTACAAAATGAAGTTGTCTGTTGCAAATTTAGCATTTTGATGTCTACTTTAGAATAAGATTTCTCCTGTGGTAACCCTTGATCAATAAGAGATGATCCTTACTGCCCTCTTGGAAGAACAGTTTAGAAGTGATAGAGCCATTCAGTATACATGAAGTTAGTTTAGTTTAGGTTTCCTTCTGTAGTAACACTGGATCAACAAGAGATGGTCCTTACTGGACCTCTAGGAAGAACAGTTTAGAACTGATGGAGCTATCCAGTATAAATAAAGTTAGTTAGGTTTGGGTTTCCTCTAGGAAGAACAGTTTAGAACTGATGGAGCTATCCAGTATAAATATAGTTAGTTTAGTTTAGTTTAGGTTTCCTCCTGTAGTAACACTGGATCAATAGGAGATGATCCTTACTGGACCTCTAGGAAGAACGGTTTAAAACTCATAGAACTGTCCTATCTATCTGTACCAATACATTTTTCATACCTTGATTTTATCAATGAACCAATCCCCAAATATACAGCGCGATATGAACTCTAACGCTTGCGACTCGAATTCTCTTCCAGGATTACGAAATCAACTCCCAGAATTGGCCGAAGTGCAATGCTTGCCAATAACACTTGACCGTATCGCGATGTTAAAAGGCCAACACCATCTGGAACTGTCATATATACTCTTTGTTTGCATATTTAAATTCGATGTTCGAGCCGGAATTGCGAATCGATCATGCGTCAAATTGTAATCAAAGTACAATTTTAGCCTAGTATGTAATTCATACAGTCCCACGCATTCAGGCCTCGCCCTGCTTGAACAGTGTTGCAGCATAAGGCATTGAATACTTGTCATTAACATGTTCAGTTTTCATCGAGACAGGAAGAAGTGTTTAATGTTTTTCGCAGAATGAAAATGAAATATGAATTGATTAACAAAATGAAATTTCGTTTCGTTTGTCGGCAGTGATCTTGCAAGATGCACTCATGCAAAGCAGCGTCACTTTACTTAGATTTGATATCGTCTGTTGCGAATCGACTCCCCAGAATCATCGACAGTTTGACCAACAGATTGTTGACCACCACGTTTGGAATATTTTTATAGTGCAATACTGCCTATACTGGACCACCACGTTTAATAGATCTTTTTTCAGGTAGTATAGACACAAATCACGAAAGCTTATTGTAGGATACACTGTACACCACTACATTTGAGATATTTTTTGGTACTTCATACCCAAGCACGTAAAATTACTGCAAAATACACTCTACACCACACCACAACGATTGAGATATTTTTTCAGGTAGTTCAGACACCAACCACAACAGCTTATTGTAGAATACTACCTACAGTAGACCTTTTATACTGGATAGCTCTATCGGTTCTAAACTGTTCTTCCTAGAGGTCCAGTAAGGATCATCTCTTATTGATCCAGTGTTACTACAGGAGGAGACCTAAACTAAATTAACTTTATTTATGCTGGATAGCTCTATCAGTTCTAAACTGTTCTTCCCGGAGGTCCAGTATGGATCACCTCCTATTGATCCAGTGGTATTACTGGAGAAAACTTAAATAAACTAACTTTATTTCTTCTTTATTTCTGCTTTATTAGTTTTAAACACTCTTTCCTGAAGATCCAGCAAGAACTTTTTTGTTTTCATAAATCAGTTCACTGATACATACTAAAAATGAATTCATTTACAGCCAACAGGGGACAGTAAGCGGTTCCGCATGGTTCAAGCAGCCAGACCGTTTCAAAGTTCGACAAACCTGGTATGCGTGACAAGTCAATTGTTTTATCGCTTTAATTACATAGCACACAATGGAATAGTAATTGACAGACAATATTTAGGCTTGCTGTAGGTCACATGATAAGCACTGCACCAACATAAACTTGCAAGTGGCATTTATAGTTGTTTACAAGACGTAGAAAATTAAGCCATGCATGGCTTTGCGCATTTTTATACGGCGTGTATATAGTGGAAATTAGTGCATGTACTACATTTTTTTTAGTAATGTATATAGTTGCGTAATTATGTCACTGGATAGCTCTATCACTTCCGAGAGGTCCAGTAAGGATCATCCCTTATTGATTTAGTGTTGCTGCAGGAGGAAACCTATACTAAATTAACTTTATTTATGCTGGATAGCTCTATCAGTTCTGAACTGGTCTTCCTAGAGGTCCAATAAGGATCATCTCTTATTCATCCAGTGTTACTACAGGAGAAAACTTTAAATTTATACTCAGGATATCTTTACCTGTTCTAAATTAGCTATATAGCTAACCACTGTGGAAGTCCAAGACAATGCAGCCACAACTGTACCACCAACACTCAAATAACTAACAAACGAAATTTCGTTTTAGCTTTGTTGCAGTCTGGCTGTTAGGCTGACTTTCGAAGGGAGATAATGGAATGTGTGGCTTTTAATTGATGCCATTGGGGTTTTGTTATTTTTGGCAGGCGGTAATTTAATGTAATAATAGTTTCGTACAATCTGGCAATTTTGTAAACAATAGCGATCAACTAAGCATGTAATATTGTCTCCTTATGCTATTCAATGTTGCAACATTTTACGTATTTGCAAAAGCGATACTAGCTATCATGTGTTCTAGAATAGTTCCATTGAGCTTCTCAGCCTGACAGACAAATCTTATCAGGATCAACTAGTTTTCTACTTGTCTGGTGTGGAAATAACTCTGGAACATCTTTCGATCTCTAATACAATCTTTTCTACTTTACAGAGTCGGCGAAAATTCCCAGCTGTCATATATCAAGATTGAATATATAAGACGAGAGAGGCATGTATGGCAGTTTATTAGCGGAGTCTTAATTTGACAAGAGACTGTCGTTATAGCCTACATGCATTTCGTAACATTGGGAACTCGACTAACACCTAAGCTTTGAGTGTATAGAATTGGTAAAAGTATTCAAAACATAAATTTTTTTTAGATTCTCATATATATATGCCAGTATATGTTTGCATTGTTAAACTGTGTAGGGCGGATTATTTAAAAGATCGTAAGCCTATAACCCTGGCTGTAATATACAACTTTGAAAGAAAACTCGACAGAATGTTCGTTTGAAATTTGAAAATATTTCTAGAAATTTCTGAAGTTTTGACGTGCAGCTGCAAGCATTTAGAGATTTCAATATAAAATTACATGTAAGTTCAGTAAAATTCGGCTTGAGGAATTGCCGCGTAGTTGATAACTAAGCTAACATACACAAGCTCTTTCAAATTGTCTTTGCTATTTGTCATTCTCAATCGATAATCTTCTGTGTAATATAGTCGCGATTTAAGTTCGAGTTTTATGCCTCATGGAAACTTTTCTCGCGTATCAAACATGTTTGATATGAGAGAATGAGAGAAAAGGTTGGACGAGGCATAAAACTCAGTAAAATCCACCCACATACTTTGAGCTATCCGCTGAACCAAGAAGCACGAGGAACGCTGGCTCAGCACATCGTGCGCGGCAAGCTTTAGGTCGATAGGTATACATGGTTAAGCATGAGTCGCGAATGAGTCGCGATTGTTTTGACCTAGAGATGAATTAGACCACCTCTGGGAGGGGGGGGGGTGTTTGCCATTTCACATCCAAATATAATTGTCTCCGCGCCTAAATTGATTTATTTACTGAGGTTTTGAGCGAATGCATGTCAGAACGCTCTCATAGACTAACCTTAGATCGTTTGGATGTGCATCGCAATTAGATCCCTGTACTAATGTATACTAAGGCAATTTAAGAATGCAAGCATTTGTATAAACATTTGAGACTGTAACATTGCCAGTATATGTAGTACAGTTAATAGTGCAGAAAAGGTATAGGTTCTTTCACTACCTGAATACTAGCTTCACTAACGTTGTCAGTGTAGGTAGTGCAGTTAATAGTACACGAAAGGTATAGGTTCTTTCACTACCTGAATACTAACTTCACTAACGTTGTCAGTGTAGGTAGTGTAGTTAATAGTACACACCATCTGAATACTAGCTTCACTAACGTTGCCATAGGAGCAAAAATGAGACAGTATTTAGAAGCTCTATACCAACTTCTTCGCGAAAGAGATTTGGCCTTCCTAATTCTGTTCTACTGTACAGCCAGATTACTGTATATTTCCGTTTGCAGTTCCGGTTCCAGTTTGTATATTTCGGCTTGCAGTCTGAAATCGAGTATTGTCTTAATTCCTTTCACTTTCCGTCACGTGTGTCTATAAATACGTATGGAAATACAATGAGAGATTTAGAGAATTTAATCTTGCCTGGACAATGCTAAAATCAACACGCCATGACGGTGAGGGCGTTTAAATGGCACCTCGGCAGAATACTCTAATCTCTAATTGTTCTTCCTGTTCAATATTAGTTTAGCACTCCAATACTTTGATAATTTAATCCAGTTATGACAGGCTTTTTGGTGCGTGTTATCTTGTCAAGATTTCAATCTTATTTGAGAAAGTAAGGAGTATTTGCTGTACAATTTTGTTCAAGTTGTCAAATCCCTAGATTATTATGGGTGGGGCGCACGTGATAACTTGTGATGAGAACAAGTTATGGAGCTGTTACAGTATTACTTTAGTTTAGGTTACCTCCTGTGGTAACACTTGATCCTTACTAGACCTCTGGGATCAACAGTTTAGAACTGATAGAGCTATCCAGTATAAATAAAGTTAGTTTAGTTTAGGTTTCCTCCTGTAGTAACACTGGATCAATAAAAGATGATCCTTACTGGACTTTCGCGTGTTGTCCTTACGTTAACTTGTTGTTGGTTAAATTTGTGAGAATTCTTCTCATGGCGATTTCCCATGAACAATATCGGACATAAAGGATGCCCGCGGTGGTAATTGTACAAACCGGGTTATAATTCAAAGTTTGCATCCGTACCAGTGTTAATGCATTCACATGACAGGGTTAATAAAGAAAATTATTTTTAAAACTGAGAGAGCTATCCAGTATAGATAGGTTTCCTCCTGTAGTAACACTGGATGGTCCTTACTCGACCTCTAGGAATAACAGTTTAGAACTGATAGAGTAAGTAAAGTTAGTTCAGTTTACGTTTCCTTTTGTAGTAAGACTGGATCAATAGGAGATAATTCTTACTGGTCCTCTGGGAAGACCTAAACCGGAAAGTTAGAAAATTAGTGTATTTTACAGACAATATTTCCCGTGTAGATTTACGTAAATTTAAGCAAACATGCAAGATAAGCATGAAATGCAGGCCAGAACTTGCCGAACATAATTGCATCATTCGGATGTATAATAATTGATTACGAACTTGACACTTGGCAGTTAAAGTCCGCGATATTGGCTTATCAGATGAGAAAATACGTTTTGGATGAGCTAAAATGCGTAGTATTGTAACACAACGTAGTATTGTAGCAAAGTATTGTACACAACATGGGATCACTTTAAGATAGCTCACATTCAAGAACATGTACTACCTCTGCATGATCTAACCATGCTTAACTCAGCAGCGAGCTCAGTACAACATCAGATCACTTTAAGATAGCGCACATTCAAGAGCATGTACTATCTCTGCATGATCTAACCATGCTTAACTCAGCAGCGAGTTCTGTACAACATGAGTTCACTTTAAGATAGTTCACATTCAAGATTAACAATGCTTAACAAAGAAGTCTACATGTATGTCTATCAAACTGGACGCTTGCAAAGGGAAAGGGTTGAGTTCTAATATGATATTGCAATAGTTTAGACACAAAATATCTTTGTTTAAAAAAGAAATGCGTGCATGAAAGCGCGTGCTATACGCTATCACACACTTCAGGATTCCCCGTTTTGTTTGCTTCCTTCTAAAATTACTTCCTTTCTTGAAATCTATCATTTCAAGTGGGTTGTGTAGGATGATGAACTATGGATAAAGGAACTTGCATTTTTGCTGTTAATCTCTTCCCATCAAAGTATGACTAATTTGGTAATTCCCTTGCAAATTGCAACTTTTCTTTCTATGTTTTTGGCAAGCGAGAGAATTTGTATTTTGTAGATTACGAGCTTGAGATTTCTGTGAGGTGATAGTTGATGAGGGCGAAGCCCGAATCAACTATCATCTCATAGAAATTGAGAGCGAGTCTAATTGTTTTAGTAGAATCAATGATTAATTGTTTTAGTAGAATCAATTAGTACAAATCTAATTGTTTTAGTAGAATCAATGATTAAACATGAAATATTCAACAAAAAATTTATTTTTAAACAGTTTTTAGAAAGAAAATCTCTAGAAAGATGATTGTTTCGCTACTCGCTATCTAATGATGAATAGATAGCGAGTAGAGTAACCAATCAAATTACAGCATTCGCAATAGTATACTAGTATGATTCTACTAATATACATTATAATGTGTTTGTAGTTTTGATGAGTTTCTAAAATTTACCATCACATCCGCCTACTTAAGCAATCTTAAGCCTCTTAAATACAGGACATGACTCAGTACGATATAGTTTATTCCCCCGCTGATATACAAGTATATTAATTATAGTTATATGTTATATATATATATATATATATATATATATATATATATATATAATTGTGCAAAATACCTCAAAAACTTACCGCTACAGTCTGTTTCATCCAAAGGGAATCTTCAGGTGGTCTACCACCTGAAGATTCCCTTTGGATGAAACAGACTGTAGTGGTAAGTTTTTGAGGTATTTTGCACAATTATACATTTCGCTCTGTCTATATGTCATTGAGCACTCTTTTGTATTTCGCTAACCAAAACTAGCACATTATATATATATATATATATATATATATATATATATATATATATATATATATATATATATATATATATATATTTGTATAGGTGTCCTCGTGCCTTAAGTGTAATTAGCCTCCCTCAATTTCAAGTATATTGTCGATTGTTTTTTTTTGCATAAATTCTTTTGCAAGCGAAAACGAAAAACGAAAACCGACAAGAGTGTAAATGAATGAGATAAATATAAACTTTTCTGCGTTGTGATTTGGGGGATTTTGGAAGAAATCGAAAAAGAAAACGAGTCTGTCTAGACATAACTAATAGACCCCCAGTACTTTTAAATTCATAAACAGGAGAACGATATACCAGCTTTATATTTACTCGACCTTGGAAAAAGCTATTAATATTGACCTTCACAATTTATGGCAGAATGTTATGTCACTTGTAAATCTACCTGTTTAAAGTTGCAACGGAATTTACTGCTCGATTAGGCATACTAACATGTTCTTTAAGTGATCTGATCTTGTACAGAACTCAATGCTGAGTTAAGCATGGTTAGATCATGCAGAGATAGTACATGTTCTTGAATGTGAGCTATCTTAAAGTGATCTGATGTTGTATAGAACTCAGTGCTGAGTTAAGCATGGTTAGATCATGCAGAGGTAGTACATGTTCTTGAATGTGAGCAATCTTAAAGTGATCTGATGTTGTACTGAGCTCGCTGCTGAGTTAAGCATGGTTAGATCATGCAGAGGTAGTACATGTTCTTGAATGTGAGCTATCTTAAAGTGATCTGATGTTGTATAGAACTCAGTGCTGAGTTAAGCATGGTTAGATCATGCAGAGGTAGTACATGTTCTTGAATGTGAGCTATCTTAAAGTGATCTGATGTTGTATAGAACTCAGTGCTGAGTTAAGCATGGTTAGATCATGCAGAGGTAGTACATGTTCTTGAATGTGAGCTATCTTTAAGTGATCTGTCACAAAATTTGCTGCTGAGTAAGGCTTGGTCATTAGGGAGTTTCACGTGTTGTTTCAATGTGAATGTGGGCTGTCTTGAGAGATATTCTGCTGTTTGCTTGAGAAGGGAACGTTGTTACAACTTAAGACCTGTCAACAGAAATAAAAGACATTCAGACTGAGACGGAAGTGCACTTGAATTCACTCGAATTAATTGCCTTCCCGGAACTGATGCTTTGTATTTTCCCCCCACGAAAACTACAGAAATTGCTGGCTGTTATGCAATCGGTGTCTAAATTGGGAATGTACATGAACCGATGGAATTAACTCTTATATTCATTATCAACTGAGCTTAATGAGTTACATCAACCATATTCCAGGGCGAATGAAATCTGTTTATTTAACCAACCGCAATTATTTCAGCTGATAAAAGCGAAATGCTACGTCAGAGTCCCTGGCAAGAATTCAATGAGGACACCATGATTTTAATATAGAGGTAATTGTTGCACCGGAGATCCCAAGGTGGGCATCGTATATCAACTTTAAAGGTTCTGGAGTCTTTTTTTGTGAGGGAGAAACGGCATAATCTGGTTCTTTCTTGAAGTTTCTTTTAATAATGTTCCATTCCCAGCAAATCCGTAATTAACGCATGACGTAATTGCCCGTATAGTGATGTTGCAACATTGTAACTATTTCCAAGTATCCGTAAATAATGTATTTTTCAACTATTCAGTTCGGTTAAGTAGTCAGTTCTGTTGGACTAAACTAGACTTGCTGTCTGACTGTTTGTTTATGCTGGATAGCTCCAGACAATTTGTAACAGGAAGGTACTGAGAACTTTCCTCAAGTTTGTGGCCTTTTTGCTTGTGTTTGTTTAAAAATTATCGGAAATTGAACAGTTATTGATGTGAGAAAAAACAGAACGTATATATGAAAACATCTGTGATAGTTTATGGAGCTAATTTTTTTGCGGCAACTGGACGGGACTTATTTTGAAGTTCAATTTTGTCTTTTAATGACAGTGCACACTTTGCTCTACGTATCAGGGGAGACTCCCCGATATACTTTCCAAAAGTCAATGATCTTGTTTGAAAGTCTATGTTAATCTTAGTTTCGTCACAAATCATGGTTTTATCACTTTTATGATTATCCAGTTCTATCACAGTTCAGTTGGGATATTTTTCCCGATACCCTTTGCGAGTATTCTAAAGTTGTTTTAGAGAAAACTTCATGTAGCAATAATATGAAAAGGAGAATTTTGGAAAGTGCTTTGTATGAAATGATAGAACGTGGTGAGTGCAAATTATTTAATATTTTAGCGTTAGGTCAATAAAAATAGAGTTTCTAAATACGTATTTTAAGCTGTCATCACATCATTGATAGCTAATAATTTTCTAGTGGATGAAATATATATTGTGATCAGTCATGAGTTCAGCTCAGTCAGCTGTGTGTCTGTAGAATTCAGCTTAGGCTTGAAAGCAAGGGAAAACGAGCACATTTATGAACACATTTCGTGATCTCAGTTCTAATCATCAGCAGAGATCAACATTTTTGACGAAGGACCTTTGACAGAAATGCTGAATTTTGTTCATATTGTTTTGGGTAATGAAAGCTTGCTTGTTTTTGTGTGCCTTGGACTGCACTACTGACACTAGTTTGATGATAAAATAGCCTGTTGAAAATAGAATTGTCGAATAGAAGATGCAGAGAACATCGTTCACTGTTCTGTCGTTTAAACATTGAAACTGTCTTGGTTTGACCGGGATTGCCCTGATTTAGACTATGCTGAACGCCAGGATGCATTCTGTGTAACTCCGCGTCAGAGAAACACCAGTATTTGCTATATTTACTGTTGTGATTTGCTAAATCCACACTGGAGATCTCCAGCGTTGAGTGCAAGGAATGCAGGCTGGGTTGACCCATTGTCCTGGTTTTTGTTTGATTTGTCCCGTCTAAAGGTCTACTTCCAAAATGTTGTGATTGCTGTGCTCTTCAAATATGGCTATTGTTGATAAATATTGATTTAACTGGTTTTGTTTTATGCTGTTAGTATAAATTCAGTGGAAGTTTGTTGCTGCCCCCCAAAAATTGCAAATTTTGTTGTTAATCAATATGACTTTTATTCTCATGGAGTGTATTTTGTGAGAATTTTGCATTTTAAAGCTTCAAAGGCTGGAATGTCTGGTCATCAATAAGTATTTGTTTCAGCTTTGGGTTTCAGATTCATATGCTCACTCCAGTACAGAATAAGCATCTATCCACAGGGTCTCCTAGGGGGGAGGTTAAGAGTTCCCATATTCCCTTTAAAATTTCGACTTTGTTCCCTTACTTTTGCAAAAATTAACCATGTTCCTGTATATTTTGTGTCACCCAATTGTTTTTTGGTTTGTTCCTATGTTCTCTTAAAACAGGTGGTGCTGTATACTCCAACCTATAACAGCTCAATTGAATGACTTTCTGCCAACAGCTTTTGTCTCCAGTAGATTTCTTTGCTTGAAATTTCCAATTATAATAAGTTTTAAACCCTTTCAGATAGTTCAATGAATTGAACAATGTCCGATGAAAATAACCCAGCACCAAGTACAGTTTGTGTTGAAAGTGAACAAGATACACAGCTCGATACGCGTGATGACCATGACGATGCACCAGACAAAACATCGTCAGCAGTCCAGCAATCTTCTAGTTCAGAAGTACTGCCTATCGTCGAGAGTGAAGATATGGCCACTGGACAAGATGATGAACAAAATATAGAAGACAAGAAACCACTGGCAGCCAATAGTGATAACGATACTACCGTTGGTCAAAACGAGGCCAAAATGCCCGAGGTTGAACAGGATGATGACGAGGTTGATGATGAAGGTTCGATACATTTAATGTGTATATTTTTCTTTTGTGGTTTTATTTATTATAATACTTTACTTAGAATTTTCACAGCATATTTGCTTAAGGCTGTTCTCATAGGGGCTGAGATTAGCAAAAAGAGAAACAAAAAATATTTGGAAAAATTTGTACTAATAGTAATATATATATATATATGTAATAATATTAATCCCTCTCTCTCCCCCTCCAGTCATGGCAAATTGCCTTGATTGTGGAGAGCCTGAAGGCCAGTACTGCCCCTATGGTGTCTTGATGGTATCATGATGATAGTGTCTGGATGTGACATGATGTGTTGCAATCATTTCAAATTTAACACTGAATGGCTCTTCTGTTATGAAAAACATTATTTTGAGTCACTCAAAACACATTTTAAGAAGTTTTCAAAATGTTTTTGAACATGTAGACAATAAGTTGATGATACCCTTGTGAGTTTAGCATGGTGAATAACAATCTCGTTATAATTATTTATAGAAGCACCACCGAAATTTATTATCTCTAAGCTTTTACCTTGTAAGCTCAGATCTTCATCGGTGATTAGACCTTAACCACAGAATTATACTGACCTTAATATTGGGTATTATTGAATGAGGTCGAGCAGGATATGAGGAATTATTAAGGCAGAGGTTTGTGTTATCTGCCAAAGCCAAATGCTGAGGCAGATAACACAAACCAAGGCCTTAATAATTCCTCATATTCTGTGAGTACCAAATTCAATATTTGTTTTATTATGTTTTGAAAATGTTTAAAACTCAGTTTAAATGCTTGCTTTGCAAGTGCTAATAATAGAACAGCATGAAACTGTTTGGAAGCTTTAACAAGCCAATCAGACAACGAAAAAAATATTCTTAAAACAATTGTCAGATTACCTAGGTCAGTCAAAAGCCGCATAAATTATAGCGTTACGTCATATGTTGTTTCAATAGATGACGAAATGAGTCATAATGTCGTGTATTTATTTTGAACCCCAAATTTGAGCAACTACCAAGCGGATATGACGATTTCACCTTTAGCTCTCAATCAAAACTCGTAAAATATTTTCAATAAATAATAATTGTTTTTATTTCAGGAGTAAAAACCTACTCTGGATATGTCCCCATTTCACAAATCTCGTTGGATTGGGAGCCCCCTACTAGCCTTGATCAAGGGAAGAAGCCTGCCCCGGCTACGCCGGAAATGCCCCCTGACGGCCACCAACATCAGGGTCACCCCGGCGATGCTGAAAGAGATTACAGTCGAAAACCTGTGGAAACTCTGGTGTACACCGAAGCCGGCGAGAAGGCGAAGCCTACGCCTTATATACGAGAAATAAAGGCGAGAAAATTCGATAAGAGGCCAAAAAACAAACTGTTTGTTGGCGGGCTGACTTTTGAAGCAAGAGATAATTTTCTCTACGAGCAATTTGAGAAATACGGGGAAATTGATGATGGTAAGTATTCTTGACTTGCAGATCGGCCATGTTGGTGGTGAAGCAAAAAAGAATATTTTATTAGTTCTACTGTGGGCACCAACCAACGTGGACGAGAAGCATTGTCAGGTGTGTCCCAAGAGATTGGTTGCAAGTCAAGAATTGGAACCATGAACCTGGTCCTTACTTGCAACTCAAGCACAAGCTAAAACGAAAGACAAAATAAAGAAATGTAGTGAAGTCTGCACCAGAAGCATCGTTTGACGTAAGCACGAGCATAGACTACCAACATAAGCTATGGTAGAACAAAAGCAAATTGAAAAGAAAATTCTTTCTGCTTTGTCTTCGTAAAACTGTGAGGAAAACTTATCCTTTCTGATGTTGTTTATGCTTATGTCGCTTGCGAGGCCAGGCTACAGAAATAACAAAGTCACACAATGCCTAACTGATCCAATTCGTGTTTTACTAGCGTACATTGTGACTGAGAAAGGGACAGGCAAATCACGAGGCTTTGGGTATGTCACGTTCTTCGATCAACAAGATGCCGAGGAAGCTATTAAGGCCATTGATGGCTTGGTACGTTGCAATTGCTTCGACACATTTTTGTAAAGTGCTTATGCAACGAAATTTCACCCCAAAGTTTTATGGCCTCAGTGTAAAGTTAACGTAAAATGGGTTGGTAACTTCTTTTACAGAAGTTCATCATTTTGCTTCTTTCGTGAGAAATTTAGCTTTGAATAATATGCAAATATATCATACTTATGACGTCACAGTGCATAGTGAGTTTTTAGTGCTGTAGGAATCTCTTACAGTATCCATGATAAATTTCCAAAAGTTGCACTAAAATACAGCAAAACGGTCAATTTGTAAGTTATAATTTTGGAATTTTGTTCGACAAAATTAAATTGTTAAAAAAATCTATGCTGTTTTAAAATACATTATGCACGGTGATGTCATAAGTATGATATTTGCATATTATTCAAAGCTAAATTTCTCACGAAAGAAACAAAATGATGAACTTCTGTAAAAGAAGTTACCAACCCATTTTACGTTATCTTTACACTGACGTCAAAAAACGTCGGGGTGAAATTTCGTTGCATAAACACTTTAAATGATTACCTTATTGATAATGGCATGCATCAAGAAAGAGCACTAGGACAAAGTGAAGCCTCCTAACGAATGACGGGCAGAGATTGATTTCGTATCATATCCAACCTCAAAATGTAACTCTTCCTTGATCTTAGTTTCCATTTGGTCGTAACTGTCTTAGCAAAGTCATTCTCGACGATGTGATAGAGTCTAGATCTACCTTTTCTTTTGTGAACTGTATTAAAATAACATCAGCGTACATGCTTTGTCACAAAAACCTTTACCAGCAGACAATTTAAAGAGGGGTTACAGTCCGTTCTGCGCATCGGTTCTGCTCATAACAAAGGTGGGCCACCAAATATAAACATTGTCCAAATTTCACATTTTTCGAACTCTTTTTGAATTGAAACTCTGGTTTACATTCATGTATAAGCATAGCAAGCCAGAAAAGTGTCAGATATTCATTTAGTAAGTCATATTTTACGAATATAGATTTTCAAAATGTAAACAAAGCGTTTGTTTACATTACGGACTGTAACCCCTCTTTAATAAAATATAAGTCTATAATGACTTTGAAATTGAGTCGAAATATCACCGCAAAACTGTTGTCTCGTTGTTAACAGCTCATATCATGAGTTTGCAAGATGTTGTTCTTCGGAGTATGTTTTTTCTTATACTCTGTCGCATCGCCTCACTTTGAAACTAATCTTCAGGAGGCGTCAACAGTATCGCTTTCATTGTCTCGCCGCGTTTTTTTTTCGCGAAGGCTGCCATTATGAATATAAAGATGCATACAGCAGGCCAAAGTGCAGTCATTAAATTATTTTACAAGTTAGCCGTTGCGATACGATAGTTTCACTGGAACCGAAGTACCGCATTGTTATACTGTGATAACGCTTAGGTTACTATAGGCCATGGGTCGGTTCTACGAGAGGCGAATAGCGCTATACACTGGATAGTGATTTTTCTCTCCCTTTCCAAACATGTTCAGTAACTGGTAAAACCCTTATTAAAGTTCAGTATTTTCGAGTTAAAGTGCTTTCTGATTTCTACTTCTCTTGCAAGTTCAATATCTTTGGTGTCATTGATTTTGATGCCTTCCTGTGGCATTTGAAAATACCGTAACAGGCGAACAAATATGCAGGTACGGGGAATATATCATGAACAAAATGAACGTCCCCGTTTATCAGAACAATAATAGTAATAGTAATAATCTGAATATGATTATTAATGCCTAGCAAGTAATTTTAAATGTTTCCGCCTGGTATTTCAATTGAATAATAATGATAATAATATCATATTTATACAGATTAAAACTTAAAACTTGTTTCAGCAACATAGATTGCTGGTAGCAACCAAGGACCTGTCGATCTAAATATCCTTTTTCTACTCAGAGAATCCATGGTAAAACATTGTGCGTTGAATTCGCCGATGATCCAAAATCCGGTCCTCGAGGGCGTGGCCGTGGTGGTTTCCGTGGTGGTCGTTCACCGCCCCGGGGGCGAGGTTACCCCCCTGGCCGTGGCAGGCACTATGACATGGACCGTTACCCGGATCGCGACGCGTACTACGACCGTGGACCTGACCCTTACTACAGACGCGGTGGAGGTGGTCCATACTACGATCGCCCACCCCCCAGGGATTATGATCGCCCACCTCCCCGAGATTATTATGATCATCCACCGCCCAGAGATTATTATGATCGGCCTCCTCCTAGGGATTATGATCGCCCGCCTCCCAGAGATTATGATCGCCCACCTCCCAGAGATTATGATCGTCCACCTTCCAGGGATTATTACGATCGACCACCGCCTAGAGACTATGACCGTCCTCCACCACCCAGAGATTACTATGATAGACCCCCACCCCGTGATTATGACGATTACCGAAAACCCCCAGCCTCGTATGATGACCGCTACCCTCCTCCACAACCAAGACGGCACTCAATGACCGACCTTGATGTTGCTCGACTGCGGTAGGAAACCTAAACTAAACTAACTTTATTTATACTGGATAGCTCTATCAGTTGTAAACTGTTCTTCCTAGATGTCCAGTAAGGATCATCTCTTATTGATCCAGTGTTACTACAGGAGGAAACCTAAACTAAACTAACTTTATTTATACTGGATAGCTCTATCAGTTCCAAACTGTTCTTCCTAGATGTCCAGTAAGGATCATCTCTTATTGGTCCAGTGTTACTACTAGAGGAAACCTAAACTAAGCAATTCGAAAATGTTCTTTCTAGAGATCAAAGGTACGATCATTATTTCTTATTTTCCGTCCTCTTAGCGTCGACCGAGAGAAAGTTCGTCGTGAGAAGCACACCAGTGTAGATCAACAAAGATTACTGTCACGAGAGCGAAAGAAAAAGTCGCCATCATCTAGCAGCAGCTCGGATATTTCTGAAACTGAAAAACCAAAGAAGAGACACAGAGTTATACCCAAAGCTTACATGATGTAATGCGTGGTAAGGTTAGTGAATTTATGTACCCGCGTTAAAGCTTTGGGCTCACAAAAATGTTTCCAACTTCGGTCACACTGACAAACATGACAGAGCATTGATAGGAAACAATGTTTCTTACAAAAATCTTTCCTAGTTTCTCCACACGGGGAAACAGGACAAAAGATTGATAGGAAACAATGTTTCTGACAAAAATGTTTCCTAGTGTGTCACACTGGGAAACAGGGCAAAACATTGATAGGAAAGAATGTTTGTCACAAAAATCTTTCCTAGTTTCTCCACACGTGGCATCAGGACAAAACTTTGATAGGAAACAATGTTTCTGACAAAAATGTTTCCTAGTGTGTCACACTGGGAAACAGGGCAAAACATTGATAGGCTAAAGACTTTGTGTATAGCTTAAAGATGTCCAGGTCGTCAAGATAGCACACAAATCTATCTGGCCCTGATAGATTTCTTCTTCAATTGACAATGTTGTCTTTTAGTTTCTAATTTTCGTACTTGCATTTTATTGTCGACAGGAGATTGGCGAAATTCGTTTAAGTTGAGCAAATAACCTTGAAATGGCGTAACCATGGCACTGACAAGTACAATATGGCGATTGGCGGGAAAACTTGTCGAAAAATAACTTGATGGCGTGAGCCGGTACATTGTGGTAATTCAATGTCAATGTGTGAAGCTAAACACTCAATGGCGATTTGTGTTTTTTTTCTTAATAATATTCTAGTGTATGCATTGTAAAAGACACTGTGTTATTGATATTTGTAATTAGTATTGTTGGTGTTTTAAATTCTTGTGTGTTCAGCCTATCTTTTAAAGTAATGCATTTCACATCACAAATCAAACTTAATCTACTGTGGCCAAATCTAGCTGAACTGAAAACAGGATAAGTCACTGTCAGATATAGGTCCATTCTCGGTCGAAAGTTTTAAATTACTCCCCAAATATGATTTAGTTTATTTCCTAATATCTCCTTTATTTCCTAATTTTCTTTTCTTTACTAAACATGGCTGCAGGAAAATACAAGGTGGTGGCAGAAAACAGGAAAATGGTTTCTAGTAAAAATCTATTTCCTAGTTACCAATAAGATTGTAAATGTATTTTAAATTGATTAAAGGCAAAATCAGCAATTCCTACTTGTTTTTAAGAAACCCCCTGTAATTGTGCTTGTAAATAAATAATCTCGGGTGGGGGGGGGGGGAGTTTTGGGATCTATATATTCAGTAAGTGTTACTATCCAGTTATAACGCATTGCATTGAAGTCAACACTTCCCATAATCCTCTACTGGTTTAAATTTTAAAAGCACTGCACATGCTGAGAAGGCCTCTCTTCGCATCTCTTTCTCACGTGTCAAGACCGTGGAAGCGTTTGGGGAAAAATTTTATCAATTTTTACACGAATTTTGCTCTAAAACCTTGCAGAAACATAAGATTCTTGTAGTAAAGGTGGCCTTGGAGTAATTGTGCACTGTTTTTAACGGATATTAAAGCGAGAAACCGGCAAAAATGGCCCAAAAGAACAAGTTATTTGTGGGAGGTCTGAGTCAAACTGTGTCCCAAGACAGCTTGTTCGAGACGTTTGATAAATACGGAAAAATTGAAGATGGTGAGTTGAGAAGGGATTAGTTTGTGTCCTTGTGTGTTGATGTTGTGAAATTTACCAGTTTTAGAAGTTATTGTAATCTTGGTCTCAATTTTTAGCAATGTTTTTGTGGGCTTTGTTTTGAAGGCGTCTTGTTAATTTCCGCTCTTGTTCAGGGCGGTTGACTTGGGAATGTTATGTTCTGAGAAGCACACAAAACCATAAGAGCTTTTGCTGCCTAATTCCGAGAGGTCGTGCTCAACTTTGGTGTTTGTTATTGCTCATTCTCATCCTTAAAACTGCTTTAAATTGCTTTTATTTTCTCATGGAAGGGTTTGCAGTTCATGTTATTTTAAGCATGATTGTTCAAAGTTGCATGTTGGGATCTAAAATTGCCCATGTGTAGCATTTCACCTGATGTTGGAGAATTTCCAAAGCGTAAACAGGTCTTAATCTCGAATGGCCATCGTACGCATCTCAAAATTCAAGCCAGGGGAGTAATGATAGAATGTCAAGTAAAAGCTTTCTTCATTCTTGCTCTGTAAAAAGCTTCGTTACTTTCTGTACATGGCTATGCTTTGATAGGGGTTTTTTTTGAAAATAATATGAAATACATAATTAGATACATGCAGCCAGGTCATGTAGCCATTTTATTCTATAAATGTATCAAGCTTTGGAACACTTTAAGAAAATTCTTCATCTTTAGGCCCTCTGACAGAAATTGGTTTATTGTAGAACCAGAAATTTTTCATTTTCATTAATAAAATTTTTGTTGTTTTGTCATTTTTTCTTCCAAAAAAGCTTATTTGTTTCACGTCCACCCAACTGAATGTTTTTATTGTCAGTTTTATTCAACAGAACTTTCTCTTTAGCCTGTATTGTGATGGACAAGGAATCTGGGAACTCTCGCGGGTTTGGTTACGTGACGTTTGCTGATCCGGCCGATGCCGAGGCTGCGAAGAATGGACTGCAAGGATGGGTAAGCTTGTTTGCGCTACTTCCATAGTTAAATGCTTTCAACACTGCCATCTCACCATCATAAAATGTTTCAAAGTGAATGCTTGAGCCTCATTTTTGGTCATTGCACAGCTCTATAGCACTGTTCTTGTATTTCAAAGAGAGATTCTTCAAATTTACTTAAAAGTAGAAATCATGTTTTTCGCTTGGACTCAATTTTATTTATATGTTCGTTTGTATAAACTCCACATTTTGGACGTACGAACGGTAGGAGAATAAAACTTTTCCGATTATGAAGACAACCAGTAGAGCTATGCAATGACCTAAACTAATCTTTAAACATGCCCTATTAAAGATTATATGGCGAAGGAAGTACAATATGCCCTAATTTGGACTATTGAATCAGCTTAACCAATCATTCATTGGATTTTTTAGTCTATTGATGGTAAAGATATTAACATTGAGTACGCAAATCCTAAAGATCCGGCAAGAGAGGCTGCGAAAAGGAACAACCGTTATGGTGGTGGCGGAGGTGGTGGATATGGCGGAGGCCGGGGTGGCGGGGGCCGAGGTGGTTATGGAGGTGGAGGCTATGGACGTGGCGGTGGTGGCGGTTATGGCCGCGGTGGTCCAAGAGGAGGTAGAGGTGGGCCTCCTAGAGGTCGAGGTGGGCCTCCAAGGGGTAGAGGCGGTCCCCCACGGGGTCGTGGCGGTGATAGACGTCCCCCACCATCTCGTGGGTATGATAGTTACGGGGATGATCGTGGATATGGTGGTAGTGGTAATGGTTACGGGGGAAGGGATAGTTATGACGGGGGTTACAGCGGCGGGGGTGGTGGTGGTGGTGGTGGCTATGATGCCCCGCCAAGACGTGATGCTGGTGGGTATGGTGACCGGGATCGTGGATACGGTGGAGGTGGTGGAGGTGGGGATCGCTACCAAAGAAATGATCAAGGTTATGGTGGTGGTGGTGGAAGGTGAGTTTCTTTGGAAAGTTTTCTTTCATGATCAAGCTAAAACAAAAGACAAAACTAAGAAATACAGTGAAGTGTGGAGCATGGTAGAACAAAAGGAAATTCTTTCTGTTTTGTCTTCATAAACCTCTGAGGAAAAGTTATCCTTTGTTATGTTGTTAATGAGGACCTGACTTACATTTCCTTCGAATGATAACATTTCATGTCTGAGATTGTGGAATGGAAGTAATCCCTGGATTAAATATGGTGTTTTGTTTTTGTAGTGATGGTTATGGACAGTCGACGGCAGATAGATATGGTGGCCCACCATCTGGTGGTCAACAAGGTGGCCAGAGATCGTATGGAGGTGGTGGTGGTGGTGCAGGCAGCGGAGGCCAAGGTTGGTACACCCCCCCCTGTTTACCAGTTTTAGCTAAGTTGCCTTTCTGACTCTTGACTGAGATGATAGGAAAATTTGTGGCAAAAATTTAGTTCGTTTCAATGGAAAAAACTTCTAAAATAAGCAACAGATTTGATCATCTGTACTAGGTGATATCGTTTGCTTACCTGAGAGTCTCTCAAGGAAGCCTTAGAGTTTAAAAGCAATATTTTTGAGTTTCTGTCATCATAAGATCATTTTTGAGTTTGGTAAGATAAACAATCTGAGGGGTTTAGTTTTGTGAAAATAAAACTAAACTTACTTATTAATGCTTGCTGGTCTGGTTATGTTTAAATGAATCCTGAGCATGATTAAGTTGCCAGCATTTTAATACTTCGGTCTAGTGTCTTCTGCTGTTTCCTGAAGGATGATGGGGTGTTAAAAATGTTGGGTTGTGGTTTAATTTGATCAAGCTTTGGATTCACTTAAACATAACCAGATTTGCAAACGTAACATGATAATTATTACACCTAGTTGAAACTTAAAACGTTTGAGCATTCTCTTGTGTCATCACTGTCAAAGGAATGGCTCGGAAATGCAAGCTTAAGTGCTAATGTTGCTTATGCCACATCCCTGATATTACCTTGATGTGCCTTATTTTTGAACCCTGTAACTTCACTATAAATGTATTTCAGGACTCTGTATTTACATACTTTAATCAAGAACAGCAATGTCTATGGAACTATCGACGTTTAAACTTTTTTCCGGGGTTAAACAGGCTGTAAAACACAACTGTATGTTTTGTAAAACTTTCTATGACAACCTAAGTGGCGATATTTCTTGGCACTCAAAAAGTACACAAACCTTTATTTAGAGTTGGTTTTTTGCTTTTTAACACCCGAAAGAAGTTTTACAAGTCGATAATTTCACAGACATTTCTATTCTTGTTTAAAATAGGGCAAATTGAAAGCCATGAACAGAAGTGAAGTTCCAGGGTTTCCAAAGTAAATCAGGTCAAATCACGGATACCATTAGCGCTGTAGCTCGTGTTTTCATCCCATTTCTTTGTTTGCTTGTATTAACATACAATCATTCTGTTCTAAGGCCGTGATTGGTGATCTGCCGTGATTCGCTCCTCCTTCGGTACATGCGGAATTAAAATCCTGTATATAAAGTGTAGCATAACGATGCGGTATTCTCCTTCCGTTGCGGTGAAGAGACTTCGAGCCGTGATCATCGGATATCCATTTTAGCATTGTCGACAGTTTTAGAGACATTAACAGTAGCTTTTGCCGTTGAGGTTAAAATTATAGATAGACTTGAATTTGTCGCTCCGGTGAAAAAGACCTTAGGATTTTTCGTTGAAAGTAGTTTAGTATCATTGTGCTATTCGTCGGTAACTGTTTTAAATAAAATTTAATTTTTAAAGCTTCACCATATTCCTGTGTTCATAGTAGGCTAGCATTTCAAAGCTCGTAGGTTCCATTCCACCGTGGATGTACTCGGAGTAACGCCACGATTCCAAACATCGATTTTACCAACACAACATTTCCGCCACATCTTCAAGAAGCAATAAAAATCATATTCATGTGTGTTCGTTGTTTAATATTCAATGAATAATAAAGAATATATTCTTTGGGTTTGAAATCTGCCTTAAGTATGTTCGTGAATTGTCTACTACGTACGAGAACGAATGTCTTGATGTTTTCGCATTTGATACTGCCGACTGCCTCATCCGCGGCGAATTGTTCTGCGAAATAAGCGTTGATTATGTTTGTTTAACAAGTCAATTCTGTTGAACAAATTTGCGTTGTGTTCGGGCGTGGTTCGGTCGGCCATGTGTGACCAAATTGGAATATTTTATTATGAAGAACTTTGCGTGTTTACATCTCCGAGACATTGAAGAAACCGTTCCGAGGCCGGGTGCTTAACCTACTTCCGGAAATTCCGAGATTCGCGTTCGGCTGAGGTGAGTTTATTTCGTTCATATTTTCGACGTCTGAATACAAGCTTTGCCCAGTTTAGTTCCGGTTCGAAATCTTCGTGATGCATGTTCGACTTTCGATGCAATGGAAAGTCGAGTTTAGTGTTGTACCCAGTTATCGTATGGGCGCCCTCATCTCCTACGAAAAAGCTTCGTGATTAGTTAAAACAATGAACTATAGAATTTGGTTTTCTAAAGAACGAATCACAAACAATGTTTGTCAGTACCAAGTAACAGCTATTCACGTGATTGGTCTTCCTTTGCCCTTTTTTGCTCATGTTAAACTTGGGTTGGCATTGAATTCAGCTGTCGCCTGGTACATGATCTGTTAGCCCTGGTGTCAAGCATGATTTTATTTCTTTACCTATAAACTCTGCTCTGCAGAGGCTTTTTGGTTTTATAACAAATTTCAACTTCCCATGACCCTCCATGAACTTCAGTATCAGTTAGAAACGTCACGTAAGACGATGAAAAGACACTAAAAACCAAAAAGCCTCTGCAGAGGAGAGTGCTACCAACATGCCATAGTTGAAAATATGGGTTGTAGGTACGAGACCAAACGTTGATATTTAAAGTCCGAAAGTTTCATTATTTTTTAATAAATCTACCATGCAGTGAAATTTTTTTAATCAATTCGTAGTCTTCGTAGAATATTTCCGTATTGTTTCAAATATTGACTTCACATCGAGTCGATGTACAAGACGATAGACAAAATAATTCGTTATTCCGGTGTTAACCGGGCTAGCTCCTATTTCAATTCGATATGTTCGCACCAGTCTTCCGAAAGAGGTTGATAGACAGTTGATGATATGGTGAAAACAAAACTGTCCACCAATTCAATTCAAGACAATTCTAACTAGACTCGCTTCTTTTTTGTTTAGAATGAAGACCTATTTAAGGATGAGACATTCCATCGAAGGCATGGTGGTACTAAGCATATTTCGTCGAAGATGTGTTACCAACTGACCATGGGGGAGTAAGTACAGTCCTCGTAAGTACAGTGCATTAGAAAAGCTTTCTGTCGTTATCACATTTTATGCGCTACACTGAAAGGAAATTGGTTTCTTCCGGAAAAACGACTTTCTTTCGAGATTTTCTTCAGTCGTAGCTAGCTATTTTTGTACTCCGGCTCGTAGTTCAGTAAGAGGTTCTGATTACGTCACCGGTCCACAAAATGATTGTTCGTTTTATCACTTAGCCCACCTACCCCTACACCATTCAGCCGTCTTTTGAAAGTCGCTAAAATTGTGGCTTTTTTCGTATTTAAGATTTAACAGATTTATTTGGGCCTAATCACTAACGTTTATAGAACTAAACGAATCAAAAGGAGAGATAAAAAACGGGTTACGAACGAGATTCTATACGAACTCGACGCCAAGGTACCTGTCAATAAGCTGAAGCTAATGCGTACAATGTCACTTTGCAATGCATATAATTTAACAAAAGGAAATACTGAGATGACATATGATAGAGCTCCAAAAACACGAACTTTAAACTAGCAGTTACGCTATGGCGTACATAACTTTTTTTGCAGATAACATAGTCGAACATACATAATTTATCATAGACCAATCGTAGCTTCCCATCGTAGCCGGTGCTTTTGGGTTTTCGTTCATCATCACCTCCTAAAGCGCTGACTAACACCAATTGCTACCATGAGTTCGTTTATTAAAATTCCAGAGTCGGAATCCAATTATCTAGTATGAATTGGTTACAAGGGGGGAGGGCTTGCTCTGCCAGCTCTGATCACTATATATGGAGTACTTGAGTTTTAGTCTGTGTCTCACCCGCCCTTCAAGATACGAGTAATTTTTGCAAGATAAATGCATGATCATACAACCAAAGGACTAAAGCAATAATGAAATTTCAAACATGATACTCAGATACTGTACATGTAAATGTGCAACAAATAGTGACAATAGTCTTTACAAATACAGGAGTAATTTTTGCACGATAAATGCATGATCATACATCCAAAGGGCTAAAGTAATAATGAGAATATCAAACATGATACTCAGATAGCGTACATGATGCAAGAGATAGTGACAATAGTTTGGTTCTCTAGTCATGATCACAATCACTGAATCACAAAGTCTAAAGTATCTTGCAACCACAATCTCGCTGGGCTGGGAGTCTAAAGTATACCACAGGAAAGCCTAAAGTTTATACTAGGAAGCATATACGAAGTCGTATATACTAGGAAGCTATCCCTTCGTTGAAAATAAAAGTTTCCAGTAAGGAATGGGAAAATTTATTTCAATTTTTCCACGATTAACATTCAACAAATAATCTTACTCCCATTCTATTTTGGTAATATTTTTACAATTAATATCAATATAAACATTGCAATTCATGCCATACTCTGAATATAAACCTCTGTTCTACAATATACTTTATAATTTTAACCAATGTTTGTTAGAATATTGATTTCAGTTTTCAAAACTGTTGCACGAAACAAAACGAATTCCATCCTTGTTATCTTGTCAGTTGCAAAACGAGGACATATGAAGATTTTGCACGTTGTTCCGAGCTAAAAATAATACAGAACTTTTATCAAAAGCAGCAAAGCATCTACTTTCTCGCATCTTAGTTGGTCATTTATTTTATGACCTAGAAAAATCTGTAAATAGATAGACTTAAGTGATTTTGGATTAAAGTTAAAATACAACTTTGTTGTCTTGTTTTAAATATTTATGTCAAGACATACTTGCAAATCTGGTAATAATTCCATGTTCTCAGTATGGCAAATATAAATCTTAATCCAAGCCCTGATCCTAACCAACCTATTATGTTTTAACTTTGATGGATTAAAGATTTGATTAGATGTAGGGCTTAGATTAAGATTTAATTTCGCGTACTGAGAACATGGAATTATTACCGTAAATTGTAAATCTTACCTCCAAGTACTAATAGTAATACATTTCTATTTCTGTGAAAGGCATACTTACCTTCAAAATAAAAGGTATCCATGTCGTTGTCCGGATTTGGCACGAACGGCGCTGGGTAACCATCGATATTCGACCATTCCAGTACCGAAAAAAAAGCCAACTTCTTGATCTCTGAAGAAAGAATTGTTCGGGTACCATTTATACACAAATATCTCGATAGTAAGTTTTTTATACTGTCACAGAAAGTCATAAAAAGCAATGACACCAGAGATATTGAACTCGCAAGAGATAAAAAGTTCCGAGCTTTAATATGGGTTTTACCATTTACTGAACATGTTTGAAAAAATCACTATCTGGTCGATAGCGCTATTCACATTTCGTACAACCGACCACGGATTATTTGATCAAAAATTCAGTATTCGATTGAGTTTCTGAGATGCGCAATCTCTGTTTTACCATAGAATTTAATACTAACCATAACAAAATGTACCATAGAGTGAACATAGCACATTTTAATGATACCAACCTTGAGCTTCGGGTCTTTGAGCGACATCTTTGACTAGAATACCAGCTATGGCAGCTTCAGCATCTTCAGATAACGCCTCGTCTCCTTCGGGCAGCAAGTATTCTGAAAGAAAATGCAAGGTGCTCCCTTGTGAAGTGCAGTTGGTTATGTCGTCCTTGCTAAGTCACGTGTAGTGATATTTAGTGGTTTTGATCTTTTGTACTTGTTTGAATACATTTTAAAGAAAATTTCCTCGATCGTGGAAAGCGTGCAGACATTACAGGAAATGTTAAAAAATGCGCTACCTATTTCCATGATGTGTCTAAAGATCAGGTCTGGAGTTTCGTCAGAGAAGGGTGGAATGCCTGTTAGAAACTCGTAAAGACAAACTCCCAAAGCCCACCAATCCACGCCAACTCCTACAAAAACACAAAAAAAATTGCGAAATTCTTCCCATTAACCGGTAAGGTCAAACTATCACTATTTACCGTGTTCTTGCTGCAGTAATACTTCCGGGGCTAAATAATCCGGTGTTCCGAGGATCCTCTGACCGGGTTTTGGTGCCACACCCCTTTTACATGATTTCGGAGTTCGCAACGGAGTTATCTAAAAATATCGAGACGAAAATATCTTGAAACTTGACAAGAAATAAAGGGAAATATGTACCGTCCCGGCAATAAAAGCGTTCCGAAAATATTTGACCAATTCATTTACTCAATTAGCAGTTCCTCTCTTTATTTCTCCCGTGATCCCTCAAATTTTGAAAAGTTCGTTGAAATGCTCACAACTTCCTGTCTATTGACCAATCAGAATGCTCACAAACAAGATCTAGCATTCTGATTGGTCAATTAACAGGAAGTTGTGAACTTTTAAGGAACTCCTTCGAAATTTTGAGGAATCGATCAGAGGAATTGCTAAGCTTGGGCAAATGATTTGGTCAAACATTTTCGGAACGCTTCTATTGCCGCGACTGTAACAAAAAAATGCAAGCACTGATTCATTCATTTTGGCGTTTTAGTTTCACAAATTGAGCAGCATCGCTTATATATTAAAACAGACTTTTGATATGAGTTGGGTCTACCTAAAGTTCATGGCCGATGATGACGTCATGATTACGTCATACTCACATGACAATGACGTCGACGTGGCGTGGTGTTGCAGCTTCGTGGAGGGCCGTGATAGGGAATTTCCATAGGTGACTGGAACTTAATTCGCGACACCGATGCAGTCTGAAAGTGTTTCGGAGCATTGTTAATAGGTGTTTGAAATATTTTCTCGCTATTTGATTCGATCGTTGAGTGTCCCGCGTGGATGTTGCGCGTAGTACGCGCGGGTGTTAGAAAGGAGGATGAAGAAGTTACCCCGTGATTGTTCTCGGGACTCTCGTATGTCTCGCGCGTGGAACTCGCGTGTGTATCCCGCGAGGAACTCTCGAGTTTTGGAACGTTGCTAATTTCGCTGCTACACGAGTAAAATACACTTTGTGGGGTGTTGCTCGATTGACCCTGCATGTCCTCTGTGATACCATTCTCACCGCTCTCCTGGTGTCCCTGTCTGTCCCCCACGAGTGGTTGAATAGATGTCTCCGGAGATATACAGGTATGCTCCACTTGATCTTGATGGGTAGCCGTACCAGATTGTACACAGATATCCTCAGTCTTCCCCTCAGTGTCCTTCACAGCCTGATCTTCCACAAAACTTCCATCCATTAAACTTTCATTGAGTGAATTATTTATGTCAAAAATTTCTGAAATCCTCGTTTCCTTGACTATTGGTGACGCCACTTCGTCTCCTTTAGCAACCGCTTTCGTACTAACCGTCGTAATTTTCCCATTGTCGATATCAAAGCCTTGAATTTCACAAGTCAGGCCAGTCGGGCTCGTTCTCCGTCGCTTCGGCGATCTTTCGGCGTCCTCGTCGTCTTCCGAATGTGATTTGTGCTCGGGTTCGGGGCTCTCCGTGTCTGACCAATTTGCTCGCCAACTTTTCATATTTCGTTTTCGACCTCTGTGTTCTAGAATAGAGAAGTATTGTAATATAGTTTAGTTTAGGTTTCCTCCTGTAGTAACACTGGATCAATAAGAGATGATCCTTACTGGACCTCTAAGAAGGTCTTCCCAGAGGTCCAGGAAGGATCATCTCTTATTGATCCAGTGTTACTACAGGAGGAAACCTAAACACCTAAACTAAACTAAACTAACTTTATGTATACTGGATAGCTCTATCAGTTCTAAACTGTTCTTCTTAGAGGTCTAGTAAGGATCATCTCTTATTGATCCAGTGTTACTACAGAAGGAAAACTAAACTAACTTTATTTATACTGGATAGCTCTATCATCAATAAGAGATGATCCTCGCTAGAGTCGCCTGGAATACACACCTGATTTCTCGTGAGCAATATCAGGGTTAATCGGTGTCGTTATAAACGACCTTGTCCGTGTTTCCACGTCAGGAGTCTGAAACACACCATTCTTACTCGCACGGGATGACAACTTTCGATGACTTCTTGGCTTGCTGTCAGGGGTAGCAAAGAGATACGGAGCTTCCACTGTGTCCGGTCGCTCTTCCGTCAAAATCCGGGATAGCATTCGGGATCTGGGTTTTATCGATTTCGGGATAGACTAAGAATATGTACAATATGTTACATCTCGGGAAAGAAAACGAAATAAGTCAATCAACAACGTTTAAACCCTAATTCAGCTTATATAAAATTACTGAATATGATTGCTAAGAAATCATATCTTTTCAGACTCAATGGACCTTTAACCTTTCAGACAAAATTTTGAAAACAATCGAAACAGGCAAAAATATTACCACAGCTGGAAAGAGCATCCTAAACTTAGTAAAATCGCAAAGTTTGGTTGTAAAATGTTGTAAACTGTAGAAAATATAGCCTTGCGAAGTTGGCAAATTCTGTATACATCTTTATTACGGGTGGAAAATAATACCCAGTTGATACCCTTGGGTATTCATTTCCCACCGATAATACAAAACTACAGAAAATTTGCCAACTTTGCAAGGCTATATTTTCTATAGTTTACAACATTTCACAACCAAACTTTGCAATTTTACTAAGTTTAGGATACTCTTTCAAGCTGTGGTGATATTTTTTCTTATTTAGGGTTAGCACCAACCCAGAAACCAGGTTTTCGTCCCTTTTCAAAAATCAGCGCACGTTGTAAGGACCACAAGGGCCTTAGAAAACTTACGAAAGTAAAATCTGTTGTAAGCGACACGATTTGTCCCGGCGTTCTCCAATACCCCGGAGATGAGACTGATGCTTTATACGACGGGGTGTTCATTACATCCATGACAGTGGGTTCTGGAGTGGAGAAAAATGGACAAAATTCAGTTTGGGCCGTAGTGGTGGATGAAATAAACCCAGTAACAAAGTTGGCAAGATCTAGTTTCCATCTAGTTGTGAATATATCAAAGTGACAGAGTATGTACGCCGATCTCCACTTAATATGACTAATTTGAATACAGTCCACCATAAAGAAAAGGTAGATCCAGACTATATCACATCGTCGAGAATGACAATGCTGCGACAGTTACGACCAAATGGAAACTGAGCTTAAAACCTTGCTCAAACCCATGCAACTTTGTTGTTTAATATACGTCGATATTGTTGCAAAGATTTGATTGAAAGCAGGGCTGCCAGTTCACCCGAACTCGTAAGATGTTTATTTTTCTTTGTGTCTTGCTCTCTTGACGGCTTATTTATTGATGAATACTGACAACCCTAACCTGAAAAAAACTGTTTTAAATATTTAAACGTTTTCGGTTGAAACTATTTATTGCACTCAATTATACAGATAAACTTGCGAGTTTAGAATATTGTGCTTTGGCCAAATTTTACACTTGCTTTTATTTCGTTCAACGTCCAATTTCGAGAGTCCAAAATCGGTTAGTTTTATGCGTCCTTCGTTTGTTACCAACATGTTGTCTGGTTTCAAATCCCTAGAATAGAACAAACGTTGCTTCATTCATACTTGTTGTAATGGCAAAATATCTATTGGCTTTTTGGCGTTGAGTTACCTGTGAATTATTCCATGGCTGTGCAGATACTGTAAAGCTAATACCACCTGAAACAAAAATAAAACGCTTTCCTTTGGACCTGAAAATTACCATTGAATATTGAATGGTTTGGTAAAAAAATTTTAACCTATGAAGTCAAAAGTAACGAAAACATTCAGTGTTTAGGGAGACCCCCACTTGCGAAAGCATTGTCGTTATTATTAAAATATAATTTTGTGGAAACACTACGTAATTTTATCATCGCAGAGCTTTCAAGGAACTTATTGTCGTTCTTGTGTAAAATATGTGAATACAAAGTCCTGTAATGTTTAATTAAAGTGAATTCACAGCGTTCCAAAGTAAAGCGTGTCTGGTCGTATCATAGAGTTGTGCTTAACCTGCATTTAAAAGTGCAATCAAATTGTGCATTCATGGTTGTTTATGACCAAAACAGGAAACTTTAACCCAAGATGATAAAGTATCAAGAATACTTCTTTTGGGGTCGGTTGTGCCAAAGGATAGCGCTATCCACTGAATAGTGATTTTCAACTGCTGCAGAAAGGCATAAAAAGTAATGACACCAGGGATATTGAACTGGCAAGAGATAAAAAGTGACTTTAACTTGAAAATGTTGAACTTTAATATATATATATAAAGGTTTTACCAGTTACTGAACATGTTTAGAAAGTTTGGAAAAATCACTATCCGGTGGATAGCGCTATATATTCACCTTTCGTACAACCGACACCTGGTTGTTATACCATGTTGGTAATAATTTTGTTGCAGTTTGTCTTTTAGAGGGATTTTCGGGGAAAAATCGTTCACCTGAGCGATATAAATTCGAGTCATTTGTTCGTCGAAGAACCCCATACTGTGCAGGAGTGATTTAACATCGCCACCAATCAAATATTCCATAACCTGAAACAATTCAGATTGCTGAAATACGTGAAAATTTTGAAACATTTACAACAGCAGAAAGAAAAGGCACCAAGAAGACACGACAAGACGTACCAGAAAGATTTGGTCTTTTGATTGAAACGAGTAGAAAAGGCGAACAACGTGCGGACTCTTTGATATCGCCAGAGCATCTCTTTCAGCCACAACTAGATGATGAATGTAAACCATTTGTAGAAGGAGATTAATAAATCATTTCTCAAACGAAAGCGAGAGTTGGGACATCGGCCGCCTTGTTTACCGACAACAATGGACCTTTAACCTTTTAGACGAAATTGAAAAAAATTGAAATAGGAAAAAATATTGCCACAGCTTGAAAGAGCATCCTAAACTTGGTAAATTGCAAAGTTTATCTCAATCAGATTTGTTGATAGTTTGTGTTCCTTTGATCGAATTTTGTTCTCGTTCGATCAGGTCATAATGTGTCTGGTTTTTTCTTGGGGCTTTCATAAGAATGAACAGTTTTAGAAATTAAAAATATCTTAAAATACTGATTGTGTATGCATTTTATTTTATATCGAACAACTGGCAAAACTTCGCCAGAAAACAGTTTGAACAAATGAAAAATGTCTGGTTTTTGGTTATAAAGAAAGCACTTTACAATTGCTCTTGGCAACAGAAATATGTTATGCATTGAGTTGGAGGTATTGCTTAAAGTTTTCAGCTGTTGTTGTCGTTGAAATGTACCTATTTTATGGTAAAAGCGAGTGTTTTTGCCAACGTATTTTTGTTCTGGTAAAGTTTAAAAATTTAACAACCTTGGTCAATCATATTCTTCTTAACCAGTTCTGTCTTTTTCATCGTTTTAATGGCATAAAGCATTCCTGGTTTGTCACTTGATTTCTCCTTTTTCCTCGCAAGGAATACTTGACTAAATGAAATGCATATGTTAGATTATTTGGAAATCTTTCTTGCTCAAAACTACAGCACTTGATAACAGCCATTTATTACCATATGACAGAGTGCTGCAACAGCTATGATACCATGCTAAACCATAAATAATTCTACTATGCCATGCTATGCTTTAACATGTTTTATACCCCATATCACCACATACAATACCATACTACAATACATTGTACCATGAACACAGTACTATATGATAATACACAATTTGCCATCTTTTGTAATCATAAATCTGCACATGCACCCGGCATGCCACACTCTACTACCATATACCAACATACCACACCTCGTAAGACAATTACTAAAACCCAATACAATTTAAACACAAATTTCCACGGACATATATAAATCCTTCGTATTTACCCATATGCACCGCGGCTGATAGGTTTAATTACATCAAAATCTTCAATCTCAGGCAGCTGTAAATACAACATTATTTCAAAGGCAATTAAATGGTCTTGATCAGTTTACGCTATACAGACTTCATACAGTATACTAGCGATTTCTCACTCATTATGAGAGCTATACAACACTGTTTATATTATTTTATCAGATCGAACGAAATCTACTGTAAATAGTGACCCAATTCGAGTATACCGATAAACAAGTTTTAATATTCGGATGTACAATTGTACAAAACTTAAACAAACCTTCACGCCAGAAGTTACAGCCATAATGCAAGCCTCTTCTTAAAAACACCAATATTTCAAACGATTTGCGAGTTACATAGCTAAATCGTAAACTAAACAAGTATTGAGTCAAGTTTTAAAATGAATGTCCAAATCAAAACATTCGAAGTTTCCGCTCTAATGGTGGACTCCGCTGTTCGGATTGAGCCCTTATCCAATCAATTCAGGCTGTCAATTTTAGGGTGGGGAATATATTTTTGCCAAAATTGAAAAAGATTTGAAGTTTATTTTGAACAAACAACATTTTGCATTATTATGCGATGATTTTTTAATGTAGATGATTACCTTTGCGTTGAACTCCTTAAAACATTGTTTTTATCGATTTTCGAATTTGTAGCCTGCAAGCTGCATTCGTAACCCGCAAATTAGAATGGAAATTGTCAATTCGTATTTTTTGCACCTGCAGTTGTGTAAATACTATCTCAAAATGAAATAATTTTGTATTTATTTAATTTCTGTTTAACCTTGTCATGGCTGTGGACAGCAATTCGTTGAAACTGCGAAAAAAAGCTGGTTTAAAAACCAATCTTCCACGGACAAATAGGGAAGAAAAGAAAAGAGAAATATTTGGCAAGTCTGAGTTTGGCGGGAAACTTCGATGCCTTGTGTACATTGCTGCATGTCTTGCTCTAACTTCAAGCTTGGCTTGGTTTATTTTGTGTTATGCTCTTCATAAAGAACTGTCTATTTGTCGAACAGAGTTTTTCGCCAGTTTTATCTCGTGGAAAAGGAATAATTCAAACGACAGCAAACACATTTTGAGTATGGGCTCCAAAATTCGTGCCCCAGTAAATGACAGCTTGCTCTGGGTTATTGACCGGCGCTCAAATTTAAGCTTGAGTGAATTTATTGAGAAATATGATGGGAAAAGGTTGGTACTTTGTGTTTGAAGTTAGAAAGTTCGGTTATTCCCCAAATCTTACCAAAGTGTGGTGGTGCCGGTGTTACAATTGTTATGTAAATGAGTTTAGTTTAGGTTTCCTCCTGTAGTAACACTAGATCAATAAGAGATGATCCTTACTGGACCTCTAGGAAGAACAGTTTAGAACCAATAGAGCTATCCAGTATAAATAAAGTTAGTTTGGTTCAGGTTTCCTCCTGTAGTAACACTGGATCAATAAGAGATGATCCTTACTGGACCTCTAGGAAGAACAGTTTAGAACCAATAGAGCTATCCAGTATAAATAAAGTTAGTTTGGTTCAGGTTTCCTCCTGTAGTAACACTGGATCAATAAGAGATGATCCTTACTGGACCTCTAGAAAGAACAGTTTAGAACTGATAGAGCTATCCAGTATAAATAAAGTTAGTTTAGTTTAGGTTTCCTTCTGTAGTAACACTGGATCAATAAGAGATGATCCTTACTGGACCTCTAGGAAGAACAGTTTAGAACCGATAGAGCTATCCAGTATAAATAAAGTTAGTTTGGTTCAGGTTTCCTCCTGTAGTAACACTGGATCAATAAGAGATATGATCCTTACTGGACCTCTAGGAAGAACCGTTTCGAACTGAATGGAATAATCTGGAGTATAAACAAGTTACTTCAATTATTTCAGACCAGTGCTTATCACAGATGCTTTGAAAGGATGGAAGGCCAATGAATGGAGTAGAGATTTTTTTCAGAAAAATTATGGAGACCAGCAAGTGGTCATGAAAGCTGTTCATGTATGTACTGGTCAAATTTACACCTCAGTTGCAAGTGCCTTCATCAGGGGGTGGTACATGTCGTGTTACAGCTCTGTTCCTTGTATACTGAAGAGATGATAAGATAACCCCTGATGAAGACACTGGACTGAAGTGTCAAGACATCAGGCTTTCTATTCATTTAAACATTTCCAGAGTCACAAGCACAACATGGTTATTGCACCTGGGTACCCAGAACAAACCAGCTTTATAACCAGAAACATTGACTAGAATTTAGAGCCAAACATTGCAATAATGATTTGAAAGTTGCTCAGAGGAATTTGCAATAGCACTTATGCAGGTTTTCCCTAAAGCTATTGTCCTCACCACTAAGTCTCACTTTCATAGAGAACATATGCTTCAATACGAGGCTTGGTGGTGAGGACAATAACCTCAGGGGAAACCTGCATAAGTGCTATTATTTGAGGAGTTGCTGATCAAACTTTGCCCCAATTATAAGAACTTTACTATAAATTTCAAAGTAAATTTGTTTCACAAACCAGCAATATATGTATATTTTACTAATTTAAGTATTTAAAGGCATTCTAATCTCTTCCTTGTTCATGTACACCGAACGAAATGCAAGCATGTCTACAATTACGATTGCAGATTCCTTCGAGCAACTTGCTCATCAACATTGCAAGATTGCTCACAAAATCCAGTTTTGCTCTAACATGCAGCATAATAGACCTTGATTCTTTGTCACTAAACGTGTGATTCTAATAAACTGCATCACATTGATATTTTTGATGCAGGGAACACTAGATCAGGCTGAGAGTCTGGGTTTACCAATGAAAGTATTTGCAAAACATTCCCATGAAGGAAACGCCAACACTTGGACTTATTTACAAGATGAGTTGTTCATACAACTGCATCCGGAGTTAAAAGAGCATCTTGGAAATCCTGTAGGCAATCTATTTTATGAATAATTAATTTATTAATTAGTTTGCCGAAAGTCAATTTCCCCTCCAACCACCAGGCTGTTGTGCTCCCACCTACTCTCTCATGAGGTTGTTTCTCCATGTTCCACTAATGTGTTGCCCCCTATCTATTCTCTCCTAAGGTGTTGCCCCTGCCCATTTGCTCACAGAGATGTCCCCCCATCTGTTCTATGACTAAGATGAGCCCCACCCATTCTCTTACCAAGGTGTTGCTCTCCCCATTCTCTCACTAGTGCATTCCCCTCCCCTATTCTCTCACTAGTGCATTCCCCTCCCCTATTCTCTCACTAGTGCATTCCCCTCCCCTATTCTCTCACTAGTGCATTCCCCTCCCCTATTCTCTCACTAGTGCATTCCCCTCCCCTATTCTCTCACTAGTGCATTCCCCTCCCCTATTCTCTCACTAGTGCATTCCCTCCCCTATTCTCTCACTAGTGCATGTCTCCCCACTAAGGTGTTGCCATTTACCCATTCTTTCACTGAGATGTCCCCATCTGTTCTCTAATTACTAAGATGTGCCCCACCCATTCTCTTACCAAGGTGTTGCTCCCCCCATTCTCTCACAAGTGCCCCCTATTCTCTGACTAGTATGTCCCCCTACTCAGGTGTTGCCCCGCCCTCCTTTCCACCAAGGTTCCCCCCCTACCCAACCAAAGCATTAATTAACCTACATGAACGATGCAGTGTCTCCCGCATATCGCGACTGTAACAGACAGTCATTCATCGTCTCTTAGATTTATCTCAAAGAAGATTTCTTTCAAGTTTTGCCAAAAGAAGTTCGACCTTGGAACGCCATGTTGCTGTGGGGGACTCCTTATTCCAGATCTTACTTACACATAGGTAACACAGCTTGATTATCTTCCTTTTGTTCTGAGTATATTGCTTTTGCTCAACTAAGGATTCAAATATTGCGATTTATTAAGCGTAGTATTCATTTGGTTGTAAGTGTCCTACCAAAGTCATTCTCGACGATTTGATATAGTCTGGAACTATCTTTTCGTTTGTGACCTGTATTTAAATTAGTCATATTAAATGTAGATCAGCGTACATATATACTCTATCACATCGGTCACTTTGATATATTGACGACACTTGCGACTTAATGGCAACTAGGCATTAGGGACCTTAAGCATACAAGCTTATTCTAGTACGGGGACGTGATAAAAAGCAGCCTTAAATTTACACTTGGAAAAAACTAGTGTTATTAAGAATCTCAATTGGCCGGACGAATGTGCCGCGAGAAATTGTGATAATATCGCATTGGCACACAAAAAGGAATAGAAATTTTATAATCGCTTGAGCGTTTAAACGTCGCCGTCGCTCTGTTCACAACTACAACATACAGATTACCACGTCTTGTATACAACGTCTAAATTTTAAGCTGGGATAACTACTACTTTGAATTAAATCTTACAACCTTTCACAATCATCAACCCCGTGTTTATATCAATCCTTAAACTGTATTCTTTTCATACAATGGGCAATAGAGAACAATTTTTTCCGCAATTGTTTAGTTCAACATTATTTAGTTTGCCGTCGCCGTCGTGTTACCGTCCTACATGCTTAAGGTCGCTATTATTGCCACAGTGCGGCTACTTTGAGTTGGCGGGCGCTTAGACATCACTAACCAGTCACATTAAGGAAAAAAAGAAAATCGGTTCGTCAACCAGCGTAGCGCAAAAACAATGCCAGTTCCACACTTGGTGCACTGGTAATATGCGTAAAATTTGAACAATTTAACTATTATGGTAAACCGTAATAGTCATACCCTGATACCCAGCCTGTACTCAGCCTTTACACAGCATGTTTCCATACCTAAACCTCGCTATCAATACAATACAATGCAATGCAATGCAATGCAATGCAATGCAATGCAATGCAATGCAATGCAATACAATACAATACAATACAATACAATACAATACAATACAATACAATACAATACAATACAATATTCATTTTTATTACAACTTCAAATTTACAGGTGATGGGTCTTGTTTAACATCCTACTAATATAACTATAAGTGCCATTAATGGTCATAACATGAACACGTTCTAATACTAAGAATCTACGAATTGTTCCAAATGTGGTTAATGTTCAATGATGTTATCATTATTATACATAAGTTTATTATAACTATAATCGTTAATCAAATCATTCAGAGCTATCATCTGCATCTTGGGAAACGTCAGTTATCCCAAGATGTTCCCGGTAAATGTTTGTAGATCCCTGAATTGCGTCGGTACAACACAATTTTCTGAATAAAGAACGATAACGTTTGGACATCCCGAGTTCGCGAAGAACGTTTTCATTGGCAGGATGCCAAGAACCAAGGGCGCCGATGACAAAACCAAAGACTTTACATTGTTTTCCTTGACCAACAAAGAATTGCTTCAACCCTTCATATTTGTCGAGTTTCCGTTGTTCAGCATCCCGGAGGGCTTCAGCATTGTTATCGAAGGGGCAGCAAACATCAATGATCAACACTTTCTTGTCTTCTTCTACTATTATATCAGGGCGGAGACGAGAATTGGCAGCACGAACTTGTTGATCTGTTGTAATAGATCCTCGTTGAACGGCGTTAACGATGCGGTCTACTATGCTATTGTGTCTTCTTAGGATACTAGGCATGTTAGGACGACAATGGCATAACACATGGGGGAGGGTCTCGTCTGAGTCACATCGGCGACATTTTGGAGAGGAATTAGACCAACGACTCTTGACACTGTTCACTGAGAGGCAATTAAGTCGAGCAAATACAATACAATACAATACAATACAATACAATACAATAAACTTTATTTAAATTCGAATTTTTGATAGCTATATATGAGCTAATATCTTCGAATATCTTAATTATATAAATTATACTAAAACTATAGCTACATACATTGTCAAGTAAATTACACCTTAATTGATATAATTAATTTTCAAAGTTTATGTCAGATATTGACTTAATAAATTTTCGCAAAGTATCTTGAACCCTGCAGCTATCTGGGAGACTGTTCCAACGTTTAACTGCTTCATATCGAAAAGAATGAAGTCCATACTTTGTGGTCATAACCTTTGGTAAATCAATAATATCCGTCCCACGTAATAAGTAGTATCCACTTCGTCTATTTAATATTTGTTTTAGATACTCGTTTTATATACTAATAATATATATATTAATATATATACTAATAATATTTGTTTTATATACTAATAGCGGTGGAGTCTATGCGCGAGCGTTGGCTATGTAGTTTCACTTATAGCAGACGCACTGTGTAATTTTCTGTGTTAAATAATTTCGAAAAGGCTTACTGATTTATTTCTTCACATCTGTCAATACGATAAACTGGCGGTATTAATACACTGCACGTGATTTCATTTTCAGATCCTTACAATTGGACTGGAACAAATGCCGTATTCTCTGGGAAGAAACTATGGAAGGTTGGCGGCCTTTTGAATTGTTCAGGGTTTTACCTTGCATCCGGTTTTTGCAAAAAAGATTGAGTTCAGGAGAACTTCAAGGGCTCTGAAGCGGTTGCCCTTGAGTAGTTGATACAAGGGATATTATTTGATGTAAAAAATAGCGAATCCTGGTCATTTTATACGACTATCGCTATAATTCATAGTGTTTCTTGTGTTCAAATGATTTCCGGTCATTTTTCGTAATTCTCCGGTTTCAAACTAGAAAATAATTTCTATCCCCGACGAATTTAACTCAAACAGCTTCATTTTAACTGCACTCAACATTTTTGATAAGAAGATCGAGTTTCCAATTGTAACTTTAGCAAATTGAATTCCAGGGAAGAATTAACATCACCAAAGCGAAATTTCTTTGCAAACATCATGAACTTTTCTGCGATGTTGTTCTTATAAAACATAGGATCTTACACCACCTGAAAAGATGTAAACAGAATTCAAGCTTTCGAATTCTACGAACTTTTCCACGAAGTCCCCCAAAGCGTCCAATTTTGTTTATAGTGTTTCAGATACTGAAGATGAAGTGCTTTCGTTTGCTTTCGGCGTTCAACGTATTTTAATCTGTTTTTAGTTATATCCACCAGGTCAGGACAAGTTCCTTTATGTCATGCCGAACAAAAAATCCGAATTTCCTTTGAATTGCTACAAATACAACAGGTTAGATCTCAGTGTCTGCTTTGGTCCAATGTTAAGCAAAGTTTCCAATTGGTTGTTGCTGTCATAGCAAAGTCATTCAAAGATTCAGTGTAGATCTACCTTTTCTTAGCAATATTTGAATTAGTCATATTGTTTAATTAGTCATTTTCTTTTGTTACCAATATTTAAATTAGTCATAAGTGTCTATTACATCCGTCAGTATATATTCACGATATTCACCACTAAACGGAAACTACAATCCTGGCCAAAAGTCTTTGGGTCATCACAACTTTCTCACATGTTTTCTTTGTTTAGATGAAACAGACTTGATTTAATGCAAAGTTTCGTTATAAACCCCTCTTCCTAGCCCCATTCAATGTTGAATTACTCAAATGTTAAAGTTGAATTACTCAATTTTCAACATTGAAGGGGGGGGGGGAGCGCTGGGGATTAAGTTAATGTCTGTAAATGTTCAAGTGTACCAACATTTTTGACCAGGATTGTTGTTTAATGCTTTTTGATTCTGTCTTTGCTACTTCGTCCATGAGCGTGGTTTTTGGTGTATTGATCAATATTTTTCATTTCGTAAGTCTTCCATTGCCTCAAAAGCTCATGAAAAAACACTGCAAACACACCACTGCTTGACCCATCGTGTGACACTTTATCTGTTTTAGTCGCGTTGATGCATTCAACCCAGATTTGAAGAAGTATCCAAAATTTTCGAAGGCTCGAGCAATTTCATTTGAGCAAAGACCTGGAGAGCTTCTGATTATTCCTCCCGGATGGTTTCATCAGGTATAAATACTCGTATTTTCAAAAATTTCTAGGTTTCTCCTGTAGTAACACTGGATTAGTACAAAACGATCCTTACTGGACATCTGGGAAGAACAGTTTAGAACTGATAAAGCTATCCAATATAAATAAAGTTTTAGTTTAGTTTAGGTTTCCTCCTGTAGTAACACTGGATCAATAAGAGATGATCCTTACTGGACCTCTAGGAAGAACATTTTAGAACTGGTAGAGCTATCCAGTATAAATAAAGTTAGTTTAGTTTGGGTTTCCTTCTGTAGTAACACTGGATCAATAAGAGATGATCCTTACTGGACCTCTAGGAAGAACAGTTTAGAACTGGTAGAGCTATCCAGTATAAATAAAGTTAGTTTAGTTTAGGTTTCCTCCTGTAGTAACACTGGATCAATTAGAGATGATCCTTACTGAATCTCTAGGAAGAACAGTTTTGAACTAATAGAGCTATCGGTTGCAAGGTTTATTATCTCTCAATTCTTTTTTCATTAAGGCATTTAACGAAATTGAAACAATCGCTGTTAGCAGTCAAGTGATGAACTCACAAAATTACCAGTAAGTATCTCCTTAATTTAGAGGTTTGAGAAACATACAGTACACAGTCTAAAACTCTGATTGTATTTCAGCATAATTTTGGAAGAGATTTTTAAAGCAGGAAATATTGACAGGAAAATATTGCCCAGTGATTTCTTTAAACTACCTCCGATCGAACAGGTAAGACCATTAGCTGTTAATACTTTCTGCTCTAAAGACACGTTCATCATCTGTAAGATGCAAATCGAATGGCTTGCATAGACAAACTGAAACGTCAGGCAAGCATACGGCGGTCACACTTCAAATAGTGCAACAAAATCCTTTTTTGGTCAAATTAGCGATGTACAGTGTCGACCTTCTCGAAGACGGGACAATGAAACGCTGAGCTCTGCAATTTTAAAGACATTCACAGCCAATTAAATTTTGTGCCTTTTCTATTATCAAAGTCATTTTTCCAATCAATTTGTTATGTTTTGTATCTTTTTCTTAGGTAATGCTTGTTTCGAATTCCCTGTCATCGGAAATCCTACGGAGAGGACGAGATGTTACTAAGGAAATCTTACAGCAGCTGGGCTACTCCACCAAGTAATCCCTTTAAACGAATTCAAAAATAGCTAAAAATGTAATGGCAGCAATTGTACTCTTTGCTCATTTGAAAGAACTTTCGAAATAAGTACCAAAGTCTGGTACAGCCCACAGGTGTAAACCTGATTCATGAATTTCACAAATGCATTTAAAACATCCTTAGAAATAAATTAGATTTATAAACCATACTGCACAGTATATCGAGAACGAAACGTATATTTAATGATAATTTTATTTTATCCATAGAAAAAATACCAAATCAATAAAGTAGTATCATTAATAAATACAATAGTGTTAATATTAAATATAGATTTATCACACTCAAAATAATGTAAATATATAAAGCGTACGTGTTAATTGTGGTTTTTAAATTGATTTTATGATAAATAGATCCACCCTTGTGTGTATGTGTATGTATGTGTTGTAAGCATAATGTGTTGAATTTAATCAATACCATTAATCATTATTATCATTATTGATCACCCTCATCATCGTTTATCGTGATCATCATCACCACCATCAATCATCATTGATTATTATTATCATAATCACCATCTATCATCATCGATCAGTATCATTATCATCATCACCATCGATCATCATTGATCATCATCACCATCGATCATCATTGATCATCATCATCCCAATCGATCATCATTGATCATCATTATTGGTCATCATCAATCAGACATCGATCGCTTCAGCCAATTATACTCATCATTACCACCCGCTCACAATGGTCATAACCAAACATTCACTTGCAAATAATACACAATGTTTTTATCTGCAACTGCTTGCAAACAGTCGTACATAACGTAGTAAGCAATTCAATGGAACGCCTTTAACCATACTTGCAAAGAATGACGTGGAAGTATTTGAAAACCCATTGAACGTCTTGAAAAAACTTATATAAAAATGGTTAACGTTATGGATTGTAGACTATGGAGGACTTCCCCCCCCCCCTTGAATATAAGACGAAGATCACGTTTCCACGGTGTTCACGGGGGGTTGGACAATGTGCGTGTCATCGTCCACAACATTTGCTTTTCTTTTTCTCATCCCCCAGTTTTAGATTAAGGACGCTGTGAATCTGCCAGTCCTCTTGCTCTTGAAGACGCCTGGAGCAAATAAAGTAAGTGAAAATGTTAAAAATACACAGTAATGTAGTCAGTTATACCATTTAGAGGGGGTTAACATGAGCCTGGATTGAGTTCCAATCGAGATTTTACTTTGGAGTGAGACTCTGAAGATGAAATATTTTCCCGTTCACTGGCTGTGAAAACAACCAAAAAAATAACACTCCTAATACAGTTGAATTTATTGGCATAGCAGAACTAAATTACCAGGTTTTATTACATAAAGTACAGTGCTTTATAAGGATTTCGGGCACTAATAAAACTGATAATCTCACATGTGAGATTATTTATGATAATTATCGAAAATTAGCGAAAATTATCGCTTTTCAAACAATCACCAATCATAGCTTCTGCATGGACATTTTATATTGGTGGAAAACCTGTAGTTTATATGATAAACAGAAAAATACATGGGTGCCTGGAACTACCAGATTTATTTCTCGCGTTGAACAAGGTATTTCTCACTCGTTCGTTGCGCTCACTCGTGAGATATCATGTTCAACACTCAAAATAAGTCTGGCATTTCCGCGCACCCATGTATTATTCTCTATATACAGCTTTGCCACTAGGAATGTGGCGTTCTTTCGTGGCTGAAACGTTGTAGGCTGGTTTGTTTGCGCGTAATACAAATATATGCGAATTCCGCACGCCATTATGCAAATTTTGCTCAAACTCCGCACGACTTTATTTTCCGTATTTTCCAACATTTCGCAACCAAACTTTGCGATAATTTTAAGAATCTATTTCTAACTGCGCCGATACCGATTCGTTCTTGGTTGGTAAGAAAATAAGTCGAATGTGAATCTTTAATTACCTCGCTAGAATTTCCATGGCTTCGTTGACATTCTCTCCAGACTTCGCGCTCGCTTCTGCGTAGAGGCAACCGTACTCCTGGACACAAAAAAAAATATGTTAATGTTGAAGTCTGTTTAGAAGAAAACTTATCTCAGTTATACATACACGAACCTCGGCTAATTCTTCTGCAGTTTTGTAAGAAACAACGCGACACTTCTGGTCGTCTTGGCACAAATCAAGTTTGTTCCCGATTAACATTACAGTACAGCCTGGTTCAGCCGCCTCCTAGAATGAAAATGATAAAAAACAATTCTTGAATGTTGTATTGGGGTCGATTGTACGGGACGTCGTACAAGCGCTATCCACCAGATAGTAGGGACCTTACGATATATAGGACGGCAACGCGACGGCAACGGCGAGAAAACACTTTATGATATAGCTTAGCAAAGCATAGAAATTGTTTATCATCGATCGCATAAGTTGAGTTAACACATGTGACAACACTTTGGTTGAAGACATGAGCTACATGTTTGAGAAGAGTTCTTAACTAGATCGAATTTAAAACTCCACCAGCTAAATTCAGTACGCCTGCGTTAATACAATACGTGAAAATATTTGATTTGCCGTCGTCAACAATACGAGACCCGCTTTTCAAATATTCAAATGCATTGTTCACAACTATAATTATTCACTTCTTTTCAATTGACTGTTTGTCTTAGGACGTTGCCGTCACGTTGTCGTTCTGTAAATCGTAAGGTCCCTAGTGGTTTTTTGATGGCACTGCAAGGATACTCCTAAGGTTGTTGCAACTGCAACTTCGGATTCCTGACACTTGTGTGTAAAGGCTCTCACTCAGTTTTCTCTGGTTTCCTCCCATATATAGAGAATGTTGATAGGCTGAGTTGAGATTAGCTCCTAACTGATCCTTCCATCGTAGCTGTGCTCCGTGATCAGACATGAGTCATAAGGTGGCTGTCAGAGGCGTCCTTAGAAAGCCTTCGACTGGATCAGGCTGAGCTGCGTCCTTCGTAATTCATTCTCATGCAGTGATCATGCATCAGTTCTTACCTCAACACTTGTCATCCAACTCTTGATGTTAACAAACGATGCTTCAGAACTCAGGTCATATAGAAGGACAACACCATCGGCTTTTCTAAAATATTGCTTTGTGATGCTACGAAACCTGGCAGAAAAAATCATTCACGTTTCTAGTTACTTCCCAGCCTGTGTTAGCACGCAATTGTGATAAGATATCTCGGGACATTAGATTTTCGTTACGTACCTTTCTTGTCCCGCTGTATCCCACAGTTGTAAGGCTAATTTCTTCAGTCCAAGTTGTAACGATTTCACTTGAAAGTCAACCCCTAGACACACAGGTAGCGAACTAAGCTGAGGTTATGTTGTTCTGTCAGTTCTAAACTGTTCTTCCTAGTGGTCCAGGAAGGATCATCTCTTATTGATCCAGTGTTACTACAGGAGGAAACCTAAACTAAACTAACTTTATTTATACTGGATAGCTCTATCAGTTCTAAACACTTCTTCCTAGAGGTCCAGTAAGGATCATCTCTTATTAATATTATACTAACTTTGCTCAGACAAAACTCACCTATGGTCGCGGTATATGAAGGTTTCCATATTTCATAACAATATCTGTGTATAAAACTGGATTTGCCTACTCCGGAATCACCGACGAACACTACTTTATAAACTCGTTGAAGAACAGTGGATGGATCAGGAGTTAGTGAATGCTTCTTAGTCATGGTCTAAAGAAGAAATATGTTGGATTCTAATGCTGTTTTCACCTTCAGTGTACTCAAGGAGTGTTATGTGCTCCTATTCTCCATACAACCTTGATACAAGTTTGTCATGAAGTCTGTTGGCTCCATTACGTTGAGTCAAGTGTGTGAAAGTCAATTTTTATATTCATAGACATTTTACATGTTGATGAAACAACTTCCATCAAGCTTGTGGGTAAAAGGTCTTGAAAATCAACTTGCGTCAAGCCTGTTGGCAACTTGCAGCAGACTTGTTTCTGGCTGTGTACTTAAAAAATTACAACTTACATCTTCTGTTTGCACTTCATTATCTGTGCCCACAGGCGATGTTCTAGGAGACAGCGGCTTCTTTGCCTTCTGGCTGCCATCCTCTTCGTCCAAAGGTTGAAGTTGTGAAATTTGACATGGAGTACTCTCAGCCATCACTAAAGATTGAAGGTACGCTCAGTAAGCGCTGGTAATTCTAACATCTTTGTGATTTGATTTGTATGGTTCATCTTAATCACATGTGCAATTTGAAACAAACTTACGTTGAGGGACTATATTTGCTTTTTGTCTTCGAAATTCTTGTTTTGCTTTCTGTATTTGTGACTCACTCACTATATAGTTGAAAAATACTGAGATTTGCATCACCATCATTACCATTGATTATCATAATCGATCATCATAATCATCGATCATCATAATAATCAACTATCATCATTGATCATCATAATCATCGATCATCATCATCATAATAATCAAGTATCATCATCGATCATCATAATGATCGATCATCATCATCGATCAACATCATCATTACAAACACGATTATCACCACCATACTTACTAATCGGACCTGCCACTTGATGAACTCTTTCCAGGAATGCAGGCCTCTCAGCTTCCGTCAATTCTCCATCCTCAAACACTTTCTCGCTTTCAAACTCCGCTCCGTCTACGGCGCTTGCGTACTCCAGGATATCTTGACTAACACTACCCCTAGACGAAAAAGTCCAGCATAAATAAATTTAGTTTATTTTCATTGTACGATCAAAACAATAAGGTAACTTACGCTGGTCGAACAGATTTCACTGAAGCCGTCGTTCTCGTCAATTTTCGTTTAGCAGCGGAACTGAAATATTACAAAATAGTTTCATGATATCATAAAATATCCTTTCAGGGCTAACAGCATAGATATCTCATATACACTAGATAGCGCATCTGTATATAAAAAAGTGAAGCCAAAAATCTCAGCGGTATCCCCTCATAACAATAGGCGGCGGCCATATTGGTTTTTCACTCATCAAAAAAATGCCACAGAAAACACTATACTTTTCTCCGTTTGTGTATTAAATACTTTTTAGCTGCATAAAAGAGGAGTTATTGTCAACTTTGTCCATTTTCGCTATACAAAATACACAAATTATCATGCTTCGTGTCAACTCCGTGGGAACGACCAGCGCCTGCGATCTGGCTTCAATTTTCGCCTGCCCACAGTGTGGGATGCACCATCTAGTCTAACTCACTGCTTTTGGTTTCTGTATTTCTACACGTCCGTTTATTTTAAAATTTCACAAACCAAAGACCAGTATTGATCCGGGCAAGATTTCTGTCTGAGGTAATATTTTGTAACAAACTTATAAACAAGTTACTGGAAAAAATCGCTTTCAATTTCAAGTTAAACCAGCGTTAAGCTGACCGGCTTTAGAATAACCCACCTCTGAAACTAAAATTACGATTGTGAAATGAGTTAATTATAATATTTAGCAAGAGGTCGTATTTGAGATCACTAGCGAATACATTACTAACTTAAACATATTGAGATACTCACTGTACAGGGACTTCATTTGCTTCCGTAACGGATTCCAACCGTGAATCTTGTCTCATTGCTTGAAATGTTTCGAAATACTTGGACATTTCGGATCCTTGCCTGGATACAACCTTGTGTTGTTTGACGGGAGAGCTTTCTAATGTCTAAGATATTAATTACCCAATTTAGTTTCTACCCACTTTTCTTACGCTTTAAAATTGTTGGCTACCTTCGAACTGATGTTCTCAGTGTAGGTAGTGCAGTTAACAGTACACGAAAGGTATAGGTTTTTTCACTACCTGAATACTAACTTCACTAACGTTGTTAGTGTAGGTAGTCCAGTTAATAGTACACGAAAGATATAGGTTCTTTCACTACCTGAATACTAACTTCACTAACGTTGCCAGAGTAGGTAGTGCAGTTAATAGTAGACGAAAGATATAGGTTCCTTCACTACCTGAATACTAACGTTGCTAGAGTAGGTTGTGCAGTTAATAGTACACGAAAGGTATAGGTTCTTTCACTACATGAAAAGAAAAAGTGAAAATCGATGGGAAGTTAGCAAGACTTTATCGTTTTAGGTAGTGAAAGAACCTATACGTTTCGTTTACTTTTGACTTCCTGTCCTCCATTTTGCTGTACATGTTTACATTCTGGTAACAAGACATTTGAGGCATCATTTCACTAGCATAATTTATTAAATCAGTCCATTTTCATTATCTTAACAAGGTTAACCTTTGTAAAACACTCTTTAAAGATGTTATCATTTATGACAAGAAATATTAGGTAATTTAATACTAATTAGCAACGCTTAATGAAGTTAACTAAAGGAATTTATTGAAATTAGAAGTCTATTGTTAATCCTACCTGCGCGACTTCCAGCTCATCGCGTAAGCTCATATACTTTGCCGATTGCTGTTTAAGATTAAAATTGATTTTTAAATTCAAATATTAAATGTAAGTGCTTTTGTTTAAAATATTATATACATAAAAGGATTTGTTACACGTGCGAAAGCTTTTAATTGAGCATTAAGGTTTGATGTAGTTTTTCAAAATAATGCAGGTTATATATACGTTTAATTTTACCTTTTAGCTATTAATATTTTGTATCAGCGAAAGGAGATGGGTTTAATGGTAGCACTTAGCAGTTAGGTGATTTATGGATAAGTTATATAGTTAGTTTCTTTCTTCACCGCAACCAGGTCGCTGCTATGGTTGCGTTTAAATGAACACAAAGCCTGGTCGAATTGCATTCATGACCCAACGTTTAGACGCGATGAAGATACTACACTAGAGTGTTGAAACGTTGGGTCCTTAACGCAATTCAATCAGGCTTTGTGTTCATTTAAACACCACCAGAGTAGCGAAGCTAACATGATTATAGACAAGTTATGAAAAATGGTTATGTCGGGAAAAATTCTTAATCTTTATATGTATAAGAAAAGCCTACGCAGTTATATAGTTCTTGGATTTTAGGCAGTATTTTGAATTAACATATTTTACGTCGCTATATATACTTACCGCCTCGTGCGCCGCTTGAATAGCGTCTTTCTGATCTCTCAATTTTTGATTCACTTCCCTGGTTGTAAAATGTGGTAAAATTGGCAAATAAGAGCTAGGTCACATCCTTATTCACGTGATATTGATTAAAACACGAGCATGTATGCTTTAACCGAGGCGCAGCCGAGAGTTTTACATCCGATAAAACACGAACTGCGAGTATTTGAAAGAGTTTCAAAAATGGCCCATTTTATACACATCTTTCGCGTTTATTTACGAAGAAATTTTCAATATAGATGTTGTTTGAGCCGCGAAAATCAAGGGAAAAGTTTTGTGTAAATCAACGATCTAACGATAAGTACCGTATATTATTTTACATAAACTTCGTCTCATTTGATTTTTTTATTATAGATCGAAAAGAATGTTCTAGTTGGATTTTGGGAGGATAAAGTTTATCAGAAAAACATGTAAGTTTTATGAACATAGAATAACATTCTCTTTTCTTCATACTTTGGAAAAATTTCTGACTAACTTGGGCCATAAGTATAAATTGAATTTCTTTGTGAAACCGCTTTTTGTGAAAAGGATAATTTTTGACAGAGCATTGGCGCAGAGCGTAATAACCACACTCTGCAAATCGTAGGTTCGATCCCTGCTGGGGGATCTATAATTGATGATGAATTTTTGTCAACTCTTCCCGAGTTGAATTTCAACGTGTGTATTATTTTCAGTCGAGATTAAAGCCTATTTTCCACTTGGAGACTTTATTCGCGCGACCCGAAGCGAAAACAAGAATTTGGCAACGTGATTGGTTAACACTGGTTGGCGAAAAAATTCGCCGCGAACAAGTAGGAAGCGTTCCTACTTTTTATCCTGTTCGCGCGAACAAATTCGCCAAGTGGAAAACGGGCTTAAATTTCCGCTTCTCACCTTAACATATCAAGCTGTTTCATCAGGCTTTCATGCTCTTTCTGCATCCCTTGCGCTATCGTCATCGCCGTCCTGGAAACAGAAACATGTACTTTATAAATATGACGCAAATAAGATAGCAAGGGTCGGGAGGGCAAGGAACATTTACTAGATTAACGATATAGTATTACTGTCATTAGTAGCACAAGGATCGGGTAGGTAGGGCGCGTATTTGTAAATAAGTGATAAGTCGCGCAAGAGATGTGTTTTCTAAAGACTTGTGATATCCGAACTGAGAATAAGCTAAGTTAAGCGTGGAGATGAGAAAATAACGTAAGAAAATTTCGTTTATACTGAAGGAAAGCTGTCGCGGTTTATGTTTGAAGTGCCTGAACGTAGTTGAAAACAATATGTCGAACGATTTCCTTCAGGATTCTCGCTGGAACAGTCCTAGCAAAATGTAGTTATTATAGAATACTATAATATCTTCCTTATCGACTCTTGCGACCGACAGCACGGTTGAAAAACAGCAGCCTTTAAAGCGAATCTTTGTTATAGATATTAAATAGACATTGTCTGGCATTTTTCATCCAGCTGTGACAAAATTTAAATATTTGACCTGTCGTTGTCATTGAGACGACACGATAAATGACATTATTCATAGAGGATTATCCCGTTAGCATGTTTATAAGATTAAAGGAGAAAACCCTTTACAAAACACAAATAGACACCGATAAGCACATTGGTTAGTAGCTTCCTTCTTAGTCGTTACATTAAACAGAGAAACGTAAAAAAAATTTGACTTGATACCCGAGACATCGTGAAGGCATTAATCACATACGAGAACAATTTCCTGTGTGAAACTAACGCGGAGTGTGTATTACGTAGGAGCGGATTGCGGAGATTGAGGAACCAGATTGAGCGGATTGCTTTCTTGAAAACGTTTCTCAAAGCTCGCTTTGTCAAACGTGTAGCATATTTTTAACTGTTAGTTCAATACGAAAAACAATGAGTATATTCAATATCTTTAATAACCAACAACTGTGTACAAAACACCCGGTATATTATCAAACAATTCATATATATCAAAAACTATAACTCTCTATATATCTAGTACACTGTTCTGTGCATGTTTATATTACTATTTGCACCCAGTATTAAATATACAATTACTATACCGTGAAGCTACAGTGCGACAAGTTAATAGCCCTACATTAATTATTGTTCATTAATCATTAGTATCTAAAATTTACAGGCATTAGCAGCATATTAGTACATATTGATCAGGTTACAATTAATTTCTAGAAATTACATTCAGTTGCTCTGCAAGTTCTAAGAAATTGATTAATGTCAATATAGTATATTCTGCTGAGTTAGTACAGACATTAGTTTGCTGTTTGTTGGTTTCAGTGAGCATTATCTTTTGGCAGATTGTAGTGAACACGAGACAAATTCCGAGAAAGAAAAAATCTATTATTTCCCAAGGAGAAATTTCCAGGAACAATTTCACGAAATGCGTACACCTTTTTTCGGAATCAGGCAGTGGAATGCAGTTATCAGATCAAGAATATCGAAAAACAATATTGAGAAATGTACTTTGTTTTGAGACATTGGTTAAGCCATTGACCATCGTCAGCTATGTGTAATGCTCACGGAAACGTCTCAATATAACCTTCTATACTCTATGCCAGTGTATTAGAGTACGATTGTTAGTTGTTTTATATATTATGATATTATCCAATGGTGAATAAATGTCTATACAAACCAGCAGGGACTCTTTTGCTCATCATAGTAAATCTCAAAGTCTTTATCGCTGAAAAGTTCGAAATCTGCCGGAAGTAAAGCGCCATCTGTTTGAACACCGACGTCACAACAATGTAGACCAGTCACATCGCTAGAGCCAGCCTCTGTGGCTCCAGCACCTTCCTCACTGGCTGATTCAACCGTTTCCACACTCTCTGATGCATGCGCCTGCGCACCTTCAGCTTGGGTGCTTGATGTAGCTGCCTTCCTGTGGGCTTCAATGATTGATGCTAACTTTTCTAAAGCACATGCGTGTTTGCCTGAACGACGACAGTAAAGTAAGCATTTCTCATCCCCATCGATACGTATAGAGAAGTGAGCTCCTTCTGGAACTTCTACGGAACTTTCCGACTCAATAACCACATCCTGCTGCCATTCTTTGCTAACTGCGCTTGAATACTCGCTGCTTTCGCGCGTAGACCTTTCATAACTCCATTCATCCCTCCTTGTTCCTGAAGATCCATGGCCTTCCCACGCTGACCTTTCCTGTCCCGATTCATATGTCGTGGAAAATCCACCAGCTTCCCCACTTCGAAATTCCTCGTGTCTCAAATCATCCCTCGTTGTACTAGAATATCCATCAGTTATATCCCTAGATGTACTCGAAAATCCCTGATCACTCCTTCTTGACTCCCTTTCACTACGCGTCGTTTCATGTCTTCCACAAGCAAAACAAACTGAACGACTTTGCTCAAATGTCTCCTCTGTTTCATATTGGCTCGATTTCTCTTCCATCGTAACAAAACGCGCACGATCTTTGACTTTTATAAAACTATAGTCAGTCGTCTTCAAGCTCTGCAAACACACAGGGCAGTCATTTTGCATATCGTCTCTTAAAGAACTTGTGTGAGTTTCTTCGGTCCGACTGCTTTCAGATCGAGTTTCTGTTGTGCTTCTTCGAGTAACTCTAGTGACTTCACTCTCACTGAAATCTCCAGTTGTTTCTGTTTGGGTACCTAAATGTATAACGGTTGACACGTGGGGTTATTATTGTATTGAAGTGGATAACATGGCGATCGAAGTTCGTAAAGGGCAACTTTTCGGTTGTAGATTGTAACTGAACATTATAAGATAATCCTAACAGCTATAGATCTATTCAAGAGACGGTTAGCTTAACTCTGGGTTAACGTAAAGTGGTTTCAAAGCAGCTTGTTTATAAGTTGGGATATTTTATAACTAATGAGCTCACCTTCGTTACTCGTCGTCAACACTCGTAAACCATCGTCATCAGGGATATCAGTCTGGGTTTCACCATCGGACAACTGTCGACTTTGATTCGTAATTTTCTCGGATGACTCTCGGTATTCTTCGACAGTACGAGTATATCTGTACCATTCCGAATCTTCTTCGTAGCTGGTTTGTGTTGAGGCGCTGCCTTGTGGAACTTGTGTTTGTATTTCCGAGTCGCTCGACATCCTGTGGGAAGGTATGGTTTGTGAAATGAGAAGCAAGTAAAATAGTTGTAACACACAGCCAAAAGCGCACAAGTTGCAAGTCTGCTACAGGCTTGTTACCTTACAGTCATCAAGTAGATACCAGAATGCGCTCGCATCGCTTGCTCCGGCTTGATGATAACAAGTCTGCTGCAAGTTGTCAACAGGCTTGATGCAAGTTGATTCTCAAGACTTTTTATCCACAGGCTTCATGCCAGTTGTTTCAACAACTTCCAGCAAGTCTGTAATTATCAAGTTGCGTCGAGTCTTATTTACCCAGACTTAATACAACTTGATGAAGCCAACAGACTTGATGCAACTTGATGACGAAGATGACTGGTAAAATCCACAATTAAAGTTGTTTGCTTGCCGCTTACCTTGTTGGAGTCATACTAAATGCATCTCTAGTTGTTCCATGCGTCGTGTAATCAGTTTGAGTCGTTTCATTGTACACATCACGATCTTCAGTTTGAGATTCACGTTCATTGGTAAAAATTGCAGGCGCGTGAAGTTTATCAATTTCCTGGAATTCGTCTGCTGGTGAAATCTCGTAAACGAGTCCCTCATGTTCCTCCGTAACTGGAGCAGATTCGGGAACTTCGCTTTCGGTTTTCTGGAAATCTTCTTCGATCGGAATCTTTTCGGTGGACGAAACGTCTTTGGTACTTATCGGAGCCTCGTCGGTGATAAGTGAACCTTCCATCGCCGAAAGCACGTCATCAGTAGGGTAACTAGGAGGATTTTTTGCGGAGATTTCTGTGATAGTTGTGGATACTTGTGAATGTGTTTTCTCAACTACAATCGTCTCAACGGTAGAAATCTCGGAACTCTCTTCCGGTTGTTCCTCGTCGTCAGCCGTCGACTCTTTGTCGGAAGAGGTCGTGGACTCGTCGTCAGCTGGTTTGACAGGGATGTTGATATCTGGGATTTTCTCCTCATCTGGGATATGGTCGGGTTCTGTTTCTTTATCAGTTGTCGACTCATTGTCGGAAGAGGTCGTAGACTTATCGTCTGCAAGCTCAACCACAATAACTGTTTCTTCTTCTGGGCTTTTCTCGTCTCCAGGGGAAACCTCTGATATTAGAAAGAAATTAATTTGGGATGTTTGCGGATTTCAAATTTCCATAGAGAACAGTTGAAGTATGAATGCTATCTAATTACATAGACGCCACAGACTTGATGCAAGTTTGTCATCAAGTTGCATCAAGCCTGTGTAAGTCAGACTTCTTGCAACTTCATATTTGCAGAATTGCTGCGAAAGTTGTTGAAACAACTTGCATCGAGCTTGTGAATAAAAAGTCTTGACAACAAGCCTGTTGACAATTTGCAGCAGACTTGTTATCATCAAGCCATGCGAACGCATCCTGATATCGGCTTGATGACTGCAAGGTAACAAGCCTGCAGCAGACCCGCAGCAGCTTGCACGTCTCTGGTTACGAGCATAAAGTTTATGCAAATATTTAAAAGACATTACCTTCTGGTTCTTGAAAAGCTTCCAACGTCGGCTTGTCTTCGGGAATAATTGTAACAGGTATTTCGGAATCCGACTCATCCGATGATTCAATGATCTTGGTGATTCTTGTGGATATTTGGGTACTTGATTTCTCTATAACTAAAGTTTCAACCGTTTTCTTCAAAGTTTCTCTTCGGAGACGCTCGTCTTCGCTTGTCGCCTCTTCGTCGGAGGAACTCGTGGATTCCTCGCCAATATCCAGTTCTATATCTTTCCTGTCTTCTTTAGGTCTTACATCGGATAATATCTGACTGTAGTCGTGTGTCGGAGCATCTTCCTCGTCCGACAGTTTATTCTTGGAAATTTCAGGGATTTCTCTTATTTCCACGAACGATTCCACAGTATCCTCAGCTATGAAAATTTCTTCTTTTTCTGGTTCCTCATACTTTATGTCCACGATCCCGAAAACTGTTTCCGTGGATTGATTTGGATTTTCCGCCATTACTTCTGTTGACATGACTTTGGTGTTATCACTGTCGGATTTTTCGTCATCGGATTCCGTCGTCGATGATTCGGAGCTCGACGATTCCTTGTTGGAATCGGACTCTGAAGCGAGTTCACCTTCAGGTTCTTTTGTTATGACAAGATGAGGGATAGATGTAACACAGTGTGCTGCCGGCTCTTCGTCATTCGTCGTAGAGTGGTCGTCATATATCAGCTGATCATCGGGAATTTCTTCAACTGGTTCAACTTCAGAAGGTTTGACAATTTCATCCGGCTTGGCAAGATCAATCGGAATAATGACGTAATCATCTTCATCACCCTTAGGGGTTACTTTTGGTTCTCCAGGGGCCTCGCCTGTCTCAGGTGGGGTACCTTGGGGTGATGATGGGTATCTTGTGGTGGTAATCTCAGTCACTGTCACTTCCGAATGCGTTTTCTCCACTATCACTGTTTCAACTGTGCTTTCTTCTTCAGGAAAATCTTCTTTACCGATGACATCATCATCTCTTTTATCACTGACATCATCATCATCTTTAGGTATGATGTCATCAGGTTTTTCGCCGACGTCATCAGATTTTTCACTGTTGTCATCAGTTTTTTCACTGACGTCATCAGATTTTTCACTAACGTCATCATCGCTTTTATCACTGACATCATCATCATCTTTGCTTAAATGTTCGTTGAGAATTATCTCAAAATCTGAAACATCGTCATCGCGTGATTTTTCGGGCACCTCGTCAGGCACTTCATTTTCAAATGGTTCGTCGCTGGCAGCCTCACGCAATAGACGTTCGTCAATGGATTTTGCAATTTCTTCGTCTACTTTGTCCAGCTCTTCCTGTGGTGTGAAGCTTTCTTCGTTATTGTTGGCCTTTTCTATTTCTTCTTGTGGCAAGTTTCCGTCTTCTTCATCAGGAAGTTGAGGTTCCTTCTTAGGTAAAGATTTTTCAATCTCTTCCACAATCTCTGTCGGACTATCTTCTTGTTTTAACGCTTCTTCAGCCTGAACGATTTCCTCAATTTCTGCTGTTTCAACAGGTATGTATTCCAACTGTGGCTCCTAAAAAAGAATTTGAAAATTAATTGTCCCGTCTGGAGTAACAGTGCGCCATCTAGGATCCACTATGACACAAACAATATTGCCATTTTATCATTTAATATTAGTTTTGTAGAAAAAACACGTAAGCTTCGACCCATAAGCTCAGATCTTCATCGGTGCATTGTTGAAGAAGTAAAGGTGATAAGTAGATACTTATAAGCGCATTTGATCATCAAAAGTTAGATGTTTTCGTCTTTCTTACCTTTCTCTCATCTTTAACGATCATTTCCTGTATCTCTGGTTCCTCTTCACTCGAAGCATCCTCTGCTAAACCTTGGAGCTCCTTTTCAAGAAGCTCGTCAATCAGTTCCGGTGATAATTCATCTCTACACGGAATTTCGTCCTCTCCCGGAACATTTCCTTCCTCGGGTACTTGATCCTCTGTTTCTTCCCTTTCTTCCGGCACGCATAACTCTGCAATGACCCCTTCATCTGGTTTGGTTGGATCACTCCCCTGAGTTTCGTCATCGCTGTCAAGTAAATACATTTCAGGTCGAAGTTGACCAGGTTTCTGCCGTGCGGTGAAGAAAGAAGTTGTTGAATCTGGTACATTGGATACAGGTTGTTCACGCTCAGGAACAATGGACACCGGGATTTCGCCCCTCGGGAGATTTGACCCTCGGTCTGTTGTCACCGGAGATTCGTCTCCGACAACGGCCTTCGGCACTAATGCACCAGATCTCTTGATATTGTCAAATCTGTTACCACGTCGACTGCGTCGCTGCTTTCGTGCTACGACTTGCGGCTTGTCAGTCTGGTTTACTTCCGGTGTTACGTCAGTGGACCTGTCGCTTGCATCCCCTGAAGCACCAGAGGATGATCGTGGGCTCGGTTCAGAAGAACTTTCGCTCGTATCTTTCGGTTCAATAAAGCCAGTAAAATGAACGGCTTTCGGGGAAACGGGTCTGTCTTTTCTTGGGCTTCTCGGTGATTCGGGTTCATCTTTTCTACCTGGAACTTCTGAGACATATTTCGTGATTGTTTTTTCCACAGTCACCGTTTCAGTCGTTCGCGTTTCTTTCACTGTTTTACGAGTTTCCGACCAGGTTTCATCTTCGTAGGTATCATTCTCGTACGTATCACTATCCCGGGGAACTTTCTCCGGCGTTTCATTTTCATTCCTATGTGGCTCCTGTTTAGCCTCCTGGAATTCAGGCAATTCATTGTCATTCGTTTTACCTTCATCACTCGCTGGAATGTTTTGGTCATCGTTGGTCATTCCCGATTCTGGGAATTCAGGAACAACCTCTTGGAACTCCATAGCAAAATCGGGGATAAACACCTCGCTTTTGATTGGCTCGTCAGGAATAACCTGCTCTGTGATTGGCTCGGAAGCTCGCGGTTCCGGTTCTGCTTCTTGAAATTCCGGGATTTCCACTTGGCTTTCTCGCCTTTCGGAGGTAATATTTTCGTCAACCGGTAAAGCAGGTTTCGCAGTTTCCGGAATAAATTCTTGGAAATCTGGAACGTACACCTCTTTCATTATTTGATCATTTTCAATAACGTCTTCATCTATTGGCTCGGATGGTTTGGTTTCTGGGAAATGTGGAAGTTCGATCACAACTGGTCTCTGTTCAGAAGTAACAGCTTCGTCGATTAATATACGACTTGGTGGCTTTCTTATTTCGGGTAACACTTCTTCTAAATCCGGTATATAAACATCTCTAGAGATACTTGTACTAGGTTGGATGCTCTCATCAACTGGTTCAACAGGTTTGATGTCCGTTATAACCGGTGTATTCAAGTCTTGGCCCCGTTTCTCAGAAGTGATGTTTTCATCGACTGGCTCGTATTTCACGTCAGGCAAGGCTGGTGTTGAAGACCGTTCGCGAGAAACTTCCTCGTCGACGGGACTTTTCTCTTGCGAATCTAAAGGAGTTGGTGACTCGGCCGTAAAATGGTCAAAAAGTGGGAGTTCCACGACCTCGATAGCATCGTCATCTACTGCTTTAACTGGTTCTCCAAAATCTAGCAGCACTTCAGATTTCTCGGAATATTCTACGTTTTCTGAAACAGGTTCTTTGAATCCAGGAATCGATCCAAAATCTGGCATTGTCTTCGTAGGAGCTTGTGCCTTCTCGAGGCTTGGTTCATCTACTTGAGTTTCTGGCGTAAAGTCGTCATCACTGGGGAACATATACCCGGGCTTGTTCTGTCTTTCGACATTTTCTTTAATTTTCCCCGAAATTGGAATGAGTAGTTGTTCTGTGGCGCCCAAAATATCTCCGGTCTCAAATTCTTCATCGCTGCTGGTAAGCGAGCCTTCGTTGTCAACATCATCTTGCTCAGCGGTATCTGGCTCTAGCAGATGCGCATCTTCGGGCCTACGTTTTATGCTTTTTTGTTTGTTTTCGGAAACCATTTTTAGCCGCGTGTGTAGGAATAAGTCTTCTCGGCTTTGTGATGACAAGTAATCGTCATCATCAGTGTCTTCAAGTCGACCAAGCATGGTGAGATTTATTGGGCGCCCTGTGTCATTATTCACCACGATAAACTCGGTTGCTACATGTGAAGGCTCGTCAACGGTTAGTGGTTGGTTGTCGGAATGATGCCCGCGTTCAGGTGTATAGTACTCAGGCACGGGCTGGCTGTACAGAGGTGCTGCATACTCAGGCTCTGTAAAAACGTCTGCTTCATTCCTTACAGGCACCTGAAAATCAAGCTCGTCGATTTCGGGGTATTCAGGTTGACTCGCTTCATGCTCGGGCTCATTTCTTACAGGCATCCTAACATCGGGATCACTAGACAAGGGTGCGGACCGACGTGCAGGTCTAGGGGATTCGGACCCAGACTTTCGAATCGTTTTTACCGTAGTCTCGGTCGTTTCCGTTCGTGTGGTCTTCGTGGTTCGTGTCGTGTGAATCGTGGTGTCCACACCCTTCGAGGATTCGTGTGATGTACTCTCGTGTCTTTCTGTAGATTCTTCATGCGTCATATAACTTGAGTCTCCGTCAAAATTATTATCATTTGGTGAACGTGGTTTGTCTTTGGGTGTGCTGGAACGCACAGTACTTTTCTCGTACAAGGTACTTTCTCCCGGGAGGGTACCTTGTTCCGCTAGCTTGTTTTCGTCATCCTCCTCATCATCTGTATATTCAATGTCAATCACAAGCGCATCCGGCTCCTGCTGTGTTTCCATATCATCAACTTTCTCGATAGGAATTTCAGTATCATCAGGGCTTTCTTCCGAGGGTTGTTTCCCGTGGGATCTTTTCTCCGAAGGTCGTTTTCCGTAGGGATATCTCTCGTAGGGTAGATCTGCCGAGGGAAGAGGTTTTTCTTCCGAAGGATATTTTTCGTCGGGTAATTCTTCGTGGGATTCTTTTTCGGAGGGCATTTCTTCACCTGGGCCATCAGTTTCGTCCTGATTAGTTTTCCACCTTCGTTTTTCTGTTGTATCTTTTCCAACTGATTTTTTCGTTATATCTGTACGGGTTGTCTCTGTTATTTTGTTGATGTCAGTGACTGAATCTACGTCCATAATTTCCTTACTACCAGGACTGTCAGCCCTAGGGACCTTCCTTGCAGGCTCTTTCTCTGGCCGGACTTTAGATACTGGCGGATGACTCCAACTTATATTTTGTGATGTCACCTTATCATCATCCAGCGAGTCTGATCTTGCGATTGGTGCATCTCGTTTCCTTGGCAACCGTTCCTGGCGACGATACAGGGGTTCTTGTTGTTCACGCATGCTCAAATCTTTCATCTGTGGTTCGTCGTTTCGAACTAGTGGGAAATTTACTTCAGCTGTTTTCACTTGACTTCTATTAATAACAGCTTCCCTTGTAAGGGGTTTGTCCTCGGGTATTTCTGCCACATCTAGAGGTTGTTTCTTCAATTGTGTTCGATCCACACTCTCATCAACCGGCATCTTAGTCTCGGGGATTTGTTCCACTTCAAAAGGCTTACTATCTAGCTGTGTCTGTCCGACAGATTCGTCTACCGGCACCTGCGAGCTTGTAAACATCTCCCAGTTCAATTCGTGCGCTCTGTCTTGGTTTGTCTTTTGCAAATTCAGGCCATATAGTCTGATATTGACCTGAGTACCAGGTGTTATAACTCTGTCACCAAATGGAGTAGTTTTAAAACCTTCGATTTCGCCATCAGATTTCGAATCATATTTCTTCTTTCGCGATTTCTCAGTATCTCTCCACGATTTTTCTCTTGATTTTCTAATTTGTGCTCGGTAGATTTCGTCATCATCGTCACGACTTCGAGTCTTGTCGTAGCCTCTCGGTCGCCTGTCGGGTCTGTACGGATGAGGGTCGGTATAGCTCCAGGGCCGAGGATGATCTGGCTTGAGTTCGCCTCGTCCCTTATTAGGGAACGATTCTTCGTTATCAAGGAACGATTCTACTGGCATTTCTTCTTGCTTGGCAATGAGGTCATCAGGAGTTCGTGGTTTTCTCTTGTACTTTTCCCTCGTCTCGTGTGTTTCGCGTTCCTCGCGTGTTTCACGTGTCTCGCGTGTTGCGTGCTTTTCTCTGGTCCTTCGAGTTGACGGATGGGTATCTCTGCTTTGTGGTTCGTCTTCTTTGTCCTCCGGCTTGTTTCGTGCACCTCGCAGACTGTTCTTATCGACCGAGTCCAAAATGTCCTCAATTTCATTTAATTTTTGCGAAATAGATGTTGCTGGCGATAAGTTCGTTTCCATTTCTGATGGCTTATGCAACGTTTCACCGTGTTTTATCTTCTTCACCTGCCCAGATTTCACAGTTTCATCACCTTTCTTGTCCGTCGTCTTCTGAATGTGTTTAAGAGTATTAAAAACATTCACCAACTCTTCGACATTCTTATTACAACTTTCTGTCGCGCTTTTTGTCGATGTTTCTGCGGTGGTGCTTTTTTGATTTTTCTTGCGTTTCTCGGTGATCTCTCGAAATTTGTTGGCAAAATCAGGATTAGCTTGACACAAATCGGGTTCATCTGTTCTTTTGGTAATTTTCGTCGGTAGTTCCTTGCCTTTTTCGTCGGCGCTTGTTGGATGACCGTGTTTTCTTGGCAAAGATCTTTCTCGGAACATCTTCATTCCCACATCGGAACCCTCCGGCTTTATTGGTTCCGGTTGCCTCGCTTCACGCCGTAAGGTGTCGCGTTGTGATCGGGTGTGCAGCCGTTTAATCATAGTTTCTGTGCCCGTAGCTGTTGTTTGACTTGTTTCCAATCTTGGTGCAACATCGCTGACCAAAGGGATTACTTTTTTGGAGGAAGGGATTTCAAGAATGTTGAACATGTGTTTTTCACGTGAATCATTATCATCTTGTACCCGACTAGGGACATATCTTCTGGTGGGGTCTTTACGTGTGTAGTCATATTCCCGGGTAGGGTAAGAATCTTCTGGGACATCATCAGGCTGCATATACACATCATCATTTCTGCTATCTTTGATCTCAGTTTCCGAGGTTCGAGTTTTGTATTCTCTCGTGGTTGTTTCGCGTGACTCTTTTTGCGTGTACCGTGTGGTTTTGACGTCATATCCACGTGTGGTAATACGATCGCCTGGGGTTTCATTCTCCGATCTTGAATCGGGTCTTTGGTACCGTTCGTATGCTTCGGAACGTGGTAAGTCTTCCGGTCGTCTATATCCAGAGAATTCTCTACTCTCTTCAAAGCCTTGTGAATCGTTCACAGACATTAGATTGTCTTGTTCCTCTGATTTTGTTACATACTCATCGGGAAGTTCTTCCGAGAGGGGTTGTTTCTTGTATGATTGATTCTCGTAGGGTCGTTTGTCGTAAGGTTGATTCTCGTTGGGTCGCTTGTCGTAGGGTTGATTCTTGTAGGGTCGGTTCTCGTAGGGGTGATTTTTCTCATAGTTGTTTTCTCTTTTATCTCTTACATTTTCATCTCTCGTTTCTTTTGAATATTCTTTACGCCTCTTATCTTCAGCTGACTCAAGATAAAGTGGTCTTGCATCAGTTTTTCTTTGCGTAGGTGACCGTGGTCTTTCTTGCTGTCCACTGACGGCAAAGTGGCCCTGACCATCAACTACTTGTTTTCTTCGGAAACCAAAAAATTCCTTACTTTCCTCCCAAGTTTGACCATCGCGACCTCCTTTCGAAATATTCTCAGAGGAACCAAAACTTCTGAATCCATAAAATTCTCTACTTTCCTTGACGGTTGTTGTTGTATTACCGTTGGTCTGGTACCTCAAATCTTGTTGGCTACCAGTCTTCGACTCTCGATAGCCATAGAACTCTTCTTTGTTTTCCTCCCACTTTGGCTGTTGCCGACCTCTTTCCTTTTCATTATCAAACAGCAAGTTCTCTTTGCTCCCAGTCTTCGAGGTTTTGTATCCATAAAACTCTTTGTTTTCCTCCCATTTTGGAGGTTGCTGACCTCTTTCCTTTTCATTATCAAACAGCAAGTTCTCTTTGCTCCCAGTCTTTGAGGTTTTGTACCCATAGAATTCCTTCGTTTCTTTCCATTTTGTGTTTTTTGGTTGATCACGGCTGCGCATGTCATTTGCATCTCGAGTCTCGTCGCCAGTCCTCGACTGTCTGTAACCATAGAACTCTTTACTTTCTTCAAACGTTCGCTCGTCACCGTCCTTATCTCGGCTATCTTTTAGGAATTCCCGTTGCTGGTTTAGGTCATCAAATTGTTTGCCACTATCAGTCCTTTTGTAGTCATCTCGTTTTTTTCTTTTAGGAAGACCGCTGTCATCATCACCGTACTGCGGGCTCATAGTTCCATTCTTTGTAGGATAACCGCTGTCATCAACTTTATCATATCCTGGACTCACGTTTCCTCTATTTTCGCTCCCATATTCGTTTCCAACGTCAGTACGCCTGTATCCATAAAAGTCTTTGCCTTCCTCATATGTATCTGAATGCTCTTTCAATTCCGTTTGCTGATCTCGTGGGATCAGGTCATCTCTATCTCGCCGATCAGTTTCCTTTTCCCGTCTGGGAACAAGCAGAGGACGTTGAGTTTTAACATCATATGTTCGTGGTATCACCCTTGGTTTTTCACTGTCGACTTCTTTGCGTTGCGGTTCTTGATCTGCTTCGTGGGTTCCACGAATCTCTGTATCATCCCCGCGTGTGTCCCGTGGGGGCTGGTATTTCTCGTATTCCCCAATACGCGGCACTTCAGGTCCATCGGAGCCGCTATCCGCCTTCGTTTGTTTCATTTCTTCTTCCTTCGCGCTTTGAATCAAGTCTTCGACCGAGTAGTATTGAGTCTTGGTTTTGTGACCGCCCAACGGAAGTGATCTGTCACTATATCTATCAACATCAATATCAAAAGTTCGGAAGTTCACCAATTCAGTATCCGAGGATGGGTGCACATGCCCGGTGCCTGTTCTCGCACCGGGCGTTGGTCTCTCGCCTCCGGGAGTATTCTCCAAGGGATCGTAATAATGAGGGTCAAACTCTCCTTGGTCGTTTATAGGTGGGTCATAATCTTCGCCATTCATTTGCATCAAGGGTTCGTAATGCCGAGGGTCGGAAACCCGAGTTTCAAACTCTTCCCGGGGGTTAATACCTGGGACAAAATCCCTGCCGTTATAAGGAGAACGACGTGAACCTTCGATCTCTTCTTTGGTATAAAATTCACGATCAATTTCAACGTCTTCTGGTCTCTTGTTTTCGAAGTAATTGTTGTCCTCGTAATTACTTTCAACTTCTGTTGTTTTTGTTGTTGTAACGTCTGTCGCTATGACAACGCCATCGCTGTCGTCATCCTGTTCACGGATTTTCCTTGTTGGAAATTCTATGAAAGGAAACACAAACATTAAATTAGTCATGCTGCTCTTTTAGTCCCTTCGTTTCCCAATGTGTTCACTCTATATTACCTGTTTTCCCCCCACTTTCTTTTCGATATCCATAAAATTCCTTGCTACCCCTTCTTGTCTTCTTGTGTCCCCCTTCACCATCACTCTCACCGGAATACTCCGGTCCCGAAGATACACCGACATCCGACGTCCATCCGACATGCATGCCAGTCCCTTCGCTACTGAACCCACTCTGACCATCATCAGAGAATGAACTGATTCGTGACCGGTTGCGTGGCAACGCGATCGGGGATACCCGTTCCAATCCACCACCATCCTTCATTTTACTCTTGCGCACCCCGTAGAAGGTTTTCTCCTCAGAATAATTTCCGTCTTTTCGTTCATCCTCATTAGCATACTTTGCGTTATTCTCTTTCTCGTCAGCATCGAAGCTCTTTTCCTCGTAGCTATATTTGGAGTCATAGCGCGAATCGGTGCGCGACTCATGCGTTTCACTTCGTGACTCGCGCGAGAATTCCCCAGAGTTTTGTGACTGTCGACCGTCGTCGAGATAACTCATGCCGTCGTCCGAAGATTCCCGATCTTTGTTTACAAAAACATCTTCCTTAAAACTTCGCTCCAAAGGATCGTCGATATTTTTCGCCACCCAGAAGCAAGCACTCTGTTCCATCTCTTCGTTGTCCAGGTTTGAAACACGGTGGACATCGCAAGCCACCTCGTGTTTGCCTGCCCGTTTCTTTAACGGCATTACAGTGTGCTTCATACGTCTTCGTTTTCGTCGCCCCGAACGCCGACTGCTTGTCGTAGACGAGGCGGAAGAGTACGAGCGCTCCACGGGCGACCTCGACTGTAAATTGTAGAGAAATGTGAAATGAGTAAGACGTGAAATTGATGATTTGTTTTGAAAGACAGTTGTTTCAATGTATTGTCTTAAATTTTTCAGTTAATTTCATATGTAAAATCATTTGAGGTCCAGTAAGGATCATCTCAGTTGTTAATTCAATGTTATGCTGTAAACCTAAACTACACTAAACTAACTTTATTAATACTGGATAGCTCTATCAGTTCTAAACTGTTCTTCCTAAAGGTTCGTTAAGGATCATCTCTTATTGATCTAGTGTTACTACAGGAAGAAACCTAAACTAATCTTGCTTTATGAATACTGGAGAACGTCTTGGTAGTGTTGCGTAGCCTTTGCCCTGTGAGTATGATTTAAACTAATATGCAATGTCCATAGATCGTAATTATTAAGTAAAATATTCTATAAGGTAATTCTCCTAGGACTCCATAATACTGATTATTGTTTACATTATACGATAATGATACTTTGGTCAGTTCAACGCAAGCTTATCCAACTCGTGTTTCAACGCACTTCAAATAAAATTGCGATTCCCTCCTACATACTGGATTAAGTCAGATCTTTGAGAGTCTAGAGAAGGTTATCAACACAGCAATGGAGTACTGGCTAGAACAAATGCTCGACAATTAAGCAGAATGAAATCTTACAGTCTGATGTTTGTTTAAGAAGTTATTGCAGTCCGGTTTGTATTTTATGTAGTCCGTAGCTTGTTCTTACTGTTTCGTTTGGAGAGCTGCAACAAAATGCGGCTGCTACTAGTGAAAGCGGGTCAGAGTTAATTTCTCTTTCATACTGCTACAAGTGCACTTGTTTAAGGCGATAAAATCAAGTGATGACAACACTTATAGCAGCAAAATAAGCAATTGTATCAATAGGCAAGGTTTGCAGAAAAAGATCGTATTAGACGCTCTGTGAGTATAGCACTCTGACTTGTCAAAATAGCCTCGACAACAGAACTCCGTAAACTAGTACCTCAATTTGTACTATTTTATAAAACTTTGTTTCTGATGTTATTTCAAACATGGCGTTCTATGCAGTACGGGTAGTATGATGTTGTTTATGAGTTATGTTATACTTGAAGCTTTTTTCTTCAACTGGGAAAGTTGAGGTGCATTTGAGACGTAACATAAAGCGTACTATATATAGCTGCACAGTACTAGCATGCAAGCAGTGTATAGGTTTAGGTAGTTATCTTAAGAGGCATTGTAAACTAACATGACGTGTTATGCTGTAAAATGGGTGTAAAGTACTTTGATAATGCAGTATCTACCGTACAGTAGCTCAGATTGAAACAATCTAGGCCACTGGCCTCTATATCTAATTTGGTTAGAACGTGTACTGGACTGACAGAGGCTGACGCTGATAGCTTAGGTTCTTTATATGATTCTCTTAACTTAATGCCTTTCTATGTCATATACTTTTAAACTGGTCTCAGTATTCTTGTTTCTAACTTCAGCTACTATAAACCCATTCAAAGTGTTTATTTTCAAACGAAGGGACTTCCATATTCAGTAGGGCTGTGAAAAAACACTGGAAGTCCAAAACACACATTGCGAATTAATTATTTGTAGTGGTTAACAGCGGGAGGTCTCCTGTCGCTTGCGTTTATACACGATCATTTCTATTTCCTTTCAGTATCAGAATTTCTTTAGTTTGTTAGCCATTTGTTGCCTTATAAAGCCTGGTCGAAGTTAAACGTTTGGACTTATGAACGAGCAATATCTTTAAGCATGTCTCTTGAAATTTATCTAAAGAAATATTTGAGTTGTGTATGTCTGAGGCTTCCAACTGTGTATAATTAAAGCAAGTTATGCGAACTACGAGCATTACAATTATGCGAAGTTATGAGCATTTATAGTATCAATAACCGACATTTAGCTTTGGTCCTACCCTTGTCATTCCAGCGATTGAAAGGTCTGAAACACAAGTCCACACGAGATAATACTTAGTTTTTTTACGTGAAATATGCGGTAGTTGAACACTTAGTTTTGTTCATCAGGAAAACGATAAAGAAATCTAAATTCCTAAATTGATTATAGTGTGCAGGACAGCACGATTACACAGAACATCCTTAAACGAAGTCAGGTCAAGTATAATTGAGAAATATTGACCTAGAGTCTCATCGCACCCTTCCTGGCAGTAGATTCTCCCACGTTAGTTCAAAGATTCCTACTTTAGGCTTGCAGTATGAATGTAAGAATGATTCTGGTGTAATCGATACATTAGAAAAGGAATTGTTGTATTTAGGGATCGTCATTTAATCTTAATTTAACTCGCAAAAAAAATTGCTCAAAATGTTTCATATTTGAATCTCTTTCGATAAATTGAACGAGTGGGCTGAAGCAGTCTTTCAATGCAAGTTCCCTCATAACTGGATCAACAAAAGTCGTTTAGACACAGTCTAATGTTCTTAGTGTTAACTTGTGTTAACTCAAAATCGTTAGTAGACAGGCTATTGAGTGATGTCTCCCAGGGTATAAATCTACAGACTCGTTTCATCCACATCAGTAGATCAGCATAGTGATGTATGGCAATAGTTTAGATACTTACTGAGTTTATAAAGACCATATTGAAACCTGTAAGTCTGTCAAAATAGCAACCCTAATGCGGATCAATTTTACTTCAGATCAAATCATTGCATATTAAATGTCTTGTCTGATACATTAGCTCCCATCATAACAATCCTCAATGTAGGCAAAGCAACGTATATGTATCAAATGCAATTTTTAATCTAAACTATCGTAGCTTAACACATTATACAATATGAATATTTAATAATCAAATATATACAGTCTTTAGTCTTCTATCTATTCTATCGTTGGAAAGGAGGAAGATCTAGACATGAGAACCTGAACCAGTTATTTCAATCTTATTCTGACTTAATCTCATAAAGAAAAACGATGTCGTAAAAAAACGTCACAGCAAACTAGATATTTTGTCAAACACTTGTGTAAATATTGCGATAACTAAATGAATTCGTGGTCATTGATCCAGTAAATTGTTTATCGGAGTAAAAACACGAGACTTAACAATACAAGCGAGCATCAGTTTCTAATTCTAACCAGCCAACAAATAAACCCATTAAACAATCGAAATAGCAAAGTCTCAAGATATACATATCCGAACTGGAATGTTGTATCATTATAGTAAACAGGCCATACACTATGATCCAAATATATAACTTATCAAAATGATACTGGGAATATTGGAAAGTACTACGGATTGTAGCATTCCTTGACAGGATCTAGTGAACCTCATCTTACAATATATACAGATTTCTCTGAACTAGAAGCTTTTCACTAAACTCTGTTACAAACTAGAAACAATCGAATCTATTTAAATAATCTATCAACTCGTAACTGGTAGAGAACATTATGGACCCAAGCTTGCCCTAACTCTAATTTAGGACTAACTTTACAATCTCAACCTAGTTCCCGCATATAAGCTACAAGGCAACATCAAAGTTAGTTGTGTGTGTATGTTTTTTTTTGTCAAAGTCAGTTTAAATATCGCACTTGATATGAATACACATACCTTAGCTACGCTGGTGCTCATCTTCGAATTTCAACTCTTTTCCTTCCAAAGATTACGTAACCAAACTCCAGTTCCTTCCCTTTGATCAAGATTTTTCTTTTCAGTGGTTTCTTGGCTTTAAAATCCGCGCAAAACGCCGCAAAACTGCGCTTTAAAACGCTTCGATCCAGACAAGATTAAATATTCAAACAGCGCCGCATACCATACGTGTTTTGGTGATTTTAATATGGCATCAGCTGTCAGTACACGCGATTAAAAGTCTTTCGACGCCTACGAAATGCCAAGGTGTTCGGTTACGACTCCAGAATGATCTCAAGTCGCAAATATTGGGTGAAATTTTGGGACACCTCTCCGAAAACGGCGCAAAGTCGGTATCTCGGTGCACACAGCTTATAAACAAAGACTGCTTTGAAAGCTAATAGCGTATGTACACACGACGCACAGTCGCAGACCACGGAATGCAAACACACTCCTTTTACATATTTAGATCAGGGATTATAAGGACTTTAGCAAATAGAATGTTTCGAAATGTGAATAAATTAAGTGCAGGCGCTAATTTAAGTCAACGTAAGATTACATGCAGTTATCAGAGTTAGAACATAATGTCGACCTTTAATAAAATTAGGCGATTTATTTTATTTTTCTTGCTTGTAAAAGTTTCGGTATTTGCGCAATATGGTATACCAGAACGCCTTCTCTAACTCAAAGTATTTCATACTGAGTACAAGCTTTTTGAGTTTGTGAGTTTGTTTACTTGTCCTGGAATGTCCTCTAATGACAATCAGAACAGATTAATAGCTCATCCACAAACACGCCTACTTTTGAGAGTTCATTATAGCGGGGGGGGGGGAAGTTTTGAAGGGTTAGTGTAATGAAACCATTGGGAGAAAATTTGATTCGTATGATGGACTATAGCTTGTGTTTATAGATGTAAGGTTTTCTGAACTGATGCAGGGGAGTCGAATGAATAACTTTTGGGATGGTTATTCCATGTAGCATAGTAGGATGATAGTTGTTTTACCAGGCATTCACCCCCCCCCCCCCTTATTTTTTCCTAGTTATTTGGACACCCCCGTCCGACAGACATTGAACACTATTCTTGCAGGGAGACAGGGAGTGCATGATTTCTTTCTCGAAAGGTTACCTCAGAGGGCTAGTATATATCATGTATTACATCCCCCCTTCTTGGTGTTTTGTTTTGATAAAATCAATGACATCATCGGTGCATTTTAAGTACGAAAGAATTTGTCACCTAGGAACAGTAAGAGTTCTTGACAGTGTGAGAAATATTTGTTACTTAAGTTATGGAAACTATGTAATTGTTTCAAAGATAATTTCTAAAGGTGAAGTATCGAGCAGAAGTCACACATATGTTAAAATTCAAGCCGGGAACAGTTGAGAAAAATTCATCGTCAACTGCGAAATTCCTAATGCGAAATGTAGTGTATTTAGGGTGGTAACAGGTGCTTTTGTCAGCTTTTTCCATAGCTTAGTGGTCAGAGCATTTTACCCGCATCGCAAAGGGTCATGGCTTTATAGGATACCCAAAAGGTCGAGGTGCCCCTGTGTTTTGTGTATTTCTCACTCACTGGGACTGTATCTACTTCACCAAATTTAGCTAAAGTGCGAGCCCGAAGGGCGAGTAATGATTGTCGCGCTACGCGCTCCCTCTTTAGCTAAATTTAGTGAAGTAGATACAGTCCCAGTGAGTGAGAAACCCAGTGCTCTCTCGACATTTCGACCTTTAGGGTATCCTATAAAGCCATGACCCATCGCAAAGGGGTTGGTTCCCTGGATGATGAATTCTTGATTAGCTGAACTGTTCCCGGCTTGAATTTCGACCCTATACAGATTACTACCTCAGCTACACAGTTTGAAGGATTAACTTGTTTATATTTATCAGAAGAAAGCCGGACGCAGTCGGTATAGTATTCTACAATAAGCTGCGACAAGAAGATCTTTTTTAAGTTTTAATAAATTATCAACAAAAATTTAAACGGATTCGCGTCATTGGTAATGTCCTGCAATTATCGGCGTTCAGTAATTAAAAAGCAATTAGAATTGCAATTAGAGATTTAATAGCCTCGTTACGAAATGAGGGTCGAACGTGCGGTGGGAACTATGAAATTCAAGTTCCGACTTGTCGTTTCGTAACGTAAATCGTTTATTTAACCCCTTGTGCTAGCTAGCTTACGGGCAGGATCAACCATTTATTACCTGGACAAATTTGCAAGAGATTGTGGTCCAGGCTGGCGAGACTGTGATCAAATTAAACTCAGTCTGGGGTTAGATTAACCTTAAAGTTATCGAAAACGTATTAGACTAGATGAAAAGATAAATAATTTGAAGATAAATAACAGAATTTCCCTCCAAAGTGTTTGTGCAACGTTAAATCTGTTTTGGGAAAATTTGAAGTGTAGGAAGACAAAATTAGAATTATTTGACAGGCTTCTCTGAAGACTTTTTGGATAATTTAGACAAGGATGCATGAGTATTTCTGCATCACTTTGGCGTAACTTTGTAAAGCATAAAATGAAAAAGAAGTGAACGACTGTTGCTTGTAGTTTTGGTATTTTTTTTTATAAGCAAACAAAAATACACACACATTCTGATTGGAAAATAAACATATAGTACTGGTCATTTCGTTAGGAAAGGCATTTAGTTTTGCAAGACAAGGTATTTTAACTGTATGACAATATATTAATTTCCATACCTATGTTGTTTCTTCTTCTCTTCATTTGTCAAAGATTGCAAGTGTTGAACGTAAGACTTCGATTCTTCCAAACTACTGCTCGACTCGTCAAGTTGATTTTGGAGTTCTTGGTTAGCCTGGGAAGAAAATATATTAATCCTTGTTCGTGATTATACAATTCTTCTTCTACTGCTCCCCTCACTAAAATCAACGCTCTCAAGTTAATATGTATAAGAAAATCTGTGTAATGGTGTCAAGGAAATTGTTAACTGGCGCTGTAACATCGCTACTTGAATTGAGAAAGTGTACATGTCTTGAGTAAATACTTCAGCTGGTTCGATCTACAATGATATTTTTATTTGGTTTGGATTCATTGTGTATTTATACCTCCTGTAGTCGACTGTTCTCCGCTATAACATCTGCATCGACTTGGTTGAGATGCTGAATTTTCAGTTCGAGCTGTAGAGCAGGAATAGAAACATTAAAGAAATCGATCGTAAACTGCTAGAAATTGAGGGTGAAGTTACAGAGACAACAACTGAATGATGAAAGAAATTAAGAATTTATAATCCTCAAAACCGTCAACCTCCTAGATGGTAGAAACATTAGGAAATTGGTTGAATGTTAGAGAGGGAAAGTGATATAGATAACAGCTGAATGATGGAAAAATCTCAGCTCCTATGGTGTAATTTTGATTCGTTAGGAACTCTGTGGAGGAACTTCTGTGAAGAAGCGTTAACCAACGCTGTGGTGGTGGTCACGGGTTTTGGCCGAGTACTACAGCTAAAGGTCGGTCCTTAACTGGGACTTCCTTTGGTGACACAATCATTGGAGGATCTTCTTTTATCGTGAGTTTGATCCTCGCTTCAGGCTTAAGAAACTTAATATGTGACTACAGATTTAATATTCTTGGGTACTCTAGTTTTTTTCACAAGGAATGTTGACAGGCTGGGTTGAGATTAGCTCCTAACTGATCCTTCCATCACAGCTGTCGTGTTCCACACGAGTCTGTCTTCGGATCACAAGATCGCAAAAGGATGAAGACAAGTCATCGAGACTGATGAAATATTTTTGAAAAGATATTTTGATACCTCTCTTTGTTGACTTAGCAATTCTTGGAGTTGTTTTTCTTTCGTCGCCATCTCATTTTCATACTCTTCACGAATTTCTTTTTCTTTTTTCTCATGCTGTGAAAAAAATCAATGGTACACTGCATGATTTCAGCTGTACACGTAAAAACCGAGAGCTTTTTAACAAGATGCGTTTGTCTTGCTTGTTCTCAGTTGTTTTGACAAGTACGGAACAAATTATGACTTTTAACAAGACTCACGAGGCCAGCAGACTTGCTACGATTTGCATGTTCCAACAAGTGTGATAACGTCAACAAGTTGTTCGCAAGATGATGACGACAAGCTCATAGCGACGTGTTATAAACAGTCTGTATTTGTCTTGTTAGAACAACTTGTAACAAGTCTGTTACCATCATTAACCTTGTAACACGATGGTAACAATCTGTTCAAGACTTGTTACAACAACTGAGAACAAGCAGTGTGAACACATCCTGATATCAATTTGACATGAACATGTATGTTTTTTACAGTAAATTTTGTAGGTCATTGATTTACTCGTGTTGAACGTCCTTACGTGCGAACTGATGTCTTGTCGTTCAAACTTTAGTTGATTGTCCATCTTTTCGTAAAGTTTCTGGATCTCAATTTCATGGGCTTCAACTTGCCTAGAAAAAAAGCAGATCCTTATACTTAGCTTTTTCTAAATTTTCTAGCCTGATCAATTCGACCATTTGCTCACTTCAGAGAAGAACTCATCCAAGCCTAGTACATGCAGTTTGAGATTTTTTCAGAGGAGCTACTGTATAGGTGCCACAAAATCATTACTGGTTTACCCTAAATCTTTTTGCAGGCATTACCAGCTTAAATACAAAGAAGTTACACTTGTTTTTGCAAGATACTTCCGTAGCTCATTGCTCAGGGCATTGCAGCGGCATCGCACAGGCGTAGGTTTGATTTCTGCCAGAAGACCTATAGTTGATGATGAATTTTTCTCAACTGTTCCCGGCTTGAATTTCGACATGTATATGATTTCCACTTGAATCGAGGCACATTAACCCGTTAGAAATTACTGATATAGAATTTATTTGACATTACATTAATACACATTTTGATAGCGAAGTTATTTATTTTACAAACAAAATCTCACTAACCCTTTTAAAGCTTGCTCAACATTCACCGCTTGCGTCTGAGATCTCTTGATTTCTTGAGAAACTTTGGTTAAGAATTCCGTCAGTTTTTCAAAACCAATGACTTCATTAGAAGAGAGTGCTTTCCACAGATCATGCAGTTGCCCTTTTGATAACACTCTGAAATGCGATGTGTAAGATTTGAATACAATCTGCCACGTGTATCAAAATGGTGTCGGTTGTACGATTCAAAGGAGAATTGTGCAGTCCAACTTTCTAAACATGTTCGGTAACTGCATGGTACAAAAAATATTAAAGTTCAACATTGTCGAGTTAAGGTCACTTTTTATCACTTGCGAGTTCAATATCCCTGAAGTCATTGCTGATTATGCCTTTCTGTGGCAGTTAAAAAATCACTATCTGGTGGATACCGCTATCCAACTTCGCGGGAGCTGCCGAAGTCTTCAAATAGACAATTTGCATAATAAACTAACATTCGATCTTGGCAAAAAGAACAACATCTTTTACTACAGCTAGAAAGAGCATCCTAAGATTAGTACAATTGCAGAATTTGGTGGAGAAATGTTGTAAAATACGGAAAATATAGCCCCGCCAAGTTTGAAAATTTTGTATATATTTGTATTACGCGCGGGAAAAGTTACCATTTTCGCGGCAATTTTAGCTCAAAAATGGTAACTTTTTCCGCGCGTAATACAAATATATACAAAATTTGTAAACTTTGCAGGGCTATATTTTCCGTATTTTACAACATTTCGCCACCAAACTTTTCAACTCTACTAATTTGAAGGTGCTCTTTTTAACTGTGGTAAAATATTTCGTTCTTCCTGTCTAGTTCGACCTTTACTCGATTATGCAAATTGTCCATTAATCACAGATTAATAACTTCTTATAAATTCTTCCAAACTAGATTTATCAATGCAAGGTTCCTACTGTGATCACAGAACCTTTGACAATGCAAGGCATTTCTTACACAAGGAGAAACAAAGATAATATCTTTAAGCGTATATTTTGCCATCTTTTAACAATCTATTCATCTTTCTTTCCTGTGGTGATGGCCCCAAGCCTGCATGGCTGATATATGTACGAGCTGTCAAATGTGCTATTGTATACAATCCGGCGTTACTTCAAGAGCAGGTACAAAATCATTTGGTTACATGTCATGGCTGAGAGAAATATATTGGAAAATATCTCAAAACATTTTAAAAGCGCTAGGCTTAACAAGGATAGGAAATGTTTCAGTGTTATTTTTAGCTGCAATTGCACAATTTACACAAGGAACAAGGAAACGTCTCGCCTCTGCAAATAAATGATCTAAATATCCTTCATCAGACTACATCCGCATTCTCGAATCATTTATACAATTTAATGAACAGATTTTTTTGTCATTTTACACGATTTCTCATACAAGTTGCAATATGTATTATAGACATGTTGGTATATATCTTAATTTGACACTTATGCGAGAAATCGGGTTTAGACAAAGGTTGTGACGAAGCATACGCATGTAATAACTACGACAACCAATGCTTATAATGATAGCGGTATATAGAAAAGTGACTCCCGGTGTCATCTATCGAAAAAATGGGGAAAACCTCAACAACATAGAAAGAAGCTTTCTTAAAAACTAGTTAAAAGGTGCCTATAACTTCTGCACAGTACACTGTACTTTATTTTAAAATTTTGTGGCTGGAATTAGCTTCCTACCATCCTCGGATGTAATTTTTCTTTTAAGAGATAAAATTTAAGAAATTTGACGAAATATGCTTAGCATAACATTTGCCTTTGAGTTGTGTTTTGTCCTTCCTCAGTTTTTCTGCAACTCGTTTTTAAAACTTGTGGCTATTAGGCTATATATACTATTTCCTGGTTATGATTTCTGGTTAATATTATCCTGGAATAAACCTTCAATTATTAGAAACAAATTGTTACAAATAGAAAAATGTTCTTCGAAAAATTTCAGACTATTAAACAAATTTGATTCCGTAGTTTCGCAAGCAATAATTGACCTATGTTTTGGTCTATGGCGTGATTCTTCATAAAACGTTTTGTTTGTCAGCTGTCGAAGTATTTTGCTCACGTTCAGCAAAGAATATTCAAGTACTGACAGCTGGTCAAGCTTAAATTTAGCATACAGTTTAAACAAACAAACGTATATAAATTTTCGTTTGACAAAACGTAAAGCATTTTTAAGTGTATGTTTGGCTGGCTGATATCTGCATTGATATCGAGTATCACAATTCAGAAGAATGTAAAATAGTTTTTAAACCATATACTTTTCTCAAAAAAATGTCTTTAATTGTAAAATTACATTGTGTTTACCGATCTAGAACAATTGCGTTTTCTAAAGACTCAGCGGTGCAATTACATTAAAATTTTAAATTTCAGTTGTGTTTACCTAAACTTCGAAGATAAAATTAAATATTCATTGTTGAATTTCGGCAAGTATTTTATCATGTTCCACCCTTGAGCGTTAAACAATAATATTGAAGATTTTTTAACAAGATAGTACGTTTTCTGAAATTCTGTAATATTTTCTAGGACATATGGGGCATATGGACTTAATCACAGGTGATATCTAGACTTAAACGAATTTTACCATATCTTAATCGTACATGGAATCTTACTGAATTGCTAATGTGCAGAATTTTAATTAAATTTTGTGGGCTCAATACTTTTTATATGTTGAAATGCCTGAAATAGGGAGAGCAATATTATTGATCGTCTGTCACAGTTCATTGGCAATATTGATCGTTGATCCTTGGGCAGCACAACATATGCGGTACATGGTGATATATTCGACGAAATTATGGTGTCTATATTGCGAAACCATTTCCAAATTATAAGTAGACCTGAATATCTTAAAATATTGGTAGCCGTGGCATATTTGAGGATAGGGCTCGAAATATGAAGCCTGCATGTATGCTGTAGCCGAGTCCCATTTGTAAATCTAAAAATGAAGTTCTAAAGATGTTGTGATTGTGAAATTCTTCATATAAATACAAAACAAATCCATTCAATTTCACACATTTGCAGAAAGTTCATAAATATTACTTCGTAACATTTGTATAGTTTGTAATGCAATTTCTGAACAGCATATTACAATTGTCTTAATATAATGCCTCGACTAGTAAGTAGCCCTTGCCAAAGACCCAAACGTCGACATATGATCCAAACTGGGCTTAGGGAGAACCTTTTCGAAGCTCATTGAAATCTGCATATACGGTATGATACCATTTGACTTAGCTCAATATTCATAGGGCATATTGAACGACCGATAATATTTATTAATAACAAACCACTTGGGGTTCAACTTACCCGGATAGGAGATCATCGCCGACCTTATCAGCAATTTTCTCGAACAACGCGTCTTCGCTCAGCGCAGGCGAATTCACCCCCGAATCGATATGACTTTCGTAGACTCTCTCAACTGGCGTTAGAGGGGCTGTCGCCTCGAATTCAAGACCGTCATTTTGTCCACTTGTGTCCAAGAACTTTCCAAATCCTGCTACAAATTCCTCTAGCGTGAGTCGTCCATTACCATCGATGTCCAGGCTATGAAATAAGTCACCAAGCTGTTCCTCAGTCAGCGGAAATTCATCCGCCAATCTTTCCAAATCCGACTTCACTATGTACCCTTTCTGTTCGCGATCGCACAAGTCGAACAGTTGATGCCCTTGCGTGTAGTCCAATGCATTGTGATTCGCATCCGAGTCATGTGCTCCCAGAAATAGATCGAAACCCGAAATGAATTCAGCCAAAGTTAGATAATTATTATGGTCCTTGTCGAGTTTACTGAAAGTCAACGTGATCTGCTCTTGCGTGAGCGGCAAGCCAAGTTCCTCGGCGACTAGACTTAGATCATCTTCCGTAATGTATCCCTTGTTTTGATGGTCACAAATTTTAAACAGTTCTGTGGCCCGCGACGCCAACGTCTCCTCAAAGTTCTCTTCGTTTGACATCGTAGAAGAAGCTCCGTGATACTCAGTTTAACGCTGTTTCCATAAATGTCGCAATTTTACCACTGGTATCATATGTTACGCGATAGATACACTACACTCGGCTGCTCATTTTGCATTTGTTTACAGCCGTATTCCGTATTCACACATCATATATAGAATAATACAAAGGTATAATCACTGAAGCATGGCCGGCACACACTCTTTTCAAAACATCAAAGACTCCTTGTAATTATATCTTTCAATTCCGCCTCGAATTGCACGCTATTTGCATCGGTTGAAAATTAAAATTTACAAATGCATAGATAAAGTCACCTCGCGTTTACCAGGCAACCGCGATTGTGTAAAGGTCAGTTGAGGCCGAGCGTGTGTATTGTAAAGTGCGTCAAAACCTTGGCCCTAGGATTACAGAAAGAAATTATATTAAGCCTCTCGTTTAGGCTTCGTTCATTTTGGACTTTTGTAGCTTAGATGTGTCACCTTTGCTTGAATAAAACCAGAAATGGTGCAAAGCCGATGTAATTGGCTTTTGATTTGCTTCATAGCCTTATCAGTTCTAAGCTGTTACAGGTCATCTCTTGTTGGTCTAGTGTTACTACAGGAGGAAACCTAAACTAAACTTTATTCATACTGGTAGCTCTATCAGTGCTAAACTGTCCTTCCTAGAGGCCCAGTAAAAATAATTTCTTATTGATCCCGTGTTGCTAACTTACTGCAGGAGGAAACCTTAACTAAACTAACTTTATTTATGTTAGATAGCTCTATCAGTTCTAAAATGTTCTTCCTAGGGGTCCAGTAAGGATCATCATCTCTTATTGATCCAATGTTACTAAACTAACTTTATTTTTACTGGATAGCCCTATCAGTTCTAAACTGTTCTTCCTAGAGGTGCAGTAAAGATCATCTCTCATAGTTACTAAGGAGGAAACTAAACAAGCCAGGAAACGTGAGGTTTTCGTGCATAATTTAACCCCAACACCCAAGTTTTACTTTATTACTTCCTCCTGTAGTAGCAACACTACCACTGAATCCATCCTTATTACTAAGAGACAATCCTTACTGGAACTATTTTGAAACGATGACACCAAAACTCAGTTGAATAATTTTAGTTTACTTAAGTTAAACATTTAACACAAGAGGTGGATTATGTATTCGACAAGTATTAGGAAACTCTGCTTTCTATTGGTTTGTGTCATTTTCTTTGTTTAATCATCAGAAAGACCTCTTCTGTCATTTCTTTGTCCTCATTTTTTTGTTGACATTGCTTCCCATTTTAACATCCGGTTTCCTTTGGTTGCCTTTTCCTAACTTAGTAAGTTTATTTTTGTTACATTTGTGCAAAGATTAAAGCTTTACTGGCGCAATTGTCAGAACAAGGGCCTGACACCCCTGAGATCGTGGGTTTAATCCTCACTTCAGATTCATGACAATTATGTGAAAAGTGTTAGTCAACGCTTTTCCGAAAGTCGTGGATTTTCTCCAGGTACTCTAGTTTCCTTCCAGAGGGAATGTTGACAGGCTGGATTGAGATTAGCTCCTAACTGATCCTTCCATCGTAGCTGTGCTCCGTGATCAGACATGGGTCGTAAGGTGGCCGTCTGAGGCGTCCTTGGAAAGCCTTCGACTGGATCAGGTTGAGCTGTGTCCTTCGAAATCCAGCTTAGCTCTCAGTAAGGATAATTAGTACACTCCCACATTCCCACTTACTCCCGCCCACTTTAATGAAAAGTGAGTGAAAGTCTTAAGAATGTAAAGCCGATATATATAATCTCACGACTTTTCACCATTAGTGAGTCATGCTTTGGATTAGGTTTTGACGAGGAATTATTCTGAAATAGAATGTTCGTCGATACTTAAAATCCGTTGTTACTTTTTCAGGTCTACGATTATTACCTTAATTGTGTCGGTTTTATTTGATGTACGACGCATAAACCGCCATAAATGCCAATTAGATGACGAATTGGAAAGGCAATTAGAAAACACTTTGCGCAAATCGAAAGAACGAGACAAATAAAGTGTTGGTAGAAAGCCTAGAAAATCGTCCAATAAACTATGCGCGTTCCCGATTTTCACATTTATGTTTGGGCCAAGAAATCTGAGGCCAGTTACTCAAAAGCCGTTCAGCTTATGTCTGGGTTAACGTAAAATTCGAGGACACTCCCGGATCAGTGGTAGTTTTTGTTCCGAAAGTTTTTAAACAAACGGACGTGTAGAAATACAGAAACTAAAAAAGTAGGTTAATAACGAAGTAGCGTTGATCCAGCTTTGATTGTTCTAAACTATTAAACTAAAACTCGCCGAAGTTTTTGTGCTAATGTTAACACTCCACACAATCGGTACAACCGACCTCGGCTCGGCTCGAAATTGATTCAAATTCGATCGGAGCAATGTAGATTAAAGTACGTAGGCCCCTAAGGCAACGAAACGCAAGTCAAATCAGTCTGTTTACTCAAACTGTTTGGGCACCTGTCGTAACTGACACATATGTTAAACTGCTTGTTTGATTTTGTTTACAAGCAGCCGTGGCAAAACTACGCCTTTAAACGAACAGAGAATTTTGCAAGAAGTTTAAAATTTTGCTGATAGAAAGCAACAGAATCAAGCATGTCTTTGGACACAGCAGCCTTGTACGAAAGGGCGGAAATGTACGACGACTTTGCGGCGGAGATGCGAAAATTTGTGCAAGAAAGCGAGACGGAACCCGGTAAGGCAGTGCAGAAAATGCTATCGAACGCGTATAAAAACGTTGTTGGGAAAATTCGGGCTTCGTGGAGAGCTGTCGTAGCTATAGAGGAAAGACTTTCAAAAGATGATCCGAAGAAAGCCCTCGCTGCGAAATATCGCGACGGAATCGTGGAGGAACTGACTTTAAAATGCAACGAGCTCCTGGCATTGTTAGAAAATGATTTAATTCCGAAGTTAACCAAGCCTGAAGCTAAGGTTTTCTTTTTGAAAATGAAAGCGGATCATTTGCGTTACCTTGTTGAAATCGCAAGTGGGGATGAAGAGGGTTTGGATGAGTTGAAATCAATGTCGAAATCGGCGTATACCGAAGCTGCATCGCTTGGAGAAGAGAGCTTGGAGGCAACGCATCCGTTTCGTTTAGGATTGGCGCTTAATTTCTCCGTCTTCTACTACGAAGTTGAAAATTCGCAAGAGAAGGCTTACGAAATGGCGAAGCGAGCTTTCGATGAAGCAATGCCCTTTTTGGATCAGTTGAGCGAGGAAGAAGCGGACGATGTTACGACGATTATGCAATTGCTTCGAGATAATTTGACATTTTGGAGCGAAGATGACGTTGATTGCTGTTGAACGTCTATAGTAAACATGATGTAACTCTCAGTCAAACTTGAGGTTTACCTAAAAAATAAGAGCAGTCACTACAAAATATATTTAATATAATTGCAAAGCTCTGTGTGTGACATTACTATTAATTCAGTCGACTGTATAGGCGTCAACAGGTAATTAAGACTGGCTGAAAGTTCGGCATTGAAATAATTTCATCAGAAGACGTTAGTGTTTTGGTTATATCTGGTTACGTAAAAATCAATGGCCAACAACTTGCGAAAAATTTAGCCCATTTCTCGTCGATTGAGATGACCAAAGATTTAAAATTATATATGCTACTAAGTACGAGTAATTATTTAACGATTGTAATTGCAAATATCATTAGTAGACTTAGCGGATAATATTGCATGACAAATTGAAATTAGAAGATATTTACAAGCCATAGTTATAGAATATTTGTCAATATAAAAAGCTCCGATAAAAAAGGGCCAATGGCGTGCTGTTAAAACATAAAGTAATAATTTGACTGCTGGATTGTGCTTTTTTGTACATCTATACGTTTTTTTATAAAGGATATTTTGTTGAATGTAGTTGCAAATGATAAATGGAGTCTGTCCTGCTTTTAAACTATTAACGATTTCAGAAATTTAGGAACAAAATTCATTGGAACAAATTTTAGGGTCGCGTAAATTAAACCATGGTTCGCTTCAACCATCCATGCTTAAACCTGTTAATGATTTCATATGTCAGGATATGCTTGAATTATTACATGAAATCATACTTAATATATTTAATGCGAAACCACATTCGAAGGCCTTTTTCCCGTCAATGTCACTTTATCGCCTGAGCGCGTGAAATTCAGAGGAGCGACAGCAAAATTTTGACTCTTTGACTTGCTTTAAAGTTCTCAATCGTTTGTTTCCCGAGGTCGACGAACAAGGAAACATTGGTGGGAAATATAATGTTTCAGGCTTTCAGCAACAATGTTTCTCGAGTTGGACAAACATGGAAATATGATGGGAAACAATATTTCCGCATTCCGCAATAATGTTTTCGACTTTCGAGATAATCTCGTTGCATTGAAAATAAGCCGACCTCTTCTAAGGGTAGATTATAGTATAATTGTGAAACAGTAATCGTATTTAACTAAGAGATATACTAATCAGCTTTTAATTTTTATACTCGTGTTATTTACTTCGTTTAAGCTCGGTGACTTATTTTAACCAAGACAGCCCAAATAGACACTGTATATATGAAGTTGGAGTTCACTGATAATTCCTGAATAAATTGCGTACGTTTGCCACGCGCGCACGCCCACGTGTTGCGCGCTCACGCGAGTGTGCAGCTGGCGCGGCCATTTTGAAGCTTGCTATCTCTTCGCGTAAACGGTTAAAAATTCATCACGTCGACTTTCCGCTTGAATTTCCATCGAATTTTGCGATGTAAAACAGCGATTTGATCGGGAAACCAAAGAAAGACATTCGACGAAGCTTTCCCTTCGAGAAAGTAGTGTTTCAGTACGTCTTTAAGCGACTTTAAGAGGCTCAATTCATGCCCTTTAAATGAAACGTCGACGAAGGTTGTTTAGCCTTTCGTGTTTTGAATGCTGAATATATGGAAATAACCAAAATTGGGCCTTTATATTGCTCAAGTGAAGAATATATAGCTAAAAGGGCTTCCAATTTTATTGAAAACGGCTTGGAATATGTCTGGGGATGCTGACACTTCGGTTCAAGTTGCGTTGAGGTAGTTGGAACATTAGTTTTGTACAGTATTTTTCGCTTGATATATTTTCAATTGTGTCTCGTGGTTTCTTGGTTATTGTATGCGCTTTAAAACGTTAACAAATGCTTTGTTTTACAAAAGAATATGTCATGGTTCATCGACTTGTAGACTGTGAAATATCGCAATATTAAACTTCGCGTGTTTTGTAATTTATTATTTTGACAAGTCGCTGTTGTTTACTTGTACAATTTTACACGGTGAAATCCCCAGACTTCATAAAATATGTATAGTATAAAAATGGCTTTAAATAATGCTTTATTTCCTTTTCTTTTTGTAGGATTCGTCCTCAAAGCGCTTCGGAAAAAATCGAGATGTGCCGTATTTGCACAAACGTGACTCCAAATCATCCACAAGTGATTCTGGGCAAAGACAAGGCATTTACCTATGACTTAGTATTCGATACCGACTCTAAACAATTTGAAATTTACCGCGATTGTATTGAAGGTCTTATAGAAGGGTAAGAAAGTTTTACAGTTATATTTTTTCACGTTTTTAGACAAATATTTTCAACTAAATTGCGTGCGAACGAATTTGTTTACATAAGGACTTCAGTTTTTTAAATGTAACAAATTTACCCCGGGGGAGAATTTTAATCTGTTTTGCTTCGCTTTAGATGTTTCGAAGGCTACAATGCGACGGTTTTGGCCTATGGCCAGGCAAGTACTCAATCTGTAGCTTCAATATTTATTTTCTAGCATTGTTTTGCTTGAGCTCTTCTAGAAAGAAGGTAATCAAATATTTACTAGGAACAGTAAAGGGTCATTAAAGCCGGATAATATATGGGCATATTTGATGAGCGCTCCAGGCAAACAATCCTTGTTTAGAAATTTCTCCGCAGGGTTTTATTGTTATTTAAGTAAGAGTGAGGGTTAGTGCATGTCTTTATCTCCATGATAAAAGTCTGATTTCCTGTAATATTCTGTTGTCTTATTAAAAATATTTGACCTTAACCAGACAAGAGAAGAGTGCTTTAAGTTTTGTCTTATCAGACAAAACAGATGTTCTATAAGGACTTTGGTTTCCTCCTGTAGTAACACTGGATCAATATAAGAGATGATCCTTACTGGACCTCTAGGAAGAACAGTTTAGAACTGATAGAGCTATCCAGTATACAAATAAATAAAGTTAGTTTAGTTCAGGTTTCCTCCTGTGGTAACACTGGATCAATAAGAGATCATCCTTACTGGACCTCTTGTAAGAACAGCTTAGAACAGATAGAGCTATCCAGTATAAATAAAGCTAGTTTGGTTCAGGTTTCCTGCTCTAGTAACACTGGATCAATAAGAGATGATCCTTACTGGACCTCTGGGAAGAACAGTTTAGAACTGATAGAGCTATCCAGTATAAATAAAGTTTGTTTAGTTTAGGTTTCTTCCTGTAGTAACACTGGAACAATAAGAGATGATCCTTACTGGACCTCCAGGAAGAACTAATAAAGCTATCCAGTGCAAATAATTTACAATTCATAAAATTTCCAGACTGGTGCTGGGAAAACATACACAATGGGGACAGGTTTTGATGTGAACATCAGTGCAGATGAAGAAGGGATAATTCCAAGAGCTGTGAGTCATCTATTCAATGGCATTGAGAAAAGGAAACTTGAAGCTAAAGAAAATGGCGAACCACCACCTGATTTCAAAGTTAACGTTCAGTTTATGGAGGTGTGTTGCAATCATAAACCTATAGTTGGAGTGCTTGGATCCAGCTGGGACAAAGAATTTAACTTACTTCACCCCCCCCCCCCCCCCTCCTCAATGGTTTAATCTTCTTAACTTATCTATGTGTGTACATTTCATACTCTAAAGGCCGGTTTCCTCTCAGGAAAATAATCCTCGGATCAGATTGGATCGGAACAAAATTTAACCTGCACATGCGCCTTTGGTGCCAATTCTTTGCCCACTTTGGAGCAATTTTATACGTGTGAACAGCCTACCTCAAACCGACAGAAAATTGGCTCAAAAGGCACATGAGCAGGTTAAATTTTGTTCGGATCCGGTCCGATCCAAGGACTATTTTCCTGAGTGGAAACCGGCCTTTAAGGCCTTAGCCATCCCTTCACCACCTCAATCTCCCGGACATCCCTCTGTCACCACACCATGCCCCCATCACCACAAGCATAATTTTAACCCAAGTACATAACACAAAAACACGGTCTGTTTTCCTGAACATTTTCAGCTGTACAATGAAGAACTGATTGATCTATTTGACAATGAGAACAGGGTAAGAAACTCGATTAACATCTTGGTATGCAAGATTCCATCCTTGGTTGGTTAGAATTATCTGCTTTTTGTCAGTATATAATGTTGTATTTCTTGAACCAGGGTGCTGCAAAACACATCAAAATCCATGAAGATACCAACGGCGGCATTTACACCGTCGGTGTCACAATGAAACAAGTCCATTCTGCCAAAGAGGTAAGCTGCAAGTCTTTGTCCGTCAGTCCCCCCCCCCCTCGGAAGTATCGAAAATTCTGCTGTTTTGTTTATTTCCAGGGGGGGGTTCACTGTTTAGGGCACTTGCTGCGTGACGAATCAAAGTGGAATAGCGCTCATGCGGAAAGCACTCCAGGGGTCAATTGTGCGAAATTTCCACTGGATAGTGATTTTTCAACTGCTACAGAAAGGCATAAAAAGTAATGACACCAAGAATATTGAACTCGTAAGAGATAAAAAGTGACTTTAACTTGAAAATGCTGAACTTTAATACGAGTTTTACCAGTTACTGAACATGTTTAGAAAGTTTGAAAAAATCACTATCCGGTGGATAGCGCTGTTCACGTTTCGTACAACCGACCTCTGATGGTATTAACCTAATCTCTGTAATTATATACCGTTACACGTTACCTAAATGCATCGGGGTTCATTGCTGCTGAATCAAAACTAATTTTGTGATGTTTGTTTAGACGTTAAACAGCTTGCAACAAGGAGCTCTGTCTAGAACAACTGCCAGTACAAATATGAACGCTCAGTCCTCAAGATCTCACGCGATTTTCACTTTACACATCACACAACAACGAGTTGTCAAGGTAGGAGTTTATTCTCCCAGCAAATGCCATTCATCTCTGAGATCCGTTAATACAGCAGGAATGAGTTGAGAGTGGCATTCTCCGATTTCGTTGTGAAAACCACATGTCTAATCGGCTAAATTTTACTGTGTTATATTTATGTCCTTGTAGTCTCATATTATGTAAAGTATTGTTGTATGTAATAGTTTAATTTTGCATACACGCCCCTCATGGAAATCAGCCATGCCGTTGTTTAAATAAAGTTTATGTATGTATCGTGGGTTTGATCCTCACTTCAGACTCATGATACTTATGTGAAAAGAGTTAGTCAACGTTCTGTCGAAAGTCGTGGGTTTTCTCCAGGTACTCTGGTTTCCTCCCACAGGGAATGTTGACAGGCTAGGTTGAGATTAGGAGGCGTCCTTAGAAAATCAGACTTGATGCAACTTGAAATTTGCAGACTTGTTGTTTAATCAACTTGCATGAAGCTTGTGGATAAAAAGTCTTGACAATCAACTTGCATCAAGCCTGTTGACAACTTGCAGCAGACTTGTTATCATCAAGCCGGAGCAAGCGATGTGAACGCATCCTGATATCGGCTTGATGACTGCAAGGTAACATGTAATCATCACTCTGCCAGGTAACATGTAATCAGAACTCAGTTTAATTTCTAAATATCTTATCCAGCTCAGTAACGATGAATCACTCGCCAATGGCGTCCAAGGCCAAGGTTTCGAGTACGAAATGTTAACTGCCAAGTTTAATTTTGTCGATCTCGCTGGTTCCGAGCGATTGAAGAGGACTGGTGCGACCGGTGATCGTGCCAAAGAGGGAATATCCATCAACTGTGGTCTGGTAAGCTTGCATAGGAAGTTATAAAGCCCTCGTCAACAAACAGTTCTAAGTAATCGAAATTGTACTAAGTTAGTACTTTTGCATACGGTAGTTATTACAGTAGCGAAGCCAGCCCGACAATTTGGTCATGCTATGCAAATTTAAATCATTATCATTATTCATTTCTGTAGAAATTCATTCCTTATACGGTCAAAAACACAGAAAAATTTGCATTTGCATGACCAAATGTCGGGCTGGCTTCGCTACTGAGTCATTATAGCGTAGTGTCGCTACAATAGTGAGGTTTAGCAAAGATGACTCGGCGTCAAAGACGACGTGCAAATGGCGTAGGCACATCCATAGATGGGCACATCACGTCATTTTTACGCCATTTTCTTTACGCCATTTTCTTTACGCCATTCTCATAATGTACGTGTATTTGATGCCCCGGTCTCCGGCAGTTTTGTAGTCCGTAGCGTGAATGTGTTTTTTGTAAGTATGAATTCACTTTCGTAGTTGGCGTTGGGAAACGTAATCAGTGCTCTGGGGGACAAAGCCAAACGTGGAAGTCACGTTCCGTATCGAGACTCAAAACTGACAAGGCTACTACAAGATTCTTTGGGAGGGAACAGGTGAGTGTAGAATAATTGTAAGAATGCTTGACCTGTACACAACCTTCTTGCACTTGTCAACAAGTTGCAACAAACCTGTCAATTTCGTGAAGTCTGTTAAATTCAAGCTTGTTCGATCTTATCACTTGCAGACTTGTTACAACTTGTTGAAACAACTTGCAGCAAGCCTGTGGATAACAAGTTTTCCTAATCAACTTGCAACAAGTCTGTTGACAACTTGAAACAGGCTTCTCTTTGCCATGCATGCAACCATGATGTGAATGCACTCTGATTTCGGCTTGTTGGGAACATGGCTGTTGCGTTTTAACTGCGTCAAATTGGGCGTTTCAACTGCGTAATTGTTTGAAACAAGCAGTTACACACAAGCAAAGTTGTGCTTTGCCATTAGCTACTGACCTACTATTAACGTGTTTTGTGAAGACATTAATTTGCAAAAATTTCTTAAGCCTAAGTGTGGTGCTCGCAACACGCGCGTGTCTCGCGTGCGGTACTTCGAAACAAGTCTCGCGTGGAACGTCCCGCGAGCAACACGCGTGAAACTCGTGCCCCGCGTGATAAGTTTAAACCCGCGAACAGGTTCACAAAAGTTGTCCCTAGAAGGCTTTTTATCAAGCAGAGTCGAATAAAAAAATGCCTTAATGCACTTGGCATTAGTTAGTGACCTTCCATTAACGCGATTTGTAAATACATTAATTTGCAAAAATTCCTTAAGCCAAAAATTCATCTTTTCGGTAGCCGTACATTGATGATCGCCTGCGTGAGTCCGTCAGATCGAGACTTCATGGAAACATTAAACACGTTAAAATACGCGAACAGAGCCAGGAATATCAAGAACAAGGTTAGTCCTGGAAATTCACTCGCATATGTCATTGCGTTCAATGCTGGGGATACCTTCTCTCTGTTATCTGTTGTAAGCCCTGATCAAACCATTGCAACACAGCCATGCCACTATGTTGAGTTAGAGGATGCCAGCCGTTCGACCAACGTGTTGCATAGTGTTGAATTATGTTGGCGAAAGAAAAATTCCTTGCAGCTTGTTTATAAATTTCAAAATATTTCTTCACAAATCTTGTCAGGATCAATAGTAGTTTTTTGTTTCAGAAGTTTTAGAATAAGCAGAGATGCTGAAATACAGAAATAGACGATTTGCATGTTAGACTAACTTTCAATCTAGGCAAGACGAGCAAAATCTTTTACTATAGTTAAAAAGAGCATCCTAAAATTAGTAGAATTGCCAAGTTTGGTGGCGAAATGTAGTAAAACATGGAAAACATGGCCTCGCAAAGTTTGCAAATTTGTATACATTTGTATTACGCGAGGAAAAAGTTACCACTTTTGATACAATTTTAGCTGAAAAGTGGTAACTTTTTCCTCGCGTAATACAAATGTATACAAATTTGCAAACTTTGCGACGCCATATTTTCCATGCTTTATAACATTTCGCCACCAAACTTGGCAATTCTACTAATTTTAGGATGCTCTTTTTAACTGTGGTAAAAGAATTTGTTTGTCTTGGCTAGACTGAAAGTTAGTCTAACATGCAAATTGTCCATTAAAACTGTTGGTTAAACTTTAACCTGGGCTTAGCGCTGCCCAGCTTTGGGCAACCGACTTCAGAGCTTTACATTATCAGAACTATGGAAACTAGATTAGGTATTTGCTCGGAAGAGCGACTTTTCAAGCAGATGAAATCTGACAGGCATACAAAATTAGGCGTATGAGTTGTTACGATGAATTTAAGTTGCACATCTTTTCTACTCCAGGTTGTCGTAAATCAAGACAAAGCAAGCAAACAAATTGCGACTTTGCGAGCAGAAATCCAAGCTTTGACCATGGAGTTGAATGAATACAAACAGGTATCCTGACTGAATGGTTTTGTGGTTTTACATTACCCTACATTCTTTGAATCGCATATTGAACAACTTTTCTACCGCAGGGTAAACGTTTAGCTGGCGAAGGAGAAGCCCACATGAGTGACATGTATCATGAAAACACAATGTTACAAGCTGAAAATGACAAGTAAACTATATTTTCTGTTGTTTATTTTTAATGCAACGACTAGGACAATATTTTTGTAAACACGGCTTGCTTTGGTAGTGATTGTGCCTACAGCCGCTCTTGTTTAAAATCTTGAAGGTAAAATTGATTAGATAAGGTTGATGAGAGTTGACATGAAGTCTCGGGATCTTGGTTGGCTGCTGTACTTGAGGCTTTACCAACACAATCATGTATTCCATTGGAGTGAAAACGTAGTCGAAACACTCTTCTTTTAATTTTTTTGACTGCGAAATTTTTTATGCCCTCTGTTAAAATTTGGGTGACTGAAAATTTTGGTGACTGTCAACTCACATCTTCGGTTGACGTGGTTCTGCGCTCTCTAATGTTTGCTCCGTTCATCTCTCGTTGTTTCTTCATTGATCTTTCTTGTTTTGCCCTCTGTTGACCCTCAATTTCTCGTCTTTAGGCTACGCATGCGTATTAAGGCTCTGAACCACACGGTGGACGACCAGAAGAAGAGAATCACAGACTACATGGCGAATAAGAGCATTGCGATGTTGAATGGAGGTAAGATGCCAGCAGCCGATCTGTATCTGCTCAGTTACTTCAGTTTCCCCTCCCTCTCATAGATGTTCCAATTGAGAACCGTTCCCTTATTAAAACACATTTACATGCTAAACAGTTACGTATTATACAAACATTTACTTTACACACTACAAACATTTTCTTCTTATGGTGGTGTGTAGGTTTGTAACGAGCTTTGAAGGTGATGTGCTCGGGTGATTGTGGTTTGGATATAGATTTGTTATATAATATATTTATCATTGTAGAATTGAAAGGTGGAGTCGAGGTGTTGATTTCCGGCTATGTGCAGGAGATCGAGGAATTAAGGTACGGATGAAACAAATGCTCAAATATTACTTCAGTAATCTTGTCTGGATCAATAGTAATTTCGGCGCGTAAAGTTCTCAAAGAAATAAAGGTGTAGAAATACAGAAAGCGAAACAGTGAGTTGACTCAGTTAGCGCTATGCCACAATATATCTATGTACAATAAAACCCGGCGTATCAGAACTTACATTTAAAAACTTTTTAGACTAAAATTGCGTTTTCCTCGCCAAAGATTTGTACACATGTTCTGCATGTTTGTTTTGCCACAGGAATATGTTTCCGCGTGTAAAGAGACGAACACTGCCTCCTAACGAGAACAATATGCTACAATTATATATGAACCCGTTTAAAGCTAACTAGAAAAATTTAGGTTCTTTAATACACATGGGGTTTAATCTGTACTTCAACCCGGACTCTCTGTTGTTTCATCCTACAGGAGTCGACTACTGGAAAGTGAAGCGATGGCGTCAGCTGTCGCACGTCGTTCGGTTATGACTGCATCACGGATGGGTCGAGCCAGCATTGAAGCTCCAGCGGAATCCATTCTAGAGTTGGCCAAACAAGACTTGAACACGCAGAAGCAGAAAGCTAAGGTGGGCTACAAATATGGCTTATGTCAGAAATCGTATAAAAACTCTTCTGACTGTTCTCATTCATATGATCACGAGAAAAATCCCGCGTGGGGTGTTCGCAACACGCGTGTGTCTCGCGTGTTATACCCTCGAAACAAATCCCGCGTGGAACGTCCCGCGAGCAACACGCGCGAAACTCGCGCCCTGCGTGATAAGTTCAAACCCGCGAACAGGTTCACAAAAGGTCCCGCACCCAGATGTCACGGGAAAGCATTCAAACGTGAGAGCCTGCTTGCGAGAGGGATAAATAAGATCAAGAAGAGTCTTTTTGGGTTAAAAGTTGTCCCTAGAAGGCTCACTGCTAAACGGAGTCCGGTCAAAAAATGCCTCAATGCATACGGGTTTAGTATAGCAAAGGCAAAATCTGAATCCAAATCAATGAACAGGGCTTCTACATCGAGCTCTAACGCCCGCGATAGCGTATCAAAGATTCCAATTCCGGTCAGCAGTCTTCCGCAGCGGAAACAATTACGAAGTTTTCCGATGGACAGTTATGGATACACAAGTACACTAATGGCATACTGTGATCAACACGGTACAGCGAGGGCTAGTCAACGTTCAAATATGCATGAATATGATAAAACTCGATTCTCTGACTCAAACTGGAGACATTTTCCGAGCGGGGACGTTAGACGTAGATACTCGAACCCCCGGGAGATATCTGGATTGTATAACCGGGACCAAGCCAAGCGTTCGGGTGGGCTGAGCGATAAACGAAGGCTGGATGGGGAAAACAAAGCTGTGAAGTATCCTAATCGACACAGCACTGGAATGTTAGAGGCTTACCCGAGGGATGCTGGGAAGTTGTTGGTACGTGACGATGGCGTCGCATCTGGGATAGGCCGCAACGGTTTCTGGGACAGTTTTGACGGACAACACGTGATTTCCTGGGAATCGTCGAAATCAACTCTGAACCGGAAATCGCGGAATACTTCACCGAGTCTGATTGGTTTAAATGCGAAGACGTCTCGTGATTTGGCATTGGTCGGTGTCGATTCCCCAATGAGCTCGCACGGCTCTTGGGAAGGATACGAATGCGACCACGAAGTGACTTCTGATCATGTTCGGCCATTATCGGAAAATCTTCGACCGATTTCGGAAGATCTTCAGCTGTCCTGGGAAAATCTTCGGCCATTGAAGGAGAATCTTCGCTTGCCTTTGGAAGGTCTACCAACATCGGAAAGAGTTCGACCAATGTCGTTAGAACTCGACGAAAAGGCGATGAGTCTACCGGAAAGACGTTCTCGACTTGAGAAAGATCTAGACGCGCTAATGGAGTCGATGGAGAAAGTTCTGAGCAATCCTGTTTCTCCTGTCCGTGAGTTCAGCCCGGGGACTTGGCCGAGAAAGATGACACGTGGGAAACAGAAAGGGATGCCGATAGTGTTTGGGACGCCTGTATTTGAAGCTGTTATCTGAAACAAGCAGTTTCATCTGAGCTTGTGAGTAACTACAGTAGCTCGCTAAGAGGATATGATGTGAGGTACGGTTGCATTAAAGCTCCTGGAGCTTTTAATTATTATTACTAGAAATCGTTTAACAAACACGAGGCAAACGTTTCCAAGGCGACGTCAAAGTGATGTGGAAATAGCGTGGCAGCATCCGTACGTGGCAATATACGCCATTTTTACGTCGTCTGTGACGTCGCACCGTATTTGCTAAACCTCCCTTTTAATTCTAGCTGGTCTCGAAAGGCCTAGAGCTAAAATCTTGGACAATATTTTTAAGAGACATGAGCGATCACATGTCATATGTTTATTGTTTGTAGAATTCTTTTTGCCCCCCCCCCTTCCCCACCTTGAGATAATACGTGCGGCTTTCGAACTATATCAAAAATGGACTCGGGGAGGGGAGGGGAGGGGTTAGAATGAAAATTGGTTTGAATAGAATTGAGAATGGCACGCGTATTTTGACTTTTCAATAAGTGTCTCAACGAGTTTTGTCCAAGATTGTTACAACAGAATCAAATTTGAAGAGCATAAAGAATACATGTTAGTTTCTCGGTCCAAGAACTACCAGTCAACTATAATTTCTACTCGATGATAGATTGTAGATGAGAAATTCAGAAGATTTTCGAGAGTTACAACGTTTTAGATGAATATGATAATTTATTTATTTAATTATATGTATTTATTTATTTATTCAATTATTCTAAGACAGAACTGTCTCTGAGCTTTATTATTTATTATAGGATGATTATCATCAGTAAATGTTACAAAATGTGTGTAAAGTAATGAACTAAAATAGAATAAACGTCTAGTAAGTCTTTATTTTGTTTAAAATTTGCGAGCAATCTTTTACAATGGAACATTCTCATGATTGGATGACATGGAGAACAGCGAGATTTTCAAAACAATAAAAAGACAATGGAACATTCTGATCACTGGATCATGACTGAATGACATGAAGAACAGCGAGTTTTTCAAAACAATAAAAAGACAATGGAACATTATGATCAAAGGATCGTGCACAACGAATATAATATTTAATCAATTGATTACGGATGAATTAGCGAAACAAGTTAGAAGCTCTGTTCCTATTGTCTCCAAGACCCAGAATAGACTTTATCCCATGATTGTCACACGCGCTTGGAAATTTAATAATCAACTTTCCATCATGGAACATCTGCCCTTGTAAATACCGTCAGCAGTTGCTATGACATAAGTCGCCATGTCATCAATAATATTTACTTGTCATCAAGATAATAGTGCTTCTCATCAATCTTAACTTCTTGACTAATGTTTTGACGTCTACTCCATTGCGTTTATCTTTTCGCAGGCCCTATATACCATTTCAAATTTGTAATCTTCCTAAAGATAAATATAATTGTACATGCACTTTTAATCCTACTCACCTTTGTATAATAAAAATTTACCTTTGTAGTTCTGCAGTTGGCTTATCTTTTTATTATACTCTCCAAGATTATTCTCTCGTCGTCGTTTCTCTATCGTAAATGTATGCCTTTGAAAATAACTTTACCTTAATCGAAGAAGTGCCATACAAAAGAAACGCGCTATCCGAAAGCATTTTATTGTTCCTATATTTGCCATACTTCTTTCTACCAAGCGTTCTAACTTACTCCTTGGCGATAACAAAGCATGAGTATACGAGAACGATGGGCAAACAACGGTTTCACTGAACAGTTTAGACCTTTTTCCTGCTCTTCGCTAAATCATGCCACGAGCTCGCTGCGATTGCTTACATTTTATCAAGATAAACTTTTAAACATTGTCGTGGTTCGGACAAAGCTTACACTGTACAATTCGAGTTATGAACGAATCCTATGCGACAATTGTAAGCCAGTATACTGTACAGTATAAACTGGCCTTTACTGTTAAATACAGCTGACAATAACAACAACAAAAAAATGAACTTTATTTATTAACAATTTATCATTGTTCTATATATACTCTTTCTCCCCTCCAAGCGACTTCGTTGCTTGCTCTTGTATATTTTTTTCTTCAAGCACCTGTCGACATTCATTATGATTTTGCTTCTGCTTGATGTCTTGCTTCCCTAAGGCAGAGGTAGACGCTTTATTAATGCAACAATAAATAATTTCAATATTTTTTTCTTCAGGAATTGAAGAATATGGTTGTCGAAGATAAGAAAGCTGACGTTCTTGATCTTGGTAGCGATGGCGAAAAGGAGAGTGGGGACGAGAGTCAGTCGGAAGAAGATGATGATGTAAGAATCCATATATTATTAGATACGCCCCGAATTCCCTCATAAATCATGTTCAGGGTATATAACGATTTTTGCGTCTGAGAAGAACAATTTAGAACAGTTAGAGTTATTCAATATAAATAAAGTTAGTTTAGTTTAGGTTTCCTCTTGTAGTAACACTGGACCAATAAGAGATGATCCTAACTGGATCTCTGGGAACAGTTGAAAAAAGTTTGTTTCTCATGTTGCATGGCAGATGCAGGATTCAATTTCAATTTAGCCTCCATGATCGCCATTATTTTATAATTACATGGCACCGTATTGGCTTGTGTGTATATGACATATTAACGTTTGATGAGGCGAATATGATAACATTAATTGCGTCTCCAAAATATTTAAATCTTGCGAACAAGATTGGGTTTTCTGAATGCGTAAATAAAATGTTTTATGACATCCATGTCATAATTTATTTATACTATAACTCTATCAGTTTTAAGCTTTTTTTCCCAGAGGCCCAATAAGAATCAACTCTTATTGTGATCCAGTGTAACTACAGGAGGAAATCTAAACTAAACTAACTTTATTTATACTGGATAGTTCTATCAATTCTAAACTGTTCTTCCTAGAGGTCCAGTGAGGATCATCTCTTATTGATCCAGTGTAACTACAGGAGGAAATCTAAACTAAACTAACTTTATCAGTTCTATGCTGTTCTTCGTAGAGGTCCATTAAGGATCATCTCTTATTGATCCAGTGTTAGTACAGGAGGAAACCAAAACTAAACTAACTTTATTTATACTGGATAGCTTTATCAGTTCTAAACTGTTCTTCCTAGAGGTCCATTAAGGATCATCTCTTATTGATCCAGTGTTACCACAGGAGGAAACCAAAACTAAACTAACTTTATTTATACTGGATAGCTTTATCAGCTCTAAACTGTTCTTCCTAGAGGTCCAGTAAGGACCATCTCTTATTGATCCAGTGTTACTACAGGAGGAAACCTAAACTAAACTAACTTTATTTATACTGGATAGCTTTATCAGTTCTGAACTGTTCTTCTATAAAGTGTCAGTAAGAGTCTAGTTTAGGATGGTAGTATTCTGAAATAAAAATAAAACAAATTCGGAAAATAGACATCTTGTATTCCTGATATTCAAGAAAAAAAAAACAAGAAAACGACGGAGTCGGTATTTGTTTAATTTTGTATTTCCTTAAATTGTCTGCTTGCCGTTGTTTTTGAAATAAGCTGCCGTAATTTGTGTTTGGAATGCGCCCATCAGTTGAGACACAAGCAACGACAGTTTGGAATAAAAAATTAACAGTATAGTAAAATAGAAACATAAAACCTGTACAATGAATATCAAGATTATTCCTCCAAGCCCATTTAAGATTATGAAATCTTTCCACCTGTATTCAGATTGCGTCTCGTGTCCTCTCGGGTTTTCCCTCAAGTTTGCTCATATTTTTGAGGCTCATGAATTTCAACAACAGGTTTCATATATATGTTCTTCACAGCTGACGACAAACCTCGAAATGCATCACATTGACTTCGCTGCCATGTCCCATCAAATTATTTTCACGGCGCTTTTATTTTTTCCGTCGCTTCCAGTCAGTTCATCGTGCTCTTTAGCAGGACATCTCGTGTTGAACAGCGCAGATGATCTAAACTTAAACCAACAGGGTTTGAAACTCGTCGAAAAAGACAAAACTTTGAGCGGTTATATGTACTTTAGGAGCCGCCTTTCTATTGAATGAAACAGCTGACTTTCTTAACCGATATGTTCGCCCAATATTAATTATTTAAGGTAATATTCAGCGCTTTTTGTCTGCATTATTTATCGTGGAGTATTCGTTAGAATAATTATTTGCTTTTTGAAAATTAATGAAGAATGATTCAAGCGATGACTTGTAGTGTTTTGTTGTGTTTTTTTTTGGCCGCATGGAGGCATAAAATTTTAAACAAACTTGACTATACTATAGATTAATATTATTGTAAAATTCTCTTAAAACCTGTCTCTGTTAGTTATTAAAAGGTTTTGTTTTCAACATTGATGCTATTTAGGATTAGTTTTTCCGAAGGGACAGTTTATGCTAGCGCGGGATTCTTTGTAGTTTATTTTGACAAAGTTTTATTGGCAGGACTTGGTCAAAAGTAATTTTTTTTATAAATAGATATCGATCCAAGTATCAGGTTTTCTCTGTTGTTTAAAAGTCAGATCTTTGCTTCTGAAGATATGTAGCGTAGAAAAGCAGGGAGAACCAGGGTCGGTTATGCGAAAAATGAATAACAGGGATTTTCTCAAATTCTCTTCTGAACATATTCAGTAACTAGTAAAACTCGTATTACGTTTAGCTTTTTAAAGTTAAAGTCACTTTTCATCTCTTGCAAGTTCAATATCCCTGGTGTCATTGCTTTTTATGCCTTTCTGCAGCAGTTGAAAAAATCACTATCCAGTGATACCGTTATCCATCTTTCGTACAACTGCTCTGATATTCTCATGGTATTGCTGATACACTCTGGTATTCCATTCACATGAGAATGGCAGAACATTGCATGATCAATTATTTTGGTGTGTATTTATGATCGCCATTAACGTGTTGATGCTTTTTGTGTCATAGAATGATGAAGATGATGAAAAAATGGAAAGTTCTTCGTCAGAAAGTGAAGACGGAGATGAACAAGTGGAAAGAGATGAAAGAGAAGAGAATAAAGGTACATCGTGCGATAAGCAAGCGAGGCCTAACATCTTCACGGCGCTCAGCCTTTCATTCTTAAAGGTTGCTTGAGTCTTATTGAACAGTCTTTCGAAGTCTCATTGAATTTATGACATTTGATAATATTCTAGCACTATTCCAATTTATATAATAAATACGAGAGCCTGACATATAACCTCGATGCTGTTTCAAAGAAATCATTTCGAATTTAGATGTGAAAATATACAATAATCCGTCATCCCTTGCGCCCTCATAGTTTACAGTTCACCCTTTTGGAAGGACAAACTGTAATGAATTAGCTGCATGCAAGGTGTTATGTTACAAGGTAGAATGATAAAATAATAGGATAGTATAAGATACGATGGGAAGGGATAGGATAGGATAGGATAGGATAGGATAGGATAGGATAGGATAGGATAGGATAGGATAGGATAGGATAGGATAGGATAGGATAGGATAGGATAGGATAGGATAGGATAGGATAGGATAGGATAGGATAGGATAGGATAGGATAGGATAGGATAGGATGGGATAGGATGGGAAAGGATGGGAAAGGATGGGAAAGGATGGGATGGGATGGGATGGGATAGGATAGGATAGGATAGGATAGGATAGGATAGGATAGGATAGGATAGGATAGGATAGGATAGGATAGGATAGGATAGGATAGGATAGGATAGGATAGGATAGGATAGGATAGGATAGGATAGGATAGGATAGGAAAGAAGAGTGTTTCCATTCCACTCCTCGAATGTTTGTGAGGAGATGTACCAAGTACATGTTAACTTTTTTCATTCTTTGCTTCCTTTTAGAAACCGAACTACTTCGCGAGGATCTCGCTGATCTCTCGACGGAAATCAGCATCAAACAAAAACTCATCGAAGAATTGGAGAACAGTCAGAAGCGTCTTAACAACATGAAAGTGCATTACGAAGAAAAGTTGAGTTTGCTGGAGAGGAAAATCAAGGAAACTGAGACGGAACGCGACCGAGTCCTGGACACTGTGCAGGAACACGATAAAGAAGCCGCTCAGCAAAGCCAGAAAATCAAAGCTCAATACGAGAAGAAAATCAATGATTTCAAAGATGAGTTGAAGAAGTTGCAGTCCGCTAAAAAAGAACATAACAGACTCATGAGAACAAAGGTAAGTTGTGATGGTCAGAGCAAGCGCCTTTTACCTCTTGATCCTCACTTCAGACTCATGACATTTTTGTGAAAAGAGTCAGTCAACGCTCTGTCGAAAGTCGTGGGTTTTCTCCAGGTGCTCTGGTTTCCTCCTACAGGAAATGTTGACAGGCTGGGTTGAGATTAGCTCCTTACTGATCCATCCATCGTTGCTGTGCTTGAAATGAAGTCGTTTGAGTTGAGTTCGTCACGGATAGAAATTATTTTGCAGATGGAGACCCGAGAATTAAGAAAAATGACTAAAATCATTTCGCAACACAGGAAAAGCTATGCATTATAGTGATAGTCGTATATAATGACCAGGATTCGTTCTTATCATTTCAAATAATACCCTCTATCTCAACTACTTTTTGGGGCAGCCAATTCAGAGCCTAGGAAGTCTATGGCATTTCAGGCTGTGCATTTAACTTACTAAGGTCTCTCTTTCCTTGTCAGCATGTAATCTCCGAATTATTCCGTTTCAGACCCAAAACGAGATGCAGTTGAAAGGTCTTACGCGAGACTTGGACGAGCTGAAGAAGACCAAAGTGAAACTGATGCGACAGATGAAGGAAGAGGTCGCGAAAAACAAGAAACGAGAGGCTGAACGAGAGCGGCAAATCTCGCAACTGAAGAAGGAAAGCAGGAAGCGGGAGATACAGATCAAGAATATGGAGTCGGAAAAACGACAACGAGAACTCGTGTTGAAACGAAAACAAGAAGAGGTGAGCTGTGTCTCGTTTTAAAGGCCTAAGACTGCTCTTCGGCAGCGACATAAGCACAAACTAAAACAAAAGACAAAACAAAGACTTGCAATGAAGTGTCTGACATAATTTCAGAACCATCCTCAGAGATATGAAAAACTAGACTCATATTGCAGTGTCAGATTGATATGTGTGACATAAGACTACGAGCATGAGCTACAGTAGAACAATTGCAAATTCAAAAGAAAATTCTTTCTGCTTTGTCTTCGTAAACCTTCGTATCCTTTGTTGTGTTGCTTTGGCTTATGTCGTTGGTGAAGACTAGCTGGGAAAACCACCTCGCATAATTCATGTGTATGCTTTGTTTCAAGGTAAAACAACTTCGTCAACAACACAAACCGATCTCAGGCAAGCTTGGCAAACAGCGGAAACTGAATCCCGCTCCCCCCGTGTCAGAACTTCTTCTCTCATCGACTGCGTCAATGGTCGTATCGGGGACGGGGGTGGAAGTCCAACCTGTGGAGAGAGCAGAACGTGCCAACGGTCTCGCGAGGAACGCTCGTGGTACGACTAACCCCACGACCTCGCGAGTTCTTGGCAAAACAGCGCCCAGTCCTCGGAAAAGGCTTACGTCATCGCAAGTGAAGAAAACTTGGGAAACTATCGAGAAAAAGGTCAGATCTGCATGTGTGAAACAGAATTGAGTATACATTTGAAGTTAGCTTGTTCACAGTGAAAGGCAAAGAATTTCAAACTTCGTTAACTTTGGGCAATGCATGGAGCTAGTTTAGCATCGCTAGTATCTGATCTCAGATTATTTTCAATGCTAGATTGAACGTATTGTCGCGCACAATCAGACGGTTTCTACGATGGAAAGTGATATGGATCGTTGGATCAAGGATCGAGATGTGTTGAGTAAGAAGATTGAGAAATGTAACAACAAGCTTGCTGAAGCCAACACTAGTGATGTAAGTAGATCATATTTTCCTCAATTGTTGATGGGAGTTGAGAAGCGAGAGTTTGTATGAGAGTTTTCTCAACTTTCATTGCCTGGTCAAACGACAACAAGAGTTGCATGAGAGTTGATGAGAGTTGACAAGCGAGAGTTTGTATGAGAGTTTTCTCAACTCTTATGTCCTGGTCAAACGAGAACAAGAATTGATGAGAGTTGATAAAAGTTGACAAGCGAGAGTTTGTATGAGAGTTTTCCCAACTCGTGTTCAAAACCCGATATACGATAATTGTCTCCAGATTGTTATGATGCAATTCATATTTTCCAGGATGACAATGCGACGCGGGATCTCAATGATCAACTGGATGCACTCAAAGCACATCTCGACTACGTTCAAGATAACATCACCGAAGCCCAGACTGAAATTGCAGACCTTGAGGTGGGCGGAAATACTACTTTTAATTCCATGTATTACAAGTTGTGTATAATGTCTAAGTGAAGGTATCTATAAATGTTAGTAATGTTTAAAGGTGATAAAGTCACCACAACTGTTCTGCAGTAAGATCTGTCATTAGAAGGATAAAAGTTCCGACTCTTCACAATGTTGGAGTTAGAAGGATGTATTGCCGATTGTGTGTTTGTCAAGAAATATTTTGTACTGGTTTCACTTAGCTTGTCTTTTGCTTGTTGTTGAAGTTTTATTCATTGAATTTTTAGGATGGTGGAGAAACTACGGAAATTACTGAAGTGATAACGAAATGTTCAACGCATGAAGCAAGACTTCTGATGGAGCATTTCTTGAATAAAACCATTGAATTGGTAATATACTAACATTCTTTAGTATTTCTGTCAGTTGTAGAGCTCTTATTGTGCAAATCAAATATGTTAATCACTGATTTCTAATGATCATTATTCCTATATTTTTCTGAAGAGCAAAGAAACCGTGTCAAAGGACGCTACGGTGAAGGAACTGGAAACGAAACTAGAGGCATTACGTCAGCATAGCGAATTACAACAAGACCTAGTTATGAACTTGCTACAACACCCTAGCAAGGATGATCCATCAGTTACCTCAAAAGACCCTAATGATCCCGAAGGAATGTTGAATGGAGGTTCTGAGCTGACGAATGGGATAGGAGACGATATTGTACCCTTTATGGTAAATAAGAAGCTACAATAAAAAATATGTCCACCTTAAACACAGCCCACACCCCAAAAACAGTTCTGGGGCCTTTTTTTGACAGTGATTCTTCAACTGCCACAGAAAGGCATAAAAAGCAATGACACCAGGGATATTGAACTCGCAAGAGATAAAAAGTGACTTTAACTTGAAAATGCTGAACTTTAATTTGGGTTTTACCAGTTACTGAACATGTTTAGAAAGTTTGAAAAAATAACTATCTATCTACTCCACAGAGCAAGTCCGAGTTTATGGCGTTCATGAAAGATGATATTCTACCAAACACGTAAGTTAGAGATGAGAGAACCATTTTGCTTCCCCTGTGTTTGTGATGTCTTTTCTTTTGTAACTGTCGGTTGTATTCCTTACAGAGTCAAGAACAGTCAAGTTTCCGCGAAGGAAAAGGTTGGTTTTCTTGTTTATGTGCTCGGACATTGACAGTGCTTGCCAAAAAATTTTATGTTCAAAAACTGGGCTGAAACGTTTTGAACTATACATTGTAAATGCATTCAGTTACATTCTACAAGTAACATTAATCTCATTAAAGCTTCAACCGGCGATATCATACGAAGTTTTGCCCCTATCTTTCAAAACGTGAATTTTTTGTTTGCTAACGAAAAATTGAAAATGACGATACAATTCAACTCAAACTTTTGTCAATCCTTAGTCAAAATTCCAGTCGGGAACAGTTGAGAAAAAATCATCAACTTTTCTTCCTCCTATTGGAACCAGACTCTGTGCGTTGCCGGTGCGGTAAGAGAATAAAGTATAATTGATGATGAATTTTTGTCAACTGTTCCCGGCTTGAGTTTCGACATGTGTATAATTTCCACTCGAGATAAAGACACATTTACTCTTAGAAATTATCCAACATCGAGTAAATTACTACAAAACCAGCATTGATTTACTCTCAATGTCATTTTATCTTTCTTTCTTTAGGCAAGACGTCGTAGTTCCACTCAAAACGAACTCCTCTATCCTGTTCGCCTTGAAAAACGCGAGTCCACGTTATCCTCTATCCTCGATGTACCTGAAGAACCCGCCTTACTCCCTGATAACCCACAAACAACATCTAGTGAACCTATTAACCCAACTGACCTCAAACAAAAACTCCTACAACTGGAACGCGCGAGGAAAGCTATGGATAAAAATGATAGTACCCTAATGCCCCCTCCTGTTGCAAAACCACTCGTCACGACCCCAAACGTCCCTCAAGATCGTCCCCAGTCAATTGCGGGATCGACTTCGAGTTCGTTCGTGCGAGGATCATTCAAGTCAAAATCCGCGCGAAATTTCGCTCGGCCCAAGGCCCCACTTTCCAGCATGAGTGTGACGTCATCAACTGAGTCTCGTTCCCAGCCCACTTCCCCTACGCCCAAGCGGAAATCATTGGAAGAGAAAGGCAAGCTGGGAAATACTCTGTAAGTATTTAGTAGCCGTAATCAAAGCTAAGCTTCATAATACCTAACGTTTCCAATGTAGTTTGTGTAGACAAAAGTACACCAAAGATATCGGTTTTATCAAGTTAAAAGTATAAAGCTAAATTATATTTTACACTGATTGCAATATAAACTCAAACATTAAACTAAATTAAATTTAACCATAAACTCAAACCACTTAAACTTTAACCATTTTACATCACTTAATTACCATTATGTACCTTGATTAAACTTGACTGATTAATTAATTACTTCAGAATTAATGAATTAAACTGATTAGATTTTATTTATTATTGAAAGATATAAGGGATCAGCATTATCGAGGCGCGGTTCCAGGTGAGAATAAATTGTGACTAATGTTAAAAAAATTTGAAATTAAGTTATTGGAGTTAAATTGAATGAACTAAAATATTTTTCAAATATTTAGCACCTGAACTTAAATAGAGAGTAAATATAAAATATTGTAATTCAAATGCTGGTCTAATTTTTAAACCTTAATAAGAATAGTCTATTACCAAGTCAATAATCTATCACCAAATCACTAATCTATCCCAATCTATCACCAAATGGATAATGTATCATAAAGTCATCTACCACAATCTATCACCGAATCAACAATCTACCACATAATAATCTATTACCAAACCATGCTGTTGGCAATAGTTGAGAAGGATTCTTAAAGATATTTGCTGAAATTTCTGACTTGGTATTATTTTCCAGGAACGATGTTGAAGATGTATTTTCAAGACTAACAAGCACTTTGCCTCAAGATTCGAACCCAAACGCGTAGGTTACATTTCTCTCCTAACAATATACGATGATATATCATATATGCGGGGGCTCCACTTGTACGGTTAGTTTTTACTAATTTTGCGTTTCCTTCGTCAAAGCAAGCGCCATCCACGTCTGAGATCATGCATGAGTTCGATTAGAATCTTTTCAAACAAGAAAATGTCAAAGCTCTCAATATCCATAATTTACTTCATCGTTTCTAGGGGTCGCATGCTACCAGTGAAGCCTCCTATGGGAAAACCTGCTTCTCTTCTCTGTGTTTACGCCTCTACTGGACACAACAGCGCAGTTTTGTCGCTCTGTGTTAACGAAAACATGATGTTTTCTGGCTCTAAAGGCAAGTCAAAGACTCAGAGAGGGTGTCTACCAAAACGTGGGGCTTCTCCTCTGGGATAAGTACCAACTTAAGGTGGCCAGGTTTTGTGATTGGCCTTTTGAAACAAAAGACATCATAGTTAATGATTCGTTCTTTATAAAACTAATTTCTATAGCTAATCGTCTTCCGTTGTTATAACCAACCACTCACAAAGCCTGTTACTATAGGTTGGTGCTGACAACAATTCATAGGAAAGTTAGTGCCTCTATTCTGCCACAGATACAGGCCAAAAAATAGAATTTTGCGATGTTGTTTTGTGTCAAGATTTTGGAAGTCGACCGCACGTTTTTCATTAGTTTGTTAACTTTGATCTTTAGACCGTACAGTCAAGATTTGGGATCTCAACACAGGCGAGGAAACGATGTCCTTAGGACAACACAAGCGTGATGTTACCTCGTTGAAATATTGTGCTGAAACAAAGCGATTATTCAGCGTATCACAGAACATCATTAAGGTTGGTGGTTGTAAATTAGCACAGATAAACTAACTTTATTTATACTGGATAGCTTTATCAGTTCGAAACTGTTCTTGCTAGAGGTCCAGTAAGGATCATCTCTTATTGATCCAGTGTTACTACAGGAGGAAACCTAAACTAAACTAACTTTATTTATACTGGATAGCTCTATCAGTTCTAAACTGTTCTTCCTAGAGATCCAGTAAGGAACATCTCTTATTGATCCAGTATTACTACAGGAGGAAACCTAAATTAAACTAACTTTCCTTAATATCATTCTAGGTATGGGATATTCGTTCTGCTCCAGCCAAGTGTATCAAGAGTATTACGGCGGGCGGAGTGACTAGTGACTCTACGATCAATGATCTAACTGTGAACCACTCAGGCACCCATGTCTTTGCTGCCACTGGTAATACTGTCAAAATTTGGGACCTGAACAAGTAAGTATGGACAACTAATATTTGTCATTCATAACTGCAGATTGGCACCGTCTGCTGTGAGATTGTGTTTAGTACATGCAGCTTTTCTGACTAGTGCTGGTTTTGTTTTCAGTTATCAAATGATAGGAAAGCTAGGCGGGCATGCTGGCCATATTATGGCGCTTCTTTTGCTGGGGAAAGAAGAACCTTACTTGATGCTGACTGGTTCGAGAGATCACTATATTAAGGTGACTTATTGTGCTTTGAGATCACTATATTAAGGTGAATTATTGTGGTTCTTGTGGTGGCGATAATGTTGATGATCGCCACATCTGCCAGTCGTTAACTGCATGATTTATTGAATCTTACATTATTATCCTTTCCAAAGCTTTTTGAACTAACTGGCACACTATCTGGAATTCAGGTATATGTAGACTCTCTTTATTTTCTAATCGTTTCAATTTAATATGTGATATTTTCACCATGAGTAGGTGTTCTGCATCAGTGTTCACAGACACGAGTGCTTTGGACGAGTACCTGCGTACAATGATACAGAAACTGTGTAAATTACTTATCAAACGACAGTTATGTTTTTAAATCACGTTTGAAAAGTAAATGTTAAAAGCTTAAAAAATAGCGAGAAAGTTTACCTAAATCAGGGTCATTCTGTATGTAGACAATGAGTAAACATATATTTCTTTTCAATTTTCCTCGTGAATTAGTAATGAGTTTGATATTAAGTAATTGGAGAAACACAGAAATTTCAGGCATAAACTTTAGCAGCCAATGAAAATACTAAATGTCTAAATCACATAATAAATATAGCATCATATTCTGGTAATAAATATGACATCATATTCTGGTAATAAATATGACATCATATTCAGGTAATAAATATAACATCATATTCTCGTAATATCGTACTCAACCTCATAATATCGTATTCAATAATAATTCTATTAAATATATAGAAGACGAGCACTCCTCGGCCTAAAAGTCCTTTTAAAAAGCTAACGAGAAAATCTGTTCTTGCGAAGGTACTTAAACCTACTAACATAAACTTACTGCACTTTCTAAAATGATAAACCTGTTATAACTTCTTTAACAAATAAAGTTTACTTAAACAACTATGATATTTTATTAAGTGAGTGTGTCGAAACTGGTTAAAACATTACACAAACACAAACCCTAACCTATCCGGATTACAAATATTTGGTTTAGACTCCAATTCAAACATTTGAGCCACCTCACTACGATGGTGTCCAGTCCCTTGCGCTCGAAGGCAATAACTTGTTCAGCGGTTCGCGCGACAACAGTATAAAGAAATGGAACTTCTCAACACAACAGCTTCAACAGGTTGGTAAATACGTTTTTTTCATCTTTGTCAGTTTTAAGCCGTTACTGGATAGCTTTATTAGTTCTAAACTATTCTTTCTAAAGGTCCAGTAAGGATCATCTCTCATTGATCCAGTGTTACTATTTATACTGGATCGCTCTTTCATTTCTAAAGTGTTCTTACTAGCCGTTCAGTAAAAACTGTATTTACGATAAAGTCCAACTAAACGCCAACATTGTATGGAATCATTAAGTTCATGCTTGTTTGTTTTCTGCAGAACTTGATATCCGCGCATAAAGACTGGGTTTGCTCCATGGATTTCCTCCGCTCACATAACGTTCTCCTCAGTGGTTGTCGTGGGGGAGTTTTGAAACTTTGGGAACCAGATACATGTCAGGAAATTGGTAGGTTTATCATTACGTTATGTCGCGCAGCCCATCGACATATGCAGTGTTGTAAAGCAAGTAAAGAAAGGATTAGACCCAATTGACTTGTTCTCGTACGAGTTCAAAGCTTCTAAACGCTGCACTGATACAAGCCAACGAACTTTAAAGTCCTTGTCAACTTTGACACGTTGAATAATGACAATAAACGTTACAGGAAGAGTTGGGTTTTTTACAGGTGAAATCAAAGCACATCGACATCCAATCAATGTCATTGCCACAAATTCATCGTTTGTGTTTACCGCTTCAAGGTAAAAATAAGTACTAGACTAAATTAAGTATACACTGGATAGTTCTATCCGTTTCAGACTGTTCTTTCTGGAGGCCCTGTAAGGATCATCTCGTATTTATCTAAAACTAAACTAAACTAACTTTATTTATACTGGATAGCTCTACGAGTTCTAACCTAAACTAAGGAACCTAAACTAAGCTATCTTTACTTATACTAGTTAGATCTGTACCAGTTCTTTCAATTGCACTTTCACGACAGTTTAAAAATTACGGCTCTCATCATTTGAAAGAGTTCATAATTAGTTCATATTGTTGTTTCTACATCAGAAATGAAAAAAACAATTATATATTTTCTAGCGATCGTCTCATACGTGTTTGGAAAGCTACAGAAATTCTAGACGAACAACTGAGTGAAATCAAGCAAAATTGAAGATAATATACCTAGTACCATGAACCAATATTTATATGTCATACATACAAAATTTTCTATAGAAAGGTTTATATTCAAATTTTTCAGCGCGCGTCATTTTTCATATTGTATTATAGTTATATATGTGTGTACATTCAATTCGCGAATGCAAACAGACAAAATGAACCTTAATCAAATTAATTCATATTTGTATTATTTATTATGAGCTATTTGTTTGTAAAAATGTATAATGGAAAGATTTATTTTGATAAAGCTTTGATCGAATTGTAAGAATGCTGTTTTTTATTTATTTTGGCTAATTCTAATCGTTCTAATCTGTTCTTCCTAGAGGTCCCCAGTATGGATCATCTCTTATTGATCCAGTGTTATTACTGGAGGAAACCTGAACTAAACTAACTTTATTTATACTGGCTTGTTCTAGCAACTCCAAACTGTTCTTCCCCGAGGTCCAGTAAGGTTTTTCTCTTATTGATCCAGAGTTAGTGAACTAAACTGTTCACTAAACTAAATTGACTTAATACCAGAAAGCTCTGTTAGTCCTAAACTATTCTTCATAAAGGTTCGACAATGGTTTGTGTTCAGATTGTAACATTAAACATCAATATTTTGTTGGTATTTGATTTATTGAAAGATTCATTAGAACAGACTAAATGGTAAACATTAACTAGATCTATAAAAGTCACAATAATTTTAACATCATAGCATACATTAAAAATCCTAGTTTATATAGTTGTAAAGGACATCTAGTCACATCATACTTAAACTGTTAAACATCTCTAAAGTGTTCAAACTTTCGTAGCCTGCTAAAAGTTAACCGGATTTTTCCATATCGATCAACTTGTTCACACCATCGATAACATACTGGACCAACTGCACTTCAGAATAGCCCAATCTGTACTTGTTGGATACGTCATAAATGGCCCCGGATGAATCGGAGTGCTCGCCATACAAGCCTCGTACTTGCAAATGGTTTGCGGTTGCCCATTCCTTGAGGCCATCCTCTCCCATCTTTGCCTGGAGTTTTGCGAGCTGGATGAGAACTCCGCCTCTCAGTCCTGTGCCCAGGTTCGTGGGACAACACGTGATCATGCCAAGGTGGTCAGTCTTCTGGAATCCACGACCATCGATCTGTTTTATGAGTGTTTCGATTGTGTTGACAGCTTTGACCAGAGTTGTGAAAACTGATCTCGCATCACCACCTGTTAATGCGGAGAAGGTACGCTTGTTGCTTTATGGTGTGTGTAAACTGGTTAACTTCTGCTTGTATCATGATAAGTGTAAACACTATTATCATTATCATCATCATTATCATTATCATCATTATCTTCATCATCATCATTATTATCAACATCATTATCATCATTATCATCATCATCATTATGACTACCATATCTTACCTTGCTGCATGGAAATGACTCGGATATGATCACCTTCATTCAGCCAGACTGCAAAAGTACGATTTTCATTGAGATAGATTCCTCGGCCGTGTGGCCACCAGCGATGGTAGCCGCTGTCTGCCTGCATCTTGTCATTTCCTTTGAACAGCAAGTGTTCACGAACCAACTGTTGCCGTTCTTCTTCAGTGATCTTGACCAAAGAGTAGTAGCGGCCTTTCAAGTCTCCTTCCAGCTTGTCAAAGACTTTGAGCATCAAAGATTCAACGGCTAGCTTCTCGTCTTTGCTGTTTTGTCCTAGGAAAGTGGGAGTCAGAATTGATGGCGATGGTCTCTAACACTAATACAGAATCACCCTACCTGGTGCCAGATTAAAACCGGTGATGTTTCTTGCCACTCTGATCCTTGTTGAGATAATCTTTCCAGGTTCTTTAATATTGCCTTTCAAGCTGTCTATATTCATGTCAGTGATATGCTTGTCAGTTGGCTTGAACCCACGATGGTATTCTTCAATTACAGGGTCGAAAAACTCCCCAAATACTGCATAGGAGTCTGTATCCCTGAAATTATTTGTGAAATTTGTACCTTGTCATTATTATCATCGTTATCGTCATCACCAATATCATCACCAATATAATCACCATCATCACTAATATCTTCACCAATATAATCATCATCACCAATATCATCACCAATACCATCATCATCATCATCACTAATATCATCATCAATATCATTACCAATGCCATCATCATCATCACCAATATCTTCACCAATATAATCATCATCGCCAATATCATTACCAATATAATCATCATAACCAATATCATCACCAATGCCATCGTCATCATCACCATTACCATAATCATCATCACCAATATCATCATCAATATCATCATCATCACCAATATCATGATCACCACTACATCATACTTACCCAGCATGACAACCCATCAACGACTTCGGCTTATTCCGTACTCCAGTATTCACAGCTCGGGCAATAGTGAATCCGGTACTCGACTTCTTATCCTTCAGTCTTTCAAAGACGTCTTTTGTCAAGTACTTTGCCATGATAGATTTGGCACCACTCAGATCAGGGTACTTGTTCTGTGCGAGATCAGGATCCAGCTCAACATTGTCTTGGTCTGCCAGATTAATGTCATCACCCAATTTCATTGAAGTGTCCTGTACAATCTTTGAATCCTAAGCCAAAAAACACAATGCTTGTAGGCCACAAAGATCGATCTCGGATGCTTTCCCAACACAATCATGCATTTTACTGACGTTAAAACTTAAAACACAGTCAAAACACTCATGCTTTTATCTTTTTGGAATGTGACTGCCAACTCTCATGTACTCTTATCGTCGTTTAATTTTAAGTGCTCTATCTAAAAAGTCTTGACAATCAACTTGCATCAAGCCTGTTGACAACTTGCAGCAGACTTGTTATCATCAAGCCAGAGCAAGCGATGTGAACGCATCCTGATATTAGTTTGATGACTGCAAGGTTGCAGCAGACATGCCGTAACTTGCGTGTTTTTGGTAGACTGCTGAAACAAAAGCAGTAGTCTTGTACAAATCGCGATCTTTTAGCCGACATTTTAATTTCTTCCACTCGCATGATTTGAACATGCGTTTGAGCCTGTTAATCGATTTCAGTACATTGCCCGCCTTTCAACCTATCCCAGCTAAGCGTGATCATCTAAACAGCCTCTAATTATGAACTTGACACGTTGTATATTTGCCCTTTGACTTTTTTTGTGCAAAATTGCACATAATTGCCGCACGCCTCTCAACTGTTTTAAATAGTCATAGAATGAATCTGGCGCAGAAATGTTACAAATAACAACCCCAGCGACCAAAAAAATTATCAGAAATCGTAAGCACTCATTCTAGGACTTCTAATTTCGCGACATATTTTGTGTGTTGGCTGTCATTAAAAATTTACGACAATTTAAATCCTTACCTTATTCGAAGCCATTGTGAATCGATGATTTTACAACTGCCTGTCGTTAGGTATTCTTTCCAAATTTTACCTGAAGTGAAAAATCAAAGAATAGTTAACTGTGAAACTATTTTTTCATCAGCTTAAAACGTTCGCAACTGCACTTGCGGTTGCCCAGAGCTCCGCAAATAAAACAGATCATAACATTGGTGCCAAATTTACATAGGAATACATTAAACTGACAAATTGCAGTATGTTGTAAGGTACTAAAATTCGCCCGAATTTCGTGTTGTTCCCTATTTGCAAACGGAATAGTTTTGTCAACGCGTACCTACTAAAAATGTATTCAAACTAACTTACCGAAGTGAGTTTGTGTCTGCAGTCGTTGAAACAGTAATCTCAGTCTCCGCAGCTAATAAATAAGTAATCTGAACATCAAATAGGAATTTGTGTGCAGTCGACTTGAAAAATAGCGGGGGGTAAACACTGAACAAAAGTTCGACAAATAACGGATTCATCCTTATTGATGCTTTTGTAAAATAGACGAGTTTATGGTTAAAAAGCACTTGCTTGGCTGTTTTGAGGGTATCCAAATAATGCGCTGAGTTGAGATCTGAAGTTGTGAAGTTTAATTTTCTTGTTTTAGACTTGTTAACTTTTTTTAAATTGCTTTGCCGAGTTTGTCTGTGAAGGAAATGTAATTAAAACTGACTTGAAGGAATTGGGGTTTTACTGCTGATTAGTTTATCCGGAAACTTACGAAATAGTTTTGAAAAACCTAGCCGGAGTTCTAATTCAAACTTATCTAATTAGAACCAACCTAGAAACATTCTAATTGTAGTGTATCTAAGTAAGAGCATTATACTTCGCGTATTCTAATTGGCTCGGACCTAATTAGAACAAATTTAGAGGCATTCTGATTGTGGTGTAACTATTTAGAACAAACTCCAAAAATTCTAGTTGGATTCCTGTTTGAGATGTCTATGTAAAGGCTGTGTTAAACACGAATACGCACAAATTTATAAATTTCCTGACATTCACAGCTCAAAGGCGGTTTTCTTAGCCAATGAAATACTTAATTTATGCGGTTGCCATAGCAGCTATCCAGTCCTATAGACAACAAACGTAATTTATTCAAAATGGCGTCATAACAGAGCGTGGAATTGGACAGAAGACAAAGAATGTTAATCCTCTTCAAACAGTAAGAATAGTATGGATGGATTCAACATTTAAAGGTCGTTTTCCAAACTTAAACCAGCCGAAAAGCAAACAAGTCCTATCTTTTTATCATGATTGTATGCTTAGAGTTTTTGACAATCATGCTTCGAGGTGGGTAACTCTGTATTTATAAGGCCTGTAAGGCTGCATTTCTTTTCGTAGTATGAAATCTTGATAAATTGTACTGTTGTTGTGACGTCGCAAAGTGATGAATCATTATTCTGTTGCAGGAAGTCGGAATATTTGGGCAATGTACTTCTTTCGACGGCGAAGGTACGCTTCTATGCATATATGGTTGGAATATGTGCCTAATTTGTAACATTCTGTGCGTTTAAATTGTCGTCTCGTGCTGCAGAACATGCAACTTAATCGTGATGTAGCATGCTAGGCTTAAATTGTATCGTATTTCCGTTTGCATTTGTATATCTAACGTTGCTTAGCAAGCAAAACTGCTAAATCTGGGTACTTTGAACATAATTAACTTTTGTGCTAAGCAGTTCTGCAGTTATCGGAGTGGAAAGTTTTATATGTGTTGTAATTTCTTATATCTAAAGACATACAAATAAAATTGAGTGAGATAATTCTATCTCTCCATTGAGGGTTTCGTTGTTTTTCAATATGTAGAGTGGTGATGTAACAAAGTTATGCAAAGCTTTAGAAAAAGTTGATGTAACCAAGGTATCTGCTTGGCCTGTTATTTTATGTTGTATTAGATTGCACTATTACAAAGTAAATCAAATTTTGTTAGTATTGATACATGATGTGTTTATACTGTGTTTAGGTTGAGTTTAACCTGAGGGAAAGGGATACAGAGAGTACACCTTTAATGGTTGCTGCTAAACATGGCCATGATCAGGTCTGGATGACTACTCCTTTTATTGGTGATCATCATCAATACAATCACCATCACTTTCATAATCATTGTCATCATCATCAAGACTATCACCATTTCATGATCATTGTCATTGTCATAATCAGCACCATCATCATCAATATTATCATCACTATCACCAGTAACATCATCACCATCATCAATAGCATTATCATCATTTTTATCATCATCAATAATATCATCATCAATAGCATCATAACCATCATCAATAACATCATCACCATCATCAGTAATACTATTGCCATCATCAATAACATTACCATCATCTTTATCATTATCAATGATATCATCATCAATAGCATCATAGCCATCATCAATGACATCATCACCATCATCAATAACATCATCACCATCATCAATGACATCATCACCACCATCAATGACATCATCATTACCATGATCGTCATCAATAACATTATCATCATCTTTATCAAAATCAATATGATCATCAATAGCATCTTAACCATCATCAATGACATCATCACCACCATCAATAACATCATTACCCTCATCATCATCATCAATACCATCTTCATCATATCACACTATCATCAACTATCACTCACTAATTAAAACGTCTATTTCTGTAGATCATACAAATCCTATTATCATGTGGTTCTGATGCTACATTGAAGAATGCTACTGGTCAGACAATCCTTGAAAATGCTTCTAAAAAAATAACAGAATTAATTCTAGGTAAATGTAATTGCCTATCAACTATCTCATCAGCTCTCATACAAACTCTTGCTTATAAACTCTTGTTTGTAAATTGTTTCAGCTGCCAGCGAAATGTGCTTCTTACTAATCTAATGTTTTGTTTTCCAATGTAGATTCTGTAAGCAGAGAAGGTAAGAATATTTACAAATTGTTTCATTATAATAGTGATTTAATTGTATACGCCTGACATTATTGTATCATGTGTAATGATATTTTCTTTATATATTTTCAGGTGCAGGACAGCCTCTTCTCTGTCAAGCTGCTTGGCAAGGAAATGCCACTGTTGTGAAGAAACTATTGGTAATTATTAATCAAGTATACCCAGGAGAAATACCTGGGTTTAGACTCGTTACTTTATTCTCAATAAGTATTTTCACATTCCGTACATGGTGTCGGTACTAATTTTACCTTCTTGTAGTATTTGAATCCGAACTTAAACGTGAACAGCAAGAATTCAGAAGGCCTTACACCATTGTTGTTAGTAACCCGTGACCTTGACTTTTTCCGCAGCAGTAAGTTCACCAACGAGTCTTTTAAAAACTTTGTATATCCGTAAAAGCTCGCAAGTTGTTCACAAGCTGTTGACATTAAGTTGCGTTTACACTGCTTGCTTGGAGTTGTTAAAACAAGTTTGGAACAAGCTGTTAACACTTTGTAACAAGCTTGATGGAACTATCAGACTCGTTGCAAGGATGTTCCAACAAGACTGATACAGTCATGATGGAACAATATTGGCCCGACTTATACTGGAGGCAGATGATCCTTCTGGAAAGAACTTGGGCAAAGAAAATATAGTTCGTCTGATAAGTCGTCTTTGTTGTGGGCAAACAGACGAAGCTTGCTCGCGTTTATACAGAGACGTATTATCAGGCGAACTATCTTTTTACGTAGTTCATCTTGTGTTTGTACTTGATGATCTGTCGGACCGGACGGATCATCTGTCTCTAGTATAAATCGGGCTATGGTTACAGCTTCTGTTGTCAACTTTGTGACAATCTTGTTACAACAGGTCTCAATCGAAGTTTTTAGGTCAAGCTTGTTGCCAGTCTGATGATGTTCGCCTCATGTTTGTTTCAAGTTGTTCCAAACTTGTTGAAAACTTGAGAAAAGCAGTGTAGACATAGCATCACTGTAGGGAATAGACATTTCATAAGATTCTTATTTCTCTTGATTCTAGTCGAGCAGAATTTCTTCACTGAGAATTATAATCCAGCTGAGGTGGTTTCTCTGCTGCTGCATCAAAATGCGTATGTATCGCAGGTTGCACGTGGCATGTGACGTGTCGTGATATTTTATTGATATTCAAACTTTCGTTTCCAGTGACTGCACGATAGTCGATAATGATGGAAGGAGCGCCCTGCATCTCACAGCAAGAAATCATGGAACGAACGCAAGAAATATTATCAGTCTTCTTGCGAGGAAAGATTCCTTGAACGTCGGTAAGTTTAACTGTGATTAAATTAACTTTGTTTATACTGGATAGTTTTATCAGTTCTAAATTGTTTTTCCTAGAGGTCCAGTAAGGATCATTTCTTATTGATCTAGTGTTACTACAGCAGGAAACCTAAACTAAACTAACTGTATTTATACTGGATAGCTCTATCAGTTCTAAACTGTTCTTTCTAGAGGTCCAGTAAGGATCATCTCTTATTGATCCAGTGTTACTACAGGAGGAAACCTAAACTAAACTAACTTTATTTATACTGGATAGTTCTGTCAGTTCTAAACTGCTCTTCCTAGAGGTCCAGTGAGGATCATCTTTTATTGATCCAGTGTTACTACAGGAGGTAACCTAAACTAAACTGACTTTATTTATACTAGATAGCTCTATCAGTTCTAAACTGTTCTTCCTAGAGGTCCATTAAGGATCATCTCTTATTGATCCAGTGTAACTACGGGAGGAAACCTAAACTAAACTAACTTTATTTGTAATGGATAGCTTTATCAGTTCTAAACTGTTCTTCCTAGAGGTCCAGTAAGGATCATCTCTTATTGATCCAGTGTTACTACAGGAGGAAACCTAAACTAAACTAACATTATTTGTCTTTACCTTAACCTATTCCATCCTTTTATCTACCCAGATCTGCGTGACACACAGGATTACTCAGCACTACACTGTGCTTCAGAAACAGGGGACCCTGACGTAATGTTGGCTTTAATTGACAATGGAGCGAACGTGAATGCTAAAGGCCCATTTGGACGGACTCCGCTTCATATGACGGTTTGTACATTCAGCGTTTAACGAAAATATGAATCTGGTTTTCAAATGTCGTAGGTTTTCTATGGGTAGCTCACATCTTGTGTATTTCTCCAGGCATCACGGGGAGATGAAAAGACTTCAGAGATCTTGGTTGAGCATGGCGCTAACGTCTTCCTTCTAGATGATCTGGGGTTTACTCCATTGGATGTTGCAAAAGGAAACAATGTACTGGTATTATTGAAAGGTAATGTGTAATTGCTTGTACAAAGCTAGATCAGCGTTAACTCTAGGTTAAGATTTAGATAATAATTCCATGTTCTCAGTACGCAAAATTAAATTTTAATTTAAGCCCTAAATCTAATCAAATCTTAAAATCTTCAGTCCATCAAAGTTAAAACATGACAAATAAAATGTTGGTTAGGGTTAGGGGTTAGGGTTTAGGTTAGGGTTAGGGCTTGGATTAAGATTTATATTCGCCATACTGAGAACACGGAATTATTACCAATATTTACCCTACTGTATGTTAGTTTCTGCATTTCTAAACATCTCGGATCGGCTGTATGAAAGGTGGACAACGTTATTCATCTGTGATATGTTCCGTATTCAAATCCAGCATCCTTTGAATTAAAGTCACTTTTTATCTCTTTCGAGTTCAATATCTCTGGTGTCATTGCTTTTTATGCCCTTCTGTGGCACTTGAAAAATCACTATCTGTAATCCATATAGTGTATGGCATAATTTTGTAATCCATTTATTAAACATAACAACGTTTAAATTTTTACCCCGTAGAAGCGTGGACGGAGCATTCACAAAGATCTGTTGATTCCATAAGAATTAAGTCTGGTAAGCGAAGAAGTTCCGTGTTTAATAATCAATGATACCTTGATAAGTTTATAAAATTTTTCTTCTTGTAGCTCCAATTACCTTGCCAGTGAAATTAGATCATTTAGACGCACCAGATATGACAGACCTGAAGGTATTTTTGATTAATGTGTATATATATAATCACATATTGTGGTATCGACACTAATACCGTGGACTAAAATCTCTTTTTAATACCCATATTTCATTTTGTTTGACGATTTTTTCATTTTTATATATGATACAAGCCGAAGGACGATGGAAATGAAATATCTTTAAAAAGTAAGATTTCCACTAAGTTCTTCTAAAATTTTGTAGAGCTTTCCGCGTGTGCTGCAAATATATACAAATTTTGCAAACATTTCAACGCTACATTCTCCGTATTTTACAACATTTTGCAATCAGACTTTACAAGTTGACTAAATGTAAGACGCTCTTTGCAGTCTATAAAAGTAATGTGCAGTAAAAAATTGGTTTTTTCTCTTGAAGACTCGTCGAAGAAACACAGTGAAAAGATACGAGATCGTTCCCATTCCGAGGACGAAACTAGACCTCCCAGCAGTTCTGGTTTGCCAACAAGGTAAAAATTTAGAACTGATAAATGGTTTAGTTTAGATTTCATCATAGATAATCAAATGATTGAACTCGCTGGCAACGCCTTAACGTTTTAGCCTACGTAATACGGCCTGATGTGCTTTACTTTCGAACGCTGTAACTTCTCTTTGAATATATTCCAGGTCTTTGTATTTGCATATTTTAAAAGCATCTGTGCAATCTACAATGTCTATGCAACTATCGAATTTTAAAACTTTTTTTTTCAGTTTTTGTATAAGTTTTCAACAACTTAGATCTGCACTCAAAGAGAAGCCGAACATTCAGCTTTGGTTCTCAGCAGCAACATTAGCACTATAGGCCGCGTTTGAATACGATTCATTGCTTTCATTGTCTATGATTTCATGTATCTGTTGTCATATTTCAGAACTCGCTCCTATTCCTCTGGACCTTCTCCTCGCGCAAGGCTGCATCCTATGAATGAAGAAATCCTTCCATCACTATCTGATGACGGTAGAGTGTCGCCTACAACACAGAAGACAATTCTTACCCGAACAAATCCTTCCGACAGTAACTTGCGGCCAATTAAATCTCGTAAGAAACATATTGATATGAGTGAATAAGACAATTTCTGCTGTGATTGTTACTGTAAATCTCTTGGCAGATGTGAACTTGCTGTTTTATAACTTTTGTTCTGAATGTATGATTCTTTTCGTGATTTCTTGAACATTTCTAATTGCCTCATTACACAAACTTTATGCACGAAACTTTTTTTTCATTTTCCAGCACAAACAGAAACCATTGCACGACCAATTGCTAAAGTTGCTGTTTTGAATATAGACCTGAGAGGACATGAGTAAGTTGAGTTTCTTTGTTTTTATTTGAAAAGTTGAAAGAGAAAATAAAGTTGGTTTAGTTTAGGTTTCCTCCTGTAGTAACACTGGATCAATAAGAGATGATCCTTACTGGACCTCTAGGAAAAACAGTTTAGAACTGATAGAGCTATCCAGTATAAATAAAGTTAGTTTAGTTTATGTTTCCTCCTGTAGTTACACTAGATCAATTAGAGATGATCCTTACTGGACCTCTAGGAAGAACAGTTTGAAACTGGTAGAGCTATCCAGTGTAAATAAAGTTAGTTTAGTTTTAATCTTGCTTCAATTTTTTTCAAGCCTTCATAAACGGAAGAGCAAAAGCTGCAGTGAGTTACCGTTCACTCGATTTCGCGTTCAGAAATTGTCAGCGCCACGAGCATGCTCTACAGAGATAGAACCGCTGAACAACCCTCTCAGTCTACGCGGGCGATCTGTGTCTGCGGTGTCACTTTCTTTCTTTGAAACTCTCCCGGGAATTCTGTCTGAAGCGATGCACGACCGAGACGAAGCTGATGGTGTTAAGAAGGATGAAAGACCCTTGCTAGGTTTGTGCATTTGAAGTAAAGAATTTTAAGCCTGGGGCCAGTTGTTCAACGCTGAGTTAACGCTAGTTATTAATGTGTACATAGTATTTTTAGTTAACCCAATGTTCTAGTTTTCCATTCTGCAGGGGCCAGTTGTTCAAAAGCCGCTTAGCTTAACCCTGGGTTTACGTAAAATTTCTCTCTAAACTTTCCAGTAGCTTGTCGATAGTATTGCGAGATATTTCTTTAGAAATCTTGTCTGGATCAATAGTAGTTTTAGTTTGTAAAGTTTTAAAATAAACGGATATGTAGAAATACAGAAACTGAAACATTGGGTTGAACTTTAACCAGGAGTTTGTGCTAACCCAGCTTTGAACAACCGGCCCCAGATCCGTTACTTAAAAAAGAATTGGAAACCAAAACCAGATTTAATGCAGACAAGATTTCTGAATGTGAGCCCCACTCAGATTCACTGTATAACAGCCATCGAATCCGGTGTAACAATGCTGAATAATATTGTTGAAAACGTTAAACAATTTGGGCAGCAAAACATTGTTCGATCCTTCTATTTTCATCACGGCATTGCAACAATTTGTTCATTTCTTTGTCGTGTAGTCGCGTATTGTGTGATTGCCTAAGCCATACAGATGCCTAATGAATGTGTGAGCATTTTGTCAAGGTTATTTTGTTGATCAGTTTCTTGCAGCTCTTGAGCAATTTTCGACTCATTTTATTTTCCAGAGCCTTCACACGAACTGGAGATTGTCGTCACGCCACCGGCTAATGGAGACAACTCAGTGAGTGATGACCGAAGTCCAAGCCCTGACACAGACATTTTAAACAAAACCTTCAACTGTAAAGAAAAATCTTTGTTCAAGTTTCCAAGTGTTACCAACGCAGAGCTCAATACCAACTTTAACCCTATGGCTCAAAATTCCTCCCGGGGATTTTTCGTTGACTGGAATCAACTCGAGACTCCTTTGCAGAAGTGTACCAAATGCCGGGAGGATTTTAAATCGGAGGACTTAAAATCCGGTACCTCTATTTGCAATTCCTGTTACAAAGACTCGATTGCAAAGGATACTTTTTGGGTGCCTTTTGGTTCTTCTGACCGTAAATCGAAAACTGGAGTGCCAACTGGTCATCGTTATGAAAGTTCCGCTGGTTCAAATGACCGCAATACTCAATCAGCAATGCGAGCTGATGAACGAGATATATTAACTGAAACGCGAACCTGGAGTGTTGATGATACAACGATTTGTATAGACAAAGAAACATTGAATATTTTACCAAAGAAAAAGTTATCTTTGGGTAGCTTGGGCTCGGAATATTGTTCACAGAATTCAGAAGATGTAGAGAATTTATCTAAACAAAGAACTAAACAAACTTTAAAGAAGACTGTATCAGACACGTCAGAAATTGAGAAAAGTTATAGAAGAACTGAAAGTGCTAATCCTGACCGAGAAAATTGCGAGGATTCTACGACTGGCACTCGAGACAGTTTCGTAAAGGCGAGTCTGCACCGACGTCGATCCGAACGTTCTACGTCGGAACTTTGTAATAAAGTTTGCGAAATGGCGAGTGAAGCCCGAGAGCAACACGAAGACTCTACGACTGATAGTCGAAAAACTTTGACGAGAGACGATTCATTTAATAAAGCCACTTCTGAGCAGAGAAATGAGGAATGTGGCGGTCCAGTTAGGGAGGAAGCAGACAGATTTGATGCATCGTTTCTTAAAGATGAAGAAAGGGAATCACGTCAAAGATTATCTCCTCAAAATGTTTCAGATAATAACGATAAATATTCAAATCAATACGATACAGAATTAATAAATGGGTTATCCTCCGAAGCAGACAGTAACAAGCTGGATCTGCCGGTTCGTAAGAATTTGATAGAAAAATCTGTAGGAGTAAATATCGCCAACGCAGAATGTCGTAATGGCCCTCATCGCAAATCATTTGTTCTCTCTTGTAAACAGCTTGAAGAAAGTAATAAATTGTTGCAAAGATTTGTCGCTGATATAAAATGCGTTGAGAAAGGTAACTTATCTGCAGGTGTTGTTGCTCGGTTAAGTAACCAATCAGCGACCGGAAAAGGTTCATTTGTTGGCCAATCAGGGCAGGAAACAGTTGAGCTTGATAACCCATTGGCGACTGCGAAAGGTTCTTTAGTTGACCAATCAGCGATGAAGAAAGTTGAGTTTGGTTACCAATCAACGAATGGGAAAGGTTCTTTAGTTGGCCAATCAGCGATGGAAAAAGTTAAGTTTGGTAACCAATCAACGAATGGGAAAGGCTCTGTAGTTGACCAATCAGCGATGGAAAAAGTTAAGTTTCGTAACCAATCAACGAATGGGAAAGGTTCTTTAGTTGGCCAATCAACGATGGAGAAAGTTGAGTTTGGTAACCAATCAACGAATGAGAAAGGTTCTTTAGTTCACCAATCAACGATGGAGAAAGTTGAGTTTGGTAACCAATCAACGAATGGGAAAGGTTCTTTAGTTCACCAATCAACGATGGAGAAAGTTGAGTTTGGTAACCAATCAACGAATGAGAAAGGTTCTGTAGTTGACCAATCAACCATGGAAAAAGTAGAGTTTAACGAATCAACGACTGAAAAAGGTTCGTCCTTTCAAACTGATTATAAGAATGTTAAGAATGTTGCAAGATCTGGGGATGATGGAGCTAAAGCTGGATGTAATGGAATCGAGAAAGATAAAACTAGCGACGTAGTAATGGATAATAGGGATTGTTTTGGCCTGGAGCATACCAATGCCAATGTTACTCCTCATCAAGTTGTTATAGTGAATCCTTTTCCATCCCCTGTGCCCCCAAAAGTCCCCGTCGTGAATGTCAGCTCGAACTGTCAATGTGATCGCTTTGCGTCATTCGCCAAGAATTCTGGGACGGCTGCAAGGAAAAAAGGACGCGGCAAGAAGATTGGGGCGAAGCCTAATTCAAGCGGGAAAAAGACAAGCATTGTGGGTAAAGGAAAAATAACATCTGGTCAAAAGGAGGTATCGAACGTGGCTAGTAAAACAAAACCAAGTATGAGGGTTGTTTCTGCTGGGAAGAAAAGCAAAAAGAAGGTAAAAACAGCTCAAAATGAAGTCTTGAAAGAAGTATCTGTTATTCAACCGAATTTAAGAGAGGATTTGATTGAAGAAATTAGCCCAATTGCAACTACACCAAACACGTCCGAGGACATCTTGAGGACTGGTATCGTGTCTGAACCAGTCCGTCAAGCAACATTTGTAAAAGAGAAATTCACTGCATTGAGCCCAATACCCGAAGGCTCGCGGTCGGGAAGTTCCGTGCAGGACTCGTGTTCCGACATTTTTCGAACACATTCCGAGAATATTGATGATTTTTCTTCTATGAAAGAATCGAATGCTCCTTCAGTAACGGGACAGATTGGTGCCTGTTTACCAAGCGATTTGGGTTGCCAGGATAACCCGGCCAGCCTGAATGTAGCACCCCGGCTTTCTAGGAATGATATCGATGATTCACGACCGCGTAGCTCGGATCCAAACGGAAGAACGTCCGAAATGGACGACAATCTTGAGGAACTGATTCAAGAGATCTTGGATGAAACAGACGAGCTCGAAAAGCACCACGCAAAATCTCACGTTTCTAGTAACTCGAACACGGACGAGCTCGATGAGATCACGGAAGATGAAAACACGAATTTTAACACTCACGCGGTTCAGACAGTTTCCAACGCGAATTCAAAAAGTAATGCAAGTATAAGTTATCAATCAAAGGAGGAATTAGTCACGAGTTGGTTGCTCGAACAAAATGATGAGATTCAACACCAGATTCTTCAGAATACTTTGGAACATCGAGATTTATCGGATTTTGCTCGAGCTCTTCCGTCAGATACGACTGCCACCGATGTGTCACGGAGGTCTAGTGGATTGACTCTTAAAGGGGAAAGAGCTGAGATCTCATCTGAATCTTCTGCGTTTAGTGAAGACACTACATCTGCTAATGGTAGTAATCGTGGGAATAAATCCGTGATAAACTCGTTTTCCCAGAAAACAACAATTTCTGGAACACATTCCGAGAACTTTACCACAGGTTCTATATCTTTACCGGCCATGAGTGGTATGTCTGTGGTCAGCGGCGTTAGTCGGAACAGCAAGGAACTGGTCCACAGTCGATTGAGTGGGCGTAAGTCGGAAATATCCGGTACAGGCTCCGAGTTGACGTCTTCTGAAGAGGAGGAAATTGTGTGGAGGAAAGGAAATATGCTTGGCAAAGGAGCTTTTGGAAAGGTATGGTGCTTCAACCTTTAGGAAGAACAGTTTAGAACTGATAGAACTATCCAGTGTAAATAAAGTTAGTTTAGTTTAGGTTTCCTCCAGTAGTAACACTGGATCAATAAGAGATGATCCTTACTGGGCCTCTAGGAAGAACAGTTTAGAACTGATAGAGCTATCCATTGTAAATAAAGTTAGCTTAGTTTAGTTTCCTCCTGTAGTAACACTAGATCAATAAGAGATGATCCTTACTGGACCTCTAGGAAGAACAGTTTAGAACTGATAGAGCTATCCAGTATAAATAAAGTTAGTTTAGTTTAGGTTTCCTCCAGTAGTGACACTGGGTCAATAAGTGATGATCCTTACTAGACCTGTAGGAAGAACAGTTTAGAACTGATAGAGCTATCCAGTAAAAATAAAGTTAGTTTAGTCCAGCTTCTATTATGAAGCTTTTTTCTCGGTTTAGGTTTACTGTGGTCTAACAAATGCAGGTCAGATGATTGCAGTAAAGCAGGTCGAACTCATCACAAGCAACATGGAACAAGCGGAAAGGGTATGCGAACTATCCAATATGTTATATCTTTGAAAGATTTACGATTTAAACTTTTATTTTCTTTCTAGCAATATGAGAAATTGCAGGAGGAAGTGGCGCTGTTGAAATCATTACGGCACGAGAATGTTGTAAGGTAAAAAATTATCCCATCTTATTCTAGAATGTTTTAGATTGTAAGATTCTCGCATTGTTCCCACGCTACAATTGTACAAAAAGATGATATTGAATTGCTTTGTTGTTGTAATCTAAATGTTTTCTAGCTACCTTGGCACGTGTCTAGATGGTGGTGTTGTGAATATCTTCATGCAGTTTGTACCTGGGGGTTCAATTGCTTCTATATTAGCAAGGTATTTACACTACTCCAGTAAATGTTCAGTAAAGATCATCTATTAATACCAGGGCTGTCCACAAGATTCTAGGCAACTATCGTGTTCAGGCTTTAGTCAAGGTTCGAATGATGAAGTCCTTGCCTGTGACTGAAAAACTACCAACTCTTTCGTTTGTCGTTGTTCGTGTAAGGCTCTGGGCAAAAGTTGCTCAAAGCATTTTGTGTACAGCGCTAATTTGCACACAGATAAAACCTAAACTAAGTGTTTTTCTTATATATTAGATTCGGTCCATTAGAAGAGCGAGTGTTCAGATATTATACCAAACAGATTTTGGTTGGTGTCGAATATCTTCATCGAAACAACGTTGTACATCGGTAAGACTATGATAAACTGCGTTGTTCTTTTGTTATCCTGAAAGGGAGAGAGAATAGCGGGAGAGAATAGAGTCTTATAATTTTATTCCCCGTTTATTTTTCAGTGATATCAAAGGTGGTAACATTATGTTGATGCCAACAGGTGTAATCAAATTGATTGATTTTGGGTGTGCTAAACGGCTTTGTATGGTAAGAATTAATACTAATTTTGAATAAAATGAAACCCCGAACGAGCTTGATAAATCTTATCTGTGATTCAATTTAAAAACTGACAGTTCTAAGTAATTTTAGCCACCGACTTGACTCTAGTGAAGACATTTACTTGACTTTAGTGAAGACATTGACTTGACTTTACTGAAGACATTGACTTGACTCTAGTGAAGACATTGACTTGACTATAGTGAAGACATTGACTTGACTCTAGGGAAGACATTGAGTTGACTTTAGTGAAGACATTGACTTGACTCTAGTGAAGTCATTGACTTGATTGACTCTAGTGAAGAGATTGACTTGACCATTATTTTCAGAACATGAGTCAAAGCCGAGAAGATTTACTTCGTTCTATGAAAGGTACGCCATATTGGATGGCACCTGAGGTCATCACAGAAACTGGATATGGAAGGAAATCTGATATATGGTAAGAACAAGAGATGTGGATTAGGAATATTAAATTAGGATTATAGCTCAGGATTAGTATTGATTTCTGCAATACTTTTTAGGAGCATTGGGTGTACGGTGTTTGAAATGGCCACTGGAAAACCACCTTGGTAAGATTTTATCTTATTTAGCTCTATCAGTTCTAAACTGTTCTTCCTAGAGGTCCAGTAAGGATCATCTCTTATTGATCCAGTGTTACTACAGGAGGAAACCTAAACTAAACTAACTCTATTTACACTAGATACAACTCTCTTCTTTCAACAACAGGTCAAATTTTCCCCCCATGTCCGCCATCTTAGCCATTGGGCAAGGATCAGAACCTCCTAAACTTGAAGGACCCAATTCTGATGATGCTTGTAATTTTGTTAGCGTATCCATGGTGCGGTAAGTTGCGTAATTATGGTACACTAACCATTGTGTCACCAAAACCTCAGTCGCCGAGACAAGAGGCGCATGCTTTGATGACTTGACATTCTTTGTTTTATTTCTAGCGACCCTGATGAGAGATTGTCAGCAGAAGAGCTGCTTAGACATCCGTTTATCTTGCAATGCGACGATCAACGGTAATAAAGAGAAGATAGGGCAATAAACACAAATTATATAAGTCGATAAAACCCGAGCCTAAAACTAGGATAGTTTCTGTTGTGGCAAAGTTGTCAGTCACAAACCTCGCCCTTTCCAACTCACTGGAATCGTTAAAACGTTGCTTGTCTTGCTTCCAACAGAAACTGCCTAAAACTTGTGGTAAATACTGAGTTTCACGGACATGCTTGGTGTTCGGAGACTCAAGATAAATGGCCACAAATAACGTGGCCTTTGTAATAACCAACGAAAACGAATGAGTTTGCCTCACGACTAAAAACTGAACTTGAATTGCAAAATTAATTGTTGCATATATTTTTGAGGTTAAAATGGTCGTAATTAAATAGACGATATTCTATTCATTGTTTGCGATTCGTTATACACAGGGAAACAGTGGAACATTAACGTATTAATAATATAATTTGTTCAAAATGACAATGGATTTGTAAGGAATACATAACTAGTTTCGTAATGTTTCGCTTTTTTTGGGACACCCTTCAGAAGTTCAAAAATAGTTGAATTCTCTAATATTAGTGTTTGGCCTGCGTACGCGTTTGTTACGCGGTCGTGAAGGACAATTGAAATTGCCCCGTTTAAACGGACGATTTGAGGTAGGATTTTGTCTGTTTCAATCGTATATTCCTAAACTTCACCCTCGAGAATGGAGAGCTTGTTAACCAGCTTCTTCGTTTTATATCCCTATTACTCCACTTTACATGAAGTAACGTAGTGTAATATCTGTGCTAATTATTATTCTTCTTTGGAAAACGTGACAAGGGAGCGATGAATTTCCCATTTAAAATTTCGGCTAGTTTACCTTACATAATGCTGCCCATTTTGTGTATGGTTTTCGACGAAACCATGAAGATATCGCGGATAGATAACAGTGATATTTTACGCGCGTTTTTCGACAACCTGGCACACGGAGCTGTCGCCTTTTTGAGCTGGTTGGCTGTCACGGGAATAAATAAACGAGGATTTGCTGAGAGTGTCATTTGTGGTGTCCTCGCTTGCGCTATTGATTTGGATCATTTTGTAATGGCAAAGTCTTACAGTCTTAAAGTAGGTATTTCTGTGGCTGAGTAGCTCTATCAGTTCTAAACAGTTCCTAGAGGCCAGTAAGGATAACCTCTTACTGATCCAGTGTTACTACAGGAGGAAACCTAAACTAAACTAACTTTATTTATGCTGAATGGCTCTGTCAGCTCTAAACTGTTCGTCTTAGAGGTCCAGTAAGGATAATCTCTTATTGATCCAGTGTTACTACAGGAGGAAACCCATACTAAACTAACTTTATTTATACTGGATAGCTCTGTCAGTTCTAAACTGTTCTTCCTAGAGGTGCAGTAAGGATCATCTCTTATTGATCCAGTGTTCCTGCAGGAGGAAACCCATACTAAACTAACTTTATTTATACTGGATAGCTCTGTCAGTTCTAAATTCTTCCTAGAGGTCCAGTGAGGATTATCTCTTATTGATCCAGTGTTACTATAGGAGGAACCCTAAACTAAACTAACTTTATTTATACTGGATAGCTCTGTCAGTTCTAAACTGTTCTTCCTAGAGGTCCAGTAAGGATCGTCTCTTATTGATCCAGTGTTACTACAGAAGGAAACATAAACTAAACTAACTTTATTTATGCTGGATAGCTCTGTCAGTTCTAAACTGTTCTTCCTAGAGGTCCAGTGAGGATCATCTCTTATTGATCCAGAGTTACTAGTAACAGGACGAAACCTGAACCATCTCTATTGTCTAAATCATCTTCATTGCTTCAATCTATTTGAAACTATTTATCTTTTAGGATGCTTTGTCATTACCTAAAAGACCGCCATTACATTCAACATCCATATTAGTCCCTATTCTACCTATAACAATCATCATTACTTTATATTCCCCCTGGCTTTGGACACTACCCTTCCTAACAACTGTCTCTGTTTTGTCTCACCATGTTCGCGATGGTCATCGTCGAGGGCTGTGGTTCTGGCCTGTTGGTAGTACCCCAGCCATCCCATACTGGTTATACCTTGTTATTATTGTATTGTTACCTTCGACTATGTCTTTGATAATTAAGATAGCTTCAAGGAAAACAAATTCTGTTACTGACGTCTAAGAGATTACGACAAGCCCCACCTGTAAAACTAATTAAGTTTTGTTGGTTTTAGAAGTCATTATTTAATTCGTTGTTTGATTATATTAATTATGTATTTAATTTATAATGCAGGATATATTTGAGTTGTAAATATTTTTCTTGTCTAACATTGTCTTTGTTTATTAACAAATAGAAAGCATTTTGCCATTGTCAGTTTTTACCTTAAACCAGTCTTCTGCATAATCTCATTTGTGAATGATTCAGCATAAAAAATAATGCAAATTACTTCGAATATTGATTGATATATTAGACTTTGTAATACTGCATATACATAATGAAATAAGCCTGTAGCTTTTCTTTTGCTTAACCGCAAGAATATGCATTGAAAACTGTAATTTTGCATGTCATGATTGTAATGAAACGTGGTATTAACAACCTACAAGGTGTAAAATAAATTGTTTTGTGGGAACTATATTATTTGAAACAAATAGCCAGACTCTTTGATACAAAATAGTTCATTCTTGATTATTTGGTAGTAATGTCTTAGCTAGACAAGTTTCTGAGAATTTGTCAGAATACGTCTGGTTTTACCAAAGTAGAAACAGTCGTATTTAAATTTACAAAAAGGAAGCTAGAATGGATGCATAATTAGTGTGCTGTACTGTGCAAGGACAGATCAATTGGTACGTTTTACTGTTTCATGTTCTAGAGGAAAACTAAAAAACCTGTTTAATAAATGATCCTATCTTATTTCCATTTATAGGAGCAACATGACACTGCCAAACCTGGAAAGGAAGGTATGTTGTGCAGTCATAAAAATTAAGCACAAATTACAAACCGCAAATTGTGTTTGATATACTTTTTATCTATAAAACATATATAGCTATATTTATTTATATTATTTATATATGTATGATTAATATATATATATATATTTTAGACACTATTTAGTAAGTGTGAGTGTATCCAGTCTTCTCAAGTGATTGCTGTAGTCTAGAGCTCGGCTAGTATATTGCTCGACAGGGTAAATAGTGGTTGCCGACAAATATTCATCAAGCGTTCTTTCTGCACATTTTGCAACAAAACGAATGAACGGCCGAACATCGCCGTGGTTTGCATCCTGGAGACAAGCGTAGTAATTGTGCCTTTCTTCAACCTTGATTGTGACAGGTGGGAATCCAGCCCTCATTAGAATCAAGTTCATTAACAAACGACCTGTCCGACCATTGCCATCAGTGAACGGATGTATATAAACGAGCCTGTAATGAGCTAGGGCCGCAAACTCGATTGGGTGTAAATTCCGTATCGTCGGCGAGCTCAACCAAGAATCGAACTCGTCCATGAAACGTTCAACATCCGTAGGGTGTGGGGGTACGTGATTTCCTACATATACTTGAGTGCTTCTAAATTGCCCTGCCTCCAGTGGGTGGGCATGTCCAAGGACTCTTCTGTGAATTTCCTTGATGTTATTGACTGTTATACTATGTTTTTCTTGAACTAGTGTTGTGTTAATGTACTTTAAAGCTTCGTCAAGACCTAGAATTTCATTGTGCTCTAAAACACTTTTCCCGTGGACGGCCATTTTTGTCTCGACGACAGCACGGGCCATAGAGAGCGTCATGGTGTTGCCCTCAATTGCTGTGGTATGGTGTATATGCTGGTAATAAGCTTCCTTCATCGCCCGTTGCAAAGCAGCATTTTCTTCAGGTATCTCGTACAATTTGTAGCGTTTGTTGTCAATTCTCGCCAGCATGTCCTGATCAAGTTTCTGCACTTTTGGGAATGTTCGTTGTCTGTTGGCCAATGCCTGGCTGTGGGAGGGATCATTGATCAACGCTCTGGTGTACAAGTTCTCGGCTTCAATGAGCTTTTCATTTTCCAAGAATTCACCATAAGCATTCAGGACATCTGGATTGTTTGGAGAGAGTTTCAATGCTTGTTGGAAGAGTTTCAGAGCTTTGCCTAACTTTCCATCATTGTTCATTTTCTGGGCCATGTTGAATGCCGCTGTCGCCTCACCAGATAACAAGACTAAAACAGAATTCAATGTAATGTTACATATTTCGTGATCTAAAGTTATTCTAATCTTTTTCTAGTACCGTATTCTCTCTATTTGCCCCCCCCCCCTGGGGGCTTATTCATTTCAGGACTTTTTGAGGGGGCATATGGGAGAGGGGGGCTGAATTGAGAGCGGGGGGCTTATTTATTCATGGAAATTCTCTCTTTGAGCTGCAATAAACTCAAAATCATTACACAGTATATATCATATAATAACATTTATATTAACAATATAACAACATATAATATATATAATAACAACAAGATATGATACATATATAAAATAACAACATATAATATATGTATATATTATGGGGGGCTTATTAGAGAGGGGGGCTTATTTAATTTTTTTACTCAAAAGGGGGGGGGCTTATAAAAGAAGGGGGCTTATTTGAGAGGGGGGCTAAATAGAGAGATTACGGTCTCAACTATTTTCTTTTGTAGAGAAAGTTTCAAACGTTTTGTGACAAAATGTCGATCAAGAGATCAAGATGGCACCAGGCTAGCTGTCAGGTTTGTAAGTAAACCTATTAACTTTATTGAGCATTTTATGTTTGTCAATATGCCCAATAAACGAATATGAAACAAGATAAAGTGCAATGAATTTCAAGTTTTTAAATAAAAGTATTTTTGGTTCAACTTTAACAACGAACTTGAAAGTATGTTTCAATATTTGCCCGATAAAATGCACGTTATTTGTACACGTCAGCTTTTCCTAGGATTTTTCGCGGGGTTTCCAAGCAATTCATAATTAAGCACCAGAAAGCGGTCTATCAATTTATCGAAAGCAACATTACAAGACGTTTGCTTATAGAGACAATATCTTACTAGCTTCTGTTTCCTTGGGGAAGGGTTTTGGGGCCGGAACAGCGGCAAATCGTAAGCTTCTTTCGCCGAAAGTTAACAGTTCGTGCGTAGTGGAGTCCCTTGACAGCCCAGTGTATGTCGAAAACGAACGCAAATTTACAGAAATCCATGACACCACACAGACAAAAGCCACCCCAAACACGTAGAATACAGTCCAAAATGTGGTCCTCTCCAAGCTCAAATGCTCTGCCTCTCGTCTTTCTGTCATTGATCGCAATTTTTGGCAAATTTCGCAGAGAAACTGCATTGAGTTGCTAGCCATGTTTACATTTTTCAGCGAATATCTTAATTCCACGACGTAGCCGGAAGTAAAACGCATTCGACGTGGACAGAGGTGATTGGCTGATAATTGACCCTCCTTATTGGTCTGATGTGATATTTTAATTACCCCATGATCAAAGGGCTTTGTCAGTAAATTAAATTTGAGCTTTGCAAAAAATTACTACAGGTTTGCAAGCTAATGGTTGTACATTTTAATCTATTTACAATATCAAACTAACTGTTCTTGTACAGGTCTATTGTTGTCTCATGGCAAGGTCTTAAAGTCTGATCAAAATGACCAATTGAACAGTTGTCCTTTACAGGTTTGAACATGTCTAAGCCTCGGCCAATTTTCACCACCCAACCATTGTCAAAAGAAATCTCTCTGTCGTGCAAGGTATCAGAGTATGAAACTTCTAAAATGATTCCACATTGTTTAAGACTTTCTGATAATTTGTTGAATTTTTCAGCTTGCATTGGTCTGTCTTGATGATGACCTGTGCAAAGAAAATAGTTTTAAACTTCATTCATACTGTAGATATGTAACTGTTCTTCCTAGAGGTCCAGTAAGGATCATCTCTTATTCATCCAGTGTTACTACAGGAGGAAACCCAAACTAAACTACCTTTATTTATTCTGCATAGCTCTATCAGTTCTAAACTGTTCTTTCTAGAGGTCCAGTAAGGATCATCTCTTATTGATCCAGTGTTACCACAGGAGGAAACCTAAACTAAACTAACTTTATTTATACTGGATAGCTCTATCAGTTCTAAACTGTTCTTCCTAGGGGTCCAGTAAGGATCATCTCTTATTGATCCAGCATTACTTCAGGAGGAAACCTGAACTAAACTCTTTTTATTCTGGATTGCTCTATTAGTAAGTGTCCTTTTGTATGTTTACCTGTCAAAAGCTTGATCCTCTTCATGGTAGCAACGTGGACCAACAACTCACAAAGCCTCACAAAATTCTGTATCTGATGGTGTGTTCGAACATATGGATCCTCGACCCGTACTTCTGTCAAGTTCCCGAACAAGCACTTCTCAAATATCTTTTTGTAACTGTGTCCTCTCTCGCCATCCTTCACCTCAATCCGTTCATGGTGTTTTTCCGACAAATTCTGGACTAATGGTTTGATAACTTCACCTCGCTTCAAATACTCATCTAGTTTCTGTCTGAGGGCAGCTTTTTTGCTGCTGTCTGTTTCTTTCTTTAAGGCAAGCATTAAAAGATTTGTCCCTTCTTGGTAGCAAATTAAGGCTTCCTTATACCGATGATTGTTGTCAAGGTCAACTGCACGAGTTAATACTTTCGTCGCCGCTTCCAGCTCACTCATTGTGGATGTTTTCTGTCAAATTTCAACAAAAATGCACAGCCAAGAAGACTGCTGTGGCTTTATAGATTGTTTTTCTTGAATTGACGAGGATTTTTAGAAACAAAATTCCTGCAGAAGTTGGTTACATTTCGCATTTATCATTCTGACGTTTGGAAGATCTTTTCAGAGATTCAACTCCGGAAGTCAGCTGAATTCCTGAATTTCCTACTAAGATTTTCGGGGCGGGGGGGGGTACATTGTATATTTTCTGGGGGGGATTGATACCGTAATTCAGTATTTAAATACGCGTAAGGAGAAAAAAAACTAGATATTAAAAAAACCAATTGAGATCGCTCAGAATATTAAAGAACAGCAATTGACAAAAGAAATAAATATTTTATTCGGTATATATATATAAAGAAACCGCATTTTACCAATGCTTCCACTTCTATTGGCACTCTTACTTGATTCGAAATTAATGCATTTTTCATTGCATGTAATGCTTACAAACATAAGGTTTACAATTTCTAGTGGATACAAGAATATTAGCAATTAGAAGTGATTCTTATATCATCGAAAGCATTGTTTTAGCCTGAATTTAAAAAGTTTTAAATTCAAATCTAAATACGACAGTTGTGAAAAAATCATTATTTCCTATCACAGTGGAAACACAAACCGCGATTTCATAATTTCTTTTTGCAAACTCCATTCCAAACATGAATGAAAACATGGAAGATACCGAGGATAAAAACAGTCGAAGACCAAAAAGTATGTACTTAAAACTCCTTAAAACTATCCCTCTGTCCACCTAAAGTCTTCAACTAACCATATTTTATCTCCTTCTTCTAGATTCAGCGTTCAAACAGCAGAGATTGAAAGCTTGGCAACCAATTCTAACTGCACGAGTTGCTACAATATTTTTCCTGGTCGTTTTTATTGTCTTTATAATATTTGGAGCGATCTTGCTCGTCGCGTCCGACTCGGTGAGTTAGTTGGAAGCTTTTACGAGCGCCTAAAACCGCTCGGGAAATGATACAGTGCAAAAATACTGAAGAATTTTTGGGATAGTTTTTGTACAGAATCGTTTCTAATCCGTAAACAAATTGTGTTTTACTATGAGTCGCCAGGCAGATGTTTGAGAACCGGTAGTTGTAGAAAAGTGAGAAATAACGGCAATTTCTTCACTGTATGTAGTAATTGTGCTGTATTTGAAGACAAGGGAAAGGAATTAGGAGAGGAAAGCACAAGATTCCCATATAATATAGAGCAATTTGTTCAGACATGACAGGTTTTGTCAGGAGAGTTTCACTATTGTATCAATGTACAATATGTGAACAGAAATCAATGCAGAAGAAACATCTGTAGACAAAATCACACTTGCATGCTTTGTCTTTTAAGAACAAAGGACAAAAACCAGGGGTTACTCGAGGTGTCGATGTTTCTGAACTTGAGATCTGTCAACAATTTTGAAAGTTCCCCTGCTGCATCAACATGATTTGAGAGACAAATTTATAAGTGTACATTGTATTGTACTGTCTTGTTTCTTATTCAAATCTCAGGAATGAAGTAATTTTTCGTTTTTCATCGAAACAATTGCAAATTTTGTTCACAATGGCCACAATACTGTACTTTCTTCGTAACATTTTTTGTACAATAGATGTATATAATAGAGTGAATCGGCATGCCTGATGAGGCAAACTGCAATTTTTTGACAATAGGATTTTTAAAATCATGATTCTAAATTTAATATAACATTTATTACAATTGCAAGGATCATAACAAGCTGCGTTTGCCATTAAATATTTATTGATTCAGTCTATTTATAATCCCTTGTTGCACATAGCTACTAAACACCTCCTAAACAAAATCTGTTCTTTCCATATTTGTATCGCGCCCCTTCCTCTGTAATGCACTTGTGTGATACATTGCATAAGCTTTGTAATAATATATTTGGATATTTTTTCACATGTAGTTGGCAAAATGGAATACATTTTGTAACTATTTTTCACTAAATTAGACCAATGATTTCTTTTGATTAAAGCACGCATCGAAAACCCTAAATAAACTCTCAAATTGACAATGCTCTGCCGAACTTCATGTATTTAGGCCTTTGTGGCAAAGCTAAATAAAATTTAGAAAGTTGCTTTACGTTGATGCTGACATAAGTCAATAGTAGCATTTTGAATAGTGTCTTTTTGCATAGATAACAGCATTAAAATACACTTCTGGGGCTGATTTTCAAATGCCAGTTTGCTTAATACTGGTTTAACATAAAGTTTTAAGTACATTTTTAGCTGCTTGTTTAGAGGCTTGGAAATGTTTCTTCAGAAATCTTAATTTAATCTGTAGTAGTCTTGGAGAGAGTTTGGTATATGGTCCAAAAAGAAAGTATTACATATTCATTGACATATTATATTACAATCATAAGTAATAGGTACTGGCTACCAATAATAACCATTTTGTAAGGGCTAGATACCAGGCAGCCATTAAGTCTTGGTTTGTGAAGTTTTGAAAGAAACAGACATGTAGAAATACAGAAACTAAGATAGTGGGTAAATCTTCAACCCAGGGTAAACAGCAGCCCAGCTTTGAACACAACTAGCCCCAGAAATGAATACTTTGCTACAATGTGATTAAGATTTGAATTTATTTAGGTAAGAGAGAAAGTATTGGAATACACACATTGTGAGAAATATGATGAAAAAGACAAGACCTGCGATCAATATTTAGAAGAAAATTCAGAAGGAAACATCGCTTGTAAATGCATTGTCAAATTTGAACTTAGTGAAGACTTTGAAAAGCAAGTCTATCTTTATTATGGTCTAACCAATTTTTATCAGGTAATGACTTCCACCGAATGATTTTAACTATTCCACATATTAAAAAATACTCCAATCCATTTGAAACAGATGAACTAGGTCTTCTTTCATAAATCAAAACACATTTTAAGAATTAGTTTGTAAAATTTTACCTATGGTCTCTTGTGTTATGCCATTTGGTATCTAGGATGAGTTTTTATGATGATAACCTGACATGATGTCTTGAAATCCCTTGAAATTTGACATTATAATAAGTCTTCCTTTCTGTAAAACCTCATTTTTAGTCTTAAGACATTTTCAGAATTTCCCCTTGCAGTATAGCTATGGTATCTGGAATGAGTTTTGTTAAGTTGACATGATGTCTTGAAATCACTTGAGGCTTCACACTAATGATTGAATACGTTTTCTTTCATGTAAACCATAATTTTTAACAACTGAAAATGTATTTTAAGAAGTATTTAAAATTTCAGCTGTGTTCTCTTGAGGTATTGCCCTGTTATCTCTTAGTCAGTTTATCAAGTTTTGGTAGTTATTATTATTATATTATTATATTAAATTTGCCACAATTTACAAATGATTTACAGATACACTTAAAATACATGTACTAGTACAAAATACCAAAAGACAAGAATGTGACAGGAGAAAGGAACAGGATATACGTCCCAATTGACACCTAACCCCTAATGACTAACATATCTATACGACAAGGACAAAACACAAAATATTATTTTCACGACAAAAAAGTTAAGTTTCAAGGTTCGTCTACACATGGTGACTTGTGAGCCTGAAAAACTAATGTTATATCAATGAAAGATTTTGAAATAATTATCGAGAAAAAGAAAAATTTATACTATGAAAATAATAATCATAACAATATTGGCAAGTCAATATTGTTATGATTATTGTCAATATTGTTATTATTAGTCAATATTGTTGTGATTCTCTGTTACAATTGGTTCTGGCATGATCTGCTATGGAGATACTCTGTCAGTCCTATGACTATGTAGAGTTCTTGATCATGTGTGTCGCTCGCCCTTAATAATACAGGATTGTATTATTCAGTTGGATGTCTCTGAATGACTAGGAAATACTAGCTATGTGATTTTGTTTGTGATTCTCTGTTACAATTGGTTCTGGCATGATCTGCTATGGAGATACTCTGTCAGTCCTATGACTATGTAGAGTACTTGATCATGTGTGTCGCTCGCCCTTAATAATACAGGAGTAATTTTTGCAAGATAAATGGCTAAAAGCAATGACGAAAACATCAAACATGATACCCAGATACTTTACATGTTGCAATGATGCAGCAAATAGTGACAATACTTTGGTACTCTAGTACAATCACTGAAATACAATTAACCTAAGGGTAGGTGTCCACCCGCCTCTCTGCACCCGCAGTAAATCCATCCATGTTCTCTTTAATTTCAGAACCATCGTCGTTATGTGAGGTCAAGAGATGACGCCCAGCTACGAGGAGATCTAAGCCAGTCAGTTGCAAGTGACTGTAAACCTTACGCCAAAGATAACAGAAGTCGAGCTATTGCACCTTGTGGTACTATTGCTAACAGTTTGTTTAATGGTAAGAACTTATGCCAATCATGCTTGTTCAATAAGCTGGTCTTTCTTCTTGAAGACACCCATACATGATGAATCTCTTAAATACATGCGCTTTCTAAACCCCAGATGTCAATTACATCAAATGAGTATTCATAGATAGGATTTTTTTACTTGGTGGTACCATAAATTTTATTGGTAGGGTGAGCTGGTTTTTTGTTTCTGCTCTCTAAACTCCCTCTCATATCTTCACCTCTAGAATAAATGACCGTGAAATAAAGCTGAATGTGGATAGGTCCCTCTCCAGAAAGTTGCAAAAGTTCCTTGCATGCAAAAGAGAACCACATAATATTCTCAAAGCTATTAACTTAAGATAGATCATTAGGATATTGAATACCCACACTCTTAAATTTAAGCAGCTAGTTCGATTAAAAAAAAACCTTTACCAGCAGACAATTTAATAAAATATAAGAAAAAGCATACTCCAAAGAACAACATCTTGTAAACTCAAGATATGAGCTGTGAACAACAACACAACAGTTTTTGGCTTTGAAATAGAGTCGAAATATCACCACAAAACTGTTGTCTTGTTAACAACTCATATCTTGAGTTAACAAGATGTTGTTCTTCAGAGTATTTTTTTCTCGCAGTTCATTTAACTTAACCTAGAGTTATTTCTTAATTTTACTCCAAATGTGAAGCTAAATTCATTCTTTGAATTTAACAGTGCAGGGAAGTATTTACTATTCTGAAAATTGGGAAGGGAAGGTTAAAAATGTTTTTGGATGGTGAACATTTTGTTTTGGGAGGTCATGACTAATATTTAGGGGGGATTTCACCCTGCCCCCCCCAAAAAAAAAGTTTGTCAAGGAATTCAACATGTCAGTAAATAAATGTTTTTATCCCTGTCTTCTAGACACATTTAAGCTCTACTATGCACGTGACGGTAATGACAGCGACAACAAAACAGAGGTTAAGATGACAATCAAAAACATCGCTTGGAAATCTGACCGTGAAACAAAGTTTCAAAATCCAGACAACATGAAGGACTTTGAAGATTTTGCGAAGCCACCCAACTGGCCTGTTCCCGTGTACGAACTGGACACGAAGGAACCGAGCAATAACGGTTTTGAAAATCAAGATTTTATTGTTTGGATGAGGACCGCGGCATTTCCAAAGTTTCGTAAACTGTTCCGAAAAGTGAATCACAATCTGGGCGACGATTTTGAAGATGGTCTACCCAAAGGAAAATATCTTCTACATGTAAATTACAGTATCCTTTACTCTCAGCAAAAATGTTTGCAGTTGAAGACTTTTCCACAATTATATTAGTGCTAAGTGCTTGATAAACTAGATTCATATTAATCCGACACTGCAGAGAAGAACGAAAAATTCGTTGTCTCAAGCTGGATTTGAACTCGCATCTTCGGGTTTCTAGACCGCCGCTCTACCAATTGAGCTATGGAGTCAACTAGGATTGGTAGCGAGTCTTATCAAATATAAGTGCACGAAATATTTTCGTGACGACTTGACGCTTGTCTTTGAGGACGCGCAGTGTTTCAATTCTATTTCAGAACCATCCTCAGAGATATGAAAAACTAGATTCATATTAATCTGGGGACAACGAATTTTTCCTTGTTCTCTGCCGTGTCAGATTAGTATTAATCTAGTTTTTCATATCTCGGAGGATGGTGCTTGATAACTTCCTTGTAAGTTTGCATGCATTTCCAATTTCATACGAGATTAAGACGTATTTGCCACATAGAAAGTATACTCCAACTTAAATTGTTATTCTTAACCAATCGATCTCAGGATTCCCAGTGACTAGTTTCGACGGTGAAAAGCGTTTCATCATTAGCAACACCTCATGGCTTGGTGGTAAGAATCCTTTCCTTGGAATTGCCTATCTTGTTGTCGGCTCTCTTTCTGGTGTCATGTCTGGCGTCTTCTTCTATATACACTTGAAAGTCAAGTCTAGGTAAGTGTGTGTGGTTTTTGAATTTGAAGAAACACTTGTCAATGACAGTTTAGAACTGACAGAGCTATCCAGTGTAAATAAAGTTAGCTCAGTTTAGGTTTCCTCCTGTGGTAACACTTGATCAATAAGAGATGATCCTTACTGGACCTTTAGGAAGAACAGTTTAGAACTGATAGAGCTATCCAGTATAAATAAAGTTAGTTTAGTTTAGGTTTCCTCCTGTAGTAACACTGGATCAATAACAGATGATCCTTACTGGAATTCTAGGAAGAACAGTTTAGAACTGATAGAGCTGCCCAGTATAAATAAAGTTAGTTTAGTTTAGGTTTCCTTCTGTAGTAACACTGAATCAATAAAAGAGATGGTCCTTACTGGACCTCTAGGAAGAACAGTTTAAAACTGATAGAACTGTCCAGTATTAATAAAGTTAGTTTAGTTTAGGTTTCCTCCTGTACTAACACTGGATCAATAAAAGATGATCCTTACTGGATCTCTAGGAAGAACAGTTTAGAACTGATAGAGCTACTCAGTATAAATAAAGTTAGTTTAGTTTAAGTTTCCTGTAGTACACTAGGAAATGATTGCAATGGTTTAGAACTGATTAATATAAAATCTCGTTCGGTTCAAGGGTCACGGTTTCTTTATTTGTAACTTGTTTTAACAAAGCAACAGTATCTAAATTATCAAAAACTCTTAACATTATTCATTAAGCAAATAACAAAACATAAAATCACGCGAGAATAATGGCCGTCGTACTCAAAATTAAATTAAAAATTAAACCATTAAAATCTTTATTCTTAATTTATTTCCAGACGCCATGATCAAGTGGACAACGTAGCGTTGGGCTCAATGAGAAATTAGTTTGTAAATATTCACAGTCGATTAATCTTCTAATTAAACCATTAATTGTAAATCTATCTTGTACATCTGATTAGCTCTATTAATGTTCTAATGTTAATCTTTAATTGTGCTAATGAAAACTTCAATTCTGCAGTACGTAACCGACTGTAAAGTTCTCTGACACTTAGACACTGAACCCGTGACCTTTCTACCCTAAGCTAAAATGTTTCGAAGTCATACATGGTATCATAGGTGAGCTAGTTAGCAAAAACATCGTTTCCTATCAATGTTTCCTGCTTGTCCTCGTCGGGAAACATTGTCGCGGAAACATTATATTTCCTATCAATGTCTTCCTGTTGCCCACCAAAACATTAATGGAAGACAATGTTTCTCACAAAAATATTTCCTAGACCAAGGCTTTAGGATCAGAGTTCTATCAATTCACACGCCCCTGTTAAGTTTGAGTAAGATTTGGCAGGAGAATAGCTAGCAGCAAACGCTCTCGTCAACTCTCACGGATAGATTTAAACCAGTTTAGACAATATTCAAGGTACAAGGTACGATGGCTGTAAGTCCCATTCGAGGAAAATTGCATTTGTCATCTAACACTTATATAATATAACGATAATGTGTGTATTTATGTGTAAAGTATTTATTTGAACATCAATTGCACATGTTAATGAATTACTCACGTTTCTGACTGCTGTTTTTGTGTGTTTCAGTAAGAGTTACTTAGCGTAGGATTGTCGACCACTTCTGTGAACGAAGTGTCGAGAATTCATCTCTTATTCTAGTTTGTGTTTCGTATACCTAGTAAGAGAATTTTTCCTTTTTAGATGTGATCCACGTCTTTTAATTGAACAATAACTCAAACAATTGGAATATTGTAAATAGTCTAGAATGTAATGTACAAATGTAATTTGTACGTAGAGCAATGGTCAAGCGATCTTTAAAAAATTGAAATTTTTGCCTTGTTTTTCTCTGCCGAGCGCCACTGGTAATTAAGTGGATTATTTATACTGGACAAAAGTACCTGGGAAATAAGTTTAGTTTAGCAACGCTGGATCAATACGAGGTGGTCCTTACTGGACCTCTAGGAAGAACAGTTTAGAACTGATAGAGCTATCCAGTATAAATAAAGTTAGTTTAGTTCAGGTTTCCTCCTGTAGTAACACTGGATCAATAAGAGATGATCCTTACTGGACCTTTAGGAAGAACAGTTTAGAACTGATAGAGCTATCCAGTATAAATAAAGTTAGTTTAGTTTAGGTTTCCTTCTGCAGTAACACTGGATCAATAAGAGCTGATCCTTACTGGACCTCTAGGAAGAACAGTTGAGAACTGATAGAGCTATTCAGTATAAATAAAGTTAGTTTAGTTTAGGTTTCCTCCTGTAGTAACACTGGATCAATAAAAGATGATTATTACTGGACCTCTAGGAAGAACAGTTGAGAACTGATAGAGCTATCCAGTATAAATAAAGTTAGTTTAGTTCAGGTTTCCTCCTGTAGTAACACTGGATCAATAAAGGATGATTATTACTGGACCTCTAGGAAGAACAGTTTAGAACTGATAGAGCTATCCATTCCAGTTTAAATAAAGTTAGTTTAGTTTAGGTTTCCTGTTGTCAGGGCCGTGGCTAGAGCGTTAATTGGGAAGGGGGGTGTATATTCATATATTCGTGTTATGCCCGACTAATTTCTTTTGAAACAAGACGCCTGCTAAGGCGTTCACTCCGCCTGCCAAACGAAAATGGGCACAAGGCCAGGCAGGGCTGTAACTAGAGAGTTCATTGGGGGTGGGGTACATTCACTTATTTCTGTTCTGTCCAACTAATTCCTTTTTAAATCAATTATTATTACGGTACCTTCCAAGGCATTTTAAGACATTGCTAGCACATCTTATGCAATCACTAAGATAACCAAAAATCAATGTCTGAGTGACCTGCCAGGCACTCTGTCCAGAGTCCTAGTAGGATTGCATTTTTTAGAATTTAATTTAGATTAAAGACTTTAATAGTACATATGTTAAACAAGATTCTTTTGCCATAATGCCACCAACAAATAGCTGTTTTATTTTGCAAGTAAAGAAAATTTTACTAAAAGTGTATACAATACATCAGTCTATTAAATCCATCAATTTATTAAATCTATTCTGTAGCACACTGCCTGAAGTCTCCACGATATAATTTGTTGGGAAAATGTTGGCTAGCCTTTTGATATATTGACCAGCTTTGAATTAGATATTTGATGTGTTGATAAGGTGTCAGGTAAATATTTGGCATGTTTATAAAATGTTGGTAAGGATTTTGACTAGTTGACAAGTTTTCGAGCAGACTTTTGACATGTTGATAAGATCTGAGTTAGTCTTTTGATATGTGGACAAGCTTTGAAATGGACTTTTGACATGTTGATATGCTCCTAGTTAGATTTTTGGCATGTTGACAAGATGTCGGTTAGGTTTTTGGCTTGTTGACAAGATGTCAGTTAGGCTTTTGGCTTGTTGAAAAGATGTTGGTTAGGCTTTTGGCTTGTTGACAAGATGCCGGTAAGGCTTTTGGCTTGTTGACAAGATGTCGGTAAGGCTTTTCACTTGTTGAAAAGATATCAGTTAGGCTTTTGGCTTGTTGACAAGATGTCGGTTAGACTTTGACCTGTACATGCCCACAAGTTGTCAGTTAGACTTTCGACATGCTGACAAAGTATTTACTTCCAGAAAGCTTCAGGTGTCAGTTAAAACATTGGTATATAGGCAGGGTGTCTGATAAAGTTTTGGCAAATTAAGAAAGTGCCAGTTGAAATTTTACTAAATTTAAGTTAAATTTTGTTCTTTTTTTTATTTTGCATTTTTGAGTTTTTTTCTTGCTATTTTAATAATTATAGCAACAATCTTTACAGTAATCGACTTAAAAGTATTTCTGTGATCTGTATTTTCTGTGATATCCAATTTGAAATCCTTTCTCTGAGTCAACTATTCAACGTGACGTTCTAACAAAACAAGTATTAAAATCGCTCATAAAAACAACAAAAATTAAAAATTAGACTAAGCTATTAAGTCTGAAGTCTCCACGATATAATTTGTTGGGAACTTTAGACTAACATATGTATTTCTGGAATTGGAATGTAAAATGTCTCTTACCTTTTATTTGCCGTTTTAAAACATTTCTGGAGCAATTTTTTGATAAAGAACCTTCCTGTCCCTTTTTGTTGACTATTACATGTTAAAAATTGTGTTTTGTATGTAGATATTTCAGTAGAATTTGCGTTTGATTCTTGTGTAGAAATTTCTAAATTTCCTTAAAAGTAGGAATACAACAGAAAATGACGGAAGCACGCTCTCATCGCTCCTCGGTAAAGTTTCGCGGTGGAATTTGTCGTTTTAAAACATTTTGCATGAGAATTTTTGCACGTAAAACCTTCTTGCGGTTTAGATGTTCTAGCATACATGTTAAAATGCGTGTTTTGTTGACATATTCCGCTGGAAATTGAGTTTAAACGACGTGTTTAGGTCGGCTCACGCGGCTTGTGCCCAGCGGTATCACCCATTAGCGGCGGCACCGACTTCTGACCACAGATTACTATTGTGCCAGATGTCTATCTTCGCCAAATATCTGTTACCATTTTTTGATAGCTGACGAATGATTTCCGCCATGTTCTTAGCAAGCGCAATCCACGCCATACAACGTAAGCAATGCGTGTACATTGTGCAACCATCTTGCCCAAACTTGCCCAATCTGTAATGGTCAAAATGACCTTTAAAATGACCTTTGCGGAATACAAACAAAATATATATGTGAGATAAATTGAATCATAAATCGGTACAAATGTCAACATTACGAAAACGGAAAACAAAAGATGCAGGAACATGTTGGTGTGCAGCAATCAACTGCGAAAACAACAAACGCGAGATGCCAAAGATGGCTTTTTTTCGTTTTCCAAAAGATCCTGTGAGGTAAGATTTTTTTGTCCAATTTGTTATATTTGTATTTTTGTTATATACACATATATATAATTAAAACAACAAGGATTACACAAGTTACTTTAGAAAAACTTTATTGCTACGATTTTAAAATTTGTTTCGTATGGCAAGCGTAGATCTTGTGCATCTCAAATTTGTATAGTAATTATGTATCGAATTCTCACAGGTCAGATTTTTGGGTCAGAGAATGTGGACGGATGGATTTAATATAGAAAAGTACAAAGTATTTAAATGAAAACTGCCGATTATGCTGCGCCCACTTTGAAGAAAGTTGTTTGAATCACATGAAAAACCGTCTGATTACAAACGCAGTTCCCACAATTTTTATCAACAATACAGGTGCTAGACGAAAGCTGGATTACAAACAATGTACGAATGGTATGTCAATGTCAACTTGCGTAAAATATTATTAGAAATTGACTGAAGTTATCGGCTACAATTTCAACTAGGGATTTTGTTGCTGTATTGAGTTAGTAAATTGCAGATGAATTTCTAAAAACATTGAGAAAAAGGAAGCTCTTTTTCCACTAGCAAACATGCATGCTTGCATTTATGCAACAGAAGTCTGAAGCATTTTCAAACATATAAAAGAACTTACGAATTGCTTTAAAATGTCTGATGCAAAAAATATAACATTGTTGATAACAAGATACTTCATACTAGATACTTTATTTTCAAACCGACTTTGAAGTCTAGTTTTCATCGATTCGTGGATGTTCATCGATTTGTGGATGTTTCAAACATTACGTGCATGTTCAAAGCAAATTTGCAAAAAGTTTATACATAGGTTGAATAAGACACATTTGGTTTGAAGTAAGACCTTTTATATGATTATATTTTCTGATTTTGAAGAAAACCCAAATAAACATCATGGTTACGAGAACCATACAAGCCTATTTATTTTGGTCACAAGTTTATCCGATATATTTTTGTGATGTCAACTATAAGCAGTGCTGCAGTGGCGTACTCAGCCCGACAATTTAGTCCCACTATGCAAATTTAAAGTTATTTTCAAGTTATTATCATTATTCATTTCTTTAGAAATTGATTGTTTTCGCAGTCAATGAACATGAAAATATTTGAATAGCGTGACTAAGTCGTCGGGCTGGCTACGCTACTGAGTATAAATATATGCTTGAAATAAACATACCTTAGGGTTTTCATGCATCCATATCATACTTTTTCGCTTGTGTTCATTTTTAACCAATTTATGTTTAAAATAACAATAATAGTTCCAAAATACAACGTTTTCACTTTCTGACAAAACCAAAGATAAATCACTGATCTTTTTTGTTGTAAATAAACTGGTCAGTTATCAATTTTCTTCAAAAACAATCGAATATCAATCCATACCCAACGACATGTACAAAAGATGTGAAGCAAAACAAGTAACAAATTCGAAAAACTTTGAAAATTTAAGCGTCATAGTCACGTGAACTTCGCGTGATCAAGGGGGGGGGGGCGGAATTGCAGAAAAAAGTCGTGTCAGTGGTCAATTCACTCTAGGGAAATTCATGCAAGCTAAATGCATGCAAACATATTGACATTCACATCAGACCAAAATAGTAATTTTATAATAAGTAAAATACATGTTCTCTGACTGGACATTTTAATGAAACGAGCTTTCGACTACCTAACTGTAACAGTCGAAAGCTCGTTTCATTAAAATATGCAGTCAGAAAACGTGTATTTAATTTATGTCTAAACCTGGCTACGCTATCTCCATATTTTGATAAGTGCCTATATGTATGTGCTCAGAGACATCAGAACAATAAGAGGGCAAGGGTGTGGCAATAGGTGTTTATGTAGGGGGGGATAAACGTTTCAGGGTGTTTGTGATCAAGCTATATTTTTAGCGTTTCTACATATATCGGTGATCACGACATGCCCAATATTTATAACACTTTACAACTGTTAAATTCTTAAAAAACATTCTCATATGACGTCAACGCAAAATATCAACACCAACACCGTTGCTCGTGGATCAATACATGGGGTCAACTGTTCCGAGCATCGCTGAAGATAGTATACATTTCCATAACAATCATTGTTACAAATTGTGCATTCATTTGTTCAGTGATAATTGACAGTATTTTATTATGTTGATGGTTTTAGAAGTCGAAATATCAACACCAACACCGTTGCTCGTGGATCAATACATGGGGTCAACTGTTCCGAGCATCGCTGAAGGTAGTATACAATTCCATAACAATCATTGTTACAAATTGTGCATTCATTTGTTCAGTGATAATTGACAGTATTTTATTATGTTGATGGTTTTAGAAGTCGAAATATCAACACCAACACCGTTGCTCGTGGATCAATACATAGACGAACGACACTTGCCAGAGCAATTTGCGTGGCGCGTGGAATGACGTGAGCACGGGGACACAAAAATTGAGGTTATTGAGTGCGAGTTCCCTATCTGTATATATCTGATCTGTGATACAGCTTCTTCTGAATCAGGAACAAGGAACTTGCTCGGAGCATGTCGACACAAAGTGGTAGTTTCGGCGTTCCTCGGAATTCGTCGGTTTCCGACGCTGCTCGAAGTTTTTCCGAATACTATTTTTTCAAAATTTTTCTCTAGCTCGAAGATTTTGCTCCTTGAAAGTCCTCTAAATTTTCATGCATCCTAACTTTGTTTTAAGGTAATATGCTTTATTTTCTATCATTATTTGTAGCAAAGTACTTAGATTGTGCATAGAGATCGATTTTTGAGAGATCAGACTGGAAATAAGTACAATTTTCGAGTATTGTAAGTTTGTGCTTTCCAAGCATGGCTATGGTCGCATGTAAGATTAAGGCTACCGTTTTCAGTTGAAGTTGGTTCGATAATAATACCATGAAATCCGCTATAGAAACTGAATGAGGTCTTGAATTGTTGAGATTGTCGAAGAAAGTATGCTGAGACAGTTCTATGTATAGAGTTGGTTCTGGTTCAAATTTATTGAAAAAAGGCAATTTAATTTTAATTTTGTGAATTTCGATTACAAAACATGCCTTGGACTGTCGACCAATTGATTTCGTCAGGCGATTACAGACTTGTGAGAGGAGGGGGGTAGCCTAATTACTAAAATGTAGTGAAAAAAGGACTTTCCATCTAATGGTGGGAGCAGGTTGGCGGGAACACTGGAGAATAAAGGTCCTGTCACAATGCAATTTTTCTTGCAACTTGAAATGCAATTCTACTATTGGGAGATGTAAAATTGGCAAATGCAAGTTTCCATCACAGTTTGCTGGGGTTTTTTAACGTACCAAACATTTGCAACAAATTTACTTAAGAGTAGATTTTCCCTGTAGCAAAAAAGATGGCAAATGTCGATTTTACCAGAGTGCATGGCAGTCTGAAATTGTTTAAAAAGGCAAATTAACGTCTTTTGAAGAACAGACAGAAGACAATAGGTTATTTTCACACTTGTGTTAAAATTTCAATCCAGTAGCTTTGCTTCTTGTCATCTTTTCCCACGTATTCTTTCTTGATACCTGCAATGCATTCTGGTAAAATCGACATGTCGCCATCTTTTTTGCTACGGTGAATGCAAGGAAAAGTGCACCGTGTGACAGGGCCTTAAGGGTAAGAGGTGGATAGAGAAGGAGACGGAGCAGTTACAAGTGCAAGAAAAATTGCACCATGTGACAGGGCCTTGAGGGTGGGAGGTGGATAGGAGGAGACGGAGCAGGATGTGGGAGTCGTGCAAGGTCGGGAGGTTAAAAAAGAACAAGGAATGTTATGTTTTTAATGCCTTTTAGACTTTTCTTGAGGCAATTAAAATTGCCTGTCAAATCCAAACACTGTCTAATCCAAACACTGTACAGAATGGCCGACTTTACGTGGTCTTTAGTTTTTACACAACCACTTGCATTGTTATCTTTTGCAGTTTGTTTACCATTTCAGTTATCTATCTTCAATAGAATTCTTTGAAATTTGTTTGTAGATCGACAAAATGCTTAACCTCCTCTCAACAACTGGCAGATTATGAAAAATGAAATTGTTAAAGGTATTGGAATATTGCATGTACAATATTGAATATGGGACAATTTGGGACGGTATAATTTTGGACATGACGGTTTCATTCTCACCTAATTTGACGATTATTTTGTGGGTACACATACCGTGGAATCTCATGTGCTCCAGAAGCATTTTAATCTTAGAAAAAGTCAAATAATGATGAACTGTGTTTTAAAAGAAAGTTAGAATCTTATTTGGTTCAAATCAATTGAATTATGGCCCAAGAGTTCATGAAAACACATACAAAAGGCTTTCTTAAAAAACTGAAATATCAAATCTAGCAATTTTATATGTTATGCCTCTAAACAACACAATTCTGTTTCTAAAAATTGGTACCCTACTAGACCTATATGCATGATTATACTAATTTGGACATATTTATTTTTACCCATTAAAATATAAATTTGTGTTTAATCATTCGTGTTTGTCATTATTTGACTTTGTAATGTTGGTTAAACATAAGGAGATTGAGGTGACTTTGCCAGAAACAAAAACATCCATTATTATACTAAAATTTCAATATATATAGCAATTAAAACTAACCACAGGAAATATATTTCTACTTTTTAATTGAAATGTTTCTGTTATATGCACTATATCATATTTTTGATAAAAAATTACAACACCTATGTTATTTCCTGGTTTACTATCTCAATCATCTTTTGTTTAAGCTGGCTTTGAGTGTTCATTTGAAAGTTTGGAAAGTTCATTTGAAAATCACAATAGTTCTCAATGTTATATTGGACCCTTTAAAGTTAAAAAAATACTTTGTAATATTTTATACTACTGGTAATTTATCTTAGATACAGACTTTGTGATTTTGTACTAGAATGTTGACTTTCAAACTTTAAGATGAACTACTTATTAAGGACAAAATAAGCTAGCATATTGTCTTTTGTTTACAAAGTGGAACTTGTTTGGAATTGAGATGAACTGATGCAGTTGTTCTTTAACTTTATCAATTAATTACATATCTTAAATGAAAAAGAAAACCACAACTTGCCAAATAAATTCTGTGGGCTCTTTTTATTAGCAAAGAAAAGATGTGGCAGATGTAAGAATTTAAGAGTAAAAAAGTTTCCTTGGACTAAAAAAATTGACAGTTTGCCAGATTTTCTAGATAAACAAGCAGTACAGATGTTGGCCAATAATAAGTATAAGTAACTACAATTTTTAATTTTAAAAGTTTTCTATTGATGCCTGGATACAGTAAATACTTTACCAGAGTTCTTCGTATTACATCGACTTGAAAAAGTTTTAAGTCACATGAAGCTTTTAGTTGATACTATGCAATTTCAAATTTTACAGACTTCTTAATTAACATGCCAAATTTACCTTGTTGAACATAAGGTCTTTCCTGAGAAAAAGTAAAACTGTCTGGCATTATATGGAGTAGAATAATTTAAATTAGTTTGAGACTTTGATTTGATAACAATTTTGATTTGTACTATTTACAATACAAGTGACCGGGTTGTATCGGATATACAAACCCAAGCTGAAGGCGAGATATCTGACATACACAGATGCGAATGTTGTAAATGGCTTGTGAAACTCGTCAATTTTATACATCAGATCTATAGCAAAGTGATTTTGAAAATACCGATTCTGTAAGATGAGAAAATGATTTCTTTTGTGTTTCCTGTATGATTTATTACTTTATAAGTTTCTTAATTAAAATTACAACATATTGCCTACTGGAACTTTTTATATTGTTTGGTTGTGGTGAATTTGTATTTTGGCAATTGAAATATTTCTGAATTTGTATGTGCATTTCCTTTGCTTCAGTTCAAGTTTACATTTCAAATATTCCACTTTGTAATACTTGCGTGGTAATAATAATATAAGAAAACAGGTTTACATGGCTCTTGAATATAGTCTTTTCAACAAGTAAGTAAAGATGAATTTATACTTCAAAGAGATATGTTCCTAACCTGACAATGGTACCTTCCAAAAAGACTAAATTTAAATTGATTCTTCGAATAAATTTTTTACTTTTCAATCCAAGATCAATCTAAGTTATGTATTTCTACTTTTATTTTGGTCTCTTTAACACTGAAACTATCAATTGTATATAAAGCAACTTCACTATCGAGTGACTTCATTAGTTGCTGGGCAAAGCCAAAGCATTGATTTTTCGGCTGTTTTCAATGAAAAATAGAATTTTGCCCAAAGTTATCTCAAATAAATTATCACAATTTGAACAAAAAGCTTCTGTTCTTGTGCCCACCAGAAAAATGAGATGTCTGAGACTTTCTTTGTATTTTTTTGCGAAAAATAGATCGCATGCACTGTTATGCAAAGAAAAGTGTAAGAGATTGGTTTCTGAAAAATGTCGTGCTACACACAATATTCTAAAAATGCTTGGTTTTTATTCTATGTATTTTTGAATTTTTTGTTAAAAAAAATAAAGGTAGCAATGTTTAGTGCATTTCACATTGTCAGGTTAGAAACGCAATAAGAAAAATGTGGCTCCGAACATTACAGCTTGGTCAATTTGGAATTTATAAAAAAATCGTTTCTTCGTTGTTTTTCGACGTTTTGAAGGGTTGTTTCGAGTACAAAAAAGTATTTTTAGGAAGAATTATGTGCCCACGTTACATGTCTCAAAGCCATCAAAATTCGTTGGTAATTCGTGCATGTATTTTTTCTGACTTATAAAAGCACAATTGATTAAAAATAATATTTTTCTTTTGACAAAAATACCTTTCTTCTGTGAGGCTGGCTGTATTTGAAAAAGCGTTGGTCAACGCTCCGCCAAAACTCGTGGGTTTTCTCCGGGTACTCCGGTTCTTCCCACTGGGAGAGTTGACAGGGTAGTTACATATGGTTATAAAAATGTGACTAACTTTTGAAAACCTTTCTACTTAGACTTGTTAAGCCTTCTCGTCATCTCTATCAGTTGCATGTTTTGAGCCACATGTTTTTCTTTGTAATTGTGAAACAACTCGTTATATGCTGGGTAAACCTTTGCAAAACTCTCAAAATTTATCACTTCAAGTTGTTTCATTGTTATAATATATTTTGAAGTATAAACATTTACTTACGTTGAAAAGACCCAAGTTTTTTAGGACTTTGTTCATTCACTTGTGTTATTGTTCTCTCTGCCATGTTCTGTTTTCTTCTGTTGTTATTTTAATAAGTACAATGTGTGGTAGTTAATCTCTTTTTATTGTTATTCAAATTGTATGTAATCTTTACAAATTTTTTCAATAAATTGTTTACAAAATTTACTTGTGACCCCTTTTTAATTAAAAATTCAATTCCCATGGGAATTGAGAAATTGAATAAAAAAAATCCCCCTACCCCGGCCAGCTCCCCAAGTGCCACTTCCACCTAAGTAGAAGTACTTATACATGTAGTACAAGTACTTCTACTTATTCACGGTGGAAGTAGCACTCGGAGAACTGGCCGGGGTAGCCGGCAAAGAGAAGACCAACTTTGCAAGTGCTAATACAATTGCTAAGTTGATCTTCCCTAGAGAGCAGCCGCGCGTACCTAACAAATTAAAACAACAAACGTTAGTGACTTAAGTACTTAGCATGCAAATTTGATTCCCAAAGCCAAAATGTCAAGTGCCCCCCGCTGATCCTACCAACTGCCTACCTGCCTCAGTTCTAAGCTGTCTTCCTCAGTTCTAAGCTCCTGCATTCCATTCGTTACCTTCACTTTCCTCACCATCGCACAGTCACTCACAGCTGATAAACCCGCATGCACCACCACCACCCCGACTGCCACCCAATTTCGAAAATTAAAAGAGTTAAAATTTCGGTAAAGTATGCATTTTAAATGCAATTTATTTGGATATTTTAGATCAAACGTAAACAGAAAAAGCTCGTACATAAAAACAGGTGAGAATTCTATTTAAAATTTGCTTGCAAAATATAAAACTTAATTCGCATTTTTCTTAGTTAATAGTATAGATCAATTTAGTTGATGTTGAAACCTACTCTTAACTGTTTTGTTAGAAGTGACGACAGATTTTGGTTTTTAAGCATACTTTCAAAAATTTTAATTCCTTTAATAAACCTAACCCCATGCAACTTACACACGGCGCACACCCTCGCAGTCCATACATTTAGCTAATAAATTACGTTATAAACAAAAAAGCAAAATAAAAAGATAAATTACGTTATCTCTAGCTACTTAAACCCACTTAGACTGAGTTTTTGATTGAATTTTCAAACGTAAAACCTTAGCTGAATGGGCATGGGCTTTTCGTTGTGTTAACTGTTCCGGAGTAAATATAAACCTGGGGCCGGTTGTATCAAAGGCGTTTAGCTTAAACGGTGGATAAGTGAAATTTAAAAATCAGTTTTACACCTAGTACGGAACCGAAATTATGAGTTGAAATAGAATAAATATTTAGTTTTATATATAATTGTTCTTCTCAGGTCAAATAACTTCAGCTGGTTTGTTTATACAACATGGAAACTTGTTTCATACTTTTGACTTATCCACCGTTTAAGCTAAACGCCTTTGATACAACCGGCCCCTGATACTTACCAAAGTCCAAGGCTGGGTCAAATAAGCATGAGAATTAGGCAAAAATAAAAAGCAATTGAAACTCAACAGATTCACTAAAGTTGTTTTTTTTTTGGCAACTTATATCCTTAAGTGTAGATGACATGCAATTTTTAATGCCGTAATTCTCACACTTATTTAACCGAAACGCCTTCATTTGCATGGTACCTCGCAGCTGCTCTCAAACCACCTTCGTAATTTGCTTTAGTGTACACAAACAATGACTTCATTGTTCCTGCTTACCAAAACAAATCTGAAAGCACCAAGATACTTATCATATTAATAATCAAAGAGGATTCGCATTATGCAGTAATTACCATAAACAGACGCATCACCATTGAAACAAAGCATGCCGTATTCCCATGGGAATTTAAAATGCACAAAAAAATATAATGATCCTACTGATTTGCATGGATGTATGAACCAAATTAGCTAAGAAACAAAGAAATGATATATTCCCTTGGGAATTTAATGTAGCAAAAAGATGGCGGGTGTTGATTTTACCAGAATGCCTTGCGGTCTGAAATCGTTTAAAAACTTAAGGTAAATTAACCTCGTTTGAGGAACAGACAGATAGGTTATTTTGTCACTTGTGTTAAAATTCCGTCCATTAGCTTATCTTAAATATCATTTCACTGCTATTCTTGATTGATACCCGCATTAAATTCTGGTAAAATCGACATGCCACCATCTGTTTTGCTACGGTGAATTGGAATACAAGTCACATTTTCTCGCTTTTTAACCAGAGAACACATTCTTTAAAGGTAGAACGACGGAATTGATCGTTTGCAATCGACGCCATCTTTGTTGACGTTTGAAACACATGGCAACCACAAAGTATCTATTCATTATATCTGATCCTATCGAGCCATACATCTTTAAAGTATCATTCATAATACGCTAAAACTAACGATGAAATAGTAAATTGACACAAGTGTTTCGCTATAAACAGCTGAAGTAATCTGCAGAGTCAACCAAGATGGCGCCCAATCACACGAAATGACGTCATGTGCAAACCAAGAATAGTGACAAAATGCATCAACATTATTACGAAACTTATTTTTGTAAAACGTTCAATCCTACATGTTATTTTGTTTTGTTTTTAGAAATATCCAAATCCAAATGTTAGAGACGAAATTTCCAGGCGTTAAGGTATTGTTTCTTTAAAAAATATTGTCGACATTTACCATATTTTTACCTGTTTTTTGACTCGAAAATTGACTGCCAAACTCCTAGATATTCTATTTAATTATTTTGTTGAATGTATTTGATATCAATGTTATTTCAATCCAATTTTTTTCACTTAATTTGCTGTCTTTTCTTTTTCATTAACGAGAAATATCTATTAAATCCTCTTTGATCCCTCAATAATAAGTATCTTGTTTTCTACTAACTTGCACATTACCACTACTTTCTATTACAATGTCGTGTCTTCTTATTCTTGTGGATTGTTGTTTTGTGGGTCTTGCCGTCCAGGATCGTTCATTCTTTTCTCTTCTTGTGCGTTTTTTTCACATCCCATCACCCTTTGCAATAGTAGAAAGAATTAAGTCATGAGATGATAGTTACGAATAATTTATAAACTATAACATGATAAGTTTCTTGTACGTTTGCATGGTGAATACAATATACTTATTAAGCTTTGTGGAAACACCACGTAAATTTATTATTGCAATAATAAATTTACGTGGTGTTTCCACAAAGCTTAATAAGTAAACTATAACATATTAAGCACTTATTGGATGAGGTTTTTGTGATATGCGAAATGATCAATGTCGAGGTAAGAGTTATCAGCCGAGCCGAAGGCGAGTCAGATAACTCTTACCAAGACATTGATAATTTTGCATATCACAAAAACCGAATCCGATAATTGCTTTATTATACATTGTAAGTCTTTTTCCTCGAGCAATTGACGAATTTCGCCTTCGGAAGAGCTTAAAAAGCAAGATGCCATAACATGAAACAGAAAATATCGAAAAAATGTTGTTGCCATGCCAACCATTGATGCCAACGAATACCGCATACTGTAATAATCTGCACCGTAGGCTCAACATGCAGATAACTCAGTTATCTGCTAGCAGATAACTGAGCCATAGAATAAGAATACATAGAAGGGCCACTCGCGTCGGAGCCTTTGGAGTTTTTGAAGCCGCGCATGTCGCATTACGCACGTTATTAGCATTTTCTCAGCCAGTCAATTGCATTTTCTGGCCAATAGGAATGCTGAACTGGCTGGTGGCAGCCAGTGAACTGCATAAACATAGTGTGACATGTTGCACTGCTGAGTGGCCCTTCTATGTATTCTTATTGTATGACTGAGTTATCTGCAGATTGTGTGATAGTCGCATTTATCTGCATACAACTGACCAATCACAACGCATAAAACAACTGCAATGTATAGTAATTAACACTTATTGACTGAGACCGAGGGAAACAGTATGTTTTGTGGACCAGAGACTGTCGATGTCGAGGGTCCACAAAACATACTGCTTTCCAGAGGTCTCAGTCAATAAGTATTTTATTATATACTGAGTGCCAAAAGAGAAGAAAAGTACCACAAATCAATCAAACATGTGTAAAAAGGATTACCTTTTACCTGACATGGCTACGTGAGGCTTTGTGGATTTGTTGTCTACCGGTGAATAAAAGTAATGTCCACCGCTTAGCTACGTTGCCAGGGAGACAATAGAATTTCTCCACTATCACGTGATACGTTCTTAACCAATAAGAAACAGGAATAAATGAACTTTGACACTCAGTATATTATAAAATAGTATTAATTAGGCCGGCCAAATTATTGTGTAAGCTGTTAATATGAAATTTTTTTATTAAAATCTCGAGAATCATTAATAAATCGTGAGCAAAACACAAAAGAAAATCATAGCCGTGAAGGAGTCTTTATTTCTCACACGCACACAACTTGCAGCTACCCTAATTTATGAATTTAGATTAAAATATCTCGAGAATTAAACAACACGTAAGGAATGTGTAAATTCTTAAAGCTCTTTCGAACAATAAAAATTAATATCTCGCACTAATCTCTCTCAAAAGCTCTCTCAAATTTATTGCCGATATCTCTTTGAGAATTACTGTGCACGTGAAATGTAACTTATATCAAAACTAGCTTACTTCAAGCTGTTTGGGAATCAAGATTTTACGTGTCAACGAGATCAAATATGAATCTAAGATGGCAGACAGCGCATTAATTTCTATCTTTACGACCAACTCCCCAACGAAAGGCTTTAATTCGCTCGAAAGTCGAATTTTGTTTTTTTTTTATTGTTTCAGGTAGTGAAAGATCCTGTGTGCTTTTTACAGTACTACCGACACTAGCAACGTTAGTGCGAGATGTTAATCTTTATTGAAACAAAAGCTGAACTGCTAAAAAAATGGAAACGACAAGATAAAATAAAAAAACTTACTTTCACTCTATCTTTGGATCTTCTTGGCTTCGGTTGTTCTCGTTTCATCATGCTGTTTATGGTTTCATCTGGTTGGCGCACTCTCTTCATGGAGCATCAAGGCGGTCCAGTAGGTAACTAGCTCACTCGTGTCCAGTCAACCAACATAAAATAAGGAGAAAATTAATGTTACAAAATATTTTAGAATATAGGACACTAAGCTTTAATTGAATTGACTTTAACAAACCGTACATTGTGATAGTATTTGCATCTTAACATCTGATGGAGACGGCTTGTGATTTACTTCTTATGTCGATATGAATTCTTTCCCATCTTGTTGCATCATTAGTTGATGGTTGTTGTATTCACTTTTTACTTGGCATTCTTTGAAAAAAAAATTACGATGTTCAGAAAACTGTTTACAAGATAAGCAAAGAAAACTACGTTCACAAGCATTAGAGAGGACTAAGTAATTATAATAGGCGTGACAGGTCACAGAGGTTAGTCGACGAAGAAACTCATGGACAAATTCCCGGCATGATGATACCCCGATAGCAAGAAATACAGCAAGTGTAGAACGTGTACGTGTGAGCTTAAACTGTATGTATGCAACTCCAAGAAAAGCGCAACACAAAATGGCGGAATTTAAAGACATTTCTGGTGTCATTTCCAGTTCCCTAACTTTCGCGGACAAATATATTTATATATTTTTCTCAAATTTTTTTGAAGTAAATCTAGATGGATTTTGTGAATAAACAAATTGAAAAAAGTATTGCCCACGTTAGGAAACTAGAACGGGCGCCCAAGAATGCCCACAATTTCTCCAATCTGGATTATATTTATTGATTGCGCAAATGACTGATAAAAAATAAGAGAGTAATAAAATACCAAATGGTTTCCTCTTCAAGATAGTGTCATACATGCGCGCGGCATTTCGGGATATTTGGGAAAACTCATGTTGAAGTTGAACCTAAGGCAACATGCCAAGTACATGGATGACGCTATCCTGCTCAGGAAACTATTTAGTAATTGTCTTACAAAATGATTACAGTGAAACACAAGTCAACGCCACGGCATTTAAATTTCTCGTGTAGGATTGTTTGATCCTGCACAGTAATAGCCAAGTGGCGCAATCGTCAGAGCAAACGCCTATCACATGTGAGGTCGTGGGTTCAATCCTTACTTCAGACTCGTGACACCCATGTGAGGAGTTAGTCAGTCGTGGGTTTATCCCGGGTACTCCGGTTTGCGAATGTTGACTGGATGGTTAAAATTGTAAAATATCAGTAATCACCGGAACACGGGTACTTAACTAAACTGCTGACGATGAGGCGGAACTCATAATGAATTAATGAAAATGTGTTTCACTGTAGTTATCATATAATGTAATTGCCAAGCTGAATGAATAATTCTCCAGTAACTACGTCATATGAATAATTTACAATTATGAGAGTAGTGGGGGGGGGGGGGGGGCAGCATAAAGATTGAAGTAGTGTCAAGGAAGGGGTACTACCCTGACGGGTACTAGGCGAAGAAGTAGAGTAAACAGGAGGAAGAAAATTAAATTGGAGTAAATAAGGGGGATTGGGGTAAAGAAGGGGAGAAGCAGGATAAAGAAACCAGTGGAAGGGGGTGCTATCCTGGAAGGAGTACCCGGGAAAGAAGAGGGTGAACAGGAGGAAAAGTAGATTGGAGTACAGAAAGGGGAAATTAAACGGATCAGGAAATTCAGACTTGCAATTCAAATGAAAGGCAGCTCATTGGTCATGTAAACACTCGTTAAATCATGGTTCTCGCTTGCCTTTAGCTTGGAATCATCTTTGAATTTGAACTGAAAGTCTGAATTTGCATGTTTCTTGTATAGAGTGCAGTGTATCAGAACAGAAGAGGTTTTGAAGAAAAAGAAAGAAAGAATAAAAGTAAGTTAAAATTTGTAAAGAATAATGAAGAAACTATTGGTACAGCACTTGATACATGATGATAATCATCATTATAAACTCTCTATTAATCCGGGGGGGGGGTATAATAGAGAATTTGCAATGATAGTAAGTATATTGTAATATTTGGGTTTTTACCACTAAATCCTCTTGAAAGTTCTTTTTGGCTGTGGCTTCTCTCATCACAGTTGTCTGTGCTTGTCTTGCAAAATCTCTGGAATATCTATAACGTGAAGGTCAATATTTAAGATTAGAAAAATAGAAACCGTAAAATAGAAAGAAATTTAAATCGTGGCGAATACTTTTTACGGTCTTGCTGGCATGACAAAAAGAGAGTATAGATTTATAAGATCATGTTGATTTATCCTTTATCTGAACTATATTTAACTTAGATTTTAAAATAGATTTCACCCTGGTAAGCAGACCGAATGGGTTTTCAAACAAGATAACATTTAATGACTAAAACGTGCACAGAATAGTTAGAGAATGCTTACATGTCGAATAAAAATCCAATACTTTTAATGTCCAACTACACAATAGCGATTTTCGTTGCATTTCTAGACTGGAGAAGAAGACGACGCCATTTTGATTTTGATTTCTCCCGACAACGGCAGATTTGTCTTCGCAATTTTTTTCCATTTCTTCGTCGTTTCAGCTCCAATTTGCTCGTTGTGTTTCTTTCGTACCTTCCTCGCCATTTCCGTACAACCAATGGACATTTATACTCAAGATTAAGACTGTATTGAGACTTTCAAAATGTTCGTCAGGAGACATAAAAATCGAAGCTTCTTCTTCGGGTTGCAGAAGCAAATGACGTCAGACGACCTTTGTCCGCCAGCAAATACCCGTATGTATAACATTCAATGATCTTTTTAGGAAGCTGAAAATCGGTTTTTATTGCGCGAACGAAGTGTTTTTGCCATTATTTCTTACTCAGGTCTTTCTTCTGCTACTTTACTTCATGTTTACTTAGGTAACTTGCCAAAAGAAACGCCTGTAAGGGACAATTTTGCAATTTTTTTTATTTGGATGCTGATGAACAAGGGAAGACTCGTTAAAGCTTTCATTGGCAAATATCTTTCCCTCCGTGGCCGAGAGGTAAAGACAACTGTCTTGACTTCGATTTTGGGTGGATCGAGGACCGGTCCAGTTCAACTGAGTTTGGTAAGAATTTAATTCTGATCGGTGCTCGATCCACCCAAAACTGAATTCAAAGCTGGGCGTGGAGTGCAGGAAAACACTAGGCAGTACCGCGAGGCCAAGGAGGCAAACGTTATTTTCCTAGTGTTGTTAACTAATATTTAAGCAAATTTCATTAACTTGACTGTTGGGGACAGACCTGTAGGGTTGGTGCATTGAAGACTTCTCGTCGTTATTTCCCTTCGTTCAAGAAGACAAGTTGTCTTCATCGAGAAATAACGACGAAAAGACTTCAAGACACCACTAAACCACTACACTTTAAAGCTACAGTGTAGTGGTTTAGCTAGCTAAACCACTACACTGTGCCAATAATATATGGCTGACTTCTTCCTAACGCTTACGGTACGACCATGGATGCGCAAAGATGCGCAAACACATTAAAGCCTTGAAAGCAAGTGTTTTCTTTTAGGAAAGAATCAAGGACGACAACGCTTACTAAATCAAAGCCGTCTAGTCATGTTTTAAGTACTTCAGCTGTTTAACGATCTTTTACCAGATCTTTGCAAGAGGAAAAGTAAAATTTTGCATCATTATTATTAACTTTCCGTCAGTCGTTTCTTTCTTGATCGAGCATTATATGCCATTGTGTTCAGTGTCCTTGATATAGGAGCCATATACTTATGGCCTTGGGTTTAATTCCCAAACACTGAATGGCAGTGTTTTGCTCTTCCAATGAGATAACAAGATGGCACTGTAGAACGCGTGGTTTTATATAAGCTACGAGCGTCAAGATATCCTTGATAGGTAACTATTGATCCTACAATGGCACTTATGTTCACTGCCAATAGGAACGTTTTCAACTCACAGCTTGTACATAATGGCTTTTATAGGTTGTGTCACAAGGAAACTGCAGTTCGGTCGTAAAATCAACTTGTTTTCAAGGTTGCCGGGTTTTAAACATTACTGACACTGTTAATGTTGTAGCTCGGAATTGTAAAACAACGGCGGCAATGCAGTTTTCTTGTGCCATAACCATATAAGCTACGACCGCCAAGCTTTATCCTTGATAGGAAAGAATTGATCCCACCAACGACATTTGTATTCTCTACCGATAGGAACGTTTGAGACTTACAGCTTGTACATAACGCATTTTATCGGTGAGTCGTAAAACCAACCTGTTACTGCTCAGCAAACTACCATTTCCCTCGATCAACGATAGTCGATGAAGCTTGGCGCTCGAGTTGTTCAGCTAAGTTAAACGATCTTTTATGGCGAGGTCTTTTCAAGAAGGCATGAAGCATAGATGCGCAAACACTGTACAGCCTGTAAAGAATATGTCTTCTTTCGGGAAAGAGTCAAAGACGATAACGCTTATTAAATCAAAACTGTGTAGGCATGTTTTAAGTTGCTCAGCTATGTTTAACGATCTTTTATGACCAGGCCTTTGCAAGAAGGAAAGTCGAAGTTTGCATATACTATTGACTTTCCGTCGGTCGTTTCTTTCTTGATCGAGCTTTATATGTCATTGTTGTCAGTGTCCTTGATATAGGAGTCATGTATTTATGGCCTTGGGTTTGATTCCCAAACACTGCATGGCAGTCTTCAGCTCTTTCAAGTAATAAGATAACTTTGGAACAAGATGGCAATGCGTTATTTACTATATGCCTGGTCATGCTGTAACTAATCATGTAGTATATTCTACAAACCTTAACTCAGAACGTTGGCTGTCAGTTTCTATTCGTGGTTGCTTTGAAACATTGCAGATACTGCTAACCTGGCTATAACCTGTAAAATGCTTGGTTTTACACTACCTACGAGCGCCAAGCTTCATCGACTATCGTTGATCGAGGGAACTGGTAGTTTGCTGAGCAGTAACAGGTTGGTTTTACGACTCACCGATAAAATGCGTTATGTACAAGCTGTAAGTCTCAAACGTTCCTATCGGTAGAGAATACAAATGTCGTTGGTGGGATCAATTGTTTCCTATCAAGGATAAAGCTTGGCGGTCGTAGCTTATATAAATGATAAAACCACCCATTTTACAGGTTATGGCACAAGAAAACTGCATTGCCGCCGTTGTTTTACAATTCCGAGCTACAACATTAACAGTGTCAGTAATGTTTAAAACCCGGCAACCTTGAAAACAAGTTGATTTTACGACCGAACTGCAGTTTCCTTGTGACACAACCTATAAAAGCCATTATGTACAAGCTGTGAGTTGAAAACGTTCCTATTGGCAGTGAACATAAGTGCCATTGTAGGATCAATAGTTACCTATCAAGGATATCTTGACGCTCGTAGCTTATATAAAACCACGCGTTCTACAGTGCCATCTTGTTATCTCATTGGAAGAGCAAAACACTGCCATTCAGTGTTTGGGAATTAAACCCAAGGCCATAAGTATATGGCTCCTATATCAAGGACACTGAAAACAATGGCATATAATGCTCGATCAAGAAAGAAACGACTGACGGAAAGTTAATAATAATGATGCAAAATTTTACTTTTCCTCTTGCAAAGATCTGGTAAAAGATCGTTAAACATAGCTGAAGTACTTAAAACATGACTAGACGGCTTTGATTTAGTAAGCGTTGTCGTCCTTGATTCTTTCCCAAAAGAAAACACTTGCTTTCAAGGCTTTAATGTGTTTGCGCATCTTTGCGCATCCATGGTCGTACCGTAAGCGTTAGGAAGAAGTCAGCCATATATTATTGGCACAGTGTAGTGGTTTAGCTAGCTAAACCACTACACTGTAGCTTTAAAGTGTAGTGGTTTAGTGGTGTCTTGAAGTCTTTTCGTCGTTATTTCTCGATGAAGACAACTTGTCTTCTTGAACGAAGGGAAATAACGACGAGAAGTCTTCAATGCACCAACCCTACAGGTCTGTCCCCAACAGTCAAGTTAATGAAATTTGCTTAAATATTAGTTAACAACACTAGGAAAATAACGTTTGCCTCCTTGGCCTCGCGGTACTGCCTAGTGTTTTCCTGCACTCCACGCCCAGCTTTGAATTCAGTTTTGGGTGGATCGAGCACCGATCAGAATTAAATTCTTACCAAACTCAGTTGAACTGGACCGGTCCTCGATCCACCCAAAATCGAAGTCAAGACAGTTGTCTTTACCTCTCGGCCACGGAGGGAAAGATATTTGCCAATGAAAGCTTTAACGAGTCTTCCCTTGTTCATCAGCATCCAAATAAAAAAAATTGCAAAATTGTCCCTTACAGGCGTTTCTTTTGGCAAGTTACCTAAGTAAACATGAAGTAAAGTAGCAGAAGAAAGACCTGAGTAAGAAATAATGGCAAAAACACTTCGTTCGCGCAATAAAAACCGATTTTCAGCTTCCTAAAAAGATCATTGAATGTTATACATACGGGTATTTGCTGGCGGACAAAGGTCGTCTGACGTCATTTGCTTCTGCAACCCGAAGAAGAAGCTTCGATTTTTATGTCTCCTGACGAACATTTTGAAAGTCTCAATACAGTCTTAATCTTGAGTATAAATGTCCATTGGTTGTACGGAAATGGCGAGGAAGGTACGAAAGAAACACAACGAGCAAATTGGAGCTGAAACGACGAAGAAATGGAAAAAAATTGCGAAGACAAATCTGCCGTTGTCGGGAGAAATCAAAATCAAAATGGCGTCGTCTTCTTCTCCAGTCTAGAAATGCAACGAAAATCGCTATTGTGTAGTTGGACATTAAAAGTATTGGATTTTTATTCGACATGTAAGCATTCTCTAACTATTCTGTGCACGTTTTAGTCATTAAATGTTATCTTGTTTGAAAACCCATTCGGTCTGCTTACCAGGGTGAAATCTATTTTAAAATCTAAGTTAAATATAGTTCAGATAAAGGATAAATCAACATGATCTTATAAATCTATACTCTCTTTTTGTCATGCCAGCAAGACCGTAAAAAGTATTCGCCACGATTTAAATTTCTTTCTATTTTACGGTTTCTATTTTTCTAATCTTAAATATTGACCTTCACGTTATAGATATTCCAGAGATTTTGCAAGACAAGCACAGACAACTGTGATGAGAGAAGCCACAGCCAAAAAGAACTTTCAAGAGGATTTAGTGGTAAAAACCCAAATATTACAATATACTTACTATCATTGCAAATTCTCTATTATACCCCCCCCCGGATTAATAGAGAGTTTATAATGATGATTATCATCATGTATCAAGTGCTGTACCAATAGTTTCTTCATTATTCTTTACAAATTTTAACTTACTTTTATTCTTTCTTTCTTTTTCTTCAAAACCTCTTCTGTTCTGATACACTGCACTCTATACAAGAAACATGCAAATTCAGACTTTCAGTTCAAATTCAAAGATGATTCCAAGCTAAAGGCAAGCGAGAACCATGATTTAACGAGTGTTTACATGACCAATGAGCTGCCTTTCATTTGAATTGCAAGTCTGAATTTCCTGATCCGTTTAATTTCCCCTTTCTGTACTCCAATCTACTTTTCCTCCTGTTCACCCTCTTCTTTCCCGGGTACTCCTTCCAGGATAGCACCCCCTTCCACTGGTTTCTTTATCCTGCTTCTCCCCTTCTTTACCCCAATCCCCCTTATTTACTCCAATTTAATTTTCTTCCTCCTGTTTACTCTACTTCTTCGCCTAGTACCCGTCAGGGTAGTACCCCTTCCTTGACACTACTTCAATCTTTATGCTGCCCCCCCCCCCCCACTACTCTCATAATTGTAAATTATTCATATGACGTAGTTACTGGAGAATTATTCATTCAGCTTGGCAATTACATTATATGATAACTACAGTGAAACACATTTTCATTAATTCATTATGAGTTCCGCCTCATCGTCAGCAGTTTAGTTAAGTACCCGTGTTCCGGTGATTACTGATATTTTACAATTTTAACCATCCAGTCAACATTCGCAAACCGGAGTACCCGGGATAAACCCACGACTGACTAACTCCTCACATGGGTGTCACGAGTCTGAAGTAAGGATTGAACCCACGACCTCACATGTGATAGGCGTTTGCTCTGACGATTGCGCCACTTGGCTATTACTGTGCAGGATCAAACAATCCTACACGAGAAATTTAAATGCCGTGGCGTTGACTTGTGTTTCACTGTAATCATTTTGTAAGACAATTACTAAATAGTTTCCTGAGCAGGATAGCGTCATCCATGTACTTGGCATGTTGCCTTAGGTTCAACTTCAACATGAGTTTTCCCAAATATCCCGAAATGCCGCGCGCATGTATGACACTATCTTGAAGAGGAAACCATTTGGTATTTTATTACTCTCTTATTTTTTATCAGTCATTTGCGCAATCAATAAATATAATCCAGATTGGAGAAATTGTGGGCATTCTTGGGCGCCCGTTCTAGTTTCCTAACGTGGGCAATACTTTTTTCAATTTGTTTATTCACAAAATCCATCTAGATTTACTTCAAAAAAATTTGAGAAAAATATATAAATATATTTGTCCGCGAAAGTTAGGGAACTGGAAATGACACCAGAAATGTCTTTAAATTCCGCCATTTTGTGTTGCGCTTTTCTTGGAGTTGCATACATACAGTTTAAGCTCACACGTACACGTTCTACACTTGCTGTATTTCTTGCTATCGGGGTATCATCATGCCGGGAATTTGTCCATGAGTTTCTTCGTCGACTAACCTCTGTGACCTGTCACGCCTATTATAATTACTTAGTCCGCTCTAATGCTTGTGAACGTAGTTTTCTTTGCTTATCTTGTAAACAGTTTTCTGAACATCGTAATTTTTTTTTCAAAGAATGCCAAGTAAAAAGTGAATACAACAACCATCAACTAATGATGCAACAAGATGGGAAAGAATTCATATCGACATAAGAAGTAAATCACAAGCCGTCTCCATCAGATGTTAAGATGCAAATACTATCACAATGTACGGTTTGTTAAAGTCAATTCAATTAAAGCTTAGTGTCCTATATTCTAAAATATTTTGTAACATTAATTTTCTCCTTATTTTATGTTGGTTGACTGGACACGAGTGAGCTAGTTACCTACTGGACCGCCTTGATGCTCCATGAAGAGAGTGCGCCAACCAGATGAAACCATAAACAGCATGATGAAACGAGAACAACCGAAGCCAAGAAGATCCAAAGATAGAGTGAAAGTAAGTTTTTTTATTTTATCTTGTCGTTTCCATTTTTTTAGCAGTTCAGCTTTTGTTTCAATAAAAATTAACATCTCGCACTAACGTTGCTAGTGTCGGTAGTACTGTAAAAAGCACACAGGATCTTTCACTACCTGAAACAATAAAAAAAAACAAAATTCGACTTTCGAGCGAATTAAAGCCTTTCGTTGGGGAGTTGGTCGTAAAGATAGAAATTTAATGCGCTGTCTGCCATCTTAGATTCATATTTGATCTCGTTGACACGTAAAATCTTGATTCCCAAACAGCTTGAAGTAAGCTAGTTTTGATATAAGTTACATTTCACGTGCACAGTAATTCTCAAAGAGATATCGGCAATAAATTTGAGAGAGCTTTTGAGAGAGATTAGTGCGAGATATTAATTTTTATTGTTCGAAAGAGCTTTAAGAATTTACACATTCCTTACGTGTTGTTTAATTTTCGAGATATTTTAATCTAAATTCATAAATTAGGGTAGCTGCAAGTTGTGTGCGTGTGAGAAATAAAGACTCCTTCACGGCTATGATTTTCTTTTGTGTTTTGCTCACGATTTATTAATGATTCTTGAGATTTTAATAAAAAAATTTCATATTAACAGCTTACACAATAATTTGGCCGGCCTAATTAATACTATTTTATAATATACTGAGTGTCAAAGTTCATTTATTCCTGTTTCTTATTGGTTAAGAACGTATCACGTGATAGTGGAGAAATTCTATTGTCTCCCTGGCAACGTAGCTAAGCGGTGGACATTACTTTTATTCACCGGTAGACAACAAATCCACAAAGCCTCACGTAGCCATGTCAGGTAAAAGGTAATCCTTTTTACACATGTTTGATTGATTTGTGGTACTTTTCTTCTCTTTTGGCACTCAGTATATAATAAAATACTTATTGACTGAGACCTCTGGAAAGCAGTATGTTTTGTGGACCCTCGACATCGACAGTCTCTGGTCCACAAAACATACTGTTTCCCTCGGTCTCAGTCAATAAGTGTTAATTACTATACATTGCAGTTGTTTTATGCGTTGTGATTGGTCAGTTGTATGCAGATAAATGCGACTATCACACAATCTGCAGATAACTCAGTCATACAATAAGAATACATAGAAGGGCCACTCAGCAGTGCAACATGTCACACTATGTTTATGCAGTTTACTGGCTGCCACCAGCCAGTTCAGCATTCCTATTGGCCAGAAAATGCAATTGACTGGCTGAGAAAATGCTAATAACGTGCGTAATGCGACATGCGCGGCTTCAAAAACTCCAAAGGCTCCGACGCGAGTGGCCCTTCTATGTATTCTTATTCTATGGCTCAGTTATCTGCTAGCAGATAACTGAGTTATCTGCATGTTGAGCCTACGGTGCAGATTATTACAGTATGCGGTATTCGTTGGCATCAATGGTTGGCATGGCAACAACATTTTTTCGATATTTTCTGTTTCATGTTATGGCATCTTGCTTTTTAAGCTCTTCCGAAGGCGAAATTCGTCAATTGCTCGAGGAAAAAGACTTACAATGTATAATAAAGCAATTATCGGATTCGGTTTTTGTGATATGCAAAATTATCAATGTCTTGGTAAGAGTTATCTGACTCGCCTTCGGCTCGGCTGATAACTCTTACCTCGACATTGATCATTTCGCATATCACAAAAACCTCATCCAATAAGTGCTTAATATGTTATAGTTTACTTATTAAGCTTTGTGGAAACACCACGTAAATTTATTATTGCAATAATAAATTTACGTGGTGTTTCCACAAAGCTTAATAAGTATATTGTATTCACCATGCAAACGTACAAGAAACTTATCATGTTATAGTTTATAAATTATTCGTAACTATCATCTCATGACTTAATTCTTTCTACTATTGCAAAGGGTGATGGGATGTGAAAAAAACGCACAAGAAGAGAAAAGAATGAACGATCCTGGACGGCAAGACCCACAAAACAACAATCCACAAGAATAAGAAGACACGACATTGTAATAGAAAGTAGTGGTAATGTGCAAGTTAGTAGAAAACAAGATACTTATTATTGAGGGATCAAAGAGGATTTAATAGATATTTCTCGTTAATGAAAAAGAAAAGACAGCAAATTAAGTGAAAAAAATTGGATTGAAATAACATTGATATCAAATACATTCAACAAAATAATTAAATAGAATATCTAGGAGTTTGGCAGTCAATTTTCGAGTCAAAAAACAGGTAAAAATATGGTAAATGTCGACAATATTTTTTAAAGAAACAATACCTTAACGCCTGGAAATTTCGTCTCTAACATTTGGATTTGGATATTTCTAAAAACAAAACAAAATAACATGTAGGATTGAACGTTTTACAAAAATAAGTTTCGTAATAATGTTGATGCATTTTGTCACTATTCTTGGTTTGCACATGACGTCATTTCGTGTGATTGGGCGCCATCTTGGTTGACTCTGCAGATTACTTCAGCTGTTTATAGCGAAACACTTGTGTCAATTTACTATTTCATCGTTAGTTTTTAGCGTATTATGAATGATACTTTAAAGATGTATGGCTCGATAGGATCAGATATAATGAATAGATACTTTGTGGTTGCCATGTGTTTCAAACGTCAACAAAGATGGCGTCGATTGCAAACGATCAATTCCGTCGTTCTACCTTTAAAGAATGTGTTCTCTGGTTAAAAGCGAGAAAATGTGACTTGTATTCCAATTCACCGTAGCAAAACAGATGGTGGCATGTCGATTTTACCAGAATTTAATGCGGGTATCAATCAAGAATAGCAGTGAAATGATATTTAAGATAAGCTAATGGACGGAATTTTAACACAAGTGACAAAATAACCTATCTGTCTGTTCCTCAAACGAGGTTAATTTACCTTAAGTTTTTAAACGATTTCAGACCGCAAGGCATTCTGGTAAAATCAACACCCGCCATCTTTTTGCTACATTAAATTCCCAAGGGAATATATCATTTCTTTGTTTCTTAGCTAATTTGGTTCATACATCCATGCAAATCAGTAGGATCATTATATTTTTTTGTGCATTTTAAATTCCCATGGGAATACGGCATGCTTTGTTTCAATGGTGATGCGTCTGTTTATGGTAATTACTGCATAATGCGAATCCTCTTTGATTATTAATATGATAAGTATCTTGGTGCTTTCAGATTTGTTTTGGTAAGCAGGAACAATGAAGTCATTGTTTGTGTACACTAAAGCAAATTACGAAGGTGGTTTGAGAGCAGCTGCGAGGTACCATGCAAATGAAGGCGTTTCGGTTAAATAAGTGTGAGAATTACGGCATTAAAAATTGCATGTCATCTACACTTAAGGATATAAGTTGCCAAAAAAAAACAACTTTAGTGAATCTGTTGAGTTTCAATTGCTTTTTATTTTTGCCTAATTCTCATGCTTATTTGACCCAGCCTTGGACTTTGGTAAGTATCAGGGGCCGGTTGTATCAAAGGCGTTTAGCTTAAACGGTGGATAAGTCAAAAGTATGAAACAAGTTTCCATGTTGTATAAACAAACCAGCTGAAGTTATTTGACTGAGAAGAACAATTATATATAAAACTAAATATTTATTCTATTTCAACTCATAATTTCGGTTCCGTACTAGGTGTAAAACTGATTTTTAAATTTCACTTATCCCCCGTTTAAGCTAAACGCCTTTGATACAACCGGCCCCAGGTTTATATTTACTCCGGAACAGTTAACACAACGAAAAGCCCATGCCCATTCAGCTAAGGTTTTACGTTTGAAAATTCAATCAAAAACTCAGTCTAAGTGGGTTTAAGTAGCTAGAGATAACGTAATTTATCTTTTTATTTTGCTTTTTTGTTTATAACGTAATTTATTAGCTAAATGTATGGACTGCGAGGGTGTGCGCCGTGTGTAAGTTGCATGGGGTTAGGTTTATTAAAGGAATTAAAATTTTTGAAAGTATGCTTAAAAACCAAAATCTGTCGTCACTTCTAACAAAACAGTTAAGAGTAGGTTTCAACATCAACTAAATTGATCTATACTATTAACTAAGAAAATGCGAATTAAGTTTTATATTTTGCAAGCAAATTTTAAATAGAATTCTCACCTGTTTTTATGTACGAGCTTTTTCTGTTTACGTTTGATCTAAAATATCCAAATAAATTGCATTTAAAATGCATACTTTACCGAAATTTTAACTCTTTTAATTTTCGAAATTGGGTGGCAGTCGGGGTGGTGGTGGTGCATGCGGGTTTATCAGCTGTGAGTGACTGTGCGATGGTGAGGAAAGTGAAGGTAACGAATGGAATGCAGGAGCTTAGAACTGAGGAAGACAGCTTAGAACTGAGGCAGGTAGGCAGTTGGTAGGATCAGCGGGGGGCACTTGACATTTTGGCTTTGGGAATCAAATTTGCATGCTAAGTACTTAAGTCACTAACGTTTGTTGTTTTAATTTGTTAGGTACGCGCGGCTGCTCTCTAGGGAAGATCAACTTAGCAATTGTATTAGCACTTGCAAAGTTGGTCTTCTCTTTGCCGGCTACCCCGGCCAGTTCTCCGAGTGCTACTTCCACCGTGAATAAGTAGAAGTACTTGTACTACATGTATAAGTACTTCTACTTAGGTGGAAGTGGCACTTGGGGAGCTGGCTGGGGTAGGGGGATTTTTTTTATTCAATTTCTCAATTCCCATGGGAATTGAATTTTTAATTAAAAAGGGGTCACAAGTAAATTTTGTAAACAATTTATTGAAAAAATTTGTAAAGATTACATACAATTTGAATAACAATAAAAAGAGATTAACTACCACACATTGTACTTATTAAAATAACAACAGAAGAAAACAGAACATGGCAGAGAGAACAATAACACAAGTGAATGAACAAAGTCCTAAAAAACTTGGGTCTTTTCAACGTAAGTAAATGTTTATACTTCAAAATATATTATAACAATGAAACAACTTGAAGTGATAAATTTTGAGAGTTTTGCAAAGGTTTACCCAGCATATAACGAGTTGTTTCACAATTACAAAGAAAAACATGTGGCTCAAAACATGCAACTGATAGAGATGACGAGAAGGCTTAACAAGTCTAAGTAGAAAGGTTTTCAAAAGTTAGTCACATTTTTATAACCATATGTAACTACCCTGTCAACTCTCCCAGTGGGAAGAACCGGAGTACCCGGAGAAAACCCACGAGTTTTGGCGGAGCGTTGACCAACGCTTTTTCAAATACAGCCAGCCTCACAGAAGAAAGGTATTTTTGTCAAAAGAAAAATATTATTTTTAATCAATTGTGCTTTTATAAGTCAGAAAAAATACATGCACGAATTACCAACGAATTTTGATGGCTTTGAGACATGTAACGTGGGCACATAATTCTTCCTAAAAATACTTTTTTGTACTCGAAACAACCCTTCAAAACGTCGAAAAACAACGAAGAAACGATTTTTTTATAAATTCCAAATTGACCAAGCTGTAATGTTCGGAGCCACATTTTTCTTATTGCGTTTCTAACCTGACAATGTGAAATGCACTAAACATTGCTACCTTTATTTTTTTTAACAAAAAATTCAAAAATACATAGAATAAAAACCAAGCATTTTTAGAATATTGTGTGTAGCACGACATTTTTCAGAAACCAATCTCTTACACTTTTCTTTGCATAACAGTGCATGCGATCTATTTTTCGCAAAAAAATACAAAGAAAGTCTCAGACATCTCATTTTTCTGGTGGGCACAAGAACAGAAGCTTTTTGTTCAAATTGTGATAATTTATTTGAGATAACTTTGGGCAAAATTCTATTTTTCATTGAAAACAGCCGAAAAATCAATGCTTTGGCTTTGCCCAGCAACTAATGAAGTCACTCGATAGTGAAGTTGCTTTATATACAATTGATAGTTTCAGTGTTAAAGAGACCAAAATAAAAGTAGAAATACATAACTTAGATTGATCTTGGATTGAAAAGTAAAAAATTTATTCGAAGAATCAATTTAAATTTAGTCTTTTTGGAAGGTACCATTGTCAGGTTAGGAACATATCTCTTTGAAGTATAAATTCATCTTTACTTACTTGTTGAAAAGACTATATTCAAGAGCCATGTAAACCTGTTTTCTTATATTATTATTACCACGCAAGTATTACAAAGTGGAATATTTGAAATGTAAACTTGAACTGAAGCAAAGGAAATGCACATACAAATTCAGAAATATTTCAATTGCCAAAATACAAATTCACCACAACCAAACAATATAAAAAGTTCCAGTAGGCAATATGTTGTAATTTTAATTAAGAAACTTATAAAGTAATAAATCATACAGGAAACACAAAAGAAATCATTTTCTCATCTTACAGAATCGGTATTTTCAAAATCACTTTGCTATAGATCTGATGTATAAAATTGACGAGTTTCACAAGCCATTTACAACATTCGCATCTGTGTATGTCAGATATCTCGCCTTCAGCTTGGGTTTGTATATCCGATACAACCCGGTCACTTGTATTGTAAATAGTACAAATCAAAATTGTTATCAAATCAAAGTCTCAAACTAATTTAAATTATTCTACTCCATATAATGCCAGACAGTTTTACTTTTTCTCAGGAAAGACCTTATGTTCAACAAGGTAAATTTGGCATGTTAATTAAGAAGTCTGTAAAATTTGAAATTGCATAGTATCAACTAAAAGCTTCATGTGACTTAAAACTTTTTCAAGTCGATGTAATACGAAGAACTCTGGTAAAGTATTTACTGTATCCAGGCATCAATAGAAAACTTTTAAAATTAAAAATTGTAGTTACTTATACTTATTATTGGCCAACATCTGTACTGCTTGTTTATCTAGAAAATCTGGCAAACTGTCAATTTTTTTAGTCCAAGGAAACTTTTTTACTCTTAAATTCTTACATCTGCCACATCTTTTCTTTGCTAATAAAAAGAGCCCACAGAATTTATTTGGCAAGTTGTGGTTTTCTTTTTCATTTAAGATATGTAATTAATTGATAAAGTTAAAGAACAACTGCATCAGTTCATCTCAATTCCAAACAAGTTCCACTTTGTAAACAAAAGACAATATGCTAGCTTATTTTGTCCTTAATAAGTAGTTCATCTTAAAGTTTGAAAGTCAACATTCTAGTACAAAATCACAAAGTCTGTATCTAAGATAAATTACCAGTAGTATAAAATATTACAAAGTATTTTTTTAACTTTAAAGGGTCCAATATAACATTGAGAACTATTGTGATTTTCAAATGAACTTTCCAAACTTTCAAATGAACACTCAAAGCCAGCTTAAACAAAAGATGATTGAGATAGTAAACCAGGAAATAACATAGGTGTTGTAATTTTTTATCAAAAATATGATATAGTGCATATAACAGAAACATTTCAATTAAAAAGTAGAAATATATTTCCTGTGGTTAGTTTTAATTGCTATATATATTGAAATTTTAGTATAATAATGGATGTTTTTGTTTCTGGCAAAGTCACCTCAATCTCCTTATGTTTAACCAACATTACAAAGTCAAATAATGACAAACACGAATGATTAAACACAAATTTATATTTTAATGGGTAAAAATAAATATGTCCAAATTAGTATAATCATGCATATAGGTCTAGTAGGGTACCAATTTTTAGAAACAGAATTGTGTTGTTTAGAGGCATAACATATAAAATTGCTAGATTTGATATTTCAGTTTTTTAAGAAAGCCTTTTGTATGTGTTTTCATGAACTCTTGGGCCATAATTCAATTGATTTGAACCAAATAAGATTCTAACTTTCTTTTAAAACACAGTTCATCATTATTTGACTTTTTCTAAGATTAAAATGCTTCTGGAGCACATGAGATTCCACGGTATGTGTACCCACAAAATAATCGTCAAATTAGGTGAGAATGAAACCGTCATGTCCAAAATTATACCGTCCCAAATTGTCCCATATTCAATATTGTACATGCAATATTCCAATACCTTTAACAATTTCATTTTTCATAATCTGCCAGTTGTTGAGAGGAGGTTAAGCATTTTGTCGATCTACAAACAAATTTCAAAGAATTCTATTGAAGATAGATAACTGAAATGGTAAACAAACTGCAAAAGATAACAATGCAAGTGGTTGTGTAAAAACTAAAGACCACGTAAAGTCGGCCATTCTGTACAGTGTTTGGATTTGACAGTTTGAATTTTAATTGCCTCAAGAAAAGTCTAAAAGGCATTAAAAACATAACATTCCTTGTTCTTTTTTAACCTCCCGACCTTGCACGACTCCCACATCCTGCTCCGTCTCCTCCTATCCACCTCCCACCCTCAAGGCCCTGTCACACGGTGCAATTTTTCTTGCACTTGTAACTGCTCCGTCTCCTTCTCTATCCACCTCTTACCCTTAAGGCCCTGTCACACGGTGCACTTTTCCTTGCATTCACAGTAGCAAAAAAGATGGCGACATGTCGATTTTACCAGAATGCATTGCAGGTATCAAGAAAGAATACGTGGGAAAAGATGACAAGAAGCAAAGCTACTGGATTGAAATTTTAACACAAGTGTGAAAATAACCTATTGTCTTCTGTCTGTTCTTCAAAAGACGTTAATTTGCGTTTTTAAACAATTTCAGACTGCCATTCACTCTGGTAAAATCGACATTTGCCATCTTTTTTGCTACAGGGAAAATCTACTCTTAAGTAAATTTGTGACAAATGTTTGGTACGTTAAAAAACCCCAGCAAACTGTGATCGAAACTTGCATTTGCCAATTTTACATCTCCCAATAGTAGAATTGCATTTCAAGTTGCAAGAAAAATTGCATTGTGACAGGACCTTTATTCTCCAGTGTTCCCGCCAACCTGCTCCCACCATTAGATGGAAAGTCCTTTTTTCACTACATTTTAGTAATTAGGCTACCCCCCTCCTCTCACAAGTCTGTAATCGCCTGACGAAATCAATTGGTCGACAGTCCAAGGCATGTTTTGTAATCGAAATTCACAAAATTAAAATTAAATTGCCTTTTTTCAATAAATTTGAACCAGAACCAACTCTATACATAGAACTGTCTCAGCATACTTTCTTCGACAATCTCAACAATTCAAGACCTCATTCAGTTTCTATAGCGGATTTCATGGTATTATTATCCAACCAACTTCAACTGAAAACGGTAGCCTTAATCTTACATGCGACCATAGCCATGCTTGGAAAGCACAAACTTACAATACTCGAAAATTGTACTTATTTCCAGTTTGATCTCTCAAAAATCGATCTCTATGCACAATCTAAGTACTTTGCTACAAATAATGATAGAAAATAAAGCATATTACCTTAAAACAAAGTTAGGATGCATGAAAATTTAGAGGACTTTCAAGGAGCAAAATCTTCGAGCTAGAGAAAAATTTTGTAAAAATAGTATTCGGAAAATCTTCGAGCAGCGTCGGAAACCGACGAATTCCGAGGAACGCCGAAACTACCACTTTGTGTCGACATGCTCCGTCAGCTCCGAGCAAGTTCCTTGTTCCAACACCGCGGAAAAACGTCTGCGCATGCGGAAGTACTTGAAAATATTGTGGGGAATTTAAATCCCGTTTCCTGAAGCAAAATCATTCCTTTTAATTGCTGAAGATAAGTGAAACAAACAAAACAACATTAGGTCGAGTAGTTTGGCTATTAATAAGTAGTTTTCTAAGGTTAAGAACACAAAATTTAATTTAAAAATTGACGTTTGAGTCCGAGAGGCGTGCGAATACTTCTTGAAAAATTCTCGAACACCGGATTAATGCGCATATCATCGGCTTCCCCGGGGGGTTGACCCCCGGGCTGACCAGGGGAATTGTAAAAAAACCAGAGCAAACATGAAAATTTCTCCGTGGGGTGGGGCAGATGTACAGGCAAAGTCCCTGGGTCAGTTTTTTCTTACGCATACAATCCCCCTGGTCTAAAGTAAAAAATGTCTTTAAAACGTCAAAAGTTTGTAGCTATTTCAACCGCTATTTTATCACAAACAAAATTTAATTTCTGAACTCAAAATAACTTTACAAAGTAAATAACTTTCCTGTAAACTTTTTTTAAACATAATACTAGATAGAGACGCCTGACACATACACGCTACGCACAATGCCCTGTCTGATTTTTGACCAGAAATGTGTCACTTCAAAAAGAAGCAGTAGGTTATCTTTATCTTTAAGCTTGTTTTAATACTGTGTTTGTATCAAAGGCAATATATATAATCAAAAGCATCAAAATTATTTTTAAGTACATGCTTTGAAACGACCCTAGCCTATTGGCCTTTGACCTATCGGCCTCGTTCTCATATCAAGTTAAAAAAGCTAAGTGTTAAAAGAAACCCGTATCCGGGCAAGTAGGAGTAAAAAAGTTATGGTATTTTGAAATTAGGCTTTTTTGGTGTACCCTTAGGCCTGTCTAGTGCATTTCTGGATGTTGGTCATGCTCAAATATCTTGTGTGCTCCTTCCAACACGTTTTCCTTTAATATCCCTATAGGACTCTTATGTTGTAAAAAAGGTGAAATTTCATGTTCATTTTTTGAAAAAAAATTGTTTAGTTGTCTTATATGCAGTTTTTATAAACTTTCTGATGATGTAAAATATTTTCTTTGCAAATTAACCTGAAATATCACCATTTTTATAGTATAGGAATTTTATGGGAATATTGAATAGAAACTTGTTGGCAGGAGCCCACAAGAAATTTGAATGCGCTAACATCCGGAAATGCATTTTTAGGCCTGAAGGTATAAGTGAAAGGCAAAATGGAATTCTGCCTTGTTCCTTTATATGCTGGACTACAGAGAAGGATCAGAGAGTTGATAATAAAGATAGTTATAAAGCCACCAGACAAGCATCGCAATAAAAATCTTCAAGCAGTTCCCCCTCTTCTTGAGTTAGATTGATGCAATCCCCGTGATACCATGTTTCACATCCGTCACAACAAATCATAAATCTGCAACAATACAAAAAAGTTAACCATACCAATTAGTTGGAAAATAAGCAAGCATACACATATCTACTTGTTAACATCTACATGCTTATAGTAACAAATCTTAACAAAATATGATGTAAATGCAATCGTTACCTTCCATCGTCTGGCTGCTTGCAAACACAGTGCAATTCGAAAACTTTAGTATTTTCAACTGCTGTTCCTAGAAGGAGAGGATTCATTTAATGTAAAGACTTGAAAGGAGGTATACTGAAGGCTGATGCTACAGTAACTAATTTAAAATCATGAGTCCCTACACTAGCTGTATTTGGCAAAGAAGAAAGACATGTATACCTTTCTTCTTTTCAGCCATTTTCTTTCTTTTCGTTTCGACCGCTTTTCTCGCACCTTCCTTTCTTCTAATTTTTATTGTTTCGAGATGTTCAATCCACATTTTAATGTCTGCTTCACTGAGCAAGGTCTTTTCTGCCAGATCTTTTACCGTATCGTCCGTGACAACTAAATTTCGTTTCTTGAAATATTCACCTATCACTTTCCGGGGAGGTTGTACACAGCTGTCACTGCCATTCTCCTTTATCCATTTTATGTTATCCTCTGGGCTTAGGTAATGACCTGAGCAAGTACCAACACATGTATCGCATTTAGACCCCCATTTCCTTTTGGGATCTGGTATGGGGAGGGGGACATATGTCAATGGCGGTCCACCTTTAAACCAAACAGGTTGTGCATCTGGCTTTCCTTTTTTGCAAACAGGATGTGGACAATCTTTCTTGTAGCAAGGGTATAACATAAATACGTAATTTTCTGGGAGATTCTTAATTATGTGATTGTTGCGAATGTTCCACACCTTGGACAAGTAAGCATATTCATCTGGAAATTCCTTTTTCAGTGCTGACTGCTTTTTGGCTGAACCTTGAAGAAATGTAAGCAGATGATCTCTTCTTTCCAAATATCTTTTGGATACTTCATTTTTAGCACCCTTGACGAAAACAATAGGGTTACCAGCACATTTGGTGCCAGCCATTGTATTAATGTATACATCAGAAGCAGCGTCCAGATTTGCTTGCAATTTTCCATTGTCAATTCCATCAGTGTTACGATTCGACCCAAGAATGGTTGATGGTATGAACACGTTGGAATGACCAACAGCAAGACATCCATTTAACAGTTCTACTCGGTTTAAGTAGCTTCCTCCACTAAACCTCGACGTTACAATTGTGCAAACCTTCGCCATTTTGAAGTGCCATTCTGTCCACATGAACTGCACTTCAAAATGGGAAGGTCCCTCATCACTGGCACCGTCGACCCTAATGCAATCTACATCCTTGTTTTGCAAAAGAGGCTGTATATCTGGATGGTCGTACAAAAGTTCAAAATCTGCAGCATGTTGGGCTGGGTTTTTAGGGAACACCTGGTGTGCTTTGACAACGCCAACACATGTCTCTGCTGTGTTCTCCGTCCCCATAAATAAATATGACGTTGTCTGGAGAACTGATGCGTATTTATTCACATAATCTGTTCTGGTGGTCAATTCAGGATTACTTGCTTCTGCCAGGATCTTGTGCTGTTTGTGGGTATAAGTTGTGTCTAGTCTGAAGCCGGCAGCATCGTCCCTATTCAATATAACTTTGTCTTCCCCGTCCTTCCGTTGGATATAATCAAGACATTTATAGAAGGCACAACTCCAATGTGAATCAATGTTCAAACGCACATTAAAGCCCTTTCTTGCTCGACGCGACTTAAGCCCTGCAATACCCCAGTACCTGCGTGCTGACAGCCTCCTCTTGTTGTGAACAAGGCACAGCTGTACAATGGTACCATACCCTATTTTCGTGCCATACTTTTTTTCCAGATGCTGCTTAATACGGTTATAGGTAATCTTTGGTCCCCGTTTCAAATTCCCACTGAAGGTCAGTACTCCTGTACGACGCCAGGCATCAGCTCCAATCCGATTTTCTTTTGCAAAAGCCTCGATGTCCTTACCGATATTTGGGAACTTTCGCAGTGTCTTATTTACGGATTTAGGGACCTTTCGCTTCAGCAAAGCTTTTCTTGTAACTTCCTTAGCCATCATCCTTTTCTTTAGCCTAGCAAAAGCGGCTTTCTTTTTCTTTATCTTTTCCTGAAATGCCGGACTCTTTAACCTGTCACGTGTTGTTAGTTCAACCCAGTCTTCTGGGTCATCGCTCTCAGAATCAGTCCACACCTCACCAACCCTATGCTGTTCCTCTGAAATTGCTTGAGATCTAGTTGTTAAATATGCCTGACGAGACTGTTGCCAAAGTTTGGTTTCTTCTGAATTGAGGTCAGTGTCTGACAAGTAGTGAACAAAAGCACGTAACATCTGTTCCAGACCTTCTTTGGTTAAGTTAGGGTAATTGATTTCGAGTTCTGCTATAAATGAAAACCAGTTATACATATTTCCACGCAAAATCATTAACAAATGTTCTTGCGATAGCAGGAGATTTATATTGGCATTCTCTTGAACAACATCTCGATTTATCTCAATGAAACCATCACATTCACATGTGTCAGCCTCTATACTTTCATTTCCGCTTCTGTCTGTACCAGCAGTTTTCTTTTCGTTGTCAATGAACGCATCATCACCATCACTATCTATTATCTCCTCCTCAGAATCGCTAGCTTCAGTAACTCCAAACGACTCTAGGACAGCCTTTTCTTTCGCCCTTACTAATTCGTCTACGGCACTTCTTATTGCAGTATACTCTTTAATTGCTTGTGCAACTTTTCCCCTTTCTTTATGTAAATTACTAATACCATAACTTGTTTCTGCTTGAGATGCTGACATTCCCGCAGTCGTCGCTACCCTTATTAGTTTTCTGTCCGCCTCTGTGCTTGCAAGGTTGCATAATGCCTGTAGTGCTTCTCTATTCAAGCCCAATGTCAATTTCTGTTCCGGAATTAATTTGTCAATAAGTTCCTGAAGCCTTTCATACTCTATGTTAGAACTATACTCCAAAACGTGCAATGTACCTTTGACTTTCAATATTACAATAGGTAACTGCATAAAACGACGGATCGCTTTGTCGGACTTATACCCTTTAGATTGAAACTGAGAACAAAATAAATGTTTCAGAGGTATAACACCGTTACTTTCAACAAGTTTGGCAGCTTCAACCAAAGGTAAGCATGTTTTGCAGAGTGACATACATCCATGCTTTTTTTGACAGTATATGCTTCTTGCAACTTGAAACTCAACAATTGAAATATCTCGTAAATGAGATTTATACATGTCGTTTACTTTAACACCATCAGTCAAATTTTGTCCGATGTACTTCAAGTATCTCTGGAAAATGTCATAACTCAACGACTGGTCACTGTTCAACTCAGTGGAGGCAGGTTCACTTAGAAAAAATTAATCTCAGGAGATTCCTCACTTACTTTGTTAGCTGAGGGTTGCACTTGAGTAGATGTTGGTTCGTTCTGCTGACATTCGGAATCACTTGGATAAAAACTGTAGAAGTTTTCTTTCCTAGCTTGTTTTTCTGCCTGACTTAATACCTGCACTTCTTTTTCTGACTCATCGGTTTCACGAATTTCTGTTTCGTCTCCACTGTTAGAGCTGCTTTCCTTTGTCAACCAACCGTCGATAGTGCTTGGCAAATCGCTGCTTGTTTCCTTCCTTTCCTTCTTTTTCTTTATTTTCTTTGATCTGGTTTCGGCTTTATTCAACATTTCTAGCTCTTTAGCTTTCAACCGCTTCTGCTCCATCATTTCTAAGATTGATTTATTAATCTCGGCAGCCTCTAGATATTTCTCTACACTTGAATACTTCTGCTTTTGTTTTTGCAGAAGGGAAATTGTTTCATCATGTGACTGAATAGCATTTGATACACTTTTGATATGCTCCTCTCTCAAACTGCTTTGCATGTACTTTCGTTTTGGCTTTGATGCAGTACCACCTGCACCAAATGCAATGGAACGTGATATCTTTTTTGCATAAGGGTAGCCTTCATCATTCACCTTTTTTCTCGCCAGAGTAAATAACTCACCACGATTCTTCGTCAGCGCAAAATTTTCTTCAACTAATTCTCTACTAGCTTTGTTAATTGCTTTTTGGTATTCAGTTAACTTTGTGTCATCAGCATCTTTTCCAAAGATTTTGCTATCTTCTTCAAGGTTTGTAAGATCAACTTGGACACTTTTTTTTAACGCACATTGTGATTCTTCCTAAAAAGAGCATAACTCCATGCATCAACCGTATGCATTTATAACCATTATCCATTGCTCAAAATTAACATCAATAGGCAATAAGTGTAACTGAAAAAGACTGTTTATTGCATTTTACCCAATGGCCTTGTTTTCATGTGGTTATTTTCCATATAGTGCTATGAGCAGATTGGTAATATAGAGCCCAAACTCAGAGAAAAACATTTTTGTGCAGGAAAATTTCGGAATGTAACATTCAGGAAAGACTGCTGGGCAAAATATAGCCAACATGAAGATGAGACTGTTAGGTAAAAATGCAATAAATGGTAAGGTCGATTGAACTTGAATACAAACTACAAGACAAAATGAGTTTTTGATATTTTGTTGTCTTTATGATAAGTTTGCAATAAAATCAAAATATCTCAAACACATTTTTGTCTCTCGCAAGTCTTGTTTCAACTTATACGTATATTCGGATTTATTATTGTAATATTCAGATTATGTTTTTGTTTTCTTTAAACATTCTCAATCTATTAAAATGTAACAAATGTATAAAATTTTAAATCACAAAGTAAACTCGACAAACTCACACCAACAGCTTCCCCAAGGGCCAGTGACCCACCAAGTTGAATCAAAGTTGTCTGTTTTGTCTGTCTTTTGCCATCTGTCCCATAGCAAATGTTATTACCCTTAAAAAAAATCATAATTATACATACCTTGTATATATGCTATTTTTGAAAGGTGTGCAAGGCTGTGCAAAGGTGTGCAAAGACAATAAAATGGACTCTACTGACCTCTACTATATATCTCATCTAGTGGTTACGTTACTAAAGCCTATATATATTTTAAGTTAAAAACCATACCGGTATATAATTTAATGTAAAAACCTCGAAATACCTTCATAGTTTCCTGCTTTGCTTCCCTTTCATCTTTTAACACAACCACAAGTAACTTATCCTTGTGTTCAATATCTTGGATGTGATTTATATCAATGTATTCATTCCAGTCGTTGTCAAATCTTTGTAAACATATTTGTTTACTATTTGGCAAGTCAAATTCGCCTTTCACAAATTCGTTTACTTCCTGAAGTGTCTTGAAGTCAGTATCTACACCGAATACTTTGCGACGTTCCCCAAGTTGCACTATGACCTGTATTTGAAGAAAAATAAAATATAATTAAATAGGTCTACTCCTCAACAAATTTTTAATTATTACAAGTTATATATGAAGTAGAAAATTTATACAGTCTTCAATTTAAATTTTAAATTACTTTCCCACATTTACATGCAAAAATATGTACATGGGCACATTCGTTAAAGAATGCTTGCAATATAGCATAGATTAAATTTAGCCGATGGTAATTTTTGCTTCTAAAAAAAATGGATTAGTTAATACTTACCTTTTTCGATTCTGCCATCTCTGCCATGTTGTTTGCGAGAGACTGTGTGCGAGGATTCTTTCGTGACGTCCGCCCGTCCGCCGGTCGAAATCGCCCCTGACCGCTATATAATTCACCCTTTAAATTCGGAATACAATCTCGCGAAATCTCCCTCCCCAATTTTTAACATTATAAAACAAAGTGGCATATTTCCCCCTGCCCCACGGGGAAGATTTACAACAATCTTCCTAAATTTACTAAATATGTCCTCTGGTCAGCCCGGGGGTCAACCCCCGGGGGAAGCCGATGATATGTGCATAAAACACAAGAGTTTTGCAAACTGTGAAAGAGTTTTACATTTGCATATGCTTAAGTTGTATAGCAGGTCATTACCTTTAAATACAGTCAACGCAAATTTTTTTCATTCTACGCAAAAAAAGTTATTGGCAAAAATGTGGATACAATTACCCTATGGAAAATTTCCTTGTTCATTCGGTCGAGTAGCTTTCGTAAACAATAAATTTTTTATTACTCACCTTTGGCCTGCATCTAAAATAATATTATTTTCTAGGCATGTAAACTACAATTATTTCTTGTTTTTAAGTTCATACGTTCGTTGGTTAGCTAATAATTTTACTCCAAAGGCACATATGTGAGGTACTTCTTTTAACCGCCATATTGCGAAATAAACAAGCTCGAAACACCCGATTTATCAAGCCAATCTCAGTAAAATTGACGCATGCGTAGACGTTTTTCCGCGGTGTTCCTTGTTCCTGATTCAGAAGAAGCTGTATCACAGATCAGATATATACAGATAGGGAACTCGCACTCAATAACCTCAATTTTTGTGTCCCCGTGCTCACGTCATTCCACGCGCCACGCAAATTGCTCTGGCAAGTGTCGTTCGTCGTGTTTTCAGTCAAAAGCATAGGAAAAACGCC